>JAUAMA010000001.1:52388726-53747893 GCA_030819835.1 Acmispon strigosus
CTGCTACACCAAAAATCCAGAATTAGATGGATTCAGGAAGGTGATTGTAACTCTAAATACTTTCATATTTGTGTAAACTGGAGAAGGAGACTCAACAACCTAGTGGGGCTGGAAATCAATGGAAACTGGGTCGATCAACCGATTGATGTGAAGAAGGGGGTGAAAGACTTTTTTGAGAAGAGATTTAAGGAGGACAAATGGCAATCACCAACCCTTGATGGGGTACCCTTCAGGACCATCTCTAGGGCGGACAATACAATGTTATGTGCAGAATTTGACATGGTAGAAATTAAAGAGGTTGTGTGGGATTGTGATGGAGACAAGTGCCCGGGACCTGATGGATTTAACTTCAAATTTATAAAATCATTCTGGCATTTATTTTCCCACGACTTGCTCAGACTTCTAGCAGATTTTCATGCGCATGGTGTGTGGCCCCGTGGGAGCAATTCCTCATTCATCACGCTTATACCCAAATCTTCTACACCGCAAGGGCTAAATGATTACAGGCCAATTTCATTGGTCGGATGCATGTACAAAATTGCCGCTAAGATCTTGGCAAATAGGCTCAAAAGAGTGCTCCACAAGGTGATATCCGAGGAGCAATCAGCGTTCCTTGGGGGAAGAAGCATGTTGGACGGTATTGTAATTGCAAATGAAACTGTCCACGAAGCCAAGAGAAGCAGGAAGGAAACATTAGCTTTCAAGGTAAACTTTGAGAAGGCCTATGATTCAGTGAGGTGGGAGTTTCTATTCTACATGTTGAAGCGTATGAATTTTGACCACAAATAGGTCCACTGGGTTAAAGGATGTTTGGAAACTACCAAGATATCTGTGCTAGTAAATGGTAGCCCGTGCGAGGAGTTTCGGATGGAGAGAGGGCTACGACAAGGAGACCCAATGGCACCATTCCTCTATCTCATAGTAGCGGAAGGTTTAAATGGTCTCCTAAAAAGGGCTATACATCTCAATAAGTTCAGAGGAGTTAAAGTGGGTAAGACCAATGTGGTAGAAGTTGCAATGCTGCAATTTGCGGATGATACACTATTTTTTGGGGAAGCGACTGTACAGAACGCCCAGACATTAAAATGAATACTCAGGTGCTTCGAGTTGACTTCCGGCTTGAAGGTAAATTTCCACAAGAGCAAGGTGGCAGGAATAGCTACTGATTGTTGTCTAACCCACAGATTAGCATGCCTACTTAATTGCAAGGTAATGACCCTTCCTTTCATCTATCTGGGATCCGGTGGTTTCAAAGTTAAGAGGTAAACTGACAAAATGGAAGAAAAAGATTCTCTCATTTGGTGGTCGCCTAACATTGATTGGTAGTGTTTTATCTTTAATCCCCCTATTCTTTCTGTCATTCTTCAAGATGCCGGAGGGGGTACTTAAGGTGTGCAGAAGGATAATGCGGAACTTCCTTTGGGGAGGGTCAGAGGACCGAAGTAGAGTCGCATGGGTTAAATGGGAGGATGTGTGCAAACCAAAAGAGTTGGGAGGTCTGGGTCTAAAGGACTGGCAGGTGTTTAACAAGGCTTTGTTAGGTAAATGGAGATGGCGGATCCTTCATGAGTCTGAAAGTCTGGTGTAGAGTGTTGCGTTCGAAGTATGTAATCCCAAGAGTGGGGGAACCTCCGGTAATTACTAATCGTATGTCACAATGGTGGAAAGACATCCTTAGTACCTGTTTCATGGATCCAACTTGCTGCTGGTTTGATGTATGCCTGCATGAAAATGGGTGGGGGCAATGAAACTCTATTCTGGAAGGAGCCGTGGATAAGTCAGATGACTTTGGCAGTCAAGTATCCCAAGCTGTTTAACTTAGCTACCCATACACAGTGTCAGGTTGCTGAGATGGGAATGTGGGACAATGAAACTTGGAATTGGAAGTTTTCCTAGCAAAGACAGCTTTTGGTAAGAGAAATGCAGTGGGTGGAGGAACTTAAAGATCTACTAATGTCTGCCACAATAAGGAGAGGTGTAACGGATGAGTGGATATGGAAGTGCAGTAATGAAGTTGAATATACGGTGAAGTCAGCGTATCTGTTTTTGACAGGGATGGCTGAAGCTGAACCAATTGATGTGTTTAAAAAATTGTGGTGTGTTGTTGCACCCTCAAATGTTATGGCTTTCGGATGGAGGGTGTTGAGGGATAGGATTCAAACAAGGTCTAATCTGTATAAGAGACGAATCATATCGGAAGGAGAGGGGTCGATTTGCCCATTGTGTACTTTGGAAGCTGAAACCGTTGACCACCTTTTATTGTTGTGTCCAATTTCTTCTCTAATCTAGAAGGGGTGCTACAGATGGTTGGGAATAGCGACGGCCTTGCCCAATACTTGCTGGACGCATTTCCTACAACATGATTACGGGGCTTGGAACCAGAAACAGAGACAAGCAATGGGGGGAATATGGTTGGCTGTGACTTGGTCAATTTGGCTACATAGAAATACAATTGTTTTTTGCCAAGCGAATGCAGATGCAGAACACGTGCTGGACTTGGCACAAGTGAGAGCCTAGAAGTGGATCTCAGCCAGAATGAAGCCTTTCAAATGCTCATTATACGAGTGGATAAAGAATCCAAGATACTGCCTGGGAACTATTTGAAGGGGTAATAGCAAGAAACAGGGCTGAAATGTTGTATTTGGTTGATGATTGAACCAGTTGGTAACTCATGTGCAGTGCTTGATGAGCTTGGTACAGTATATGGTTTGGCATTGGCCATTACTGGAGGAGCACAGAAGGTTGGTAGTGTTGTGGAATCCACCAAGTTCAGTGAAGATTTTGTTCTACTAGGACCTATTGACAAGAGATCTTTCTTGGTGAAGTGTGGAGGAAGGGTTTTGGTCGTGAGGAGGATCACTGCTTACAGAAATGTTCACAGTCCAACAGTGACGCCACAGCTGGTGAAGGTGAAAAGTTTGGATGATCATATTTTGTTTTTGGCAATCTCAAACGTTCAATGTCTTGATGCTAAGTGTTGTTGGTTTGTTTCTTTTAATCATAATCCTCTTGGGACTGCTGGAATTGTGTTTCTAAGTACAGATGCTGTTGCAATAATCGGTTTCAAGAATTGATTCTAAGGTCTGTTAGCCGTAGATTTATATCAAAGGCATCTGTTGTTTGATGCTGCTGCATTAGTGTTGGTTCCTAAGGATTATTGAAACCATGGCTGGTTAAAGATTTTGGTCTGCGCAGAATTAGGAGCATGGAGGGAGGAGCTGTTTATTGTCTACAATGCTCTTACTGCTTCTGTTAAAATCTGCATTTTAGGGGGAGGATATGCTGCTTGGTTTCTTTTAATTTCTTGGTTATTTTGGCTATTCTGGTTCTTCATTGCTTTAATCTTCCTTGCTGTAATTTTATATGCACTTTCTCCCTTTACTTATTTTTCATATCTTGTCTTGTACTCAGGGTTGGAGTACCCCTTGTACACCTTTTAATTCAATTTGGCTTATAAAAAAAAAAGGTGAGTAATAGTTGGAGAGGGAGAAGATAGTGAAGAACTGGATGGGCTGATCCATCAGAATTACGATAAGCGCATTAAATAGTATGGGGCTGATTAAGAAATTTTTTCATTTATAAAAGTTGGAATTTAAATCTCCAATCATTTGCTTGAAAAATAAAATGCTGAAATGCTATATTACCCCACTTGGTTGACAATTCCTCCTTTAACCTTATATTACTTATCCTGCTAAATACATGCAAAATCGTGATTTCACAAGGAACCAATATTTTTCATTGACTAATCAATGACCACCAATTAAAATAATAAGCTGTCTCATTTCATTACGACATTGAATGGAACAAATGAAACTTCTAAGAACCTCAGCAATCTCTTCAATGAACATTATAATTAACGGAGTAAACTGCTTGTAAGTTTCTTGAGCGAAATTGTGAGATTGTACTCCCTCAATTCTTTATTATTAAAACTTAGTCAGAGGTACACCTATGACCATTTTTATAAGAATTAATTTAAAGTTTGTGGTATATTAATCATTTTTTTATAAGAATATTCTTATTTAATTGTACTTTCTCTTTTTTTATTATCTTCAAAAGATTAATGATGCATAGAAATTTTAAAAATTGAATTGTAGGTACTAGGTAATCTTAAAAAATTGATATAAATTAAGAACAAATTTAATACTACTAATTATATTTCTTAACAAATGTGAAGTAGAATTAAGGGAAGAAAGAATATTAAACCTCCAAACTGTGAATCTTTGCACAATTCTTTTATTTTCCAAATGCCCTTTCAAAAACTGCTGGCAACTTCGCAGCAATTCGCGCATGTGGTTGAAGTTATGAACGGGGGAAAAAATTAAAAGAAAAAAAGACTAACCACTTGCATGTTTCACACTCCTCTAGTTTCTATATAAACCCACATTGACACCTTGAAGGTAACAAGCAACAATTGAAATTAGTAAGCAGGGGTTGAGGGTGTTTTGTCGCAGGAGTGATAGCACTAGTTGTCGTACTTATATGAATATTTTCATGATATGAATATAGCTTGTCATAGCCAGCGCCATCCTCCTGTGACATGATACCCTTCGACCTCTTTCCAATCGTAAGTTTTGATGCTCTCTTCTTATATATTGATATCTCGTAAATTAGGTTCATGATTTTCAATGCATATTCTTTATCGAAATGAATTTGTTGGATTGAGCGAATGTGTTCATATTCACTATATGTACAACATTGTGTTGTGATATTGTGAGATAATGATTAGCATAATGTTTTTTCATATTAAACTAATCAAATAAATTTTAAATTATTTTAAAAGTTTTATAAAATCCACTCTTTCTTTTTTATCACTACTATTGTTAGTGCATTATGTTCTTCAATGACATGAAGAAGGTTTCTGTCATCTTTAGTGTTAATTGTAGCTAATTGGCAACTATCATTGTGTTTTTTATATTCTTTTGTGTTTTTTATATTCAATGACAAATTATTTCACATTTATTTGTTGAATGGTATGGTTTAATTTACAGGATGTTAATTTAAATAAATAAGTTTTTATTGGATATTTTTTGGTCTTGACCAAGGTGGAATCCCCACCGCCGATTGCCGTGAGACTAATCCTTCGCCCCACGGTCAGCGCAATGTGAATAACAAATTTTATTTAATTAAAAATAGAAAATATGTTGTAGAATAAAGTGTTAGTAGGAAATAATTAACTTTCATTTTTATATGAATGTAAGATTCTAACAGAGTTGTTAGTTCCGCAGCTTCTAATGAGAATTCCATTATTCAAATTCCATTCATTTGAGATGGTGATTCTCTCATGTTGAGCAGCTCCGCCAAACTAGCACCACCATGAGGGCAGCACCACAAGCAGCTTACTTTTCCATCAATGTTTTTAAATCCCTTGGAAAGTTGAAACAAACTCCACCAAATAGTTTACCCTTTGTTTCTTTATTCTATAAGATATAAAGACAATAATTTTGGTGCTAGAAAGAAATGATTTCAAAGATAATCAAAGGGAAGAGAGAGATATATGTTATCCCATTTTATTGAGAAATCTATTTTCTCGCATATGATCCACATAAATGTAAAAAAAATATATAAAACACACATTTAGTGAGGGCTTTCGATCGTCGATCACTAAACGCATGTGCCAGATGCATATTTTATGACAGTTCAAAACTTGCTAAACGTGTACTGTGTTTTGATTTTACACTTCACATTTAATAACAGTTGACGTGACTAAACATGTATGTAGATCATATTTCACAAACTCCTCCTATTGTGCAACAATCATTAATATTGCATAAAACAACTTCAAGTCCTCCCTCTAAATTAAAGTCTAAAGTACTATAAAGAGTATATAACCTTCGAATCTTCCCTTTCTTTCCCCATATCTTGTCTTATATATGTGACTTGATTATTAGTGGGAAGACCTAGCTAGTAGTTCACATGCATGCGAAGTGGGCTCCAATGTTTTCGGCTACGAAAGTTCACACTTGCTGTTCTCATCATGTGCTTTGACAATTTCACCAATTAATCATCAAATTATATGCTGTCCCACCATGGATTCGAGGTGCATATATTTGATCTGCTGATTTATTTATATAAGTACGAGGTGGCAGTTTAATTGCGATCTAGAAGATTAGTTTACTCTTACAAACCAAACATGTTTTCACTTGTTATATTTAATTTAATCATAAAAAAATGATAATTAAGGTTCTATGGAGGTAAATGCCATCACCGAATAGCACCCAGTATCTACCCTTCATAACTAGTCTTTGTGTTTCCATCCACAAGAGACTGATTCAGAGACCCACCAGCTCCCTTATAAATAAGGAACAATGAACATGTATGAGAATTGAGAAGGAGCTTGCACAATAAAGTTTATAGAAGAAGAAATGTTTAGGGACTTCTGTCGCAGGAGAGATGATGACTTCGGCTACTTTTAGCACTAGTTGTCATCTCTCCTCGACTGAAGCCCCTACACTTTCTGTATAATTTTCAATTCACATTCTAATTTGGTATCTGAAGTAAGTAAGTAAGAGCCATTTACAATTTTAATGTGTTTTATAATTTTGTCTGTCTGAGTCAACGAGCAAGCAAGATTTTAAATGGAACACGTATATATTAACTTGTAGCCTTTGATGGTAAATACTAGTGATTAATTGATTCAAGTGATCTTGTTTAATGTTTACTAGTTATTAAAAGCAGATATTGTTTAGAGATATGAATAAATTAGGTCTAAAAATATCTTTTTTTTTTTAATTAGCTTTTGAAGTAAAGTTGTGCTTAGTTTAAATTCCAAGAGTTACAATTTTTTGTTTTAGCGAAAATGGGGAGGAAAGTTAGCTAGATATATTAATCCCTTTTAATTATTAATTTTTTTTGTCAACAGTCCCCTTTAATTAGAAGTGAATTTCATTTTCTTGCTACTGTCAACTGGATTAAGCATCTTATCTGAGGAATCATTCAGGGGCGAAGATTAGAGCTCTTCACACTCCATGTGTTGGTCTATTATTATGAAGATGATGATTAATTAATCTCTCCAGATGGAAATTAAATCAAAAAACCAATGAATAATTAATGACAAAGTTGCAAAGATTCCAATCAAGACTAGTATCTTTTTTCCCTCTTGTCTCAAATAAAAAAGACTAGTGTTTTTATTTTTTAGTTTTTCCTATCTTCTAAGTTCTAATCAAGAGGTGCATGTCATCTCCTCACACAGTTTTCTTTTACTTCATTGTCTCCATCTCTTTTTGTTGTACAGAGAAATTGTATGATCAGCCAGAGGCTCTCATATATAAAAAGAGTGGTTGGTGGCGTTTGTTATTGTCTTGCCAGGGAAAATGTTGAATATTATAAACTTGAAAAAAAAACCAACTTTTTTTTGCTCAAAATTAAAAATGGAAAGTATTTCCTGACAACATGCATTATTTAATATATATAGGCAATATAATAATATATATAGTTTTTTTCAATAAAGATTTTCTGCTTAATCAATTTTTAAAGGTAAGTACTAACATTTGCAGAGTTTGAAGTAGCTGTAAGAATAATTCATGCCACATGTTGGAGCTTATGACCGGTAGGGAATTGATTTTGATGTCATCCCTACTTGTTTTTATGTTATCTTCTTTATTTTATAAACCTGAAAATACCCTTAAATATAAAAAAGAAAAAAACTTTCTCTCACGTAAAATCCGCACCTATAAGTGCGAATTTCATGTTTCTCACGCACTTATAGTGCAATAACCTTTAGGACGTGTAAAAATACCAACAAAAAAAATCTCATGTAAAATTCGCATCTATAAGTGTGAATTTCATCTTCCTCACGCACTTATATGTGCGAATAGCCTCTGGGATGTGTAAAAATTTTAAAAAAAATCTAACATAAAATTCACACCTATAAGTGCGAATTTCATGTTTCTCACGCTCTTATAGGTGCGAATTTTACGTGAGATTTTCTTCTTACAAACCCCATCGCATTTATAAGTGCGAAAATAAGGGTCGAGGGGAAAAAAGAATGAAAATAGGAGAAACGAACCTCAAAAATAAGTGCAGAAATGCGAAGAACAGCCCCCAAAAATGATGGGTGATTATGAATATGAATATTAAAGAGGAAAAGAAAGTGATGGTGGTGAGAACAGTTGTGAGGAAATGAAGGTAGAGGATGGTGAAGATAATGCATAAATAATAAGTAAGTAATAAAATTTGTTTTTACGGGTAATTTAGTAATTGACCAATTAATGAGAAAGACATAGGAACAAGTGAGGATCACACCAAAACTAATTTCCAAAATATATACATATGGTCCAGGGCCAAACCTAATTAATAATTAAATAAGCGTTTGTTTAGCTAAAAAGTCTAATTCATGTCATTTAAAAAGGCTTTTAGGTTTAGTAAGACAATTATATATATATTATTAGTATACATATATATAATTAATATAAGTATATTTAATATTCTACTGTAGTTGTTTCATTAAATTTTCATCATAAGATCATAAAATGGTTTATTTATCTCCTTCTGGGGAGTTATTGGCGCGTTGGTTTATTTATATATCTCCATGGTGCTGTTTCTCATAAAATAAGAGGGTTTTTTCTCATATTCCTTTCCATTTAATGAATCTATTTTACTTCCAGAAAATGATATACGAACTTATTGACTAGTAAATTTAAAAACATTGTCTTACATAAAGATGCATATATTTAGAAATAGACTTATATCTTATTTAAATATTTTATTATAAGTATGATTTTTGATAAAGACAAGTTTACCATTTATAGTAGTCTTATCCAACTCAAAAAATTAAATTTGTGATTTAAAGAAAAATTAAGCGTTCAACGTGTCAATTTAGGATTTTAATAAGACTATGGCGAGCTACAAAAATGACCAACATCGAGCCAACGACCCACACTCGGGCCTTAAGTTTAGGAGCTGAGTTAGACTCAAACTCAACACACTAAACTTATTTCCCTTTTGTTATTATTAGCCTATAAGTTTGATAATGTGTCTGTTTTTATGTATGTTTGTTTTAGTATCTTTTAACATATAAGTAATATATATGGCCTATTTACAAATATGTTCATTGAATTTCTTAAAAGTTTTATTATGAAATCAGATTTTTTTTTTCTTTTGGTAAGGAAATAAGAATGTCAATAGACTAATTAAACCAGACAAAACTTGATCTACCAAAAAAAACCAGACTAAACTTTCAAGAAAACATGTCAGGCCAAAATAATTCTATGACATACTCAACTCGATTTTTTGACGATAAGTTTTATAAGTTACTAAAAAAAATGGTCTCTACTTATTTTGTATAAAGAAATATCTATTTGTTGGGCCAGAAATGGATCTTTCAGAATTCTTTATATTACTGCAGGTGGTACAATTATTCATCTAAAAATATCTACCAAAAAATATCGTCTAAAAATCGATACACACTTCATGAATTATTTTTTTGTTTTCTTATCTTATTATTAAAGAAACTATTTTAAGGATTAGCAATCCAGTTATTTTTAAAGAGAGTTGTTTGAACTCTTAAATCGAGAGCTCAATTCTTAGAAGCTCTTGAGAAGATATTTGACTCCCACCACGTCCGGGTCGAAATTATGAGAGTAATTTAATATAGCAACAAAAATTCTCTTTGGCATCAAATTCATGGTCTTGCTATTGTTCTTTCGTGTAGGTATGGCGATGAAGTGTGGCACCCTTTTGGATAGCAGCCATGTGTCTCCCCATGGTCAGCTTGCTCGCTTGATTTCATCCCCTACACGCGGTCCTCATATTAAGTTGAATGTAGATGGTTGCTTCCCCAAGTAGTAAGGCGATTGGAGTTGGTGGCAGCATTTGAAATGCCCCCTTTGAGTGGTAGCACGTTTCTTAGCCTTATTCCACAGTACTTGTCCTCTTGTTGAGTTTTTTTGGCTTGAAGCATGGTTTGCTTTTGTCCCGGAACTTAGGATATCGTCGGGTGATTTGTGAGAGTGATTCTTTGACTAATATTCATTTGCTAGAGGCTCGTGCCTTGTCTTCGCCCTTGTTTGATGTCTTGGAAATGGTTATCGCCATCTCTATTCGCCCCACCCTTGGATGTCTCTTTCAAACATATCATCCCACGACAAACTCTTGTGCTGATTTTTCAGTTGCTTTGGGCTTGAGCAAATAATGTGGTCCTTAAGATTTGTTGTGGTTGTTGTTTTGTTTGTTGCTTTGTTTTCATTTCAGTACTTCACCAAAACAAATACTATCATTTTATACTTTATTGAGCACTAAACCCATGCAATAAATAACTGGTGTGACTTGTGAGGTTTTTCTTTTGTCAAAAACAAAAAAATGGTTTGCTCCTTCTCTATACCGTGTACTTTAAAAAACCATCATTCAATTGGTACTTGAGTTTCAATTTTCTCAGAACAATGCTGCAGTGCTTTTGACCATCTTAGGCTTCCCCTTTCTTGCTATTAAAGATGATGCATGGTTGACCCTGACTTTGCCCTTATGCTCTCCCATTAGCCAATAAATAATAGACATGTGCAAGTGGTTCAAGATGCACTTAACCTGAGTTTTCCCATTAATTTGGGCTATATGATTAATGGTGGACACGATTTGTGAGTTGACCTGGCCCTAAAACAGGTAGAAACTTTTCCACGATTTGTGAGTTGACATGGCCAAGGAATGAAAGTTGATCGAGTCAAAAAAGCACAACCAATTCATTCTATCAAACTAATTCATCCCATTAACATATTCAAATCTCACATTCCAACCATGACAAGTACTGGCTTAATATTATGATTTTTGAAACCTAGTTAAAGGGGAAATACTCCAGAAGTAACCATATAGAAAATTTTTCAATGTGTTTGGCACTCAAGCATAAGAAGAGATGCATTGACTGAAGGACAAAAGAAAAGTTAGCCATATAACACCATCAATTGGAAAAAGATATCAAAAAAAATACATGAAGTGTTTCAATTCACACAGGTTTGTACTTTTGTCAAACCCTCCTTTTCCCACCACCCCATACTCTTTATCCCTTTCTTACTTGTTCCAGAGGTAATACAAAGCAGCAAAGGTAGAGAACCTCAGTGCTCAATGTTTCACTGATTTGTTGGATTGAAGTCAGGGCAAGTAAAAAGAAGGAAGGAAGTGACCACTGGCTACAGAGTAACGTGTAACATCATATACAACATACTGATACAGCGTGTGATCCAACTCCATAGTCAATTTCAGACCAGTTCACCAGATTTGTCTCACTTTTTGTTCTCAACATCAAAGACAATGTGTATACTTTCACTATTTCTTTTCCTACTGGAATCAAACACTAATTTACTGATTGTGCTAATGTAAACTAAAGCAAGTGGCGGGGGAAAATAATCTCTAGAATGCAGCTGCTGTGACCTCTTGGTTCTTCTCACTTGCATTGTCTAGGCCGGAAACTTTCATTTGACAACAATGAGCTGATTAACATATCAAGCCTTTTCGAACCTTGGCCGGGCCTCAGGACTGTGGTGTTACCAATCACGGAGCAGGGATCAGTGCCATTCTCCCTGCTTCCTATGCACCAACCTCCAGGAACAGTCATTCCAGGACCTCTGGATAATAGTTCAGAATCAATTTGGTCCAACACTGGATCTTCTCTGTGGAATTTCCTCGCGAAGGGAGCGTTGCTATCTACCATGCTTTTCATGTCAGCGAGTGTAAGGTAGTGGGGGTGTTGCTTGGGAGGATTGTCCCATGAAATGAAATGTAGATCACTATTCACAGTTGTGTTCCTGAACTCTTGAGCATTACAAATAACTGTGTGGAAGTATCCTTCAGGGGAAGATATGAAATTGGAGTAGTACATGAGAACAGTCCGAGGTAGGTTGTCCCATCCCCATATGCAGTAGTCAACGAAAGATTTTGAGAGTGCCATCCAAGCGGAACCTAACAAGACAGAAGTTTTAGGCAATCATTAATGATAATGTTCTCGCTTCTTAGGTGAATGTAACCTAAACTTATATCTACTAGTTACAATGTATGTTTTCAAAAATTATAAATTGGTTACCCTTGGAAGATTAAGTGGCTCTTTGTTTCAATTTAATCTCAATAGAAACGTAGGAATTCATAATTCCAACCAATGCACTTTTTTCCAAAGGAGCATAAAGCTTCCTTCCCTCCAGCATAAGTTGGGGAAGCTCCCAATGGAAATACAAACAGAACTTGAGTCATTTTTCAAAATAAGTGCAGTTATTTCCAAGTACGAAGACTTGTTTATGTATTACGATAACAAAAACTATACAGTAGGCAAGCTAACATGCAATCCACACATTAAGTTCATGGAGGGAAGATGAGTCATGAACTCATGATGCATAAAAATGTTATCATACAAAACAGTACAAATACAATTAATGAGAGAATCTCAAAGCACCAACATTGGATCTATGGTGCAAGGTACATTCAAAATGGATCAGTTGGATTTGATCCAATCTAGGAGACCTGAGAGGATTCTTGTATTACCAAAGCTATATTTATCAGAGTGGAAAAGAAAGATTTCCATCTCAGACTCAGTTCAACAATTGATGCTAAGCAAAAGATCATTAATCCTGCAGGAGACACACTCCCATCTAGTTTCCCTATTTCGGAATAAATGTTATGAGCAAGAGTCTAAAACACCATACACTATGTTCTTGCCCTATAACCACCCTGCTGGAAGAAAAAGACCATCTTACTGATAACTGAAAACCAAATGTATCCTTTCAAAAATGTTGTTCATTAAAGTGGATAAAACGCATGGGGATGTACTTAAAATTAAATCAAGGGTGAATACATCCTTCTCTGCTCACTCTAAAGACAAGTTCACCTTAGAGGACTTAAATCTAAGATAAAATTAAGATACCAGCGACGTTTACACCTTCTAGGTGTGCAAAATTAAGTCAACCGATGCAAAATCAGATTCTGCATCAATACTCTAAACAGAGCCAAGCAGTTCTTTGCCTTCTTTCCAGAAAATCAGCATTACTAGGAGATTCACTGTTACTATTACCTTTCAAAAGCTTTACCAATAATGTATCCCTGCACCCAGATATCAGTTTGCAACACTCCCAATGTTACAACACTCTGACCCAGACAAGACAGGTTGAACTTTCCATTCATTGGGTTATAAACTTTTAACACAAAGAAATGCATAGAAATGCAATACAGCAAGTCATACAAAATAGCCTTCATTCACAAGTCCTGAAAATTAAGTAATCATCCCCTTGCAGAATGAAAATAGATAACTGCATATGACATGTTGTGCTTTCCGACATGCATATAAAACACATAACAGAACTGACGACACTATGAAATAAATACACAGTTTCCTTAAGCTTCAACATTTTAGATGCCTCACAACCAATTCAGACAAAGATTCCTTCTAATGTGGAATAAAGCCCCAAGCAAGCTAGGACTCAATCCTGGTCAAAATTAACAGAAAAGGCTAGCAATATTCACAAAAGTACAAAACCTCTATGCAATCACATAATATCAAATTATTCATCCAAGCTAAGGGGAAACAGGACATCCATATCTTAAAAACGAAACCCAAAAGCAATAGAAACAGACAAGAAAAGGATCTTCACCTGTGAAAAGCTTGAAAGCTGTTGGCCTACTCCTCTTCTGAGTAATCCAGAACACATCTTGCTTCTTTGTCATGTACAACCCCGGATCAATGATAATTGGCCTCGCACGCTGATGACTAATAAACAACAAATCACAAAAAGCACCAATCATATAAACAACCTCACTCCCCAAGAAAAGTCCAATAGCTAATTAGCTATATGCATAAAGAAGCATCACCAAACGAGTGAACAAAACTCACTCTTTCCATCCAATGTCACTAGTATGATCGATGAAATTAAGATCGCGAGGCAAGTAAGAGAACGTGTGCAGCAGATCTAGCCATCCAAAACCCAACAAACGCAACAATCACTTCGCATAATCAAGCATCAAATAAACATAAAACAAGAATTCAAAACAATAAACCAGAAAAAGAAACAAAAACACCAACCATCTTGTGTGACAAGTGGATAATCAGAGGCACTGAGATTGATGAACCAGTCCCAATCCCCACATTCCCTGAGGAGAATCGCCGCGGCGTGGAGCGTGTTCGCCACCATAGTAGGGCCCCTATACGTGACCAGATTCGCCTTCGCGATCATCCTCACATTCCCAAACCTCTGGAACAGCGCGTGGCCCTTCACGAACGCGTGCAGATCCGCACGCTCCTCCGGCGAGGCCTCAAGGTCCAAGTGCACCACGTAGCGGTTCTGAGGGTGGTAGAGCGCCAGCAGCACGCGCTTCGCGGCGGCGCCGTCTCCGGCGGAGCCGGAGATCAGGTAAGCCAAACGCGGCGGCGGAGGGAGCGCGGAGACGGGAAGAGGATGCAGCTTCGATTCGACGAAGACGGAGTTCGAAGCGGTGACGGAGCGGTAGAATGGAAGGATCGTCGTGCCTTGAGGTGAGGTTAGCGTTGCCACGAAGAGAAGAAACAGAGAGAGAATGGAACCTATGGCGAGTGGGAACACCCATTTTCGCTCTGCAGATGAAGATTGGTGGTGGTGGTGATGATGATTATGCCGCAGGTGCATGTAATAGTTCTTCAATTTCTTCATAGTTTTGGTTTCTGGGTTTCCTTTTTCTGGTTTCTGATCGAATCCCAGAAGAGAGAAAACCCTCTTCTCAAGAGACGCACAAGTGTTGAACACCAATTGGCAACGTGGTGGATTCAACAAGAGGGAAAAGATTGGATTTTGAGATGTGGGGTGCTGAGAAATTTGTTCAGGTGGGTGAAGAAAATGGTGATGGAAGTTACTCTTGATCTCTCTCCACTAGGGTGTGAGAATGAGAGAAAGAACAATGCAAACTAACTATAAGAGCTTGTGCTTTTCATTGTTTGTATTTGTATTTTATTTCTATTTACAATAAGTTTTCATTCACATTCCACCAACGCTTCCATCTAAAAAAATTGAATAAATGAAAAATATTACGGTAGAAAAGAAGAAATGTGAAGGAATCATAATTTTTTTATATATATTATTTTAATCACGCCGTGACTGAAGGTAGAGTTTCGTGTAGATGCTTTGAATTCACTCTTTGTATTTCTTTCACAATTTCTCATCTCTCATGGTGATGATTAAGATTTAAGATTAGATGCAGACATTCAGACTACCATTCTTGATTGAACATAATCGTTGTTTAGAGCAAATTAAAAAAGATGGGTTGGTTAATTAATGGTATTACTTATACTAAGTAGTTATAAATCAAGAAAACTGTGCTTTGAAAATGTTTGTCCAATGGAAAGAGTGCTTGCATTAAAAAGAAGGAAACAAAAGAGTTGGGTGATTAACCGTTAAGCAATAGTATTAATTAAGAAAGTAACAGTTCGATGAAGAGATTTGGAATATTACGCGTGCCATGCGTTTGTGGAGGAAGGTTAACGAAGCAATAAATATGTTATTACTCCAGTTCTTTTTTATAAGAGTTAAAAGAAAATTAAATAGTATAGTTTTTTTCATTAAATTTGTTCTCAATTGTTGTTGAATTTTCAAAATTATTCTTAACATATTTCATTTTAATCTCTTTCCATCATTAATGTAATTCTATATTTCCAGAATTGAATAGGGGTAAAAATGTGAAAAAATAATTAATATGGCACAAAGTTTTATATGATTCTTATAAAAAGAACGGGCAATACCCCTCATTTAGCTCTTATAAAAAGGAACGGAGGGAGTATTATTATTTTCTTTAAGTGAATTTTTATGTTTAAACTCATGCGGAACTTGTTTCCCTTATTTGAGGAATAATTATTGTATTATTATGTATACTAATTTAGAGAAATTTTTATTTGAAAGGATTACTAACTTACTTTCGTGTATTCTTTAGAATAATTATTACCTTAATATTTAAATTTTAATAAAACATGATGAGTTTTAAATTTTAAATGATCACTTGGTAACGTTTTTTTTAAGTTGAAGTACGTTTTCATTTATTTTTTACAAGTTAGTATACTTAAGCAATTTACATTTTCAAAATTAGTTAGCACAATATATCTAGTGTGGTATGCAATTTACACAAGGGTCTTAGTTTTCGCACCACCCCTTTACATTTTTATGTCATCCTCATTTGTGTTTTTTCTCGCACTTACAAGTGTGGTATACAAATGCTCCCCGTACTTATAATTGCGATAAATTTGAATGGTGAAAAAATGTAAGGGGATGACATGAAAACTAACTTCCTATACATAAATTTGTCTCCAAAGGCATATGAAGAAAAGGATGAAGGGGGACGAGGAGGGTGAAAATAAAATAAAAAATAACATATAAGATTAAAATATTATGACTGTTATAGGTGAAATGTCACGTGCACTATTGCCGATGTCAAATTGATGACACATAAACATAGATTTAGCTTTTTGACCTATTGCAATTTTAAAAAATCAAAGATATATTGCAAATGGTTTTTTACAATACTAAACTTATTCATTAGTTAGGGACTAAAATATATTTAAGCTTTAAATTTTTGTTTAATTATGTTTTTGTCCCACTAATATAGGGGTAGATCAAAATTCAACTTCAAAAGTTTTACTACGCTTTTTTGTCCAGTAGGTTTTTTATTTGAAATAATGACGAGTAACGTCGTTTTGCTTACGTTGCACATTTTTTCTTTCCTAATCATCAGCTCATGTGGTGGACTTTGTCAAATTAAGGTTCTCCACATGGACTTTTTGCATCAATCGCCCTTCAAAATTTCTTTCATCAATTTAAATCCATTTCTCTTCTCCTTTCTCCTCCATAACCACTACACAAATATATGAACTCTATGTCCTTCAATTCCTCCATAGCAACCACAATATGTTCGAATCTTGGAGTCAAAGTTCCAAGAACCTTTTCCACCACCACGATATATGTGATCTTCCCTCCACAATTCCTCATATTATTCGACATGGTTCGAAGCTTTGAAAAATAAATCCTAACCGAATCTTCCTCTCCCATTTATAACAATAACAATTCAGTTTTTCTCCTCAAGGTATGAAGCTTCATATTCTTCAATTTCTCATCTCTTCAATAATCACGATGAGGTCCAAGGAGCAGAGAGATCGCAAGTCTGTGAAGGTTGCTTAAAGGAAAATTATGAATTATTTTGCCATGTTTTCGAGGGCTGTAAATATACTTTAAAATATTAAATGATTTTTTTTTATAAAATAATGAAAAGAGTGGTTAGATTTTAAATTTAGTAAGTATCTAGGGATACCTCTTCTTAAGGGGAGGGTAACTAGGGATATCTTTGCCCCTATAATTGATAAGATGAATACCCGTTTGGCGTCTTGGAAGCATAAACTTTTGAATAAGGCGGGGCGGTTGTGTTTGGCTAAGTCTGTCATGTCCTCGTTGCCTGTGTATAGTATGCAAGCTTTGTGGCTTCCGGAAGTAGTTTGTGATCATATTGACAAGTTAGTCCGGAATTGTATTTGGTCCAAAGGAGCATCAAGTCGGAGTTGGAATTTAGTGCCTTGGCATGATGTGACGCTACCCAAGGATAAGGGGGGACTTGGCATCCGCAGTGCTCGGCAGAATAACATTGCTCTTTTGGGGAAGTTGGTTAATAACCTCATCTATATTAATGACATGCTTTGGGTTCAAGTGTTGAGACAGAGATATGTTGAATCTGATTCGGTGTTGTCAACGGCATATCACCCGGGGGACACTTATGTGTGGAGGGGAGTTATCAATGCTAAGGATGCTATCAAGCAAGGTTTCCAGCCATGTTTGGGAGATGGACAGTCATCGTTTTGGTACTCTAATTGACTTGGAACAGGGAGCTTGTGTCACCGTGTCCCTTACGTTCATATATCAGATACAGAGCTTAAGGTTTCTGACCTTTGGATACATGGGGCATGGAGCTTCATTATGGTGTGCACGCCTCTTCCACCAGAGATAGTTGATGAGATTGGTCGGATCAGTATACCGCTGCGCTCTGATGAGGAGGACAAGATACTGTGGTCAGGAACTAGTTCAGGAGTTTACTCGACAGCTTCCGCATATCACATGCTGCAGCGTGATAACCAACAAAGTTATCGTGACTGGAAGGTGATCTGGACATCTCAGGCACCGGAGAATGTTCATTTTTTCCTTTGGTTGGTGAGGCGCGACGCCCTTCCAACGAATTCGAAGCGGCGCCAGTGTCATCTGAGCTTGACCGCGACTTGTCCACGGTGTGGCGAGCAGGATGAGGATGTTGAACACCTCTTGCGTCACTGTCGGGACTCACGATTGATATGAAGCCACTTTCATAGCTTGCTGCCAACCCCTCCTGCGGCGTGTTCCTTCCACGATTGGCTTCGACACCTCCTCCAGGGAACTCAGCAGGCGTTTGCGATTGTCATTCTTTGGTGTTTATGGCGTTGGCGTAATAGTGTGATTTTTGATTCTCACCCGTGGCCTGTTCAATTGGTTTGGCGTCAGATTTTGTTAACAACGAATGAGTTTGTGAGGTGGGGGAAGATAACATCGAGTCCTCGTGATCCCATGTTTGTCTTGGGTACGAATTTGATTCATCTCCATACGGATGGAATTTGGGTTGCGGTGCCTAATCAGATGGGTGGGGGGGTGGTGTAGTGAGGGACTCCGCTGGCAGATAGCTATCGGGCTTTGCTTGTTCTTATGGGGCTGGTAGTGCTTTCCTCGCGGAGCTTCTGGCGCTTCGCACAGGTTTGAACCTTGTCTGGGACTTGGGTTTCCGGGATATTGTTTGCTATATGGACTGCAAAGAGATTGTGGAGCTCCTGAGTCAGAATAGGGATACCCGATCTTTTTGGCAACGAGATACTATTGCCTCGATCGATTCGGGCGTTGTTAGCTGCAGATTGGAAGGTCCAGTTCTCTTATGTTGTGCGAGATAGAAATGTTGTGGCAGATGCGTTGGCAAGACAAGCGTCTCAATCAGTGTGTCCGATGCGTATTTGGAAGGAGCCTCCTTCTTCTGTGATTCCGCTCTTGTGCAAAGATGCGGTAGTTTAGTGTGTTTCTTTTTGTTTGTTATTTCCTTTTGTAAAAAAAAATTAAATTTAGTAATTGATTTCTATAAATTATTTTTCCAATAAAATGTTATCAACTGATTTATCTCTTATATATTCACCTTGATATATTTTAGAGAAAATGATTATACTGTAATAAGAGCCGGAGAACATATAAGTTGAGGGGGAGAAAATTTAAAAGGAAATGAAATTTGGTTCATAAGAAAAAAAAAAGTTTACGCAAAATTTTAAAAAATTACATATGCTTTTGTAATTTTATTTTGTATGATTTCTAGAACTCCAATTTATTCGATGAGATTAATCATTTGGAGAATTCACATAGACTCGTGCAATAGCCTTCTTATATTTTTTTTTGGTTACATGAGGAAAAAGAAAAAGAAAACTAGTTATTCAACGCGTCAAGGTACATAGACGCATAGACAAAAGACGGAGGCTGCTTCCAGACCCGTCGAGGAGCTCCATCCCGCGCCGCTTGTCTCGCTAGGCAATCCGCAGTGTTATTTTCCTCCCTTGCTACATGGATAACGGAAACATTCCAATCCCAACTAAGCATATCTCTCACCTTGGCGATCACCTCCCTATCCCAGAAGGTACTGATGTCATTGTGAATCTGTAATGCGCGCACCACATCCTCACAGTCACACGCACAGACGACTTCACGAATACCAAGCTCCCAAGCATGGGCCAAACCCAACTCCACTGCCCACAACTCTGCAAGAAAAGCGTTCCCACGGGGAGAACTCGCTGACACTGCAGAGCGCCAACCACGAGCAGAATCCACTAACACAGCTGCCCCACCCATAGTCGCACAACCCGGAATCCAGCTCCCATCAACCAGCAGGTGAAAAGGCGCCATACTAACAGTTGTCGCCGTAGGAGACGTATGCTGAGAACAGAGAGACGTCCGCCAGACATTTACATCCGATAGAACCTGCCGCAGAACTTGGTTCAGCTCCCACTTATTCTCTCCCAAACATTGTTCATTCCTCCATCTCCATCCCCACCATAACACAGCCACCCCCAAGAGACATTGTTGCTGCTTAAGAAGACTTACGAGCCAATAAGAGAATGGGACATGGGAATCAAGAGGTGGTAGAATTGAGCCAAAATGTCGCCAAAGCAAACAAGAGCGGGGGCACTCGCGAAAGAGATGCGACAAGCTTTCTGCAGTTGCCCCACAGCGCGAGCAAGAAGCCGACTCGCTGATATGATTCCGATACCTCTTCTCATTAGTAGGAAGCCCTTCCTTCATAAGTAGCCATAGAAAAAATCTAATTTTCTCAGGAACCTTACAGCGCCACACACGCTTCCAGGGCCCCGAATCAATTGCGTCAAAGTCGCCCAAGATTGCATATGCCGAGGACACACTATACCTGCCGTCGTTTGCGGCTGCCCAACGAATAACATCGTGCCCCGCCGAAGAGGTAGGCACCCTAACAGCACTGATCTCCTCCTTGACATCCAAAGGTAACACGGTGTACAGCTGCTCAAAATTCCATGATGAACCCAACCATAAATCTGCCACCTTGAGTCTAGTGTCCGAAACATGAACAAACGGAACTCTAAAACAAAGTTTACCAGACCCCAACCAGTTGTCATACCAAAGTGACACAGCTCCGTCCCCTAGTTGTGGCCGAAATCTGTGGTGTAAGTAATCCTTGGCCCTAACAATGCCCTTCCAAACATACGAGTTCCCTGCTTTGTATTCCCCATCCAGAACAATCTCATTGGCCAAATACTTCTGAGATAAAGCTATTACCCATGGCTTCCCTCTGTCGCACAGAAGACTCTCAACTAACTTCCCAAGCATGGCGATATTATTGAGACGAGCACAACGGAGGCCAAGCCCACCCCTGTCCTTCGGGCAAGAGATCTCTTTCCACGGAACCAGGTTCCAACTCCTTGTATTGTCCCCTTTACCCCAAATACAATTACGGATCTTCTTATCCACAAAATCACAAATTGATTCCGGGAGCCAGAGAGCCTGCATGGAGTAAACAGGGAGAGAGGATAATACAGATTTAGCCAAGCATAACCGACCCGCTCTATTCAAGAGCCTAGTCTTCCAAGAAGCAAGCCTCGAAGTAACTTTATCAATTATCGGAGAAAATACTTCCCTTGTTACTCTACCTTTCAAAAGAGGCAACCCCAGATACTTGCCCAAATTGCTAGCTCGATTAATGCCCAAAATGCGAGAGAACTCCTGCTGTACATTATGGTCTATATTCTTGGAGCAGAACATCCGAGACTTCTCTAGATTAACTCTCATGCCAGAAGCATCGCAAAAGTCCTTCAAAGCATTGGCAACCACATGCATCTGTTGCTTGCTGGCTTGGCAAAATAATAACACATCATCTGCAAAGAAAAGGTGGGAGATACCAATCCCTTCTTATATAACACCGTACACTTATACACATTCTTTTTTTTCTTTTAAAGTACACTTATATATATTCAAAGGTACACGATGTAACGTGCTTAACCCGCATCATATAATATGTTGAACACCCTAAACAAATCACAATAAAAATTTATAGTCTGCTTTCAAAATTACAATTTACAAAGTATATTTAGCTTTATTTCACAATAATACTAAGTAACCCCTTGACTTGGCAAATAATTACTCTTATATAATACTTAATCAAATTCATTTATTTAAAAATAAAGCTGGTACGGTAGAACCAAGTTGAACAAGAATTCATTTCAAAAAAAAAGTTGAACAAGAATTCAACAAGTACTACTTACTACTATATTAATATTAATGTGCTTTATTTAATTGTGTTACGTTATAGTAAAATCTTTTTGGTTACAAGCGTTATAATAAAATCTAACTTCATTAATTGAACGCGGAAATTAAACTAAAATGAAACGGTTTGCTTTGGCTTTCAGGTATATGTTTGCTAAATAGGGTTTTTTGTTTTTTTTACATCAGAAAATATTTAAATTATTTGTCTAACCCCTGGGCTTTCTCATTTTCAATTTATATATCTCCAACTCTTATCATTTGACTTATTCTTTGGGGACAAGCAGGGCGCTTCAGTGTCTATATTAGTCTATTGTGTGAATTGTTCAATAATGTTCATGCTAAATAGTGCAAAATTTCTGAATCAAGCAACGTTTCCTTCCATGTTAATCTTGACATGAACAATGTGTAAATGTTGCTTATAAAATTAATGTCAGCTAACTGACACCTAAAATCACACAATCAGTTTCCTAATTTATGTTCATGTTTATGTATATATGGTGAAATTGTGATATTTACCCATGTAGTACTTTTTATCCAGATAATGCATCTGCGTTTAATTTAGTTGACATTCATGCAGTGCATGTATGAAATTTTTTATGCAAATGATTTTAAAATTAAAATTAATTATAAGGAGGAATTTCAGTAGGTAGTTTTTGTATTTTGTAATTGATTAATTTTAAAGAAGTATAAGTTGATTCTAACATACTAGTAGTATATTGTCTTAAGGTAAATATGCTTTTAGTCCCCAATTTATACAGTTGAATTAGAAATAGTCCCTGATAAAAGAAAGTTTTTTTTTTTCGTCCATGAAAAAATAAAAAAAATTGTTTGATTGTAAATAATCTCTATAATGCTATAATGTTTATTTGACATTTTTATTTATTAAAAATAAATCCACGTAGGCGATCACGTGGACTTTTCACGTTCGTTTTGGTCCTTAAAAGACTTCTTGATTCAAATTTAGTCCTTCTCTCATACCCCACCTCCATGTTCATCATCCTTGTGATCTTCATACTGTTCAAAACCCGAAACCCAGAAATTTTTTTAAAACCCATAAATTTCTTCATCTTCACCTTTGTCCCTCCTTCTTCACGATATTTCTTTAGAGCCATATAGATTGTTTTAAAGTTTGATTTAAGTTTGTCCACTTTGCTTGTTTCAAAATGAAACAACCCGGACATTTGGTATTCGCATGGTTTAATGGGTTTCATAATGGGGTTTATGGATTTCTTGGTTTGAGGGTTGCTGGGTTTGTTGAGGGCGGATTTACAGGTTTGTTGAATATTTTTGGGTTTGATTTTGTGGGTTTGTTCTTTGAATGTTTTTGATGAAGAAGGGAGAAGACGAAGGAATATTTGGGTTCTGAATTTTGAAGAAGATGAAGATCATACATATTATAAGCATGGAGGTGGGAGAAATGAGAAAAGGACTAAATTTGATTAAAGAAGTTTTTTAGGGACTAAAATGAATTTTAAAAGTCCACGTGGTCGCTTACGTGGATTTATTTTTAATAAATAAAAATGCTAAATAAGACATGGACTATTTATAATTAAACAAACTTTTTCAGGGATGAAAAAAGAGGTTTTTTCTTCTTAGGGACTATTTCTAATTTAAGTGTATAAGTTGGTGACCGAAAATATGTTTAACCCTTGACTTAATGTCAACCTTGAAATGTGACATGTGCTATTTTTTTCTGGGACCAGTAAATTGAAATCAACATGTTCTTTCTAGAACTCGAGCTTTATGTATGTGCACGCGAAGCACAACGATATCAATAACACAATTGCGGTCGCATCAACCTGCATTTGTCCGCAATTCTGTGACGTAGCAACAATCACAACTGCAAAACACAGCCATTGAATTTATGAGTCACATTTCTTCTAGGGGGTTGATTTTTAGACCACCCTTTTTGGTCTTTAAACCACCCCCCTTTTATAGTAAATTACCCAATTACCTTTGATAATAATAATTATTACTCTCATATCCTTCTTCTTCTTCCTAACTATCCCTTCCCCCCACCCCTCACTCATCACCTTTCACCCCACACGACCCCCTTCTTCCTCCCATCACCATTATCACCACCACCCCATCACCATAACCACCATCACCCCATCACCATTACTGCCAACCCACACAACCCCCCTTTTCCATTCCATCATTTCCACCACCACCTCCACCCTTACCCCATTTATACCTCCATTAACTTTAAACCATACCTACATTAAACCTCAACCTCATTCACCTCCAACCTCTTAAAGATGCTCTAATCTTCCCCACGAAAGCTCTGTGTAATTTTCGCACCTTAAGGTGCGAAAATCACACATATATATTTCACACCTTAGGGTGCGACACTCACTTAATTACCATTAAAAAAACAAGAATTTTATTTTATTATTGGTATATACTGTAATCGCACCTTAAGGTGCGATTCTAACACATCGAAATCGCACCTTAAGGTGCGCAAATTACAAAATATATTAAAAAATATATTCTTTTATTTTATTATTTGTATATATTGTAATCGCACCTTAAGGTGCGAAAATCAAAAAAATTAAAATAAAAATAAGAATTTCATTTAATTATTTGTATATATCGTAATCGCACCTTAAGGTGCGATTTAGGTGTGTTAGATTCGCACCTTAAGGTGCGAAAATAAAAAAAAAATTAAAAAAAAATAAAAATTTCATTTAATTATTTGTATATATCGTAATCGCACCTTAAGGTGCGATTTAGGTGTGTTAGATTCGCACCTTAAGGTGCGAAAATCTCGTTTAATTATTTGAATATGTTGTAATCGCACCTTAAGGTGCGAATCATGCATGCCAAAATAGCACCTTAAGGTGCAATTTTTAACCAGGAACACGAAATTTGGAAACCAGACTATCAGATCTCAAATCCACTGCTTTTTTGCAATAACTAACAACATAAACTACCAACCCAGCAAAAAATCCACCCCTACATACCAATATCTACCAAAAACGAAAATTACCAAAAGTACAGGGAGAAGATGCTGAAGAAGAAAGGGAAGAAGAAACGTCCTTGGGGTCGATGCTCGAACAAAGGGAAGAAGAAAACGAAAGGGAATAGGGAGAAGAAGAAAAACAAACGGAAGAAGGGGGACGAAGGAGAGGAGCGTGAAACAGGGTGTAGGAAAGGGGGTGGTGTGAGTTTGTATTGGGGTAAAAATTTTTTTTTTATATTCAGAGGGGTATTATGGGAATAATGGTTTAGAGGGGGTGGTTTTAGGACCAAATGGGTGGTCCTAAAACCAACTCCCTTTCTTCTATTGTCTTTTTATCATCCATATATATTTAACTAATGAGACTTCAACTCACACTTTAATTCCTAAAATTGCCCCCTCAAGTGCGAGTCGCACCACTACATTACCATGCTCTCCTCAATAGAAGTTATTCACATGCACTTCCACCACCGTCACTATACCACCGCGGCAACGAGACTCGCATCCTAGCCACCACATTGTTAGGATGACTTTCAATACAATGAGTCGTTACCATGGTTTTATCAATCATCGGCTCTGGTACTTTTTGTTGGGAAGCCTATGAGACAGGAAATAACACACACAAAAATCAAATACTAAACTTTTGTTGAAAATCTTAAGACATTGAGTCTATGTGTCACATCTCTTATATTATATCCATATCACTCATTTTTTATTAATCTAAGACTCCGACTAACATTTGAATTTTTAACGAGATCTGCAGGTAGTTAACTCCTCTTTTATAGTATTGGAAGTATTTGACTGGACATTAAAATCTGGATCTAAGATGTGATAATTTTCTGATCTTCTACTCTGCTGAATCTGCTTGCTAGTTTGTAGATAACGTATTTAGATCTTATATTAGATCTTATAGGGAAAAATGCTTAGGGTTCAATCTTGGGAACCTTTCGACGTGGCAACCAATTAAAAAGAGGAATGTACAGAAGAATACCTTCAGATTAAAGATACTGGCCAATCCAATAAATAAATCAAGTTGTAAATAATCTATGGGATACAATACCTTGGTAGGTAGATAGATATATTGAAATCAATTAAATCCACATGCCTTCAGTTTCAAAATTTTCGGTAAACAATTATTCCACATTAACGCACGAAGAAACTTCAATGACTTTTTTTAATGAATGAAAGTTTGAGCAGGTTTAGTTCCGGTCATTATTATGAATTAGTGTATGTTATTGGATTAAAGGTAGAATAGTTTATAAATCACCCACCCACCAACACAACTATTACATCGATATCTATATTTATACACATAATTTTATAAAAAGAGTAGTTTGTACTTTAAAAATAATGGGTTGATACTTCAATGACCTCCTTACCCGAAACCATTATAATTTGCACAAACCATTCTCCCACCTTGTCAATTAATTAATTAATCCTGAAAACCTGATCGGAGCCGTCTCATTATTTTATTCTCAATCATTCCATTCCATTCCACTTTCCCTTTTAAAATTTATAGAAAGAAAAACTTGGTTGCGTTGTCAAATTTCTCGTGTATAAATTGAAAAGATAAAACATCCTTCAAAGTAAAAGGTAGACCTATATGTTATATCATATATTTACATTTTTATATTTTTTTCATTGCAAGTTTTAAGTTTTAACCATATTCTTATCATTTTAAATAAAGTTTCGAACATCACATACTTGATATTTTAATGCATGTGTTACGTTCGAGAATCAATATTCTAATATATCTAGATTTGAAATTAATGGTTGCTAATGATGAAGGTTCGGAGTGATATCATTTGTATATTAACATTGTAGCAGCCTACTAATTAAGGTCCTACTTTTGATAATGAGCTATTACTCTGACTAAATCACTTTCAAATAATCATTACCCTTTAAAAAATTAAATCTCATGTCATTACTCATTCATATTTACTACTTTTCCGTTATTCTTTATAAAAACCAAACCACTATTACACGCTTATTAGGAAATGTAGTTAAAGTTGTCGGTAACATTAAATTTGTTCTAAATTTATATTAATTTTATAAAATTACCTCAATCTACTTTTCTTAATTTATATTCGTTATTAATGAGTTGTATAATGGAAAGAGAGAGAAAGTCCAATTAAATGAAGGTATTTTTGTCAAAAAATAATTAATACACTATAAAAATTTAAGTTGGTTCTTATTAAAAGGATCAAGCTCCACCCCTCATTTGGTTATTACAAAAATGACGGAAAAACCCTCCTGTCGTTTTGATAACACTCCCTTCAGAAAATTGTGCTTATTAACAAATCATATAATGAGTCTAATTAACGTATTTATTTTAAAAAAATATTCACAACCTTCCATATTTACCATTTATTATTGTAACAATTGTTTCCCACTATAAATGACTTAATTGGGTAGTATGAGAGAGAAGAAATTAAGTAGGTGGTCATTAAAATGTCTTAATGTTCTTATAAAAAGGAATAAAGAGAACAGGAAGAAGAAGAAGAAGAAGAACAGGTTGACTAACGACAGAGGTTTGAACCCAACTCACATTCTTTCTCTAAAATTTAGAAATTTAATAACGAGGACTAAATTGACCGACGATTTACTCTTTCAGAGACTAATTTGACTAACTTACACTTTCATCATTTCACTTCCGTCCAGGGACTTGATTGAAAAATCTTTTAAGGACCAGATTGACTAATGGTGAATCTTTCAGGGATTAACTTAGTGGATAAAAATAGTATGAGGACCAAATAGCCATAAGTGAAAATTTTCAACGAACCAATTTAGGGTTTACTCTTTAATTTATAAACACGAACGAAAGCAATATATAGAACCATACAAAAAAAACTATTAGTATTTCATAGTTACTCCTAAAATATTTCAATACTTTATGTGAAAACTTATCTATAACCTTTAATTTCCAAGTTCACTTTACGGGAACCATTTTTTTGGTTAGCTACCTTACAAAATTACTGGGTTGGGCTTCAAATGGCTGGAAGGCCTATAAGAGAAAAACTTTCCACGACTAGGGTTGTGGTCGAAGCAAAGCAACTACCGGATTTAGTTTCCGCAATTTTCTTTTGATTACTTCCTGGCCTGTATATTGGCCATGTTAATTTCGTTTTTTTATTTGGTTACGTAAGGAAAGAAATGTTAATTTCGTTTGATTATATACAGTTTGATTTTTTTTAATAAAATAAAGATGAAATGTAATAATTAGTCAAAGGTGAAAGGAAACTATTTTTTAACCTTCCATACAAAGTTATAACTTTATATAATTCTTTCTTAAATTGCTTAGTTCAATTCAATAAAATGTAGAATGGTTTTCACGTGCATTGCACCAGTTTAATCATATGATTCTTATTTATATGAATAATGATTAATAATATTATTTATATTTTTGTTGATTACTAAAAAAAATTTATTAGTGTTAATGTTTTGTCACTAACGGTATAAATTAAAGATAATAACATTATTCTAAAATAATTATAATGGTTTAAAAGACCGATACATAGGTATAATATATACACTTTAAAATGATTTATCTATATTTATGTCGTCATATAAGTGTAAGAATTAAAACGAATATTTTATGTAAATTGTTTAATTCATTTTAATAAATTATAGAACTTATTCGTAAAATACTTAATTAATTTTAAAAAATTGTAGAATTGTTTCTCCGTGCATCGCATATGTACAATCTTAGTAACTTATAAATGTATATACTATTTCATAGCTATAAAGAATGATCCTTGACAGAGCATATATACTCAATAGGGTAATGACGCTCAATGCTAAATATTATTTAATTATATAACATATCTATAAAATTATATAACATGTTTAACTATTAATTAATATGTTTATACATTATATATTATATTTATTAGATAATTATTTTATTATTTGGTAATATTGCACACAATGTTCTTTAGTTTTTATTTCACACTTTTAAACTTTTATTGTATATAATTATATATGTTAAACATTTTTATTTTTAATCTCATATAAACTATGAAAACTGTAACAAAAAAAAAACTATGAAAACACATAAAAAGTATTTATGATACATTTTAAATTTTAAAAAATAATATATATTATATTTTTAATATGAAAAAAAGTTTTTGAATCCGTCATTGACATGATCTATTACTCCATGAATGGAGAGACTTTATCTGAACCCTTGGATCAACAACTTCCCCAGAGTGTTTAGGGTTGTAAGGTGGGACAATTCACCACCATTCCAGAAATTCAATTGCATCTTCTAATATATAGTCATATCTTGATTGTTTAGACACCGGTTTCTCCTGCTACTTATTTATAGTTTGCTCATGTGCTCGTGTGTCTGCAACTTATCGTAAGACTGAATGATTTCTTCATCATTTTATTGTAGGTGGTCTTGAATATAGGATCTCTTCAAAACTCTCATGATTTAAATACATGGGTGTTTCATAATAGGCTTTCTTTACTCAATTTGATTATATTAAGTGTACTTTAGTTGTATTAAATCTCGTTATGGATATGATGCTTTTGGTTTAGTAAAGTCTATATCTATATGATTCAAGTTTTGGCTATGAATGTTTTGGTAATTGATAAAGTTTAGACTATATTAAGTGTATTTTGGTTGTATTAAATCTCATTATATTTTTCAAAAAAAAATTATGGATATGTTGCTTTTGGTTATCAGTATGGTCTATATGGTTGGAGATGAATGTTTTGGTTATTAGCATAGTGCTGTGGAAAAAAAATAAAAATAAAAAAATAGAAGAAAAATAAAGAAAGGATAAATTACCACGGTTCAAAGTTTAACCGTGGTAAAACGAAAGACATATTACCATGGCTCCGGTCTGACCGTGGTAACAGAGTTGCTATATTAGCACGGTTCTGGTAAACCGTGGTAATATAGTGAACATATTACTCCGGTTCTATGCTTTCAACCGTTGAAACAAGAGCACAAATCACCACGGTTTCGGTTGAACTGTGCAATCCGATCCTCATTTGTAGGTTCAACATTATCATCAATGTTGGAAGTGGTTGGCTCTTGGTTGAAATCATCAAAATCAAACCTCACAGTAGGCGATGCTCCACCTTTTGATGTTCTGCATTGATTTCCAGACGATGCACCTCGTGGTATACCAGACGATGTATCATGTTGTGCACCAGACGATACACCTTGTGGTACACTAGACGATGCACCTTCAATTTCAGCAAGTGTTACTTTATTAACTGTCTTGGTTCTGAACTCTTCAAAGATCACATCCCTACTAAACTCGATTTTCTTAGTTCTGGGATTGTATAGTCTGTAAGCACCTGTAGGAGTATATCCCACAAAGATCATGAGTTCACTCCTATCATCTAGCTTCTTCCTTTTATGTTTAGGAACATGTTTATGGCATAAACAACCAAAGAGTCTGAGATGCTTGACAGAAGGCTTCTTCCCTGTCCAGACTTCTTCAGGCACTTTGAATTGAGACTCTTTGTTGGACACTTGTTCAGAATTTAGACAATAGTCATTGCTGTTTCACCCCAGAAACTATGAGACGAGTTCCTCCCCTTCAACATGCCCCTTACCATGTTGAGAATTGTTATGTTTCTCCTTTTTGCAACACCGCTGTGCTGTGGTGTATATGGAGTTGTAATTTCATGTAGAATTCCATTCTCCGTGCAGAAAGCTTCCATGTCATTTGAACAGAATTCACCTCCACCATCAGTTCGCAGCACCTTAATATATCGTCTGCACTGCTTCTTAGCCATTACTTTGAACATCTTGAAAACTGAACATACTTCACTCTTGGTTTTAAGCAAATAGATCCACATCTTTATACTAAAATCATCAATAAAGGAAACAAAGTACTTGTTTCCACCCATTGAAGCAGTTTCAACGGGTCCACAGACGTCAGAGTATAGAACTCCTAATAGTGCAGTGGACCTAGGGGGTGTAAAGGTGTTGAATGATGCTCTAGACTGTTTGCTCACTAAACAGTTTTCACATACCATGGAGGGAATCTGAATTGGGGTTAAGAGATGGTGCATCTCTTTAGACTTCAAGAGACTCAAGTCCTTGAAATTGAGATGACCAAGCCTTTGATGCCATAGCCATGTGCCATCGTCTGCTACTTCAGATGTTAAGCATTTGGAATCAACTGCTGCAACTTTCACGTGGAAGGTCCTGTTTTGTGCCATCGGTGTTCTTACAACTCTTTTATTTTGAGAATCAAGCACTTCGAGATGTCCGTGAACCATGTGCAGGGTAAATCCTTTCTCTAGTAATTGCCCCATGCTTATGAGATTACTCGTCATGCCAGGAACATACAGTACTTCAGTGATCACAGCATCTAACCCATCTCGTCGTTTGACCAAGACATCACTAATTCCTTTTGCCGTTATAACACTGTCGTTTGCAAAGTGAACTTTGCTCCTTACTTTCATACAAGTTAATGAGCCATTCTCTATGTCCTGTCATATGATTTGAACATCCCAAATCCAAATACCAATTACCAGAGTTGTGGCTCCCATCCTTGGTTACCATCATGAACGTAATTGGTTCACCATCGGAAACAGGGCTATCCTTGGCCAGATTTGCCTCATTGTTGGATCGTTCACGAGTGTCTCCACTGCTAGGAGCTTTGCACTCGTTGGAAAAATGCCCTATCTTGTTGCAGTTACAGAAACGAATCTTCTTTCTGTCGATCTTCTTCTTGCCACCTCTATAATTGTTTGACCCTCCTCTTCTTGAAGAAGATTCAGGTTGATCCTGGTGTTCTTGCTCAGATTCTTGATTGTAGTTTCTTCCAGAGTTGCCTCGATTGTCTCTGGATTGCCCTCTGCCTCGATTTTCCCTTCTGCTGGAAGAACCACCCTTCTTGGAGGTTTGCGCCTGAAGCGCTTGATCAGCAAACCTATCATTTGACCTCTCAAGCATCTGTTGCTCATGTGCTAAAGAGAACCTTGAAGTTCTTCAATCTTCATGGTAGCAAGATTCTTTGACTCCTCAATTGCTACCACAATATGGTCAAATTCGGGGTTAGGAGTTCGAAGGATTTTCTCTACGATCGTCTGATCAGAGATTGTTTCCCCACACGATTTCATCGTGTTTGTCAACGCGATTACCCGTGAGAAGAAATCAGAGATCTTCTCATTCGACTCTATCTGCATCAATTCGTACTGTCTTCTCATTGTCTGCAATCGGACCTTCTTCAACTGCTCAACCCCTTCGTTGCATTTCGTCAAGAATTTTCCACGCTTCTTGAGCACTCGTAGCGCCTACAATCTTGTCGAAGTGCGCAACATCTACGCACTTATGAAGCAGGAACATGGCTTTGCAATCTTTCTTCTTGTTGTCCTTGAAAGCAGTCATTTGGTCGTCAGTGGGTACCGCAGGCAGCGCTGGGAACCCATTCTCCACTATTGCGATGACTTCATGATTACCCTCATCTGGGGTTGTTATTGGTCCCAGTTCTTGTCATCCGAGAACAAGAAGATTTGCAGGGAAGTTGCCGTTATTTCCACCCATCGTCGTCGATCCCCTTTAAGAACAAGGTCTCTGGATACCAGTTGTTAGAGCGAAAGCGTGTCGCACAGCGTAACAACAACGTGTGACGACGAGATCAACGGAAAACAAGATAACAGAGTAACAATGAGTGAGTGAGAGAGAGAGAGAGAGAGAGAGAAACTGAAAATTCAAAATCTGTATTACTAATTCTGATTACATTCTACTACTATTCTGTCAAGTGTATTGGTTTATATACAAGGTATATGGGCCACACTAATTAACAAAGCCCAAACTAAAAGCCCACTAACTAGCTCGGAATTACACTTTCAACAAAAATATCAATATCTTTTTTATTGTAATAATTTGATTTTGTAGGCATCTTAAAATTTATGTTTTTGAAAATAAAAGACCTGAGTTAAATTTAAAATATTTGTAATTTAAGATATGCCTCCATTAAAATGATTTGAAGATAACATGCCCAAATTATAACAATAGAAAATATGCTCATGAAAGAACCTTCCCACGAAATGTAAGAATAGCCTCCCCATGCGTTTTATTTGATACGAAATAGCACAGTTGGAAGCTTAGACAAATCAATAACAAGAAGTGGCCTCTTGAGTACTGTTTCATCTTCATCTAACAAGAATGTCATACGTACGCAACTAAAAAGAAAGAAGGTCCATAATCCATATCCACTGATCATCAAATTAATTAAATCCTAGCTAGCTGTGCACGGAGAGGTGAGCTAATTCGTTCAACAACTTTTGCACCATTTTAGAACGACTAATTAATTCATGATTGCTAATTGCTATGCTCCTCTAATTAGACATCCATGGTTCTAACCACGCGCAATTAACACGTCATACATACAAACATTCTTCAACCATTTTAATATTGTCTCCTCGTCTCTTCTTCCCCTGTTGCCTCCAATTCTTTGCATCATCATCATCATCGCCATCATATTTGTTCATCATCATCAAATCCATTTCGATTCAGAGTTGGAATTCGGAATGGAATTCTTCCAAAAGGCCAAAGTGGTGCGCCTGAGGAGTCACCATGACAAATACATGTTGGCGGATGATGATCGAGAAACCGTGTACCAGGACCGGAACGGGTGCTACGGCAATGCGAAATGGACGGTGGAGATCATAGAGAATTCCAATTGGATAAGGTTGAAGAGCTGTTACGGGAAATACTTAACAGCCTCCAACATGCCATTTTTGATTAGAGGCACAGGCAAGAAAGTGGTGCAGACTCTGCCCAAAAGGTTAGACTCCTCTTTGGAATGGGAGCCTTTGAGAGAAGGGGTTCAGGTCAGGCTAAGAACGCGTTATGGACAATATTTGCGTGGCAATGGAGGGCTTCCGCCTTGGCGGAACACCATTACACACGATGTTCCGCACCGGACGGCCACCGCGAATTGGGTTTTGTGGGATGTGGACATTGTGGAGCTCCGACCACAATCGCAAGTTCCAAAGCCAAGACCGAGGCCCGCGCCTATTACACCACCGAGTCATTCTCTCGTCCCTTCTACTTCTACTTCTCCTTCCCCTTCCCCTTCTATATTATCATTAACTGATGCAGATTATGGCCAACTTGTTAAGATTGATCTCAGGTCTCCCAGAACATCTGAGGTATGTCCTCATAAAAAACTGTTATATTAATATATGAATGAAATTTTATGAGAACTTTTATTAAGCGGGCAAATTTTTTTTATTTTTTTTCTCACATGAAGGTAGAAGAATTAGATTACGAGTGTCCGTCGCCGAAGAAAGAGGGGAGGGTTATATTTTATGATGTGGGTAATGAAAAAGGGGAGGTTGGTGATGATGCAAAAAAAGGGGCATTCTTTACATTTAAGGGAACTTGTGTGAATGAGTTGAAGGATAATTTGAAGGAGGAAACCGGACTTGATGATATTCTTGTGTGTTGCCGCAACCCATTGACGGCGAAACTTTATCCTCTTCGGCTACAACTACCTCCTAACAATACTGACATGCATGTTGTTGTGGTTCCTTCCTCATTCAAAGGTACATAAATACATACATGTTTCCTTTATCTTTGATCTTAAACACTACATAAAATTTATATGAGAGTCTGAAAGGATTATAGCTCTAATGCTGGAAGATGGCAAATATCATTTTTGTCTGAGTTTATATAAATAAATTTTATACATATAAAAAATTGAACTTGTCATGTGATTTTACTACCTATTTTCCAAACTTCATATATACTACATTTGCTCTAATTTTCATCATGCCTTGTGATTTTGCTTCTAACATGTATTATGGTCTTACTTAAACCATGTACCAGACAAATGAAGCCCTTGGAGGTCACAGTTCTGCTAGCAGTTTATAATGTGTCAACTTTGTGCACATTTGCTAAATTAAAACTACAAAGTTGGAGTGGGAGCTAGGCAACTAACCAGACATTCAAAAGACTGAAAAGAGGAGGCAACAAGGCCCACTAAAAGGAGAAAAAAAAACTAAATTTAGGTGCTCCAAAGTTGTTGTTGGACTTAGCTATTTGAAATGTAATGCAATTTGACCAAAAAAAATGTAATGCAATTGATAATTCTTAACCAAGAATTATATGTTGTTCTTCAAAATAACTTGTATTTTATAGGGAGAAATTTGTAAGAAGAAATGTTATAACTTGTTCAAGGGGCGAAAATAACTTGTATTTTATAGGAAGAAATTTATGAGAAAACTAGGTAAGTGGGGTAATTAAGTGATGAGCGGCAGGCCCTTTGACCCATGGTGGCCGGTGCAGAGATTCCTATGTTTGGACGGCGCAAATGCGACCGATTTAGCAAAAAGGCTAGCAAGGCTCATTATATCGTGCGCGCAAGGGGGAAGGGGAAGGGGGAGCAAATCCTCTGATTTGCACTGCATTGGGCCAAACGGGCCCAGTAATCATGCGTGCGAGGCCAACTCCCTTACTAGGCTCTTTACCTCCACCATGAGAAGTTTGATATATAAACTCTTTAAAGACTTGGCAACTTAACAATGTAGGACTAATAACTTTTGAAATACCATGTTTTTCCAACAGATATGACCATGAACATAAAGACAAAACAATGCAAGGATTCATTTGCTTGTGAAAGAATTATTATGTTTGCCAATAGGTAACTTTCCTTTTGGCAAGAATAGATGGAGATCAAAATTATTTCATGCGAAAATTCTTTTATATTTATTTGTGTTGAAGTTTTGTGTCAATCTCTCTATTTATATTTATTAAATATATGAAACCGTTTGAATGCTTATGAAAAATAGACAAACACAAAGTTCCACCTCACATTGTTATATCACATCAGGATATCTAAATTCGAATAAATGATACTCCGAATAGATCAAATAAAATTTCAAACATTTGAAGAGATTGGAAGCATATTTCCACCTCATATTCATTAAGCAACAATTTTTTTTTGCCAAAGTACAAAATTATAAATTACAGAGAGCTACGATTTTGTTAAAGAGCTACTACGATTGTTAAGGATTTTTTCCCTTACAGAAGTCGCCACCTATTTGTATTTGAATACAATTGTATGTCTCTCCTAATAAATGATTTTTTCTAAAATTAAGCTTGTGCTTTAATCCTTACGCGAGTCTAACTTAGTTACCGCCGGAGTAACACCTCGTTGGTTGTTGGTTATGATTTTTAAGGATAAACATATGAGATTTCTCGAGTAAGCACAAGTTGGTGGCTTCTAGGGTGCACTTGCACCCTAAGTGGTGCACCGTGCACCACTCTAAGGGCCCGTTTGGTGGTCAGGATAGGATAAGATCGTGATAGGATAAAGGATTGGATAAACATAGGATATGATAAGAGCAGGATATACTCTTATCCTATCCTGCGTTTGGGGTGGACAAGATATTGATAGGATATGATACAAACAATGAAAAATGTATCGAATTTTCATTGAAATAAAAAATAAATAATATTTTTTAAAATTTAATTTTCTAAATAGATTTTTTTAAAAAGTAATTATACTATTAAATTTAATTTTTTTTTTCATTTTTATAAATAGCTTATTTTTTAATATTAACTAAAATAAAATTAATTTTTATTAATTCAGCTATTTTAATTTTTTCGAAGGGAGTCTATTTTAATTAAAATTATTATATATGTAACCAATGGGTTTTAACTTAGTAGGGGCAAGTGATTAATGATAAAAATTATTAAAAGATATTATTCTTTCAAAAATATTTTATATTTTAATTATTAATTATAATTATATAAGTAGAGAAATAATTTTAAATAATATCATATGATAATATAAAATTAGTCTATATTTACTATTAAAAAATTAATATATATATATATATGAGTAACCTATTTTATTGTGAATGAAAAATTATTTTGTGTATTTTTATTATAATATAAATAATGAAAAATAATGTTAACTAAGTAGTAGTAAGTGATAATGAAAATTTAATTATTTTATATGAGTAAATCTAATATTTTCACCATTTATAAATAAGTTTATTTTTTAATTAAATATATCAGTAATTAAATAATTTAATTTAACAATAACAATTAGTAATTGATAAGTAATAAAATTAATATTTTATTAAAAACAAAAATTTATATTTATTAATTAATATTATTATAAATTATATAAAATGTAAATATTGAAATTAATTTTGGGTCATGGTAATAAACAAACAAAAAACTGATATCCTATCCTGTCAGGATAATTTCTATCCTAACTCCACCCTCAGGATAACTTTTACACATGATGGACAGGATAGGATAAGGGACACGATAGTGTTATCCTATCCTACTGGCGCAACAAACAACAGATAACAACAAGATATTATTACTATCATATCCTGTCTCTGTTTATCCTGTCCACCAAACGGGCCCTAAATGACAATGAGAAAGGAGGAGAAAGACATTAAAAGGGGCTTTATGATAATGAACAAATTGAAATCGTAATAAATTATAAAAATTAAATAACCTGTAGAACCGGTTTCCAGTTTCCCACCTGAACACTTGGCACGATCTCATTGGCCAGAAAATGGCAGTGCACGGTGCACTACTTAAATGGTAGTTCACCCTAGACAACACCGCACAAGTTTTTGCTTGTCAGCCTTGCACAATTGCTTTTTAACATGCTATACTAGGTTATTAGGTAATTTTTTTTTTAAAAAAAGGAAATTAATTTTAGGAAATTAAATAAAAGTCAGGATAAAAAATCAAAAGAAAACAGAGGCCAAAATCATTTTGGGAATATTATTCTCGGAAAGCTAGGAAATTGAATTTCGAGAATTATAAACCCGTAATCTATTTGAATATAAGTGTCGGGAACCACTTTAACATTTTTTAATTTCTCCTGTTACACTCCGGGATATAGACCCCGGAAGCTAAAAATCATTCCAGGACCGGATTCCGGGATCTACAAAACCGAATGCATGTAAATACGCACCTGGATTAAAATGTCTGGAATGTGGTTATAGTGAATAAATATCATTCTAGGATTTAAATTCCCAGAAAAAATGGTTATTTGCATACCGGATTTAGAAACCGGCATACAACATTCAGAATACCTTATGGGATTATAAAACACGAAACTTGCATCAAATATTGCTCCGAGATTTTAAAACCCAGAACGTAAGCCATGTTAGGGGTAATAAGGATAATTACTATAATTTAATTTGCCTGGTTCCAAATGAGAGGAGTAGGTTGAGAAATGGAATGTGTAAGGGGCACAAATTTGAAATTTATGTGGAAAATTAAAAGAGTGCAATTTCTCAACCTAGCGGACGTTTCCATAATTTTCGGGTGCTGAGTATATCTGTAAAAACAAAATCACAGGGGAAGAGCATTTGGGGATGAGATGAGAGCATGGCAGGCATGATACCCGTGCCGCGTAACACGGTCTTCTATCTTGGGTTTTCCTCACTACTTCCTACCAATGTTTTCAAAACCACAAAGCTTGTCTTACGTTTAACTACCCACGCCACTTACCAAGCTACAAAGGTTGGTAACTACTTTGTACCATTTCTGTTCTTGATTCTTCGCTCCAATTATTCTAACCATCTTTGCTTTCAAGTTTCAAACGCCACTTTGTGATTGTTGTTGTTGTGTATTCTAAAGGAAGAACTGTTGGTGGTTGTTGGGGGTGGAGCAGCAGGGGTGTATGGAGCAATTCATGCTAAGACTGTGGCACCCCACCTTAATGTGGTGGTTATTGAGAAGGGAAAGCCTCTCTCCAAGGTCTGTGTTATGTGGATAGTGCTATCATGTTATTCAGTTCTGCAGTTTTCTCATGGTTTTGTTTGCAGGTCAAAATTTCCGGAGGAGGCCGCTGCAATGTCACAACTGGCCATTATGCTGACAATGTGGTAATCCTGCTTACACAACCTTCATACTTGTAGCATAACACTGTTCCTTTCTAGTCATCAGCATTTTTTAAGGCTAAAAGAAATAAATCAACAGCAATTAATTTGGTTTTTTTGTAATTAACTGCACTTCATTCTGTTGGTTTCTTTCCCTTGAGTAATTAATCAATTTCAGTGCTGTGATTTTAATCATTGACGATTTCAGTCATGGTAAAAGGCTTTTGTTGATGTTGTTGTGTACTACTTATACATCTAATTGCTTGGTTAGGCTTTGGTCTAGTGGTATTGGTAAATGGTAACTTGATGTTTGGAAGATGATCAGTTTTTAGATTTTGGCAGAAAACTATCCAAGGGGTCACAAGGAACTGAGAGGATCTTTCTTCAATTCGCATGGCCCTGTGGATACCATGTCTTGGTTTACCTCTCATGGAGTGGAACTGAAGGTTGTCCTTTTAAAATCTGTTTGTTTCTGTTTCAACTTTCAAGTGCGTATTTCTGATTCATATTTAACTGTTCACAGATTGAGGATGATGGTAGGGTATTTCCTGTCAGCGATAGTTCTTCTTCAATAATTGATTGTCTCATGTCTGAAGTAAAGCGAACAGGAGGTATTCTCACTGACTATCTAATGCTTTTGGCTTCTTGCATCCTGTGGGTCCTGGAAAATGAGACCTTGCATGTTTAAAAACCACTGAGCATTCAGTAACTCAGTAACTTGTTTCTTATGTATTCATAAACCCCACCAGTCATTGTTAATTTGTTAGTGTACTTATTTTTGTCTGAATCTGAGGTTAAATCCTGGTCTCTTGGTAAACATTCTGTAGCTAGCAGGTGAATCGGTTTTTTTTTTCTTTCTTTCTATTTTTTAGTTTTTTCAGTGGTCTTATTATGATAAGAACATTAGTTCAAGATTCATTTTTTATTAAGCCAAAATGTTATATGGTTATACCAATGGTGGTAATGTTCTTTAGAAGTTACTTGTTAGATTGAAAATTTGTGTTAAATTATCAGTTTTCTGTTCTATTTCATAATTTACTAGGAACATGTAAATTTAGCATCTCTAAAGTAGTTGAAAGTCTTGATCTTCCCTATTACTAAAAGTTATTTTACATTCAATAAACCATATGATCTAAAAAACTATGGCAGAAGATCTTTCTCAACTCTTGTTTGACTTCTTTATCCTTTTGCATCATGATAGATTTTGCTTTATATTACCAATTGAGTAAGCTCTAGAATATATATTTATGTAGTAAATCTTCTAGTGTATCTTATATTTTCATGTTGTCATTTAACAACTATCCGAAAAGCTCAAGCTTTAAGGTAAAAGGACATGAATGGTTTTATATATAGCATGCTCCCTCATTCAAGAGCACTTTGGACTTGAAGTGTGGCCAATGCACGGGCCTACCTAACTTTGTGCCGAAATAATATTTTATTTAGAAGAGTAAGGGCAACAAGATTAAAAGTCTAAACCACTTGTATAGAAGACTCTAATAACTTGTCATAAATCACTTGTTAAAGAGAGTGTTGTGCTATTCTTGGTGAAAACATATAGATGATTTTCATATCTAAGACCGGTTTTTATAAAAAAAGGGGTTGTTATTTTTCATAGAAAACACTAACATGCTTTCAATTTGTAACTCATAATTTCTTAATTAAAGTTAATTATTACCCAAACTTCACTACATTTATCTTGGTTCTACATTATCGTAAGTCCATTTCACAAATTGGATAATATGTTGATAGTGTGGTGTGTGTTCTATTGGAAAATAGCCTCCTCCGTGTAACTTAAAATGGGCACTAGGTATGATAAAGATGATAAACAACAACAAAAGCTTTATTCCACTAAGTGAGGTCAATTATATGGATCACACTAAGTGTGTAAGACATTAAGCCCAATCAAAAGGCAAATTTGCAGGATACTGACAATGAGGTCATTTTTAACTATATTTTCCTATGTTCTTTTTGGCCTACCTCTACCCCCTTCACAAGGCTAAAGACCATGTTATCAACTCTTCTCATATGTGCCTTCAAAGGCCTTCTTTGTACATGTCAGTACCGCATTAACCGATTTTCCGTCAGCTTCTCCTAAATAGGCGCTACGCCAATATCTCTTCTTATACGATCATTTTGTATCCTATCGTTTCTGGTTTTGGCCACACATCTATCTTAACATTCTCATTTCTGCTACTTCAACTTTTTTCTCATGTCCCGTTAAAGCCCAAAATTCGCTATCATAGGGGATAGCCGTTCTTATAGCGGTTAAGTCAAACTTTCCTTTGAGATTGGTAGGTACTTTGCGGTCATAGATAACTCTTGGTGCTTTTATCCACTCTAACCAGCCAACTTAAGTTTTGTGTGTAACATCTTTGTTAATTTCCCCATTATTTTGTAATAGATCCCAGGTACTTTAACTGTGAAACCTGTGGTGTGATGTCTCCAATTTTTACCTCCACAGTACTTCCAACACCAGCCTTACTTAAATTGCAATGCATATACTCTGCCTTACACCTGCTTAATCGAAAATCCTTAGATTCCAAAGTCTTTCTCCGAATCTCAAGTTTGTAATTAACCGCTGTTAGGTACCAGGGAATTTTAGGAAGAATTTGGAAGGAAACTTATATACTAGCACTGAGATTCTGGATAATGACCAGAATCCAGGTTTAGGGAAAATACAATTGCAGAATTACACAGACTGAAAGAGGGAGAAATAACTGAGGCAGATTTGAGAGTGCCTCTGCTCTCCTAGATCCTAACAGAATTCAAGCTTACTCCTCCCTTCTCTCCCTAAGGCTACATAGCCGCTAGGGGTGTTCGCGGTCTGGATTGGTTCGGTTTTGGGGGGAAAAGTCATCCGATCCAATCACTTTGGTTTTGTCACTTCATCATCCAATCGTTTTTTTTCTTTTTTTAGATCCGAACCAATCCGATCCAATTTTTATCGGTTTGGATTGGATTGGATTTCGGTTTTTTAAAGACATTGTAAATATCAAAATCAATGAAGAAATAAAAATTAATTTGAATCATATAACGTCACATAACAAGCCTAAACGATGAGAGTTTGGAATAAAAAATAAAGACGAAGCAAAAGTCTCAAACAAATTTCCACATTCGTCATTCTTGACTCAGTACCTCTAAAATAAGAAGAAGAGTTAATCCTGCATAGATAACATATTTTTTATGTTTATTTTGATGCATATTTTTCAAATTATTACTTGAAACTCTATTTACCCAAATATATCTTCATAAATAATTACGTGTCGTATAATAATTATATAAACTTAGAAGGACGGAAAAATGTAAGTATGAATTATATGATATATTTACAAATAAAATTATATATATTTGTAAACATTCGGTTTGGATTGGATTGGTTCGGTTTTGAAAAACAAATCCGAAATCCGATCCAATCCGACAAAAATATTCGGTTTTCTCGATTTTGGATCCATTAGGTTTTCGGTTTAATTGGATTTCGGTTTTTTTAGATCGATTTTTCGGTTTTGATTGGATTGGATCGGTTATGAACACCCCTAATAGCCGCTAGCCATAACAGAAAATAAAGAAGATAATAAAATAAAACAAACATTCAAAATAAAGCAACAAACAGGTTGGTTGTTATGATTTCTCTCTCCTCCTCCCTAAGGAGATATTCTGGTGAGAATGATTAGGAAGTGAAGAGAGTAATTCTGTTGAGAATAATCAGGTGTGATGCACTTGACGCTTCCTCTTGTATACGTGCAATATCTTGGGCAGGTGCGTATCAACCACCTCCCTTGATTCTTCAATTAGAACTATATCATTTGCAAATATCATGCAGTTAGGAATGATCTTCTGTATATCCCTGGTAAACATGCCCATAACCAAATTAAACAGATAGAGACTCAAGGTTGTGCCTTGATGTAAACCTATCCTTATAGGGAAGTCATTAGTCACGCTCCCAAGAGTTCTCACACTAATTGCCCCCTCATACATGTCTTGTATAACTGGAATATAAGCCACATGAATACCTTTCTTTTCAACTCCATCATGGGCTTCCAATAAGAGTAATTTTGAGCAGTAAGCCTGAACATCTCTCCATCCTACGAATCGGAATTGATCCTTCCATCCTAAATTAGCTAGGATAGTGTAACAAGTAGGTTCTCAGAAAAGAGAGGTGAGTCACAAAGGTCACTCTAAAGTATTGAGTTTTTGCTAGCCATAACCTTTTCAAATCTGCACTTTCCCATATCTTCAAAAAAGAGCTTTGGTACCACTATTGGGAAACGACAGACAAACCACGGGATTTAACGAATTTAAAAAGAATAAAATAATAGAGAAGTACAGAACGGATTTTAACATGGAAAACTTCCTTAATGTGAGAAGGAAAAAACCACAGGATCAAGCTAGTAATTACCTTCCACTATAAAGCAAGATAACAAATACAACAAACTTTCAAAAGAACTCAAGAAAGCGACCGAAACTAGCCTTTCAAGCTAACATGACAGTCTGAAGCTAAAAGGCTTTCAAGCCGAAGCCCGGATCTACTCTTCCCTTAATCTATAAGAGGATTTCTCTCTTAATACTAACGAGGATTTATTGTTTTAGTGTGTCTTGCCCCTATCTTAACTCTTCCATTTTATAAGAGAGTTGGATAGCAAAAGTTCTACACTACCCGATGTGGGACTTCAACTTTTATAATGAAGTTGGTTTACAAATTATATTCATCCACTAGATGTGGGACTAATTAGGGAAACCCAATAAGATCTTCACACTTTTAGCCCAATGTGAAGATCTTATTGCAATTTTAGGCATCTCACGGCCCAACAGGTTCAACAGTTAAAGTTGGAAATGTGAAATTGCATATTCTTTGACCCTTATCTATATGAAATTCATTGATAAATTCTAATTCATAATTGTTCATTTTTTTCACTTGCTTGTATCCGTTTTACATTCATTTGAACTCCGGATTTACAATTATGTTATGAATGTTCAAATTGTCAATGCTGAACTGTGTATTCTCAATTAGTTTCTATGCAGACCAAAAAAACTGTAACAGCAGTGTCTACTTTATCTAGTGGCAAATTCCTTCTTGATGTTAAGCAACAACCAGCTGATCATGCTGAACATGTTGAAGCTGATTATCTACTGATTGCTAGTGGTAGTGGTCGACAGGTTGTCCTGGATAATTGATTTATTTGAATTAATATGAATGAATCAAATCAGATTTTTTAAATAAGTTTTTTTCGGTCGTAGGGTTATACTCTTGCATCTCAGCTCGGACATTCTATAGTAGATCCAGTGCCGAGCTTGCTTACATTAAAAATTGAAGACTTGCGTTTGAGGGAATTGTCCGGGGTAAATTATCAATTTGTGAAGCTCTTTCCTTCTGGTGTTGAGAAACTTTCTAGTTCATTTTTTTATACCATTTTTCCATTTCTTGGCCATAGAAATATTTTTATATAGCTTGTCAGCAGAAGCATGCTTGTCTACATTTTATTGTGTTGATGGGAATTTCCCTCATTCATATGTAAATTGTTAATTCAGAAAGGGAAAGCACTGCATAAAGTATGACATCCCTAAAGCTTCTTTCACCAAATAAATGAAACATTGCCAAAAAGATAAAGTCTGTTACAGTTCCATAGCATACATGGAGGAGTATGATTGTGGGTTGCTGAAATCAATACGTCCGCTGAATAAAGCCGTGTCTCTTGTGTAATGAGTGGTTTTCAATATACCCTGGCAATTGTTTCTTATGATTAGTGGATACTGGATAGGAGAACAGGAGGTCGGAGGAGAGTTTAAACCTCTACATCACCTATTACACATAGTAATTGCTTAATACTTTCCTTATTCAAGGTTTAGGCCCTAACAATTTCACTCCATATATTTAACCAAATGTTTCTTTAAAAAGGGACTTTGGCTAAGATCTATCTCTTCTCTAATCTTTGATAGAGCTTTCGGTTGATAACCAAGATGGAGTCATTGAGGTTCTGTTCAGCTAGACTCGGGTATGTTCAGCTAGACACGGGTAAAAAGCTAGCTCAAAATGTGAGGATTGCCAGAGCCTTTACAGAGACTATTTTGGCCATATCTATAGTTAACGTGAGATCTTAACACACCCTCTCTCGGCTAGAATTGGACATATGAAGCTTAAAATATGGGCTTGACCTAACTCAACTGTAAAAGTTAGCGTGTAAGGTGTGGATTGTGAGTGCCTTTATAAGGAATATTTTGGTCATATCTCGAGCAAATGCATCTTAACACTGAGATTCAAACTCTTTATTTAGAGCTGGTGATTATAGAAGTGTAACAAGTGTTTCTGATTAAATCAAGTTTCTTTCTTTTATTCTCTAAATTTTTAACTTAATTGTCAGGTTACATTCCCTAAAGTTAAAGTGAGACTAAAGTTGGATAGCATCCAAAGGAGTATACCTGAGCTTACACAGGTATGTTTGTCATTACTACATATCAAATAGTGAAAAGCGTATATGCTCAATGTTTTGAAATTTTAGGTTGGACCCATGTTAGTTACACACTGGGGACTCAGTGGACCGGCTATTCTTCGATTATCTGCTTGGGGTGCTCGTTATCTGTTTAGTTCAGGTTACAAAGGTATAGGAAAGTCTTTTCCCTTTCGCTGTGTTTGGAATCTTTATAATCATCATGGAATTGGAATGAATTCTCGTATGAATCTGGTTTTAAATTATCCTACTTTAAGACTCTAATTTATTTACAAATTATTGTGTTTGTAATATCTCATGATTTGTAACTTTTAATCAGATTTGTAAATCATTTTCATTCAACTAAATTCTTTTCAATTCTAAAGTTTTCCAAACATAGGATTTGTGCATTTCCTTTTTTTTTTCCTTTTACAGATGTTGTCATTTGGATGCAGGGAGACTTATTGTGGATTTTATCCCTGATCTCCATGTAGAGAGTTTGAAGTCGCTTCTTTCTCGTCACAAGAATCAATTTGCGGTAAATTATGGTTCTAGTAATTACTGCAAAATTCTAAAAACCTACATTATACTGTATTAAGTTGGGAATTATTTAGTCAAATGGTGTTCTAGGACGGTTAATGTTTTGTTTAAATCCTTTATCTCACTGGATTTTATGCCATTTAAGTGAACATTAGCTCTGTTTTGGGTTAATATTTGTAATATCTAATATGAGTTGGCAAACTGGAATTACATGAACTCTATCTTGATATCCTTTGTTGGTTTAGAATGAAGCTGTTTCAAGAGAGCCCAACATAAATTTCCTTTCGCATAATTTGTCACTTGAGTTCTGAAACTAGTAATAAATTCAATGTAGTTTGATCACAGTAAAAGATTGTGTCGAGTTTTTTTGAGAATGGTTGCAGTAAATTGTTTTGCTTGTGCCTTTGCAGAAACAAAAGGTACTCAATTCATATCCTCCTGAATTTGGCATATCGAAAAGATTTTGGAGCTATGTGTTGGAACGGCAGGTTTTATAGCTATTTCCAATTCTTTTAATAATTATATATTCCAAAAAGAAAATTCTTTATGTACCGTTTCATATGTAGGGTATAAGTGGAGATATCCTATGGGCTTCTATTTCAAATAGTTCATTGATGTCCATTGGTTCTTTACTAAAGGACTGCATGATTGAAATTACAGGCAAAGTAAGATTTCCTGACTCTCTTTAATATTAATTTTGTGCAGAATCCTTGTTATAACATGTTTTCTCTTTTGTCCCAAGGGTCAATTTAAAGATGAATTTGTTACTGCTGGTGGTGTTCCCTTATCAGAGGTTCTCTCTTTCTCACTCTTTCTCCTCTTTCCCCTTCAGCTGGTTAGAAATATAATTCAACTATATTATTTGTTTTTGAAGATTTCACTTAATACGATGGAAAGCAAAATTTGCTCACATCTGTTCTTCGCCGGAGAGGTAGCTTAAAACTTGTGTTTCTTATTTGAACTTTGAGAGGATTAACTATTAACTCTGGTATGGTAATATAACCTCTATTGCAGATACTGAATGTTGATGGGGTAACTGGTGGTTTCAACTTCCAGGTAAATATAAAATCCATGTGACTATAATAATGCTGGCTTATTTGTAGAGCTGTCAATTTGGCCCCAAGCCCCAGGGCCAGCCCAGGCCCACATGGGCTAGGGCCAAAAAGCCCCTAGGGCCAAAATAAGTTATTTGACATAAGCTTGTTAACACATAATCCCAATTTCCTAAGTTGTTAATAAACTATGATGTGGTCTTGGATATGTGATATGTCATAGTCATATGCTGGATCGTTGAATTATTTCCATGCAGAACTGTTTTGGCTTGAGGTATATTCTTGTTTGAAGTTTCTCTTCAATTTCAACTGTCACTAGATGTTGTCGTTGTGCTTTTCCTGTGGTCCCACAGTTGACTTATTCCTTTGAAATAGCATAAGCTCTATGATTTTTCCTCTCAAAAATATTCGAAGCATAAACTTAGCTACTTTGATGGACACAGTGAAAGCAGTCTCATTCTCCCATTATTTACAGGGAAAGTGAGCACCGCATCAAATTTATATTGTGTTTATTTATTTGTTAGTTCAGAATTTAGGATAGAAATAGGCCAAGCCCTTCGTAGGGGCCTATGGAGTATACAACAAGTCCAAGTCAGACCAAATTAATAAATAGACTAGTTAAGGCCTTTTTAAAAGTTTATTTGGTTAAAAACGTCAGGCTTTAGCCACTCAGAAAGCCTTGTAAGTCTAAAGGCCGACTTATTAAATAAATATAGTAATAATAAGTTTATTTTATTATTTTTACATTAGACTTTTATTATAATATCTTAAAATTATATACTTATTGACATATTTATAGGTTTAAACATGTTAGATTATATAATGATTTAAGTATATAAACTTCTTTAGAAATGAACTTATGACTTATTTACTTTACTATAAAGTAGAATTTTAAATAAGTTTTCAGATCATCGAAAGTCCAACACATACCTTCCTATTTTTTCCTTAATCTATCAACTTTTTATCCATTAACTTATAATCAATCTTGTTGGTCTATTTATAGATAGATTTATTTAAGTATATTTTAGCTCGTTAGCCTATAAGTTTGTTGACCTATATAGTATTTGCACATAGATTTGTTGGTCAACTTGTATGTCTTACAATTAAACAAATCTTTAAATAGGCTATGGGGTAGGTCAGGCTTTCAAAAAGACTAAACCCAGACTAAAAAAAAAAGGCTATGCCAGGTTATAAATTAGACTTAGAACTTTGATTTTCTAAGTTGGTCGGACCTTTTAAGTAAAGTCCAGCTTGTTTTCGCCTCTAGTTCAAATATGCAAATTGGGTAGCCTTCTTCTACAATATAAATATATAATTAGTGTGATTTGCTGTAAAAAGGAGAATTTACGTTTAATTAATAACAAATATAATATTAATATTTTAGTATGCATATGAATCATTAGAAATGCAGCATAATTTGAGGGTCCAGTTTCCCCAGGAGCCACTGGCTGGCTCATTCACTTTTTCATAAAAAGAAAAAGAGAAAAACTCTCTTAATTGATTGATGGTGTACTCAAGACTCAAGAGCTTCATCCATTTTTCTTTGTTGTATATGCAGAATGCTTGGTCGGGAGGATTTATTGCAGGAACCACTATTGGTGGATTAGCACTTGGCTCTTATCAAGGTTCAAAGTGAACGCTGATTTGTAACATCATGCTTTATTGGGACAACTTGGTTTTTCTTTTTTGGGTGTCCTGGAACAAGTATATTTATCTTATTCTTCTTTAATGTGCTTTTCATTTCTCTTTTGGAAGAGGTTTTGTTTGCACCATCCTTAGGTGGAAAAGAGGTGAAGGGAGGGCATAGATAGAAAGAAAAGAGAAAAGAAAGAGAGGAAATAAGAGATGTGATATGAAAAAGAAGAGAGTTGGAATGAAGTTGGAGATGGAAACCCAAGTCAGTGGAAATCGCCCACCAAAAGCACAATGCTTTAGCAATAGTGGGGAACGAGACCATGATAGCTGCAGTGGTCACCGAAGCCAGAACCTCCCCCTCAAAATTTCGGGCCACCATCTCGAAGCCAGCCAACGTCGAGTGCCGCAAAGACGCGTCAAAGTTAAGCTTGAAAATACCTCTAGGCGGGCGGGTCCAAATAGATGGCAACACTGCAATCGCACGGGGGGCTGCACGCAAATTTGAGGCGCCAAGCAAAGAAGCCATACAGTCAACCACAAGGGGAGCGAGAGACCGCCGCTGCCGGAAGACAACCTGATGTCTCCTCTCCCAAGTACAATAGGCCATGGTGATAAAACAATGAAGAGCATGGTCATCTGCAATCTCCAAGAACTTGAGGAAAAAATCAGCAAAAGAAATATCCATCCAATCACGCACCCGTAAACCAAGCGACGAACCAAACCATGCCTGAACAAAGTCTGGGCAATAAAGCAGCCCATGAGCGGATGTCTCGCACTCCACCACCTCACAGCAAGGACAAGAAGAGTCGATATCCAAGCCTCTGAACCGCAATCGACCTCTAACCGGCAAAATATCTAGGATCGCACGCCACACCAACTCCTTGCAAGCGGCAAAGCTCTAAATTGCCACAGACGCTTCCTTCCAAGTTCATACTTGTTAATGATTTTATAAATTACATAAATTTCTTTACTAAATTTTGAAAAGAAGTTGACGTAGTCTCTTTTTAAAAAAATCTCTATTTCAACATTTAGATTTATTATTATGATGGCTTAATAGCACTTTTGGTCTCTCACTTATCACGATTTGACACTTTTGGTTCCTAACAAAAAAATTAGTCTAAATAGTTCCTCACTTTGTCAAACGACAGCAGTTTTGATCCCCCGTCACTATTCCGTTAAAAAACTAACGTTTTCTATTAAAAATTAACTGACAAACTTTTTTTTTAACAAAAAAACTATTAAAATGAAAATTTTCAATGCAATACAGGTTTGGGTGTTTACACAATCATGATTTCTTCATCTCCATCCTCATCCTTTTTCATCCTTCTCCTTTTTTGGGTTAAAAATAAAATTAAAAAGAAGAAACCAAGAATTTCTTCATCATTTTTTGTGATTCTTCATCTTCTTCAACCATCATCATCTTCATCTTCATCTCCATCATCTTATATTCCAGAACTTCAAAAATCCAGAACTTACCACCATTTTCAATCATGAATCTACAAAGCCCCAACTCTCAGCCACTACCAGATATAGAAAAAGATGAAAAAGATGAACTTGCAACAGAGAAGCACATCGAGAGGAAGAGATTGAGAACATAAATCCACGACTTCATGTTTGATGATAAGATGAAAAAAAACTGACTACATGATGAAGTTGCCAACGGAAATCAAATCGTATAAAATCAACTCCAAACCCATAGGCCCCCACTGGGACAATCAAATCTGAAGTAGAAGAAGGTGAGAGGGAGCAATAACCCCAATCTCAAACAAGCCCAGAATCAATTTCGAACAAAAACAACAAAGGAGAAACAATCTAAGATTTATGGGTTTGTGAAGAGGAACTTGTAGCAGAGAAGGAGAAGAGAGCTCGAGATGAAGGTGAAGGCATGTTTCCAAGATGGCCTCCACCCCTCTTCCATTACCATCGAGCCAAAATCCCCAAACAAACTCTGGGATTTTAGAGCTCAATCGTAAAGGAACTCGTAGTAGAGAAGGAGAAGAGGGCTCGAGGTGAAGGTGAAGGCATGCTTCCAAGTGAAGAGAGGAACAGAGCAGCAACGACGGACGGCGGCGGCCTCAAGCAGAGTAGCAGCGGCGACAGGCCACAAGCGGAAAGAGAGCAGCAGCAGTGGCGAGAAACAAAAGTGATGACAGCGTTGTGGTGATCGAGGATGGAGAGGGAAAGAGGAAACCAGTGGTGTGTCGAATTGGAGGAGGTGTGGTGGTGAAAGAGAGAAGAGGGCGGCGGATGGTAAAGAGAAGAGACGGCTAGGGCTTTTTGAAAGAGAGAGAGGGAAGGAGGAAACCAGAAAGAAAGGTCTGTTTTGTTTTTGTTTTTGTTTTTCTAAACTGTTAAATATTGGATGGAAACGTTAGTTTTTTAACGGAATAGTGACGGGTGACCAAAACTGCTATCGTTTGACAAAGAGAGGGACTATTTAGGCTAATTTATATGTTAGGGACCAAAAGTGCTAAATCGTGATAAGTGATGGATCAAAAGTGCTATTAAGCCTATTATGATCTATCTATACATCAACTTATCCCAAATTATTTTCCAAAAATCATTTAGTCTATGTTTGGATAAGGAATTTGAAAGAGAGTAATGTATAGGAATTAAAATGATTTGGGAAATGATGATTGTTACGAACCATCCCACAATGAAAGCAACGAATTCAATTGGCACCGTTTGATCTTTCTTCCAATGCAATCATTTATGTGTTGTGGCAAAACTTGATTGGCTATATTGTGAATTCGTTGAATTTGTGTCTGATTTTTTCGATCCATATAGCAGCACTTGCATCAAATTGACTTGTTTGGACATATATGTATGGAAATTATAAAATTTCACAGCAATTTTATCGGGTATTTGTTTCTTAGCAAATGAAGAAATTAAAATACCCTATGGGCGTATCATAGAAGGTATAACATTACCAATGTTATATTTCTAGGCATAATTTACCCCTGGGTAAATTGTATAAATATGTTTGGTAGGTATTTTATATTTTTAGAAATATTTTCAAATTTTATTTAATTCAAATATTAAAAAAATAAAAAATAGAATACATGTGATAAACTTGTAGAAGTGGGTAGTTATTTTCAAATTGAACTTCCATCCCCAATAGGAATATAAGACACCCATCTTTTACCTTAGGAATAGAAAAGTGACAAATTGTGTGTAAAAGACTTTCCTGGAAATAAATTATGCCTGAGAATATTTTTACGAAACTTCTACCAAATACGGGAATAAAACATTCCCACAATACTTTCCCATGAATGTTTTTGGATACCTTCTACCAAACGCCCAAGGTTGAAATTTGAAATCCATTATTGTGCTAGTGCACTTGTGTTCCTCACATTAGTGTAAATAAGTTTAATGGATATGCGTTAGTGTAAATAAGTTTTACATCGATAACCACTTAAATTATGCCATATATGACTACATGGTTGTTTTCCTTTATACTTTAAATTAAAATATATATAAATTTACAATATGACGGAAATCAGTTGGATGTTTGTGCGATGGACGTGTGAGCATTTAGAGTGTTAGTATTTCAGTATCCGACTCCTATTCCAGAATTACATCGCTCTATTTATAGTATTGAAGGTGCAAATAATTACCTAATTCTACGGACTAGATTGCATGAGGAATAACTGTTTAGATTTAAGCCATTCCCTCAAGCTCTTCGAGATCACGTATTTGAAATCTCAGCTTGATCCCCAAGGTCCCACTTTCTAATGAGTGACCCTATTTGCGGACGTGGGGAGAAATGTGCTATAGGATTCTTCATATCGTGGATTATGGATCCTTCTCGCTTCGAACATGGGTTCGGGCTTGGAGCAGACCACTTGCTTGAATTCGCCTCAAGAACTTTCACCCTTTCTTGCTTCCGGTGATAACTGCTAAGTGTTGGACCTCCTTCGAGGGCTACCAATTGCTTGGGGCTTTGATAGAAAACCGCCTAAGTGTTGGGAGCTCTTTAGCACCCTCCTGAGGCCTCGAACACTCCTTCGAACCCGAGCTTTCCGAACTCCCTTGATGTTTGGTCTTTTCTCCCGCTCCTTGCTCGGCTGAGACCTTCAGTCAAGTTTCTGCTCGAACCTACCCTTCGAAGATCTTTGATGACCCTTGAGCATCCAGTTTCTGTCCCTAAATTGTAGGGCACCCCTTAATTTGAAATTCTAGTATGAACACACGCACAACGACTTGACATGACAATCTCTCACTTAAAGTCATTTTTATGAGCTTGCAAAATTTCTCTACCTTGTCAGTTCCATGGTGCTGCTCCAAGTGTAAGTTAACATCACATCACACTATGCTCTCACTCAATGTATGTATCTGTCGCTTTCATTTTTACATTGACAATCATAGCTTCCTTATCCACACCGACAATCATAGTTCAAAGGAATTATCAAACTCCACCATAAATAGTATACTTCACTTGAAACTAAACAATTCCAACAATTTCTACATGCCAAAACCATGCTGAAAAATTAGGGTGTCCATGTTGGGTTTTTTTCTGGAAGTTCGTCAGTTGACGGTACAACCTCACCATACCCCTTGCATCAATGACAACCTATGCACGTGTGTCACGTGGGCAATTTTTCTTTACATGCTCAAATTTTCCTTTCAACGCCATATGAAATCCTATTTTATCAACTCATCCATGACTTGCATTTTCCATAAGACAATATTGATTTTCCATCAAACTTCTCTATCTCAAACTTCATAGCACCATTGTAGCTGTATGAAGATACTAGATTGTACATAGGTAGGTTTTCATGAAAGAGAGGTGAATCACAATTGACATGCATAAATACCAAGTATTTTCTAACCATAACCATTTATGAAACAACACTTTCACAGTATCAATCACACCTTTTTTCTGATGTGAAAGATCGGCCATACAATACCACAACCTTAGAGTATACTTACATCCCACCAAACTTGTAGCCCTAGAAGTCATCTGTAAGACCCTCAAGTTTGGAGTATTTATACTTTGGTCCTTGGATATTCTATTATTAGGTTTTGATCCTTTAAATTTGGATATTTGAGTTTTAGTCCTTGGACTAGTCAAAATGTTTTGGAGTCCAGCATTTAAGAGATTTTAAGGATGTCTTGGAATTCAAATTTGAATTGGGGACATGATGGTTTGACTTGGAAGATTATAAAAATAGTTTTGTTAGAGTTTAACAAGAAGAGCATTGGTTTAGTCGTGGAGACTTAAGCATTTGATTGACATGTCTTGTATTCGAATCCTAGTGAGATAAGTTTTTATTCTATGCAGATTTTGAGTTGGTGGCTGAATATTTCGAATTTGAAGTTGAGACAAGGATATTAAAGAGTTAAATGTGGTTGTTGGGAGTTACAAGCTGAGTTTGAATGGATTGAATGACTGTTAAGAAGGAGGTGTGGGTCGTGCTCCCTCTCCCTTCCCCTTGCAACTATTTTTCCTTGAAGCATAGTGGTTGTTTCCTTGTTCTTCCTTCAAGCAAAATTGCTAGAGAAACCTAGAACGCTAGAGCTGAATCCTTTGGAGTGTTGCTCGATTTTGATGCTTCTTGGAGTCTACTCTCTTTTATTCTTGTGGTGTTCTGCCTCTTTCCCTAATCCTCTCTCAAGAACCCTTGAGGTTAGCTTTATCGGTAAGTGATCGATCCTTTCTAAATTCTGAGTTTTCGTGATCAACCTCTCGTTCTTTCTAGGGTGTAACTAGTCTTGTTTCTACCTTTGTTTTCCACCAAGCTCGAGGTTCCTTGCATTCTTGGAGGTCTAGGGTCATGCCATATACCTTCTAGATCAAATTTCTTAATAAGGTCGGAGGACAAGTTCATGCAAAGGAAGCGGAGGTAAGGGTAACTCAGTTCTAGATCGAGTCAGTGGTGTTTTACCCATGATTTTGTGTTGGAAACTATGCTGTTTGTTTACGATGATATGTGCTTGGATTTGAGAATTGATGTTAAGATATGCTGATAATGATGATGTTAAGTTGAAGTTGATTATGTTATATTGACAATTGTTGATTCATGATGATGTTGAACATATTGGCATGGCATATGCATTTTTTGAGGCTGAGGCGATGAGATGATTTTTAGTCCCATGGGATCGTGGTTAAGGGTGATGAGATGGGTTTTAGTCCCATGTGATCGCGCCATAACATGTAGTTGCATTTGAGGACTCATAAGCATGGGTTGTGATTTTGATCGTGAGGAGATGTGAATATTATTGTGTTGTCGTGATTGATTATGTGTTTCTATTCAATTGTTCATTATTGGTTATGTTATAAACAATGCCGCTTTGTATTTTTTTTTTGTGTTTTCGAGTTAACCCTTTCTGTTTGTGTTTGGGCGCTTAACGCCAGAGACGGACAGGGCGATGATTTTACTCTTGAAGAACCATTACGGAATCAGAGTGCGCACTGAAAGCGTGGAAGATTCAGAAGAAGATGAACAATGTTAAAGAACTTCCGCTGTTTTGTTTTATTTTTGGGCTCGTTTGTTGAGCGGTTATTTTTGTAATAAGATTCCTTCATTTCTGCTTTTGCGTAGTTATTATTATTATTATTATTATTATTATGAGAGTATTATTGATTAATTATTTTAAGAGACGAAATCCTTTTGAAAATTGAGTTGTTTTCTGAGAGGTTTTAATTTTCCGTATTTTTACTATGTAACCCTCAACCCAAAATTGGGGTGTTACATCATCCTCAAAGTTGTCACAGTAGTTAAACTATCGACTCTGATTCCACTATTAGGAATTAAGCTATAGATAAATACGACTGGAAAACAATCGCAACAAATAAAATTAACGTGAAAAACTCTAAAATTAAAGAAAAATTACATTTCTTAAATCTTATACAGGTAACTAGAAAAGAATATTATGTGATTCGTTTACACCACACAAACTTTTCTCTCAATCACCTCTTGATCTCACTACACTTACACTATTCGAAGCAAATATCATAAATGCATTTAAAAACACGTGATATAAGCTTAAAATGGCTTCAATTAGTGTTATATCTATTCTGGAATGAAGAAACTGAACTGAGGAGCTCCTTATCTACAGTACAAGTGTTTCTCAATTAGTATGTAGCACTAGGCATGATAAATGTGCATTTTAAGATTTTATCACGCATAACAAGTGAGCTTATTTTATATATACATCAGAATTATCAATTGTGATTAGGTATCTTACAAAAACTAATATAAAGACTCACTTAATAATTGTGATATTTACTTTATCATTTAAATTGAAAAATTCATTTTAGAAGAGTCAAACTGAGAATAACTTAATTTACACATTTTTTGTGAACTGCACGTGTTTAGAAAAACGGTGCCGACAAATAGTGACGCTATCGTTGTCTAGATATATATTGGCTTGAACCTTGAATCATCCGTGTACTCATTTCATATGCAGTTGTATTGAAGAGAGGACGAAGACTACGTTCAGAAATAAAAACAAGCGAAAACCTTTGAAAATTAAAACCTTCCTTCTTAATTACATATGTTGAAGGAATACTACTTACGTTTGAGAATTAAAACCTTTCCTTCTTTCCAACGAAACTTAAACATGATAAAATGCCATTATTCAATTTTGTTAATATATCATTGAAAGGAATCTTTTAGATAGGTATAGTTAATAGCCATGTAAGGAATTAATTAATATAACAAATAAAAATGGCATTCTAACATTCAAAGCATTCAACGTTCCAGATGTATGAATTCATTTTCATATGGTTTTTAGCCTAGATACGTGATGTAGACTTTTAGTGTCTTCATTCAGGATTACACCAGCAATTATAAGTTTTAGCTAGATATAAATCTTAATCAATCAATACTATACATATATTAGGTTGTCTAAGTTATATAAAATAAATATTAGGTAAAATTATTCTAGTATTAAGTGATCTAATAATATTTCGTGTTAACTAAGATTTATGTCCCTATATAATAACGAAGTTTGAAAAACGTCTCTCAACGGAGTAAAGTTGAGTTTCAATCCCAATGTTTAGGAAATTATTCAATTTTGGTCATTGTCAAAAAAGTGGACTTCAGCGACCTTGCCAAGTATACGATGTGCTAACATAACATGCTACATGTTTTAATGAGGGAGCAATTTTTTTTTATTTTAAAATAAGGCTCCTCCTCATTCTCTTCCTCTTCCTCTCATCATAGCCAAAACTAGAAATAAATCAGAAACCAAAAACCACCATCCAACTTAGAAAAGAAATTGAAAAACCACAACCCGGAAAAACACAAAAGAAAACCAGATCGAAAGACAGGTCTGGCTATGGAAACCTTCAACCCAGCTCCATATTCAAACCCATCCACCACCGAGCCACTGTCTTAAGCCTTACTTTTCCAAGACAACATCTTCATCGTCTCCATCCTCATAATAAAATAAACCCAGAAAACACTATCAAACGAGAGAAGGATTGTAACCCAAATTGAGAGAATGATCGAAATCCAAATGAACAACTCATATCGAAACCTAGATCTAGCATTTTTCTACAAATAAGAGAATGATCATTTTTTGATCCATCTCCATCCTTTTCGATTCAGAGAGTCCTCAAATCAAGACCGTTTTTTTGACTCACGGCTAGTGGGTTACTGGATTGTGATTTTCGAACCTTCTTTTAGCGATTCAGCGACCTCCCTATCCAGATACACAGTTTCATCTCAAATTCTAGCGTCTTCCTCTGGTTCATGGCTATATATATGTTGGGAGAGAATCCTTGAGTCTTAGTAGAGCTCAAGTCTCAATGATAGAAATGAATAACATGTTACGTATATGAATGATAAAACTTGTATTTACAGGCTCGGGATGTTCCTTTCCTAGTCGTTCAGTTTGTCCTTATGACGAGTGCTTAAGTGCACGCTTTTTGGTCGGCTGAGATGCTTTCAGGTTTGATAACTTTACAGCTAGCTGGAACAGAAATCAAGTAATAATTACATTATATCATAAACGAAAAATTTTCATTAGTTTCTTTATTTTGAATATTAAAATACTTGTAATCAATTTGAATTGATTTTAATGAGCCAAAATTAGCGCCGGCAGCGGGGCCAACACTAATTTTGGATACTAAAATAATTTTTTCTTGTAGTGGTGTAGTTTCCACTAAAAGTTCAAATCTAACAATATGTTCTACGTGTATAGATTAAAACATAGCATGAAGAACATAAATATATATATATATATATATATATATATAAGTGAATCACGTAGAATACATAAGCTAACCAACTACTTATAACACTAAATAGAGTGATTTACCTATCCATTTTCATGTATAATTTTCCAAACATGGATTAGAAACAAGAAGAACCAAAGCTGTCGCAATGTCTCAACGTTGAATCCAGCCTCCAAGCTCCCTCTCTGGTGCTCATAAGTTGTTCTCTTGTTTCTCTTTTTTGGTGGGTTAAATTTCTCTCGCAATTTTGACTCGGGTGTGGTGAAAGTCAAAAGGCTCCCCAAGAATGCGGGTCCTATGATTGAAACTCTCAACCTAGAGGTTCAAACAACCATTTTTTACCACTGCGATCGGCATCGTTGTTTATTTTCCCCTATTTCTCTAAGTGTACATAAGGTGAAAATGATCCAAGAGAATCAACTTTTTTTTGCCTTTGATATGATTTCTGCTCAAATAAGCAATTATGACAGCCTTACTCTCGATTAGTGAGAAGGTTTTTTCAAGGATGAGAAACATATGCTCACCCAGTGAGTTGCCTGCTTCAAGAACTTCATTCTTCTGTACCTGATTTTTGCTTAGTCAGAAATTCCTAGCTAAGCAATTTTTTTCTAGATTGTTTTGTTCTTGGCCTTTGAATCTCCTTAATCTTTAAACCCACATCAAAACTTGGGATTAAAAGTTGTAATTTATACAATATATAACTCAAATTAAATATTTACTTTACTAATCAATTTGAGGGTTAAAATAATGTATAATTGAAGTATACAACTCAAATAAATGCCTAAAATATATTGAAATACTTCTAAATTTGACATTTGTCACCTATCTATTTTTTCAAAAAATGATAGCATGTTGCAACCTGTCAAAATTAAGATTTATTGATTCTATCAAGAATACATTTGTAGTTAAATAATAAATAAAAGTTACAATGTAAACCCTATGTCTTAGGGTTTAATACATTTTTTTACCAATCAAACCTCATATATTAGCATCAAAATAAGGAAAATTTGAAACAAGAAGTGGCGCTAAGGTAGGAGGAAAATCCTCAACCCAAATATTTTAAAGAAAACTGAAAAAAGCCATATTGGTTAAAGAATATGTAGAAACATTACTCTAGCACCTAATATGCACCACCTGGAGATGGGTAGCTCACATGGTTGAGCTAAAGGGGTAATTGTAGGTAGCTATGACAATCTTGGATAATAATAGAGCGGTAAGAATGGTTGCGTTGCAAGTCAAGGCCATAACCCGCCCTAGATTATTCCTTGCAACCAAGCCAAAACTCGCACTTGTCGCTGCCTTAAATGAGACATCAACATTAGTTTCGATCACATCCACATCTGGAGGAGACCACCTAGCTAGGAAGCAATGCTTCCCCGACACCACCGGTGAAGGGCATGGGGAGGAAGAAAGAGCGAGCAACAAGGGATGATTTTATTAAAAAAATGGAAGATGATTTGTTAATCTCTACAACAATATAAATAGTTAATCCAAGATTCCAATATGCTTCAAAACAAGACTTATACATTCAATTCAAAGGCAAGAAAACAATATCTGCTTTGTTTTAATGATACATGTTTGATTCATTTTAAATAATATTTTAAAGTTCAAGTCTTGTTATGGAAAAAAACTCGCCGGTAGACCTATCCCTTCACGAATATAGATGTTTAGGGCTGGATCATAATTACACATAAGATATAGAATACCTGTGCTTGTTAAAAAAATGGAAAAAAACAAAAAAAAAAAAAACAAAAGAGGGACGTTGTAGAAACTTGAAAGTCTTGGCAAATTCCCAGACTTGGGTCAATTATCTCACTTGTGGGACCTTGAATAACCGGACATCTAATATTTGGTGCTCAACAAACAACATATTAATATCACATTCCACTCGTGTCTATACCTAAAACCAAAGAGGACGATCTCACCATTTTGCCTTTGACATACTATCATCACAACTTCACAAGTCTCACCTGCGATAGTGATAAAGAAATAAACTAAAAGGAACCTAAAAGGTTGGCCTCACTTGGATATAATCATGTAAACCAATTCAACTTCTGCACCTTTTCCCACCTCTCTCCCTCACTCGACTTTTTCCAGTAAAATGTTTACCAGCCTCCTTTCCGTTGCATATTCCAGAATCTCAAGATGTCATGACCATGACTAACCACGTGACAAATCAACAAAACAGGGATACTTTGTTTGTTCCTACAATAATATATAATATTAGTCATAATGACATAGATTTTTTTTAATTCATATGTATTAACCTATTCTAATCAGGACTCCAACAAATAATTCAATTTTGTGATATTATCCATACAGAGATTTAACTTACTTATCATTATCACTAGACCTACATCTTATTATCCACTCTTATTTTGATTAATTAAAATTTATGTGAAGTTTACGAAAATTTTTAACAAATAAAAAATGTTAAGTGTTGTTGCTGGCGCTTCTCAATTATAAAATCATGTTAAAAGCATGTCAAACTATTATATACTAAACTTTAATTTTCTCCCTTCTTCGTCCTGAAGTTGTGCTTGCTTTACCACTTTTAAAGTTATTTATCGGAGGAGTCACAGTATTGTTCACTCAAGAACACTCTCCATAATTCTCTCGCTTCCTTACTACGTGTGCATTTTCTCTCCCGGAATGCGCGGGGATTCAGTTACAGCGATGCCGTTCCGTTGCTGATTTCGCGCGTTCGCGACATTGCACCGCGAAAAGCGAGTCTGGAACTTGAAACTTCAAAAGCAGAAAGCGTGAATCAATCGCAGCGCTGTAAGGAGTGATTGTTTGTTCGTTCGTTCGCGTCGAGATGACGGTGGCGGAGAAGGTCAAGATTGGCGTCTGTGTCATGGAAAAGAAGGTGAAATGTGGCCCCGAGGTTCACTCTTTCTTTATGCTCCACCATCAACCGTTTCTGTTTTTTCCGCTCCCCTCTCTCTCTCACTCTCATTTTTATTTGTTTCTGGTTTCGTGTTTTGCGTCATCGCGGTTCAGTAACGGCGGCGATGAGGTGGCACTCGGAGGAATGTGTATGATCTCGGTGGCTCTGTTTTGGTGTCCTCACTTTTCCGATTGTATTTTTGCAGGTTTTCTCGGCGCCTATGGGGCAGATTTTTGACAGATTACAAGCGTTTGGCGAATTCGAGGTAGGTAATGGTTTAATCGCAGTTGATTTGGATTTAGATTGTTCATGAATGGAAACAATGGAGTTTGGATTATTCAATTTCTTCCACAATGCTCAAAATATTTTGTAGTTTAGACGATGCTTTTGTTTTTGAGTTTGGAAAAGTTTATCTTCACAAACCAAATCCACTTCCACCTTAGTTAGATAGTATGAGAAAGGAGAGAAATGGGTGAGATGATGTGTGATGTGATCGGAAATGAGGAGAAAGATAAGAAAAGAAAGTAAGTGGAAATGGGATGGTTGGGAAACTGAAGTGTGAATGGATCCAAACTCTTTGAGTTTAATAGTCCTGCAATTTTACATTGTTTTCTATTATCTATGTATATATACAGAGAGAATATATAAATGCACTGAAATGCCAGTGTTGGTCCCTTATAGTTGTGCTTTTCATTTAATTTTATTTTCATGTATCTTGTGTTTGTTTAATTTTCATCCTTAATATTATATTTATTCGTAGGTCATACATTTTGGGGACAAGCTGATCCTTGAAGATCCAATAGAGAGGTACTGTGCTTGATTGCAATAGCTGGAAACTTGTTTGAACTCTGCAATTTTGGAGAACAATATTTGTGGTTCTTTATAATTACTAGTGAAAATATATCAAGTAAGAAAAGAAAAATGGAAATCAAACTAAACGTGCTCTAGTTTTGCAATAGAGAGGTATTTGTGGTTCTTTATAATTACTAGTGAAAATATATTAGTTATAGCTAGATTATTTTAGTTGTGTCAATGACCTTTCCATAATAAGTTCAAATATTATGTGATTTCAGCTGGCCAGTTTGTGATTGTTTGATTGCTTTCTACTCCTCTGGATATCCACTTGGAAAGGCTGAGGCATATGCTGCTTTAAGGAAGTAAGCTTGTTTATTTAACAACTATGTTTGATTCATAATCATATATTATGTATGTTATTAGGAATCAGCTTTTGTATTGGATAAGGTAATCAAAATGTTGGATTATGCATTTCTATGATGTTCTGGAAATACTTATAGGCGAATGGTCAATTATACCCATGATGGTAAATAGCTGATATAACGTCACAGTACAGTATGGTAGCTTTTTGACAATCACCTTCTAAAAAAAGGAAAACTTTGGTGGAAAAAAGAAAACTTTGTTCTCTTTGTTCTTTTTGACAATCACTAAAGCATCTATTTTCTTCTGCTTTTGATATGAGATAGGATTTTGTTTTGTGCTTTGCTCCTGGATGTTTCAAGGGGATTTCTATAATTGATATGAAGATTGAAGAGATTGAACTGCTTCTCTGTTTTTTTGAGCGGCTTTGGGATGTTGCTTTTCTTTTTTAAGAGAGTTATTCATCTATCCTCACATGTACTTTCTCTTTTTCGGACATTATAATCATTTATACAAGAATTTTTTCGGGATTGTTCACATGGAGAAGATGCAATGAGGGATGATGGGTTTGGTTGTAACTTTGTAATCAACTCAGTTGGAAGAGAGGGGAGGGGGACTTAGTGCTGCAGCCTACAAAGTTCCCGTCATGGTGCGGTCCAAAGAAGGGTCAGACCCATTACGGTTCTTTTGTAAGCAGCCTTACCTTGCATTTTCTGGGGCAGATTCCAGGACTCGTAGTCATTACCACATAGTCACATGGTAGCAAGTCCATGGTGTTAGTTGGTATGCAAGTCTGTCCTTTAACCTGGAGATAGGATGTGATATTAAGTATTGCTGGCTGCAAAAATTTGTGATCCTATCAAAGTTTTGTTTGATAAAACTGACTAATTTAGTCTAAAAATTAGAAAATAAGCACTGACTTGTATCATTTCAAATTAACAATTAATTACCTATTAGAAGTAAACTTGATTTTAACAAACTCATATTTGGGGAGCTCATACACTCCCCCAACATGCTATCTAACTTCTCGGAAGATTTTCAAATCCCCAGAGTATCATTAAGCATTGATACGCTATTGGTTGGCTTTCACCTTCTTCCCCCAGGGTGGTTCTCATAATACTGAAGTAGAATCAGTGGTCTATTGCTCAAATTTACTGTGAATTTCTTCTGTTTTTATTGGTTTCTTGTTTTCAGACAATGGTAAAACTCACTAAAAATGTACATTCTAGAACAATTTACTAAGATGATAAGCTCTCCTTTTCAAATACATTCCTTTGTTATTTTTTTGTGGTATACTTACTTAGAATGTTTAAATGAGAAGGTTTATAGATCTAAAAACTACTCATGCAATGTAATCCAGGCCTTTTCTTGTAAATGAGCTGGAGCCCCAATACCTTCTTCATGACCGAAGGAAAGTATATGAGGTAAGGCGGATCAATTTCTGTTTTCTTCTTCTTTCTGTTGTGTTCTACATTCTATGTAAAAATCAAATGTGACGGAGCCTTTTTTTTGGCTTGAATGCTTTGTAATGTACTATCTGGTTGTAGCTAACAACACTGGTCCTCCACATGTAACAAATCTTGAGTTTCTCTTCAAGGGCCTGGCCTGATCTGTATGCTCTTGTTCATTGGAAGTGATCATTATTGTTTATAGTGTGAAGCCTACCCAAGACATCAAAAACTTCAACTTGTGTTTGTGATTGGTTTCAAGTGTTGCTTAGGAGGGAGAGAGAAAAATGAAAAAAAGAAAGGCATTTTTAATACGGTCTTGGACTGGTCTGTCTGTCATTCCTATCCCTTCCCCCTCTCCCCAGCATGCTCATTCAAACATGTTGAAAGTCCTATTTTTGCTTATTCTTGGTGGTTGTGAATGTATGATATATAATGTTTTAATCATGTTCCATTTTGGACTTTAAGCATCTAGAAATGTTTGGAATTCCTGTTCCAAGATATGCCCTTGTAATTAGGGAATTCCCATACCAACAACTAGACTACTTTGTGGAGGAAGAAGATTTTGTTGAGGTTCATGGTATGCGATTTTGGAAGCCATTTGTGGAGAAGCCTGTTGATGGTAAGCTTGTTTCTTGTATACCATAGTGAAACTCTTTAATTTGGTACTTGTTTCTTTGAGTTGATTAATGCAAACTACAAAGCCGCTGATATATGTCATGGACTTTGCGTTGGCTTGATTTCATGAGAATAACTATTTGGGGGTGAACCAGTGAAGTTCTTTTTTGTTTTTTTTTTCTATTGATCTTATTTGTACCATGGATTATAAGTGCAAACACAAGTTATGCAAATTGGAGCACAAAATATTCAGAAAATAAAAATGAAAAATATTGATGTGAGTGATATTCAAATTTCTAGTGCATACAGTTGGGAATACCTAGCTAGCGCTCACACACTATAGCTGACATGTTGTACCATGTAAATAATTGTTCATCATTGTATTGCTAGTATATAAGAAGTGTAAAAGGGATAATATAATGATGAGGAGTGCTAGCTACACACTTTTAAAGACACACTCCAACACACTTCTTATTATTGGTTTATTTTTTGAAAAGTCAACATATTTTTTAAGAAGTGAGAGAAATGTACTGACGTTTCAAAAAATAAACCAATCACAATGAGTGTGTTAGAGAGTGTTTTAAAAGACTGTTGCTATCATTTCTTTATAATGATAAGAACTTTAGGAGAACCATATCATAAAAGATAGCCACTGCAGTGGGAGAGCTCAAGGCCTTATAAACGCCACATCACAATTCCATACTTCCAATACCCATGCTTTGCAATTGGATCACAACACCCCATCACGTTTTGCAGCCATAGTGCCTTCGCTAGCTCATTGTGCACTAGCACTTTGACTACTCTCGTGCAAACACTACAATGTCAGTGTCACCACCTGCATTGCTCATTTGCAGTTGAGAGACATGGTGGAAAACTCTGATTCCAATTGAATATAATCTTTTAGGGAACCACAACACAAAAGCTAGCAATTGTAGTTGAAGAGCCTAAGGCCTCATAAGCCCGAGACTAGAATCTCATACTTCACCTTGCAATTCGGTCCTAACATATAATCTGCATCCTCAAGGGTGTGTTTGGTTCAAAGGAGGGGAGGGGAAATAACTCTTTAGTTGTTTGGTTCACAAGGGGAAGGGAGGGATTTATAACTTAATTACTTTTACACCTTTAACAATTTGTTTGGTTGTTTAAAATGGAAAAATAATATATATATTATATATATCTTCACAAACACTTGCATTATAGAGCCAGTTTATTCTTACCTTTTTTGACAAGAAAAACACTTTTAAAGAAAAAAAATTGTATTAATTTGTGCGTGGAATGTGGATAAAGAAGATCACGCCCCCAAAGAAATGAAATTTGATGAGTTTGTTTATTCAATAATTGAACAACGTAATAAGGAGAAGCAATAAGGTGCACGGCCAGCATGTTTACGGTGCTGCAAGAGGAAAGCGAATACCTTGGGAGAAATAGGTATGGGAGAACAAATATTGAACCTGGAATTCTGATAATGTGTAGGGGTGTTTTTGTCAAGTAATTTATTCCCCCACTTTGGGAGGGGACACAAAATTGAGTTATGAGGGGATTTGTCCCCCTCCATTCCTCTCCCCTCCTAAAAAATGAACCAAAGAAGATAAGTTTTAAAAATTCCCTCCTCTCCCCTCCATGCCCCTCCAACCAAACAATATGTAAGTCAATTATCAACTCTTTAGTTGATTATTACCTCTGTATGTTGATATAGCTTGAAATAAGGGAACTCAACTACATCACTATATGTTATGTCATTCATGAAAACAAAGAGATACTCAGAAGGAGAAAGAGAGAGAGAGAGAGAGAGAGAGAGAGAGAGATAGAGAGAGAGAGAGAGAGAGAGAGAGAGATTTCTGAAACATGAATACATTATAGAGTGAGCTCAACTATGAGAAAATACTAACTGAACAGAAACTAATTCTAACTAACTTTGAAACTGACTGGTAACAGAATACCTTATCCAGTATGCACAGGAGCACACTGAAATAATACTCCAATACCCCCCCCCCCCCCCCCCTAAAAAAAGCTAATATCGCTTCCTCGTCAAACTAGACCATTTTCAGTATGTTTCAAAGCAAAAACCCTGAAATACCTCCCCAAAATGCTCTAACATGAACTTTTGTGGGTTGTTTTTGGGTTTTTATCAATTCCACCAAATAGCGCTGCTATGGCTGCTATTTCCTCTGCAACAGCCGCTACACTGAACTGCACCTCTACACAACAACTAGGAGTGCCCAAGGGCTTCTACGCACCGCTACAGCGCCGCTATAGCGCGCTTTTGACATTATTATTGTTGGTAAAATGAAAATTTCATATTCGACTTCCTTGTTCTACCTTTTACTAATTTATCATGAATATGAGGCTTCAGGTGAACTGCAATTATGAACCTTAGATAATATGATGGAAATTGGAATACAGGTTGAAACCGTTTGCATCATGCTACTTCGTTGGCATAAGTAAGACTATATTGGCATTTACTTCTTAAAGTTCTTAAGTGGGTTTGACTATTTCTTAGTGAAGTTAGCTAGTGTCATTTCTTGTTTTACCATATAATAAATGAATGGAGGTTATATTCTCAAAGTTTCCCTTATTGTGCAAATATTATTGGACTTCACGTTACATGCGCACACACCCAATCGGAAGTTTGTTTTCTCAAATTTGGTAATAACTGTTATTTTTGTGCCTTTGTGAAGCTGATAATCACAGTATAATGATATATTATCCCAGTTCAGCAGGTGGAGGTATGAAGGAATTATTTAGGAAGGTGAGCTTTAGGCTGAAAACTTACTCTCCATAAGTAGAAGGGCCATGGATGTAAAATAGTACTGTTAACATGAAATGTTCTAGAGGACATTCTTTTCCCAACGTACTTGTTGAAAAAGGTTGTGACAAGGCTGTTTTGGTCTCTGTACCTTCCTATGTAACCAAGAAGGGTGAATTTTTGTTAGCTCTAATCAATGTAATAGGCATCAACCTATTATCTTTTTAAGTGGGCGGGTTGACTGGGTTCGGATATTCATGTGCTATTTCCAGTGATTATATTGCTAAACAATATTTAGAAAGCACATATTCTATGTTATAAATATAAATCAAAAACATTTCTCAGCCTTCTCCTTAGCAACTTGTGGGTTAGATAGATTATTCTTCAACAAGCTTTTTAATAATTTCTGGTTTTCCTTTCTTTCTTTTGAGGCGTATGACTGAAATATAATTAATCAACTTGGTCTGTGTTGGGCATTGCATTATCTTAGGTTGGCAATAGGTCCAGTGAGTTTCATCCAGAGGTGAGAAGAGTGAGGCTAGAAGGCTCCTATATTTATGAGGAATTTATGCCAACTGGAGGGACAGATGTTAAGGTTTGGCAGTTTTGAGATTTATGTTGCCCTGTGTTCTTTTTTTTTTTTTAAATGCTTTTTAATGGATTTGGAATGATTCTGTCATGTTTCTTCCTACGTTCAACCATAGGTGTATACGGTAGGTCCTGAATATGCTCATGCTGAGGCCAGGAAGTCTCCTGTTGTTGATGGTGTTGTTATGAGAAATCCTGATGGGAAGGAAGTAAGTAGCATCATCTCATCTATTAGGTATCTTTTCCCGGTTCTTGCCGTGATCTACATTATGTTTGTCCTTGCCTGTCCATTTAGCATTACAAGATGATCTTTTTATCAGTTGATACTATGGAAAGACTTTTGTCTTCTTAGGTGTTGTATTATTTGCTGTCAAAACCTCTTGTTTAAAGTTTTTCTGCTTTAAAGCTATGATTTTTAAATAAAGATTAGATGATTTGGTTTCACCTTGTTGAGTTGCTTTCTTATGTTGGAAATATGGATAAAAATCAATTTTGGTTGGACCATTTCTTGTGTTGGAAATATGCTTAAAATTCATCAAGTCAACGAAACACTAAAAAGAAACAATATTTTTAATATTATTCATTAAACCAATCTGTAGATAAGTGATTTATAATTTATAAGCTTATGCCAATTAAGGAAAATAAATGTGAAATTTGTCCTAATAAACCAGAAGTAGTACAACTATCCTATCCTAAAGTAGGGCTATTTCCATTCTTTACAACACTTCCTCTCAAGCAGATGAAGGATATCAGTCATTCTTAGCTTGCAACTAAGTTCTTGAAATTGTTCAATTGACAAACCCTTGGTCAATACATCTACTAGCCGGTGCCTAGGAGGAAAATATGACGTTACTATCAAACCACTCTGCTACTACTCCTTAATGATGTATTGTTCTATCTCAATGTGTGTCATTCTATCATGCTGAACTGAACTATGAGTAATGCTGATAGCTTATTTGTTGTCACAAAACAGTTTTATAGGATATTCATACTTAGCATTGTAGTCATCCAAAATAATCTTCATCCATAATAGCTCACGAAATTCCTTGTGTCATAACTCGAAATTGGGCCTTTTGTGCTTGACTGAGTTACTATATTATGTTTCTTGCTTCTTCTCCATGAGACCATATAAAATAGCCTGATGTTAACCTTTTATCAGTGACTAAGCCTGTATAGTCTACATTTGTTTAAACCTCCATGGTTAAATTTCTACCTCTTCTAAACAACGATTCTCTCACTTATATGGCTTTGAGTTATTGAAGATTTTGATCTATAGCTTGGATGTTCTTACCCTTGAATCATGCATGAACTGACTTACAACCCTAATAGAATATACTTAATTAAATCTAGTGTGTCAAATACATTAGTTTCCCTATGTTAGGGTCCAATTGCAAAGTATAGGACTTGGGTCCCACATTGGAAGTATGAGATTCTAGTGTGGGGTTTATAAGGCCTTGGGCTCTCCATAATTACATTAGTATTGTTTCTCTGTTTGAACAGAAATTGACTATTCAGATGCACATTAATTGCCAAAATAGTTCAAACAGTGGAATATAAAGGCTTTGATTTTCACTTCTTGTTGCTTTCTGAAGGATAGGAAATTACTTTGAACTAACTTTTATGCTTTAAGAGTGGTCAAACTTTTCAGAGTACTGGAGTGAAACATAACGAATTACACTCTACTTTCAGCCGTCTGACATTTTGTTGTACTTGTACCAAACAATTGTGATTTAACTTCAATTCTAAATTATCCACCACCTCAAACAGGCGATGCCTGAACCTTGCTTCAGAGATTTTCTGAAGTGTACCTGGAACCAGCCTCTTCTTTGGTCTTTTTAGTGTCTCTGAATGTGTAACTTGGTTTTTATTTTTCCAATTTTGTTTGTAACTGTTAGTGAATGTTTATTCTCTAAACATGTGAACATCCATTAGTCATTTTAGTAATAGATTTTAAGTGGATTTATAAAAAGAAGTAATAACAAACATATGCCATTCAGAAGCAAGCTAGAATCTTGCTTGAAACTGTAATTTTGACTTTCATGGTGAAGCATATTAATAATCTCGTTTGGCAGGTTAGGTATCCAGTGTTACTGACTCCCGCTGAGAAGGAAATGGCAAGAAAGGTCTGCATTGCATTCAAGCAAGCGGTATGTTGTTTGAAGTGGTAACTTCATGTTACTAAAAGATACTGTTTTTCTTTAATGTGTAATGTGATTATCTTCTAAAAAAGGGTATCTGGCCCCTTCTTTGTTCAGTTGCATTTTTTTTGGTTCAATTTCTGGACTGATTGGTAATCCTAGAGTGTATTGAAGTATTGGTCTTTTGTACTGTCAAGCTGCCATTCAGTCTTGCCAAAGGCCAATGGTCATATTTATATTTCTCTTTTCATCTATAACTTCTAGTTCTTTCATTTTGTTGCTTCTTTTCTTTCTAATAGGTGTTTCATTGTTAACTTTGAAAATATGTCCTAGTTCCTTTTGCTTACAACTAAGTAACTAACCATCTGAACAAGTTTTATCATTGAATATTTCATGTTTTGTAAAATTAATCTTTTTGTTTCATTGCTGTAGATTTAATTGGAAATATTGTAGCTCTTAGTTTTATTTTTCCAAGGAAATACTAAGTGAGCATTTAATATTTTACATTTTGACTTTATCTGAAGTTACGAGTCCTTGGACTTGATCCTGCGGTCTAACTATTATGGTAGGCAAGGTGTAGATTTGTTAAAGAAGTTTGCACAATGTTTTTGCATTGAAGTTTAACGCATGTGATATTTTGCTAATAAGGTTTGAAATGGCTCATTCTTTCTGGGACTAAAAGAAAATAATTGTCTGTTCCTCTTCTTGTCCTGGTGTAAATTTTCTTGTTGTATGCAGGTTTGTGGATTTGATCTCTTGAGAAGTGAGGGACGCTCATATGTTTGTGATGTGAATGGATGGAGCTTTGTTAAAAACTCACACAAGTAACTCTTTGATATTATTAGATTTTTGGCTGTGCTTGTTTTTTGATATTGGTAGCATGGTTCAAATTACATAATAAGTTATTCACTTGCATTGTATTAATTAGAGAATCTTAGGATAGACTCTTGTCCATGGGATTTATACGAGTCAAGGATTTTATTGGGCGGAACCCTAAACATATATTGGGAAAGACAGACTCAGATCCTTGAAGAATGATAATGCTACTGTGAAAGTGTGAATGATCAGCGGGAACTTCGTACTATCGTAACCAATGTGAATTAGGTGTTAGAATTCTATTAACTACATATATTCTGATCCCATCGCATAAAGCCCCAATTTTCTAAAAGCAACATTTCTTATGCATTGTGATCAATATGCAAATCTGGTTGATCTCTGGATAAGAATGTTGCTAAATATTACTCCTATATTTATCCAGGGAATCAGATCTAATATTATATTCTATGAATGATAGTTTGATCACAAGAAGACCTGCAATCTATTTAATATCTATGGAATGTATAGCGCATAACACTCAGCCAAATGAGGGGCGGAAATAAAATGCTTCCAACTCAAATATTAAAGCAGCAGTGAAATTTAGGAAGATTTAGATTTGATTTATGCTACTAGTAGTTCCTCCTGGGTAGGAGATAGGTAAGAACCACTACAAGGTCTCACTAATGCTTTGGGCATTTCCCTGGCTTTTAAATGGGGTTCCCCTGCTAAACTTTTGTCCAACCAAAGTTAAATCCAAAGGAAGAGATTTTGAAGAGGTATCTAGGTGAACAAATCTTGTAAGGGTCTCTTTGTTTCTTATATACACTGCTTATGAATCTCACAATGCATATTACGCAAAAATAATTACATAAACAACATAAATGTCTCTAAGCTGAACGTGTTTGGTTAAGCTTTGAAAGTGGGTCGAAAGTAGTTAGCACATTTTCCCATGCACATTTTTCTAAAGCATCAAGTTTGTCCCATTAACAAAAAGGACTTTCACTTCAAACACAAAATTAATACAAATTTAGTTTCCTTTTTTTGCATTTTATTCATTGATCATTACATAGTGATGAAAATTACTTAAGGAAAAAAAATCCACTTTTGCATTGTACTGTAACAACTGACAAGGATTAGAAATTTGAAGTTCTTTTGCACGTTGTCACACCACAAAATAAAAAATAAATAATGAAAAGAAAACTTGATGCATTCTGTTTTTTATGGTGCATTGTTTGTTTCTCAACATGTTTATTCTGGTGATAATCACATTATTTTCCCTTGATGCTACTAAAGGTATTATGATGATTCTGCCTGTGTGCTGCGGAAAATGTTTTTAGATGCAAAAGCACCTCATCTTTCTTCAGTGATTCCACCAACTTTGCCGTGGAAAGTAAATGAGCTAGTCCAACCTTCTGAGCCACTAACTCGTCAGGGTAGTGATATTAATGGCTCTTTTGGAGATTCTGAGGAGCTACGTTGCGTAATAGCTGTAATTCGTCAGTATGTTCTATTCTATTTTTTATTCTATCAGTTCATTGTGATATTATTTCCTATATACTCTTCTCTTTTGGCAGTGGTGATAGAACTCCTAAACAGAAGGTGAAGCTAAAAGTGACTGAGGAAAAGCTGCTTGATTTATTGTTAAAATACAATGGCGGCCGACCTAGATCAGAGGTAATGCTAAATGTTAGTGCTTCAGTAAAATTAGATTAATTTTATTCGAGCTACTTATTTCTTAACCTTCTATGGATGACCAAATGTTCTTTTGTTTATAGACAAAACTTAAAAGTGCTGTTCAGCTGCAAGATCTGTTAGATGCCACACGAATGCTGGTTCCTCGCACTGGGTATTTAACCTGCATAAGCTTCAATTTTGGTCATATTAGTATCACATGATGCATATGTATGTTAAAGCCAGAGTTTTTAATTTATTATATCTTGGGATACTATTTAGACCAGATCAAGAAAGTGATAGTGAAGCTGAAGATATTGAGCATGCTGAAAAGCTCCGTCAAGTTAAAGCAGTTCTTGAGGAGGTTATTAATTCTCTTGACAGTGTTTCTTCTATGATACTCATGCGTTTTTTTTAATTATGAAGCCGCTAGTAATTAAAGTTTGAAAATAAATTTCTGTAGACTGTAGAGCATAAATTCAGTTTTTCTTCCCACTCCTCTGCATTTAATTATACCTCTCGTTTATTGGGTTTGTTTTAGATGTGATTTGAAATTTAAGTTCTATATTAGCTGTTACAGCTCTACTTGGAAATCTACTCTAATCTGTAACCACTTTGGAGTTTGGAACGCATACTCTTCTGAGATAAAGGAAAATCTATTGGTTAAGCTTTTTGGCCAAATGCACTGTCCTCCTGCATGGCTGTAGATTAGGCAGGAATAAGGAAACTAAAGTATATCTTCCTACATGGGCTGTCAAAATTAGAAATGAAATTTATGCTGTTTCTCTTTTAAGGATGATACTGAATTTGTCTGGTAGCTGAAACTCGCTAAACCATAGGGCAAAACCAAATACCCCACTCCCACATCTACTTACACCATCCCGGATTGGGTATCTTCCAAAACCACCCTCAGGAGTTTTAAGCTTCCACAATCTAAAATGCGGAAGCTATTTTTGTTTTTACGTTCCGCAATCTATATGCGGAAGCTAAATTTACTCATTAGTCATTACATTCCTCAGTCTCCTATGGTATACAAATTCACGAACTTAGTACTGCAATCTTATTTTCTGTAGAATAAAACCATATTCCACAATCTTATTTGTGGTGTAGTGAATTGCTGTACAATAAATATACATTCCGTACTCATTTGCGGTACAATAAAATTACATTCCGCAATATTATTTGCGGTACTTTAAAATTACATTCCGCAATCTTATTTGCGGTAGTATAAAAACCCATAAATTCTCTCTTTTCCTCTTCTCCGGACCTCTTTTCTTCCAATTCTTTTCTTTCTCTGTCCGTGAAACCTACAGCACCAAACCCTCTCACCCCTTTTCCTCTCTTCCTTGTGAGACAGCCACCAAAATGCCTAACCCCATCAACTTTCTTCATATTACACGGCTGAACACTCTCTAGAGCCCTTGATGCAGCACGAAGGTGAAGGGAGAAGAGGAAGGGAGATGGTGAGGAGAATGGAGAAGAGAAGCTGGGGGGAGGGAGAAGGGGGATAGTGAGGGAAATTAAAAGATAGGGGTATTTTAGACTTTTTCAAAAGTGGGATGGTGTATGTAGATTTTGGGGTTGTGTATTTAGTTTCTCCCTAAACTATATAGCATATACTCCTGCGTGGATCCTTTTAAAGCCTGAATAATTGCAGTCTTGATTTTTTTCTTTTCATTGAAAGGTCTTGATTTTCATTTGTTTGCCTTTTCTCCTCATTATCATTTATCAGGGAGGACATTTCTCTGGCATATATAGGAAGGTTCAATTAAAGCCACTAAAGTGGGTGAAAGTGACAAAAAGCAATGGTGAAGTTGAAGAACGACCCGTTGAAGCTCTTATGGTTCTTAAATACGGTGGTGTTCTTACACATGCTGGCAGAAAGCAGGTTCAGATTAAGAGACATAAAAGAATTGTTTCTACTCTGAGACTTTGACTGTACTGCTATTATTGTTGAAAATAAATAGGGAATTTTCATTTATAATCTTTCCCAGTTGTGTTAATTACTTTCATTTTTGCAGGCTGAAGAACTGGGAAGATATTTCAGGAATAAAATGTATCCAGGTAAAATTCGATTAGCTAATTTTCGAGTAAATGTCATAAATTTAGTTTTTCGATTGCTTGAATGTGTTAGACATCAATGTGTTTCTGGAATTAATTCTCATGTAACTGTAGCTGTAATTGCAAAAGCAGCGTTATGTTACTATAAAAAGATTGTTGGTTGTGATTGCACTGAGTACCTTTTCTAATTTTATAGATTGTTTTTTTCTAAAATTTATTTGTTGTGTTCTCACTGGTACTATGAATGTGTGCTTTATAAAATTGCTTCTTCCCCATCACATTTCCCCAAAAGTTTTCTTTTAGCACATCTCGAAAGTTCAAATGGTTGGTTTTAGAGTAGTTTAGACAGCCTTAAGTAGCCGTGGTTTAGGTCTTGGAATGTGAAGGGATAGTTCCTAACTGACTTGTGCCAGATATCTCATACCTAGAATCAGTTAACGTTGATATTTTGTTATGGACCTAACCATCAAAGATAACTTGTTATGAATGTGTTGTTAATGACTCATCATATATTCTACTTAGTTTTACCCAATGGAATGGATGTTTCTATCAGTGTACTTTAACACTACTTTTGGTTTTGAGCTGCCAAGGTATGGATGATCCTTGTCGTATTCATGTTTGCCACCGAAACAAATGTCTCCTCATACATGACCAATCCCATAGGTGCAACCAACCTTTCTCTTTACGGATCTAGTTAGCCATGAATCCTGCCGCCTTCTTGTCCTTCGGTTTCTCTCAACAATCTCCCAAGTCTCATTCTTTTTTCCAATGCACTCATTTATTCGTTGATGGCTTGAATCAAAGTTCACATCCTTAAAGGCTTCTTCTACTGAAGTGGGGTCTCTAAGAAAGTGAATAGTTGAAATGAAGTTCTGGTACCGAATGGAAAGATTTTTAGTAGACACAAGGGATATGGGATACTTGGAATAAGATCTTTTTCCTTTTCTTTAAGTAATTGGTAAGTTGTAAAGGTTAGGCTCACAAGAATTTTCCAAGGGTTCAAGGTTATGAGTTCTTATCTTCGCTTGATGTCGTTGGACAAGGTCGGGATTTTTCCTTCGCTGAAATTTTTGCCTAAAGTATTTGTTCTCATTGTCTTGCACTTTGAGGATTCTTGCAGCGACACTTTGGGATCTGGCCATTCTGCACAATGTGATTCTGGTGAAGGTATCGCTGATTTAGTGTGCGCGATCTTTGGTGACTGGCGCAGGCTAGGGTTTATGGAGTAAGGAAAACTAGGGTTTAGTTGCAAAGGCCGTAATAGTGACAGCTAGGGTTAGATGCAAAAGAAGAGCCCTCAGGAGTGGGAGCTCTAATACCAACTTAAAAGGACTGGGAATTATTTATTAATTGTATCCACTCACTATTAAAGCACTAATTAGTAGAAGATTAAACAAAAAAAAGGAAATAAGGGTGCGTTTGGAAAAACAGCTTATTTAAGCGCTTATGGTCATAAGCGCTTATTCATAAGTTATTTTAAGAAATCTATTGAAATAAGTTGAAAATATGTTATAAATAAGCATAAGCTCTTTTTCATAAGCTATTCATAACAGCATATGAAAATAAGCTCAAAACAGTTTTTAGGTAAGTCATAAGCTGTTTACATAAGTTCTCCCAAACACTTGCATAAGTGCTTATGCTATAAAATAGCTCAAATAAGCTCTTCCAAGCGGGGCCTAAATCTACCCTAATAATGATACAATATCGACATGATTACAAAAGGAAAAAGATACTATTTTTAAAAATAAAACAAATTTTGGTCCTAAATAGTATTCACAACAATAGGGACCAACTGATTTAACAAGAATGCCATGTCTGTTACCCATATAAATTTGCTTGCACCATCTAAACCAACCTTACTGCCAACCAGCTGAAGATTTTTTTAGAAAGATCAAAGATATATATAGATATATAACATGTGAGAAACAACCCCTCTCACAATGGGTGCTGTAGCCTAATCAACATACACTAGAACATCTCAGCCACTATAGCAAAAACCTCCAAAGAACCCCAAAGAACCTCAAAGAACCCAGAAGCACACAACCATGCTTAAAACCAACCAAAAGATGGCAAGGTCTCTATCTAAATCGAAAAACAGCGACAAGCTCGACCAACAAGGGAACCTATCAAGCTGCTCGACACCTGCAAACAGAAACCCAAGCCGTCTGAGAAAACCAAGAGACCCACCCACAAAAGACCCACCAAAACGCTATAGAGCTGAGACCCAAACCAAACAGGAAAATAAGAGCAAAGGCATGCCAAAAAGATGTAAACCAACAGCAAACGGCGGCGCCCGGGTTGGAGGTAGCATGGTGTGAAGCACCCGGGTTCGGGAACCAAGCTTGTGGTGAAGGAGTTGGTGGAGCAGCAATACATGCAAAGAGTGAGAGCCAAAATGTTGATGATCAGTTTTTCCATGTAAAGTAGGGAAGTGGGCACAATAATTGACTTTGCACGTAAAGAAAACCTGTGGTGTTGGTTGAAAATTTGGCTCCTATTGTGGCTAGAGACCATTCAAGGCCACATAGCTGCTTGGAGAGTTTGAGAAAGAAAATATGTGAATCCAGGAGGCTACATGGAAAAATGGTGATAGCATATAGATGCACCGTGTACCGTTTTATTGCAAATGGTGCAAATAATGTGACTTTGATAGTTTGTGTCTTCTCACCCGTGTGATCTTCCACTTCTACCTCCATGGCCACCTCTTGGTTGGGGCCTCATACTATACAAAGATGGCCTCATACTATACTATACCTTCCAAGGGTAAAACCCTTTCATCAGCTCAATAACCAAATCCTAATCCTGACCTAATAGAGTTCTCTTATTTGTAGTAAACTAACACTACTAAGCAAATATCACTGGCCCAACATAGCCCAACTCAAAAATAAAACAGACTAAAAGATAGATTAAAGATAGAAAAGATAAACTAAAGATGGACTCAGCCAAACAGGCTCATAAACCCACTAACAGTAACAGATAACACTAGGCCAAGGTCACCCAGGTTCAAACGCCCTAAGCCAATTCTCCGCCCATTCTCCCCAAGCTCATTCTTTTGTATCCTAACATGTTAGACAAAGCTCAAGCTCCCACAACCAGGGAGGTGAACCAAGCTTCCCCTGCCTTAGCAACTGGACAGAGTAAAAATTCCATGAAATCAAGTCAAGCAACCCCTTCCAGAATCCTCAACCAGGAAACTCGAGCAGTGGCAAATGAGTAGTTCATAACAAAGATGGAGGCAAGAAGGAGTGTCTTCTTGCAGATACAGAAATGGCAGGTGGCGTCGAACTATGATGGACGCGAACCCAACTCCACTGTTGGAACCGCCAAACCATTATACTCCTTCAAGGGGCGTAAGCACTCTGGTAGCAGCGACAAGGGTGTTGAGGATAATAACTGTGCCACTCCAATGTCCTATAGAGACAAGAGCAAGGGGAATGAAGGCATCGAACATGATGGACAAGCTCCGCTGCCAAAGCCACTAGAATCATCCCTTGGCGAGGTAGATGAAGGGAGAATAGCCGGCAATGACATCTGTACATTAACGTGTACGACGACAGCGGAAGACTAATGGACGAAGATGTTTGAACAGCTGGACCGTATTCTGAGTATGGTGGCCCATGTTACCCTGACGACGGAGAAGAGAACAGGAACAAGGGCTCATGCTACATTGCCAGCAGAGTCAAGAGAGCATGCTGCTGAAGTTCCTCTTTGTCATATCCACTGCGAGGTCGATGTTAGGATGCACGCAAAGCGAGCTGCGGCGGTCCAAATCACTTATGGGTGGAATTGGGCTTTCCAGGAGATTGGAACCAGTCTGGTCAAGGGATGCGCTGTTTTAAAAGAGAACATGATCTTCTTCCCAAATGTGTTGGGCCATCTTATCATATGTTGGGCTAAATCCCAATTTAACCTTTCACATAAAAATAAAAAACCAGAGCCCAAATCAAGGTATCACATGGGATTTTGAAACTTCCATGGGAAAGAAATATGGAATTATGTATGACTTCCAAACTATTGCTGCGACTGTGGAGTGGATCGCCATTGGGGGCATTGAAGAAGAGCAGTGGGACTCCAGTCTTGTCTTTTATTTGTATATCATGGTTAAATTGTTCCGAAGAGAAGAATCTTGTTGAGATTTTTTTGTTTCAGGTATCTCAATCCTTCACCTTGAGAACAAGGTGAATGTTCAAGGGCGGAGTATTGATAGGTAACATAGTTAGTTAGTAGAGGTAGTTTTGGTTAGTTAGAGGGTGAGAGCAAATATTATAAATAAGAGATAATGAAAACTATCATCTTTGGGATCATTGTTATGGGAATTGGGAGTGACCAGGTTCTCTTGAATAACCTGGAAATTCAATAATATAAGCATTTCTTTCAACTCTAGTGCTTGCAGTATTTCTTCTTCTCTAGTGCTTGTTTCTATCAGATGATAGTTGTGTATACTTGTATTTTAGGAAGGTTTGCTGTATCTTAGAATTTCAGAATCATATCTCCTAAATTTAGGTTGATTCTTTGCCTTTTTTCATTGTGCCTTGTATCTATATATACATCTATACCACAGACCATAGTACCATGAATTAATTATGTATTCAGTTTCTCTAATTCAAGTAGTTTTTTATAAAGTCCAGTGGCATGATTTGATCCATGTATCTGATATCACCTTCAGGGAAGTTGCTTGATTCTGGTTATTGAAATGGCTGTATACATAGTCTATTCATATAATACTATGTAAGGAGATGCATCTATGTATTCAACAAAGGGTCTCTCATAATCCTAGTGTTCTATATTATCTATGCAGGCCGTGTGGTATGTGTGAATGCATACTTGAGTTGATCCCAATACAATACTGGTGAAATGAAAAAAAATTGGTGTTTTTTTTATTTTAGTCGGCGTAACATGTCTTAGAATTTGGGCTACATGAACTCAACCCCCAAAGTTATACTGGATCTTGCATTCTTATATTATGTAACATCTACTTGCAGTGGCCTGTACTCTGTATGACAAAAGCAAATATTTTTTGTGGTTTAAAATTGCAGGAGAAGGTACTGGGTTGCTTCGTCTCCATAGTACATACCGTCATGATCTTAAGATTTATAGCTCTGATGAGGGTCGTGTGCAGGTATGCTCTAAGTTTCACTCTCCTTGCTATTAGATTTAAGTTACTGTTGAGTAGAGAGCAACATAGGTTGACGATATCACATCCACATTGGGTTAATAGCATTAGTGATATGGACATCATCCACATACTTTCACCACATAACCTTAAGGCAATGGGTGAGTGGGTCATTCCTCTTATATACTATTGAACATTTGCTTTTCTATCCAATGTGGAACTTCTTTAGTCACACTTGTACTCCAACACTCCCCCTTCAAGTGTGACTCCATTTGTTTTTCTCTTTCTTTTTTTGAGCCCACTCTTTTTTTTTTATCATGAGCCGTTAGGCATCTTTGGCTCTGATACCATATTAGACATTTAAGTTACATCCACAACACCACAAAACCTTAAGGCACTTAAGGCAATGGGTGAGTGGCCCTTTAACTTATATAATAGTACACTTGCTTATCTATACAATGTGAGACTTCATTTAGTTACACTTGTTACTCTACTGCTCCCCCTTCAGGTGGGACTCTATTTTTTTTCTCCTTCTTGCTCGGGCTTGTACTCATTTGTTCGAATCTCAGAGACCTTACGACTTGCTTTTTTTGTTGCCTTGGCTTGTACTAAAGCGGAACATTAGAGGTGGTTAGGCTTGTGATCCTTCATCTGAGTCACAAATGCCTTATGGCTTGCCTGTTTGTATGGGTTTGTACACAAGCGGAACCCTAGAGGTCGCTGGACTTGTGCTCCTTCATCTTTAACTTGAGTCTCAAAGGCCTATATGATTTATTTTGTTTCTTTATTTTTTTCATTTTCTTTTTTTTTCTTTTGGGATCATGAACCGTTAGGCATTGATACCACATTAAAGTTTAAATTTCTGTTGAGCGGAGAGCAAGATAGGTTGAAGAGATTACATCCACATAAAGTTAATAGCATTAGTGATTTGGACATCATCCACATACTTTCACCACAAAACCTGAAAGCAATAGGTGAGTGGGTCGTTTCACTTATATACTATTGAACCTTTGCTTTTCTATCCAATGTGGGACTTCTTTGGTCACACTTGTACTCCAATACTTGCCAACAAATGATAAGTCGGCTTTGTTATTTCTTCTTGTTTTATTCCTAGATTGTTAAAAAGCCTAACTTGTTCTTTGACATAATATGTTAGTCAATTTTTCACGGCCTGTGTTGACAGATGTCTGCAGCTGGTTTTGCCAAAGGTCTTCTTGACCTAGAAGGGCAGCTAACACCAATCCTGGTTTGTGTTTTTTCCCTGAGAAAATATTCAATCATTTTTTATTGTTTATGTTTGACTGATCTGTTTTTTAAAGGTTTCCCTCGTTAGCAAGGACTACTCAATGTTGGATGGGCTTGAGAATGCGAGTGTTGAAATGGAAGAAGCCAAGGTTTTTAATCTCTTTAGTTATTTGTATTGCCTGCCTTCTATGTTATAGACATGTCAATGGTTGTTAATATTGATTATGGTTGGAAACTTAAGGGCATATTTAGTTTGAGAAAACAATTCCATTTCATTTTTAATTACAAAAATGACAACTTGATTTCAATTTGTCTCTTGTTTTCAACAATTTGTACAGAAAACAGAGTTAACAATAGATGAACAGAAACAAATATTTGAAAGTGGAAACAATGTGGTATTTTTGCAAGTAAAATTGAAAACATGAAATTAACATTGAGCACATCTCGTACAAAACAAGCCCTAAAGAGATTTATTGCTCAAAGTGTAAGGTAGTGTTTGGCATGTGGACAAAACATAAATGAACAAATTATTTTGTTCTGTTCTCTTTGATTCCACCATTTTAATTGGAGCCAAAATGTGCAACTTTTCTCATCATATGTCCTATTTTGATTTGCTTGTAATATGCACCAAATGTATAACCGAACCCATATGTTCTGTTGTGTCTTGTCTTAATCTGTTTACTAAATGCTACATAAGAGATGGATACTTGAATATGTAGTTGTTTCTTTTTTATTCCATATAAACTACTGCATTGAATTTCTTCACAACCAACAAAGTTGATCAACAAATTTCGACAGACTTTTTAATAATCATTTTGTGGTATGAAGGAGGTAGATAATACTAGTTGGCAAGGGGAGAATCAAAAAGGCATACCTTACCTTTGCTGGAGAGTTTAGTCAATTTTGGTCAAAAAATTTGTATACGTTGATTTCTTTGCGGCTGCATAAAACTATTTTTTCCAGTATGTGTTTGAGAACATATTACCAAACATGCAATTATATCTAAATTATATGGTTAATTGCTTAACATGAAATTTATTTTATTACGAAGTCTTTTTGAAGCATACAAATCAGTCGCATGTTTTGATTGGATGTTATAATATATTAGATTGTTTTGGAATGTTGAGGAGAAAATAATATATATCGAATAGTTATGCTTAAGTTTTAGGGCTAAATCCAGAAAGTAGTCAGGGAGAAAAAAAAATTGAAAATAGGAATTCTACAGGGCTGCATGGAAATAGTTGTAAGAGATCTACAGTGTCTAATGTGTAGGAAGGAATCTACAATGAAAAACATTGGCATTATAAATTTATAATACCATGAACACTACAAAACCAAATTTGAAAGAAATTTAAAAGTAAGCCAAGCTTGATAAATGTAATGATTTACATATATAATACTTTATTCAATAATTGGGACTTTGCCTCAAATAACTTGCTGGCAAATGTACAAGGGGCTAATCTGTAGGCTACAAAATGGCGAGTCCGAATTACTTACTATTTGTGTCTACTTTTTATGCATTTCATAACTCTTTTATCTGGTAAGATTTGGGTATCACTGGAACCCTGATATACCTTTTATTTTAGGCTCGATTGAATGAAATTATTACCTCTAGTACAAAGACAGATGATGTCAATGAATCACCCGAATTTCCTTGGATGGTTGATGGAGCTGGATCGCCCCCCAATGCATCGGAATTACTTCCTGAGTTGGTAATTATCTTTAATGTAGCTTCTAATTATAGTTCCTTAAACCTTTTTCATTGTGATTTGGAGGGCTGGCTAAAATGCACTTCCAGAATTACGGAAATTAATCTATTTCTCTGAATGTGTTTACTTTAGTTTAGAATTTCCATGTTTAGCTCTTCAAAGCTTGTTTCTGCATTCATTGGGTTAACCACAACTTTTTATATTTAATCTCAATGTGATTGCTTTTTTTGTTTTGGTATGAAAGTCAAGATATTTCTGAGTTCCTGTATATGTATTATTTCTTGATTGTTGCGCATTAAAAGGTTTATTTATAGATTGGTATTGTTATCATTTCCAAACTTTACTGTGGCATATGTTGTTACAAAATTAAATGTTTGTTACTAAATGCAAATGGTGAGGTAGATAAGTGGCATACGAATCAAGTTAAAGGGAAGGATAGGCATTTCCTGACGATACGACGTGGGATTAGTGTTTTCATCATTTTCAAAATAATTTACAATTTCGCATTGAACTTTTAACTATGAGAAACAAAACAGAAACAATTCATTGTTTTTAAATGTATTATTAACATTTTAAGACTGAAAAAAATCTATCTAGGAACATATGTGCCATGAATGTACCATCTAAAAAGCTTAAGCTATTAGGTGAAGACACCTGAATAGTTTTACATTATATCTCTAACCCCCCCCCCCCCCCCCTTTTTTCTCATACAATAGCCCATTTGAGCTTGAAGTGTGGGCAATGCACAAGTCCACCTACCTTGTGCTTAAATTTAACTTCTTATTATAAGAATGAGGACGTCAAGGTATAAACAATAGACCACTTAGTTTTGGAGACTTTGATACTATGTCATGAACTAACCACGTCTTAAAAGCTCAAGTGATTAAATGATGTCATTGTGATTAAAAAAAATGAAGTCATATGAGTGATCTTATATTATATTCCAGAAGCTTAAGACCAATTTATGTTCATGGAAATTTTTTAATGACATGGATGGGGATGTGGGTAACTTGGTGCTATGAACCTCCTACTCTCCTCGCGATAACTCCAACCATTGCGCCAAGGTTCCTACTATGGGGAGGATAAGATATTTTTAGCCCCTTTGGTTCCCCATATTCTTTTAGTTTGTTTATTTTCTCAAAAAAAACTAGGTGGGACAAGATATTTGAAAAAAAAAAAAAATGAAAGAAAATGGGGATCTAAAGAGGCTAACAAATGAAACATTCCTGTCCAATCATTTTTGCAAATGAAGATAGAAACCCTCTTAAATTAACCATGAAATTATTAAAACAGAAGAAAACCGCATATAAATTCATATGCATGACTTTTTAAATTCAATTACAAATGATCAGGAAAATGTTGATGGACTTGGTACTTGTTGGATGGTGGACTAACAGAACAGATGGTATGGTGCATTGGAACTACTAGGAGTAAAGTTAATATATCATTTCAAGCATTAAGGCCTTTGGAGCTAGCTCAGTTCTTATTTACTGTTCTTGTAAATACAAATTGTATTTATTCCTTCGTGATTATATATATCATCTTTCTGAGTGAGTACAAATCCCAAATCCACTTCAAAGTAGTCCTTCCTGAACTTCATTCTTATTTCTTCTCAAGCGTAATTATGATATTTTCGTATAATCTCAACATCGATAGAATTGGCTTGATTTTTTGTGAAGAGCGTGTCAGAGTGTTGTCAATATAGAGACTATCTCCACTACTGATTGGGGGAAATAGTATGTTATATTTTCGGTCCATTAGTCCAGGATAGTGTTCACACAAATTTGTTATTGCTTCCAAATTTATTGCTCTAGGTTTTTATCAGAAATATAATATAAAACATTTCTGTCTTCACCCAACAGTTTAAGCTTTTGAGATAGTTGGTTCATGACATGCTATAGAGCCTCTATGACCAGGTAGTCTAGAGTAAGTTCTTTCTTGCCCCCAATTATTCTAATAAAACGTCAAATCTCAGCACAAAAGTGGGTGAGCCTGTGCACTGTCCATACTCCACACTTCAAGTCCAATGGACTATTGCGTGAGGGAGCATGTTAGAAATATAATATAAAATCATTTATGTGTTTTCACCCATTCAGCATAAGCTTTTAGGATAGTTGATTTATGACATTTTTCAATTTACTAGAATTTTTAACTGTTATTGTGAAAATGCAACTAAAGCTAGCCCAGCATATTGAGAATATTTTATTTATTTCTCACTTTTGCCCCTATGGCTATACGTGTTTATCTATAGGTAAGGTTAACAAAGAAGGTTACTGAACAAGTTCGGCTACTTGCAAAAGATGAAGGTGAGCAACTTGCAGAAAGAAGTTTATATGATGTAATTCCTCCATACGACCAAGCAAAAGCTCTTGGCAAAACAAATATTGATGTTGACCGGATAGCTGCTGGATTACCCTGCGGCAGTGAGGGATTTCTATTGATGTATGCCCGTTGGAAAAAGCTTGAAAGGGACTTGTATAGTGAACGCAAGGAGTAAGCTTTTCCATGTTTTGGTTTAATGTTGTCGTTTTTCATTTACATATTTTATTCCTGATATTAGATATTCTTAGAATTGGAATGCTATTAATACAGGAGAAATGCTAGTTACATACATGACCAAAATCACATCTGCATTTTTCAAAACTAGATATTTCTTTTTTGGGAAGTTAAAACTCATTACATACTATTGTCTCTTAGTTTATAACGGTGTCATTTATATCTTTCCTTAATCCATGGATGAAGTTATTCTTAATTCAAATACATCCATCTACAATTAAATTATCTCTCTAAATTATTTTTTCTTCTTTTTAGTTGTATTTGTAGCACATTAAGCAACTGAAAAAAATGCTTCGAATTAGAATTATGGCTTTCCTTTTATGAATCAAATCTTCTCTTAAATATTTCAGTTAACACTTTCCCATGAAAATCATTAACACGCACGAATTCCTGTGTTGCTTGAGTAGCCAATGGCCTCCATTTTTCTGGTTGTGCATGTGATAGATTAGCATACAAACTGATGGCGTGTTTCTTGCACAGGCGCTTTGATATCACCCAAATTCCTGATGTTTATGATTCATGCAAGTAAGTTGCCTCTTAGATAATGTTTTTATGATAATTCAGTAGCTCATTTCCAACTCTGCCATATTTATCCAACATTGCAAATTAGGAGACTGAAAAACAAATTTCATGGCTGTCAATGTTTGGGAGCTTGTTCGTAGATTTCAAAGGGAAATCTTATAATCCAATAGATTTATTTTCTTCTTATGATGCTAATAGTATTGAACTTTATTTTTGCTTTTACTTTCCAGTCACCCTTCTTGGATTCTTGAATCAGGGAGCTAAGAGCTCAACTTATTCGGCTAAATGTGGCAAAAGTTTTGTAAAGATATAAGAAAAGACGAATCAAGGCATATGATCTTCGTATTCAATTAGATAAAATTTCAATTATTGATGTTAAATCATTAATGTCACTATAATGACAATAACAAGGCCTTATAATAGACACATGAATTTTAACTAGGCAGCAAGCTTTAAATGTGAAAGTATTATTTTAGGAAAACTCACCTGTTGAGCTATGATCAACCAAAACACTTTAAACCCTTTTATTATATGCACCTGTTCATGGGTATCTGTTATGTGGAGAAGTTAAACCTATACCTTTGAGTTTGAGGAAAATACTGGAGGCTTCATTGAATCATGTAATTTTATTTTTGTATTAATGATAAGTTTATGTTGACTTACATATTGCAGGTATGATCTCTTGCACAATGCACATGTTAACCTAGAAGGACTGGATGAGCTTTTCAAAGTTGCTCAGGTATGTAAATGTGTGTTAGGAGAATTCTGCTGAAGTCAAAATAATTGTACTAAAATAAGACACAGATTGACAAGGAACCATTAGAAACTTACTCCTAAAGTATACTTGTTGATGACTCCTTGCTGGTGATGTTGCGATGTCATTTGGTTGTTCAAACTTCATCCAGTGTTAGGAAAATGCTCCTGTTTTGGGTTTTGTGGACCACAGAGATCATCTTCTATTTGGACATAGAATTGTCTCCCATGTACTGCACTTGTATCCTTTTTTGAAATAAACTACTATTATAACTGCCCAGTGTGAGCGGTCATCTCATCCCAATTAACCTATCTCAATCAAATTCTAAACAGTATTTTGGGCTTAACCTTTTTGAAGCCATAACTATTGCCTGCATAAATAAAACCCCTATTTGTACTACTTTCCTCTATTTACTTATCCACTATGACTGCTTGGTTCAATCTCTTTGCTTTCCTAATTGCTCTGCCAATTTATTTGCAGATGCTTGCTGATGGTGTAATTCCAAATGAATATGGAATTAATCCAAAGCAGAAACTGAAGATTGGCTCAAAGGTAAACGGTTGTAATGAGACTCCCAAATTTCATTTAACATCACAAATCTTTAAGCAGTTATCTTAACTTCCCTTCTGCATAATATTCTATTCAGTATACTTAATCCACTGCAAAATCTTACAAGCTAGCCAAGAAGTCTAAACTTATACTATATCATCAGATTGCTACCCGCCAAATCAATCTCATCCAAATTGATATGAGTAGTGGAAACACTCTCAAAACCTTCAATGATTTTTGAATCAATCTCATCTAAATCATAATGTTTTTGAATCTTGTGGAATCGATTTAATTTGAATCTTCAAATTTGTTTTACAAACTGCTAAAGCAAGAAAAAATTGAATGTCTAGAATATGTTAAGCAAAAGAATCTGTTTTTATATAACTTCTGGTAATTGGAGAACGCCTCATAAAAGGTTCAACTTCTGTTTGTATGAGGGTTATAGGCTTATAGCCATACCATGTTGCTGCCTCTTGATTATAAGATTAGAAGCCCCATGATTTTCCAAATTCATATTATAGCCACATTTATGATTTAATGCTACCATCATGTGATCCCAAAGAAAAGAAAAAACCACATTTTGGGATAAGAATTCTCAAACTGTATGCTAGGCTAAGGATCTGTTATAACTTTTGCTTTGGTGCAAATAATTTAACATTTATTTCTCAAATTAAATGGACCGTTTCTACATATGCACTCAAAATTAAAGATGCCTGATTAATTTGTTTTTACTGTTTCAATATAGATAGCTCGTCGGTTACTGGGAAAACTTTTAATTGATCTGAGGAACACTCGCGAGGAAGCTATTACTGTTGCTGAGATAAAGAATAACCAAGACCATCATCCATTATCCGTAAAAATTGAAAAGGAAGATGCAGAGGCCAAGTCAAAAATGTTCTATAAGAATGATGAACTACGAAAATCTGGCACTTTTAGCGATAAATCAATGGACCAGGATGATGACGACGATAAAGAGACCAAATACCGTTTGGATCCAAAGTGAATATCAGGACCTCACATGATTTTCTCCATCATTATGATATGTTCTAATCTTTTTATTTTTTACCAGGTATGCAAATGTGAAGACACCTAATCGTCATGTGCGGACACGCCTATACTTCACATCAGTGAGTGCAGTATTGTGTTATTAAAACAATTTCTGGATATTTACTTCTCTTTCTTCCCCTTCTATGAGAGTGATATTGACTAGGGTTAACATTAACTGGTTTTTAAATCAACAAGTGTATGCTCATTTTGAACATCGCTAACTAGTTTAGTGGTTAAATGCTATTTTAACCGAGAATCCATTGTAATTTTCACTATATTGTTTGGGTACTCTGGTTGTTAAAAATTGAGATATTTTTCATCTTGTTTTTAAGAAATTAAGACTTGCGTAGTTTTTTACCAAATGATCAAATTATATTAATATATCTTAAGTACGTTTGCTTAACTATATTGCATTTATCCTTGGTTCAAATTGACTTTATATACAAATATCTCCAGTTATCAATCCTTGTCTGCGCCCACAATTTTCATAATTATATTAAATTTTCAAAGCAATGTATATTATGTCCAAGCTTTAAGCCTAAAGGGATCTCACTGAGGGGCGTGTAAGTTTTAGATATATTAAATCTTTCTTGGGCTATTACCTCACAGCTTAAGCTTAGGAAAACCGGCATTTGACACCTTCATGGGTAAAATTTCTTCTATTTTCTTTCAAGCTCTAGTGGCTACTGATGCAAAATATTTACCAAAGATGTTTCCAGTATTTGTTCTGAAATTCTGTCAATGGCATTCTTAAGCATAACTTTCATTTTATATGAAGTTCCTGTTGAGAGAATCTGTTTGATTGAAGTTGTTTGGTTCATACTGTATTGATTATATTATATCTTAAACAGAGAAAATAAAACAAAGCTCTTATTACAGATCTGGTTTTAAATATTTAAATTATATTGAAGCCTCAAACACAAAATACATTTCTCTAAATAGACGGCTAGACGCATTCAAACAGCCTGAATCATACAACTTTCTTGTTGCACACTTCATAGAATTTTTCTAGAAATTTGATTTTCACGCACTTTTGCTTGCCTTATTTTGTTGACAGGAATCACATATCCATTCTCTCGTAAATGTTCTTCGATATTGTAATTTGGATGAATCTCTTCAAGGAGAAGAGAGTCTTGTTTGTCATAATGCTCTAGAGAGACTATGTAAAACGAAGGAGCTTGACTATATGAGTCACATTGTGCTGAGGATGTTCGAAAATACAGAGGTTGGTCATTTAACTCTAGATGTACTAATTTCAGCATTAAATGAATTGGTTAAGTCATTACAGTTCCTTATTTGTAGTACTTGGAAATTGATCCTAAGAGTAAAGTTCACAATATTATGACAGTATAACAGTTTGCCTTGAGTTATGTAATGTGTAAATTAACTTCCTTTTGACTTCAAAATCGCAGGTGGCTTTAGAAGATCCTAAAAGGTACCGCATAGAGCTGACCTTCAGCCGTGGTGCCGATTTATCCCCGTTGGAGGTAATCATATCCCATGAAATATATTTTGCCTAAGAAAACTGACTAAGGGGTTTGAATTCTTTTCATGTGCTAGACTAAGAGATGCACCTTTTTAATATAAATAATGGACCCTGCAACCAACTATAATAGGTTTTTGCACAGTAAAAAATTTTGTTTTTCAAAAACAAAATATCATCGAACATGTTATTCAAAAACAGGAGAGAGTAGCCAAATGATAAAATTTCTACTACCAACAACCTCATACTCCAGGAATATCAGTGAACATGCTGATTGTACATGGTGAACTTGTTTTTCAGTAGCTAATTTTATTGTTACATTATTGGCAGAAGAACGATAGTGAGGCGGCTACTTCGTTGCATCAGGAGCACACACTGCCTATTATGGGTCCAGAGAGGCTGCAAGAAATAGGATCATATCTCACACTAGAAACTATGGAGAAAATGATTCGCTCATTTGCCATGCCTGCAGAAGACTTTCCACCAGCAACACCTGCAGGTTTTTCTGGCTATTTCTCAAAAGGCGTGCTTGATCGTCTGGTAAACCTTTGGCCTTTCCATAAGCATGCCAATTCTAACGGAAAATAGTAAAGCTTGAAAAATTTCTTCCTCCCTCTCCTTTAACCTGTCATTTCTCCTTTTTTACAAAGTAATTAGGGGGGAAATCTTGATCATCCAAAGCGAGCCTTGAGCTCCTGAGGACATTTTTTTGGACCTAACATCTTTCAACAGCAAATCTATACTGTTGATAATAGAAAGTATTAGTAGTTCTATTCTTTATTATTTGATTCAAATGAATAAGTACTAATAAATTACTACCACCATAATTATTTCAAGAGCTATGATTCAATCACACCTGTTTTATTTTCTACTTTCATTTTCTATCTATCTCTCGTTTCTCATTCTATCATATCACTCATCACATCTCTCTTCTCTCTCTTCTCTCGACTTCATTTCCACTTTTAAGTGTAAATGAAATATTAACCTTATTTGAGATATGTTATATATAGTGCACGTTTCAGAAATAGAATTGATTTTGTAAAATAACAAGATGGACGGTTGATCTTTATGATTTTTTAGAATCGATTTTGGTTTAAAGAAGCTACTCTATGTAGCTTTTAGAAAATAGAATTGATTTTGAAGAGGTGTAATGAAATCCAAACATACCAATAGTCTATTTGGATGCAGACCAAAACACTTTTTAGTAGATAAGTTCTAATAAACTTTAAAGAGTCTATATCTCATCGCCCTCGTAGATTTATAATATGATTTTTGGAATGCGGACTCTTACGCAGTTATATTGCTATTTCATCATCAATAATATATTGTTCTTATGATGTCATTTCTAATGTGTCATTCTCTCTAATTAGTGGCTTTTCCTTTCTTGTTATTGATTTGTGGGAATAGATTCTCTCAATTGTAAAAGGAACTTATTTAATTTTCTTTATTTCTTTATTTATTATTTTTTCGATTGAAAGGATCAATTTCCGCAAAAGGGTTATCGCAATTTTAAACTATGATAATTTAGAATCAAAATTAAAAAAAAAGTTAAATATATTTTTAGTCCCTGACTTATTGTTTTAGCTTTTAGTCTTTTAAAAAAAAACAATTGTTTTAAATAAGGACTTGTGATGTCACAATGCTTATCTAGCATATTTTTTACTCAGTCACTAGCTCACATTACAATCTTAGTCAGATGCAGGTTGTCCACATGAACTTTTCACATTGGTTTTATTCTTTTTAAAGTTCTCTTTAATTACTTTTGGCCTTTCTCTTTCCCCCTTTTTCCTCTTCCCCTTTCATTTTGAGCCACCACACAATTCGTACACCTCACTCAAACCTCCCCCACCTTCCTCTCCTTCCCTTACCCAGTGCACCTTCCCCCTCCCCCAAAAAGCCAACCAGCAAATCTAGAGTGGAAAAACCCAGAAAACAAGGGCACATCCCTTATCTTCTTTCCTTCTCTTCTTTCAGCATTTCCACTAATTCTTAATTTCTAAAACCCTAATTTAATCCCTAATCTATGACACATCTATTATAACATCAGGGACATTGGTTTTAGAATTAAATTCAACCGAAAACCTATGGCACATCTATGAAAAAGAAAAGGAAGAACTCGATCTCCACATTGGGAAAAAATTCAAGAACCATTTTAAATTTAAATGTATAAGTTAGGGACTAAAACATATTTAACCATAAAAAAATAACACATGTTTGAAGTTGACGATTTGGACCACTTCATTGAAAGAGGATAACTCCATTGATCGGAATTCGGATCCTTTATTGCTTCTGCGGCTTTTACAGCTGCAAAAGTGTTTAAAATTTGATTAATTAATCTGAACTATTTAATATAAGAATTAAGAGTCAAAATTTACAGAAACAAACAAGCTGCAGATGATCCATGATGATCCTAGAGATGCCCGAATCTTAGAAGGACAAATGTAAGAGTTGAAAGCCGAAGATCCTTTCCATCCCTTTATGAATTCTTTCTACTATTCTTTCTCTATGTTTTTATTTAATTTAATAGTAATTTATTTACTTTGTCTTGCCACCTACGATTTTCCACTCAGTCCATCCTCAATAGAGATGCATGTCTCTACAACCCAGTTTTCAATTTGAAGACATCAACTACAAAATGCAGCAAAATAAGCAATTGGCAAATGAAAGCACGAGTTAATTCAACTATTCAAGTTCAAACAATGCGTATTTGTTCTATTATCTTCAGCTACTGGTAACCTGTTCTTGACTTGAGGGCCTGAGTTGGATTTTGTGCCATCATTTGTCACCAAACCTGAATATGTTGCTTACATCATGCTATTGAGTTGTCACAAAAAATAACCAAGGATATATAACAAGAGTTTGACTGTCTTAAATAATCAAAGAGTCCAACATATATCATGAAAATGCTTCCCTCACCTCCTTTGTCCCCTTGTGAAGCTGGCTGGAAAGGATAAGCAACGTGCCACAATAACCACATCAAATCATTACAAGCAAGTAACCTGTACTGGTCAAGTTTCCACTAACCTTCGATAATTGGCCCTTAGAAATCCAAATGAGACACGCCACTCTGGGCAATGTTGCATTATTTTAAAAGGGAATGACTTTTCTTAATACAAGTTTGTTTCTATTATTTTAAATACAGTCCAGGCGATGAGTGACATGAGATTTCTTGGATTTGGTCAATCTGTGAATTCAAAATACAATGATGTCATATGTTAATTTAAAAATTTGGCTTAAATACATTTTCATCCGTGTAAAATACGTTATTTTTCACTTTTAGAAAAAAATTTGTTTTTAGTCTTCCTTAAATTACAGGTGTTGTTTTTAGTTTCTTTTTTTTCCATCCATTTAAATTTGACTTTTTACAATTTGGGAAAAATTTGAGATGCTTAATCCGATTTGACAGCTTGTAGAGCAGATCTAAGCGTGTGTGGAACCGCTTTCAGATCTGGATTTGATGAAAAAATAACTAGTAAGAATAAAAACAACACATGTAATTTTCGAATGACTAAAAACAAAAACAAAAAATTCCCAGGGATGAAAAATAAAAATAACATATTTTGCAGGGACTAAAAATATTTTTAGGCCTAAAAATTAATATGCAAATATAAAATCCTTGTTTCAATAAGGTTGAGAATTAACATTCATCAAAATCAAACCTGGATTTGTGATAATACTAGTTAATTACCTGATCAGTCAAAATAGTCATGGTCATTTTCATATATATCCCACTTGTATAATCAAGCAAGCAATGAAGGGTGCTCACCTGTGCCTAGACCCCATTGGTAGTTTTGTTTGTCTTTTGCGATGTCTAATCATCCATAAATCATATTCTCTGTGGTAGCGCTTTAAACCTGGCTTATCATGGTTCGAAAGGCTATTCCATCTTTTTTATTTTATTTTTAACTTTTGGTTAAATGGAAATTTCAATATTAAGTGTTAATTTAGATTTAAAAACAATAAGATGTAATAGAAGGAATTTTCTCGGGTAGAAAGAACTTTGATAGGGTTCATACTCGTGTTTTTCTAACCTATTGTTTTTACTTGTTTTTCTTCTTATTTTTTCTTATATTTTATCTAATTATTTATCTTATCACTCATTTTTCTCTTTTATTCTTATATCACACTAGAGATCAAGAGGTAGAAAGATGAGAAAGCTCGAGTAGAAAATAGATCGACTGTTTTCTAAAGAAAAAATGCCAAGTTTGTTTTTGGCTTATTTAAAATAAAACGTATGGTTAGACGCAAACATAACATTATACATAAATTTGTTTTTAAAGAACACAAATAAAAGTATATTCATGTTAATCTTGTACAAAATATATCAAAATTTAAAAATATATTCATTCTTACTTTGCCACTTTAAAAATATTCCCATTTTAAAACTTTTTATCTTGAATGATAAAAAATACAGCGATATTTAAATATTAAATATTCAAAAAAAATTAATTATATATATATGTATGACATTTTTTTTCAATGAGATCAATCCCTGCACCTACACTTACATATTCCTAAGCTTACCACTTGGAGGACATATATACCACAAATTAGCATAACCGTGGTGGTTAAGTAAGCAGTAAAATCCTAATTTAATTCATAACATTTGCATCTTTTATTAAATTATTTTTTGAAAATTCATTTTTATCAATTAAATCATTGAAACTTTTGTAACAAAAAAGGTTTACGGTAAAAAAAATCATTTTTAAAGAAAAGCTTGGGGGCTCTGTTGATCCGGTCACTATTACGGGCCACAGAGCATGCTTTTGGGATCTATGATTGATTATAGACGTACTTACAGATCGTCCACTCACACAACATCACATATGCATCGGGAATCGATCATACAACCTTATGAGGGAAAGTAGTCCTTACTTAACAATTGAGCCAACATGTCTTGGAAAAAAATCATTTGAACTATCCAATTTTTAACCCATTCACTCATTTGATATTATTAGTTATAAATAGTTGAAGAAGGAATTAAAATATAATAGTTTTTTTTTTTTTGTAACATCTGGAAAATAAAAAGAAGAACAAAGAAACTATAAGAGCAAGTGATGAAAGAGATATGGATGATGAAAAGAGGTTTTCCTCCCCTAACTACTATAAAATCCCTTTCAAGACTCAATCGTAGTATAGTATCAAGTTTTGTCGTCTCCACAGGGATTGTATTTCTACGTACTAATCTCACTTGCTAGACGTTGAATAAGCGGTTCAAAATTTGATAATTATTCTAAAAGAGAAAAACAATAAAGAAAGTGATGAAAGAAGTTGACCGAGGTAAACAAAGAAGAAAGCGTACTTACGAAATGATGTTACTTAATTCACAACTTGTTCTCAACCAAGACACTCATATAAGATGGAATTAACATTTAAGATGCCGATAAGAGTTATTCACCTGACTAATTCCTTAATTAAGCAAAGCCTACCAATGAAGAACCTAGCCTTAACCCCTTAAGTCCTAGCGATCCCAAAAGGCGCATTGTAGCATAAATCCGCTCGATGAGACATGCCCCAAGCTTCGTTTCTAACCCAAGAAGTTCATGTCCTAGTGGTTGGAATCTATGACCGTCACTCATGAAATCTCATTGATTCCCGCGTAGGTACTCCTATCCTAGTGGTGAGTATCCCGACTAGTCACTTGGTTAAGACCTCGTTCCCAACTTAAGATATTCCTACCTAGTGGTGAGTGTATCTCATCGTCACCTAAAAGACCTCACCTAGCCTAAGACAATCCATTCTTAAGATAACTAATGCAAATGGCAGTTCCTCTCATTTACTAAACTCACACCAAAATCCCCTTTGTCATGCAAGCCTTAAAGATTGACCCTGACATGGTCAAGAGATACATGAAGCACAAAGAGCAAATAACAAACCCAAGGCATGAGTGCATTTCCCCCTTTCATAATCAAGCATACATCAATCCATATCAATTTTCCAATATATCTATGAATCAATACAAGCTTTAGAATTCACCGATTGACCAAATGAAACATTAAACATAGAGAGCAACACCCAACCATGAAAAACCATCATAATAATTTCATAAAGATGTATTGAACAAGAGTAAATCAAATTACACCATTCAAAGTACCAAAATAGATTCAAACAACATAGAAGGGGAAGAGAGGGAAGAGAAGAAAGATAAAACCCGAGGTAAATCGGAACCATGGCCTTCCGGAGGAGATGCATGACTCCTCCATGGTGCCCTAGAACTGGCCTTCAAGTGTCTAGCTGCACCTCTCCACCATCAACCCCCAAAACCTAAAACTAGATATGATATAAATAGCAGATGTTGGAATCTGCGAAAGCGGCGCACGCGCTAGGAGGCTGGCGCGTTCGCCCCAAAACGCTGTGTAAAAATTGCACTTCTGTTATGTATCTGGCACGAGCGCCCCAGGAAGGTGGCGCGCTCACGCCCTGCTATTTTGTCTCTGGCGCACGCGCCTCAAGAAGTGGCGCACACGCGCCCCTTCTGGCGGGGAACTGGTCTTCAAATTTGTCCACCAGCGCGAGCGCACCAAGAAGGCGGCGCAATCACACCCGTCTTGGCAGGGAGCTCCTTCACCGCCTCTTTTAATGAAACGGTGCGTTGTGAGTTCAGACCGACACGGACGCACCAAGCATCTGGCGCGAACACGCCCAAGCAGACAATGAACTTGTCTGGTTTGTGCTTGTGTCTTCTCCGCTCCGCAATGCTCTCCCTCCTGCGTATCAAAACACAACGAAAAACCATAAAAACATCTAATAATTAAATAAAAACATAAAACAACCTAGAAATATAAAATGCATAATATTAGATCTAAATGCATGAAAAGTGAATAAAGATCCTAATTGACCTATAAATCTATATGCAAAATAACTATGAAAATAGCCCTAAAACCCGGGTCAACAGCAAGTCCTGACACAAAAGCAAAATCATAAAGGAAGGCGGAAACTTCCAACACCGCAATGGAGTTGCATCCTGAGAAGCTTTCTGAGCCAAAGCGTCAGCCACCAAGTTTCTCTCACAAGGGATATGCACAATAGTGGTCTGCGATCCAAACCCAATATATCTCTAACTCCAAGAATAGTGTACATCCTCCAATATGAACCAGTATCAATGGTACCAATGAGTACCTTTACCACTTACAAGCAATATGAGGCACAAACAACAATTTTATAGCCTAGATCCCAAACATTACGAATGCCATTTTCTAACGCCAACAACTCCGCAAAAATAGGATCACCCTCACCCAAACCAACAGAAAACCGGACGACCATTTTCCAGCCGAATCGCGTGAGATGCCTCCATCTCCCATTGAGTTCTGTTGCTGCAACCAATGTCATTCCTAGACCAAAATCAACACTTACCGTTGTACAAAATCCAGGGGCCACCTAAAATTACCAAACAGATGGTTATTCCTCCACTCCCATAGCCACTAAAGGATTGCCACAACTAAAACAAAATTTTGCTGCTCATCATCATGGGGATCCACTAAGAGAAAATTGTGGCATCAGGAACATAAGGCACGGATGACCTGAAGTGTGTCCAAACATCCATCGACGAGGCACATCTACGAAAAAGGTGATCCAAATCCTCAATATGTCCGCACATCAGTTGTGCATTGCGATTTGAACAAGGTGACACTAGTTTTTTTTTCAGATCGACAGGAAGAGAATTTATGCCAATCAACCATAAGAAGAAAGGAAACTTTTTCTAGTGCACAACATCTCCAAATCAATTTCCAAAGTATGGATGTGGGCCTCCCATCATCCTCAAGCCAAATATAAGTTGAGCTAACGCTATAGAGACCATCATTAGCAGCTTTTCGACGCAGAGTTTCCTCCCTATGTGGCTTTATCGAAATATCAACATGCTGATTTCCTCCCATAAATACTTTGGAAGTCAAGTTCTCAACTGAATCATACTCCAATCACTACTATCCCATAAAGCAGCCACTGCCATATCTGTATATGAGATATTGACAAAAGGAACGTGATAACATAAGCGTTACGTTCCTAGCCAATCATTATACCATAGGGACAACCCTCATTCACCCCAAGATACTCCTTCGTCTTCATAATACCCACCAAACATAAGAGTTCCTCGCTGGGAAAGCATGCCCCCATCGTCTAGTGGTTCAGGACATCTCTCGTTCAAGGAGGCAACGAGGATTCGACTTCCCCTGCGGGTAGGGTACTACGCGGGGAAACTCAACTGTCTTCCAAAAAGAGATGTCGTCGGAAATGATATTGTTTCCATAAAGTAAAGATCCAGAAACAGGTTCACGAATAAATATAGAAGTTGTGGTCAATAAGGCCAACTGCACTTTTTTCGTTACGTTATAACTAGCAAACAACGAATATACAATAACATACATATGTTTAATGAATATTAGAATCGTCGCCCCGCATGTTATCCAAGTAGGTTCAAGTGCCTTAAGAGCATATCCTCTTAAGAAAATATGATTACCTAAATTGATCGAGCGCTCTTGTGCTGAAGATGAACGGGGCTAAGCGATCTACCAAAGTTGCGACACTAAGGGTATCCCCGAAGAGCAGTGGATTTGGAGACATTTCGGATTGGCTATCTTGTGTTTACATTTAGATGGAACGGGTGATTTGAGAGAGTCCATTGATAGCTTTTATTTGTTTTCTAGGTATCTATTCATATTCATTTTTTTATTTGAATTATAATTTATAATAGAATCCCACAATGTGATTTTCTTGTTTCTGAATGGGCTTATTCAACTCTTTTAGGTTTATGTTCTTCAGAAAGCACTTGTTGTCTACCTTGATCAATATTCTTGGAACAAAACATTCTAGATTTTTACAAATTAACTTTCATTCCAGACACACTATAGAAATCATGCAAAGTATATGACACCAACCTCATCTCTTTTGACGCTTGGCAGAATAGCAAAACCTCATCAGCAAATAACAAATGAGAAATTCCAATACCTTCCTTGGTGATATGAATTAGGTGCCAATGGCCTTCACCACTGGCCTCTGAAACTGAATAGCAATACGCTTAATGAAAAGGACAAAGAGATAGGGAGAAAGATGATCACCCTGTCTAAGACCTCTCTGAGGCGCAAACGACGTAAGCTTCGACCCATTCATAAAACAAAAGTACAAGCAGCTTGCACTCCCCACATAATAAGATCAACAATGGAGGGAGAAAACCCAAAATATGACAAAGTGACGCGGAGAAAATCCCAACTGACTCTATCATGTTTTCTCCAAATCCACCTTCAAAGCCACCCCCCCCCCAGATTTTATGAGAGTGAATAGTATGCATCACTCTCTAAGCTAACAAAATATTATCCTTTGTACCTTTCTTTAGGATAAAGCTACTTGCAATGGTCCCGCCAATTCAGTAAGCAGGGTCTGAACTTGTTCACCAAAACCTTTGTAATCACTTTATAAACTACATTGCATGGACTGATCAGCCTCAAATCTTTTGGTCGAATTAGATTGTCCACTTAGAGATAAGAACAAGTAACGTCTCTAGAAGCGTTGGATCTACTCTCCCTTCACGAAAGGTAGACGCTACCATATGGTGAAGAGGAGCGCCCAAAATTTGTCAATACTACTTGTAGAAAAAAGCCTAAAACCCATCGATTGATGTTTTTTAAAAATTAAATTAATGACACATTTATTATGAACTAAAATGTGCTAAGTCTTAAGAGCATCTCCAGCGCTGGGAGCTTGTCCCAGGTGGAGATGCTAAGCTCCGTTCCTTAAATTTTTTTCTCATTGGAGCTGTTTGACGTGGCAAAGATGAGAGCTTATTTTTAAGCTCTGTTCCTTGTGCAAGCTCCGTTACTTTTTGGGAGCTTGCATTTTAAAATTGTAGTTTCTCATGAAGCAACAGAAATAACAGAAATAGAACATCAAGAAGATGAAACAGATCAAGAAGTAGATGAAACATAACAACAAATATTCCTCTATTAACCAACCAAAAAATCAAAAAATATGAAACGGAAAATGAAATGAATTATTAAAAATTACAAAACACTATGAACTTTTGATGGGAAGCTCCTATCCGCCTTGCATGGATGAAAAAATTTGATCTAGCGGGGGAAGGATGGCGGATCCGGCGGTGGAAGGCAACCGGAAGGGCGACTGTGAGAAGGGAAGGGAAGGAAGAAGGAAGAGGGAGGGTGTTTTTGTAGAAGAGCGGCGGAGGGACGGTGGTGAGGCTGCGACGGTGAGGCGGTGCTGCGGTGGTCCTAGGGTTTGGCAAAGGAGAAGAGAGAAAAGTGTGAGAGGAAGAAGGAAGAGGGAGGGTTTTGTCGAGAAGAGCGGCGGAGGGACGGCGCCGAGGCTGCGGGGGTAAGGTGGTGGACCTAGGATTTGGCGAAGGAGAAGAGAGAAAACGGTGAGAGGAAGAAGGAAGAGTCTGGAAGCTGAGGAGAGAAAACCCTTTTAAATACACTGGCCGGAAGAACCGTTTTTTTTTTCTGTTGGCCTTCAAGTGTGACCGGCTGGAGTCGGTTTCGGCCCATTTGGGTCTGGTTTGACCGGCCCAGTCGGTCAGAATATGGATGTTGGTCCAGTTTTTTTTTTCTGACAGAAAACGGGCAGAAACAAACTTTGGGCCTTTTTTCTAACAGAAAAATCAAAGCTTTTACCCAGTGAATAAATAAATATGGACGTTGGGCCTGTTTCAGAATTGATTTTTACACTATAAATAGTGGAAAAAACCATTTTTTACCTCCACAATTCTCTTCTTCTCATAACTTTCACCTAGTTATCTTGTGCTTTTTTGTTCTTCAATGGATCCTTATCAAGCTTATGCCAATTTCTTGCAAAACAAATCACCTCCTACAAATGAAAGTTTTTCAAATCCACAATATGTCATGTAATGGATCCAAACAGTTTACACAACTTTGATTTTATTCATGACACCAGTGCGGAAGTTCACTTGAGGTCAGTACTGGAGAGCCAACAACAATCTGACAACACTGTTAGGCCTAGGAGAAGAAGAAGAGTGATAGAGCGAGATCGTGAAGAAGGGCAAATCCGATTGGTCAATGACTACTTCTCTGAAAATTCTGTATACACAGAAGCTCAGTTCCGAAGAAGGTTTCGAATGCGGAAGCACGTGTTCCTTAAAATTGTAGAAGCTGTTGTCAACCATGACGCTTACTTTCAAATGACGGTTGATGCAGTTGGTAGACGTAGTCTTTCACCATTACAAAAGTGCATTGCAGCTATTCGTATGTTAGCATATGGATCACCTGCTAACAGCTAAGATGAGTATGTTCCAATTGGTGAAAGTACTATGATTGATTGCTTAGAGAGATTTGTAACAGCTGTGAATGAAATATTTGCCACGGAGTACCTGAGAAGGCCAAACAACGAAGACACTCAACGCCTATTACAAATGAGAGAAGCTCGTGGATTCCCAGGTATGTTGGGTTCCATTGATTGTATGCATTGGGAATGGAAGAATTGTCCAGTTGCGTGGAAAAGACAATATTCACGAGGTGATCATGATATACCCACAATCATATTGAATTTTAATTATAATATTATTACTATTAATATTAATTAAATTAGTATTTAAATTAGAGCGTTGAATTAATATTAAAATTTAAATTAAAAGTAGGTGTAAATAAAAATTATAAATATATGTGATATTGTGTGACCCAACCAAAAGTAAATTAAGGAACTATAATTCGAGCAAAATCTGTTTGAGTTTTTTATGAGAGAGTTTAATCATACACGACACTTCGAGCTCATAGAAAAAATGTTTTAGCTCCCAACAATTTTAAGAGAATGGTCGGAGTTGCTTTGCATAAAAAAAAAGTTCACGTCCCATGCAGCAGTGTACGGAAAGAGTTCCGATAAAGAAACTGACTCTCCGTACTGTTTGTCCCAATGCCATTCTGTACTGTCAACAGTGACCATACTCCCATTGTCTTTTTCTTTTTACGGTATGTCGCACTCCCATTTTCAGTGACTGGGTAATTTTAAAATTTGTGTACCATACCAGCTCATATAATTAAAAAAATTAACCAAAAAAATTACGAAATGAATTTTTTTTTTTGAAAGAAATTGTGTTGATAAATTGATTATTTGAATACAATGTCGTTGCTCCAAAAAGTTAAGAGTAAATGAAAATTTGGATTTTTAATTTTTAATATTTATATTGTAGAACAAAATAGAAATGTTTTAAGAAAACAAAAATATAACCAATTGAGTTGGCGTAGTAGTTCAATACTTCATCTCTTACACTATGTTTGTTTGAGGGAATTTGGGTAGAAAGAGTTAGGGGAAAGGGGGAGTTCCCCTTATTTGGTACCTCGAAAACAGGGAAGAAATAGTCTTTATTCACGGAGCGCACGTGCTTTCATCAATCTTCGCAAATTGCAAAGAATCCTAGCGACAATAGTTTTTTTTTTTTCTTTTCATTTTGCAATGCAAAACCCTTAGTAAAGTATTTTGAGATCGCAACAAAACTTCATCCGGATTTTAATATGTTTTGTCAACTTAAAAAGTAATTTTTTCTTTTTCCTCCACATCATTCTTTCTCTTTTATCTCGTTTCTCTTTTTATTATACCAAACAACCTACTAAATCTACTATATTTCTCACCTCTTTCTCTCAACTCATCTTCTCTCTTCTCTCATTCTCTCTTATCCCATTCTCTCCTAAACCAACATAGTGTTAAGCAAGTGTTGTTTTATCTGATGAGTTTTTATGTATTCACATTCCACTTTCTTTTCTTTCACATTTCCAGTTACTTTGTCTTCAGATTTCTCTCTTATTTTCTTACCACATATCATATTACTCATTTTTTCTTTCACTTCCTATCTCGCTTATGTGTAAGTGAATTTGGGGTGTGAAAAAACATTTTCCCTTATCTAGTAGACATACATGCTAGCGACGGTTTATAATAGTGGTTCGGTTTCTCTAAAGCGAGATTCAATTAAAGTAAATATTACAAATATTGATTGCGTTATTTTATTTTATTTATGAAAATTATTATTAATGGTTATGAAGTAACATGGTTAGTCTTCCTATGCATAAAAAAAATGAAGTTACATAGGCGAATAATATCGCCCATGTTCTAGCTAAGTTTTTTGTTTCTCATCTTGATGATGTGTGGATTGACAACTTTCCGTTTTGTTTTAACTCTTGTATCCATTCAGACATTTTGTCATTCCTATTTTAATGAATTTCATCTTGAGTGTAAAATAAAAAAAAAAGGTTAGTTCATTCACTTTACAGAAGTTAAATCGCTGGCTAATGCTTGCAGCAATGAAAAACCTTATGTGAATTAAATAAACTGTTTGGATAAATCGTGCATTTACCTATAATAATCAGCCTTAAGAAAATAGTAGAATAAGACAATTGTGGAATATTATAGAAGCAGAGTGTACCTGCAAGGGCCAAGTACATGAAATCTTGATTGAAAAGCTGCAACTTTGAGGGTTAGGACAAAATAACACCAAAGTAAAAGAAACGTCACAGCATATTTCTATAATATAATACTATACTGGAACTGAGGGGTGAAGGAAGGAGAGAGCTCTGTTTTCTGTGTGATCACACTGGGTGTTGTGATATTCACATAACAAAGCTTACACCTTTATTTTTGTGTAGGACCTAAAGCTTAGATTTTGGTTCAGATGGCTGACAAGGAAGATGCCATGCATGCAGTTTTGAAAGAAGCTGTGGATTTGGTACAAAACAGAGCAACCCATTACTCTGTTTCTTTCCCCTGTGTTCATAGAATTGTTTGAAATCTTTTGCATTTGGTTTTGAACCATTTCTCTCTCTCTCTCTCTCTCTCGTTGATAATTGGGTTTGTGAGTGAGTGCTTCTGGGTTTTGTTTCTATTTTGGGTGTTGGGAGTTTCAAGTTATGTTCTGTTTTCTGCAATTTTTGTCTCCTTTTTTGTTCTGATTATGCTTCTCTCTCTCTCTCTCATGTCATTAGCTTGATTGAATTTCATTGCAGGAAAACGTGCCACTTGAGGAGGTGTTTCAGACTCTGAGGTGTGATTCAAAATGGACTGACAACAAAGGCGGCTGAGGAGAGATTGGCCATCTTTGGCTACAACAAGCTTGAGGAGAAGGAGGTCTTGTCCTTTAGTGTTTTTCTTTTTTCCCCTTATTTTAATGCTACAGTAGACACTAGACACTACAATATGATTCTATGAAATGTTGTTGAATAAAACTTGTCTTTTTTCTTTGGAGAGCTTTGAAAGAGAGTTACTCCTTTTTTGTTGTTTGTGAGGTTCTATGTCTTCTCTTGTGGATTTTGCAGGAGAGCAAGTTTTTAAAGTTTTTGGGATTTATGTGGAATCCTCTTTCATGGGTCATGGAAGCTGCAGCAATCATGGCCATTGCTTTGGCCAATGGAGGAGTAAGCTACTGCATACTTTTACTCTACTATTTTTAGACAATTTGTTTTGGTTTTTAAGTGTTTGGATGCACAGAATAGTAGAAAAACTATTGAACATAGTTGTACAAGAATAGAAGGTTCTTTTGAGTTTTAACATTATATTATGCTGTTATGTTTTGCGCAATTTCCTGACCTGTCCTTCATATGGAAATGGATTCCCTGCAGTCAGAATCCCTACATTTGCGCAGTCACGCAATCTGAGTCATTCGATCAAGATTGGTCGGCTTAGATTTTAAATTTATACTTGCCATCAGATCTTGATGAAATATATGAACCGACAGGTCTTGATTGAATGGATCAGATCGCGTGACTGCGTGAATGCAGGGCATTCTTGACCGCAGGAAACCTGAATCCATCTTCATATCCTTCAGGGCAAACCTCCTGATTGGCAAGATTTTGTTGGGATTATCTCTCTCCTTTTTATAAATTCAACAATAAGTTTCATAGAGGAGAACAATGCTGGTAATGCTGCTGCAGCTCTAATGGCTCGCCTAGCACCCAAAGCTAAGGTATTAGTTACTAAAAAGCACATATGTTTGTTGCTAGAGCTTATTTTTGGATTTGGTGTGATGAGAATGAGATTCATTTAAGAATCAATATTTGGTTCATATATTTTGGTTTTTTTTATTGTTCCAAAAAACCTTATTCAGATCCTTCGAGATGGGAAGTGGATTGAGGATGATGCAAGTATCCTTGTTCCTGGTGATATAGTTAGTGTTAAGCTAGGAGATATTATCCCTGCAGATGCCCGTTTGCTTGAAGGTGATCCATTGAAGATTGATCAGGTGAATCTTGTGGCCTTTTGCTGTCTTGTTTGTGACATATTGCTATCATCTTCTTTTTATTGATTACTAAGTTTCCCGGTCGGGTTGCAGTCTGCCCTTACAGGTGAGTCTCTTCCAGTAACAAAAGGCCCTGGCGATAGTGTTTATGCAGGCTCTACATGCAAGCAGGGAGAGATTGAAGCACTTGTTATTGGAACTGGAGTCCATACCTTCTTTGGCAAGGCTGCTCATCTTGTTGACTCCACAAATCAAGTTGGCCATTTTCAGAAGGTAAAATGAGGATATGGATTTAATGCAGTCGACTGTACTGCACTCAAAATTTAAACCGTTCGATCAAGATCAGACATCTTACATCTTTAGCATGCATTTATGTTCAATTTATTAAGATCAAATATGTACCCTTTAATTTTAATCCAATGCTCATAACGAATGACTGCACTGACTGTGTCAAAAAAGTGCCTGCAGTCAATCTAGGTCCGTAAAATAAACATGAACCCTATTGAACTTTATCCAAAAATAAGAAGTGAATGAGTCGCAATTAGAGCAAAATAAGTTAAATGTCATAATAAATAGTTGCAGGCCTAAGGACTTCAAACATCAGTGACTCATTTTACAATATCTTAGTGTGAAGAATTTATGAACACAAAGTGATATCTGCTTAAACATTTCTTGGCTCTCAGGTTGTGGAGCTGTAGCATATGATGCAATCTTTGCTTATCTCAACAAGCCTCCTTTTGATTTTTTTTCTTCTATATATATAAATAATATGTTTCACATCTATAATTAGCATTATTTTGGGTTCCTTAAACAGGTCCTAACTGCCATTGGGAACTTTTGCATATGTTCAATTGCTGTGGGAATGATAGTAGAGATCATTGTCATGTACCCAATTCAACACCGGAAATATCGCCCCGGGATTGACAATCTGCTTGTGCTTCTCATCGGAGGAATTCCTATAGCCATGCCTACTGTTTTGTCAGTGACAATGGCAATTGGATCGCACCGTTTATCTCAGCAGGTAGATAGACATTAGGGCTTCTTTATAAGTAACTGTTTCAAGTTTTCACCAACTAAATGTTAGTCTCTATTAGTTATGCTTTTAATGATTATTGCAGGGTGCTATTACTAAAAGAATGACAGCAATAGAAGAGATGGCAGGTATGGATGTATTGTGCAGTGACAAAACTGGAACTTTGACTTTGAATAAACTATCAGTTGACAAGAATCTTATTGAGGTTAGTAGTAGTCAGTTTTGTTTTGTCTTGGTATGATTTCTGATTTTCTTTGTGGTATTCCTACGCAATGTTTTTAATGTTTTATGTAGGTTTTTGCAAAAGGAGTTGACACAGATACTGTTGTTCTCATGGCCGCCCGGGCTTCTAGAGTGGAAAACCAAGATGCTATAGATGCTGCTATTATAGGAATGCTAGGTGATCCAAAAGAGGTATATAATATATTCATTTGTGATACTTTTTATCTTATTCATGATTGCAAATGCTCACTGACAACATGCTGCTATAGTGTTTTGTGTAGCTACTAGCTAGGATAACACTAATATGAAAAATAGATGTTATCATTCCCTTTTTTCTGTTTACTACATGCAGTTTTCTGCTCTAATCAACCTCTTTTTAAATATGTAAATTTTGTAATTTACTTGGTTATTAGAACTAATAGTTAACGACTTAACGTAGATAGGAGATTTTATTTGAGGAAACTATTAATGTAGGAAGGTCAATATTGTTAAAATCAAAATTGTTTAGTCTATCGTATTCAGTTTTTTACCTCTAGCATGTTCATCTTAAATACTTTGTAACTGATTTTATCTAAAATTTAGGCAAGGGCTGGTATCCAAGAGGTTCACTTCCTTCCCTTCAATCCAACAGACAAACGGACAGCTCTAACTTACATAGACCGCGAAGGTAAAATGCACCGTGTCAGCAAAGGTGCACCGGAGCAGGTATCTTTATGAGTCAACTCATTCCTTCCATGTAATGTTCCCACATGACAATGAAAGTGATTCATACTTTTCGTCGCTATTAGATTTTGAATCTTGCACGCAATAAATCAGAGATAGAACGGAGAGTTCACGCTGTCATCGATAAGTTTGCAGAGCGGGGATTACGGTCTCTTGCAGTAGCCTACCAGGTACATGTTTATTATGCTCTATGTTTTGGGGTTGAGGGAGAAAATACAAGTTATTACATTACATGTTACTGACTAGTGACTACATTTGTTGTTATATCATATCGCAGGAAGTTCCTGAAGGAAGGAAAGAGAGCCCAGGAGGGCCTTGGCAATTTATTGGATTGATGCCTCTTTTTGACCCTCCTAGACATGACAGTGCAGAGACAATACGAAGGGCATTGAATCTCGGAGTAAATGTTAAAATGATAACAGGTGTATTTCCTCTGCATGATGTTATACATTAGAAGACAGAAAGTAGTACATTATGTTTATTGAACATGTGAAAACTGTCAGCATTATCTATTGTTGTTGCTAGCATGGAAGAATGTAATGGGTAACTGCTTGAACCGCATTGGTAAAAACCATCAAACTTAATGTTGGCTAAGTAATTGGACTTGAACAAAATTGCACAAAAAGGAACATGTGCTTGTAGCCTGACCTTGTCAATACCTATGCATGAAAATATTGAAATTAGTCAGAGATTTGGAAGCATGAATAGGTTGGTTTCTCTAATTTGATACATTTCTGAATGATGTTTTTGTGTTCCTATTTCTTCTAGGTGACCAACTAGCAATAGCAAAAGAAACAGGACGTCGTCTCGGAATGGGAACCAACATGTACCCTTCATCAACTTTATTAGGCCAAAACAAGGATGAAGCAATTACTGCCTTACCAGTTGATGAACTAATTGAAAAAGCTGATGGATTTGCTGGTGTATTTCCCGGTACAACATCTTTCTTTTTTCTTCAAATTCTCAGTTTTAAGAAACATATATAAGCTAGCTGACATTAAATTTGGCAACAAGATAGAATCCATAAAATATCTTGGAGAAGTAACTAAATGCCACAGATTAGATGCCACTTCCAAGAGAAGTGGCTTATTTAACTCACCATGATATTTGCATAAAATGGTAATGATGGTTTATTTTCAACTGATGTTGCTCAGTTTCACTTTCAATTGTTACTTGATGAGTTTGTTTAATACAGAGCACAAATATGAGATCGTGAAACGTTTACAAGCTAGGAAGCACGTATGCGGAATGACTGGTGATGGGGTTAATGATGCCCCTGCTCTTAAAAAGGCAGATATTGGAATAGCTGTTGCTGATGCAACTGATGCGGCTAGAAGTGCTTCTGATATTGTGCTAACAGAACCGGGTCTCAGTGTTATCATTAGTGCTGTACTGACGAGTCGGGCAATATTCCAAAGGATGAAGAATTACACAGTGAGCCTACATTCATTTCTAACTTTTAATGGAGTTCTGTTTGAACACATGGTAGTTAAGGTGGAATGCATGAGTCTGCTATACAGAAGGCACACTTTATGCCAACTTGTCATATACTAAATTTTGTTATACCATATGATGACTTTAGAAAATTTGATATACTGCTGCATTATCTTCTCATCAAATGGCGTCGTTTAATTTATTGATTTCCTTTTGCACAGATCTATGCAGTTTCCATCACAATCCGTATTGTGGTAATTATATATACTTAACTTTACTATGACCAATTGTTCTTGTACATATATGACTTTGATTACTGACCTCAGAATTTCTTCTGTGACAGCTTGGATTCATGTTACTGGCTCTCATATGGCAATTTGATTTTCCACCATTCATGGTGCTGATTATTGCTATTCTTAATGATGGTATGCACCTTCTTTTTCAATGATAACTTAGTTTGTACCTTTTTATTAGTAAAGTCATGGATATTTTGGTAACCATTGCAAACTAATTAATGTCAAATGCCATTTTTCTTATATCCATTGACTGATGTTGTCTAATAGGTGCTGTTTCTGATGTCAAGAAACCTTATTACCTTTTTCTTATTCTCTATATGATGTGTTGAATGTTTCAGGTACCATTATGACAATATCAAAGGATAGGGTAAAACCATCTCCATATCCAGATAGCTGGAAGCTGGCAGAGATCTTTACTACTGGAATAATTCTTGGTGGTTATTTGGCTATGATGACAGTTATTTTCTTTTGGGCGGCATATAAAACAGATTTTTTCCCTGTAAGAAAGCTAGTTTCCAATCAAATCAAGGGTATTCATGTGTATCCAATTAATAAAGAGCCATATGAAACTTGTAATAAGGGTATTCATCAGTATAATCAATTGCATGTACTTTAGAAAGAGGATGTTTCATCAATTGCACATCGTGAAATTTTGCAGCGCAAATTCGGTGTTTCAAGTCTTCAGAAAGAGGATGTGGATGACTTTAGAAAGCTTGCCTCAGCAATATACCTGCAAGTTAGCACAATTAGTCAAGCCCTCATATTCGTTACACGGGCACGTAGTTGGTCTTACATTGAGCGTCCGGGTTTGCTTCTTGTAGCAGCTTTTATTATTGCTCAGCTGGTGAGTGAAATCAAAACTACTTTTGGCATATGCATGGTGTGAATATAATAATGTTCTATAGCATGTTTGGATCAGCTTATTTTTACTCAGAACCGATTCTGGCACTCAGAAGCTACTTATGGTAGAAGCTTCTCACCAGAATTGTTTTTGACTTTAGAATCAATTGTAGAAGGATTTTCAAACGTGTTACTAACAACTTGTCCATCTTCTTTGATGAGCAGATAGCTACACTAATTGCAGTTTATGCCAATTGGAGTTTTGCTGCTATTGAAGGGATTGGATGGGGTTGGGCTGGTGTTGTTTGGCTTTATAACCTCATCTTTTATATCCCACTTGATTTTATCAAGTTCATCACTCGATATGCCTTGAGTGGCAGGGCTTGGGATCTTGTTATTGAACAAAGAGTATGTGTTCCCTACTTCCCTATCAATTTGATAGATTCATTCTGTTGCTTAATTTCTTGAATGCAATCTTTGTCAGATTGCTTTTACAAGGAAGAAAGATTTTGGAAAGGAAGAACGCGAACTTAAATGGGCACACGCACAGAGGACACTTCATGGCCTTCACCCACCAGAAACCAAGATGTTCAATGAACGTACAAATTACACAGACATTAATCAGATGGCTGAAGAGGCTAAAAGACGAGCAGAAATTGCGAGGTATGCATGCATGTTTTTATGTTAAACTATGATGATCTCATCTGAGGTAATTTATCTTAGAATAGTGTTGGTATAACTCTACCCTAAAAGCTAGCTTAAAAATGAGGATTACTCTGCCTTTTATAAAGACTTATTTGGCCATATCTCTGGTCAATGTGTGACTTTTCAACAATTTGGTGTGTGCATAGCTTCTTACATGTTGTATGTTACTCCCAGAGTGTTTATGTGGCATTTTTGTGAAATGAAATGTAAAGAATCTTCATATGAAGTACTCAAGGCTCTTGTGCAGTTATGTTAACATCATTTTGGTTTTTCGGCAGACTGAGAGAACTGCATACTCTGAAGGGCCATGTTGAGTCAGTGGTTAGGCTGAAGGGCCTTGACATTGACACAATACAGCAATCATACACAGTCTAAAATGCAGACTTGATGTTGTATCATTATGCTGCAACAAATATATGCCTTAAACCTATAGCTAGTACAGTTGATCCTCCACATTGCATTCTATATGCTTGTTCCTGGCAGTTTTTTTATGGATTGTGTGTGGAGTAGTGCTAGCAACAACACTACTTGTTATAATTCATGGGGTTCTAGGATATTGAGAGTGGGATTCATCATATATTAGGAGCGAGACTTGTATAATTTAATGGGAACCCATATGGATTTTAATCAATAAGAGAGTGGCTATTGTAAAAAGTTGTAGACATGAAAATCAGCACCTTTAGTATTTTTGGTTTTTATATGTTTCTGTAAGGTTCTTTTAGTCATGCTTCTATGATTTGTGCCTTGAAACTGCTAACTGCCTCGTGCGTCCCTCCAAACGTTTTCTAAACCAGTGAATAATGCAAGAAAGACACTAACAGTACTATTTAGCAGAAATATCGTGAAGGAGTAGAGGGGAAAATATCAAAGTGAGAGATATGAACTTGTATTATTTTCCATAATTGTGAACTTGTGTATATTCATCAGGGAATCAGGGAAAATTGGAAGGACTAAAATCAAATCTCAATATATTTAGTGATAAGAAACATATTTAAGCCCAATTATAATTTGGCATCTTTCACCGGCACATACATAAAATGATTCCACTTTGAGGAAAGCCATTGATTTTCTTGTTCTAGCATACTCATCAAAGGTATAACACATACAGCATGGTATGAATCTTATGTTTACATGTCAAAAGTTCCATTTTTCATTCTGTAATACCAAGTTTCTCAGTAAGGCAGTGAACTTGTATCACTGAATGAAGCTGAAGTTATCTTTAAATGCTCAAGACTTTTCAACCTAAAACTTGTGAGGCATGCAATGAATCCTGAAAATCAACTGTACAGGTTCATCAAATGAAATCAGTACCTCTAAAATACATGTTCATCAAAAGAGCAATCCAGAACCAACAAGTTTGTTGACAAGCAGAGCTTGAAGTCTGTAGGCAGCTTTCATTGCAATACATGAACAACTTTATAAGTTATAATAATCAGTACAACCTTCAACATGATCAGTGCTTTCAAAATACTGAAATAACATTGCCATATCCCTCTGAAAATCACATAACTTTCTTAAAGTTTGATCTATAGGATCATAGCATAGGGCTGCTTCTTCACTTACCAGCAAAACCAACAATGATCTCTTCTTTTATTGGGCAAACAATGTTAATCCCCAAATTATACAAGTGCCAAGACATGTGTGGAAACTCATCCCCCAGGGCATTAAAATCTACACGGTGCCTCAGTGACCAACCAGAGTAATCTTCTGAAATAAAGAAAGATAACACAAAAAAGGGATGAATTGTGTTTATAATATTCTTTTCTAATTTTTAGAATTAACGTTGTTTATACAAAATAAGGGCTTGTTTGATTTCTGTTTTAGTTTTCTAAATTTAAAATAGTTTTAGAAACAACTTTAAAATAAGTTTTTCAAAAGAAAAAATTTGTTTAAATGGAATGTTTTACAATGTAAAAAAAATGTATTGAAAACTAAAAACAGACAGAAAGTATTTCTGAGATATTTTGAGATTTAGTATTAAAATTTGAAAATAATGACTGTTTTTGAAAACAAGTTATGACAAACAATATTTTAAAATTTTTTCAATTTAAAAAATAAAATAGTTTTTTAAACGTGCAGACAAATAGGACCTTAGAAGGCACTGATAGAAAGGATTAAGGATATGTTAAAGTAAATTATAAAGTATACCACGTTCTCTCATGAGTTCAACAGCGGAAAAAGCTTCTTAAGCTTTGAGAGATCTTTTTATACTTGGTTCAATACCCAAGTTAGTTATAAACATAAGTGAAAAAGTTAAGGAGAGAAGATCAAAGACCAATATTTATCTTGGTTCACCGTAACCACTTGGGCCACGTCCAATCCCGTTAGCACTTAAGAGATTTTTCACTAACTTCACAAAGTTACAAGTATGTGGCTCCATCTCTTCAAGTTAATAGATTAGTACTCCAAACTATCTATTAAATAGGAGGATGGTGTAGCTACAACAACTATAAGTTCTAACTACTTCAATCTTTGCAACTCTATAAATGAGAATAAGTTTTTTAAAGTTCAGCCTTAAGTAGTTTACAAGATTTCTTTAATATGATTGAGAAGTAAATGCTTAGGAATACACTATAAAGAATGAAAAAATGGTAGATCAGAGCTTTTAAAGATATGAATAATGTACGGTAAATGAAATTAAAAAAGTATTGTGCTCTTTAAACTTCACTCTTCTTAAATACTTGGAGAGCTTCAAGTATCTGTTTGAAAGCTCTTTCACTCAATATATTAACGTTAGAAAGAAGAATTTAATGCATGTCCTTTGATACTTAATGCATGAATATTGTCCCTTCAATCCTTGCAACTCTATAAATGAGAATCAGTTTTTAGAAGCTCAGCCTTAAGTAGTTTACAAGATTTCTTTAAAAAGATTGAGAAGTAAATGCTTAGGAATACACTATAAATAAAATCAAAAAAGTATTGTGCTCTTCAATCTTCACTGTTCTTAAATACCGAGAGAGCTTCAAGTATCTCTTTAAAAGCTCTTTCTCTCAATATATTAACGTTAGAGAGAAGAATTTAATGCACCTCATTTGACACTTAATGCATGAATATTGTCCCTTTCACTGTGGTATGGAAATAGTAGGAAACACAGGACACAATCATTTTTGAAAAGCATCCCACAAAGTGTCATTCACCGTGGACAATGATCCTTGGACCATAGAAGTTATTTGTCTTATTAAAGCCTTTATCCAAAGGATATTAACTTGCTAGTATTTTGTCTTCTAATGTATAGCCTTGAACATCTTCAAAGAGTCTTCATAAAAATTCTTATGAGTGATCAACATCTGGTGAATCTTCAGCATGATGATCAGCTTCTAATGTATCATCAATATCTCTTGTATTTCATCCTCTTTTGAATTATGATCATATCATCATATGAAATTTGCACTTCATAATTTGAACAATCTTCTTATCTGAGTGGATTTGGCCTTCAACATGATGACCATTAGCATGAGAATCTCTTTTATCTGCATATGCTTCCTTAGAAGAAGTAACTACAAAATTTTAAAGTAGATTGTACTACAAACATTTGACTTATATGGCTTGTTATCATCAAAAACCCACTTGAGGACATTCAGAATTTAACCCTCTTAAACAAAGAAAACACCAATTTTCTAATTGTGTGCAAACCCTAAATAACATTCAATGACCATTAGAAGCATTGATAACAACATCAAATCATGAGAGGAAACCATATATTAATGAATTAATGCACTAACAAGCAAAAGAAGAAATCACAACATTCCTATATAAAAAAGAGATTACAAACACATTAAAAGGAGAAAAGAGAAGATGAAACCAAATGGGAAATGAAACAATAATGGTCTTTTGGATGAGTTCACTCTTCTCTCCTTGGTCCATGTTCGTCACCAAGAACCTCAGAACTCCAACCATCCAACCTCCTTAACTCTAAACTAAGAGTCTTATTTAAAGACACTGCTTTTGCGAAAACTATCGCTGCATCGATAAGTGTTGATTCCGGAATTTAAGGGTAATTTCTGGTGTTATTAATTAGTTTTTATTTGGTTTTATGGGTCTTAATTAGTGTTTTTAATTACTTTAATGCATAATTAGTATGTTGTGTGATTTTTAGGATTTTCCTTGTTTTTTAGGATTTTTATTTAATTTATTTCAAAAAAAAAAGTTAAAAGAGCATAATTAGATAGGAGCCTTGCTGCTGGCGCCAACCAATCCATATTTAAAGTTTGTTCTGCAATTTTTTAGATCATTTAGGGATTTTAGGGTTTTTCTCAGCAACCTTTTAAGAGAGCTTTGGAGGCACATCTAGGGATCATTGTGGATAATTTGATTCATCTTCTTCCTTGCTTATAATCAGGTTTGTCATGCTTGACTAATATTTGTATGTACTTGGGGCTGACGAAGTTAGTTTCAGTTATATTCTAATGTTTCTGTAAACTTCTTTTAATCTATGAAAACTTTCTTTTATCTTAATTGAGTCTGAATGCATGCGTTATTTCACTTTTTCTTACACAATTGATAGTTGGTATGAGATAGGGATTCAGAGAGGTTTTGATTGTGATCTTTTACGCCTTAGACATAAATGTAACTCTTGGTAATGTTGGTCTGAATTTGTGTGCAATAATCCTTTAATTGAATTCGTTTAGGAACTAAGACATGAGTGCTAGCAATTTGATTAAAAGTTCTACCTAGTTTAAACATTAACAAGTATAAACTTAGCCAAAGAACCATATACAGAATAAATATCCTTTAATTGAATTCATTTAGGAACGAAGACATCAGTGCTAGCAATTTGATTAAACCTCTACTTAGTTTAGACATGAACAAGTATAAACTTAGGCAAAGAACCACATGCACAATAAATGAATCATTAGTGAATTGGAATTATTAAGATCATATTACAAATTGATTAAGTCAAAACCCATGTACTCCTTCACATGTTATTGAAAAGTGAACTGGAAGTTATATTTGAAAATAATTTTTCACTTGTACAATTCTTTCGCATGTTTTTCTATTTTTTGAATAAAATAAAATTTACTAATATTTGTGGAAATATAAAATACCTACTAAACATGTTTATACAATTAACCTGAAAGTATATTATGCCTAGAAATATAACGTTCTCGGGAATATAACTTCATACCTTCTAACAAATCCTCCCTAATATGTTAAAAACGTGTCGCATAAAATCGTTCGGCTTTCTTGATTGAGGCACATCAAATTGTCGAAGGCGTTTATCATTTTCCTAAAGGAAGCACCCATCTAAATTATACACTAAAAGACACATGAAAATAAGTTTGTTAGCCAAATACTTCAAAAAAGATTATAAGGTACTCAAATAAATTTGTTATGTTTGAATATATATAGACAATAATATATATGAATGTTAACACACTTTGACAACAAAGTGAAAAAAGTCATTGTTATAAATTGAGATAAAAATTCGTTCACATTGCACTTAACTAGTATCTAAATACACACAAAGTTAATCAAATAAATTCTAATTTAAATGAATGATTTACAACACACTCTTTGTGTGTGTGTTAGGGGTGACATTGTAAAGATTTTATGATCTTTTGTTTTTTTCCTAAAAACTATATATTGGAGTGTGTTTGGTTAAGGCTAAAATTGAGACTATCTCTACAAATCAAATCAGATTGAATGAAAGAGTCACCAAACCCGGGCCACATAGTGACTTAATCAACCTTTTAAATGTCCGTCATAATGATTGATTCCATTGTCTCTCTCTCTCTCTCTCTCTCTCTCTCTCGGCTCACATAACATCCAAAAAAAGTTACCATGCCAATGAGTGCCCATGAAAATGAAATCACTTAATAGATTAGATTTCAATTCGGATAATCACCGAATATATTCACCAAATTATATGTTTTTATAAATTATCATTAAAGCAAATTATATGAATTAAATTATTTTTTAAAAAATTTCAAAACGAAATATTTATATATTCAATTTTATTGAACATATTTTTAGTAGTACCAAAATAATTTTATCAGCTAATCTATCTTTTTAAAAATCATATAATTTTTCGTATTTTATAAAAAAAATTGTGTACTGCAATACTTATTAAAAAAAAGATAACGTGGCTTAAAATGAATGAATGGTGGTGCTAGTGCTTCCAAGTCTTAAATTACATTGACCAAATTGTGGAGGTTCATTTTGTTAATAATATATATATATATGATAAGAGGATATATCTAGTGAGAAAGCTCTTCTTATATAAGAATGATGAGAATAAATCGTGACCGTTAGATCTAACAATTAGTGGTCATGACATTTTTAAGTGGTCATGTGACCACTTATTTCTTTTAATCATGACAATTCATTGTTAGATCTAACAGTTACGATTTATTCTCACCATTCTCATATAAGAAGAGTTTTCTCACTAAATACATTTTCTATATTAATTAACTATATAATTATTGCTGTTTAAAAGTATCCATAATAGGAGTATCCTAGGAGTATCTTGTTACTAAGTAAGCAAACCTTATTTTATTAAAGTAAGTCTAGGAAGCATTCATAAGAGCTTAATAATAAGATTTAGTACTTCTATAAATAAATATATCTTATGATTGAAATAATACTTTTTCTCTCTTACATTAACAATTTGTTCTCTCATACATTATGAGTTGTCAATGAAAAAAGAAAAAAGAAATCATTGTTAGTGTAAATTAGCATGAGTTACTTAAAATACTATATAACATTTTAAATCTACGTAAATAGTGGTAACCAATTCAAATAAACAATCATCATATTAAATGCTGTAAGGTGCAAAATCTTTTAAATAAATAAGTCACAACACCGTTAATAAATATCAGAGTTTCTTATAATAGAATGTTTGATTCGTGTGTGCAGCATGTGAATACCTTGGTGCTTAGATTTCCCCATGGAAATATCAACATTATTGTGGAATAGTCTAGAATAGAAAGGGGTAATGATTCGTGTACATTTAAATAGTATAACACCTTCGGACACCTTTTTTTTCTATTTATCTCTTTTTTCCAATTACATCGTATCATATATCACACTTATCACATATCTCTCTTCTCTTCCTATTCTCTCTAATAGTCTACACCTAGGGACTTCAGCCCGGACAGCAACACCGGTGGTTAATTTTTCACCGTAAATACCTGCATCAATCGATTAATTATAAAATGTCTTTTATTCACATATCTCTGAATTAAATTCTCAATTTTATGATTAAAAGAGGGAGTGAAGTAAGTATTCCCTATTGGAGAATAGCTCGTGGTTGAAAGTCATAAGTTGTTAGTTGCAAATAACCAAGTGGCAGAACTGTTCCCAAAAAAGAAAAAGAAATGGTTGTCCCTTTATCTCTCTTGCCCACGCTGCCCTGTTGCCTACTTTTCATTTTTTCAAACCTGCCCGACCTGCCCGTCGTGGAAAAACCTTTCCCTCTGTCACAAGCACTCTCCCTCCCTCGCTTTCCTCTCTCCTCCCCCAATACCGCACTTTGCTTTGGAATTTGGACTGAAATTGACAACTGGGTTTCTTTTCTCTGTGCTCGTTTTGGTCATTCATCACTGTGCATGTGTTGATCCTACAAATCACTCACCACTATCATATTGTTCTTTTTGTTCACTGTGTGTTGGGTTTCAGATTGTTCAATTGTTATTGGAAGTGGTTTTTGTATAAAAAGTTTGAGGCTTTTGGGTATGGAAACCTGATTGTGAGAGATTTTGGAAGATGGGGTTTGGGGATAATGCAATTCAGGCTGGGAGTTTGGATGTGGACAAGTCAAAGGGAAGCAAGAAGGTTGATGGTGCAAAGAAGGAGAGAGGAAGGTGGTTTAGATTCAGTTTCTTTGGGAGCTGCATACCTTCAAGACCAAAAGTTGATAGCTCCATAAGTGGCACTAGTACCCATAATGGTAACTTCCTTTCCATACCCTAGTTGTTTAGCATCAGAGAATGTCTCTGTCTTCTATTTCACATCAATTTTGGGTGTAAAAAAAAAAGCTTATCTTCACTTTTTTTTTTCAATATGATCTATGCAAACCTATTTATGTTTGAGACTGCAAATTTGTTTTAAGAAAGAGCTTGAATTTTGAGTTTATTAGAACAAAAGTGATATGAATTATTAATGCCCTTAAGAAGATGGAGGTTTAACTAATTCATTTTGGTAGTATGTAATAGTGGTCATCATTTGTTTAATTTTAGGTAACAATACCAAGTCAGTGATAATTCAATCAGAGGAAAACAAATCTGGATTTGAAAAAAACACAGAGGAAACAGGTGCTCCTCCAGAGTCCTCTACAACAACAACTAGTAATGCAGAAAGCATCCCTTCCACTCCAAAATTATTCAGTGAGGAGTTGAAGGTGGCTTCTAGTTTGAGAAAATTCACATTCAATGGGCTTAAGGTGGCAACTAGGAATTTCAGACCAGAGAGTCTTCTGGGTGAAGGAGGGTTTGGTTGTGTCTTCAAGGGTTGGATTGAGGAGAATGGAACTGCACCTGTGAAGCCGGGTACCGGGCTTACAGTTGCGGTCAAGATCCTCAACCACAATGGACATCAGGGTCACAAAGAGTGGCTTGTATGAAACATTTCCTTCTCAACATTTTGCTTTTCAAATGTTTTACTTTTACAATTCTTGTTTAGCTAATGTTCTCAATTTGTCTTTACTTCCTCCCAGGCTGAATTAAACTATCTTGGTGATCTTCTACATCCTAATCTTGTTAAATTGATTGGTTTCTGTATCGAAGATGACCAACGATTATTGGTTTACGAGTTTATGCCCCGAGGCAGTTTGGAGAACCACCTCTTCAGAAGTAAACTACTAACCTTTTTCATGTCTTCCTAATCCTTTTTTTTTCTACTGCATGTCTTCACAATTTTGGTTGTCTTGATAGTTGACTCATTCACTAATACATATTTCGATTTGCATTTGTTCTTTCTATTTTGCACTATGCTGTTATAAAACTTTCATGCAAAAGGATTAATTGTTTTTCTGGTGTTAACCATGTTTGATGTGAAGGGCCCCTGCCTCTTCCTTGGTCTATCAGAATGAAAATTGCACTTGGTGCTGCCAAAGGTCTTGCTTTTCTCCATGAAGATTCTCAGAGGCCCATAATATATCGTGATTTCAAAACATCTAATATTCTTTTAGATGCGGTATGTAAACAAACTGGGCAAGAAGATTTCAATATTTCTTACTCATCCTCTAACTCAAAAATCTCAAACTAACGGCAAAAATGTTTTTAGGAATACAATGCCAAGCTTTCTGATTTTGGACTTGCCAAAGATGGTCCTGAGGGGGAAAAGACACATGTATCTACAAGAGTTATGGGAACATATGGTTATGCTGCTCCCGAGTATGTGATGACAGGTGAGTTTTGAGCCTTCCTTATACCTTTTTGAGTGTTAATGTTTCTTAAACTCAGTCGAAGAAATTAAAAATAATCCTATGAAATATTATGAATTCTGAATATGTTGGGGAGGACATGAGGTACACAAGTTTCTCATCTCTACACTGTAGGTGCGCATATCTGGTTGCTTGGTATGGTCCTGGTGTTTCGAAGCTTTATTTGTAGCTTGTTTGAGATATCCTTTCAGATTTCGTGAAGTAGATACCCCAAATAAATGCTACTATACCTCATGAATCCAGAGTCTACGAACTTTTGTAACACAAAAGGGCAAACTATTTATGGTTCCCCATCTATATCATACCGTATTAAGCCCTAAAAAGTGTTTAGAATAGAATATTTAGTGGTCTCCCTTTTAAGTTCTTCCCTATTTCCTTCCACTTCTGACTCTTCACCCAGCTACTCATTGCATATCTACACTTATTCTCCGAGGATAACTAAATTGTAAGTTTATACTATTAAATGATGATCAAAATTCTAGCTACTAAACACTATGTACTATCGTCCTGATAGCTTAGATCAAACACTGAACTGAAAACCTTATGTGAGAAGCAAAGGATGCCGTTTATATCAATGGCAATTAGCAAGCACAACCACTAAAGTAAAAAAAATGGAAAATCTGCATCTAAAATCCTTTACAAATACTCTGACATGTCATTGGCAAGATGGCAACCACCTATTACTTCTCCTTTAATTCATGTGTAGTTTGTGTACTGTTTTTTTTTTACCTCTTGCCAAACCGTGTGACTTGCTTTGTTACTTGTATTCTTGTTACTTCATAATTTGTTTGACAAGTGTGACGAATGATGATGAAATAAGTAGCCTCGTAACAAACTTTGATTAGTAAAAAGGGCCCTATAAACTTTATTTCAACTTACAAAAATATTATGTTGGTACTGATTAAGTTGGATACGTCAATTACTTTAAACAATCAAAAACCGGGAAAAGGGGAAGGGAGCCAGGGGACTTTAAAAGTTTGATAATATTAAATTATTTAATGTTCTTTTGAAAATTTGAGATCTTCAAATCCAGGTATCTTGATGAAATAATCAAGAAAGCTACTTCGGGTTTTACCTAATGATTACTAGATATCTTTACCCTGTGATTGATATATTTATTTTCCATAAATTATACCCTTATAGTTCTGATATTAACCTGAAACTACTAATTCTGGTTAGGACATTTGTCATCAAAAAGTGATGTCTATAGCTTTGGAGTAGTGCTACTCGAAATGCTCACTGGTCGGCGATCTATTGATAAGAAAAGACCAAATGGGGAACACAATCTGGTGGAGTGGGCAAGACCTGTACTCGGGCACAGGAGGATGTTCTTCCAGATAATTGATCCCCGCCTTGAAGGTCACTTCTCAGTTAAAGGGGCACAGAAAGCTGCCCAGCTGGCTGCTCAATGCCTTAGCCGCGATCCGAAAGCTAGACCTTTGATGAGTGAAGTTGTTCGAGCTTTAAAGCCTTTGCCAAGCCTTAAGGATATGGCTATCTCATCTTATCACTTCCAAACTGCGCGAGTAGATCGAACCATGTCCATGCCAAATCATAAAAATGGTATCAAAACACAGCTAGTATCTTTACCGAGGAAGGGTCAACCTTTAAGGATCTTATCAAGTCCAAATTGTCCGAATGGTTCTCCATATCCTCGTTATAGTAAGTCTCCGAAACCTAGTGGGTAAGAATCACTGTTGTTTGCTTCTCTATTCATTCAGTTCCCTCAACTTAGGTCATCACCTAAAATCTTATATCATTATATGATCTCAAATAAGGTCAGGCCATGTTATTTTATATAGTAGGGACTGGATTGACAGAAAGGGGAAGAGAAAACTGTCTTATAGTGCTCTCAAGTGGAGAATTGTTATTCACTGGACTTGTTTTTCAACCTTATCATGGGTTTCTTCCCCTTGGTGTATTTTTGTAAAGAAGAAAAAGAATGTGGTGTTAACTCATGTTAGTCATAGATTTTTACATACTCATTCGACTATATACATTTCAGTGAAAACTTACTAATGTAACTAAATGTTTTTACGAGAATCGTGCTAGAGTTTGAACGACTTATAGTATGTTAGATCAGCTTCTCTTTCATCAAAATCAATCATGAAATCTAGAAACTACTCACAGGAGCTTGTATATAGAATTGATTCTGATTTCAGAATCAATTATAGAAATGTTTACAAAGATGCACTTAAAAAGTGCTAGGTGAGCAGGGTTATTTTCTTTTGGTTTATTTATTATGGGTTGAATGTGTTGCTTGTTCAGAAAGAGATTTGTTGCTTTATGTAAGTGATTATTTGTCTATTTCAATTTTATAAGACTACCTTTATTTGGGTTCACAATTCTGCACTCTACAGGTTGAGACTTCAGGTGTTCTGAATTTATCTTGTCATGTTGAACACAAAATGCATACGCCGGTACTGTTGTTCTCACTTGCAATGCAACTGCTTTCATTGTAAAATACATAAGATATAAGGTAAAAAGGTGATACATTTTTTTACGGCAGAAGTGATACATTTTGATTCCATTAAAAACAGTGAAAGTAAAGATAAAAGAATAGAATAGATTATCTCATTCCATTCTATTTAAGTTTGAAGGTTTTTTTTGGTACAAATATAAGTTTGAAGGTTTGAGATCATATTTCTGAGAATATAATTTTTGGGTAAAATTTATAAATGTGTTTGTTTTTTTTTTTTTTTGAACTAAATGTGTTTGTTAAGTATCTAGTAATATTTTTCTTCATCGAAAAAAAAAGCATTTAGTATTTCAAGAAATATTTTGAATTTTTATTTAATTTAAAACTTCAAAAGTAAAAATAATATAATAGAATGTGATTAAAGTGAAAAGTTATATTTAAAATAACTCCTTCTACGTGCAATATAAGATTCCTAATTAACCACTTTCTTGGAAATCAATGAGAGGAATTTGACAGTTATTTTATTTCTGAGAATAACTTTAATAACTTCTGGTACTTGAGACATCAAGTGTTTTTAACCTTGTAATGAATATAGGAGCCTTCATTTGCAACTTGAGAATGTGTTTTCATGACTAAACAAACGTTCCCAAACAAGTTGATGTGTGGTCAACTACTACTATATTTTTGTTAGTATTCCCTCCATTCCTTTTTATAAAAGATAAATGAGGGGTGTTGGTCGTTCTTTTTTATAAAAACCATACAAGGCTTTGTGTCATATTAATTATTTTTTCACATTTTTACCCCTATTCAATTATGGAAATATAAAATTGCATTAATGATGGAAATAGATTAAAATGAAATATGTTAAGGACAATTTTGGAAATTCAACAACATTTGAGAACAAATTTAATTAAAAAAGCTATACTACCTGACTTTCTTAAAAGATGTGCAAAGTTGATTTAACTCTTATAAAAAAAAACGGAGCGGTGGACGGAGCGGTGGAGTATTAAAGTTGATGCAAGAACTAATTTGATGGCATTAGTTGACATTATTTACAAAAGTATAATGAACCCATACATAGTTTTGAAAGAGCAATATTTATCTTGTTTTCTTTTCTTTTGAAAGCATCACTATTTTATGTTAAATTAAACTATATATTCCTTTGAGAGTGACATTTTTTAATAATTGTCAAACCACCAAGCATCCTTGAAGAATGACACATTGTTTTAGCTTTCTTTTTTTGAATTACATATTTCAAATTTTATTTAATTATACACATATTTAATAGAATTCTGATTTTGTTTATATTTCTTAATTTTACTTAACTTAATTATTTATTTTCTTTTATAATTTTTATTGGTATTGAATAATGCATAAGATGTTCTCTGAACCTAGGTTGTCAATCACGGCGGGATCCCATCTCGTCCCAGCGATGTCCTAGGATTAAATTTCCCATCCCAATCCAGAATGTTGTCCCGGCAAATTCCGCCGAAATTGTGTTTCTCTCCCCCCTCCTTTCCAAAACTCAATTTTTTTTAAAATACCTTTAATATTTAAAGGTTGGAGTTACATTTTAAGGGTATTTGTGAGTTTGTCTAAGATTGACAGTGGAATAGCTTAAAAAATAAAAACATATATTATGAGTATGCATGTTATAAATTTCAAGTAATATTTATCATTGTTCTAGTATATATATATATAACATGTCATTTTATTTTAATTTTGACAATTTATGGTAGATCTAATGGCTAAGATTTAACGCTCTCAGCTCTCATAATAAACACCGCTCTCACTCGATACGTTCTATATATATATATATATATATAATATGTATATATATATATATATATGGTATAAATTATACTCCATCCGTCCCAAATTATAAGACCCTTTAGAGACAAACTCGGTGTCCCAAATTATAAGACCCCTTCTAGATTTGAAGAATAAAAATAAGTTTTTCCTTTTTTACCCCTTGCATTCTTTATATTTTAAATTCCAAAACTTTAATTACCACTTCTACTAATTACTTCTTTCATATTCCCAACCAACTTTTGGTATATTCAATACTTACATTAACAATTTCCAGATTTTTTTAAATAGGGGCATATTTGGAAGATTTGTATAAAAAGTAACAAAACCAACATATTAATTAGCTTATTACATGTTTTCTTAATAAGGGTGATTGTCTGAAAATGACCCTATAATTTGGGACGGAAGGAGTATAAAATATAAATAAAAATTCACTATCCAGTCATTCTGTTTTCTGGGATCCCGCTATTCTAGTTTCGGAGCTGACTAGAACGGGCTAGGAAGTAGGATTGACAACCTAGCCCTGAACTAGATATTTGGATTTGGTGGTCTTGGAGGACCCACCCTAATTGTTACAATCAAAGTCACCTTTGGTAAGTTGGCAAATGGCAAAGAGCCCAAGACTTCGAGTATTTATGTTTTCTGGCTGGCTTTTGTTTGTCTTTATAGTCTGTTTGCGATACACATGACCGGCCACTGCCATTTACATTTTACATTACAGTATCTATTTTCTTTTATTTATTTTTTAAAATTACCTTTTTTTTCAGATACACTTTCGGTAGTAAATTACTAGAAAAATATTTTTTAAAAATAAATTAACTGACCAAAGCATTTAGCAATATTCATTCTCACCGATGGATAATTGATTCAGCAGTGAAGTGAAATAATTATTTAATTAAAAATCATTATATGTTTAATTAAAAATATGAGATGAGTTTTTAATTCATTCGAAACTTGAAATGCCAACCAATCTGAATCAAATAATAGCAGAAGACATTGTAGATGTGAAAGACTCCGCCACAAAGTGATGATAGTGATATGGATGAGGCCTATGCTAAAGCTAATGCTGATGCTGGGAAATTTCGCACAAAGGAAAAGTCCTTGTGACATAACCTAGACACGCCACCGCCACACCACATAAGTTCGATCTGTATTTTCTCATTGTTTATTTCTTCGTGTTTACTTTTTTATTGTGTATTTAAAATTAGCATTCGACTAAGCCTTTCTTAATCTCTTTCATTTGTTTCGATAAAAACATTTGTTAGGAGAGACACGCAAGCGTATTTCTAAGGATAAAAAATAAACTTTCATATATCTTATATTCATTGAACACTATGCTCAATCTCTCCTCTCACGTTGCATAATAATATTAAGTTAAAGTATCTATTAATTTATAAAATTTTGAAAGCAATCATATATTTAATACACATAAAAAAAAGAAAATATAAATTTCCCAAGAGCATATGAGAAAATTCGTAGATGAGAGGATTCCGATTATCAAGGTTTGTCTAATTACTATTTTAATTATTTAAATTTAAAAATAATTTTAAAAAATAAATTTTATAATCTTTTTTACTAAAAAAACAATTTGAATGACAGAACGTAAAAAGAATTGTAATTTTAAAATTATAAATAGAAATAAAAAACATCTGTGATATATTTTGATATTTTAATTTTAAAAACAAAAAAATCTAATCTAATCTAATCTAAATTGCTGTAAAATTGAGTCACAACATTGAATTATGAGAAAAATTATTTGTTGAGAGAATGGGTCAACAAATACTAAAAAGAAGTTGGCTTAGCCGCAACATGCTGCATATGGATATCATGGAATGAAGTCAAGTGGTGCAAGCAGACAAATTTCTTAGGACAGTTGCACGTTAGGAAGGTAGATATGCTTTTTAATGATATATTAATCATGTATCAATTAGATGATTTATAAAAAAGATATTTTTATATCCGATCAAATATAGACTTTTCACAATAAGAATAGATGATTTAAAAATATTTTCTATAGTACGATCCAAATAATTATCATAGTTAAATTAAAATCCATCATTATTATCATTAGTTTTAAAACTCGTACAGATCCGACCAGTCCAACTGGCACTCGATGCTATAACCGGTCCGAGTCGCTCATTGGATTAGTCCTGCAAGCGAACCGTACGACCCAGCCAGGCCAATGATTAGACTGGTGACTTGGCCGAGTCTCGATTGTTAGCTTATGATTATTTAATTATGTTTGAGACATTTGTACACTTTTCTTGTGATTAAAGCGTAGAACCTATATTTTTTTATGACATTTTGTTGTAGTAAAACATTTCTTGTTAGTTGTTTAACTAGGTACTTTTGTTATGATGATTTTTAAAATGTAGAGCACGAATTTATTAATTAATATTAGCTGATATTATTAATTTTTAAAATTTTTTCATATACACCGAATCAACCGGTCCGACCAGTGACCCCTCGTCCGACTAGTAACTCATTGACCCAGTACCTCGGCCGAATTGATTGCCAGACTGAGTTTTAAAACACTGATTATTATCACATCATTTTAAGAAGAAATGTTACTTTTTAAACAAAAAAATGTTACTTTCAAGAATGGCGTGATTATCAAGTATTTTCATATTTGAGATAAATGATTCACGCGGAGTCTAAATAAGGTTTTACTATAAAATAGTACTTCATTATACAAATCAACAATTAAGAGAAATTATTACAACAGAAAATGTAATTTTTAATTTAAAAAAGTATTATTTTAAAAGTAAAAAGTTATCGGACCAGAATTAACATTAAATAAAATTAATTTGTAATAAAATATATATTTTTAATTGGAATGATAAAACAAACGGCTATATGCATTGGTTGGTACTTGGTGGTATATGGTGGTCCTCCTAATTAAGAAATTGATGAGAGTCTTCTTCGCGAAGGTAAGTAAGAGAGTGACAATTTTATTTTATTTTTATTTTTTGTACAAAATAAATATCTTTTTCTTCTCAAGAATTAAAAAAAAACAGTTATTGTAGATAATAATAGAAGAAAAAAAAAAAGTCAATTGAATACCACCCACAGAATTAACAAAAAACTAAATTCACCATAAAAAAAACTAAATTCAGTTCCAAATGCATTATATCGTCAAAAAATAAAATAAAACTCAAATTCATTATAATAACCTTAATTGTGTTAGCGCGTCTTGTTTGGTGTATATATAGGCACTTCCCAACTTTTTTCTATTTGTTCAATTATTAATTAAAAAATTCGATCTTCGTGTCTCTCACTACCTTGAAAGGTGAAATTTCTCTCCTTCCCTGATTTTCATTTTCCATTTTCTTTATCTTTTTCTTCTCTGCTCGGAAAACGCACCACTTTCTTGTCCCTCTGTGATTTCTTCTTCTCCTGTACCATTGCTTCAGTCTGCGTGTTCTCTGCATGTCGCCTTCTTGAATCGCGCGTTTTTTTGTGTGCGTTTGGTTTCTTGGATCAGTGTAAACTTGCTTCTTAAGAAAATTAATTCATGTGGGGGTTTGGTTTTTCTTTCCCAATTTTGAATCTTTTTCACTTTTATTTGGTTAACTTTCTTCTGGCTTCTTTTGGATCCGGATGTGTTTGTTTATGTATGCGTGCTTTGTTCTGCATAATGCTCAGGAAAACAGAAGATGAGGGTTTGAATTAGAGCAATTTATGTGTTAGCTTTGTATACTGTTTTTTGTGTAGGCTGTGTGACTTTTCAATCTTGATTTGGGTTTATGAGTCTTGAATGTTTTTATATTTTAGGGCTTGTAATTGAATTTTGTTTTCTGCTTGGTTTTGGTTAGTCATTCATGTTAAACACTTCTTCTTTTTCCCCCTTATTTGAAGCAGGAAAAAGTTGGATATATAGTGTAAACTACGCTGTAAAATTTATTGTGGTGCTGTAATTAATCAAACTTTTTTAATTGATGTATTATATTAGTATTGTTCAGTTTTATTGCTCCTTTTCTTACTCTGTTATATTCATAGATGCTAGAAAATAAAGCTTGGTGTTGCCTCTATTGGCTTCACTGTTTCATTACTCACTATACATATATGATATATCTCTTTCCATGGTTACCACCTACCAGTGTTTTTACTATGGGTAATAACAGACTATTGGTTAACTCATGATGTAAATCTGGAAAGTTGAAATAGACAGGTTTAGGCAAAATGCAAATTTTCATTGAGTGTAACAGTAATCTAATTCGTGAGTAGTGCTGCTCTAGTGCAGAATTGAAGGATGGGTCAAGCATTGGGATGCTTTCAAGTGGACCAGTCAAATGTGGCTATCAAGGAGCATTTTGGAAAATTTGCTGAGATTCTGGAACCTGGATGTCATTGCTTGCCTTGGTGTCTTGGGTACCAGATAGCTGGGGGTCTATCCCTGCGTGTGCAGCAACTTGATGTTCGATGTGAGACAAAAACCAAGGTCCGTGCTACTTCCTTTCCCCCACCTACCTTGTTTCATGGAGCTATTTTTCAGCAATTTGTGTAATGAAAAAGATTTCTTGGTTTTTTCTGTTAACATGATTTCTAATTACTTCAATTAAAATTGTGAAAATATTCTGTACTAAACATTAGCCAATTTATACTCAGTTGTAGGTGATTATTTTCCAACAAGGTCATAGTCTCTTAGTCAATTTCCTTCTCTGCTTCCAAGAAACCATTTTTACTTCAGGATTTGGAAAAGATATTGTAAAATCTGTTCATTCTAATTATCAGTGAAACTGCCCTATGTGATTTATTATGATGGTTGTTTGAGTTTAACTGTCATTAACTTGTCAGGGTAATGTTTTTGTCACTGTGGTTGTGTCTGTGCAATACTGTGCTGTCGGTGTGGTTGAGAAAGCATCTGATGCCTTCTATATTTATTATGATGATTAGTTGTTTGAGTTAGTTTAACTGTGATTAACTTGTCAGGATAATGTTTTTGTCACTGTGGTTGCGTCCGTGCAATACCGTGCTGTGGCTGAAAAAGCATCTGATGCCTTTTATAGGCTCACCAACACAAGGGAACAGATCCAATCTTATGTTTTTGATGGTATGTAGAGTGAATTTTTTGCTTCATTGTATTATTGAATGCATACCTCCAATTGTTGCATTTGCATGTTTTAGTTTTCTTGATTCCTTCGTGGTTGTCATTTCTGAAGCATTTTAATTTGCAAGTGTCTATGATGTAGTTGATAAATGTGTGGGGCTGATTCTTTTGATAAATGCTGGTATATTCCAAATTTTCAGTTATCAGGGCCAGTGTGCCAAAGCTGGAGTTGGATTCTGTCTTTGAGCAGAAGAATGATATAGCAAAGTCTGTCGAAGAGGAGCTTGAGAAGGTGTTTATTCTTTTTTACAATCATTTTTCTTTTTCTTTTTCTTTTTCTTTTTCTTTTTCTCTTTCATATAAAATATTACCTCAGCACATTGAAGGTTGTAATAAATTTTCGACAATGTATCAGGCCATGTCAACTTACGGATATGAGATAGTCCAGACCCTCATTGTTGATATTGAGCCTGATGTAAATGTCAAGAGAGCTATGAATGAAATCAATGCAGGTAATATATTCTAGTTCTTTTGGAGTGAACATTTGCTTATGTTCGTTAATATATTTATGCTGCACTTTGCTCTACCAAATTACTGTTAATTTGCATAAAGTATGGATGCAGATGTTGTGTCTCACTGTTTCGTTGCTTTTGCATTGGTGTCGAATGGTACAGATGCTTGTTTATAAGCATGTTTGCAATATGGTTTGCTTACTAGCTTTAAACATTTAACTTCAGTTTTCAGGCAAAAAAAAAAAACGAATCACAACTTCTCTGATAAAATAGTTTAGGATTCAGGATTACATTTTTTTTTAACTTTTGTCATGGTGCTGTCTATGATTTTGTACTGCAATGGGACAAACTTGTCTTGCAGAGTGTTCTGTTAGGCCTTGGGTATATTTTGTTTGATCCGGTAATATACCCTTATCCTTTTCTCAAATTTTTCAACAGCTGCCAGGATGAGGTTGGCTGCAAATGAGAAGGCTGAAGCTGAAAAGATTCTGCAGATCAAGAAAGCTGAGGGAGAGGCAGAATCCAAATATCTATCAGGGCTCGGTATCGCTCGCCAGCGCCAGGCCATTGTGGATGGGCTGAGGGACAGCGTGCTTGCATTTTCTGAGAATGTGCCTGGAACAACTGCTAAAGATGTCATGGACATGGTGCTGGTGACTCAATACTTTGACACCATGAAGGAGATTGGGGCATCTTCAAAGTCCTCATCTGTGTTCATTCCACATGGCCCTGGTGCAGTTAGGGACATTGCTGTGCAGATTCGGGATGGTCTTCTTCAGGGTAATGCTGCACATATTTGAGATGAAGATTTCTGGTTTGTAGATGCCATATAGTATGCACACTTGTCAGATTTTCTTACTTTCTGGTCAATGTTGATAATAGATCAAGGAAGAGTACTTCTACTGTTTAAATTGCTCCTCTTATATTGTGTAGCTGAACGTCTAGTTCTATATCCAGAGTGCTATAGGTGCTATTTTGAATATTCGTTTGGAAAATTAGTCAATTTGTTCTGGACAAGTTATTAGTTACATATTATCAAAGGATTGTTATTGCTTCCCCAAAGAGTAAAGTGCCTGTGTTCTATGATGGATTAGGTCCCGTTTGATTTTTTTGAAAATTGGTCTATTTCTTAAACTGGAAAATTAAAAAAACTTGTTTGTTGAGCTGTTTTTACAAAGCAGTTCTTATTTTCTATGTATTTTTAGTTTTCAAGTTACAATATTTCTTTTGAAAAAGGATTTTCAAAATTGTTCTCAAAATCGTTTTTAATTTCAAAAGATTGATACGGATTTCAAACAAGCTCTTAATTAGTTGTTTTCTATATTATCTACTGTATACAGATTCTCCTCTCTTGGCCTCTTAAAAGAGCTAGTTCGAATAAATTTTTCAAACACGGCATTTAGGGAAAGAAATGTGAAAACGATCCAAGTATTAGTATTGTATAAGTAATAATTATTTCATCCAATTTCTTAAAGTATTTATGAATTTATAAGTAAGTATCATTTGCTATGCATAATTAAAAATTATAAAAATATTAATAAAAGTATAAAGATAAAATTTAAAATATATGCTTCAAAATTAATTTAATTAAAATTGTTTTGATGATAATAATCAATTGACATATGAAAGTATAGATAGTAAAAAAAAAATTAAGAACATTTTAACTAAGAAAGTTACTAGTGATGATTTAAATAGATCTATTGTATGAAATGCTTCTGTTAATTGTAAAATTTAGTATTGATTAATGAACTTTAGATAGGTACAAAAAAATTTGAATAACTAGTAAAGAAATAAATGAGTATATATTCGATTTGATTTTATATGAAATCTCATGATATGTCATAAATAAAAAAGACGTGATTTTGTAAGAAAAGAGTTAGATTACTTTATAAAAATTAAGAATGAGATCTAGAATTTAATATATAAAAATGGACAAGAGCTTTTTCTCTATGTTAGGACTAAGGAGAATGCTTATTTCAACTAAAATTCATTTAAACTGTATGTTATAACAAATGCTTTTTTTTAGTCAAAAACTAATGATGTTATTTAGTTTTAAATTTTACGGAGCCTCATTCGAGGCATTTTGGAAGACGTCAATGCATTATTAAGCTTAACCTCAATTGTGGAGTTGTAAGAGATGACAGTGCGTTATTAATATTAACTCCAATTACGGAGTTGTGTTTGTCTCGCCTCCCGTGCACAGCAGCTGCTGATGCATCAACTTAGACTAACCAATAGAATTACAATCATTAATATTAATATTGATAATCTACTTTGAAAAATCATATTAGAGAGCGTACATTTTCTAAGCTGACTTCTTCACAAAAATTGTGTGATGCCCACCCTTTAGTTATTTCTAATATTTATTTTCTCAATGACTCTGCTCTTCCCTCAAATTCATTCTAAAAACAGCATAACATAAAAATGAGAGAAGAAAACCATGAGTATGCCGTATTTGGTGTTTACCCTGTCAGCTGGTTTATGTACCTAATCCCAATTACCATTATTAATGGGCCTAGCCAAGGATGTAATTAGTGCTTTGATCGTGAGATATTGTTTGTAGTCTAAAGTCAACAGAGCAACTCAGGAATGTGCAATAGCTTATTGTACAGCTGTATACACTTTTGCTATGTTGAGAGATAGAACTGCTGATAGTGTTGCTCATATAGTGCAAGCAACATCCATTATAAAGTGATTCCAATCTTTTTGTTGTCACTAGATGACAACGTAAAGAAATGTCACATCAAACTAAGAATATTTAATTTCGATGTTATATAAATTTGAAGAGGATAATCAATATATGAAGTTAAATTTTTTGGGGAAATGTTAAGTTGTAAACTACTATAATACTGAAGGATTAAATCATAACTAGAGAGAGACATAAAATATATATGGGGGAGTAGGTTAAAAGAGTTAAATAATTTTGGCTGAAGGGAAATGGATGTGCTTGGGTTTAAGCATCTTAACTTTGCTGTGTAAGCTGTAGCACAAGTTCAGAAACTGCTAACTAGTTCTTTTGATTGTGATGCAGCCTTCATTAATTGATGACTACCTGTTTCTCTCCAAGCCTAAGCAAAAGCTTCATAGATATCAGCGCAGTTATCCAAGGATTTGCCTAGCTTAGTATACAAGAGTACTAGAGCAGAAAGAACAATCAATTTTCGGATCAACACTTGCTAAGCTTCCAAAGGATCAGAGATTTTTACTTAAAGGAGGGATCGGGAGAGGGTATTGCAGTAGCAGCAACATTTAACATTTTTCAAGTTTGAGGGCAAATTACCCCGTCACTTGGTACAACTAAGAGACACAAGCCAACAGAATTAAAGGGGGAAGAGGGTCATACAAATCACAGATCCTACAAACAGTGACAAGTCATAGAAACTTAAGAAGAGTAATGAAGCGTTTCTTGGCAGGATGCTGCTTACCACAATTGACATCAATAGAAATGAAAACAAGAAAATATTATGGTCATCACATGCAAAGAAATAAAAAGGAAATTGATGTGAACAACAAACAAATAGATTTCCAAAAGGTAGTGGGGATTCAGAGTAACATTTGGTTTATAGAAATACTCTATTGCTTATTTATACAACGTTGAATTGCTGAAATGCAACCAAAACATCATTCATAAACACTTATGTCCAATAGAACCAACCTCAAGAAAATTCAGTCTGAGAGACAACTATGTGCTTTGCTAATTAATGCCTATCTCAATGCTCTTGCCATAATGGCTCAATATTCCTCAAGGTTTGAGAGCCAAACCTAACCCAACCTTCGCACTTTTCTCAATGGCCTTAGTGTCGACCTCCCCAGAAATGGTGAAGAATGATTTGGGGCGCCACTCATGCTGGATAAGAGCATTTGCCTTGCCAAAGTTGTTGACACGAGCCTTCACCGAGGTCAATGGATCTAAAGCATGCTGTGTGCCAAGTGTGAGAGTGTTCTCATTGGTTGAGAACCTATGAGTGACCTCAGCACCAAAAGCTGTGTTGGTCAAGGGATTGACAATATGGTAGTATGAAGCATTCAGGGCATCACCCTTGTCATTCCTGCATACAAGAATTCATCACATTACCACACACATGAGCTCAATCAGTTCAAATACAGGCCTGAGGAAATACTACAGCGAAGCCTTAGTTCACCACATGAGATAGACTAATGTATAAGGAAAACTCAAAGAAAAGAAGGGAGAACTACTAGAATGGAGGCTCACAAGGTTCACTAATTAACTCAGGAACCTTAGAAAAATACATCAATACTTTTTTACCAAGTCGTTTGTAAGCAAAAACAAGCTCAAGTTTAATTTAAAAATTCCCAAGCTCCTACATGTAAATGCTAACTTACAGAAGATGGAATGAAATAAATGCAAACACTTCAATTAGAAACCTCATCTCAGAATGGGACAGCAATTACTCACACAGTCAATGAGGCAACCAAATCGGCTTTGGTGAAGTTCAATCCAGCATTGAATTTTGTCAACTCCCCAATTTTGGTATCAAAAGAAAGATCAGTACCAAGGGCAAGTGCATTAGTTCCTACAACACCAGAGAAGTTAACAATTGGATTTGGTGTTAACCCAACACTGGTGCTTATTCCAGCATAGTCATGCAAGTACTGAACTTCCACCTGTTTCATAATGAGGTATGTTACTCAAATTAGTAATTCAAGATTTCCTGTGGAAAATACTTCTAATATAAAATTTTAGACTTATCTCACCTTTCCAGACCTTTGATCAGGAACTCTGAAACTAAAAATAGCCTTGAGTCCAGGAGCAGGCTCATCAACAGTGACAGTAGTGAAGAGCTGGAATGCATATACATTACTAACTTTAGTAAAAATACATGCAATAGAATTCAAGGAGCATGATTCAAGTTTGCATTGCCCAATATCAATCATCATGAATAGGCATGCCTGACTTGGCACTCACTTAAAATAGAAAGAATACACACGTATAGAAGCACATGACACATGAATAAAATTTCTCAAGTCATCCCTTTCCCCCATCGCTACATCTAAATCAAGTTTCAGAATATTGAGTTGGATTAGTAGTAAGTTTTGAATTTTAATATGCCCATATGTTAGGACCAATGGGGTCCCTAACCCATATTGGCTCATTGAATCTGAAATCAAACTCAGAGCAAACAAGCTTTATGTATTGAAAGTATATTATGGATATTTGCATAATGACAGGTAATGTCTACAATAAGAAAGAGGGAATATGTAGAAACGCCGTTTTACTTCAGCCTGCAACTAACCAAAGGCCTCCAATTTCAACTATACAATATCATAAATTTCAGAATTAGTTTCAAAATCGTTCACTTCTAATTTCTTAAGATAACCCTTAAATTGACATTAACCAATTCAACTGTAGTTCTCTGCATCTGCCGTATCCAGTATCCTCTCTAGCTTAAATTACAAACTTAGTGGCTCGAACTTCGAACTAAGAAGGGCTTGCTTGGGTAGACCATCAAAAAGTTGAGCAGGCATGAACACAACAATTAGAAATTGAAAACAGGTGCCCAGAAAAAGCCAGCCAAAATTGGAGTGACAATTTACACTCTACAGTAAACATAAAAGACAAACCAACAAAAATGATGGTGAACAAGGAAGAACATAAATCTCAAACAAGAATAGTGAGAACTTACGTTAGAGTCAGTGTCCACTTTGACATCAGTGGTGACGTTCCTGTTCTTCAACTGGGTGTTAACATCAGCCACAAAAAGCTCACCTTTCTTAATCCCAGAGGAGGTTATAGCCTGTAGCAGCAGCCAATACAGACAGAGAGGGTCACAAAAAATGTATCATTCTCACAACACTTGGAGGAGGTTCCACAACACAGTATTGCTATCACAACAAGTCTTCAAATACAACAACCGTATCCACCACTACCCATTTACTCCAATAACAAAACAAATCCCAAATAGAAATAAAACGAAGCCAGATTGTAACTCCAATCAGAATTGAGAATGAACAAAAATGGAAAAAAAAAACTTACAACTCCAGTAGGGGAATAGGTGGTGATGGTGAACTTCTGATCACTGTGATAATCCTTGAAAAGAAGATCTATAACCAAACAAAACTAGAAAAATTATTATTTTGAGAGACAAAAAAAACAGATTAAAATACGTGAACGGAAGCAAATATAGAGTAAGAGAAAGGGTACGTACCTCTGGCTCTCTTGCCGATGTCAGAGTAAAGACCAGGACCCTTCGCCATAGCTTCTTCACAGAAAATTGGGAGTGGAAGAAGAAGGGGAGTAGGAGCTATGCGGTGGAACCCTTTGGGAAAGTATAAGTATGAGCAAAGGAAACCCTAATTTCAGCACTCGGTTTCGGTAAATGTTTTTATTTATTTATTTATTTTTTGGGCTTTCAAGATGTTTTGGGTTTTCTTGGGTTTTGAGTGGAAAATTTATTTTTTGGGGTTTGGACCCTTTGATATGGAAATGGAGGAGCTTTGGATAGTTGAGTTGAGACCGTTGGATTGATGTTTTTCCATGATTTGGATTTTATTTCTTAAATGGAGTCTTAAAAAAAAGTCCTCTTAAACTATGTTTGGATGCCCAATAGCACCTGGATAAACGGATGTTAACATGTAAATTAAGTATCAAATTAAATGAAACTTTTTTTATGAATTTAAATATTAGTTTCATAAAGTTATAAATAAATGATAAGTTACTCATGTTGCACTTAATTTATATCGAAATATACACATAACTAGTGCATTTTATAGGTTAGGTTGGATTTTCTTCTTCAATTTTAAAGTATGAATAACATAGCATTTCAAATGGAATAAGAATTGCAATGTCAAAAACACTTTGTTCAATTTTCGAGATGAAATACGAGTGTTTTGAATAAAATGGTGGACACGTAATTCTAATGAAAACTTAAAAGTAAAATCACTCTGTGGTAAAAAAAAGCAGATCCAATTGTACCCTCTCATCTGATTGGTTCAACGAACTTACCCTTGGGTCAAGGTATTTTGAGTCCATACCAAGTTTTAGTAAAAGCAACACAAGCTTGTCACTTCTCACCCCAACCTTAAGGGGATGTGTACCTTTCAACCAGTATGTAGCCATCAATTAGGGTATCTCGAGTCCAAAGCAAGTCTTAGTAAGAATATCACAAGTTTGTTCACTCCTCAGCTCAGCTTTAAGGGGTTATCTATCATCCACTAAATTGGGTTAGGACATATACTCCCGAGCAGAGGAATAGAAGAAAAAAAAAATAGAAATATAGGAAAAAAAGAGATATAGAAATATAAGAGAGAAAATGAAATATATGATGAGTGATGTGATTAAAAAAAAATAAAAGAGAGATAAGAAGAAATTAGTGAAAATTAGATGAAATAGAAAACGAGTGTCTATCAAAACTCATATTTACACTAGTGTTATATGTTACCAGGGACGAACGCAAATTAAAATGGGGGCAATTACCCCCAAATGTAGTATTTGACTCCCCTCATAATTTATATACTACGTAGTTGAATTAATTATTGTTAAAATGTGTTAAATTTTCACCTCTAACACATTTTTTTTTGGGTTACATCCCTAAAAGTTGCAAAAAAGGCTAATGTGGCAAAGTTAATTGTGTTATGTGGGTGAAATCGTAAAAGGTAATGAGTTATAACTTCCACTCTTTGTGTTTCTTATCGCAACTTATAGTATTTTGCTAATACACATTAAGAGAAAACTTATATGCAACTCTATAATGTTGTTGTCCAATTATAACATGATAGATGAGTTGGAAAGAGGAGGTGAAGGGAAGTTATCATATTAATAAAAATTATTAAAAAGTGGGTAACGGGTTTTTCATTAGACAATAACACAAATTGTACATATAGAACAAACTAATTTTTGTCTTATAAAGTACTGCCTTCGTTCCAAAATGTTTGTTGGTTTAGTTTTTTTACTGTTATTCCATAATGTTTGTTGTTTTAGAAATTCAAGACATTTCATCTATTTTCTTTCCATTTATACTCTCATTTGATAACTATTTCAGAGTAACTAATACATTTTGTCTCACATGCTACCTCCTATTTTAATCGGTCATCAATTTCTTTTATTAATTCATGTGAGAGCATTGACCTTGGGTAGTTGTGGGTAAATATAAATAAGGGTATTTTAATTAAGTTATATATCAATAAATGACCTTTTGAACTACGTGTATAAAGTGAAACAAACAAATATTTTGTAGTAGTATATAATTTTGTCTCTAAAAAGATGTTGTGTTATTTTAGTTTCACAATTTTTTGTTTATACAAATTAACTTTAGAAGGGATGAACTTGTCCCTATTGAGGCGACCGAGTCCAGTGAAGCGTCTAAGGTTGATGAAATGTAAGATTCAAGACATGAAAGTAAAGACATTTTCCTATCCACACGTCGCCTTCTAGGCTTCGTGCCTTGGGGGCTTGTGTTCCTACATCAAGATGACCAACCTTAGTGGGTTGCCCTAAATGACTGAGCACACTTGGTAGACTAAACCGCCGAAGTCCAAAGGGAAAAGCTAAATGACCAAGTCGTGTGCTTACGGGTCATTGCGTTCATACAACAGAGGGGACCATTCCATGATGGAGAAGTAAATGATTAAGACCGTTGGAGTCAATCACTCCTCATATTCAGGGTTATGTTATGAAGGTCGTGATTAGAGAATTGAGAAGGGGATGATTGTACAAGTGAATCAATTATGTAATTAGTAATAGCAAGTTATAAAACTCAGCCCTGATGAAGGCATGCTCATTCTTTGTTCTCTAGGGTTGAGTTAGGGTTTTCTTTATCTGGGGTGAGTTAGGGTTTTCTGTATAGCTTATACCCTAGGCTCATTGTGTGAAACTCATTATCGAGTTGGCAACTTCAAAAGGGTGAATTTGTTAGGAAATTGTTCCTAAGTACCATTATGGGTACTTGACTCAGCCAGTCGGACATCCCCGGCCGACCAGGAAGCCACGCAGCCGATCGAGGTACACGACGAGAGCCAGTCAACCCACAAATGCCAGAACAGGCTCTAGTGTAGGCCAGTTGTACCAACTGACACTCTCCTTTGTCATGTTGCCTGTCGTACCTGCTATGCTGATGCCATCCTAGGTCAAAGAGCTTGATAGAGACAGGTGCTAGGGTCCTCCCTAAAAAAACCAAGACCCATTACTTCACAAAGGTACACACATTCTAACCTCACATAAGCCTCGCCTCACATAGTCACTAACTTAAGCATCGGAGTGTCTTCGTAAGGATCCCTCCTGGACGACCACCAAGGAGAAGAGCAGCAGCCGCCCGCACTACCGCGATCGGAAGCACCATACCCTCCTCAACAAACACCCACTCAGGGTGATTGAACCGCTTGTTCCGTTCAGAAATTGACTACTATGAGGACCAATTTGTACTCACATTGAAACATTGACATAGTAAAATAAAAATATATCTCCTAACTTGGCACTGATATGTCTCCCTTCTTGTAATGGCTGTTGGTTTCTCATTCTCAGCAAGACAGCGACTCAATTATGTTGTATTTCTAGGTGAATGGGTAATAAGACAATGAATGCACATATGTTTTATTTCTCTGTTGAATCAACAGTTACAAAGTCTATATCTCTACTCGTGCAATTTGTTCTTAACTTGTTACTTTTTCTCTGACTATTAATCAATATTGACAATATACAACTACATAAACTGTTAATTTTACTCCAATGCAACTAACAGCTTTGTCATTGTTCCTGGTAGAGTGCATCATAGTGCTAAGAGGACGTAGTAGGTGAGTGCCACTGGCAAGGCAATGAGCATTCCCAGTAAGACCCTGTGACCAAAACAAGAACAGCATCTAAACACAGGCTCTATATATGCAAAGATTATAAAAGGTATGATTTTGAAGTAGTGCTTACCCAGTGCTTAAAATGGCTGGATGGACATTATACTCTCTGGCAAAGACAAAAGGAACAATTCCTTGGGGTAGAGCTGCCTGCACAAGCAAAATCATATCATATATATGTTGGTGAGACAGGGAGAGCCATAAGCAAGAGAACTAGCCCACCAATGATACCAAGAGAAACTAGACGCCACATCTTTACCCAAATCCTTAAGGCACTGGGCATGTGGGTCATATCTTTTAATTTGTTCTTTGAACTAGCTCATTCTTAAAGAATGCTGGGACTCCAAACTCACAGGTGAATACCCAACAATATAACCTTCCATGACCTGAAAAGGAGTACAGAAAGAAAAAATCACCTGAACAATTGCTACTTTAAGCATTGTATCTCTTAATCCAATCACAATGGAAGCTACAGCCATCAGGGCAGGCCCAACAAGAAATTTAAGTCCTATTCCCATCATCGTCATCCTTGGTCCACATGCTATAATGCTGGAGTTTGATGCCATAAATAGACCTGTTAAAATTTCATTCAAGAACAAGACCTTTTAATTTAACTCATGAAGTCAATTATTATGTTCAAAAAGTTCATTAAAGGAAACAATTTCATCCACTCTCTTACCTAAGCTGAAAGTTGCCATACCTAGACCTCCACTTGACAATATTGTTATTGACTGATTAACAACATCTGGCATATGCACTCCCCACCTGTAAAAAGTTTATCTAGTTACCCTTATTTCAGCCCCATTGATCAGGAAATAGAATAATCTCCAACAATGACTTGAGTGAGTTAAACAATGTGACATAAGAATTTGTGACTCTCCTCTTTCCAATGTGCTTACCTGAAGTGTATGCTGGACCAAATAAGACCAATGAAAGTTGCATAGGTATTAGGGTTTCTCATCAACTTCTTCCCCACTTTTGTAAGAGTGAGCAAGATCCTCAATTTCCTTCCTGATCTATGTTCTGCTTCTTCCTCTTCTTTTGATTGTACCTCCTGAGAAGTCTCACTTTCTCCTTTAAGCAGAAAGCAAGAAGGGAAGAAAACATAAATGCCACCACTTCAATTGCATTAATGTATATACAACCATAAAATTGACTTTTATGTGACAGTTTGTATCTGAATTTTATTCCCTATACATGAAGGACAGACATTATAATGACACAGGCCTCAGTTTAACTTATTTGATCCAGAAGCAAATAGGAGAACTTTTTAATATTTAATTGCATTTAAGTGTAATAGTTATTCAGATAGAGTCAAAATGAAGAGAGGAAGAAATCAAGAAAGAAAAGAACAGGAAAACAGACAAACTTAAAAAAATTTCTGGCCCCACTTTGATTGTCATATGGAAGTTAAATGTGCTTACATTATTTAAAAATGAAGAAAGGGTACATCAAACCCCTAGAAAATCAAAGTCAGTTTTGGATTTAGGGTGTGCTAGGTTAGAGTGAAATTGGCAAAGAGAAAAATGAAGAAACATTGTTCATTCCTCCAATTTCCACCTTTCCTCGCTCATAGCAGCCACACCCTGATCACATGTTTGGATGATTGGATCAGCTTCTCACTGCTCAAAATCAATTCTGACAGCCAGATGCTACGAACATTAGCTTCTCCCCAGAATTGATTTTAGCTTAAAAATCAATTGTAGAAGGATTTCCAAATGTAAATTGACCAAATCTAAATCCCCACCTGTGCCTTGAGATGGTGTTGTAGCTGGCATGGTCCTTGCCCGAATGGCTTCATCAAGCTCATGAAGAAACAGCAGCAAATTGTACCAGATCATGCTCTGCAAGAAAATAATCTGGGGAAGGAAAGCATCAGCTTCATCCTTATACATAGCCTTCATGAGTGGAATCCCTAGGATCAAAGTATTAGGAAGTGTTGTCAATGAGAGACCAGTTATGATCCACTTTAAACCGCCTCGGGCACTGATCTTAATGATTAATATTAAGGCTAGAAATGCAAGCAACTTCTGAATACAATCTGCATATATGAGTTTGAGGCTCATTTTGTAAATGTTGTTGGAAGAAATCACTTGGAATGACAACAGTGGGATTGAGAAATTGGCCACAAATTTGTTTATGCCTGAACATTGATCTGGTGTGAAGAGCTTCCACCATTTAACAGAGATGTAGGCTAGTATCATGGTCACATATAATGGGACAGTGGCTGTCACTACATGATAGACATCAGTTAAGGAAATCATGATTCCTAAATCCTAAGTATTGAAAGATTTAGGAAAATCTACAGCTTCATAAGCTATCTTCCACCGGTTTTTAGGCTACTTTGTTGAATTTTGAGTCACTAAGATAGAATAATCTGTTTGGGAAGATGCTTCTTCATAATGAGGTACCAGGCTTTTCTATTGGACTTGCTTTTCTGAGCCAAAACAATGGGGGAAAAGGCCTTGTTTAGATCATTAGATTGCTAATTTCAGCCTTTTTTTACACCCTAATTTATGTGGATTGGTTTATTATATATTTGAAACTGTTACCATGGCTTTATGCAATGTGCAATGTTTGTGATGCACATAAATCTTGTTTATTTCCCTTTATGATGAATCTAATTTATTTTTTGGGGATATATCATGATTTGTTTATTATGCGATCAAAAAGGAACTTAATAATCAATAAGCAAAAGTGAGGGCATTTATGTCCACATGAGCTTTAAAGATAGATTCTGATTTTATCTTGACATTACCTTTAGGTTTATAGGTTCTTTAGCAAAGGAGACCTACATTAGATTTGTATGCCGACCAAGTTCATAAATCCTAGTAGATCAATAATGATAGGGGAAAGATAAAAAATCATGTGCCCTAGTTTTCATTTATCTTGTCAGCATTTGCCTCTATTATCTTTCTCATTAATATTCTTTCAGGAACATGCAAAGACATTAGTCATTATGGTAAAAGATAAAATTTAACTTATAGTTGTCTTAGTTGAATGAGATTTCTTTTCCTCTTTATTTACTAGTATGTTTCTTAAGAAGCTTTTCAATGCTGAGAAGGAAGAATAAAGAAGTGAATTGAGACTGAAGTAATGAAGGACTTGGTTAAGAACAATGGGAAGAAGAATAATTTCCTAATTTTGACAAAAAAGTGCAAGAATAAGTGTTCCAGCAGGGAATTTGTTGCTTTGCTGAATGAGAGTTTTTTGGCCACAAAAGACCCATCACCTCTTTCTTCAGGTTGTCTTTATATCAGAATGCACAAACCCATAAGAGGTAATGAAGTCCTCTACAGAAATTGCTCCTAAGCTTAATGGCTAAACAATCACAACTTGACTATCAATCCACAACTGCTGGCTTTAATGTATCCAATGAAGTTCTACTGATAAATAATTTGACTAGCAACTTTTGAGTTTTAAATTACCAAAGAAGTCTCATGAATATCATAAAGAACAAATTAAGTAATTAAGAAATTTGGACTTTTTTTATAAGCTAAGAAATTTGGACCGATTAAAAGTTAAGCACAAGTTATGTATTTACACTAAGAATAGTTATAGTATAGTGTAAATGGCCTGCAAAAAGTCGGTTGATAAGATGAAAGATTATGTCTTTGACAATCTTATTAAAGATTACAAAAGGATATGTATCACTTTGGAGGAAGAAGCATGGAATATGAAAAGTTGCCAATTTCCAGGTATCTTGACCCATAATCTATGTGCATGTTTGAAAAATCGCGGTGAAGATAAAATCCGATAGACTGCAAAGGCTAAGGGAAGTTGTTTGTGTTCACCATAATTTTGACTCACCGTAGTTTTTTTCCACCATGTATCCAAATATATATTATGTCTATTGTGGTGTTTGAAGAAAAAGAAAGGTTAATTATGTAAGCTCCTAATCTGTCATATATTAGTTTTCCTTCAGAAGAATTTGAAGTTATAGCTGCTGCATTAGAAGCTTCTAATTCACCCTACCACTTAAATTATTATTGCTAAACTTATTCCTTTGTACACAGTGTAGTTACCAATATATTTGTTGTGCATTCTTTCAAAAAAGCCTTTTTTCTCGGTGATTCTGTATTAAAATAACTTCATCAATGCATGTTTTTTGCTTTCTTTTTGGGTCTTTGGGTATTTTCATTTTTTTATTGGGGCTGATTATTCAAAGCACGAAATAACATTCCTTTCCCTACTTTAAACTTTGAAGTTTAAAGAGCAGGTACTTTAATTGTTGCTTCTCATTTTTCTTTGAGATGTATCTTTAAGTTTGCAGCTCAATATCATGAGCAGATTTTTTTTATTAATCATATTTATAATGTGGTCTTGGACAAAAGAATCACCCTCCATTCCCTTCAATTTTAATTGAAGTGAGAATAAATTATAACGATAATTTTCATATTCTCTTTTCAACATTCTATCACTATCATTAATTGGTTGAATTTCATGTGAGTTTCATTAAATTAGATATGAGACCCATATTTTTAACAGACCCCACATAAATCCAACCAATCATTGAGAGTTAATCAATTTCATTTATAAATTGGTAAAAAAGAAAACTTATATATCAGACTCAAATGACACTATTAGTAACAGTCATTTTAAAGAGTTTATGTTTAAGACATTAATTTAATTTATATCTTCAAAATTTAGTTCAAAAGAATTATCTTTATTTGAATAAAAAGAAAATTTACTTACGCAAAATAAATATAGATGTATAAATCTTCAAAAACTTTATAAACATCGCAGGTAGAATCATTTTATTTGCAAAAGAAGTAACAAACATGAAACACCTGTATTTTCCTCTTGAAATCAGTTTTACATTACTACATAGAAGGAACTCTGTCCACAAAGCAACCTTACATTCGTATGAGTGACAATCCAAACAAAACTTGGGTGTATGTGTCAGTGTGTGAAAGCAAAGTACCAACTCAAACAAATTTACAAATAATTTGAAACTTTCTCATCTTATTTCATGTCATCTGAATCTAAGAAACAGCTTGTCTTTCTGTCTCTATCACGAGGCCACAACATGTTTGTTGTATAATGTACAAGTACATTAATTAATCCTCTTAACATCAGTACCACTTCATCCTATAGCTAGAGGATTGTAATATTTTCTACACGGTGTGTGTGGGATTAAAATCCTCTCATGTCGCATGACAATGTGAAGTGAAACATTATATCTATCTCTCTTCATACATATTCAAAGCGTCCCACCTATTTAATAGGTATGAAAACCGAGACACAAGATTGCATGAGGAGAAATGATGAAGTTTCTAAATGAGAGGATTTTGACCCGGTGGTGTGTGTTAAAAACAAACAATAAAATACAATGAATGATATAAAAACAAATTAACTTCTAACAAGGCTTGCCAACAGTGCAAGGAAGGGCACCAGAATGCCTTGTTAGCCTGCTGACATGAGACCCATCTCTTGGTTTCATCATCAACCCTTTCTTGAACGAACCCCTGTTAATCGGTTTCCCTGAAGGAATAAACTTGGCACCATTCATGAACAGGTCCATCTCCGATTCCCATTGCCAATTCTTCCACACCTCAGGACCTGCATAGTCTCTGTGCGTGATCACCTTGGCAGCATCGTTGTTCGGAGCGATAAAACGATTCCCCTGGCTCAGAATCGTTGGCCCCGAGCTACCACCGATCGCGTACATCATCCAGTGAGTGTAGTCATTGTTCAGAACATGGACGAAACCCCACCTGCACCTCGGCATCCTCTGAATCAACCCTTGACCGAAGTGGTTGAATGCCAGCGTCACCTGCATAATCTTGTCCCCATTGTACGCATCGCTAGCTCCAAACAGCATCACCTGCATTATCATCAACATTTCACTTTCATTACTATTATCTCAAAGTGACATTTTCACAAACACCTCATGTGCAAAAGAAAATTACTCACATCGTTATGCTTGGTCATGTGGCAATTTGAGATGGTGACCGCAGTGGAACCCTGGATAACATCAACAAGCCCATCCTCACATTCAGACATGGAAATATGATCAATCCAAATGTTGGACGATCCAAAAATCGATATAGCATCACCATCGCTCCTCGTTCTAATTCCCACATGGTTCCACGAATCCCTCATCATGGCACCTGGCTTAGATACGATGTTCTTGATGCGAAGCCCGTGGATGATGACGTTGTTGACGAACTGCATGGTGATGCCGGCCCCGCCCTTGATCTGCACGTTGGCGCCGCGGCCGTCGATGGTCTTGTCGGAGGAAACCAGCAGCTCCTGGTTCAGCGTGATTACCATGCTGCGTTGGAAGGTGATCCACAGTGGGCCTCTTTGGACGACGCCGTAGCGGAGGGTGCCAGGCTTTGGGTTGACCATGTCGTTGTCGGAGGGGTCTGTGACGACGTAGATTGGGCCGCCGAGCCCGCCGGTGGCCCGTCGTCCGAAGCCCTTGACGCACCTGGCCAGCTGGAAACGGTCGTTGGCCCAGTCTTTCCGGCACCGCCAGCATGTGTCGATGGGGTTGGTGGCCTTGCATACTCTCCAGCGTTTTCCTCCTCTTTGCCTTAACTCCCTCCTTGTGTTGTTTGTCTGCTCCAACGCCCTAACATTGCATCAAAGTGTAAGAAACAAAAACAAAACAACACTTACCTCTCTCTTATTCTTTTTAAAATTTCTCCCATATAAATTAGTATTTTAAATTCACAATTAACCTACATTTTATTTTTATTTGAAAAAATTAGCGTAAAATGTATTTGAATAAAAAAATTTAAATGAAATTTCTTGTTTCTCTTTATAAGTGTTTATATTACTATTATAAAAAATTGATAATAAAAAGAAACACATTCATACAATTTACTTAGACTAAAAATTTTGTATCATTTGTATAAAAAAATATAAATTAATAAATTTATGAATAATTGTGTTGTTTTATAAAAAAATACTTAAAATGTAAATAATTATTAATAAAGTTTTAAGTTTAGTCAATAAATTATTAAGTACAATTTTTTTAAGTTTAGTCAATAATATTGATACTTACAAATGAACATGTTGGTTGAGCTCAGCAGCTACTTCTTCAGGCTTGGGCACATAGGAAGCAAGAGCAACGTTATAGGCTTCATGAGCTTGTTCTTTAAGAAAATCATCAAACTCACCAATGCCAGCCTCAAGGCATGGAATGGTAATGGAGAAAGTTACCAAGACTATAAACGCAACCTTAGTTGCACTTCCTACCATTATTCCTCCCATGCCCATGATTTTGTGTTCCTTTCTCTTCTTTTCTCTCTATCCTTTTGGCTGTTTTTCCACTTTTGTATATGTCTATCAAAATTGATTATTTAACCAAGGTCTTGGGATTAGTTAAATCCCTTATTGCACTACACCAACAAGACCTTGGCAAGGCTAATACCAATTAAAACCAAGTTAGTTTGGCCCTTAACATAGTGTTTGGTGTTATGCTTAAATAACGATGGTAGCCCTTGAAAGGTTCTAAATTTAGCACGTAAAGAGTGGAGAACCGTTCTGTACCTATGGATTATAACAGTCTCTCCCACTGTTGTAGGGGAATTCGCTTGAAAAAGAAAATACACTCTTTTCTTACCACCATTAATTAACTTGTGTGTCTAGGTGCATGTACTCATGCATTCCTTAATTTGAAGAAAGGTTGGATATTATGTATTTTGAATCACTTGCCAGCTTTGTTTTAATTGATTGATGAAAATAATTCTCATGGTGTCTAAATTAATTCCCTGAATTGTGTAAAATTTGAAAAGTTGAGATTAACACACCACTTATTTGTTCATAAGATAAGTTGTTTTTTAACTCTTTTTTCTGAAATTATAATTGGTCCGTAACCAAGTTGTTTATTAGGGGGTTTATTCTTGGTTGGAAATTTCTTTAGCTACTCCGAATGATGGCCAAGCCCACTTTCTTCACCATTGCAGCAGAACCAGAATCTATAGCTGGTTGTTTTCTTCGAGCTGGCTGAGTGCAGTGAGTGATAGCGGTTATGAGCATTTTTGGTGGACCAATTTTGTTGGATCGCGGTGTTGGTTAACAATATCAGGGATAGGATCCCATTATTCTGTTCCTACGTATTGTTGAGATGAATAGTTTTATTTTGGATGATTACTGCAGAATATGTTGGGTGCCTACAAGCAATGTTACTTATCGGAGCCTTTTATTCAGTTGTTGTATCGCTGGGTTGGGTTGGGTTGGGTTGGGTTGTGTTGTGTTGCTGGAGATAGAGAGGTTTATGTGCTGGTTGAGGATCAATTCTAGCAGCATGCATGGCAGAACTTATTGATGGTATTCCCGCGCTATTGTTGGTTGCCGGTAAGGGCTATGGCTACCGTGCAGATCAAAACTAGTAGTAGGGGAATGTTCTGTTATTGTACTATTTCTGTTCTTTGCTTTTCTTCACTTTTCTTTATCTGTGTATTAAGGGTTGGAGTATTACTCCCTTTTAATATATTTTTGGGTTATAAAAAAATAATAATGATTATTATTATTTTTTAATATAGAAATCAAACATTACAAATATTACTTTGCTAATTCTTTTTCATTCATAACTTGGATTTTTTTTAACAAAAAACTATATAGAAGTCAAACACAAGTTGTATCAAAGAAAAAATTATCCCTAAACGTCCATAAATATGTGTACACATCTTACACGGATTTTGAGTCATTCATGTTCAACTTTATATATTACTTCTCAATGTATCTCATAGTCGGTGGCCAGAGCACTGCTTAGAGATCGAACCTGGACTAAATGTTTAAGAAGGTCAACTAACCATGCTCAACTTTATCTTTCATCATACTTTAACTCACATTCTTCTTGTATCTCTTTTTTTCTTATCACATCATCAATGATATCTTTCATTTTACACTCTTATATTCTAATATCTCCTCAAACGGGTGGGAATGAAGTTTATTTGAAACTCATGAATGCAAGTTGCATTAAGAAAACAAGTTGCGCACATCTGTTTGAATAGGAAGTTAATTCGACTTAAATTCATCATATTTGTCCCTATATTTGTGTTGTCAGAGCAATTTGGTCTCTCCCTGAAAATACTAGGGAAAAGGTCCCTCTGATTCCACCATGTTTTATTTTCAAGTGACATCCATCTAAGCCAATGAAAGGTCTGCACCCATTTATAAACCCCCTCTTGCAACCCTCCAAACACATGTAAAATCTACTAAACCTAGGAAACAATGTTACTCTAGGCACTTCAAAATTCATTTTGCATGTATTTCCAGCTGCCCCTTTTCTCGGTTCATTGCTAAACCTCCACAATAGAGTATACTGCTAGTTAATAGCCCCACCAACCTCCTCTGTGGCCAAGCTTTATATCTATTGATTCCAGCCCCATGATTCACTTTGAAATCATCAACTATCTCATCAGTGCTGAGTTTGTTCACAGTCCTCACCTTGTTCAGAAGTTTCCTCATCACATACTTTGTAGCTGCAGACTGATTATCAAATACCCTAGCACATGTATGCTCCCTATTCAGGGTCTTGATTCTAAAAGTTTCCTTGTCACCTACACGGCTACATAAAATATGAAAATTGCATTCTTCACTTCTGCAGACCACCCTGCATCTCCTGCCATCATTTTTCTTGTACTTGAACTCTCTGCCATTAAGAACAGAATGCTCAACAAGGGAATTTTGAACTGTTGCTTCGAGGCAAAATCCATGCCCAATTTGAACTTGAACTCCAAACACATGTCATCCTCATAGTATTTTGGGAATTTTCTCTTTACCTTGTCCTTACCTTCCGCCTCACTGTCGTCCTCTAACATACTATCAAGATCCTCACTAACATACCCTACATCAAACTCCTCTGCGTCCCCCTCAAACACATTACCCCTCCCGTCTCCCTGGTCAGCATTTTCTGCAAGGTTTTGTCCATTAAGAGTGTCTTTAATTTGAGCATTCAACAATGCTTCTACCTCACCTATTTCTTGGTTTCCAAACCCATCATCATTTGGAGTTTCACTGTCATCACCAAAGTTGTCAACCCGTTCCTCATCACCATTCACATTCTCTTGTTCTGGCACATGCACATAGGCATTTTCATCTTCATGCTGGATATCCACATCTACATGCACATTTTCAGTAGCTTGTTCCTCTCCATTTGCACCATCAGCAACATCTTCATGAGGGATATCCACATTATGAGGGATATCCACATCTTCAGTTGGACCTCCATCTTCCATTTCCACATCTACATCATCATCAGATAAAACAACAACTTGGGGAGGCTCCATATTTTGTGAGCTCCTCACAATTGCTTGCAAGCGATTTGATCTACGGACTACATTCTTCCTAAGTGGTTTCAATTTCTTTTGCCTTGGTTTGGCTTTCAATTCCACATTCTCAACTGCAGAAACAGTTGGGATAGGCAGCACTTCATTAATTACAAGAGGTGGCATAGGAGGAGCTTCAGCAACAGAAGGATGCACAGGTGCTAAATTTTCCACATACAACTGGGCTTCAATCTTTGTTTCTGCAGCATACCTAACCATCTTAAGACTTAAGAGCATCATCGTCAGTTTTAAACACTATGAATAAACCCCTTTGGGCAACATCCTCCGCCTTTCTCCACCATAATGCAGTAGAAGTATATCCCAGTTCTTTCACAAGATCAATAGTCTCAAAGAAGGACCACATGTCATCGTCAAGACCATGATACACACTTACAGATCCACCAAAGTAATGTAAGTGTGGAGCAATTCCGAACGACCCATTATGATGAATGACCAACGAAAATACCATCCTGCAAGCATGATGAATGAGCAAAGTAAATACCATAGCATATTTAGCAAGCACAAATATAGCAATGAAACCCATCACACTCGAAACCCCTAAACCCCAAACCAAATCCAGACTTCAATGCGAACTCACTAGTGCTACAACACCCACGTTACAAACCCACAAACTTGTTATTTGGCTTGAATCGTGAATTTATTATGAAAGGAAAGCTAATAGGCACTTACGTCGGAATGCAAGGGTTTTTGACTTGGGAATCCTCTTCTCGAATTGGGAATCCTCTTCTCGCAGTCTCGTCCAGTCGCAACACCACAAAGAGTAGAAACAGAGTGAGTGAAGAAGATGGATGATGAAGAAGATGAATAGAGTGAGTGAAGTTTCACTGAGCTTTTAGAAACGTTAATGGAGGGTGTAGATGAGGGATTGATTCAATGTGTTTTATTAAAAGAACTGAGATTTAGGGTTTGGGGTAGTAAATTTGGATTGAATTTAATTCAGGGACTTAAGTAAAATTGTTTAAATGACTTGCAATTTTAATTTTTTTTTTAATTCCACGTAGGATTCATTAATCCAGTCACCTGGCCATGTAGGCCCTCACCAGAGCTCCGGTCTCTGGGGAGAGACCTAATTTAGACAAACAGAGACATTTTCCCTAGTATTTTCCAGGGAGGGACAAAATTGCTCCGACGACACAAACACATAAACCAATATGATGGTTATCCCTAAATTTAACTTCCCCTGCTGTAAGAAATTTTCAAAAGAAATATTTCACTTAAAAACTTAGGAGTTGTATTTAAATAGCCGGATGGCAAGGGTAATTGCAAAGAAGACAAGTCAACACATATACACGGTCAATACACGGAGTAAAGAAAACATTATACTCGCAATCAAGTATCAACACGTAAAAAATATAACAAATTTCAAAATTAAGAATGTCGAACACTATTTTTAGCTTTAGTTATCAGATTTTAACGGGTCTCAGTGCATATGTAATTGCTTTTTATAAAACAGTTTTGATTATATTTTTCGTGAATTTTTGGGTCCTGTCTCAAACGACATATGACAGTGAGATAAAAAAAAGTACTTAACCACTTAAAAAAAAGAGAGCTAACATAATATGAAATCATTTGGGACTGTAGTATTCTTCACATGAAATTCTGTTGGTGCAAAAAATTAAACGATAAACTGTTTTGGCCTCTTTCAGTTGGTCACAAACAAGCTAGTTAAGCATCTAAGCCTAGCCAACACAGGGCAAACTGACATAATTACTTTCAATATGAGAGCAAAACCTTAGGCACTGTCAGATTCATTTCCTGAATCAATATTCATTGGTTGTGGATTCTTGTAGCCACTAATCTCATCCATATACCGCTTCTTATCAGCACGGGCTTTAACCTCGTATGGTTCTTTCTCCTCCGCTGCGCATTCAACACGGCAAAGAAATAGAACACTTAGTCACGATACATAATAAGGTCTGATTATGAATGACAAGGTGGAAATGCATGACATGAAACAACATGCAACAAGCCATACCTGACATCTTTTTCCATTTCTCTCCAAGTACTCTTCCCACATCCGTAAATGAAATTCCAGGATTAGTTTTCTTTATATCCTGTCATTGAAAAATAAAAAATATTAGGAGATAAGACGTAATGAGAAATCCATTTATATAAACACCTAATTGATAAATCGATCATTTCAAGTAGAACACACCTCTCTTTCCATTTGAGAAAAGAACATGAAACCAGACATTGCCCTCTTGGGTGCATTCGGGTCCTTTTTCTTCTTCTGTTTTTTCTTCTTTCCATCTTCATCAGCATCTTTTGGCTTCCTCTTAGAAGTAGATGCCTTAGAAGACAGATCCTTCTTTGGTTCCTTTTTGGCAGGCTTCTGAAAAAATAGACCGTCATTAAGGTGTAAGGCCGGAAAACCAAAGATTTAAAGAGTAGAAGTGAGGTATCAGAAGGTAATGAAGGAAAATAAAAACAAATCACTTGCCTCTTTCTCATCACCACTATCGCTAGCATCGGAATCATCACCACCAGAATCATCAGTAGGAGAACCTCCATCATCCTTGTCAGCAACAAAATCTTCATCCTGTTGACATTTGCCACTGATTAATAATGTAGGAGCAAACCAACACTTCAATTTTCCCTAGGGGAAAGTTGGGCAACTTGCATGCAGACTGAAGAGACATGCTCACATTGACAGATGACAGAGCAAATGCACACAAACACAATAGTGAACAAAACAAACAATACAACAAATTCAAAAGGACAGATCAATTAACAGGAGGGAGTTAAGCAGCAAAAATGCAACCTTAAGAATAAAAAATTAGTAATGTAATCAGAATTCCAAGCTAGCTTATGTTTTCTCATGCCCAAATATTTTAAAGAAGCTATTGGATATATAAATATATGTTGACCCCTCAATTACTGAAATTAGAATACAAAGTTACTAAATGTTACTCTTGAACTAAAGAATAAACTTATATCAAATACAGATTTGGGTACCTCCTCATCACTTTCATCTCCACCAGCTTCATTTCTAATGCGCTCTAGATGTGGATCAACAGCATCATCATCATCATTCTCAAGAACTTGAGCCATACCAACAGTTGGCTTGGCACCTCCTAAGTTCATAATTTTTAAGCCCTTGTCACTGTATGCACAGGACAAAAATGAATTGTTTATAAGATTAAAACAAACAATTAACCGTAACTAAGTAAAATTTGGCAATAAGCTAATATACCTGATAAAACCATGCAAATTTTGGTATTCATTTGTCTGAATATTACGGAAGAGGTGCTCTTGCTCAGATTTTAATCTGATAAGAAGGTCAAAATATTGCATATTTGAACCACCAGCACCATGTCGCTCAAATTCCACATAGTCAATCTAGTAGGAAAGGATGAAACAATCAGATCTCCCATGTAATAATATCATATGTCAACGAGTAGCTAGCTGACATCTGACAATCAGTGAAAAGAACTAGATTTCACCTCTTCATGAAGAATAAGAGTGGGAGGTTTAGGCAGAAAAAAGAAGCTCTTCTCAAGGGGATACAGAATTCCATCTTCAGCTTTCAAAGATGATTTCACAGCATAACCACCTTGACAACTCCTAAACTTTCCAGGCTTGGTAACTTTGGCGTCAGATAAGCCACGTAATACTGTGGTGAACACTTCATGGATCAGCCCCTGATTATTGAATTGTAAATGATATATATCAACAATTGCATCACTATGCATGACCCATTGCCAAATTCTTGCATTAATCAATCAGATAAAAAGTTATTTATTTACACAAGCAGCTCTTGAGGAGCAGTATCTCAGGGGTTATATATCCAAAAGTCAATTATCAACAGTTTAAGGAATACCTTATAAGACAGCTCCAACTTGTCCTTGTACTTAGTGTTATAAAGATCTTCGTTTATTGCCAATTCACTTTGAAAAACAAGATCAGTTTCAAACTATGCAGAAATGAGCAAAATATGTTAGGTTCGGAAGCAAGAAAAATACGTATCACCTAAATTGTGAACCATAAAACAGTTAGCAATTACCTGCATCACAATATGAGGGTACAAAGTTTGTCCTTTCCGAATAGGGGGATCAAGACTAATAATGACAAAAGTATGTGGCTGATTAGACTGCAGATAAATACAATCAGATGAGATGAGAAGCTGTCAGTATACTTAACAAGTCCAGATAAAAGCATCAATTAGAAGACATGGTTGGATGATTGCAATAAGTTATTGACTAAGTTATTATTCATATATCACTTAATTTGAAAACAAATGATCAGGAAATAAACCTTAGGAAGAAAAAATAGGCGAACCACACTGCTAAATTGGATTTTAAAATCATTAGCCTGTCCTTGAAGCCGCAAGAATGACAGGTGTAGCTCAACATTGTAACGTCCTCTGCACAAGAATATAAATTTGCATTAATAGGGATTAATCTTTTTTTCTTTACGTCATTAATGCAAGCATCGGTATACAAGACAATTATATGAAAGACATTACCTTGGTGTAAGGATTGCAATACCCTCAAATGTAACAACAGCATCTTCACCTCCAGCACCAACATCAGCCATAGACATTATTTTATCACGAAAAATCTGATACAAAAAAGATTGGGCAACTGTCAGTTGTCTAGGAGTTACTATACCATGCGATTCATAAAAGTCATGAGCAAACTGACCTGGGCAGGAGGACGATTTTCATCGCCAACATACTGGGTGTTGGAATTTGGTATATGGAAACTTAACTCCATCAATGAATCTTTCTGAGATCATAACATAAACAATGTTAGACCATAGACCATAAGAAAATGCACACCCAAATAAAACCTATTAACAGCATCATGTTGTTCAAGCCCAAGCTTGGATGAGGAAGCAAGTTGTTCTAAACTATATGGAATTTCATTAAAACATAAAAAAGATTTTGTGCATGTATATACAGATATACCTCATTAACTCCAGTTGTGTCATTCACATGGAACTCCAACATCACATCATTTTTCCCTTGAAGATGCGTTTGAGAGACATCTGCTAAAGACACCTCGAAAGCTTGCTTTGAACCAACCATGAAAGCCAGCATATTTCCTGAAATGGAACTAGAAGCATAAGAACACCCAGTGGTAGTATGACTGTACAAAAGAAGTCAGATCAATTCCATCAAAGAAGCTTCACTACAAGGAGAAAGACTGCTTTTGAGATGAAACAAGAATGAGATGAAATTCCGGTTTGAGAAGCAACCCACCCCCCCCCCCCCCCAAAAAAAAAGGAAAAACACTTTCCTATCTTAACTTTTTCATGCTTTCCTATCTCAACTTTTTCACCTTAAGGTTGTACTTCATGTAAATACAAAATTGGAGGTATTGGACACTGGTGCTTAGATTTATTGAAGGAGGCCTAGACTACACCAAAAAGAAAAGAACCAACTGAATGATATCAACTGAGTTCCATTGAAAAAAAGAAACCGCTTCCCCTTGCTTACAACCATGTCCTCATGATGGTGCTATGTCAAACAGAACATGATGTCAAACTACTTTTCCCCAAACACAATTTTTTTAGAAGTACAGTGAGTAAGGATGACAAAGAGAGATGTCTGAGATATATCATATATGCAATACATCATGTGGACAGTATCAGTTCCAACACATAAGTGAGTTCATGGAAATATCACCAACCATTTAGATCAACTTCTCCCCAATTGCGCCCACTAACGGAAAGCTGCTTCTCATCTACAGTTATTCCAACGGTGTTCTGGAAAAAATTGGTCAAGCTTACAACATCCTGCAAAATAAGTATAAAATATCAACATAAGAAACAGCATTTGATTAGCAATCCAAGTACAACTATTCAATATTAGGATATGTCAAAGAGTTAATAAAAAGGAACAAAAATTAGAGACTAAACAATAAGTTCGAAATCCTTTTTCTACGTCAAATATATATGTAGATACATTGCGGTGGGGCACAGATTAACCTGATCACGGAATCCAGTAAATTTGTAGTATAACCCATCTTTGATCTGGACACCAAGTTGATTAGTCCTTGGAACTTTCATCCACGTCACCCCCATTATATCAGCTTTATCAACCTCAATTGATTTACCACCCCCCTGTCTTTTCCATGCAATTCCTCCAGAGTGTATTTTTATCTGCCCTGGATTCTGCAACCCCATGAAAACAAGTGTCATACATAAAATAACCGCTAGTTTCAGCCACATACTCACAAATTCACTAGAACAAAATTATTTCTTTCCTACTTTCTGTTAAAAATAACAATGAAATTGGAAGATTAGGGTTTGGAACGAAGTGAATAATTTCGAGCAAAGGGGACGGAAAACGAAACAAAAGGAAGATTAGAGAGATAGAGAGAGAACTGACCGTTCCGCCGCGACCTCCGAGGGTGATGTTGTTGAAGAGATGACCGTCCGTCATGGTTGCAGTTGCAGATGATGAGAGGAAGCAGATTGTGTTGTGAGTGCATACACAGAGAAAAACCAAGTTACCGCCACAGTCCCTGTACAGAGAGAAAGGTAAGCCAACAAATGGGTTGGCCCACTTTCAGTATTTGGGTTGAAAAGCCCATGTTTGGTGCGGCGAACAGTGAGAAGCAGGGCGCAGGGGCCGCCGGCGAGGCACGACCACGGCGGCGCGGGGCGTTTCCGTTTTGAGTCGATACAGGAGTGTTTGCAGTTTGCTAAACAAAACAAATCCAAGACCTACTTTCTATTCCTATTTTGTTAAGTAATCGCTTATTTTCAAAAAAATAGATCACAATGTGCATAATTTTAAGTGTTTGTGTGAGCTTTTGAAGAATCACTTATCCATAATTTTAAGTGTTTGTGTGAGCTTTTGAAAAATCACTTATGCATAACTTTGAAAGTATCAATTTTGGCTTGTGGAAAATACAAATTACAAATGGGTTATACAATCGAAATTTCACAAGACGCTGAAAAGAAACACTACCAAAATTGAGAAGGAGAAATGAGAGGAATTAGATTCGAGAGCTGCAAATACAATTCTCAAGTGTTATGCAGAATATGTCTTCACCCAAGAAACTTTGAGAAAAACTCTAAGGCTTTATCAGAAAATGGACAATTTAAATCGATTGTTATTGAATGAGCAATTCAACAAGTTACCTACACGGATAATATGAAAATCTCTTGTCATCTTAGTTCTCTCAATGGAGTTTCCAAATCAAGTTCTTGTATTGTGATTGTGTCTCTGTTTATATGGTGGTTTCCTAACACAATTCACTGAGGCTTTAGAATGCAACAACATTTGCTTGCACAGTCCCACCCTATTAGAAATCATAAGTTACACCACACACCACCACAAAACCCCATGTTTGAGGTAATGGATGTGTGCGATTTTTATTAGATATATTATTTATACACTTGCTAATCTAGGCAATGTGAGACTCCTTTGAGTCACCACTTGCTATTCTCTAATACAGGCCTCTGAGACTCAAGAACAGAAGTCTAACACCTAAACCTAATGACGTTCCGCTCAAGCCCAAGACAACGCAAGTCGGCCTCTGAGACTCAGACGAAGGAGTATAAGTTTGACGGCCTCTGATGTTCCCACTGGAGTACAAGCCTAGACAAAGAAAGTCTTAAGGACTCTGAGACTCAGACGAAGGAGCACAAGTCCGTGACCTTTGATATTCCCGTCGGAGTATAAGCCCAAGCATCCAAAAAAAAAAAATGGAGTCCCACTTGAAGGGGGAGTACTAGAGAATAGTAAGTGGTGACTCAAACGAGTCCCACATTGCCTAGATTAGCAAGTGTATAATAGTATATATAATAAAGATCACACACGCTCATTACCTCAAGCATGGGGTTTTGTGGTGGTGTGTGGTGTAACTTATGATTTCTAATACAGCCATCCACACACTCTTTGACATTCTTTTCTTGATTGATCAAAACTGATGTAAAGTACACTAAAAAGAGTGTTGCTATCACTCCTCTTTGACTCAGGGGCTGAGTTAGAATTTTGGTATGGGGGGACCAAGATCTATGATATATGACTTATAAGAAAATTTAAATTTAAAATTTACACATATCTAATATGTGCAACAAAATTGATATATAAACTACTATTTTTTAAGAAAAAATAGAATAGTAACATTCACTTTAACACTCTTTTTCAAACAGTCTCTCATTCATTCACATTTGAAGTTGATATTTCTTCACTTCCATTACTTACTCACTCCTTCATATTTCTCTCAATCTATCTCAACATTTCTTCAATCCTCATTTCACTATCCTAATTTCTCTCAAGCTTAATGCTGGAGTTGTACGTTGATATATCTGAAGCTGAAAGGTCATCCATACCAGTGTCAACGTATTCGATGAATACCCAACAAATGATCAGTGATGAAAGTGCTCAACATATTGCGGAATCTGCTGCTGATCTAGAGACTATTATTTGGGTGGCTCAGTTAATTTGTCCGACGATATGTCTACCCTGATGCTCATAATGTGAATGCTAATGTCATTATTTCAAATGACGACCATGATGATGATGAAAGAATTCTCAATGAACGAGATTCGTCTGACTCAGACGTCAAGGGTGGCTTGCTCGGTAATCTTGGAGCTGAGATGACACCTCCTCTTCCTCCACTTGCATCACTTGCGCTTGTGAATGTTCATTCTGAACCGCCTGGTATGTACATGCAGTTCATATTATCGCTTGATGTGTTTTATCTATTTTAAAATTTCGTTTGTTGATTTAAATATCTACAATTACAGGTCTCCCAACCGCCACTCATTTCCATTTTAAACCTTTCATGTCAAATATTTTATTATTATGGTAAACAATTGAAATATTTTATTGAAAATTATCATCTAAAGTTAGCACAAGATGTAGGTGGTAGTTAGCTCATTTCGTCCCTCGACCATGCAGAAAGAGGTTTCGGTCCTAACTTATGAGAGTGAAGCGCAAATTGTCGGCAATCATTTACCACTAAATAACTATTTCTCACGATGAGGGTATTGGTTACTGTTGTACAACAACATACTCGTTAATCCAGCTAGTAACCAGATATAAAAATGAAGTTTAAAACTAATAATAAAAATTACTTAAATTTTTAAAATGATAAATAATTTGAAACGATCTCAAGGAAATGACTCTTATTACAATAGTATTAAGATGATAATTAAAAGATTTCAGTCAATTCCATCATTTATTTTCCAACAAAATAATAAATCTCATAATGTGCATATTTATGAAGACAAAATAACAGCACAAATTGAGTCATGAAAAAAAAAATTTAAAATATAAAAGGAATTTCGATGTACTACAATAATAGCTATATTTATTTTATGTGTATGTTTATACACAACCCTAGAATTTAATTCAAATCACTATATGTAACATTGGTAAAGACTAGAATGACCCATTTTTTTGGGTTCACAGGATCTATTTAGTAATTTACTATAAGTAAAAGTCTCAAATTATTTTAAACCCAAACCCTGATACCCTACATTCTCTCTTCTCTTCCTCCCACATCAACATCGTCCCCCACCCACCGCCGTTCACGCCACCGGAGCTCCATTTTCCACCTCCTCCTCCTCCTCACTGCACCACCACACTCTTGTCCACTTCTCTCCTCAATCCTCCCAAACCTCTCACATCAAACCGATTTGGTGGATTATTCTACTTTGTGCTTATATGTTTCATTTATAAGCAAGAGAGAACGCGAGCGAGAGTTTAAGAAAGAGAGAGCGTGAGAGACACAAGTGGGAGATCGACGAGGGAGAAAGTAACGATGTCAAAAGAGTTGTGCGGTGCGGCGGTGCTAGTTCAAACCCAGGCAGGGAGGCGGTGTAGTTCAGTGGTGGGGTTCTGATGACCTCGCAGGTGGGTTTCAACCAGAGTTCTAATCGGGTGGTTGGGCCAGTCCCGCGGTCATTGGCACTGTGGTCAAGTCGTGGCGGTGAAGGGCTTAACAACGAGGTCATGGTGGAGAAAGAGAAAGGTGGTATTCAACAATGGATTGCTAAATCATCAGAGGAGAAAGACGAAGAAAAAAATCCTTGAGAGATAGGAAAGGATCCATTGTGGACGATGACAACTTTCAGATTGGTATCGGTGGCATGTTGGTTGAGGCCGAGGTCGCTGGAGGGCCAATGGAGCGACAAAGAAGAGCGATGAGGAAGAGAGTCGAGACAGTGGCCTGCTTTTGGTGGAAGAAGACTTTTAGATCCAATTACAGGGTTGTATTTACTTTTACACCCTTTTATCACCCATTAAATCCTAGCCAATAAACCATGGAATATTCCTAAAATCTATAATCTAACGGTGATTAACGGTGGCCGGTGGAACCAAAAAAAGGGTCCACCGTAGTCTTTGCCTTTTAATACTATACTGGTGTAATTCAAATTTTCATCTTCCCACATGCCCGTGCATGGCATGTGTTTGGCCTCTAGTAACAGATAATAGGGAGATAACCAAGTACTCAACCACTTAGAAAAAAATAGCTAAAACAAAAATGACATCATTTGGGACTGTAGCATTCTTCACATGAAATTCTGTTGGTGCAAAAATTTAACGATAAATTGTAATGGCCTGTTTCAATTGGTCACAAACTTGTCAATTAGATAAATCTTAGGAGATCCGGTTACGAGTACAGATACATGATTATACTTACTAAGAACCTAAAGCCTAGTCAACACAGGTAAAGCTCACATAATTACTTTCGATATCAGAGCAAAACCTTAAGCACTGTCAGATTCATTTCCTGAATCAATATTCATTGGTTGTGGATTCTTGTAGCCACTAATCTCATCCATATAACGTTTCTTATCAGCACGGGCTTTAACTTCGTATGGTTCTTTCTCTTCCGCTGCACATTCAATAAGGCAAAGAAATAGAAAACTTAGCCACAGCACATAATAAGGTCTAATAATGAATGCCATGGCGGAACTGCACGACTTGAAACAACATGCAACAAGCCATACCTGACATCTTTTTCCATTTCTCTCCAAGTACTCTCCCCACATCCGTAAATGCAATTCCAGGATTAGTTTTCTTTATATTCTGTCATTGAAAAATAAAAATATTAGGATATAATACGTAACGAGGACTCAATTTATATAAACACCAATTGAAAAGTCAATAATTTCAAAAAAAAATTGGTACAGCAAGCAAAGGAAAACAAAAAAAGACAGCAGCCAAGCTAGCTCCTAAGGAAGAAGGTGCCTGCAAGATCCGCTGACAGGTTTACCAGATGATCTCAGATTATATAGAACCTGGCACACCAATGCTTCTTTTCTCAACCTTGAAATTTGACTTTCACCCCCCGCCCCACCGAAAAATATTCAGCAGCGCAAAGTTATGATTACAAACCAACTTGAACTGCCAATTGTATACTACATAACAAAGCTATGCAAAAGCGTAGCAAATACTCAATTGGGAAAAGAACACTCAAATCTAAAATCACATTGCCAATATGTATGACATGGAACGCACCTCTCTTTCCATTTGAGAGAAGAACATGAAACCAGACATTGCCCTCTTTGGTGCATTTGGGTCCTTTTTCTTCTTCTGTTTTTTCTTCTTTCCATCTTCATCAGCATCTTTTGGCTTCTTCTTAGAAGTAGTTGCCTTAGAAGACAGATCCTTCTTTGGTTCCTTTTTAGCAGGCTTCTGAAAATAGATCGGCATTAAGGTGTAAGGCCAGAACACCATATATTTAGAAGAGGTATCACAAGGTAATGAAGGCAAATAAAAACAAATCACTTGCCTCTTTCTCATCACCACTATCGCTAGCATCAGAATCATCCCCCCCAGAATCATCAGTAGGAGAACCTCCATCATCCTTGTCAGCAACAAAATCTTCATCCTGTTCACATTTGCCACTGATTAATAATGTAGAAGCAAACTAAGACTTCAAAATTCCAGACACAGGGTGCTCCAACAGAAAAAAGGGGAAAGTGGGGCAACTTGCATGCAGACTGAAGAGACATGCTCAAATTAAAAGATGAAAGAGCAAATGCACACAAACACAATAGTGAGCAAAACAAACAATACAAGAAACTAAAAAGGACAGACCAATTAACAGGAGAAAGTTCAGCAGCAAAAATGCAAGCTTAAGTATAGAAAAATAGTAATATAAGCAGAAATACAAGCTCGCTTAAGTTTTCTCATGCCCAAATATTTTAAAGAAGCTGTTGGATCTATATATAAATGTTGCCCCCTCAATTACTGAAATTAGAATAAAAATTTACTAAATGTTACTCTTGAACTAAAGAATAAAATCAAATACAAATTTGGGTACCTCCTCATCACTTTCATCTCCACCAGCTTCATTCTTAATGCGCTCTAGATGTGGATCAACAGCATCATCATCATCATTCTCAAGAACTTGAGCCATACCAACAGTTGGTTGGGCAGCTCCTAAGTTCATAATTTTTAAGCCCTTGTCACTGTATGCACAGGACCAAAATGAATTGATTATAAAATTAAACCAAAAATTTAATTGTAACAGAGTAAAATTTGGCAATGAGCTAAATATACCTGATAAAACCATACAAATTATGGTATTCATTTCTCTGAATATTACGGAAGAGATGCTCTTGCTCAGATTTTAATCTGATAAGAAGGTCAAAATAATGCATATTTGAACCACCGGCAGCATGTCGCTCAAACTCCACATAGTCAATCTAGTAGGAAAGGATGAAAAAATCAAAACCTCCAATGTATAACATCATATGTATGTCAACGAGTAGCTAGCAGATATCTGACCATCAGTCAAAAAGAAATGGATTTACCTCTTCATGAAGAATAAGAGTGGGAGGTTTAGGTAGAAAAAAGAAGCTCTTCTCAAGGGGATACAAAATTCCATCTTCAGCTTTCAAAGATGATTTCACTGCATAACCATCTTGACAACTCCTAAATTTTCCAGGCTTGGTAACTTTAGCCCCAGATAAGCCACGTAATATTGTGGTGAACACTTCATGGATCAACCCCTGATTATTGAATTGTAAATGATATATATCAACAATTGCATCACTGTGCATGACCCATAGTTACCCAATTCTTGCATTAATCAATCAACTAAAATCAGTTCTCTTTATTTACACAAGCAGCCCATGAGAAGCAGTATCACGGGTTATACATCAGTAAATCAATCATCAACAGTTTAAGCAATACCTTATAAGACAGCTCCAACTTGTCCTTGTACTTAGTGTTATAAAGATCTTCAGTTATTGCCAATTCACTTTGAACAACTAAATCAGTTTCAAACTACACAGAAATGAGCAAAATATGTTAGGTTCAGAAACAAGCAAAATAAGTATCACCTAAATTGTTGACCATAAAACAGTGAGCAGTTACCTGCATCACAATATGAGGGTACAATGTTTGTCCTTTCCGAATAGGGGGATCAAGACTAATAATGACGAAGGTATGTGGCTGATTAGACTGCGGATAAATACAGTTAGTTGAGATGAGAAGGTCTCAGTATACTTAACAAGTCCAGACAAAGGATCAATTATAAAACACTGTTGACTGATTGCGCTAAATTATTGTGCATATATCACTTAATATGAAAACAAATGATCAGGAAATAAACCTTAGGAAGTAAAAACAGGCGAACCACACTGCTATATTGGATTTTGAAATCATTAGCCTGTCCTTGAAGCCGCAAGAATGACAGGTGTAACTCAACACTGTAACGTCCTCTGCACAAGAACACAAATTTGCATTAATAGGGATTTTTTTTCTTCTTGAAAGGGGACATAAGTGCAAGCATCACTATACGAATTTATTATTTGCAAGACATCACCTTGGTGTAAGGATTGCAATACCCTCAAATGTAACAACAGCATCTTCACCTCCAGCACCAACATCAGCCATAGACATAATTTTATCACGGAAAACCTGATACAAAGAGGATTGGGCAAATGTCAGCTGTCTAGAAGTTACTGTATCATGAGATTTATAAAAGTCATGAGCAAACTGACCTGAGCAGGAGGACGATTTTCATCGCCAACATACTGGGTGTTGGAATTTGGTATATGGAAACTTATCTCCATCAATGAATCTTTCTGAGATCATAACATGAACAATATTAGACCATTAAAAAATGCACACCAAAAAGAAACTATTAACTGCAGCCTGTTTTTCAAGCCCAAGCTTGGGTGAGGAAGCAAGTCTTTCTAAACTGCATGAAATTTCATTAAAACATAAAAGATTTTATGTGCGTGAACATACAGATATACCTCATTAGCTCCAGTTGTGTCATCCACATGGAACTCCAATATCACATCATTTTTCCCTTGAAGATTCGTTTGAGAGACATCCGCTAAAGACACCTCGAAAGCTTGCTTTGAACCAACCATGAAAGCCAGCATATTTCCTGAAATGGAACTAGAAGTATAAGAACACCCAAGAGTAGTATGACTGTACAAAAGAAGTCAGATCAATTCCATCAAAGAAGCTTCACTACAAGGAGAAAGACTGCTTTTGAGATGAAACAAGAATGAGATGAAATTCCGGTTTGAGAAGCAACCCCCCCCCCCCCAAAAAAAAGGAGAAAAACACTTTCCTATCTTAACTTTTTCATGCTTTCCTATCTCAACTTTTTCACTTTAATACAAAATTGGAGGTATTGGACACTGGTGCTTAGATTTATTGAAGGAGGCCTAGACTACACCAAAAAGAAAAGAACCAAATGAATGATATCAACTGAGTTCCATTGAAAAAAAGAAACCGCTTCCCCTTGCTTATAACCATGTCCTCATGATGGTGCTATGTCAAACAGAACATGATGTCAAACTACTTTTCCCCAAACACAAATTTTTTAGAAGTACAGTGAGTAAGGATGACAAAGAGAGATGTGTGAGATATATGCAATACATCATGTGGACAGTATCAGTTCCAACACATAAGTGAGTTCATGGAAATATCACCAACCATTTAGATCAACTTCTCCCCAATTGCGCCCACTAACGGAAAGCTGCTTCTCATCTACAGTTATTCCAACGGTGTTCTGGAAAAAATTGGTCAAGCTTACAACATCCTGCAAAATAAGTATAAAATATCAATATAAGAAACAGCATTTGATTAGCAATCCAAGTACAACTATTCAATATTAGGATATGTCAAAGAGTTAATAAAAAGGAACAAAAATTAGAGACTAAACAATAAGTTCGAAATCCTTTTTCTACGTCAAATATATATGTAGATACATTGCGGTGGGGCACAGATTAACCTGATCACGGAATCCAGTAAATTTGTAGTATAACCCATCTTTGATCTGGACACCAAGTTGATTAGTCCTTGGAACTTTCATCCACGTCACCCCCATTATATCAGCTTTATCAACCTCAATTGATTTACCACCCCCCTGTCTTTTCCATGCAATTCCTCCAGAGTGTATTTTTATCTGCCCTGGATTCTGCAACCCCATGAAAACAAGTGTCATACATAACATAACCGCTAGTTTCAGCCACATACTAAAAAATTCACTAGAACAAAATTATTTCTTTCCTACTTTCTGTTAAAAATAACAATGTAATTGGTAAAACTTTGAATCATTTGCACTTGCTTGCCATAACAAAAACACATGATCCACCAGAAGATGAAATTTGCCTCATTTTTCAGTCATGGTTAAAAGTTAACATTCAATTGTCTATTTTCTACCTTTCCACTCTTCAGCTACTTAACAAAGGACACCATTAGGGTTTTGAGAGGGGGAACAAAAACTAGTAATGCTCAAATTTTCCGCAGCAGCTACTAAAAACCAAAACTTCGAACATACAGAAGAAAAATACATAACAAGACCCAAGGAATCAGTACCTAACCGACAAGCATAAAGCTTTCAGTGACTGACCCTTTCACATGAAAATTAAAAAAATCAAAATATGCAATGTAGCTAAACTCTCAGGTAAAGTGAAATGAAGAGCTTCGAGGTGGTAGTCGGAGCGAAATAAAGGATTAGGGTTTGGGACGAGATGAATATTTTCGAGCGAAGGGGAGGGAAAACGCAAGAAATGGAAGATAGGTGAAAGAACTGACCGTGCCGCCGCGGCCTCCGAGAGTGATGTTGTTGAAGAGATGACCGTCAGTCATGGTTGCAGTTGCAGATGATGAGAGGAAGCAGATTGTGGTGTGTGTGCATACACAGAGAAAAGCGAAGTTACCGCCACGCCACAGTCCCTCTGTAGAGAGAGAAAGGTTAAGACAGTAGACAGAATATGGCGCCACGGAACGGAACTGACTATTTAAGCCAATAAACCGGGCTGTGTCCCGCTTCTAATATTTGGTTTGGGTTTTTAGCCCAGCCCCACCTTTGAACGGGCTGTGGGTTGGCTGACTGGACAATAAAAAAAATGTGGCTAAACAAAATTCAATAAAGAAAAAATGAGATATACACATTCGAGGAGAGTTACCAACACTCTTTTCTAATACTCTATTATTAATTAGTTGAAATCATGTGAGTCTTATATTTTTAGTGGATCTTACTTAAATTTTAGTCGATCAATGAGAGAGTGTTAGAAAGAGAGTGTTCCTAGCATTTTTCTTACACACTTTTTTTTTTGAAAAATGAAAGACCCTTAGACCAACTTAAAGGTAAACTTAGAGGAAACTCTTGGGGGAAGATATATTATTCTGTTATCTGTGAAAGGGTGTTTAAAAGTGATTTGTTTACTCTTCCAACTGTTGAAATTTTTGGAGTGGTGGCCTGTTGCCCTACACCTTTGACAGTGTTGGGCTCCTCCTCCACGGCCCCATCATTGTCTTCTACCGACCATTTGCGTCACGGAGGGTTCAGGTGAAGGAGGAGATGGAGGCCGAAGAGGTGACAGAAGAGCCAAACAGTGTTTTGGATGATGGAATGTTGCAGGCATTGACCAAGTGTGACGGACACGCTCTCTTCATGAGAAAGATGGGACTTAGTGTGAAGGGTCTCTTTTCACGTAATCAGCAGGAGTTCGTTGGGACCGTGAGGGTCCAGATTCATATCAAATAGCCACCATTGGTACATAAAAGTGAGAATAAATTTATTGTTCCCTCATATGACGCTAATTGTTCAAACCGATATCAAGGATACCGACTGCAATAATTATTTTTATAATGTCGGTATCATCATTTCTCTACTTTGTCGAATAGTTGGTGGAGCGTGGGGTATACCTGTACACGACATTTTGGCTCCCAAGTCAAGAGTAATTCTGACATTGTAACATGAGAGCTAAATCATGCATACTTGGCGAATAGTGTCATGCAATAATAATCCTCCTTAGGCTAGTCAATGTCAAACAATGATGTTATTCCTTGGTGGTCTCCCCGCTAGTTGTTGTAAGTCGTATGAGCTTATCAAAGGACGTTGTAGTCTTTGCCTTGTTGAAAGATGGAGATGGATTGTCCTTTCCAATCCCTAACCATTCATATGAATATGTCATTCCTTTTAGAACATTCTATGGATATATCTTTGGGGAGGTTGGCGCAACTTTTATTGCTTGTGATTGGGAAGGTCTTCCCATTGCTTCTGGCTGTGGTTGTCCCATGCTAGCTCAGTCTCCTCTCCTTGCAAAAGCTCTCACCTTCCGCTGGGCGTTAGGGATGGTTTTTTCCGATAAATCTTATCTTGGTTTTGTGCCGAGGGATTGTCGTGTATTAGTTGCTCATTTTAATGTGTTGTTTTTTCTTTTGTTAAGCATTATTAGAATAAGATTGCTGATTTCGTAGCTAAACTAGCTTTTATTTCCCCGAATGCCACCTGGATTGAGGGTGTTCCTTCAGATCTTGTTGTTGTTATATAGGGTGATATATTGAGCGCAAATCTCGTTGCTTCTTAATATTTTAAGATGATTTTCAAAAACAAAAAAGATTTTACACATTGTGTTTTTTTTATTTTTTATATTTAGCTGGTAAAAAAGTCCAAAGTAAAACGACATTACATTTTAAATAATTTAAAAGAATATTTTATATTTCTAAAAATGTGTAATAACCAAGAAGAAAATATTAGTTGACTCACCAAAACTAGCTGCTACCACAAGCACTGCACCACTAACCTGCTTGCAATAGCAACGAAATCACTTGGTGCCACTCTTCTTAACGGCCAAATGGTTCGGACCTCAGACCCATAAATCTCTCGAAAAAACCCATCCCCAACCAAACCCCGCCGCAGCACCATGTCATCCACCACCACCACCGCCACCGCCGCCCTGTTGTTGGTGCTGTCGCTGGCTCTGATCAGCGCCGGCGCCGGCGCCCCCATCATAGGTCTGGACTCCTTCCTCACTCACCAATCCCGCATCGACCCTCACGCCTCCAACGACTCCTTCCTCTCCCTCCCTTCCACCATCAAGAAATCCCTCTCCACCCTCTCTCCTCCTTCTCCTCTCTCCCTCTCTCTCCCTCCCATCCCAATCTCCCTCTCCATCCACCTCATCGGCGACTTCCCCTCCGACACCTCCTCCCTCCTCTCCTCCTTCCTCTCCCCTCCTCCCTCCCCCACCCCCTTCCACGTCATCACCCCCTTCGACAACACACTCCACTCCCTCTCCCTCACCCACATCCTCCACCTCCACGTCACCCACCACGTCCCTCTCTCCTCCCAAATCTCCCAAACCCTCCGCTCCCTCCTCCACTCCACCCCCTCCTCCCTCCGCTCCACCCTTCTCCCTCTCCCGTTCTCCCCCATCGACGAAATCATCAAGCAACACTTCCTCTCCTCCGAGGAGCCCCTCCACAACCAGCACCATCTCTACCTCATCAACCTCCCTCCCCAGACCCCCAATTCCGATCCCAAACCCTACGCTTACACCTACTCCCCCTCCGCCGCGGATTCCTCACCCTCCTTCACCAACTGCCTCGGCACCTTCTGGACCTCCGAACACCGCTACTTCTGGATCGACCTCGCCGCCGGCCCCGTCGACTACGGCCCTACAATCTCCGGCGACGGAGTCATCCCTCGCGGCGAGTTCCACCCCTTCGCCACCCTCCACGCGCGCCGCCCCAAGTCCAACAAGGCCTTCGTCGCTGACCTTGCCTCCCTCATCTCCAGCGCCTACCAGGTTTTTCTAGCGCCTTCTCTTAGAATCCCAGTGCACTTTGATAACACCCTCGTCGTTCAGTTTGTTCATATCTACTCCGGGGAGGAAAAAGATAAGGACTTGAGTGGTCTGGATTGGAAGGCAATTGAGAAGAGCTTCAGGGATGAGGGTAAGGGGAATGGGCTTCTGCTCGGGGATCAGAGTTTAAGTTTTAAGGTTTATGATATCAAGTACTCTGAGTGCCCCGTTTGTTCGTTCGCGGTTGCTAGGTCGATGAATTCATATACTTCTAGGTTCCTGTTTGATAACTATACTTTGATTGTGAGTGAGTATTTGGACTCCAAGCGGTTGCATCAGATACTGTCTGATTCTGCTGATGAGGTGAGGAAAATGGGTGGGGTGCCTGAGGAGGATTTTGGGAGGGTTATTCCTGTGTATGTCTTTGATTTGGATCACTCCTCACTGCTGCTTCTGGACCGGTTTCATCAGTCTGTTGCTTTTAAGGACATGGTGATCGCGGTTAGGACCAGGACCACCCAGACTGTGAGTGATTATAGCTGCAATGGGCGCCATGTGTTCACGCACACGAGGGAGCTTGAGCGGCCCCTGGTTGGATCCATTCTGCAGAGCATGTGGGGGGTGTCGCCGACACATATGTCTTGGAGCCCCAGGCACAATAGTACTTTGGTGGATTACACTTGGAGTATGGGGCAGACACCGTTCGGGCCGTTCTCCCAGTCGTCATCCCTGTCTTTTGTGCAGAAGGATGCAGCAAGGAGGAATGTTCTTTTGACGTCCTTGAACTACAGCATATCAAGTGCAATAGATGTTCTTCAGTCCATAGAAGCGCATGGTGGAGACAGGAAACTGCTCAAGCAAAAGCAGCATGCTGAGTTTATCCAGAGATTGAACCTCTTCAAGTACAAGCTCAACAAGGCCGTATCTGCATTGTCGCATCTGGATTTTGAGATGGCTTTGTTTTACTATAGGTCTTCTGATCATGATCTGTATGCTATTCACTCCATCGTGTATCACGCCTCTCAAGAAATTGGGGCATCCCTTGTGTGCTTTAAGGACCCTTCCTTTCCCTGGTTCTCGGTTTCAATGTCTGCAGCGGCTTTCCTTGCTCTCTCTTATGTTTATGCAAAACGGGATAAACTTTTCAGAAACAAAAGGAAGCAATTTTGATGCTCTCACTTGAGGACAGATGTTTGTATGATTTTAAGAAAACACACAACATGTATCATTGTACAAGAGGTTTGCTGATGGACTTGGTATTGAGATTTCTTGAATTGTTAACTCCACTCGGGCCTGCAGTTTTCCTACTTGTCCATTCTTTGTGATTAGTTTGTTTTCTCAGGTTTATCTTACCTTTTTACAATTTTAACATTAGTAGATTATTACTATGGGCCTGAGTAATAGCAGAACACAAGTATATCAGAAATCCTTTTATCAAGTCTGACGATAATTGCCGGTAGTTCAATCCTCATCCAAGATGACAAATTCCATCAATTGATGATAATTGTCTTGACTATGATCTCCAATAAGTAAAGCTGGATTAACTTGAAAACCAATGGTTTCTTGTTCCTGAATGAGTTCATGCTTGGGTAGTGTTAAATATCAGTGTGGCACACTGTTATAAACAGTATTATGCTGAAGTTGCTCAAGCAGCAATTCAACATTTAATTATTAATGAAACCCCCTTGGCCTGCATCAATTGTGCTTTCAATTTTCAAGTAGTTCATTGATTTTGCATAAAGTAAATAGAAGTGGATAGCGCCTTTGATATTTCAGTGAAGGAAAAGTTTGGCTTGCAGTTGCTTAGAAAGTAACTTAAACCAATGGTCTCGTAAACAATTACCTGAATTTCACACCTCTAAGCTTGGTGCTTGATGTTTGAATTAAATTATGTGATTAATTGTTCTGCTATGCTGAATTGATGAGTGGTCCAATTTAATGCTTCAATATTTTCTTGATGAAGGCTTGCAGCCGCAGGCATTTGGACCTCTTTAGTAGTCTAAAGTGGTTGAAAGATGTAGTAGGTTTATGGCTAAACGTGAAGACATACACAAAATTGCCTTCTTGTGAATTCCTTTCCTGGTATGAATAATCTTTATTTTTCATCGTATCTGTGAACATTTTAACCTGGTTTCCCTGTAGAGCAGCCTGTTCTCCCTGGTCTTTATTAGGAAAGTGGGTCTTATTTCATTGTCGTGTTTCTTTTCATCATTGGAACATTGAATAGTATCGACTATCGATATTCATTACAAAAAAAACTTTTAATTTTGGGTTGAAAAAACATTTTGTGTTAGTCTTCCTTATTACACTTCCTGTGGGAACTGGCTATGCAAAGATTAGAAATTAAGAAAATTGCTTTTGAACGGAAACTTTCCAGGAATCAAAGAAATTTCCCCTTCTAATTTCTTATATGGTTTAATCTTTACACCAAACATTGAATTTTGAAGCAAAATAAATGGCACACTACATGGTACTGGTTCCAAATCTGTCATACATGAGTTGTTGTTAGCCCTGAAACAAATAAGCTATGTTTGGCAAGCTAGTTTAAAACTGAAAAGCTTGTTTCTAAGTGAAAGTTGTTAAGCTAGCTGATTGAATTAGAAGTGTTTGGTAAAATTAGTGGTTGATTTAGCTGAAAAATGTAAAATTATTAAAATGGGCATATCTATATGATTTTTTTTTTAATATTTACCATTACTTTATTTACATGTTAATACTCATAGCATGCTTTTCTGAATAAGGAGAGGTTATAGAGAAATTTAATTAAAATAATAAGAATAAATATGAGAATAGAGAATTAAGTGATAAGCTATAAGTTCAATTTTCTGAAACATTACAAGCTAGTGGTGACATACTCTCTTTTACCAAACAGCTTTATTTTTATTAAAACGAACTTATGATCTGAGTCAAACAAACTTTAAGCTATCTAAGATCTATTACCAAACCCACTCATAGCCTAGGGATTTATTTAAGATGCAGGTGCTTACTTCTCAGGCTAGATCTTGTTAACTATGGCTTCCATATACATATTCCGGGGTAGTCAAGCTTATTAGTTTAAAGACTAAGTGGATCATTATTTTTAAGTTCAAAACTGAAAGTAATTCAGATCTTTGCACCCAAGAAATTCAGAGTTTTTCATAGGAATGCACAATTATTTTTCTGCATGTTTCCTTCAGTCATGATACTGTGGATTCTCTAGCACTTCTGCACCTTGACTTTTAGGGCAGACACTCCTCTTTAAAAATCTAGCCATTCAAAAACTGGACTGCATGTCTCCTTCTTGCATTTCTAAGTTGTCTCTGTTGGGATACAGAAAGGTGATATAAGACCAGTTCCATCATGAAAGATCCCAGCCAATTCATCATCACTAGCTGCATGTGGCTGTTGATCTTTTGTGTCTTCCCCATCAATTTCATCCTCAGATATGTTCAAGTTCTTTTCAACCAATTCTCTAAATACTGTTGAGCGAAGAAGGATCCCAAGTGCAGTTGGAGAAGATGACTTAGTGCTGGAGACTTGGTGTGTTTTGTATTCAAAGACTTCTTGCTTTTGAGGGGAATTCAGATACTCTGAATTGTAAGTACAGCCTTCTGTGGTTGCCACTGTCTGAGACTCCTGTACTACCGTTGATTCTAGTCTTGTTTCTGAGATATTTCCTGCTGAAGGATTTAACCATCTTATGTAAGTACTCAAGTCGAAATTGGTTATAGCACTGATCCCTCTGCACTCAATGGCTGCTATGTCATAAGCACGAGCAGCTTCCTCTTGGGTCCCTATGTATGGTATGATCCATAAATTTGGTTTACCAGATGTTTTGAGAGGGTAATGAATCAAAGAAGCATAGCTATGTTTGTATGTGTGTGTGTGCATGTTTTGTAGTCCCATGTTAGGCTATGGAGATTTAACTTACTGTAGGTGCCTAGGTAGAGATATTTGTTTCCAAAAACCCTGCCAATCCTTGCTTCCCATCTACCATTGTGATGGTGCCTGCAATGTATTAACCAATTTCTAGTAATTCAGCTTCATCAACAACGATGCAGAATACATATGGTATTCAATCATCATTAGGAGTATCACCTTGCAACACCCCTATACTTTGATGCACCTCTTGAAAAGCCACTACTCTTTCTGCAAGAAAGGGGGCAAAAAACTGTCATATATGGATGAAGTGGTCATGATAATGCTCCTAAATCTTTCTTATCTGTCTCATGTAGTGCAGACACTAATATAGGGAAAAGAAGTTTTCAGGAATTTCCCTGCACTAGCAGGACAAAAGACAAGATTAATAGTCTTACCTTCTTAAAGTAGCCAAGTATTCTTCTTTAGTCATAGTTTCCATTATCTCTATCTGTTTCTCGTAATCTGAAATCTGTTGGAAGTATAAGTAGCATTAGTTGATTCATCTGCATTTAAGCATAGTAAAGACGCATACCATTATTTCTTGGGTAAAAACTATCATCATACAGGAAAATTGGTGAAAGTTGATGTTCCCCAGTACTTCAGTGCAGCTAAATCATATGCTCTTGCTGCTGATTCTTCTTCGTCGTAAGCCCCTGTGATATTTGATGGATAGTATATCTTCATATTAGTGATTAACACAGAGATTAAAGGAAAATATAGGCTTCATGACTAAGATACTCACCAAGGTAAACTGTTGGCCCCCATAGCCGATTCCAATCCATGTTCCAAAGGCAAGGTTTGAACATGGAAATACATTTCTATGTTAAAAAGGATAAACAAATGCTTTCCAAGAGAAGAAAGGATACACAAATGAATGAGAAAAAGCAAGCAACAAAACAGCAGATGCTAAAGCCTAAGGAAAGTGATCCTACCTTGCTTCCCTTTCTTCTTTTGGGTCATGTTCCAAGAGAGCTTGTCCCATAAGTGAGCTTCAAATCGACCCGTCCATCTATGTCTGTTCAAGTTCCAACTTTGATTAGCAAATGAAACAGAATAATGCTTAACATCTATTTGAAACTATAGCAGTAGGGAGTTCCTTCTTTGTTACCTGCTGACACCCCTAAATCTTGAACTTCTCTTTGTAGTAGTGTTGGCCGTAGAACTTTGCTCAACTTGTTGGTGTGGCAGCAACTGTTGCTTTTGACCTTTGTTATCAGCTGCAGGAGGCTCTCTTCGTCGTCTCTTGGCACCTTGAGCTACTTTAAACTCATCTTCTGCCATGGGCATCCAGCTCTTTCTCTTGTTCTCTTCATGCTTTATCACTATTTCCATTTCTTTGATTGTGAGCTTCTAGTCTTCCTTTCCTTCTCAACCCATGTCCTTGACTTGCTGAGTGTGTTGGTATATATTCTTAATTGTGCATACTGGTATTGGCTTTGTTATGCTTTTGTTTTTTACTACGTAAATGATTGAAGTTAAAAACAAGGGGACGATGATTACAGGGGAAATTTGAGGACAAACTTGTGTTCTTTTTGCCAGCCGAAATCCCAGAGTTTTGAATTTGCTTCATTTTATTGGTTGTGTAAGAATTAAGATATAGCTGTCATTTATAAATATAGAAAGAACCGTATCAAATTTTACCATCTAGCCATTAATTTTTGTGTTTAATAATGAATGAAATGAAAAATTAAATCAATGGTTAGATGGTAAAACTTCACATGGTTAAGTTTTTTCTAGAGAAGATCAATCCCTATTGTATATAATAGCGAGTTCTCTATTTTTTTGGCGTAAACCACGTGGTATCCGATCATCCTTTGCAGACTGACCTCAGATTTGGAATTTAGTCATAGTTAAAACTCTTAATCCCTCCCTCCCGAATTATTGTGAAGGGATTGAACCTGAGAGCTCTGCTCACACACCCAGCATATTTTGCCAATTGAGCAACCTGTGGGCCAAGTTATTCTCCATTTAATTTAAACTAAGTTTATAATATTTATTTAATGTTTTATTCTTGTAGCATTGCGTTTTTGCATAAAATGTTCCATATACACATCAGATTAACAGATATCAGTTTAAGTTTACTAAATTTTTTTAATTAACTATTTATTTTTTAAAACACAATTGTTCTATACCAACATTGGTCAGTTCTTGCAAGAAAGCTCAGCAATTTATTTTCACTTATAGTTCAAAACTAGCTTAAAGTATAATCAAGGGGCTCCCAGGGTTAGCTCAAATTATGTAACTTTGATAGGTTGCTTAGTGGTTTCATGATGTTCTTCTGTTTGATTTTGTCTAGTGGTATGTTTGAAACTTGGTAAATATTCATTGAAAAAATAAGCGCTTAGAAGTAGCTTTTGTAAATGAAGAGGTGATTCTAAAATATTTCAACGTGAAATCAAACACGCAAACAGTGCACGTAAATGTGAAATGCTCGAGTTTTTCAAGCCAATGATTTTCTACTTTTCTTATGAAATCAGTGAAGTATTGAATTAAAATTAGGAAACATCGTGTGAAATAGAAGTGTTGTGGAGCTAGCTTTGCCTTTTTATTTAATGAAGTAAGAAGAAGCACTATCATGACTAATTTTTTGGCATTAAGTTAAGAAGATCAGTTTAATACTTGTTTGGAATTTATCTCTAATTAGCTTTATTTAACATAATTGTCATAGTGATCTTCGCATAGGAGCTACAAAAACAAAATGTTGATTTCTATATCTATGTGCTGTGCTCTATATCCTATCTCTTTTAAAAGGATGTTCAAAGTTGGTTGACCGAAACCAAACACATTTGACTCGTCGATTTCAGCATTTTCATCGTGAGCAAAAAAGGTTTGATTTGAACTTAGAAGTATATACTTGTGCGCACACAGTTTTCTTGGATTTATCATCATTCATAAAAGAATCTTGTTGAAGTATAGTCTATAAAATTTGCTTCCCCTACATTATCTCAAATGGACGGGGTTTCCTATTTTTAATAGCGCATGTAACAGTAATTCATCTTGTTAATATATTACTTGACAGCTGCAGCATGTCATATACATGCATGTCTTTTATTTGTATTTAGATTAACCCTATGTCTATGGTGGTATGGTGGACCCACTAAAATGGAGGTCCACCGTAGAATCTATGTAAATTGTGTGTTCGCTCAGTTCTTTTTTATAAGAGTTAAATTAAGATGTATCATGTTCCTTTTTATAGGAAAAGATTTGGAATATGTAGTGCATTAATTATTTTTTGACAAACTTACCCTTATTTAATTGAATTTTTTTCTCTCTTTCCACTATGTAATACGTTTATAATCAATAGAAATTTTAAAAACTAGGTTGGGGCAATTTTAAAAAGTTGATGTAGATTGAAAACAAATTAAATACTAACAACCACTTTAATTATTTTTTTAAGGGGTGTGCAAGGAGTATTAGTTTGTAAAATTTTGAGGACCATGGTGGACCACTTAATTAAAAAACTTGAAATTAAATAATAAGTAATTTACCTAAATATTCCTTACTTCAACCTCAACCTCAATCTCATTTCACTTCTCTCTTAGATTCTAGCCGTCTCGGCGGAGCCGCCGCCGCCGTCCAACCTCTCTAAGAATAGATACAAGGGGGGTTTTCACCACCTTTTTCATACTCCCCTTCTCTCTTCAAGCCTTCACATCTCCCAGAAAATTCTTCTCTCTCCATCTTCAAGCTCCAGCCATGGCACCTCCAGAGGCCAAAACCAAACAGCAATCAACCGAAAATCAAACCCCTGTTTCTTCTTCTAACTCTCCGGAAATTGCTCCCAGAGGTGAAGGAATGAACATGCAAATAATAGACAGGACTAGATCGTAAAAAAGTGGGAAGAAAGAAAGCTTGTTAAGTATCAATGGCAACTTCTCCGACGGCAAGGGATAAGAAATCGTCGTCGCCAGGGGTAAGGTCCTCGATCTCCTCCGCCTTGAAGACAAAATGTCGAGGTTTTCAGCGCCATTTGTCGAAGAAGATGGCGTTGTGGGTTGCCAGCTCCAAGGTGGTGATGATGATTGAAGATGGCGTTGTGGGTTGCTTGGGATCTCATGGTGGTGGGTAGGATGAGGGGAAGATGTTGTTGGGGAAGGGAGATGAAGGAGGTAGCAGTGTCGTGGAGGAACTCGGTGATGAAGGTGGTGGTTGGCCGGTGGTGAAGACGGTGACGGTGGCCATTCCATGGTAAAGGTTATATCAATAATATCAAGTCTGTGTATAATTTAATCCATTTTCTTTTTTTAATTTGTATCATCTAATCCGAGGTAATCTGAACCATTCAAATGATTTAGTATTAAATCTAATCTAATCTATAACAACTACATATACTCGGAGCACTGATGCTACTGTTCATAAGGGGAATTATAGGGTGCACCGTAAGATCATTTAATGTTTTGCAACCTGTCTATGTTTTAGAACTTTAGTTATGAATGACTTTGTGTGTTTTTCACGTCTCCTAACACTCAAAGGTCTCCTATGCTTTTGCACCCTCCAGATCTTTTCATTTGGCTACCTTTTATCTGGAATCATTAATTGATTTTTTCTTCCCATTCAAGTGGTTCGAGTGGAAGAGGAGACGGCGGTGAGAAGAAGATGAGTTGCAGAAACGAATGTGGGTTAGGGTTCAGTAAAGTGAAGGTAAAATTGGGGTAATGGTAAAAAAAATTTAACCTAAATAATTAGGCTGATGTGGATTTAAAAAAAGGAACTTAATTATAAAAAATAGTGACTGAGATATGTTATTAACACGTGGACTGATGACTGGACTAATTAGTTTCATTAATCAGCTTAAATTGAGATTTGTTCTTAATTTGATTAAAAAACATACGTTAGGGATCTAATTTTACAAATTAATTTTTCAGGGACTTAGAATGATTCTCTTCCAAATTTCAGGATCCCAAACATATTTAAGCCTAATATTAACATATTTATGTATATATTTTTTCTTTCTCATTTTAATATTAACATTAGAAAAGGTTGTTAAGTCATCTTATTTAATAATTATATATGAACAATACAAACATATAATTTGCACATAATTAAACATCCATTGTTACCCCTTAATTTTTACTATCTATTTAACTTTATCTCATTTCGTCAATTTATTTCTCATCTATATACACACTTATTTTAATAATGTATGGAAAGTTTATTTGATTCACCCTGTATCAATTATTATTGCATATTTATAATCTACTTAGAATAAATTACAAGCGTTGTAGTAATTCAAATTTTGTAATATAATTATAATAGTAGAAGTTATTATTACTTTATCTTTTGTTATAGATTGATGTAAATATTAAAATTAAAAATTAAAAAAGGACCCATACATCGCACGAGTTTCATACTTGTACTCAACCACCACTTCTCAATCACCTAGGTCGGAGATTCAACTCTTCTTGGAAACACCTACTCTATAATCACTTCTCGGATTCAATAGATCACATATTAATATTATCATGCAGTGTCAATCTAGTGTATTGTTCACCACGTTAGGACATTATAAAAACAAATTTTTTGATCGAGGACATTTCATCTTCCACCAGTGTTGAAGCTTTTAGTGTCATTTAGTATTACTATCCTTGTAGCACATGAAGCAAAGGAAGTCACGATCCAATATATAAAATCATAAGGATCAATGATTATAGCTTTAATTTCACTCCACAAAATGAATTCGGGAGTCCAGGTGCAACAAGAAAACAATGTCATACCGAAAAAGGACACTTCCTAGTTCCTAAGAGTTAAACTAGTAACTTGATATTACGGGTCCCTAATGTGCACAAGTTTTTACTAGTGCAACCTTGCACAACCTCATTTTGACTCATTATAAGGGGTTTCCTGATTTTTTTTCTTTTTTAAATTTAATAAAATTAATTTTTTACTTTTTTAATAATAAACTCAAAAAATACTTAGAAATTCAAACCCCAAAATATATCCTGAAAATCAAACCCTCTTTCTTGCGGCCGACGTTTTTGTTTCTTCTTCTCCTTCCATATTTTTCTTCTTCTTCTTTTCTTCTTCCTCCTCCAAATCAGTGGCACAACCACCACCACGATCTCTTCCTTCCTTCCATCCCCGGACATCGCGACCACCACCATGACCTCCTTCCCTCTTCACCACCGCCATTTTGTTGTTCTTTTCCGACAGACTCAAAGCCACCATTGCCACCTTCTCTCTTCAGGTCCGGTCGAACCGCAAGCCCAATTAAGAAACCAACACCTCCACTGGAATCCTTATGAAGTCTGCAGCAAAACCCCTTCCTCAGATCGTCGTTCCGCCGTCGTCGCTTGCTGCCACCGCTGCCTGAAAATGGGTTTTCCGGCCGACTCATTTGACGTTTGAGAAAACGGACACCACCAAGTTGATCAACGACACGAGGAGAAGAAGATCCAACCCTCCGTTTCTGCTCCGGCGACAGAGCCGTTGTCGGCCTTCGTGGAGAGCGATTTCCGGCGTGGTCTCCGACGAACTCCGTTCTCAGACAGGATGCACTTTTCCAAACGATCTTCCCTCCCTCTGTATTCTTTGTTCTCCTTCTTTGAACGATCTTCCAACCCTCAGTTATGAGTTGATTTTCTTATGGGATGTTATGTTGAATTTTGTTATGTTGAATGCTTTATGTCCATTGTAACCCTTTATTTTTTTTATTTTCTTCACACTTTTGAGGTTACACTTGGTTGATTGGAAATTGGAAAAAAGAATTGGGAGGGTGGTTGAAAGGGAGGTTGGGGATTGAGGAAGAAAATAGTGGGTTGAAGGAGTGAGGAAGAAGATGAGGTTTTTTTGAGGGAGAAGAAGATGATGTTGAAACTGATATGGGCAAAAAAAAATTGAATGTAAATGATTTTTTATTATTTAGAAAACTAAAAAATGATTTTTTTTTTAAAAAAAGAAATTCAAAATTACCTACAACCGGTTCACCCCTTGTGCAAGGTTGCACAACACAAAACTTGTGCTTATTAGGGAATTCCTGATATTACAGCACAAGAAATCGTTCCTGAGATAAGTTCAACTTTGAGGGAGAGGGAAGCAAGAATTATACAACTTGGGCTTGCTTTTTTTATTTTTTATTTTTGTCAAAATTTTAGAATTTTTAAAAATAATTATGAATAAAAAATACAAATTTTAAGAAAAATTGTATTGAATTTTTTTTCTTGGGATAAAAAATAATGAAAATAAGAAAATTAAAAACATTATCAATTTTTTTATTTTTTTTGAAAAGTATATGAAATAAAATAGTTAAGTTTGAAATATAATGGTAACAATAATGGTTAGTGTATATACAGGTATTTCCGACATACAAACACGAAGTGAGAAAAAAAAATTGGAACGTACAATTAGTAGCGGTTTTAAATTGTGACAAACCTGCAGTGTTTTAAAAAATAATATAACAACACGATCCTTGACGCTTTGACGGTTTGAGCTCGCTACGGTAATCACTGCAAAAGTGGATTTTTATTTTGCGGGGGTTTTCTAGTTCACGTTTAGCGGTGATTCGCTGGTATGTCACCAAATTTAGCCGTGATTCGCGGGGTCTATGTATCATTAGTTTAAGGATAATAATATCATTTTCCGAAGCTTTCTTCCCCGTGTCTCGATCGCCTTCCCCACTCCTCTAAAAAGTTACCAACAAAGCCTTCAGATTCTATTTTTTTTCCAACGAAACGAGACCTTAATCTAAACCAACTTCTTCACGTAGTTAATTAGAAGTTGTATTTTTCGTGTTCTAGAATTAAATATTTTTTAAACCTTACACTGTAAGTTTGTAGGGGTGCCGCGAAAGCTAAACCACCAGTAGAGACGTTTCTTCCAAAGTTTTAAAAGAATCATTCTTACGTTCTAGCAATTCTCTATACCACACATTTCCGAGAAATACTTCTACATAATATGTCCTTAGTTTAAACTTCGTTATTTCTGATCACACACCTCAGTTTTATATCTATTCTTCGATGCTGTCAAGTGTCAACAATAAGTTTCCGATGTGGGGCTTAATGCATACATGCATAATAATCACATGAATGAAGTGCTATTGTTTTGCTACTTTCACGTATCCTAGTTATATAGGTGAATGGAAGTCACATGGCATCATACTTGAAGCTTTCTTTTAGTGCCATTCATTTATTTATAGACCCTTTGTTAATGGATAGAATTTAATAACTTGCTTGAGCATGATAAAACAAATAAGAAGGAATACCCAGCTAGTTCATTTCCAACATCAATCATGGGAACACAGAAGAAATCTATGAATTTGAGAGTAACTCTCTAATTGTATCACCTCTCTTTTCTGTCTAGTTTGAATTTGAGAGTTCATCTCCACTGGAGAATAACAATATAATGTTAATTGCTTCTCAAATATTTTGTGTTAACCCCAATCCAAACTTTCCTTTAGACACCTGACAAGTTGTTACAGAAGGTGCTTATGCATGATTGTATACGTACATAACTTGTTAGCATAAGTCCAGGTCTCCAATTATTTCTGATGGGAGGTCCCAAGTCAGCTTTCATGGTTATGGAATCCAAATTCCAAAGCAAATTTGACATCAGTGGATCAAATTCACGGTATATAAATCAATCAGGTCTTGCTCGAGTTAGAAAAAAGAGGGTTCATACAGGTGTTGTTGGTTTAATCTTCTGTGCTTGAAATGGGAAAGCTTTCTGCAATTTAAGAAGCTCTGTTTCATGACTAATCACTATCTGTACTCAAGATACATCCATCATGATCTTGAAGTCACATTCATAAAACCATGTAAGAAAAAATTGAATGCAACGCGTAAAATGAAATAGCTCTTATTAGCTGTTGTGACTTAGCTGCAAAATTAGCTGCTAACTAGCTCCGGAATTAGCCGTTAATTAGCTTAGATTTAGCTGTGAAGTTGGCTGTTAGCTAGCTGGCAACTAGCTAACATTTAGCTTGGAAATTAGCTGCAAACTAGCTGCTAATATTAGCGACGAAATTAGCTTCCAACTAGCTGCCAATTTGGCGACGAAATTGCTGCGAATTTAGCTTCGAAATTGCTGCGGAGAAATTAGTTACGAAATTTAGCTACGAAATGTGCTCTGGAATAAGCGAATTAGCTGGGGGTCTATTTCTATCTAATTGGCTACCATTTAGCTGCGATTTAGCTGTGTTTCTAAGAATTATCTGAGGAATTAGAAAATTGGCTGTTTGGATCGCGTATAAAATTAAAGGGTCCTTTGTCGGGCTTGTTGAACATGTTAGGAGCATTGTTTCATGAACGGCACTGCACTGCTGATCAGTGGTGCTCTCTCTCTCTCTCGTGAAATCTAGGTGTGTGCCTATATATACCCACCGCGTGTCTGTTTCATCACACGCAACCACCGTGAATAACCGACAGACACAAGCATCGACGCCGTTCTCACCGGAACAGACTCGTGCGACAATCCTTCTTCTTCTTCTGATCCACCTTCCCCACCACATCATACGTCTAACACTGCTGCACCAAAGCGTTGCAGTCGGTGGAGGAGCTTTGAGAGAAGCCACTGCACGCGGTGGCCGGAGAGGTTGATTAAGAAAAGCTAGCGGATGGTGTATTTCCAAACTGGTATTTTACTTATACAAAAATAAATGTGGAACTTCTCCATGTTTGATTCGAAATGATGCCCATGCCTCTTAAAATCCTTTTTCATTTCATTTTTGGGACTTCTCCATGTCAAAATCTTCTTTATCCTTCATGACATGGATCATTGATTCATATACTTGGAATAAAAAAACTCAAGCTCCTGACTTGTAATTACAGTATATCTAGTAACTTTTTCATCATGCCATAGATACATTCATGCTAAAGTAATTATTTGAGACTCTGGCCAGTACTGTAATTTGGACCAAATTGGATTCATGTGAAAGAAAAGGACAGGCCAATCTCGTCCATTGGAACAAAAGGATTCTAGTTGGATCTGTAAAATAACTATTCAGGTAATTGTTGTAGACAGAATCACTCACCTCAATTTTATATCTATTCTTGAAGGCTGCTGCATGTAGTGTGTCAGTTGGTACATTTTACTCAAAAGGAAAAGCTAAATCTAAACTATGGGAAGTTTTCCTCCATGAAAATGTGATCCAGTAGCACTGTTCTTATTGTATCACCTATTTTTGTGGTCTAAATTTCTAAAATTATCAATATCACTCATAGTTGGTCTAAAGAGCATAGCATGAATGAGAAGGAGATAAAAGATTTTCTCCATTATTAAAAAACATAGAAGAGTTTCTACATCGTTGAAGAACAATTTACATAAACATTAAAGATGATCAATCTCACATTATGGATAGAAGTTAGTAATCTACCATAAGAATGTGAAAATTATGAATTTTTAAAATTATTTTTTTGGATTTTTACCATTTTGTAAGAAAATAAAAGCGAGAATTAAGTTGCAATTTTTTTTTTTGAATTTTTTCTTTTTTTTCCCCTTTATTTTAGAAATACTAGACCCGAACAAAAATGATTATCCTCACTAATACTAAAATATTTAATTTAAACACGAATTTCACAAAACAATGTAAAAGCATTTTTATACATTAAATGTTTTACAAAGCAATGTCAGAGTTTTTATGCAAAAAAGTTAAATTCAAAAATAAATATAAAAGTATTTTATGCAAACACGAATTACACAAAACAATGTAAAACTATTTATTATATACCTAAGTTTTCACGAGCCAATGTAAAGGTTTTTTTATCCAAGTTTTTTTCTCAAAACAATGTAGAAATATTTATGCGAAAAAATAATAATCAGAAATCAATATAAAAAAATTTGCAAAATCATTTTTTCACAAAACAAATTTAAGAATTTTTATGCAAAATAATCTTTTCACAAAGCAATATACAACATTTTTATTCAAAAACAAATTGCTACGAATTAATGTAAAATTTATATACCAGCAAGGTGTTGGTCTAGTGATAGAGGTCTCTGTAAAGGTAATGTCACAAAATCAAACTCCCGTCATCGTATCCCGAATAGGTTAACACTCGCAGTGAAAAAAATGTAAAATTTATATTAGTGGAAAGAATCATAGAGAAAAGAGATGAGAGTTTTTGAAGCGCGTAGAGAAAGAGAGGGAGTGTTGAGGGGTAGGTTGGTCTCCACTCTCCAGGGTTTTGTTGCCGTGAATTTATGTTTGTGAATTTCGTTTTATATACCACGGCTAAAGATAATTATAATAAATATTTATATTACATAGATACATGCACTATGCTTGTTTTTAGTGGAAAATTCAACTATATCATATCCATCAATTTTATTATCTGTGTAAAAAAGCACAAAAAAAATTCTATTTATTTTATTTTAATACTCCAACTAAACTTTATTGATAGTTTTACTCTTCCAACTAAATTTATTGAATTTCATATTTTAATTAATCATTTACTATATTTTTATAAAAGAAATATGCTTCCTATACTTTATCATCTTTCAAATATATTTTTTATAATACATTATTTTTAGTTTCGTAATGTATCTCCACAGTTGACGACTGTGAGATTAATTTCCTTGAGGCTTGAAGATCATATTTCCTTGAGGCTTGAAGATCATATTAAGTGGGTAGATCATTTCCAACAATTTTTTCTTCATACACACCGCTCAAGTATGGAACTCTAAACTAAATATGCTTACTAAATATGCTCAAGATAGCAGTCTACCAACTGTACTGTATTGAGCGTTGGTTTTTTTTTTTAAAACAATTGGTTTTATAATACATTGTTGTTTAAAAACTTAATACATCTTTCAGGGTACTGCAAAATGAGGATTTCTCCTAACAGTGTTCTTAATCCAAAACTACATACTTTTAAGAGATCTGAACCTCTTCTACTCATACCAACACTTATTGATACTTAAAGTACATCTTAGTAATCGAAATTGATACAAGTTTTTTTTTTCTTTTTCCAAACGTGCTTCAATCCCCTTTTCCCGTTCCACGGTGGCAACCCAAGAACTTTACTCCTACCTTTAGAGTTTGTTTGAAGGTATTGGATCATAATCCTAGAAATGCCATTGACGAGAAAAAAAAATTGGTTTCTATTTAATATTCCTGAGAATGTAGGGTAATCTCATAGTTTTTCTCTTTAAGCTTGTAATGAACTAAATTAGAATGAATGGAAAGTTCGGCTAAAATGAGTTAAAACAAAAGTCAAATAAGGTTAGTTTTTGAGGCCAATGACTTGTTAGAAGATAAAAATGCTTTTATCACCACAATGCATGTAAATGAACAAATAACTTTAAATAGAATAAAGTCAAATTCTACATAACATATAAACACGAGTGAAATCACAAATGAAGGAAGAGAATGATGCCACCATAATTTAAGTTTGGGATGCAATTATGAACCAACATGTACTTTGAAATTATGGTCAGAAATATTATTCCAAACTATTGAGATGTAAACCACGTCAGTATAGAATTGTAGAATAATATTTCATTAGCATTTGAAACACACCTACATCAAGTTAGATATAAGAAAAGAAGAGAGAAAAATTAGAGATATAATAGATGATAAGGTAGAAATAGAAAAGAGAGATGATAAGAGAATGTGAGTGAAAATGAAATGGAAGAGAAAATGAAGCGTAAATAATTGTTAATGAAATCATTTAAACATTAAATAATTGTTAATCTCAACATCTATGTACTGTTGTACTTCAAACTTTATTCCTATCACTCTTATCAGAGTAGTCCTTTTACCAAAGAAATTGCCAATTCATAATGCAAAATCACCAAGATCACCAGTCATCGTCATCGTCATACCTGCTACCAGCAGACGCAGAATCCCAAAATCTTGAAGGTGGGTAATCTTCTACTTTCATGGAAGGTTTTGTAGCGTTGTTGAAGTCCCAAAAGCGCAAAAGACCCCGATCGTCACCATGGCAAGCAGTGACAGCTCTACAGCCATCTAAAGCCATGGCATCAAAACTAGATCTGCCCAAATAATCTTGCGTTAAACAGCTAAGCAAGGACATTGGCTGTACACCAGTGTCAACTCCCCATACACACACCATGTCAATGCCCCCAGTAACGATTTTGTATGGATCCATGTGTAACATAGTTACTGGCACGCAATGCCCATCCAACTCGGCTATTGGTTCTGGTTTTACTGGTTCTTGATTTCTCCTAATATCCCAGAGCATTGCACTGAAGCATTTGAGTTTTGGTCAAGGATCAACCATAAAAACATATCAACTCAATATAACATGATGGTTCACTAAGATTTAGCCATTTTCTTTGTAAAAACAACTAACGGACAAGAGCAGTTCACTTGTTTAGATGATTAGCCACGACAATAGCTAAGTTTCTTCTCTCATAGTCATACCTGCCATAACCGCCAGTGCATATTAAAGATTTCGAAGGGTAAGCGTCAAATGAATACAGCTTTGACTGATGCACAGCTACAGTGATGACTTTTTGCATTGTCCTTAAATCAACAGCAGTGACAGAGGAACCAGCTGCCACATACAACAGTGATTCATGGCATTTCATGTTTACAGGTGCACCAGGAAGAGAAGTCATTCCCACACAACAGGATGAACGAACAGCAGATGAAGTAGCTGTATCCCAAACCCTTACCTATCAGAAGCTCCATAATTAATTGTAAAAGATTAGCCCAGGTTTCGAGAAAATTATTAGGATTTAATTTCAATTCATTGATGACGGTTTAATTTTTTTTTGTTGCAACATCAGCAGATCATATGGTGAAACTCTGATGTATGTATAAACCTAAGCTTAGCTACTATAATGATGGGACACTTATTTGTTAGCTGCTAGTGTAAACTATAAAAAATTTCACGCTGAATGTGGACAGGGTTTAAAGTTTAAACTCAAATTGTTAACAAACAGTATTTTAGCAAGCCTGGCCAATAAGCAACAATAGAAGCATAAAAAAACATCCCTATGAACTTTGTGGTTTTTCTCAGATGGTTATGGTAGAATATAAGGTTTCAAACATTGAAGTGGAAGAAATATCTAAAAAGTAAGAACTTTCCATGGCAATCAATTCGAAGCCACAAAGTATATGTCAGATTAATCAAATAGTATATGAATAATGCTTCAATACTAGACAGACAAAAATGTTCATTTAGTAAGGAAGAAAACACTCTAGATCTCTATTAGCTTCCGCTCAGAAAATTATTTTTATAAACTGAACTTCACAGATAACTTTTTTCCTCTTTTGGACTTTACAGTAAACACATACAACTTATTGATTAGTACCTAAACATAACATATTTATGAAACAATCAAAGCATGTTAGGTAATTGACATCATTACATAAGTTATGACAACATAAAAGATGGAAAACAAGAACCTTAGAATCTCTTGACATGCTCACCAAAAGCGATGTTTTGTGCCTGAAAAATGAGGAAAGAAAGGATTTATCAATGTATTGGCGATGGCAAAAATGACTAATATGGACTCCACTCACTTCACCCATTGAGGAATAAGAGTAGAAGTGATGAGTAAGCATACTAAACAAGCAACACATCACGAATGTATAATTTACCCCTCTTAAGCAAAGCAGTATTAGTTGACAAATTATTATATGTATAAATTCACCACTAAAAACACATTTGGGTAACCAAATTAGTTTCTACTTTCTCCCCAATACTGATAAGTGATATTAGCATATGAAATTATGAACCATAATATTCAACCCATGAATTCAAGATATAAGTTAAAACATGAATTTAAATCAACTGTATAAAACAAGTCCCAGTCAATACATATCTATGCGAAAAATCATGACCAGGCCAAATCAGTAAAAATAAAATGCCACCTAAAAAATCAACATGAAAGCATGCTTGTCAAGATCTTTACTTAACTCTTGAACTTTAACGAATTTAAGATCCTAGGACACAGAAATGTGTTTTTATTTACAACAACAGTAAAGTCTTTTCTTCTTAAGTGGGATGCAAATTGTATATCCATGTCAAATATTGAAAAAGTTTGTGTTGGCTGTTGAGTGTTGATGAATATGTTAATGTTTGTCAAAAAAGAAAATTCTAAAGCTGGTTTTAGCAAAACAGGAAAGTTCAATCTGTGCTCTGTAGCATCTCTTTAACACCAGCTAATCTGCTAGGAAGGTTATAAGTGAAAAACCTTAGCATTCAATAATATCACATCCCTAAATTACAGTATATCCATAAGACAAGATACAAATCAATAGAGTAAATACAAAAGACTTTTATAAGATGGCCCTCCCTTCCCTATAAGACTTAGAATAAACGTAAGATCATAAGTTTGAAATGCATAGGCACAGCATGCCTACCCACTCAAGACTTACCCAGCCAGATTAAAATCAAAAAGGAAAAGAATAACATAATTAATTTACCAAGATGTCATCTACATTACTCAAACATAGCATTGGCGGAAGAAAAGTAAAGTAACAGATTAGCAGTGTCAGTGAATACTTTAACAGGCCAACTCATACCCGGCAACTGACAAAAAATGTACAGGTTTTTCATGCCCATATAATGTAGCCTTTAGAGCATGCTGTCCTCGTTTGCCACTTGAACCAAGGGACCATAGTCGAACAGTATTATCTTGCCCTCCACTTGCCAATACTTTGCTGCTACCCTCTCCCAACAATTTATTTGATAGTGACAACACAGGACCGTTGTGACCTCTCAAGCATCGCAGGCTAGAACCCTACAACAAGACATGGATGAAGACACTCAGAATATGTTTGAGCACTAATTCTGAATTGAGAAAGAAGTTTCATCGCACACATTGTTTGATACAGATTCCAGAGCCAAGGCTCCTACAAATAGTATTTTCTTTGCTCTAAAGATATACGTGTCTCACATATCCCCCTTACTTCCCTAAATTACTACATATATATAAATAGAGATAACTAACTTCCTTTTCTGCCAATAACTGCTCTACACAATAGTTATTTATTTCTCCTACTACAATAACTGCCCAACAACAATACACAACAAATAACTAATAAATAACCACCCTACATTACGAGCAAATCTTCGATACTCCAGTAGTATCGGAACGTGTGTCATTGTTTGAATGGAGGAGTACATACTACAAGAGTATTGTATATTTTTCCTTACACTACACACTAGCTTACAGTGATTCCCTTATTCCCTCTAGAGTAAACCTTCCAAATGGTTGGTTTGCTTTTGTATCCAGTGAAAAAGAGGTATTACATAGACAATATCTTGCTCCAATATTGTCAGAGGTGTGTACACCGCAAAAGTGCTTCCAAGAGAAAAATTGCCAAACATAAATAGTGCTTTCATGGAGCAAGCACAAGTGAACAAATAAGCCAATCTTAAAAATGCTTTTTATTTTCTTACTCTAAATTCAACACCAGCAACAGAAAATCAAATGGTAACATAAAATAACTTAGAATATTTCTTTTATTTACTTTTGATCCTACAAAAGTGTAACGAAATAGGGGTAAACATGTTTCTTATACATTCCAGTATCGACCTTCTCTATCAAGCATTAAAGATTAAACATTATAATATTTCTCCATCACTCTCTATTTTCACTCACCCCTCTACATTCTACCTTTCCTACTGAGATGCATCCCAAACATAATGGTGTAAAACAGGATTAAGAATGTGTACATAGACATGGGCCCCTCAAATATTGCTTAAACTAAGCATTACCTTCGTCCACAGACGAATGGAGTGATCACAGCTTGAAGTAACCAAAACATTTTGCTCCCCTTGTGTTTCACCTCGACGCAAAGACATTTCATTGTGGGAAAACAACCTGCAATTTGATTATTTCAGTTAAGATTAAGCCAATTTACTCAGGATTCCATGAACTTCCAGTTTTTAGGCAAAAAAAGATGTACAATTACAACTCATAAAACACAAAACAGACAATAATTCCTGGAGTGTTGGTAGTGGCACCAGCCAACAAGATGCCAAAAAGCCATGCCTCATATTAGTAACCTTTAGCCCCAAGCTAACAAAATAGGTGTAATTTCTATTTCTAAATTCTAATTATTGAGCCAGATAGTATAATTCCTTTTGGGTATTGAAAGAGTCATTAATTTTTTAGTTTATGCATATCTATGACTACGTCTTAGCTATTTACTCCATTGCAAAAAGTATGGAATATCATACTACCTATATGCTGTACTTCAGCAACCTAGAACTTTGAAGGACCCTTTTCAATCAAAACAATTCATGTGATGATAATTCATACAAAAACATCAGCAGAAGGTTTAATGTGTATTGATAAATTTCAATGCTTTAACTTCCAGTTAGTGATGAATTCTTTTCTATTGGCATTTTCAGAAATAGTTATAGAAATGAAAAAGTAAACAAGTTTGGTTACAGCTCGTGTTACATTACATCCTTTGTTAAATTCAGAAAGTGGGGATAAATACGACTAAAAAATTAACCAATAACATACAGGGATCTTCTTATGCCTATTCAGATCATTCTATGAATCAAATACAGCTGATTAATTGACCAACCAAAAAAAAAATCCAACAAAGTTTACCTCATAGAGGTGATTCTTGCTTTATGATCACTTAATGTACGTACAGCATCTCTCGAGCTATTTTGATAAGCATCCAAATTTATCATTTCTACATCTGAGCCCTGGTCACCACAACAAGCAGCAGAACGAAAGTGCTAAGAAGCAAATATCAGAACAGAAAAATCATCCCATTTGTTTCCTGATTTAAAACCTTTACACAACAACAAAATGAAACTAAAGTACAATTTTCATAATTAAGAGTAAAATAAAAAATCTCAGAAACCTCAGACCATCAAACATGAAGGATAAATTCCTGAATAACACATTTAGAGGGGAAAAAATGCTGTTGGACTATTCGCTATTTACAATTCAAAAACATCACCTTAAAATAAAATGACAATTTTATGATTAAGAATAAATAATAATTTATGTTTCTCAAAGCAAGGCAATGTAACTGGCAGCATCATAATCTAGTCCAGGTTCCGTCCTTCGGTGGTGCGTATATTGTTGAGAGAGGTATACCACACGCACCTGCGCGGAGTAAACGTGGTTTTCGTGGAGGAGCAAATGTGAGAAAGGTTTTGGTTGTGAGGGAATGTCGAGAATGAAAGGGTCGAAGAACTTGAACTGTTGCAAGTCGGTGTGCCTAGCCAGGTACAGTTCCCTGGCTCCACTTCCACTCCAATGCGAAGAAGAGGCGAGAGGTATTTCTTGATGCCATCGCTCCCTGCAACAAGAATTTCAATTTCAGTGAAAATGTGAAAAGAGAAAAGAGAAAATTCGTATTGATGAATGAAAATGGAATAGAAGAGAGTTGCTACGTGAAGAAGCGTTTCCAAATGGAATCGGAATAGGCGAGGCGGTTGAGGGCGGTGGAGGTCATCGCCAAACTGCACAGGTCGCGGGGGTTGAGGAAGGAGGCGCAGTGAGCAAAGGTATCCTCGTTGAGATCGGTTATGGTTGTCGCCGCCGGTGTTGCCGGTGAAGACGACTGTGACGGTGACGGGCCCGCCATTAAGCCCTATATTAAAAAATTTGAGACTGAATGGGAACGGGGAATTGAGAATTGAGAAGTACTAGTATCTAATCTAAGCCCGTGCATAAGCTAAAAGATTGAAACATAATATTATTAAATGGTTGACCTGTGTTGTATGATTTTTTCAATTTTCTCTTGTTCAAAATAAATGTTCACATATAGAAATAATTTGTTTTCACTTGTAAGTTTTTTAATTCCGGTAAGACATATTTTTCTTTATCAAAGTTTTATACATTTATTTATATATATATATATATATATATATATTTACTCCTAAAATAATTTTAAAATTATGAAAAGATAATTTAAGCTATATTAAATTTTTTATTTCTATTAACTTTAACCGAAATGTATTTTAAGGTAAGATGTTCCTCCCGGTTGGAGTTTTTTACCATCTAATTAAACATAGATAAAAATATGTTATATAGCTTAATATTTTATCAGTTTCTGATGAAAAAGTTAGACAAAACTGAGGCAGATTTTCAGCCTCATAACATGGTCCTTTCTAACTATGAAGGAAAGATAAATAACCACATTGTTTGTGGTAGTTCCTGCAAAAGCAAATTACAATCTGCTTTTAAGTAGAGAGTGGATCCATGGAGTTGGAAGTTACTACAAAAACGTCGATGCTGATTAAAGTTATTTCTTAGCCGAATGTGACCAAGTCAACAAAAAGACATTCGACAAGAAACTTGTCAATATTCCTCCTTACAATGATTTGGCATATGAACTGAAAGGAGAATATACGCCAAGTTCATTCAGACTTGATCCTGAATATGGTTTTTTTCGAAGACTAGAGTTTAGTCGAGGAAATACAGATGAAGATGTCATAGGAGAGTGGCACATGGTAGATCCCATATAAGCGAATTGTACTCGAATTTCAGTTAGCATAGTCGAATATAAAAATAAAACGATTTTAGAAGCCGAAAATGTGCTAAGAGAAACGCAATTTGACTTCTACTTATGAAGGTGTACTTGTTTTTACATCAAATATGGCGATGGCGTCGAAAAGGCAATGTCATTACCTTAGTAAAATTCAAACAATGTAATGCTAGGCATGGTTTAATCATTACATTATGCCTGTAAATGTACTTTTCATGAAGTTATATATAAAAAGTCAATTTGGCGTTTCATTTGTTCTCGTCTTTTATTCGATTAAAAGTGTGCATTGTCGGAGCCAATATTGCAATCAAATTAGAGTAAGTTGGTTTTGGCGATCTATTTCAGTCCAAATACGAAGAATGCTAATCTAACTAGGGATTTAAAACATTTTGACAATGAACATTGCACAAGAATGAGAATAAAACTGAGAAACGAATGATCGATCCAATTTAGAAAAGATTAAATTTAAAATTTTGGTTTAGGTGACCAAAAGTAGTGCTAACATGGTTCTCAAGAAACCGAGTTAGAAAGGCGGAATTTGACTAATATTACTTTATAAAAATGTACACTTTTACAATTATGACGAAATAAACGTCATTTTATTACCTTGGTAAAGTTCTTTCAGTAATATGTGAAAATTAGGCATGACTTAAGTTTTTGCCTATATTTATATCTTTTCATAATACTTTACGATAAGTTGATTTTCCATTTTCGATCAATTTCTCATTTCTTATTCCATTTGAGTTTTTATTTGTCAAGGCCTACGATACCTAATCGAAATCAAAAAATGGTCTTTGACAGATCATTCAATTGAGTTCGTGAAAAGATCGACTGATGTCTTCAAACTTAAGAAGTAATTAAGTAAAAAGAATCAAAGAGAAATAAATCGATAACAAGCTATTCGATTATAATGAGACTGAAATTATCAAAAATACAAAGATTAAGCCGAGCTGTCGACTAAAAGATTAGAGATCACAATCCGATCTTAAATCTTTGCAAGAAAAGCTTGGCCTTGATCTAACTGAGTTGTTTCTAAATTTTATTTTTGCCTTGAAATTGCTTTTGTGGTTTTTTCTCGGCTACTCCACACCTTTAAACTGCCAGTTGTGTGTTTATAGCAATGTTATACAACCATGCAGTCAAAAATGGTATTAAGTCCCAAAATCAAGGTAATAAGGAAGGACTTATTGATTCCTCGATAGATTCTATGCGATCATCATAATCATCTGGAGAATCATCCGAATCTTCAGAGGAAGGTGGATTGTCAATGATAAGGTCTTTTGATCGAAGAAATTATACTCCGATTTCTTGACAAGCTATCTCCTCCAAAGCATTCCAAGCCAAAAAAGATAACCCGTTTGGACCTTTAAGGATTTTGGTTATGAGGAAACCATAAGGAATGACTTGTTGTTTGTTGATCAGAGCGGAGGCAAGATGGTTGAAAACAATATTTACAACATTAATGTACTTTTCATTCAGGATAGAGTACATAATGAATATATCTTTATCAAGTACGTCCCTCAAATTTTCTACTCTCGGACAAATTACATTTATAATTATTTGATGTAAAAATTTGGCTGGCAAAGTGAGAGATGAGTAAAGAGAACGCTGAGAAATAGTAGGGTTATCTATGTGGTAAATGACCTCGTCAATGTCTTCTCTGTCACGATGCTATTGCCAAAATTCTGAACATGTTTCTCCTTCATCTTCGCTATTGAGAAGTTCAGAAAACTTTTCCCTAGTTAGAGAAATACTATGATTTAACACTGTTCCTACGAAACTGTTGTTACAGTTAAGAGACAAAGAAGACCAATAGGTCATGACAAGTTCAGGATATAATGACTCATCAGAGGCATCGCACAATTCAAACAAGCGAGTATGTCGTAGAGCATTAGAACCGGGAACTCAATAAAGGTGCAGTTGGGGGAAATTAACCACGAAAGGGAAACAGATGGTCATGGTGTTTGCCATTTTTTCCTAGACTTTCTTTGAAAAAGAGATTTAAGAGATTGGATATTTCTTGGAAAGAGATGAAGAAGAGAAGATGTGCAAAGCAGTTCTACTTATAAAGGAAAAATGGAGGGAGATGAAAAGGTTTTTGGTTTGACTGATAGGATTAAAAAGCCATTTGAAAATGGTTAAATTCAATTTGAAGTTCAAGTCGCGTGGGTCAGTATATTGGAAACTCAATACTCAACATTACCTATTTTACTAGCATAGTGGGTTATTAACTGCTCCACTATCATGAGTAAACCACCAATCTCCTTTTAATTAATTGAATAGATGACGATTAAATTTGTCTTTTATTTAGTTAAAAATATCACACTTATCAGCAAAAGAGTTCTTCGAAGTATGATATTTTGGGGGCATCTGTTAGCCTGGAATGTTTCCCAAGTTTTAGTTTGGTCAAAGAGTACACAATGGAATGATTTCGACCAGAATAAAAGATATTTAGCTAAGGCTAATAAGACAATTTCCAGTATTCGACTAACACGGCATGCTGAGTTGAAATCGAATACGTGTTGGAGATAAGATCTTAAAACAAACAAGTGTGAAACTGGTTTTCGACTAAGGCCTTGATGTGCATTGGGGTTGCATTTTCGACCGAAGTTATAGACAGTTAACCAAGTTGGATGCGTGGAAAGCAAGGAAACAAGCATGAGACACGTTGAAAGCTTAGAAGATTTGTCTGTTGCATGAAGTTGAAGAAGCAGCCTATAAATCGATAAAGCTAGGCACAAAATCGGGGTCTTTCGTCCCATTTGCAACACGTCCATAAACATTAATTCTCAACCCCTAACGCCATAAGTCCAAGCAACCGGGACGCAGAGCAACATGAACGAGTCAAATGTGAGTGATTGAGTGAGTTCGACTGACCACCTTTAAATTCCATGCAAATCTCTTTATGTTTTCCTGCACTTTCAATTCAATGCAATTTTACATTTCTTTTGCCTTTACCTTTTTATCGGTTTGAAACACATTTTACTTTTAGTCTTTTCTTTTAAATGTTTTTTATCCAATTCGCTCGAACCACTTTCGACGAATAACACTTTCATCCACTTCATTTCACGATTTACGCACTAAAGAATTTCCACATCCCAGAGTCCGTAAGAGGATTTGAATCCAGCCTCTTTATCAACATTTGGATTTTCTTGTGATTTTACCTGATTCTATTTGTTTACCAAAAATCAGAGTAAACAAGTAGTACTAGTGACAATTAAGTAGCCACGATTAATGTTTACATCTCTGACGACTTTTTCATTATTAGTGACAATTAACTTATCACTATTAATGTTAGCATTTTTGACGATTTTTATTGTCACTACAGCCTATAAATATTAGTGACAATCAAGTCATCACTATTGATACTTGTATTTGTGACGACTAAATTTATCATAAATGTACAAAATTATTACTAACGATTAAGTGGTCACTATTGATGTTTGCATTTGTGACAAATTTTTTTTGTCACTATTTCCTATAAATATTAGTTAAGTCATCACTGTTGATACTTTTATTTGTGACGACTAATTTTTGTCATAAATGTCCGAAATTATTAGTGATGATTAAGTAGTCACTATTAATGTTGGCATTTGTGACGCCTTTTTCTGTCACTATTGCCTAAAAATATCAGTGACAATATTAACGTCACAATAAACATCAATATTTGTGACATTTAAAAATGTCATCACTAATATATTAGTGACTTAGTATTTTTTACGACTAGTGATGAACGTAAATTTCATCACAAAATACTCACAGTGACGATTTTTTAAACTTTTAATGACGTAAATGAACGTCACTGGTCACACATTTTCTTGTAGTGCTAGTCAGCAACATTTTCAAACCATTTGCAGGAAAAACTGCGAATCCAATTGCTTTTGGTCACGCCGGATCCAACGTGACCAAAACCACCCCATATCTCTAATATTTTTTTTCATACCCATTTTTACTAATTTTTTTTTTTGCAATATTTCAAAAAAACAAAACCAGGGTTAATACATGACACACTTAGTCTTACTATATACTTCTGTAAATTCTCATGTTGGTCTCATTAATAAATAGTGAATGTGAGTTCACATAATCTAATATTAAGATCCATAAATAATATTTAGGCTATTATATTTGGTGATTTACCATAAGTAAAAATCTCAAACCCCTTCCCTCCAAGCCCGATTTCTCAGAGGGATCACCGTCTTCATCTTCATAAACTCTGACATCTACGGTGGTGCACAACTCTTATGTTACAGCAAACAAGGGTTGGATTATGGTGGCGCACAAAACTCAAACTGAAGGGGGCTTGAAAAAACCCATGCATGCGTGGGTCGAGGCATGCAAGAACGAGCTATTGATGTATTAATTAGACATGGTAGAAGTGGCATGGAACTTCCCTTGACTTCCGTGTATTTCACAACCATTCATTTTTGTTTTGCATGAGTTCGATCACCATGGATATCATCGACAATAGAAGTGGTGGTCGAACTCGAGGGTGAGCGCGCAGACAGAGGAAAATGGCAGATCCGGGAGAGAGAAAGAGGTTAGGGTGGTTTTATTTTGTATGCTTTTATTACTAAACCAATTTTAATCACTCATCTAAACAATATTTCTATAACCAAAAGAAATAAAGTAACCAAAAAAATCTTAAAGAATATTTCTAGTCTTCTAAATTCTAAAATTTAACGGTATTTAATCATGGTTCACCAACAAATTCAAATTAAAGTGTCTATTCTAGTCTTTGCCATAAAAAATATGATGATAGTACTATATATTTACGCGGTTGTCTACCTATAATAGTGGATGTATAATGGTACTATACGACCCAAGGAATATATAAATTAGAGAAAGGTTAATAATCCATATCTAAAAAGAAAATTTAACTGATAAAAAAAAAATTATACCTTAGAAACTTAAAATATGCACTGATTTCAAAACCACAAAAGTCGAGGACCAAATCTTGGACCGAATCGAATCTTTGAATAGAAACACTAAATTTTAAGGAAACGTTGTCATTGCTTCCTTAAAAACAGACATAAAAATTTAAACCGGGAGCTGAGGGATGTATAACATATATCATATACACTTAATAAGTCAGCCAACCAATTTGTTACACATGATGGTGCTAGAGCTTAGCTTGGCTTGTTTGCAAAAGGTTTTGAGTGAATTGCACTCAACTTAATTCATATGGTAATAAACATTATTCTTTTCTAAAATCTACACTTCACCTTACTTCTTTTAATTTTTATAATGAAATATTAAAATTCGTCATAAAAATCTTAATTGATGAATAATAGTTGGAATTAGTGATAAATTTAATTAAGGATCTTTTCCGCCACTAATATAAATCAATTTATTTTAGAGGCGGATTTTTTCCAGCTCTAAAATTTATCATTAATGAGTGTAAGTTTTGACAAATATTTTAGAATTAGCAACAAATTTTAGAATCGAAATAACATATGTCACTGCTTTTTTTATCTTTTTACGATGAAATTATCAATTTATAAATTAAAGATGGAACCTATGTTGACGGACAAAAATTTCTCTACAAAATTTGTCGTTAATTTCGTCATTGTTATTCATGCTACAGATTTAGCCAAGAATTTGTGACATATTCTAATATTTAATTTCATTGCAAAACTTAAAAAAGACTGGGGTGGAAAGTAAGTTTAGAGAAGAATGAAAACATGAAATTTAGTGTCAGTCATATATGAGCAAAGTTGAACATAGTAGAGTGTAATGTACTCAAACGTTTTCTATCTCCTTTAGGTTGGACTTCAATCAAATCAACTATGGTGACTCATGAGGGGTATTCAAGGGTTTCGAGAAAATTGCTTATATTAACTTTTACATGCTGAAACATCTTTGTATGCTGTGAAGGGACCGGTTTTCTGTCCAAATGCATGTGCCTGATCTGCGTTCTTCAGGAACCAGGATCTATTTTGTCCCCATAAGATAAAATAAAAGGCCTCTTGTTAATATTTTTTTTGGCAGATTCCTTTTTTTTTATTTTAAATAGGCCTCTTGTTAATTGATATTTAAAGATATTGATTAAGAGGTTAAAAATAGAAAACAAATCCACGGGCTCCTGATTGATGTTCTAATTGATCAAATACATGGTTGTTTAGTATAATAAATAAAAAGGGTTGGCTAAATGACCCCATAATTAATTGGGGTCATTTAATCCCATGTTCACATGGACCAATAAGATTGTCCCATAATTAAAATTAAAAAATAATGTGGAAATAAATAAAATAAATGACACAATCTTATTGGTCCATGTGGACATGGGGTTGAGTGACCACAATTAATCATGGGGTCATTTAGCCAACCCCTTTTTTTACAAGAGGAAAAATAAAGAAAACGAAAAGTTATGTCATAGCGTCAAGACATAACGACTCCATAACAAACGAGGGGTGGAAGGCTGGAAGCTTTCAAATGGCATGTTAAGCACCGTACTGATCGTGTCAAGCTAGGTAATCTGCAGTATGATTCTTCTCCCTCGGCACATAAGTCACGACAACGTTCCAATCCCAAGAAATCACATCTCAAACTCTAGCAATAATATCCCTCGCTCAAAACGATGAAACATCAACATTATTTATCAGTTAATGTACCACATAATAGAAACATCATGGTGGTCAAGATCCCAAGCAAGTTTCAACCCAAGTTACACATCCCAAGCAATTTATCAAGATAAGCACATCCATGACCGAAGCTAAGAGAAGACACTACTACATATTTGCCCTATAACCACAGTTTCTTGCGGCCAGTTACCACGGTTCAACCGTGGTATTGCTCGGCGTAGTAATAGATCAATTACCACCGTTGAAGGCGAAATCGTGGTAATATCATGCCTCTGTTACCACGGTTGAAGGCGAAACCGTGATAATTGTTCACCTGTTACAGCGGTTGCAATCAGAAAACCATGATACTATCATACTTCTGTTGCCACGGTTCAAGGCGAAACTGTGGTTATAGCATACCTCTATTACCACGGTTCAAAACGAAACCGTGATAATTTTATTCCTCTATTACCATGGTTCCATAACCTTTGGTAATAATTTTATTTTAAACAATCTGTAAAGTTGTTAACACATGATACACGAGGACGCAAAGATTTAGTGATTAGCATAGTATATAGAGTGTGCTTTTATATTAAACATATAAATCAATAAAAGATTAAGAAAAAGTTATATACTAGTCACAAGCTGAGTTCTTCATGTTCTCTACATTCAAGCACATGCTGTGAAATTCACCATGGGAAGAGAAGACTAATATAATTGTACAGAAAACCAGCTTCAGAAACTGAACAACTTGAATATATTTGATACTATAATCATGGATTACTTACAGAACCATAGCCAGAAATACCACGCGAGCCTCCAGACTGCAATGCAAGCATACAATCCTCCAAGCTAACAAGGGTCAAACAAACTAAACACAAACATTTGAATCTCAATTTCATAAACTATTCACTAAATCCAAACTACTAAAATCAACTTGTAATCAATACAACAAAAACTAGTAAAATCAATTAGTCAGAGCATTGTTCGAACACACCATATATACTATTGTTCCTTTCCTCAATTTCCTTCATCTCCAAAACCCTATTTTTTTTCTCCAAATCACTCACCTTCACTTCATTCTCTGCCTTCACCTTCTTCAACCATTCCAATTCCTTCTTCAATGACTCCTTGTCTTCCAGCTCCTTCACCATTTTTGTCAGTCATGGTTGTCCCGGATAACTGCACCGCAACTCATATGCCTGGGCCCTGACAACCAGCTGCCGTCCATCGCAACCGTCACTTGCAGCGCTGGTTGAATCGCATCAACTGAAGCGGACACGCTATAAACGCTAGTTCCTGGCCATTTTTTCCAGCTTGCAACATCCATAAAATTTTGTTGAAGAACAAAGTTGAAAAGCCATGGACTTGCACTAAACCCTAAAGATGCTGTCATTTCTCCACCTCCAAGCCCACCAGAGGGTCGCAAAAGCTGTCACATTTTGCTACTGAACCAACGTTCGAAACCAGGTCAAGAAAGGTTGGGTCTCTTGAAGTGGCGACATAATCGAACTGAAATGAAGCCACAACCTCTGCGAATCTGGGCAGCACCAGAACAAGTGATTAACATCTTTCATGCTCGTGCGGCACTAATGTCATAACAGATAATAATGAGTTTTAAAATTTTAATTTTAGTGATTAACAAAAAAAAATAAAAAAATAACAGTACAACCCTAAGTCCAACCCTCTAAATTAGAGAAGACTCGAAAGAATTACTCTAAAAGATATAAAATTACTTCCTTAAGCTCTAAGTATTTTAAAGGCTTTGTTTAGGTCTCAAAGCCCAAAGATGACCTCTAAGTCCAACCCTATAGACGACTATAGTGATAGTGTAAACATCAATGGTCACTAATTGAATACTTTGTGATATCTTTTTATTTACTCCCTTGAGATTAAAAATGTTCAAGAATTTAAGAGTTATTTTAATGAGGTGTCAACCATTTGTTGTTTATAATGATTTTATCCAACTCAAACAAAATTACTTAACTAGAGGGTACACACGATTTATTGTACATGGTTTAAGAAAAAATCTACATTAACTTATTGTGTGTATCCCTTAGAAACCAATTTATATTTCAATATTCCCCCACTCCCACCAGTATTGGTTTCAACCTTGTAAACTGATCTACTTCCAATATAGTGTGTTTTCCTTCCTCTAAAAAAGTAAGAGATTTATTTTATAGGGTAAACTAAGTCATTGCAACTATTAATTGATGTTCCTTATTAAAGTGGATAAACACTATTATTATTGACTGTGATGACTCATTGGTATTTTGTTTTATCTTATATTAAAGTCAATTGCACTTCTTTATTTATGACCAAAACATCTAAGTAAATGTTTTTTAAACTAATTAAAAATAACTTATTCTCACATATGAATACTTCTGAATTTGTTTCAATAAGCTTTTCAACTAAACTTATGAATAATTAAATAAGTTATTTTGACATAAATTCTCATGGTATATTGTGTATATTTTATAATTAAAAGCATATTATTGTTTAGTGGTCAATGACATGTTCAAATCCAACACGAAAACTAATTATTACCCTGTAGCTTAAAAATTAAAATACTTATGTACCCTGCCTGATTAAATTACTCTAATTCTTATTGTTATAAAAATATTTTAAATTTATATATGTTGGCTCCTCCGTTATTTTTATTGAAGTTCCGCCACTGATTACCCATAGTGGTGCCCAGGGATTAACTTTGTTGAAGATCAAGAATGACTAACGAGTAACAAGTAAGATTAGCTACAAATATTATATTCACATTTCTTTAGTTGAAAACTGCAAAGAAAATGTCTTATCGCCAAATGTTGAGCCACTGGAGGCAAGTTGGCAATGCCATCTGTGGCTGAGTTAATTATATCAAAATATCTTGTCATATGACTAATAAAATATAAGATCTTAGTAACATATTAAGTATTCACACGGTCGTTGAGGATCTTAAGGAAAACTTTTTCCTTTTTTATGTGTGTGGCTTCAAATTATTTATTCAAACCTTTCAAATTTCCTTTGATCAATATCCCTTCATAACAAGATATTATGACATGATTTAGTTTTCATGTTGTTCTTCTAGCACTATATATGCATTATTTTTATTAACAACAAACACAATTTCATTAATAACCATCGAACTTACATCCCAATTTTCCTCTTGTAACTATAAAAAACTTGAGTACATCCCACTCAAGAAGGAAAACAGAAAGGCATTCTAAGTATTACCAATTAAATGCTCATATCAACATCTCTAATACAATCTTGTTTTACAAGAGAATCAACAAAAGCATTCACCTCCCTATACACATGAACTACTAATACAATCTACTTCCTCAACCAGGAAATCAATTTTAATTTATTAATACATTCAGCAACTTCCATGATCTGTTCTTATTATTGTTAAGTCGTGTAAGGACAACAAGGCCATAAGGATTTCACCCACAAAGTCACTCTCACCTTAAGCATCTCCTATATATCACTAGCATAAAAAACTTCGTTGTCCAAGATTAGCTCACTCCTTCCCAGCCAAAAGAGACCAACATATGGTATAGGAAATAAATTATCAAATGATTGAATCAGATTCAGATTTTAAGCACTTCCAATCCAACATTAACTCATATAAAGTCTCGAACGTTCCAGGAAACTCGTTTTCGTACCATGGGTAACCCTAGGAAGAAGACGATCATTGCGCCTGAAATTAGAGCGATGAGCACTTTATAGCCTCTTCGTCTGATCCCCATTGAACACCAGACTCGACCTCTTCGTTTACCTGTTCAACAAAGCCCAATTGATTACCCACAAATGAGAAATTAATCTTCAATTTGGAATTTGGTGCAAATTGAAGACTTAGCACAAAAGACGAGAAACAAAAAGGTCATAGAAAGAGAGAGCAGAGAATGACAATTGGCAACAAGATACACCCTTCAATTATGCAAGGAACAACTGTTGATAAAAAGGGTATAAGCATGCGACAAGGGCTCTGGGAAGAGGGTGGGGCAGGGCTGGGCACTGGACGGCCCAGGCACTGGCGACAGGGGCATGCAATCGTGTGGGGTGGTGGTTGCTCAGTATCGAGGCGGAGGAGGAAGAGGTGGCAGCGAGAGTTTGAGATTCTGAGGTTTTGAGGGTTTTTAGCGAGTTTATAAGGAACATAGGGCGAATAAAACCGTCGAAGGTTAGGCCAACACTAACTTGTGGACCAAAAAGATGAGCTGGACTTACTTCACATTAGCTCGGACATAATTGACGCTAAGTTGACTGGTGATTTTAACGCCAGTCGGGAACGCAAATTTAGGCAGTGATTTTAGCACCAATTACGGCCGATGTTAATGATAGATGAGCTTATTCTAGTTAGCGTCGGTTGTGCCGAATATACCTTTAAATGGAATAAAATTTTAAATCAACACTAATGAGCAAAAATTAGTGTCGGAGATGGGTTGAACGCTAACATTTTACTCTAAAACAGGTCTTTCTTGTAGTGGGTTGGAAATACGAGCAGGGGAAGCTGCCGATACGGATGTACATAAGCAAAACCTAGTCAAAAATCGTTGAAGGTTATATCCACTTGATATTAGCTCGTTCATAACCAATTATAAGTTGGCTTGTGATTTTAGCGACGACTAAATACCGCCGCTCACGGACAGCAGGGGAACGCAAAATTTGACCTCTGATTTTAGCATTGCTTAGGGTCGATGTTAATGGTTGGTGAGTCGGTGCTATTTAGGGTTGGTCATGCCAAATATATCTTTAATTGTAATACAGTTTAAACTTGACGCTAGTGAGCAAAAATTTGCGTCGTAGTTTGGTTCAACATTAATTTTTTTACTATAAAATAGGTTTTTCTTGTTGTGTGTTGGAACTACGAGCAGGGGAAAAATGCAGATACAAACATAGTCAAAGCAAAACCCAGTCGTTAATGCCAAAGATATTGTATTTTCTGCCCTCATTATGCAGGAATTGCATTCTTTATTGAGGTTGGCCTTGAGACTTGCAAAAAATATGTGGTCGTGTTTGCAAGTATGAGTCCACAGGTTGGATTTGGGTGTTGTCGATGATGTAACGAAGAATTGTTGGAGGGTGACGACCGTAGACAGCAAATGAGGTAGTCATCCATCTGGAGGAGTGCACATATATTTGCATTATACCAACACTCTGCCATGTGAAGGTAACAAAAGCATCTCTTTGCATTTTTTTCGGAAAAACAACAGAGATGTGTTTCATTGTCACAATTAGCAACTTCGGTTTGTCCATCAGTCTTCAAGTGATATGCAAAAATGAAGTGAAGTTTGTCTCAATATGAGTCGATAGAATAGGGAATCCTACGGAGACAACAAACTTCCAACAAAAAGCGGGAAGCGAGAGCAGCAATAGTGAAATGAATCGAGATCCCCACAAAATGCTCTTGTTTGGACAATCGTTCTACCACAATCCAGATAATTGTATGACCTTGAGAAGGAGGGCGAGAGGGCGAGGCTAGTAATAAAATCCATGACAATTGCTCCCAAATCAAGGTAAAGACTCTAAAAGACCCTGTTTCTTTTGTGGCAAATGTTTGTTGTATTGACAAGTTTTGTTGTTGTTGTTGTATTGGCAAGTTAAACAAGCTATGATGTAATATTTAATGTTTGCATGAATGTCTTGCCATTGGAAAAAGGCAACAACGCGGGCAAGAGTTGGCTTTAATGCGGAATGACCTGCTGATGGAGATGAATGATACTCTGCCAAGATTAAATCTCTCATACAAGCAGTGTTTTAAGACTCGGTTCGACTCAGTCGGTTTGATCGATCGAACCGGGACTCAGTCACCTGACCGAGTCGAGTCAGCCTTTGGATCGGCTGTGCTTTAAGACCGATAAGAATCAGTTGACTCGGCCGAGTCAATGGTTAAACCGGTGACTCGGTCGGTTTTGGTCGAACCAGTGAGTCACCAGTTTTTTTTCCACCACTGAAACGACGTCATTTGGGGTTTTTTCACCACGCAAGCCGCTCAACAGCACCAACATCACAAACCCCAATCTGTCATCACCAACTACCTTAAACCACCACAGAATCAGCCCCCAATTCCAAAGACAACCAAACCCCAACAAATATCCCCTAGCCTCGGCTTTCAACCCCAGCGCCAACCACCACGCTCCTCGCACGCCGCCACCATGCCAGCCACCGCACCACCATTGCGGATCGAGCCCCAATGCCAGTCATCGCATCCCTTGCGCCACGCGTCGTGCCTATGCTGGCCGCCACGCTTCTCGCACCACCGCGCTGCAACACTGGAGCCGTCGTACCATCTCTCTCTCTCTCTCTCTCTCTCTCTCTCTCTCTCTCTCTCGATCTCAATCTCACCCTTATCATCGTCTCTCTCTCTCTGTTTCTCGATCGCACTCCCTCTCTCTTTCTCTATCTCTCAATCCTTCTCGTGATGGTGTCCCTTGGCTGGAGAGTAGACGGTGGTCTCCAGTGGAAAGGAAGGATTGGCGGTGGTGTGAAGAAAACAGGCCATGGGCTAGGTGAGAACTAGGGTTTTCATCATTTTTTCCCCTCTTTCCCCAATTCTCATTGATGCGGATGCTCCTTCTTTTTTCCTGATGTGATAGGTTCTAATTTTCTTTTGTGGGGTGAGAGTAGGGCTTGAGAAATTGGGCTCAAGGTAGGAAAAGGAATTGGACCGTCTCCGCCCAACATCAAGTCTAGATCCCTTTTTAATTTTTTTTATAAGCTCCACCAATCAAACATTATTAAAATTTAGTTAGAAAAACAATAACATCGGTACCTCACTCATCTCCACCACTCAAACATTGAATGTTGTATTGTGTTTGTCAATTGTTAGCTTATGCACTCATGGTTGTTGAATACTTTAACTATGTTTAACACTAATTTTGTGCGCTTTTGTTGTGATTAAAGCGTAGAACCTATGTTTTTTATGACATTTGCAACTTATTAGTGATATTTTGTTGCAGTAAAATCTTTCTTGTTGGTTGTTTAATTTGAATTTTAATGTATGAATTTATTAATTAATGTTATGTGATATTATTATTATTAATATTTTTTAATAAATATCGAGTCAACCACCGAGTCTAGCAATCCGCTTAATGACTCTTTGGTCCAACCAGTGACTCGTTGACTCAATGCTTCAGTCGAGTCGATGGCCAAGTTAAGTCTTAAAACACTGTATACAAATGGCGATCAAATTTTTAAAACATTGTTTTTAATCTTGTCTATTGGGACTTGGGAGAGGGAGCCAAGTGTAGGGTTGGAGTTTTCAATCAACATCCCTCATCAAGATAAACATTAGGCTTAACTTTATTTATTGATAAGTTAATTTCATTAATTATCTTCAGTAATTGTTACTTACCTTCACATATCTTTAGTTCACAAAAGATGAGAAATTAACTTCAAGATTGTGACTAATTATTATATAAATGGAATTTTAAAGTATTTGTAAGGGCAGGATAAGACGAAGCATGTATAGGTGTCAAAAGAAAAAGCATAGGTTTTGAAATCTATTGTTGACCGAATGCGACCCTAAAGATACGGAAACAACGTACGATTGAGGAAAAAACTTTGTTGTCACGGAACCGCAATAGCATGCCTACAAAGTTGGAATTGATTTACAAAAATATTTAATATAGTTGAATTTTTTAAATATTTAGTTTATGATTTGATTTTAATTTGTATGGATAAATATTTGTTGGAAGAAACTATTCAATGTAATTTCAGAGTCTTAGGTAATTAGTCTCATGACTGTCTACGGTAGGAATACTTGAAAAAAAAGAGTTTTTTTATTTTTGGAACAATTTGAAAAAAAGTTGGAATTGATTCATTGCATATTTCTCAATTTTTGTTTTATGAAAATATTATTACAGGTCAATAAATATATAAACATATAATTTTATTCCAGAGCGCACAAAATGTTATGAATATACAATATATATTAATTCTGAAAATTTCCTTTTAAAAATTCCTTAAAATTCGTGTAATGTTTTTTCCATCTCAATATGTCAAATATATATATATATATATATATATATATATATATATATATATATATATATATATATGTGTCTGCACTCAAAATAATAGAGAGTAATTTTAATTTAGAGCTCAAATAATTTGAGTGTTTGACACATACAATGATAATAAACTTTTTTATACTATTTTATTTATCAATATATTTTTCAACTGTTTATATTATTATATTTTATTTATAAGATCTTTTTGAAATTTCCAATTGCTGATAAAGTGATAATGGAAATATATACTCATACAAAAATTATTGTTGCATAAATTTATTTTTGATGTAAAATTCCATGTCTCAAGGGAAGCTTACTGGACACTTAGCTTGGTAAGTTCTGCGAAGCTTACCATGTATCTTGATTGATTAATATAATAGTAATAATAATAATGAAAAATAAGATCCTAGTGCCAACAAATAAATTATTATTTATTAACCCTTGAGGTACCCCACTTTAGGATAAAATTATAAATTTGGTAATCGAAACGAAAGATACGAAACCATATATCTTTTTTTAATAATATATTCTGTCTTTACAAATCTTTATTTACAGGCACGTGAAAACGGCATGGACGAATGAAGCGTCGAAGGAATAAAAGAAAGCACCAAAAAAACTACGTATATTATTATACAGAGAAAAATCGGGAAAAAAAATCTTTTTAATTTTTTAAAAAACTTAAAATAGTTTTTTTTCTTTGGATTGTCTAAATAAATTAAGGTAAAAATTGGTAAAACTATTATAGTCTTAGATAATTAGAATATTTTGATATGTGTCTTGAATTAAAATTTTAATGACACGTGTCATAATATCATTTTATCACCTCGACTAGAGTAATTTTACTCAAAGTAAATGTTGGTGATTTAGACAACTTTTTTAAATGTGATTATTTTATTTATCACTCCTTTTTCTTTTAGTTTTTGCATTTATAATATTTATTATGAGATTGTTTAAATCACTCATGTGAAAGACGTTATCTAAATTTAATTGACCGATAGAATTATTTAAAAATAATAAATAACTTGAACACCATTGGTTTTTTATTTTGAAAATTTTGGGTAAAATTATTCATATGACTAATTTAGACCATCTCATTTATTGTATGCATGTCAATTGAAAAAAAAAAAAGTAAATTTTAAATAATCATGTCATAAGTTGAATAATTAAAATAATGAGTTGATAGTTGTAAAAAAAATAGATTTTTTTAAAACCGGTCCGTAATATATAAATCAAGCCGGTGGACAAAAAGTCATTACATTAACCTTAACTAAACAAGAGCCTCTAAAGGAACTTTCTCAATTCAAACTAAATTATCTAAAGATGAAGCATTTCAAGCTAAAAAGTCTGCAACTGAATTGCCAAAACGGCGAACAAAAGAAAAACCAACAAAATCAGCTCAGTTGATATTCACTTTCTTATTTTTATTACTTTCGTGTTTGATAGACAAAGAAAATGTAAGCCATTGTTACGATTTTTATTCAATTATATTACTAATATAAAAACCTTCATTCATTTAAATTATGATTCACATATTTATTAGTTAGTATTAATATATATTTATAATAAATTCTTTTTCATTTATATATTAATTATTGTCAATAAATGAGTTCAACTTGAAAATAGTTAAATATAAGTTGATAAATGGTTGATGCAAGGTGTCCATGTAAATTTTTTATACTTGCACCAAATTGATTTTCGCCACATCAAAAATTTAATTTAAATTAAAATTAAAAACACATTTCGTCTTATATGACATAATGTAATTGGATTTTAGTGAAAAGCCTCTTTACAACAACAATACATATCCATTAATCTCAAATAAATTCACATTTCAAAAATTATAATTATTAAGTTTATTATTATATAGCGTTATTATATATATATATATATATAAAAGCAATGATCATGCCCTTTTAAAAAATAAAATGCTTAAATGTAGTTTTAGCCCCTCACTTTTAGTTCATTGTGCGATATTGGTCCTTAACAAAAACAAAAATTATTAGTAGTTATCACCCTCATATTAACGGTCATTGTGCGATATTGGTCCTACTATAGTTTAGAAGATCTAATAATATTTTGACATGCAAAATTCTATCTTATGATACATGTCAAAATATATTGGTGACCTAAGAGGCTAAGATTAAAGTGAGTTTATTCAATATTTACCTTGAGTGATTTAGACAATCTCATAAGTAATTGTTGTAAAATCATTTCTATTGTTTGACCATGGTAGGAACTATATTATATTTTTTATTCAATTTATGAAAGTAAGCTTTTTTTATTTTTACGATAGAAAATAAAAACAAAGCTCTTTTATTGCTAAAAAAAACTAAAACTTCGTCACGGCAAACAGAGGAGACAAAAGATAAGTGACTTTTGGTATCTATACTGTTAAATATATGAAGACGGTATATTTGGAAACCGATAAAAAAGTAAAAATTTACAATTTAGTTTTCCTTTTTATGTTTTTGAGTTTGGTTTCGTTCGCTAATCTAGGAATGTTGCGGACTTCCTCTCTCGTCAGGCTCTCTCTTTTGCAAATCGTGTTTAGGTGGAAGAGCGGTCTCCGGTGATTGAAGCTTTCTTGTTCTATGATGTAATTGCATGTGCGTCTTCTTCTTAATATTATTTCAGCTTCCTAAAAAAAAAATACTTGATTTGTTCAAAATCTTTAGACTTAAGTATAATTCTGTAAAATGTTCATTATTTACATTGTTTGAACTTGACATTAAAGCTTTCACTAAAAAAATTAAAAAGAATTTGAATTCAATCTCAAATTACTTGTGGATATTCATTTGTTTATATATTACTTAATCCACAAAAGTTATAAAAAAAAGGTATATTTTCTTTTCAAATTTATATTTTCAATTAATCAAAATGAATTAAGGATATCAAAAAATATAAAGACAAAATATAACTTAAATACATTACAGGTTGCATTACACGTAACAAAAAATCTAAATAAAGAATCACTTTTTTTAAGATAGTACGCACCCAGAGAAAAAAAGAAACTATGAGATGCAAGTATGAACAACACCAAAAAAAACCAATGTTATAGAAAACTACAAAAATTAAAATAAAAGAGTCAACGTTGCTGAGAGAAGATTCATCGTGAGAAAGGGAAAAACCTCAAAAATTTGAAGACGATCGTAATCTTAGGGTAGAAACATCTATAAAATGGGATAAGGATAAGCGTTTCTTCCATATGAGAAAAACACATCTTATATATTGATAACCATAAAGATTTACTTATATTTTAACAATTCATTCCAAATTTGAAATTCGCTAAATTTTGGCATTATATTTATTAATCAAATTAATTAACACAAGTGAAATTTAAAATTTAAATTAAGAATTACTTAATTTATAACCTTCCCTTTAAATTTTTAAATTGATTTGAAAATATTTTAAAATTTTCAAAATTATTGGAGGGATCCCTTATATTAATTTTGATTTTAAAATTTAAATATTTCAATGCTCTATTATTTTTACAATTTTGATATAAAAATTAATTACTATACTTAATTTAATTACTTAATTTATTATTTCAATGCTCTAAATATTTCAATTTTGAAGTACTTAATTTATTTCATAATGTTTGAACTAACTAAAAAGATCGAAGCTGTGATATTTTTATCATTAATTTTGAGTTTCATATTTTATTTTTGAAATAGTTGGAGGAAAGTTGAGCATTAATTTTTTTTATAGAAATTGAATATTAATTTTTCATTTCAAATTCTAATTTTTCAAAAATAGAAATGAATTTTATTTATGTTTTCTAAAAAAATAAATTGAAAAAACTTTATATATTTCAAGATTTCAAGATTATTGGAGGGAGTTAAATGTTATAATTAATTTTTAAATTTAATTTTTAATTTAATATAATTATATTTTATAACATGTAACTATTTCAAATTTGATTTGGTAGAGGCTTAGTCAAAATGATTTGTTAAATTTGGATTTTTAGTCAAAATTATTTTGAATTATTTCAAAATAATTTTTATTTTTTAAATTTGGATTTTTAAGCGTGAATGATTTGTAAATTTTTTATTGTATGTATTATGAAGTAATTATTTAAATTTGAAATTTGGATTAAAAAAAAGAATCTTTTAATTTTTTAATTGCCGGTTTTATGAATTAATAGTATTATTAATTTCGAATTGTTGTATTTTTGTACTTTAGCATTTATCAAATGATAATTTAAAAAAAAATCAACCTATATATTACTTATCCTACGTGATATAATGTTTAAAAAAATTCCTATTTTAATATTTAATTAAAAAATATAGCTGGACAAGTTAAATTAGGAAATAGTCATTGGCCAGCCCCCTACCGCTTCGTGCGCTGACCGTGGGGCGAAAGATTAGTCTCACGGCAATCGGCTGTGGGGATAGCTTGGTCAAGACAAAAAAAAAATTAGGAAATAGTTCTAAAAATAATTATTTAGAAAAAAGTCTTAGTAGGTAGAATATATTGACAAGTGGGATTAAATAAAATAATATATAGTTAAATATAGATTTTCTCATAACATACATCCCATAAATCTATTATTTATACATTGTCTAATGTAAGACTTCGTTAATATTTAATAGTTCCTTGTTTAATTGATTACATGCTCATGAGCAATTTTATGAATTTTAAATTTACTTAAATTAAAAAGTTAATTTTCAACATAATTTAAAAAATTAATTTGTGGAATAGTCTGATTAGCATACCAATCTACATATAATTTAATTTAATTTATATACATTGTAAGTGTAAAACTCACTAAATGAAATTAAATAAATTTCTGACACATAAACATAATTGTTTCTGCACTATAAATATTAAACTCATGTATAAATCCTATATGTATATATTTATTATTATTTTGTAGATGTGGAGAAAATAATACTAATGTTAAAATTAATAATAATAATAATAATAATAATAATAAATAGCCTTAAAATAATAACAATAATAAATGATAATGAATATAATAGTAAAGCAAATGCCATATCATCACATCTATATTATTATTATATGAATATAAAAAAACCCGCTGTTGAAACAGCCCACTGGAATGGCAAACATGGCCCCTGGTTTTCTGATTTCTCTTGCAAAAACCAACTGTTTTTCTCTCTCAACTAACCCTGCTACTCTTTCTTCTTCCTCTTTTATATCAATGTCAATCCACAACCTTCAACCCCCATCGTCACAATTTTCCATGCCAATCGCAATTTCCACCTCCTTTTTCATCATCTCTCATCCTCACCACCACACTGCACAAACAGACAAAAGTAAATAACTTTATCCCCTGTTTCCTCTGTTTTTCTCTTCTGGGCTCCCTTTATTATTTTGCATTTTCGAGTGATTTTCGGGTACCCATTTCCCTCAATTTGAGTTTTCTGAGATTGTTTTTTCAGTTGGTCCGCAAAGTTGAGAGCTTTTTTCGTTTTTGAATGGGGATTGAGAGGACCTTGGCTGATAGAAAAGGGAGAAACTTTTGTGAATTGCCGAGAGAAACCATTACTAGCAGCGGCTCAAAGAGGAACCGGCGGCGTCAGAAGAAGATGCCGCCGGTTCAGAAGCTCTTCGAGACTTGCAAGGAGGTTTTTGCCTCTGGTGGGACCGGATTTATCCCTCCCCCTCAAGACATTCAGAGACTGCAATCTGTTCTAGGTACGAGGTTCCCCTCTTTTTCTGGTTTCTGATTGTGTTATGTTGTTAATTGGTGATGCCAATTTCGATCTAGATTGAATATGTTTGTTATTTTCATCTTGTTTCTGACTCAACTCTAGTGTGCTACTTGTGCATTGGCTTGAATTTTTCTTTTTTACATTGGAATTATAATAACTTGGAAGGATCAAGTCTAATATTATATAACTTTTTTTCAATTTTTTTTTGGTCTGGTTTTGCTTCAATTTTACAAATTGTGCCAAAATCTGATGCAATCTACCACCCTGCGTATTTTTTAGGTTGTTTGGGTGGTGGGGGTTTGTGCTTTTTTATTGCTATTAGTTATTCACTCCCCTCATAGTGGGATGTGATGTACCTTTGTGAACAATGTTTTTTTTATATACTCCGAGGTTTCTGCAATGGCTATCCAAATAAAACAACAAAAACTTGTCATGTGCTTGTTGTTCCCCACGAGATATATATTTGCATTCAAGTTCAGTTTACAATGTGGTGTCAAGTCCGTGTTCTAATATGAATGAGACATCAAGATTCTTTTTTATCTGTGTGTCTCCATTTCCTAACACACCATCATATCTCTCATTTGTCTCTCTATTCTTTTGTCTCTCTATTCTTGTCTCTATCTAAGGATGAGTTTGGGGTGTTAACAAATTGAATTCCTATAGGCCTTTGCTTCTCTCTCTCTCTCTCTCTCTCTCTCTCTCCCTCCCCTTTCATTTTAGGTCATATGTGCCCATTAATTCAGCTTGTGTGGATAATTTGGTTTCACTAGTCCTTAAATTAGGACTCTTTTTTATGATAATGAGCTACATTATTGGTTGGTTTAGGTTTGCATTCCATATTATTTGGTGGGGGATAGTGAAACTATGGGCATCATACCAAGCTGAATGTTCTTGGCTTTATTTTTATGGTGATGATTGTCAAAGTGGATAAGAAACATTGTCAATTGGCTAAAGGGTCTAGTACAAAAAACACATTGTTTAGTGGGAGTTGTTAAGCATAGTCAAAAAGATATTGCTCTGCCTGGTTTTATATGTCTTGACATGGATACATCATGTGAATTTTTGTGCAATATTCTATGGAATCATGCCACTCACTTAACAGTTGCCTGGACCACACCTTTATATGTGCAGTAATGCCAAGATTATTAACTAATTGTTGTTAATTTCACTAGTTTTATTTTCCATGTAAATTGAATTAATTATGCAAATTTTGCCTCTCTTTATATGCAGATGCAATAAGACCAGAAGACGTTGGCTTGAAACCTGATATGCCACATTTCAGGGCAAGCTCCGGTCAAAGAATACCCAAAATTACATACCTGCACATCTATGAGTGTGAAAAGTTCTCAGTAAGTGAGCTAACCTGAACAACTTTCATATTAGTTCATGTTTGGAAAGTAGTTTGAAAATCACAGTGAAACCAAAATCATGGAGGATAGAAGCAACTCTTAGCTTTTATTTCTGTCTACCATAATTTTAGTTTCACGTGATTTTTGAACTGAGTTTTCAAACACGCACTTGGTATGATATGAGCACTGTTTGTTGATGGTAACCACCTTATATCATGTATTGCAGATGGGAATATTTTGTTTGCCACCTTCTGGGGTTATTCCTCTTCACAATCACCCTGGAATGACGGTTTTTAGTAAGCTTCTTTTTGGAACTATGCACATCAAATCATATGATTGGGTGGTTGACATGCCTCCTGAATCTCCTACTATTGTGAAACCCTCAGAAAGTGAGTCCCTAGTTTCCTATTTTGTAATCTTTCAATGTTGTACTATCCTCTATTTCTTATTTATGATGCTTTCGTACACTTGTACTTCTTCAACTGTAGGAGCTAGACAAGTTTAAATTTAGAAGTCATTAAATAGAAAAAGCTATATTTTAAAGTGGGGAAATATAGACAAGCTATAAGGAAAATGCCATTGCCAAGTAGCATTGTGGTTAGACAAGCCTACGATATGTGTGTATTGGGAAATCCCTATGGTAATCCATTAGACAGTTGAAAATCTTTGTTTACCTTGTCAAAAGTGAGTTCAAGATATAGTAGGTAATGATACTTAGACACATTAACAGTGCAAACACTCTGGAAACACCTCATTCATCTCTCTATCTCTCTCTTTTATCACATACATCATGTATAACATTCAATACTTCTCTCTTCTCTTCTTTTCTCACTCTCTGTGTCTGTTGGGTGTCTCTACTGCGTGGATATATATTAATCATTTTCAATCTGTTTATCTTTTGTTATATTTGGAAAATGTAAAAAAAAAAAAAAAGAACTTTTTAGATTAGCATGTAAGAAAAAAGGAAAAAGTTCTCTTCTTGACAAGACTCATGAGTTAATTCTGGTTGGTAATTTACTCATTTTATAGTAACTTTCCCTTTTTATTCTAAATTTGATTTTCCTAGGCTCCTCCTTCTCCACTAAAAAACAGAAAACATAAAAGCAACTAACTTTCATGTTGTACTTATTATGCAGACCAGGCTCCTGAGATGCGGTTAGCAAAAGTTAAGGTTGATGCTGATTTCACTGCTCCTTGCAACCCTTCTATCCTTTACCCTGAGGATGGGGGAAACATGCACTGTTTCACAGCAGTGACAGCGTGCGCGGTTCTAGATGTTCTTGGTCCTCCATATTCCGATTATGAAGGCAGACACTGCACATACTACCATAATTTCCCTTTTTCCAACATTTCAGGTAAATTGCCACTAAATTCATGTATTTTTGGATACCAGTTGACCAACGAACCTTTATCCCAATCCGTAATAAGAGTTTTGTTCACTTCCTATCTCGAAATAAATGCTAAGGTATGTTTGCATTGGTAAATTATTTTTGACTCAATGCTCCATTTTAAAAATTTCAGTAGAAGGAATATCCATACCAGAAGAGGAAAGGAACGGTTATGAATGGCTACAAGAGAAGGAGCAACTTGAAGATTTAGAAGTTGATGGAAAAATGTACAGCGGCCCAAAGATTCACGAGCACTAATCATGTGGTCACCCCAACACACCATCATTCAGTTCTTATGACCACATGTTGCTTTCAAATATTCCTACAGATCTTTTTCTTTTGTTTTTTTGCTGTCAATGTTGCGGATTTGATGCCGCCTTTTTTCTGTTCAGTAGAGAACAATACACCTGTGTTCTTGTACTTTTTTTCTTTTGTTTATGGAACATTAGGCACTTGTCACTTGGTGCTGTTTTCAGTCTATAGTTCTTGTGTACATACCAAGAAACAGAAAAAGGGCAAAGGAGATAATGCTGCACAGGAAAATGAAGGGGCAATGAAATGAACTAGTCGTCTGAAATTGAGCCTCTTTTTTAGCATGTTTGGATCAAGCGTAATCAACTCTGGTATCCAGAAGCTACTTGTAGGGATTTTTTCTCAGAATTGATTTTGACTTCAGAATCAATTATAGAAAGATTTATTATCTTAGGCCGGTGGTTGTTTAATTTGATTTTCTTTCGGATGATTCAGAGCTACTACACAACTGATGTATTTAGTGAATTGGTGTAACATGCTTTTAGCTTCTACTGTGATTGGAAATAGAGATTGTGTTGAGTGCTAATGATTCCCAGCAAGGCTCATGATTTTTTTCACCTAGTTTTTACTTCTTGGTGTTTGGATGTTTCATCTAGCCACTCACTTGTAATTTCTTTAATGGAAGCACTTTTCAGCATATTATTGTCTAGTCTACAGTTGGACTTATTGGAAAAAATGTGGCAAATAGTGTGTTATTTTGACCTTTTTTTAAAGTTGTTGGGGCAGCATCTTTGGTATGAAGATTTGTTTCACAATGAGTTGTTTTATTTGACTTTTTTATTCTTTAAAGTAAAAGTTATTTTTTATTTTTATAGTAGTAATATTTTCTTTCAAGTATTTATTTTTAATTAAGATTTTACTAAGAAAGGATGCAAAGAAAGAGAACAGTGAGATCGCCGACAATTTGTATGCTCTACACACATTTAAAAATGAGAGGTTTCATACAGTTTACGCTTTACAAATTTTTATGATTTACAACTTAGTTTTTATACTATTTATCTATATATTATATAAATCTAGAATTTCAAATCAAGTGCGCATACTAGCTCCAAAAGATCGATATTTGTCCATATGTCCAAAAGGGTTAAACAATTTAATTTTATTTGATTGACAAAACATGGTCCACCTTGATAGTTACAACTTATAACATCTCTAATAGTATAATAATTCTCATTTAGCCTCTTTGGAATAGTCTAAAAACATGCCTAGCCAGCAACTTTTATCTAAACCATGGTTTTGAAATTTCTAAATAAAAGGTAGAACCATCCTGCTACGCATATAAAGTAGAGATAAATAAAAAAAATATCACTATGGTACGGTAGGGGTAAGCCCTTCATCAGTTAGGAGCTTTTTACCAATCTTATAAGAAGCATATGCATCAATGCAAGCAAACTCAACTTGAACTTCGGTCAACTCTTTTGATTCCCATTGGCTCATGCGCACATCCTTTGGCTTCTTCATGTCAAGACTAGCCAACTCCTTTGCCAAAATTATTAGTCCTGGTGAATGACCAAACCTACCAGGCCATTGTGACTTTGCCAAGGTAGCTACATCTATGCCATTGTTGCATTCCAACCCATGATCGTTCTCAAGCTTTTTAATATCTTGCTTCACCCCGACCCCAACAAATTTGAACTCTGGGTGTGTCATGAAGTTTTTGAGGGACATAGGAATATAGTCCATGTGATGCAGCTGAAAAATTAGACACTTGTTCTCAACACAGAGTTGAAGGATTGCGGTTTTCACCTCCTTAAAGTCCTTATTCTTTTGGTTGAGAAACATCCATTCAGTGTCCAACCCTACTACTATTTCGCTTCCAGCAACATGTGTTGATGAAACTTGTTGAACCCATTCCTCTACTACTATAGCTCTTTCTGTCACTGTAGTTTCAATGGTTAAATTGTCAAAGAGCACAGAGTACTTGGAGGTTGATGAGTCAAAAATCACGGAGGAGTTGGTATCAGTGGACGGAGTCATAATCATCTTCTGATTGAAACCTTTATCAACGAAAAGAGGAAAAGAAATAATTTATAAAATTATTTATTTATACATATTTTTTTTATACTTCAGAAAATTTATACAAAGAAGATTACTCCATAATAAAATTTTGTATATTTGTGTAGATAAATAAAATATTAAATCTAATTTAATTTTATGCTAAGTTTAAGAGTTTCCTCTTTTTTTCCCACTCATGTACACATTTTTTTACATGCCAATAAATCTATTATATATCTTGTCTTTGTATGAACTCTATCAAATTACGTGACTTTATATTTTAATCTCTTAAAATTCCAAGTGAATATGATCTATATTTCTCCAGGAAATTGAAATACATATATCCCTTAATTTTTTTTAGATAAGTCAAATTAATTAAAAAAAGTACAAGAAGTAGTTCAAACCCAATACAAGGTTCCAATTTTGATACATAAAATCAAAAGACTAAACACAAGTCATAAATCTTATCGTGGCTGGAATCTTGATGATACACATTTCCCCTAATGATTAGTTTAAGATTGTATGTTAACTATTTCCTATTAAAATTTGGTATTAATTAGTTATGATTCGTTCCTTATTTAATATTTGTAATAAATTTTATAAATATTAATTATTTAGGGTAAGGTCTTAGTGGGTAGGTCATAATTTGGTTAAAAATTTGATATTAATTAGTTATGATTCGTTCCTTATTTAATATTTGTAATAAATTTTATAAATATTAATTATTTAGTGTAGGGTCTTAGTGAGTAGGTCATAATGGGTAGTTAGAATTTAAACCTTATCTTAGTGGGCAGGTGGGTATAAACCTTCTTTTATATAATATATAAATAAAGTTTAATCCCACCTACCCTAATATGTCCTACCCACTAAGACTCTACCCTAAATAATTATTTCCTACTCTAAATAATTATTTTTAGAACTATTTCCTAATTTGAAGAATTTTGATTTGCACAGCTATATTTTTCAATTACATATTAAAATAACAATTTAACACACTATTTTAAGTAATATATAATATTAGAACTATTTCCTAATTTGAAGAATTTTTTATTTCCTAATTTGAAGAATTTTGATTTGCCCAACTATATTTTTCAATTAAATATTAAAATAGCAGTTTTGATTTGAGGCTATTAATTTATAAAACATGCAATTAAAAAATTAACAAATCATTTAGTTTTTAGAATCTAAATTTTAAATTTAAAAAATTACTTGCACACTAATTATACTCCATATAATAAAGTTACTTCCACAATAAATCGAAAATGCCAAATAATAAATTTAAAAAAAATAGTTTACATATTGAAATTGAAATAACCAAACAACCAAAATGTAAATTTTTTTAAATTCAAATATCAAAATCCTGAAATTTTTAAAAAGTTACACTTAATCGGGTTTCTTAATATTTACACTAAATATTTACAAATCAAATAAATATTGATTTTTTAAATTTACAGCATCATTATTTGTTTAATTTTGATTTTTCAAAATAAAATTATTTTCTAAATGAAATAAATATTATTTTTGTTTAATTTACAGCATCATTATTTTTTAATTTTTTTTCGAAAAAATTTTATTTTGATTGAAATTTAAAATTTATTTTAAATAATTTAGGATTTCTGGTACATTAATAAACAATATTCTCTAATACAAAATAACATAAAGTGTATATTAGAAAACTTAGAATATCACTATAGATACTTCCGTAAGGCTTATGCAGTTCTTGTTTTTATGTATTTATTTATTTAATTAGGTTGTTTAGTTTTTCATTTTTTTTACCGTAAATTAAAATATCCTTATGATGGACACTTAAGGAAGGCTTCAAAAACAACAAACAAGCCAAGAGCATAATAGTGAATGATTACATCAAAGGGGAGGAGAAAATAAATAAAATAAAGAAAAGAAGAAACAAAACAGGAAAAAGAAACCAACCCAAAAAATAAAGAAGAAAAATGAAAATAATGGAGGCTTTGAAGATGGAGAGCGGCGGCGGCGGCTGGACCAGGGGCAGCAGCGGCGGCGGTGCGGCAGAAGCAGGGAGCAGCGGCGGCCTGGAGGAGATGAAGAGGAAAGCCGGCGGCGCTGGAAAGGAAGAGGGGCAGAGCGGCGGCGGCGGCGGCGGCGGAAAAGGTAAGGAGCGGTGGCGGCCAAGGAAGGGAGAAGGAAGGAAGGTGAGTGGCGGCTAGGGTTTTTGTGGGAGAGTGATGAGGAAAATTTTAGGGTTTTGAGAGAGAAGGGTGATTTGAGGATGTGTGTGGCTGTAAAAATTTCTGTGTGGGTGTGCGTGATTCCCGAGGTAGGGAGTTTAAATAGGGTAAAAGTTAAGGTTAGGTTTTCCCTCCTTTTTTCTTTTCAGCTGCTGCCTTCTCCTTCTTCCTTTTTTTTTTTCTTTCCTTTTTATTCTTTCTTTCTTGCACGGGCCACTTGGCCCGTTTTTTCTCCTTCTTTTATCTTTTTTTTCCTGCAGCAGCTTTCTTCTTCTCCCCTTTTTTTATTTTCTCCTCTTTCTTTTTTTTGGCTCCTTCCTTCTTCTTTTTCTATTCTTCTTCGCTCCTCTCTTTTTTTTCCTTTTCTTTTTTCTTTTCTCTTCTCTTTTTTTTTTCTTCTCTTTTCCTTTTTTTTTTATTCAAAATTGGGCCCGGACAAAAATAGGTGTCAACAAAGCAAAAATATGAAGACTTTAATTTAACATTTGGCTCTAAGTTGGATTTTTTTTTTTTGTTGTTTTTAATTGTTTTACATTTGGGTCGTGGTTGATAACATGTGGGTTTACGTAGCATATTTCTCTTGATTCTTTGAATAATTATACGTTGAATCAAACTTCATTTTAGGCATGGGTAATTATTTATACAAACTTCATTCATGACATATCCCATGTCTAAATTTAATTTTGAAACAATATGTTTGTTGTTAATAGATTTAAGAATTAACTAGGTTTATTTTCACTCATACGTAAAGAAACTATATACCTTAGCATTGATCTTCAATAAAACGTGTGAGATATTGATTCTTGACGCTGGTCGAAGGGGGAGACATGCAATGAGCAACAATACTCAATTCAGCTAGGGTTGAGGATCAATATCTCGCTAAACTTTCACCTCCGAAATTTTGTCTCGCCTATAAAACTTTGTTAAAAGCAATTTTCCAGCAACAATGATAGAGAAACAAAACGATAGCGCTGCTCCATTTTCACACTCCATTTTTTCCACAGTGAAATTAACGCACAAACATATAGTCAGGAAGACAAGAAGTCAAGAACAACAAAAACAAGGTGTTATTTCCCGCAGAAAGAAATATCAATTTCACATCGTTAATCACTAGCACTCCAATCCAAAATGTGTGTCTTGGATACAAGTTCATGGTAACGGACTTTCATCTCAATACTTCTTGAACCAAATTACACTCATGTCAACTGAATATCCCAAAACCTGAACCATTTGCTTTCATATAAGGCAAAGCAGTTTTTCCAATTAGATACACAAAGGCAGAAAACTAAAATCATTCCCATTAAGACATAAATTGAACAAATGCCACATAAAAGAAATTCAATTTTACGCATTCCAATAATCTTGCTACCAGATATTCAAATACAAATTTTAAGTTAAACCAACTCTGACAGTTAAACTAAACAAGGCAATCGAAGATTATCCCATATTAGTAATTCCATTTAGCTCCATAATCAGGAATTGGCAATTGTGCTTAAGGCCAAAACCATGCTTGCAACCGACACAACCTGGCCTCACAAAAAGAATCAGAGATTTCTTTTTTGAGCTCATACCAGTAAATGAGAGATATTTTTTCTGATTGACAAAAAAAGAAGAGATCTTTTATTAACAATCTAAAATTAAGGGTGTTAGAATTAACACCTCAACCACCCATTTCTGCACCCCTTTCACATTCAGAGATTTAAATCCGGGCAGAAAAATTTATCGGGATTTGAAATCCTGGAAGAAAAATTTATCGGGATTTGAAATCTTGAAAGCAAAATTTCCGGGATTTAAATCCCGGAATGCAAACTTAGGAAGGTGTGAATTTATGTACTTGGGTGTTAATTTAACACCCAAAAATAACGTGTTGATTTTAATCACTTTAGAAATTAGATTTTTTTTAAAATATTTTGAACCAATTCATATTAAAAAGTAATATTGGCTTTATGTGATTGACATTCTTCCGAGTTATTAACAATTAAGCAATCACATTTCTTTCTTGGAACGAAATATCATGGTTTTTTTTCTTATCTGAGATCACCAAACTGAGCAAGTAATCATTGTCCAATACATGCAAATTATGATGAACGCAATTGTCTCATCCATGACCTCTCTGTATGTAACACACCCTTCCTAGATACAAGGTGCACACAAGAATACTTGAAGCAAGGTAGGGTAAGTAAGACTTTTGAAGAAAAATAGAATCATAATAGACTGCATTAACGTTGAGAATGGTCTATTTAAGATGAAATATTACCTTTATTTTATTAGACTTAATTGAAACCTATGTAGCAGTTTAGTAAGTAGTTGATTCAATTAAATATCAATCCTTAGAGTAGACTAGATGTTTTGATTTCAACAGAGGCGTAAGCTACTGCTAAGAGCCTAGGACACAAGCGTATTCTACTTTAAAAATTTGTAAATATCAGCAGTCAATTCCCTTCAATGCTACTGCTTGACCTTTTCTATAACAAAAGAACAAAAGATATCAATGAATTTGGCATTGACATAAATATGACTAATTAGATTACATTCTACACACAATCACATAGACACAGTATAGCAAGGAAAATACTAATCTAGCTAGAGGTAGTTAGTAATTTTGCCAAAGTTGGCTACTTGAATACGAAATTGCTAATTTTTTTATCACCTAATATGAACTATTTCTGCTTCTTACTGAGGATTAGAAAAAAAAAAAAAAAAAGGTAAATGCTGAGCTCAAAAATATTAAGAGAGGCAATATAAAAAGTGAAAAGAATGAGACTGCCAATGTGCATAAAATTTTAACAAATTACTGCCGATAAAGAAAAAATACCTTTATGATCTCCACCTTGAAAATTTTGGCAGGAGATCCATGTAACTAGAAGTTTAAGACCTCATTAGGTATGGTGATGGAGCATGATTCATTTTGCACTTTCACTCTCAAAATTTTCATTCCAGTAAAAGGACAAGGATAGTGCAACTCAGCAGGGAACTGGGAAAGAATCTGAGCAAGCAGGCAAAAAACAACAAAAAATCCATCAGAGATTAACAAGCAATAACTTTCTTCTACACATAAGCAAGACAACTTATACTTATACTTATACTTATACTTATACTTATACTTATACTTATACTTAAACTTACACTTAAACTTATACTTATACTTATACTTATACTTATACTTATACTTATACTTATACTTATACTTATACTTATACTTATACTTATACTTATACTTACACTTAAAGTTTGCAAAGACAATGTGACATCCTTGGCATCCCCAATCGCCCACAATATGTCAATCAAACGAGAAATGAAATCCTGTTTTGCGACTTGGTAACCAGTTACAACAACATCAAGATGAGCCCTTTGAATGGAGCGAGGACCAACAAGGAAGAGGTGCAGAATATGGGAGTCAACAAAATTGAAAGATGTGACTGTCGGAGAAGTGACAACAATCTTAAAATCCGAGCATATATTTCGAACGTGTTTCATATTCAATATTGTTAGGTTAGTGAGTTGAGGAGAATGTATCTCAAATATTTGAACTTTAGATGAAATTCCGCAATTAGATATGAAAAAATCGTTCAAATTAACAAAACCTTGAAAAGGGTCAAAGGAACCATCACTGAAATCGTAACCACCAACCTCGCTAGAGAAGGGAGTGACCGTGTTCGTTCCTGAGAGAGAGGCGTTGGAGAGTGATTGGAGCAAGGAGCGAGCGTCAGTGAGGTCTGAGTCCCAAGTGGAAGAGGTCGTTGAGCGATTGTTGAAGACAGTGGAAGAGACCGTTCAGGTCGCGGTTCCTAACGAAGCTGTTTCGTCGCTGTAAGCAGATCAGCTCCTCCACATAAAGTTGTGAATTTAATAAGTGGTTGTGAAGATGAACAACTTAGTTTTCATTATATTTTTTCTTTTTTTGAGATGTGCTATATTGTCATAATTATTTCTATCATGTCAAATATTTAAGGAACCATACATTGAAATTTAATGTATAAATAAGATAATTTATAAATAATAATTGAATTTTTTTCGATTTTAGTCTCTTCATGTCAAATATTTTATTATTATAGTAAACAATTGAAAGCGCTAGATTATGAGCGTTGTATACAAAAACAAAGGTGGTTTTTTGTTCCTGTATGGGTATGGAGGAACAACTAAAACATTTGTATGGAACACTCTATCGGCATCCATTAGATCGAGAAGGGATATTGTCATTAATGTTGCATCAATGGGGTTTGCTGCACTATTGTTGTCCGGAGGGAGGACGGCACACTGCGTACTAAATATTCCTATACGAATAATCGAGGAATCAACATGACAAAATAACAAAAAAAAATTAGCACAAGATGTGCGTGGTAGTTAGCTAACTTTTTCCCTCGACCATGCAGAAGGGGGTTTCGATCCTTGCCCATGTAAGTTAAGCGCAAATTGTCGCCAACCGTTTACTGCTAAGTAACTATTTCTCACGACTAGAGTATTGGTCACTATTGTCAACCTCACAACAACATGTATAAGAAGTTATAAAAAAATCATTCCACACGCAATAATTTTAGTTTATCCAAAGTTACCCGTGTCATGCACGAGTAAATCCAACTAGTAATCATGTATTGAAATGTTCCATACCCTCTTATTTTGAGAAGGTATCGGAGCAATGCCTCCATTATGAGAGAGTACCGTAGCGAAACCTTATTTATAATAGTATATATTACAATGTACTAAGTTTCCTTTTTCTATCTCTTTTTACACTCAATAAAAAGGAGATGTACAAATTACCTTTGGGCAATTTTTATGGTATCCATCTAAAAATCGAGGGTTTTTATACATTTTATGCTTAATTTTTTATGATTTCTTTATAACAAACTTTTATAATTTGCAATAAGTCTTTTATACTCCAAATAATGAACTGAATGGTTTAAACTTTTCCATTTTAAAAGGGTACCGGAGTAATGCCTTAAAAATATTGGATAAAACTACCTTAGTTTTAGGTGGTCTAATAATATTTTAAACGTATCTTAGTAAATTTTAGCTTATAACACGTGTTAAAATACTATTAGACCACCTATGTTTAAGGTGATTTTACTTTATATTTACTCACTCGGGATGATTTGGACAACCCCAATAAAAATATAATATTCCAACAAAATTTTCACTCTATCAAATTAATATATTGTCCCATTTAGTTGTTCATTACGTTTTAATTTGAGAGATGGAATAAGATACGTGGTTTAAATATCCATATTAAGCATTAGTGCTAGCATTTGGTGCCATTCCTGACCATGGTTTGGTACACACAAAAAAGAACAAAGTCATATAATTACGTTCTATCTCCTTTCACCCTGGAAGATGTTTGCCATATCTTGTCACTGGTACTAGATTTTTTGTTGAGGCAAACGTTAGGGAGTTATATAAGAAGAAGGCAACTTAATTTGGTATAAGTCTAGTCTTGGATAGAAGTTATATTGATATGCATGCATGCATCAAAGTGCATATGAACACATAAATCATCATCTGTATGGTTTTTAAAACCCGGTACGTTATAAACACGTTACGGGTTTTTGAAAATCCTGTATTTGGAAGTTGCCAATATCATTGATTTTTAAAAACTTCATGTGCAAATTATTGAAGGATTCTAAGTTTTAAAAATTAGGGATGTAAATATGTGAAAAGTATTGAGTTTCTACAAATCGGTATTCTTAAAACACTTTATCGACTTTTTAAGTTTTCGGAATTGTTTGATTTGTCTTCTGAGTTTTTTAATTTTCGGAAGACATTCGAAAAATTTTACTTTCTAGTTTTCTAAAAAATGGAACATGTAATTTTTTATATTGGGAATTATAGCTCTTGAAACGTTTTATAAGGATTTGAGCTTGAAGAGTGTACGATGGATATGCTCACTTACCATTTGCTGAAATTGAGCTTTTCATTAAAAAAATTAAGAGCAACAATAATTGAACTCCAATCAATTATCTCAAAAACTTAAATTATTAGATAATAACCACATAAATATTTTATTTTATATTTCCAACACGTTTGACCGCTTCATTATCTGGACAACGTGCACCTTTAAATTGCCATTGAACTTATTCCCTTGAAGTTACACCGTGTGACGAGCTCGTATTCTCTTATATATATCACATAATATATATGAAAGTGTGTACTAATAAGGAGGAAGATTGACACAAAATTTAACACTAGATGATTCAAATTCTTTGAAGGTGCAAATAAAATAGAAAGGTGTGTAATTGTAAAAATTCAAAACATATTATTCCCAAATTTTAAGGTTTTGCATGTATATTAAGAAATTATATTAATGATATTGTTTTTATTAAAATTACTACATAACTTTCTAACATATTCTTTATCTCTCTTCTTAATTTTGTCTTTTTAATTTCTTATCACCATTAAACTAAGGGTAAAATTGATAAAACATAATTAATACTCTCTTAAAATTATAAAAGTGATAGATAATTAAAAATGAAAATAAGATTAAAATAGTGAAAAATACAGTAGGATTAGGAATGGAGGAGCATGAACACATGGAGTAATTCAACACCACTCAGTCCCTTTGATGTTCATTAATGATTGCGATCATACCCGCAAAATCATTACAGGTCTGTAGTCTCGTCACCGTGATATTCTCATAGTCCCAGAGAAAAAGAATGATGAAGAAAAACCCACATATCTATGTTAGGTGTACATGTTAGGGTAATAGGAAGGAGTTTTTAGTTATTTTTTATGAATTGCTTTTGCTTAAAATTAAAATTGTTGACAACAATTAGTTATTTACCAATTTCTCATATAAAAATTTCATTTAAGAAATTCAAAACATTTAATTCTTTTTTCTATCTAATAATTAGTGGGTACTATTGTGGGGTACTTATGAAATTTTGGAGAAAAACAAATAATATGAATGAGTATAAATAGGAGTATTTAAGTCAAGTTTTATCCCAATAAATAACATACTATTCTATGTTCATTATTTTGTTTCTCTTCTTCTCTTACAAATGTAAAAAGGCTAATTAAATTTTTTTATTACCTAACTTTTTTTTACATGACTACTTGGTAAGAAGTTAAATTTGGTCAACTAGGGCTAGTGTAAGCAAAAACATTTAATAAAAAATAACTATAAATCCCTTCTTATTACCCTGACATGTACACTCAAGATTCATTGCTAGAAACCTAAAAAATTGATTGTATTCATCACGGTTATGTGTCAATGAGCGCAAGTAATCGAATCTAGATCATTCGAAGTCAAAAGATTTTTTTCGTGTCTAAAACCGACATGCGTTATTTACACGGTAAAATTAAACAAAACATATGTAATTTTGGAGTTTTCCTCTTCAATTATCTCAACTTTCACTCTCACATGCTCCATTCAATGTCTTTTTTTCATCTTTCTCTCTTTAACTTTTCACTTTGTTTCTTTCCCCGACCGCTACTTTTCATGCCGTAGGCTTATCAATAATGACTAAGAAATGGTGGAGCATCGTGGCCGGCGGAAACAAAACTTTGAAGCCTCGCAGGTCACACATTGTTTCAAATTATCTTGAAAAATTTGTCACGTTTGATAATTTTTGTTGTTCAAATCACTCACAATCATTTTCTACACACACGTATAAACACACATGTTGTAATTTTCTTTAATTAATATACATGCATATTATTATAAAATTGTCAATTCTTTTTAAATCTCTGTTTTGGGACGAAACGAATCGTGAATGTATATTAAAATTTCATTCTAAAATTCTAAAAGTTTGACTCATTTTTTTCTATCTACTAATTAGTGGGTATTATTGTGGGATAGTTTGAAGAAAAACAAAAACTATGAACGAGTATAAAAACTATGAATGAGTGCAGTGAGCGTCATTGGAGCTCTTGATCTTCATACCGGTTCTCATTTCTGCCTCTCTTGTCTGTTGCGTCTCCTTGGGCTAAGTCACACACAGATTAAGATTATCCTTCCCGTTTCCATTCCAACTTCCCAACTTCTCCACCACAGTGGCTTCTGTTAAAATGGGTTTTTGGCCACTTCTAATAAAAACTTATACTTGCGTTGCGTTCAAACCTCTTTTAAGATTCAATTGCAGTATAGCACAGGTGTTATCGATTCACAAAGAGTCACATTTACAAATGTCGTTCTCTCGCTCAATCGAATGCTTGGTACAAATATCTTGATCGAAAGTCATGTGATAGGCGATCAAATCAAACTAACACAAGCATTAAGATCAAAACCTTTTCATTGAAATCAAAGATAGAAGATATACAAGAATTAATCAAGGATTCATTACAACCAAAGCACTACACCAAAATCCAACAAAAGAGAGGCTTAGCTATCCATAGACATGGATGTAAGCAAGCTTACAAGAAGAATCAAAGGAAACAAGAAGGACGGTGACGTCGCGGCGTAGAATCCACAACTCTGGCGTGTCTCCAAGCTTCCGATGATACCCAAACTCCTCTCTCGAAATATCTCTCTTTCTCTTTCTAAAGTGTTCTAGTTGTGGGAGAATGCTTCAGGTTGAAGAAAAGATTGTTTTATATAGGAATTGGGAACGGGGGTGCTTGGAAACATATGAAAACATGGTTTGAAAAGAGAATTATGAAAAAGAAAAATGTTTAAATACCCAGATGATATTGATAATAGAGAAACATATGCAGGGAAGAAAAACATCACCAAAGATAGAGTGCGCCTAGAAGAGACAGAACTAATGCAGGAATTGGAAATGGGGGTGCGTGAATGACTAAGTGCAATGAGCGTTAGAGTAGACTTTATATGCAGCATTGACATCACTCTCAATGTTGTGGCTTCAACTAATTGAACACACATGATGGTATAACAAAGTGGAAACTAACAAAAAAAAATTGTTAGCTTTGGAGGGAGGAGATGAGGGATATTCGTGCCTGAGAGCTCTGCATGAAGGAGAGAGAGAGAAGGCCGTGGAAAAAATGAATGTTTTGAGAGAAAAGAAAAGAATAGATTAATTAAAACTTTGAAAAAACACCATTAAACATAAACATAAAAGATGAATCAATGCATGAAGAAAGGACAAAAGATAAAAGTAATAAATTACTGAATTTCACATAAAGAATAAGTAAGAGAGAGTGCATAAATTATTAACACTTTTAAAATAGGATAAACATGAATATATATTAATACAACATGTAGAATAGTGTTAGGAACACTCTCTAACACTCTTTTCAACACCCTCTCGTCCATTGGTATTGTTGGTTTTGAAAAATGTTATACAATCTTCCACACTTACCCATAATTAATCCATTGGGTCGTGTTAAACATAATTAATTCCTAGTAGTAGTCAAAGTTTTGAAATCACAAAAGTTTAGTAAATGTTGGGATATATATGAAAAAGTAATAAATTTTTCTAATATTGAAAAGAGTCTTATAAAGGGACATCAAACATGTCTCTAAATAGCTTTATATTAGGAACAGATGATATATTTTTTTAGTTGTAATTTTTTATATTTTAATATTTTAGAAGGGGATTTGAGAAATATTCTTGTTATTATGAAAAAAAAATTATATTATATAATTTTTCTCTTGTCTAAATTATTATTTAAGTTCAATTAAATATTAATATGTAAAGTTAAATAATAATTATTCATTAATATAGTATAATGACAATAAAAGAAAATATAATGTTTAAGTGTCAGAAAAAGTAAAGGAACAAAAATAGTGGGAAAAAAAATTAAATGCAACACTGAAAATGATAGAGATTAAGAAAATAAAATTAAATGCAGTAGGGAAGGAATGGGGATGCTACTATTATTAGAAGTCAATGCTAGATACACAAAAAACACTGCTAAATAACAGGGCAAGGGCATGTAATCAATATAATATACATGAGCGCCACAACAACACCGAACTGCTTCTTTGCAAACACTAAATGGAGGACCGATGATAGAAGTTTGTAGCATCGGATTTATGTTAAGGAGGATGTCATATGAGAAAGATGTTCTTATATGAAAAATGAGAATAAATCATGACCGTTAGATCTAATCATGAATGGTCAAGATTAAAACATGAAGTCATGTGACTTTTTAAAAAGTCACATGACATTTTTAAGTAGTCATGTGACTACTAAATTGTTTTAATCTTAACCATTCATGATTAGATCTAACGATCGTGATTTATTCTCGTTTTCTCATATAAAAACATCTTTCTCATATGATACATCCCCTTATGTTAAGTATCCAAATTTATCTTCCATATATGTTAGTAGAAGAAATATATGGACGAATCCTATTGTTCCCTCCAGCAAATTATTTTAATTTCCTTCTAAAAAAGGTGACAAAAAAATTTGTCTGTTTGAAGTTATTGGAAACCCATTGACACCCATGCCATATAAATTTTACATTCACTTAGAGCTAAAAAGTAAATGAAACTATTCTTATAGTTTAAGGTGAAAGTCCATTTACATTACACTTAGCCAATATCCAAATACACATTAAATTCATAGAACTTAATTAAGCAAGATTATAATATTCATCATATAACATTTTCACAATAAATTGAAGAAGATTCTCCTACCATGCACCGAAACACAACAAAATCAGTAAAAGAAAAAAATTATAGGATTTCGTAAAGGCTTAGAATTTCATAGCCACACTGTTCATCATAAAAATAAAAAACAAGCAAAACCCACATAGGAAAACATGGTTTAAAAAAAGTTATTAAAAAGAAAAATGCTTAAAGACCCAAAAAAGTTATTAAAAAGAAAAAAAAGTTATTGATAATAGAGAAACATATGCAGGGGAAGAAAATTATCACAAGAGATAGAGTGCGTTAAAAAGAGAAAGGACTAATGCAAGAACTGGAAATAGGGGTGAGTATAGTGATCCTTAGAGTGGACTTTATATGCAACATTAGCATCATTCTCAATGTTGTGACTTAACTAAATGAACACTCATGTCGGTGTAATAAAGTGGAAACAAACAAATCAAAAGGAAAGAAATGTTAGCTTGGGGGGGGGGAAGGAGAGATATCAATTCCTGATAGCTCTCCATGAAGGAGAGAGAAGACAGTGGAAAATAATGAATTTTTTGAGAGAAAGGCATAAGAATGAGAACTCTAGAAGACTAGAAGCACTTGGAAGGAAGCTTGAAGGTTGGGTTCTACAACGGGACACTTTGACAAATTCAGTTTTTCTTCTTCTTTTTTGTGATTGTAAGGCTATCCAACTTTAATTCATTTTATTTTATTCCGTTCCAGTTTCTTTTAAATGTTTACACATAACCTTTGCCCATTCCTTTTTCACTTAACGCACAGTGAACACTTTTTCCAGATTTATTATGTGCTTCATTAGATTGGTGAATAAGGTGCATAAACGATACAAAGCAGAAAAAAAAAAATCTAAATGGACCAAACAAATATTTATAATTCACATTCTTTGCACAATCCAATGATATAAATTTTACCATAATACAATGAAATTGTTTGCTCATTTTCCAGGGACAAAGTTTGTGGCATAGGCCCAAGCATTGTTGTTGACTGGGTCAGCAAGGTGGTCAGCAAGGTTCTCTAAGGGTCCCTTTCCGGTAACAATGGCTTGAACAAAGAATCCAAACATAGAGAACATGGCTAACCTACCATTCTTCAGCTCTTTCACCTTCAACTCCGCAAAAGCCTCTGGGTCATCAGCAAGGCCCAACGGGTCAAAGCTTCCACCTGGGTACAATGGGTCAGTCACCTCACCAAGAGGCCCACCAGCAATACGGTAACCTTCAACAGCACCCATCAAGATAACTTGGGTGGCCCAGATGGCAAGGATGCTCTGTGCGTGGACCAGGCTTGGGTTTCCCAAGTAGTCAAGCCCACCCTCACTGAAAATCTGGGATCCAGCCTTGAACCACACAGCCTCACCGAATTTGACACCGTTGCGGGCCAAGAGCTCAGGGAAGACACAGCCCAGGGCTCCCAACATGGCCCATCTGCTGTGAATCACCTCAAGTTCACGGTTTTTAGCAAATGTCTCAGGGTCAGCAGAAAGCCCAGCAGTGTCCCAGCCATAGTCACCTGGGAACTCACCTGTCAAGTAGGACGGAGGCTCACCGGAGAATGGGCCCAAGTACTTGACACGGTCTGGGCCGTACCATGGGCTTCCAGAAGAAACCTGTTTGGGTTTGGCAGCTGTTTTCCTCATGGTGATCCTTCCACTGTCCTGGGTGGAGGAGGCAAGCTTGATTGCCTGCCCGGCCAATGATGGAGAAGAGAGAGCCATTGTTGAAGCAGCCATTGTAGAATGCTACTGTAAATTAACTTCAAATCAAATGAAAAGCTTTGTATAGAAGGTGAAGAGAATGGTGTTGAATCTTGATGAATCTGTGGTTGGGTTAGGGTGTATTATATATGGCCTCCAAGAAGAAAAATGTCCTTATCTTATAAAATCTATATTCAAATTTCTATTGGTTTGAAGCATTGCTTTTGTCCTCTTGTTTAATTATCAGCTATCAGTTTAGATTTGTTTTCCTTCCTTTACCAAGAGATCATATATCCACAGAAATATCATTACATCCCTTTTCTATCAGTTTAGATTTGTTAATGTCCCATAGGGTGTGTTTAATTCAAAGGAGGAGGGACGGAGAGCTTTTAATGAAAGGGGGAGGAGAGGAGAGAAAGCAATGGATTGGGAAGGATTTATTAAGTCATCTCATTTGGTTCAAGAGAGGGGAAGAGAGAAAAGAGGAAATGAGAAATAACTCTTTTGACTTAATTGGTTTAAAGTGATATTATAATTAATTTTTTTAATAAGAGTAACCGCCTTAACAATTTGTAGTTTAATATCATGAATCATGAAACTAAATTAACTCAAGCTATTGCTCACCTAACATATCCGACGAATTATAAAGAATAGTTTCTAATAAAAATGTTCAACAAAGTCATTATCTCATTTTCAACGTCAATTATAAAAAAATTGTTAAGTAGTAAATACTTGCCTTCTCCTCTATTTCCATATTGTCAATTGGAATTGAGTATTAATCTTTATCAATAATAACTCCATGTGTTCCGCCGTAATAGCACCATCCGCAAATCTCATCAGACTTATTAGAAACATTGAAATACTATAAACTCTTGAAACGTAAATAGAGAAATTGCAGAGAGAGTGTAAGTCAAACTGGAAGAAAATAGATTCAAAACTCATAAAACATAGATAGATAAACGAAGAACAAAAGCACCCACAGAAGAACATCCTGAAAATAAAAGTCGCTGAGGAGAATGACACTGTAGGCCGTAAGTCAATACAAAAAGTATGGAATGTTGAAAAAATGAAGAACAAATATACCAAAGAAAAATTATCTAATTGACAGAACCATTGAGAATGATTTTGAACCCTAATCCCCCCAAAAATGAAAAGAAGATTTGAGATTATACGAAATTCCCCAAATTTCACCATAAACCATGGCGATTCAGAATTGAAGAAGCGATGTCGCTCTTCATTTGCAAAATAAGAATCCATTATTATAAGAAGCGATCCCAGCATGATTCAAGGATTTGAGATTTGAAATTGACAAATGAACGAAATTGAGAGGTGATTCAGAGATAGAGATACGATTTAGGAGGGTGAAAGAGATGAGGAAAATTTGAAATTGAAGAATGAAAGAGAGAGTTATAGAACGTACGTGATTTTAGGATGAAATACTGAGTGAATTGTTGATTATAAGGTGATTTAAGGAAATAGATTTGACAGAGTGAATGACACGAACGAATTTAAAGAGTGAGAAACTTTAAATATACTAAAGTGATGACGTGTCAGCAAGACTCAATTTTTTTAGAGGCTTAAGGTTCAATTTTAGTAGATAATCAAGGTGGATTTTGGAAACAGACGCATTGAAAAGTGAAATGGATAAAGAAAAGAGGCGAGGGCCGCATTGACTGACACGTGGGTATTTTATAGAATAAAGAATATATATAGAAGCGGGAAAAAACTCTCCCCATTTTTAAACTTCCAATCCAAGGAGAAACCAAACCAAACCAACCCCCAATAATCCTTCTTCATATTCCACACTTCTTTCTTGCAATCACTTTCCCGTGAAAACTCTTGTGCTTTAGAATTTGGTTTTCGTTTTCGTTCAAAAACTGATGGAAATGATCGACTTTTATGCCATGAAGAGGAAGAAACTACAGGCTCTGTGCAAGAAAAATGGCATCCCTGCCAATTTGAAGAACGTAGAAATGGCACACAGGCTTTCCTTCATCTTTAAGGTACCTTCTTATTACCACACCCTTTTCTTCAAGTTTCTTTTTTTCTCTTTTCTTTTGATTGCACAAACCAAAATAATTTTCCCTATAGAACACTGTTTTAGTTATTTATTTATATTTTTTCTCTTCAATTTGCACTCAGGGAATAGAAAATTCTGGGTCACTTCAGTTAGGTTCTGATGATGCTGGAACAGCGATAGATTTAACCTTTAAGGGTTTAAGTGGCAAAGACATGTTAAATGTGGAAATTTTAGACTCAGACTCCAGCAATGATACTAATAATATTCAAATGGTTGATTCAGGTATGATAATGATAAAGTTTTGTGATTTCTATTTAAGGAATTTCTGTATTTGGTTTTTAGTAGGGATTTTTAATAATATTGATATTTCTAGACATTGTTGCTGGGGATGTAGATTCAAGGAAAGAAAAGTTTGCATCTTCAGGGAAGATTAGTCCAATCCCGGGTTTAGAGCAGAAAAGTTCCGACATTGAAACGAATCTGCCCCACGAAAGAGTTATTGAAAACGGACTCAGTGAGGAGAAAGTTGACGATAGTACTCAGGAATGCTTGCATTCAGCACCTGATGTTGTTGTCATGGATGAGGTTGATCTTGTACCGGTTGCTTCAAAGGAATTTGCTAACCATTTGGTGGAGGCTGAAGCTGAGAAGTTAAGTGGAACTGGAAAGGCTGAGCCTGAATCTGAAAAAAAAGATCATGATACCTATAGTCCTCAAGAGTCAAACAGAAGTGATCTGAATCTTTTACAAGTTTCTCCTGAGGATTTTGGTCATCCTTTGGTTGAAGGACAAGTTCACAAGGATACTAATGGGAAGACCAATGTGACTGCTGAAAAATTTCTAGTTGAAGTTCATTCATTTAGTTTAGAAGACTCACATGGGACACCCGATCAAATTTTGCTGAATAATCCATTAAGTGAAGGGAAGTCCAGTGATCTTAATGTTCATCAAATGGTTGCTTCAGGTACACTGAAGTTTCTTGAAATTTGTTGATATTTTAACTAGTTAACTAAAACCCATGCATATACTTGTTAACTTTAACACTTTGGTATGAGTAAGTGGTGTGGTTGATTTTATAGGAATGGGTTCATAATATCTGAAACCTTGATATTATAGGCACTGCTTCTGGAAATGCGGATGTCAGTGAAAAGAAGTTTGTATCTTCACAAAAGATATGTTTAAGCTCAGAAGAAAGGATTGATAATTCACAAAACATGGTTGTTCCAGGTATAATTTTTTTTTAAATATAGATAATTGTAGTTAAGCACACATATTAGCAAGATTCCTTAATCCTCGAACTGATGATTTTATAGGAGTGAGCTGGTAACCTCTCTGACCTTGATATTTTAGGCACTGCTATTAGAAATGAAGATACTCGTGAAGCGAAGCTTGCATCTTCACAGAAGTTAATTATAAGCCCAGCTTCAGAGAAAATGTTAGGTTTTTCTCCCAAGCAGATACATAATTTAGAGACATCAAGAAAAGATAATCTTGCAGTGTATGATGTGGAGGAAAACATGCAGGTTGGTGTCAATAAGGAACAAGTAGAGGAATTCGGTATACATTTGGAGGAAGGAGAGGTTGAGAAATTGGGTGATAAAATTGATCTTCTTGATGATGTTTGTGGAACTGGAGAGCGTGGAGATGAAGCTGTAGAACAAGGCAGCATCAATAGCCCTCAAGGATCAAACACAAAAGATGTGAATCTCCATGTTTCTCCAGAGGAATCTGAACAAGTTCAGAAATCTGATGACAGTGATTTTCATGGTGGTTTCTACAATCTAGGAAACAGTGAATCTGAAGTTGATATATTGCGCCTCCTTGATGCAACCATTGCTTCTATGGATACTGATGGGAAGTCCAATGTGACTGCAGAACATTTCCCAGATGAGGTACATTCATCAAGTGTTGAATATTCAGATGGCACAACAGATCGAATTTTGACAACTCATCCACAAGGTGAAGTGATGTCTAATGATCCCAATATTCATCAAATGCTTGCTTTAGGTAAAATGCAGTTATGGATTTTAGGTATAAGCTTCCATAATTTTTATAGAATGCTTTCTGAACCCTCCATACTAACATGCAGATACTTGGGAAGAAATGTTGAAATCATCACAAAAGGAAGCTATAATTGCAGATCCAGAGGAATGCATTGGGTTTTTTCCCAATAACCTTGAAGCTTCAGCAACTAAAGGAGAAGTTACCAGGATGTTCAAAAACTCTGATGTTCATGATGATTCTGGTGGAACTGGAGCAGAAGAAGATAATCAACCTTATACTCTGAGCCATAAAAGGAAAAAGAGTGACATGAATACAAATAAAAAACCAGACGAGTTTGTTCCAACTATGCCCCAACCTGGTGAAATGAATTCATACACTTCTAACATCTATCAATCTTTTGCTTCAGGTAAAGTGCTAATTTTGGGTAAATCAATGCAATGTCTGTTCAGGAGTTTATCTATACAATTGCCTGTTTATATATATGGATTAATTGATATTCTTCTTAACCTTGATTTTTAGGTATAAGACCCTTTAATTCTATAGAATGCATTGTGAATCCTCCATCTTAACTTGCAGATACTTGTGAAGAAATGTTAAAATCCTCACAAAAGTCAGGTACGATTGCAGATCAAGAGGAACACATTGAGTTTTTCCCCAATAACTTTGAAGCTTCAGCAACTAGAGGCTTTGAGGCTGAAACATATTTTGGTTCAAGTACACTTGGAGTTGTTGTGGGAGCTTGTAACACGGAGAAAGAATGTGGTCAAAAGGAATGCAATTTGGTTCAGGGAGAAGTTACCAGGATGTTTGACGACTCTGATGTTCATGATCTTGCTGGTGGAACTGGATTAGAAGAAGAAAATCAACCTTATGCGCTGAGCCGTAAAAGGAAAAAGAGTGACATGGATAGCCTTGAGAAATATTCCCTAAATGAGTTCCAACCTGTTGATAATACTGGTGGTCAAAATTCAAATGAGAAACCAGATGAGTTTGTTCCAACTATGTTCCAACCTGCTGAAATGAAGTCATGCACTTCTAACATGCATCATTCTCTTGGTTCAGGTAAAGTGCAAGTTTTGGGTTAATCAATGCAATGTCTATTCAAGAGTTTATTTATACAAGTTTCTGTTTATAGAGAAGAACTAGTGCATGTTTAATAGAAGGATTCGACTTCACTAAAGTGAGAGAGTTATTTTAGATGATAAAGTAAGTGGTCAAAACCTTTGATGAAGAAAGATCATGATTATAATTATATACTTGAACATGTATAACAAACTATGGTGTTTTTTAAATTTCAATAGTTAATTTCTGAATCAATGGTTGCGATAACTTACTTTATTCTCTAAAGTGATTCTCTCACTTTAGAGAAGTCAAATCCCTTGTAAATGCTTTCTGAACCCTCTATCTTCACATGCAGGTACTTTTGAAGAAATGTTGAAATCATCACAAAAGGAAGCTATAATTGCAGATTCAGTGGAGTGCCTTGGGTTTTTTGATTTTCCCAGTAACCTTGAAGCTTCAGCAACTAAAGGCTTTGAGGCTCGAAGACAATTTGATCCAAGTATACTTGGAGATATTGTGGGAGCTTGTAACATGAAGGAAACAATGCAAAGTCACAACATGGAGAAAGAAAGTGGTCAAAAGATGTTTGACAACTATGATGTTCATGATGATGGTGGTGGAACTAGAGCAGAAGAAAATCAACCTTATACACTGAGCCGTAAAAGGAAAATGAGTGACATGGATGATAGCCTTGAGAATTTTTTCCTAAATGAGTTCGAACCTGTTGAGAATGCAAGTGGTCAAAATTTAAATGAGAAAAAACCAGATGAGTTTGTTCCAACTATGTCTCAACCTGGTGAAATGAATTCACACACTTCTAACATTTATCAACCTTTTGCTTCAGGTAAAGTGCAAGTTTTGGGTAAATCAATGCAATGTCTATGCAGGAGTTTATCTACACAAGTGCCTGTTTATATTATATGGATTAATTGATTATTTTTCTGAACCTTAATTTCTAGACACTGCTTCTGGAGATGAAGTTACTTGTCAAGAGAAATTGGAATCACCACAAAAGGTTACACCAACTACGAGTTCAAAGGAAAGAACCTTTTTTTCTCCCAAGCTCCTTCAATCATCAATGATGAATAAAGAGAACATTAACATTGACAAAAAAGAGCATGTTGGAACGATCACATCGAAGAACAAATTTCTGAAGAGGCAACCTCTGCAGGATCTTCAACAGAACTGAGCTGAACTCTATTGACCCTGAAGTGTTTGTATCTATTTGCAATTTGGTGAATGAACCTGTAGTGATTATTTGATGATTACGTATATAAACCGATACATTAACATGCTTTGCAGTATTTATGTTTAAGAGACGTGATATTTTGTGATAACTGTTAGTGTTAAACCGTATATAATGGTATTTTGCTTAAGAATATATTATATTTATCTGTTTGAAATTTTTAGATGGCGCTTGTGGAAATGTCATATTGAAATTTACATGTCTGTTTTGACCTGTAATGCAGACTAGGAAGGATGACAAATAATAGAAATAAACAACAATTAGCGGAAGCACATGGATCGACTTTTACCCACCGTGTAATTAAAATAGGTTCCAAATATACATCTCAGACAACAGTAATATGCACAGAACAGATAAAGAAATAAGCAAGAGACACCAGAATTATTAACGTGGGAAAAACCCTTGAAGGGAAAAAACCCACGGGACCAAGCCAGTAAAATTCTCCACTAATAAATTAATGGGCTACACCACAAGTCCTCCTGGAACCACCGGGGATCAACAGAACAAATACAATCTTCACCAATAAGGTGGATAACAACAGAGTGCTGACACAGACAATAGAGAAGGCAAAACCACAAAAGAAATATACTAATATTACCCGCTCACTGACAGAATCAACATACTGCAATTTCACCCAAAACAGAGCACTTTTGGAGTATCACCCTTCTGCCAACGAACCAATCCTCTTCTCCTCCAATACGTTGCTGCGCCGTTCTTCTTTTCTTTCTCTTCTGGTTCCTCTTCCTTTTTTCCTCTCGCTACAGTGGCTTTCTCAATTCCTTTTCTTATATATATATTGCTACGGTGCAATGAATAAATTAGGGTATTAACCCTTTCTCCTTTAACTTGGGCTATAGCCTACTAAAAATTATTAATTTATTTTCTTTTTAATAATAAGTTATAATGGGCTCACTTAATTTGGTGACCCATATAACAATTCTCCCCCTCACCAATCAAGTGAGGCCATAGGTGACCATACCTGCTTTCCTTTTGCAAGTAGAAAACTTCGCCATAGGTAAGGCCTTAGTCATCATATCTGAACCATTCTCGTCAGTATGGATTTTCTCCAATGAAAATTGCTTCATCTCCATCGCATCCCGTATCCAATGATACCGAACCTCAATATGCTTCGATCTTGAATGATAAGTCGAGTTCTTGCTGAGATGGATTGCACTCTGACTGTCACAATATAAAACATATTTCTCTTGAGATAGACTCAACTCTTGTAGGAATTTCTTCATCCACAAGAGTTCCTTTGCAGCTTCTGTTGTAGCAATATACTCTGCCTCTGTAGTAGACAAAGCAACACACTTTTGCAATCTAGACTGCCATGAAACTGCTCCCCCTGCAAAAGTCATCATATATCCAGAAGTAGATTTCCTGGAATCCACATCACCAGCCATGTCTGCATCTGTGAAACCATCTAACACAGGCTTACCGCTTCCGAAGCACAAACAGACACTAGAAGTACCTTTGAGATACCTGAGTATCCACTTCACAGCTTGCCAATGCTCTTTACCAGGATTAGAGAGGAAACGACTGACCACCCCAACTGCATGAGCAATATCTGGTCGTGTACATACCATCGCATACATCAAACTGCCAACCGCAGATGCATATGGAATTTTCTGCATTTCTTCTATATCTTTCTCACTTGTAGGACACTGCATAGAGCTTAACTTGAAGTGACCTGCAAGTGGAGTACCAACTGGCTTGGAATTTCCCATATTAAACCTCTCCAATACCTTCTCAATATACTTTTGCTGTGATAGCCATAATTTACCATTCTTCCTGTCACGAATAATTCTCATGCCAAGAATTTGCTTTGCAGGACCCAAATTCTTCATTGCAAAGGACTTGTTCAACTCTCCTTTTAAATTCTCAATCTCTTTCATGTCATGACCAACAATCAACATGTCATCAACATAAAGCAAGAGAATAATAAATTTTTCATCAGAATATTTCTTCACAAACACACAATGATCAGAAGAGGTTTTTACATAACCGTGATCCAACATGAAGGAATCAAATTTCTTATACCATTGCCTTGGAGCTTGTTTAAGACCATACAAGCTCTTTTTCAATCTGCAGACAAGCTCCTCTTTTCCTTTGACTGCAAAACCTTCAGGCTGCTCCATATAAATTTCTTCCTCCAAATCACCATGGAGAAAAGCGGTCTTCACATCAAGTTGCTCAACCTCTAAATTCAAACTGGCTGCCAAACCAAGCACAACTCGGATTGAAGACATCTTGACCACAGGAGAAAATATTTCTTCAAAATCAACACCTTTCTTCTGACTGAAACCTTTCACAACCAACCTTGCCTTGTACCTTGGACGTGAGCTATTTTCTTCTGATTTCAACTTAAACACCCACTTGTTCTGGAGTGCTTTCTTACCATGAGGTAGCTTCACTAATTCAAATGTGTGGTTCTCATGCAAAGATTTCATCTCTTCTTGCATGGCTTTGTTCCACTTATCTTTCTCTTCATGAGACATAGCTTCTTCATAGCTTTCAGGCTCTCCCCCATCAGTGAGCATCACATATTCATGTGGAGGATATTTTTGTGAAGGATGCCGCTCTCTAGTGGATCTTCTCACTTGAGGCTCTGGAGATTGCTGTGGTGGGATTGGATCAACTGTTTCATCAACCTGAGGCTCAGGAACATCAACTGCATCTGCATTCACATCTCCCTCATTATTAGTAACATTGGCAGGAGGCTCTGGATCAACATCAATGTACCTGTAAACAACTTGTTTCTGCTTCTCATTCTTGTCAAAATATTCAATGGTCTGATCTTCAAGAAAAATAACATCTCGGCTTCTTATAACTTTCTTGTCAACCGGATCCCAAAACCTGTAACCAAAATCATCACGACCATAACCCAAGAAGATACATTGTTTAGACTTACCATCAAGCTTGGACCTTTCATCTCTGGGAATATGAACAAATGCCTTGCAGCCAAACACTCTCAAATGATTGTAAGAGACATCTTTCCCCCGCCACACCCTCTCAGGAACATCACCATTAAGAGGAATTGACGGAGAAAGGTTGATTAGATCTACTGCAGTTCTCATTGCTTCACCCCAGAATGATTTAGGCAATTTGGCATGAGAGAGCATGCATCTGATTCTGTCATTAATCGTGCGGTTCATTCTCTCTGCAACTCCATTAAGCTGTGGAGACTTTGGAACTGTCTTCTCAAGCTTGATTCCATGTTCCCTGCAATAATTCTCAAATGGTCCCCTGTATTCACCACCATTATCTGATCTGACACACTTCAGCAATTTACCTGTTTCTCTTTCCACACTTGCATGGAAGTGTTTGAACACATCAAGTACCTGATCTTTGGATTTCAAAACAAAAGCCCACACTTTTCTAGAGTGATCATCAATAAATGTGACAAAATAAGAATAACCACTAAGAGATTTAACATCCATAGAGCAAACATCAGTGTGAACTAAATCCAATATATGTGGCCTCCTATGAGGAGGATAAGTGCGAAAAGAAACTCTATTTTGTTTACCAACAATACAATGAGAGCAAGTTTCAAGAGATGTACCTTTCACCGGAAGCAGATTTTTTCTTGCAAGAGTGTCAAGTCCCTTCTCACTCAAGTGACCGAGCCGCCTATGCCATAGCTCAGTAGAATAATCCTCAGTTGCATTCACCTGAGGAGCAGACAGCTTTATAGAAGTCCAATAAAGAGTGTTTTTCTTCACTCCTTTTACTACCACCAAAGTCCCTTTGGTGCACTTCCATTTACCATCACCAAAGCCATTATGGTAACCATCATCATCAAGTACATGTACTGAAATCAAGTTGAGGCGCATGTCAGGAATGTGTCTGACGTTCTTCAAGTGCAGCGTGCATCCAATATTAGTTTCTACCCAGATATCTCCAATGCCAACAACTTTGCTTACCCCTTGATTACCCATCTTCACTTGCCCAAAATCACCAGCAGTGTAGGATGTAAAATACTCACGATGAGGAGTAACATGAAATGAGGCAGCAGAATCAACAACCCATTCATAATCTTGGCATGTCAAATTAACATAATCATCTCCAAAAACAGCAACAACTTCACCATCAGATACAACTGCAGCAGTGTCTTTATCTTCTTTCTTATCATTGCCTCTTTCCTTTGATTTACTTCGTTTAAGAAACCTGCATTCCCTTTGCATGTGTCCCATTTTATTGCAATTGAAGCACTTGATGTCTTTCCTGCTTCTTGAACTTCCTCTTGACTTGCTTCGATCATTAGATTTATGAAAATTTCTATTTTGGCTTCTCCCCCGTGACTCAGTAACCAATGCTTGAGTGTGAGTCGATGAACTAGCCATATTGTGTCCCTTCCTCCTAATTTCTTCATTTAGGAGGGCTTCTTTTACAGTACTCAGACTCATCTTCTCATTAGTGGAGTTACTCAAAGATACCACCAATGTTTCCCAACTATCTGGCAATGAACTGAGCAACAACAAAGCCAGTAGCTCATCAGATAAATTAATCTCTGTAGTAGTCAACTGATTCACAATATTCTGGAAACTGCTCATATGCTCAGCCACTGAAGAACCATCCCTGTACTTCAGATTTACCAGTCCCCGAAATAGAAATACTTTGTTCTGTGCATTTTTGGACTCAAACATGTCCTTCAATTTCTTCCACAAACTGTGGGCATTAGTCTCACTAGACACATGATGATAGATACTCTGGTCTATCCATTGCCTGATCATACCAATAGTTTTCCTGTTTGCCTTTGTCCATTCTGCTTCAGATTTATCTGCTGGCTTAGTACCTTCACCATCAACGGGGTCATACAAATCTTTACGGTACAACAAATCTTCCATTCTAGATTTCCAAATAGAATAATTTGAAGAATCCAATTTCACCATCGTACCAGCGATATCACATTCTCCCATTTTAAGAGCACCAAACAGAACTCCAACCAAGGAGCTCTGATACCAGTTGTTGGGGAAAGATGACAAATAATAGAAATAAACAACAATTAGCGGAAGCACATGGATCGACTTTTCCCCACCGTGCAATTAAAATAGGTTCCAAATATACATCTCAGGCAACAGTAATATGCACAGAACAGATAAAGAAATAAGCAAGAGACACCAGAATTATTAACGTGGGAAAAACCCTTGAAGGGAAAAAACCCACGGGACCAAGCCAGTAAAATTCTCCACTAATAAATTAATGGGCTACACCACAAGTCCTCCTGGAACCACCAGGGATCAACAGAACAAATACAATCTTCACCAATAAGGTGGATAACAACAGAGTGCTGACACAGACAATAGAGAAGGCAAAACCACAAAAGAAATATACTAATATTACCAGCTCACTGACAGGATCAACATACTGCAATTTCACCCAAAACAGAGCACTTTTGGAGTATCACCCTTCTGCCAATGAACCAATCCTCTTCTCCTCCAATACGTTGCTGCGCCGTTCTTCTTTTCTTTCTCTTCTGGTTCCTCTTCCTTTTTTCCTCTCGCTACAGTGGCTTTCTCAATTCCTTTTCTTATATATATATTGCTACGGTGCAATGAATAAATTAGGGTATTAACCCTTTCTCCTTTAATTTGGGCTATAGCCCACTAAAAATTATTAATTTATTTTCTTTTTAATAATAAGTTATAATGGGCTCACTTAATTTGGTGACCCATATAACAATTTTGTGATAACTGTTAGTGTTAAACCGTATATAATGGTATTTTGCTTAAGAATATATTATATTTATCTGTTTGAAATTTTTAGATGGCGCTTGTGGAAATGTCATATTGAAATTTACATGTCTGTTTTGACCTGTAATGCAGACTAGGAAGGTTAAGATCTTTCTTTTGAAAAAAATAAATCTCATATGGTTAATTATATTTCTTGACTTCTAGGTACAACTAAGCCTTAGTCATTCAACTGTGTTAAAGCTGTTGCAAAACTTTGTGTACTTCACTGGCCTATACTTCTAGTATAATAAGTGCATTTGAAATTTATTTCTACAATCGATTCTAAAACCAGAATTAATTCTGAGAAAAAACTTTCTAATTTATAGCTTTTAAAATTGATTTTGAAAAAATGAAAAAAGATTAGGTGAGTCAATTATGTTATATGTGTGTTTGATCATGTGGTGCCCCTAACGTTTAGTCCAATCCACACTCAATATTGCGTCTGCATGGTGCTTTGGGAAGTGATATGATTGTAATTTTTTTTTTTTTTATCTTTAACAGCTGTTGCCAATCGTTCGGGAAATGGTTGCATGTGCTCCAAACAGATGTCTTTCTTAGGATTCGAACTTGTGTTCTCATCCTTAATAGAGTCTAGGTTACTTACCTCTAGACTAACACCTACGCTTGTAAGTATTTAAACATTGAAACAAACATACCATAGATCAATTGGAAATGTTCAAATATATATATGGTGAGTGAAAATTGTACATGTAGCATCCTCTCTAGTGCGGTACATCTTTTCAGATAGGGCATTCGTTAAGGGTTACCTGCTGCTAAGTTGGAACTGGAAAGATAACTTCTGAACTGTAAAACTAGTTTAAATGTGCTCAATAAATGTGTGGGTGAGAGAGGGTAGGGCGTATCTATCCTTATAATAACCAACAAATTTCGTATGAATTCTTTAAACATTTAGTTGATGGTTCGATTTCTATGGAGAAAAATTCATTGAGAAGATCTATCTACCTAATGTAATGTCACCCTTAAAAAGATTAGTCTCATAGCTGCACACAAAGGTGAGATACCTTGGTGAAAAAAAAAAACATCTATCCTAATAATGAGTGCAGGATCATTTATCTTTTGAATGGTACAACTATGCCGTAAACCTGTAAATATTATAGTCACTGTTGCTTAAAATATTTGGCAAGCAAGAATGCATGTTACTTATGAATTTACAGTGTCATTAGCAAATAATTGAGAGAAAACTTTCCATATTGTTCTCCCAATTCCCAGTTCTTATTCCATACTTGGCAAGAATGCATTCGTTTCTCATGATGAAATTACTCTGAATCACAAAAAGAATCTGGCTGCTGAGATGGATATTTCACATATACTGCTTCATGCAATTTCATAAATCAATTACAAAATTGTAGTGCTCCTCACAAATTTGTCTCTGTCTATGAAAATTTTATTGTCCTCGCTAAGATTAACATATTAGGGCCATTTGTTGTGGACCCAAAAATTGGGGCCAGTTAAATGTAGATACAAGCACAACCACATAGCAAAATGTGTGGAGGTTGTGTAACCATTACCAATGCTTATTTTAATGAACTAGCAATGGGACCAATGCAACGTGGTCCCTATTCTGTAAAACTTGGTATTTTTATCCAAAATCATTAATGGCAATTTCTTATTGGATAGAAAAGGGATGTAATGATATTTCTGTGGATATATGATCTCTTGGTAAAGGAAGGAAAACAAATCTAAACTGATAGCTGATAATTAAACAAGAGGACAAAAGCAATGCTTCAAACCAATAGAAATTTGAATATAGATTTTATAAGATAAGGACATTTTTCTTCTTGGAGGCCATATATAATACACCCTAACCCAACCACAGATTCATCAAGATTCAACACCATTCTCTTCACCTTCTATACAAAGCTTTTCATTTGATTTGAAGTTAATTTACAGTAGCATTCTACAATGGCTGCTTCAACAATGGCTCTCTCTTCTCCATCATTGGCCGGGCAGGCAATCAAGCTTGCCTCCTCCACCCAGGACAGTGGAAGGATCACCATGAGGAAAACAGCTGCCAAACCCAAACAGGTTTCTTCTGGAAGCCCATGGTACGGCCCAGACCGTGTCAAGTACTTGGGCCCATTCTCCGGTGAGCCTCCGTCCTACTTGACAGGTGAGTTCCCAGGTGACTATGGCTGGGACACTGCTGGGCTTTCTGCTGACCCTGAGACATTTGCTAAAAACCGTGAACTTGAGGTGATTCACAGCAGATGGGCCATGTTGGGAGCCCTGGGCTGTGTCTTCCCTGAGCTCTTGGCCCGCAACGGTGTCAAATTCGGTGAGGCTGTGTGGTTCAAGGCTGGATCCCAGATTTTCAGTGAGGGTGGGCTTGACTACTTGGGAAACCCAAGCCTGGTCCACGCACAGAGCATCCTTGCCATCTGGGCCACCCAAGTTATCTTGATGGGTGCTGTTGAAGGTTACCGTATTGCTGGTGGGCCTCTTGGTGAGGTGACTGACCCATTGTACCCAGGTGGAAGCTTTGACCCGTTGGGCCTTGCTGATGACCCAGAGGCTTTTGCGGAGTTGAAGGTGAAAGAGCTGAAGAATGGTAGGTTAGCCATGTTCTCTATGTTTGGATTCTTTGTTCAAGCCATTGTTACCGGAAAGGGACCCTTAGAGAACCTTGCTGACCACCTTGCTGACCCAGTCAACAACAATGCTTGGGCCTATGCCACAAACTTTGTCCCTGGAAAATGAGCAAAAAATACACCAAAACAACGAGAAATGGCCATGACTTGCAAACATGAGTGTGAATTTCAAATTATTATTTGGTGAAAACATGTATTGGATATTGAACCTTTTACAGAGAATGTGAATTATGTTATCTATTTGGTCCGTTTAGATCTTTCTTCAAGTTTGTATGCACTTTATCCACGAAGCTAATTAGGGAGACATATATTTTATATTGCGGGAAACGTGAATGATCAATTACAATTCGGTTAAGATGGGAAAGAGAGAAGATCAGTACAAAAAAAATCTAAGAAATAGAATAAATTTTGAATGTATTTGGTATAATAAAGATAGAATAGAAAAAAGAGGGAAAGAATGTAGATAATAAAATAAAAAAAATAAAAAACATTTTTTATTAAATGGTATCTATACAATCATTTCCTATTGAAATAGGCATGTCGTGTATTAGGTAAAGCCATTTAGGCAGTTGTTTTAGGTCCCAAAAAATGTATATATGCAGGCACGGATCCAGGAATTTAAGTATGTGGGGGCAAAATGCACATAAATTTGTAACCTAGAAAATATAATATAGTATTGGCATAACATTGAGTGTGTTGAAGAGTGTATTGCTATCATTTCTCTTACAAACTTTACATATACTTTCAGCATGAAAATTTAACTATGGTCTGGGTTGTCCACAATAACAATATTAACAGGGAACAAAGTCAGATAGCCTATCTCACTCACTGCCTGCCTACAGAATATGTCATTTAATTAAGGCCTCATGTATATAATAGGGTATTTCTTTTATGGATTTAATATCAATAGCAAAAGCTTGATGAGGCTGGTCAAACAATGCACAAAAATAAAAACTTACTTGAAATAAGGAATTTTATATTGTATAGCAAATTCAACCAATTTTCATTCGAAAACTCAAGTTTATCATAAAGAGAGTTCCCCAGTAAAATGATTGTCAACTTTGACAATCATTCAAGCTACCATTCACACAATCTCCTTCAATTACAGAATTGTCAAATACAAACACTTTTCAACCTAGCATCCCAATAGCAACATTAATCAAGTATTATTACATATGTTACATTCATACAAAAGAAAAGCATAGAACCAAACACTGGTGCCTTGTGAACAGGGGACTCTACATCAAATTTAATCAATTAGTTTAATACTATTATTATTATTTATTTATTTTTAAAACTTCCTGTGGGGGCATTTGCCCCCCCCCCCCCCCATGGCACATGTAGATCCGTGCCTGCATATATGGTGTATATTGTTGAGATTTGAGAGGGGTAATGAAATAATTAAAATTTAGGTCATATTAACGGCAACATTGGCAATGCAATGTGGGAACTGAGAAGTGCAACGTGTGAAGTGGAACTTTAACAGTTATTAGTAATTGTAATTTGTATTAACAAATGATATGAACAACAAGATTATCTAACAAGACAAACTTTTCAAAATAATGTGAAGCAACGTGTGGCTAACGAGGGTTCAAAATTGTGTTTCTGTCAACAACGATAGTCAACCACTTCTTGACCACCATTGATGAGGTTGTTACCTGAAGAAAGCGAAAAAGTGATGATAGAAAGATGTAGAAAAGGACAACAAGAGTTATCAAACGTGACAAACTTTTCAAGAAGATAATGTGAAGCAATGTGTGGCTAGTGAGGGTTCAAAGCTTTGTTTTCGTCAACAACGATACTCAACCACTTTTTGGCCACCATTGATGAGGCTGTTACCCGAAAAGAAGCGGTTGTAGAAAGGAAGAAAGAAAAAAAATGAAGATAGAAAGATGCATAAAAGGACGCTGAATGCACGAAATAAGAGTTAAAGTTGAGATAGTAGAAGAGAAAAACACCTGAATTACATATGTTTTTTATAGCTTAATCTTGTAAATGATGCGTGTCCGTTTTAGAAACATACAAAGCATTTCCTGACTCTGGTTGAACTGTCTTTGGTTACTTGCGCTCATTGATACAAATGAGGACGAATACCATCAAGTTTTTAGGGTTCTAGCATTGAATCTTGTGTACATCTCAAAAACAATGTTCCCTTTTTATTCTATTTATAAGTCACTGTTACTCATTTTTTTTAGGATTAAGAAAAGTAGTTACGGACAATAAAGTTGTTATGGACCAAATTAGAAAATTTATCCTTGTTTAATTTTCTATGAATTTTTTCTTTCTATCTCCAAGTTAATATCTTTTGAAAATCTCACTCTCTTACATGTTAAATATGAGGATAATTTTAGAAAATAATAGAAAATATTTAATAAATATTATAAAGTGACTTATAATTAGAGAAAAAATTTCTTACAGAGCAGGTATTAGATGATGCTTTTGTCGTGAAGTCTATCGTACATTAATAAAAGCCTTAATTTTTTGCAAAAATACATAAATGCCCCTATTGACATTTTTTATTTCCCTCTCATTTCTCACTTGCGAATTGCGATATCATCGACCAATCAATGTAGTCATTTCTCGTTGCAGCGTGGTGGTTGTGGATGTGGGGTTTAGGTCGCATGGTAAGCATTGACGGCGGCGCAACGGAGGACCGGGTCTACTCCGGTGATACTCAACTTGGTTGCCCCTGGTAGAGGAACTCCGGCGACAGTTAGGGTTTGTCTCAATTGAATACTTTGTTTCAAATGAAATTTTTATTATCAAAGTTTCCATTAGTTGGCTGTCATTTTCCCATGGGTGTTGGGTTTGGAGCCACCTCATTGGACCCAACACCATCCCCTAAACATGCCAATTTACCGAGTTGCCCTTAAAAAACAAAAGTCTCCCCTTTATATCCCTATCCCCTTCCTTTCACCCTTTCCCCCATCCACCATCCCCATCCCCATCCCCTTCCTTCACCCATCCAAACTCAGTCATCATCTTTTCCCTCACACCCACCACCATTTCCATCACACCCACCACCATTTTCATCTTACCCATCATCATTGGAGTGTTTTCTTCGCATATTCGCACACCGTACCAAGGTTCGTTGCTTCTATTGAATATCTCTATTTGGTGAATCCTCGTCTGGTTAAAATTCGCAGATCAAAGTGCGACTAAATGGTTCTAGCCGCACCTTAAAGTGCGACCAAAATAATAAAAATTTAAATAATCAATATGTTTAATAAGTTCGCACCTTAAAGTGCGACTAAATGGGTCTGGCCGCACCTTAAAGTGCGACCACAATAATAAAAATTAAAATAATCAATATGTTTAATGAGTTCGCACTTTAAGGTGCAAGTATATTGTGGTGGTCGCACCTTAAGGTGCGACGAACACATTTTAGTTAAAAAAAATGAAGGAGCCGCACTAGTAAGTGTGACCATAGAGGCAAATTGCACTTATAAGTGCAATTTTTAACCAGGTCACGAAAACACTTCAAAAATTGAAATACAAAGCAGATGGGAAGAATAACCACCGAATAGGAACAACAACAACCAATTCAATCCACACAATCATACAAAAAGCATAAAACGAAAGAAGAACAAGAATTCCTAAAGCAATTTCGAAAAAAATAAGGGGGAGAAGAAGAATGTAAGGTTACCTCATGAAGACGAAGGATGGAAGATCAAAGAAGAAGGCCACACGAGGTCGAGGAGTGCCGGAGAAGAAGGACGAAGGATGAAGGAGGTGAAGCTCAGGCCGAGGATGGTGTTGTTCTGGTGATGTTTTTTTTAACTAGAAATAACAAAATAAGGGGATGGTGCAATGTCCAATGGGGATAGCCCCAAACCCAACCCCCTTTTCCCATTATCAAAGTTACGAATTTTTTTCAATGATTTTCCAAACTTTGGAAACTTCAACGAAACCCTGAAACTACATTACTAGTATGGGTCCCTTGTTGACTTCACTAGTCTACGCAAAATTTATCTTCTCTTTATTAATCTTCTTGCCTAATATATACTAGCCTAGCACTGCATTTCTCAAACTCTTGCATCTTCATTTTGCCAGTAAAAACTTTGAATATTATGGCCGAGGCTGTGCTTGAAGTTGTGCTTGAGAATTTGAGCTCACTCATTCGGAAGGAGCTTGGCCTGTTTCTGGGTTTCGATCAAGAATTGAAAAGGCTCTCCAGCACACTCACTGCAATCAAGGCAACACTTGAAGATGCTGAGGAGAAACAGTTCGCTGAAACAGCTATTAAGGATTGGCTCCGAAAGCTTAAAGATGCTGCGTACGTTCTGGATGACATCTTGGATGAGTGTGCCACTGAAGCATTGGAGATGGAGAACGGAGGATTCATGTGTGGATTATCGGACAAGGTACAAAGCTCTTGCTTATCCTCTTTTCACCCCAAGCTTGTTGTCTTCCGCCATAAAATTGCTAAGAAAATGAAGAGGATAAGGGAGAGATTAGATGAAATTTCTGAAGAAAGGAGTAAGTTTCATTTAACTGAGATGGTTACACAGAAAAGAGATGATTGGCGCCAAACCACCTCCGTCACTGCTCAGCCTCAAGTCTATGGAAGAGATGAAGATAAGGATAAAATTGTAGACTTTTTGGTTGGTGATGCTTCTAGTTTTGAGGACTTAGCAGTCTATCCAATACTGGGTATGGGTGGACTTGGAAAAACAACACTTGCCCAACTAATCTTCAATCATGAGAGGGTAGTCAACCACTTTGAACAAAGAATTTGGGTGTGCGTTTCAGAAGATTTCAGTTTGAAAAGAATGACTAAAGCTATCATAGAATCAGCATCCGCGCATTCCTGTGAGGATTTAGATCTAGAGCCACTGCAGAGGAAACTTATGGATTTACTGCAAAGAAAAAGATATTTGCTTGTTTTGGACGATGTGTGGGACGATGAACAAGAGAATTGGCTGAGGTTGAAATCTGTACTGATGCATGGAGGAAAGGGTGCTTCAATTTTGGTCACTACCCGTCTCCAAAAAGTAGCAGCAATCATGGGAACAACACCTCCTCATGAATTATCAATGCTATCCGATTATGATTGTTGGGAATTGTTTAAACAACGGGCATTTTGACCAAATGAGGTAGAGCGGGCAGAGCTTGTGGGCATAGGAATGGAGATAGTAAAGAAGTGTGGGGGAGTGCCTCTTGCAGCAATAGCACTATGAAGTCTTTTGCGCTTTAAAAGAGAGGAAAAAGAGTGGCTCTGTGTCAAGGAAAGCAAACTGTGGAGTTTACAAGGTGAGAACTCTGTCATGCCTGCTTTGAGACTTGGTTACTTGAACTTGCCGGTAAAATTGAGACAATGTTTTGCCTTCTGTGCATTATTTCCCAAAGATGAGATAATAAGCAGACAATTTCTAATTGAACTTTGGATTTCCAATGGATTGATTTCGTCCAATGTAATGCTGGATGTAGAAGATGTCGGAGATCAGTTGTGGAATGAACTATATTGGAGATCATTTTTTCAAGATATTGAGACAGATGAATTTGGGAAAATTACAAGTTTCAAGATGCATGATCTTGTTCATGATCTTGCTCAATATGTTGCTGAGGAAGTTTGTTGCAGTGCAGTTAATAATGGTATAGCTGATGTGGCTGGAAGAATCCGCCATCTCTCAATTTATGGGCGAAACAGACCATTGAAGGAAGTTAATTCAATCCAGTTGGCCCGAGTCAAATCTCTGAAGACATGCATGATAGAACGTTGTTATCCTTTTGGGCAACTTTCATCTCAGGTATTGAAATTTAATTCTTTGCGAATGCTTAACTGCAAAAGACTAGGAAGTTTGCCAACTTCAATTGGCCGTTTAAAGTATCTAAGATACTTAGATATCTCTTCCGGATATTTCGAATCTCTTCCGGAATCCCTTTGCATGCTCTGGAATTTGCAGATTCTGAAATTAGATAACTGTGGAAATTTGCAAAAGTTACCTGCAAGTTTGGTACGCTTAAAAGCTCTACAACATCTATCATTGATTAGCTGCCATTCTTTATCAAGACTTCCCCCTCAAATGGGGAAGTTGACTTGTCTAAGGACTTTAAGCATGTATATTGTTCACAAGGAAGAAGGGTTCCAGTTGGCAGAATTGGGACGATTGAACCTTAAAGGACAGCTTCACATCAAGCACCTGGAGAGAGTAAAAAGTGTAATGCATGCTGAAGAAGCTCACATGTCAAGTAAGCACCTGAATCGTTTGCGGTTGTTATGGGGGAGGAATGAAGAGTGCCAATCACAGGAAAATGTTGAGCAGATTCTTGAAGTTCTTCAACCTCATACCCAACAACTTCAAATTCTTGCTGTGGAAGGATTTACAGGTGCATGTTTCCCACAATGGATGTCCAGTATTTCTCTCAAATATTTAAATTCTTTAGAACTTGTGGATTGCAAAAGCTGCTTACACCTTCCGCAGCTAGGGAAACTACCTTCTCTGAAGTCTCTAAGTATATCTAACACGTGTCATGTAATAATATACTTATACGAGGAGTCCTGTGCTGATGGAATTTTCATAGCTCTGGAATCTCTGAAACTGGTGAAGATGCCGAACCTGATAAAGTTATCAAGGGAGGATGGAGAAAACATGTTCCCGTGCCTTTCATATCTTGAAATTATTGAATGTCCTCAATTATTAGGGCTGCCTTGCCTTCCATCTATCGATTTTCTAATCATACGAGGGAAAGGAAACCAAGATTTACTAAGTTCAATTCATAAATTATGTAGTCTTGAACAGCTATACTTGGGAGGGAATGAAGAGCTAACTTGCTTTCCAAATGGGATGCTAAGTAACCTTACTTCTCTGAAGAGACTGTACATTTCTGGGATGCTCCAAACTTGAGGAGTTACTCCCAGATGAAATCTCTAACCTTGGTGCTCTCCAAAAACTGGAAATACAACATTGCAAGAGCCTCAAGTCATTAACAAATGGAGTATTGCGAAGTTTGCACTGTCTCAAGAAATTAGATATTGTGGGGTGCCATGAGTTCAATCTGTCAGCAGGGTTTCAGTACCTAACTTGCCTTGAGCGTTTGGTGATTTATGGTAGCTCAGAAATGGAAGAATTACATGAGGCTTTACAACATGTGACTACCCTGAAAACCTTAATATTGTCTGATCTTCCGAACCTAGAATCCCTGCCTGCCTACTTGGGAAACCTTGGCTCACTTCGATTATTAGTCATTTCTGCGTGCCCCAAGTTGACATGTCTTCCAATGAAAAGTTAGGGAAGCGATGTCAGAAGGAAATAGGGGAGGATTGGCCAAATATAGCTCATGTTCAAGATATTGAAATACTAGACGGTGGACCGCACTTCTGTGGATGGGGTGATGACTGATGAGGAACATAAGGCTGCAGCTTTTTCAAGAAGAACCGCCCTCAAGAATTAGAAGGTCTATATCTCCATTATGCACTGGCGCATGTAGAGCAGTAACAAATTATCAGTACTGCCAAATGACTGAGACTTCACAAAAGTGAATGAAAAATATTTCTACACCTTTAAGAATTGGAATTGATTAGTTTCTCTGATTCTCAAATGTATTACTAGTATTACTAATACTGATGTGTTTCTAGTTAATTTCTTCCTTTCTAATGCTGATTTTGTTTCCTTTCACTCTCTAAGTGTGAGAGGAAAGTGGTATATAATATACTACTGTTTATGTCATTTTACTACTTTGAGGTTTTATAGGTGGTCCATATCTTTCATTCTCAAACACAAGGTTGACCCACTTATGTGTGTTAAGATGCTGGAGCAGAAGCTTTTATCCAAAAACCTTAAGGCATTTGGGATAGCAACTTTCCAGCTTATATACTATTGATTTTGTCTCCAACTTAGCAATGTGGGACTTTCTTTTCATATTTCCAACAGATTTTATTGTTTTGTTCAGTTATAATTTTTGTACTGTTTAGATAAAACTGTTTAGGGGTGGTTATGTTTAATTAAACTGTTCAGGAGTGGTTATAAATAAGGAATCGTAACAGATGGAGGATCATTCAGAAATTTAGAAGAGATTTAGTAGGGAGAGAACTGGCTCTCGATTTCCAGAATTAGGAGAGACTGCTCTCGAAAACCAGTGCCTGTATAATTATTCCGTAATTCCAATCTGTTCCTATCAGATTTTATCAAATTGTTCAATGGAAATGGTTTAACTTTACTAACATAATCATGCGGGATTCACATAGCATTAAGAAAAACGTTAAATTCTTCGCATGAGTGCTATGTTCAGGCACGTATCTACATAGGGCTTGAGGGGGGCAAGTGCCCCCACAAGATTTTTTATTTTTTAATAAAATATACTATATGTACACTACATTTTTATAATATTCAGTAAATAATTGTCTCCACAAAATAATAATTGTCCTCATTATTTTGTATTTTGGAAAAAGATGAGTTTACATTCATTTCACTTGCATTCACATGAAAGAGATGAGAGTAGATAAAACATAAGTAAGAAATATGATAAATAATTTGAGTTTGTTATATTTTGTGAGTAACAAGTTCAAACATTATATTATTGTGATCTACCATTTTAACTTTTTTATATATAATATGACAATATTTTAGGTTCATAACTCTGTGCTTCATTTTGTTTCTTCTTCTCTTAAAAGTTTAAAGTTCCAATAATCTTATCCAACTTCTTGATAGTATTGAAAATAAAAAAGTTGTATGTTTTTAAAATATGAATACTCATAGAAAATAATAATAATATAAATGAATTTTTTTAAAACAATATATTATATTTTTAATATTATAAATTTATATGTATATACTGCCCCCACGAGTTAAAATTTCTGGATCCGTCACTGGCTATGTTGGATTGTTTTTTTTTTCCTGTTTATAGTCATCAATCTGTCAATAAGAAATAAACATGGATTAGCTTGATTATTAATTCAAAAAAGTTGTTAAATAGAAGTAATTACGATAGTTTGATAAGTAATTTCACATCTTAAAAGTATGAAAGATTCATTTAAAATACAATTACAATAATTTTCATAAATTATTTTAATTAATTTTAAAAGTCTTATAATAAAATTCAATTATGCTTAAATATGAGTGAATAATCATTTTGGCCCTTAAAAGATTTAAGGTCGGCCAACTTAGTCATTAAAAGATGAAAACAGGCAAAATAGTCCCTCAAAGATAAAAAGCGACCAATTTAGTACTTGAAAGATGAAAATCATGATCAATGTAATTCTCAAAAGATGAAAAAGGACCACCCATTTTAGTTCTTGAAAAGAATATGACACGCCTACAATAATTTCTACGGCTCACATGCATGACATGTAAAAAACAACATTAAAAAGCTTGGGGGTTCCATGGTGGTTAGGCAAGCCTTCCCACCTTAAGTGGGTAAAATAGAAAAGAAAAAAATCTTAAAATCTGATAAAAGATGACTGCTAGGAAAATAATTAAATAAACATACAATCAATTATTATATGCAGTATAATATTTTTAAGAAAAAATTTAATATTTTATTTTAGGAAAATGATTGGTGGTCATTCTCATAGTGCAAACACCTCACATAGAAAGAGAAGAGAAAAAGAATAATGGATATGATATAGATATAATGTGATGTGATAAGAAAGAAAATGAGAGAAAAATGAGGTGTATGTGGTGTATACGACTGTTTAACCAGCTCTCAGACCGTGCTTGGCCATATATTAATCCTAGTCCGAGAGCCACCACGTTCTGAGTACCCTTGCAAGATATATAAATATAATTGACAAGCCATTCCTTTGTAGGAAAATGAAGACCAAGATATTTGTGCTATTGTATCTTCTCTTCTTAGCTTCTTCTGTGTTTGTCAATGGCTCTGTTAAGAAGGAGAAAGAACATATTAGGTTATTTGAGCTCAAGAAAGGTGATATTTCTTTGAAGGTCACCAACCGGGGTGCAACACTTGTGTCCCTAGTCCTTCCTGATAAGAATGGTACATATATGCATCTATGAATCTATTCTGTGTTCGAAACATCCTTTATTATTTTCTATTTTTTCTGTGCATTGTGAATATGTTTCGTAACACATCTTGTTTTCATAACTATGATTTAATTTGTCTCAGGAAAGTTGGGTGATGTTGTTCTTGGATATGACTCTCTCAAGCAATACACTGTAAGTGTGTAGTACTTGTTCTACAATCATTGCCTTGGATATGTACATTCTGAGTTTTTTTTTCCTGGTTAAGTTAGGAGATAAGCATATAAAACTTGTCAATGTTCTTCAACTTGGATTGGTTCACAAGCATCTTTTCTTTTATGACGACAGAATTTTGGTTTGAGATAAATATGTGAAGCTGAAATTTGGATTTTGGGTTTACTCACTTTGTCACTTTGTGTTGCCGCTATTGCTTACTCAATCCTTTTGAATAGTAGTCAGCAGTCACCGCTTGTTGTGTCATAAGCTAGCTTGGCTCTACATATATATCCGATATCATATTATATTTTCATATTTTATATATTCTAATTTAGTTTTCTTTGTTTGAAGATTATAATAAAAGTATGGCTTAATTGCATTTTTAGACCCTCTAATTCGGGTTGTGTGATTTTGGTACTCAAATTTTTATCGAACTAATTAAGTTGATATACAGTTAAAAGTAAGTAAATTTTGTCCTTTTGTCAATCTTCATATATAAAACTCCACACTTTTTTATTTTCTATTGAAATATTTTGGGGCTTATGATGGACTAAGAATATAATATACAATTGAAAGTTCAAATGTGAACAATTTAGTGGAAATTTGATAAAGGTTAACGGGTTTTATAGGATATGAAATTAGGGTTTAAAGTTGGGGAAATTTGGGATTATTTTTTGCTTTTAGGTGAAATTTAATATTTTGGTTGTTGAGTTTTGAGTAAAAATAAGTTTATGATGATTTAATCATGTCAATTTCAGAAGATTTTTCTCTAGTTTTAAGAATAGTATATGTGATTGCTTGCAATGCAAAAAATTTGCAGAATGATTCAACATACTTTGGAACTACGGTTGGTCGGGTTGCTAACAGAATTGGAGGAGCTCAGTTTACTCTAAATGGAGTCCATTACAAACTAATTGCCAATGAAGGAAACAACACGCTTCATGGTACACATATTTCTTCTTGGGGAGGGAAAATTCTTTATTTTCAAATTAAGAAATCTTTGCCATGATTTTAAAAATAAACAAGGGATTAAGACATCAAGTCTCATGATAACCTATCAATTTAAAAAATTATTAAATTAGAGATTATTTACTTAAAGTAAAATTTTCACTTTCTTTGCCTTTTCTCCCTTAAATCATCCAAATAAGTTCTAAGTGAACACAATCTTTGTTCATATTGAAAGACTATACCATACTCTCTGACTTCCCTTAGGTGGACCTAAAGGATTTAGTTTTGCTCTATGGAAAGTGGAAAGATATGTGAGGGAAGGTGACAAACCCAGAATCACCTTCAGTTACCACAGTTTTGATGGTGAAGAGGGTAAGCACTGTCACTTTGTCATTATATTTATTTATTCAATGTAGCTGCACTTCGAATTCTTAATTTCTGAGAACAATTGAAAGTGCAGATAAAGTGTTTGTGATTTGATTTATAATTGAATATTTGTGTATCAGGATTTCCTGGTGACCTCCAGGTAACTGTGAGCTACATTCTTGGGAGAGACTCTCTGAGTATAATCATGAAAGCAAAAGCTCTAAACAAGCCTACTCCAGTGAATCTGATTAACCATGCTTATTGGAACCTAGGAAACCATAACAGTGGCAACATTCTAGATGAAGTGGTTCAAATTTTTGGGTCCCAAATCACACTTCTTGATAGCCATCTCATTCCCACTGGGAAAATTGTTTCTGTGAAAGGAACCCCATATGATTTCCTTAAGCCACATGTTGTTGGGGCCAGGATCAACCAGGTACCAAAAACTAATGGTTATGACATCAATTATGTGCTTGATGGTGGAAAAAGCAAAGGGTTACTCAAATTGGGGGCTATAGTGATGGATAAGAAGTCAGGGAGAGTGATGAAGCTCTTTACAAATGCTCCAGGGTTGCAGTTTTACACTGCTAATAAAGTGAAGAATGAGAAGGGGAAAGGTGGGTTTGTTTATCAACCGCGTGCAGGGTTGTGTTTGGAGTCTCAAGTCTTCCCTGACTTTGTGAATCACCCTAACTTCCCCTCAAGTATTGTGACCCCAGAAAAGCCTTATAAACATGTTATGGTATTGAAGTTTTCCACCAAAGCTCCATATGCTTTCTCACACCCCTAAGAATTATGAGCTTTCAGCCACTTGTCATCCTCATATGTCCTTAGTTTTCAGTGTAGCATGTGTACTCATGCAAACTTGAGTTCAATAAAATGAATAATAATGGTGTATGTTTACCTCTTTATACTGCTATATGTGTGTTTACATATATGTAGGGGGAGTTTAAGCTTATTTCCATTTTAAATAGTGTCTGTATTCTTAGGTAATTTTAATCATTGAAATTTTCAATTAAAACATCCTTGTTTCATTTTAGTTAAATTATGTCTTATGATTAACTTATATTTTAGATAGTTTGATAATTAAAACATCCTTGTTTCAATTAAAACCTCCGAGCATAGGTGCTTGCATTACCGCCAAATGTTCTTCATTCTCATGGGCTAGAATATCGAACCCTCCACGTTATGGTTAAGTGACTATGTAGTAACTACCACTCCAAATCTCAGGGTTAACAAATAGCTTTATACAATTTGAAAGTTTTTAATGAGTTTCTATATTTCCAAATAGTTTAATTAAGTGTTTACTAATTAAAAAGTGTGATTAAATTTTTATATTAAGATTGATAAACTTTTAAAAAGTTGGTCTAATACATATGTCATCCAACAATCATATTCGAGTTGGGTGGGAGCATTCATATCATGATGAAGCTAATTTTCTCCTTAACCCAACCGCTCACATTCATAAAAAGAATTCACTTAAAATTTTTGAATCTATAATTATCTCACTAAAATCAACTATTAAAAATTCAATGAAATGTCATGAAACTAATTAGCTGACAAAATGACACACAAAATGACAAATTTAAAAGTGTGTTTTATCAATCACATAGAGCCTCTCTTCCATTCATTAATAACATTATTTCTTCTTATTTCACTCGGATTTTCTTATTGTATCACTCATTTTCTTTACACATTTCTCGTATAATTTTATCATCTTTCTCTAAGGTGGATGTGAATAACATTTTTCAAAACTCAACATTTCCAAAATCATGTGTAGTCACTCTCATATCATCTTACAATATGTCGAGTTGTTTTGAATTAAAATTGAATGTTTCCCAAATTTTATTTTGAATAAAAGCTGTAAAATATAATTTTTCCATGAGTTAAAAAATTTATCCCAAGTAATCAATAGAAATTTATTTATTTTTATACTAAAATACTTTCACACTTCCTTTAAGTGTGTGGTGAATACTAACAATCTCCCCGAGTAAAAAGTTATTTTTAATTTTATTTATTTATTTAGAGGCTTACTTTTAACTCCTGTGAAACAATTGTTGGGTATATAAATTTATGTTTAATCAGAATTTTTCAAAAATGATTTTACAAACTCTAGTTCAAAGTTCAAACAATCACTCAAGAAGGGAAAATTGAATGACCAAAGTATTATCCATACTCTTTCGTTCATTTTTATAAGAGTTAAACTAGCTTTGCACACCTCTTAAGAAAGTTAGGTAGTATAATTTTTTGCATTAAATTTATTCTCAAATTTTGTTGAATTTCCAAAATTATCCTTAACATATTTCTTTTTAATCTTTTTTCATCATTAATGTAATTTCATATTTTCAAAATTAAATAAAAGTAAAAATGTGAAAAAATAATTAATATAACACAAAACCTTTTTATAAAAAAGGGATCGGCAACGCCTCTCATCCATCTCTTATAAAAAGGAACGAAACAAACAATGGGCTAATGTCACATGTCTCAAAATCGTTGAAGTGAAGTTGGTGCTGACACTGCTACATCGTATCGTATGGCTCTGCAATCGCATCTTTGCTTCACACACTTCCCTCCCTTCACTTCATCTCTCTTTGCTTCATCAACCACTTCCCTTCAATTAGCTTCATTATTCACAGAGACTCGTGGAACAAACCGTTGCCCCAATCTTCATTACGGGAAAACCCATTTGCGGCACAACCATTGTTCCTCAACGGTTTCTTCTTCTTTTTCGACATCATCGGTGCAGGAGATGAGTAAAAGATCGAAGAGTGTGTGGATATGGACCGAGAACAAGCAGGTGATGACTGCAGCAGTGGAGAGAGGATGGAATACTTTCCTTTTCTCCTCACACCATCCACAACTTGCTCATGATTGGTCATGTAAGTCACCTCCAACTTTTCCCTTTTTTAGTTTCATTTGGAAGGAAATTCCATTACCCATTTGTAGTTTTTCTTTTTGAGTTTACATTTTATCCAATATGTTGGCAAAATCTTGAAAGGTTGGATTTTTTAGGCTGTAGTTGCGATAGATGAACTTCAAGAATCATTTGTTAAATACGTGATTGGATGATAGTAAAAGAGGTTGGGAAAAATTTCCGGCAATGTTGAATGGAGAAACATTTTTGTTATGTTGAAGTTGCTATCGTAATGTTCACCATAAGATGGCCTTAATTGCTTAGTATTTATATATTTTTTTATGATGAGTTAAATGGAGTTTGAGTTGTTATGTTTGGTGATCTGGGTATTCTCATGTCTAATTTTATGAATTTGGAATTTTGGCCATGATGGTGTACAGCCATTGCAGTAATATGCCCTCTTTTTGTTGGTGAGGGAGAGATTTTGGATGGAAAGAATAAAAGGGTAGCCACAATTTTTGATGTTTCAACTCCAGAGGAACTAGAGAGGCTAAGACCTGAGGATGAGCAAGCAGACAACATTGTAGTTAATTTGCTAGACTGGCAGGTATGCTTGTTACAGACTGCTATATGATTTATGGTGGGTAGTTTGGAAACTTGTCATCCGTTGATTTTTTTTGTCTGTTGACATACCAAATTGCTTTGCAGGAATGTAAGATCAACTTGTTTTTCTACTTGATGAAGTGTGGTTCCTTATACTGGGAGCCATGCCTTTTCGTATGTTTATGCAACATCTGGTTCATGGTTGCAGTTTAGAAGTGAGATATAGGCTACGAAATATCAGTTGCAATCAGTAACGTGTTAAAAATATTTTGTATAACATTAGCTAGTTTAGGCGTTGGTCCTGTCAAGGATGTGTTGATCCTGTCAAGGCTTTTGGTTATGTTATTTTTTTTTTTAGTTTTTAATTTCTAGTTTTGTGCTCTGCCTCTTAGTCTTAGTGATCTTGGTATCGGTTTTCTTATCTTTTGTCAATGTTATGATGCTGAAGGGTTTACACTGCCGGGGAAGGGTCTCTCTTTTTTTGTGGGTTTGCTGCGGCTTGACAGGATCCCTATTTGGTTGAACCTGTCGCCGATTCCGTACCCAAATGGAGGCCTTTTCTCAGTGGTTGGTAGGTGCTCAATTTGGGTTTTTGGTTGTTTGTTTGTCTTTGAAGCATGCGTTCATGCTGGTGGGGTTTTTGTTTTTGTTGGAATGGTTTGTGGCTGGGATCTTGTTTGGCCTTGCTGGATCAATGGGTTTTTCGATTGTTTGGTTCTTTGGGCGTTTTGTCTTTCGAGGTTGTTGTTTTTGTCCAATTTCCATTGTAGATTGTGACTTGTTGGGGTTTTGTACTTTACAATCTTTTTTAAGATTGTGCTTATATCAATGAATATCCTTTTACTTTCAAAAAAATAAAATAAAATTAGCTAGTTTAGTTTATATGGAAGTTATTCTGTCTGTTTCTGACAACCGTAATATTATGGATGCGGTGTGCCATATATAATTGTATCCATGGTATAATTATGTTCACCTGGGGACTCTCTGCCCTCGTTTTTATGACTCCTAACGACTTTGACAGTTAGCATTATTTGTTTCCTGCATAACCTTAAAACCCTTTCTCTTTCTAGCATGATCTTTTCTTAATTCAATTTGCTGCAACATAAGCTTGGACTGTCTTTTAAAAGTGGAATGCTAATTTGTTTTCAATAATTGACATTTATCATTTTCAATGACATACAAGACGTCAACTTTCTTTATATGCAATTGCTCAGGTAATACCAGCAGAAAATATAATTGCCGCATTTCAAAGCAGCGGAAAGACAGTGTTTGCCATCTCTAGTAAAACATCTGAAGCTCAGCTATTTCTTGAGGTATATAACAGGAGACAAATGAAATAAACTTTTCAGAGTGAAAGCTCATGTAATGTAACTGCGTATAATAGTTTTTTACTTTAGCTTTAGTTGTTTCCTTACAGTTGCTACCTTTGGATTTTATAGGCACTTGAACATGGTTTAGATGGCATAGTTTTGAAAGTAGAAGATGTTGAGTCTATTCTTGAGCTAAAGGTATTCTTTACCTAGTTAAAGACTTAAAGCTTCCTGAGTAATGAGGCTTGACCTCTTATTTCAGTTGGAAACTTTCAGGAATATTTTGACAGAAGAACGGAAGAAAGCAATTTATTGAGCTTGACCAAAGCCACTGTGACACGAGTTCAAGTGACTGGAATGGGGGATCGCGCTTGCGTAGATCTTTGCAGTCTCATGAAACCTGGTGAAGGACTTCTTGTATGTATTCCTTTCCTCTGAAAAGGTTAAATCAATAGTTGTTTAATCTAGTGAAGCTGCCATTCTTATGGGCCAAATATTTTCCACAGGTTGGATCTTTTGCCAGAGGATTGTTTCTTGTTCACTCAGAATGCATGGAGTCAAATTACATTGCAAGCAGGCCTTTTCGGGTGAATGCTGTAAGTTGTACCTTCAAGTCTTGAGTTTGAAATTAATATATTCATCGCCTTTGACCTTGGATAAATTACAATGGGGTGACAGGGTAGGACTAACAGACACAGCAGCCTATTTGGAAAAAGGTCTCTGTGATGATGTGTGCAACTCTCACTATCCAATGTGTTTCACTGAATCTGTTATTTTGAACACTATAAGTTAATCAACATTAGTCTCTGTTAATTTCAAAACTTTGATAGAATCTAAAATCATTATAAAATATATTTATTGCTATTTCATGTGAAGAATTTTTATTAATTGGGAAACTTCATAATTTTCCTTTTCTTCTATATTTTGTTAAGCTCCATTTTGCTTTGCACAAAATCTGGATTTATTTACTTTTCAAAGCAAACATTGGTTACATCTTTTTAGAATGGCAGTACATTACTCTTAATCATTTTTTTCCTTCTATTTTTCATTAATGCCGAGTATAATTTACATGTTCAAGAAGTATTGATAGCACAGATTGGGAGATCCATAAACCTGTTATTTGGTAGTTGAAACGGTGCTAATCTTTCATGTCTCATCGTGGTATGTTAATTCTTCCCATCTACTTTCTTGGAAGATGAAAGGTTGATATTTTGGGATTTCCAGTTGAAAAGGTGAATTGTTCAGTAAAGATCACCCTTATAAGTCCTTTTAAGCAATTATTTAATGTAACAGGGACCAGTGCATGCCTATGTTGCTGTTCCAGGAGGCAGAACATGCTATTTGTCAGAATTAAGATCAGGAAAAGAAGTAATTGTGGTTGATCAGCAGGGTCGGCAACGAATTGCAATTGTCGGGCGTGTAAAGATAGAAAGTAGACCACTGATCCTAGTGGAGGCAAAGGTTTGTGTTTTAATTATTGGCTAAATTGATTGAAAAAATCATTTCTTATGTTTTTCTCCATTTATGAGCTTGTTGTGCTTCCAGCTGATGTCGAATATCATGCTAAACCATAAATATTGTCTTAAAGATGTCAACCGCTGTATCTGAGATTAGAACTTCTCTTAGGTGTGTTTAGAAATCTAGAAACTAGATATGTAAGTGTAATGGGCCAGTTTCAGATATAAGATGTGTGGTAAGTGGTATGGAAATCACTTTTGATGCAAAACTGGTTCCAAAAATGGTTTAAAACAAATTTTAACTGAACTAAGCTAAAACTAGATGCAAAATAAACTGAATTTATCAATCAATTTTTCTTAAACAGTTATAGACTAGTATTGAAATTTGCCACGCTGTCCCTTATTTAGCATTTGTAGTGAAATCAGGATGCTTCGATGTAGTATTTTATGAGTATCATCTTGAAAGCTTTTAATTGTTGGTAGTTTACTCTAAATTGCACCATTAATCTACTACTCTTTTTGGCCATAAAATAGGTTCTTCATAATTGCATATAGATTTGAAAACAGACTTAGATGGTTGATAATTAAATTTAAACAAGCTATAATTATCCTTAAAAACTTAAATATACTCCGGAGTAAACATGAGTTACTCAGTCCATGCCATCAATAAAAACATGAAAAAGCCTTAAATCTTACAAGGATTGAATATTAAGATTGAACTATCAAAATTAATCCGCATTTAATGTTTTCCTTATTTTGGGAAATATTTACTGTATACAACCAAAACTCATTCATATCTAACAGTTTTGTCATTTGAGTTCAGAAGTTGAAGATACAACAACAACCATTTTATATAGATTTGAACCTGAAACATTCTTTGGTGTAATAAATTGTCAGAAATTTTAGTATGGAACTACAATTGGAGTTTTCTCTATGACAACTGTTTTCATGATTATATAACATTAATATCAACATTATAAAAAGGATGAAATTGACGTTGAGAAACCAGGAGCTGAGGAAGAGCAACATTTTTTTTAATCCGTACTATGAATATTAAGCATTGTTATAAGGTTTGGGAAACTTAAGGTAATGATAGTTTGTAGCAGCTAGCAGGACAATACAGTGGAACTGGTTAAATAGAGTATTTAGTTCTCTGTCCTTAGTTTGTTGAATGGTTACTGTCTATGTCTTGAAATGGTCTTTAGCAATAGCAGTATTTCAGAAATGGATTTCGGTGAATTGTTTTATCTATGTCGTTCAATGGTCTTTAGCAGCATGTCAGAACATGGCTGAGCATAGCATGGCATTTGTAACACAGATTTCATTTTCCCACATGAACTTTAATTTTTTATGGTTTTTTTGGGGGTTATTATTTATACCTGTTTGCTGATACTGATCCTAAACTCTGATGCGGTAGTAATAATTATGTCATTTCAGATAGACTCAGATAATCAAACAATCAGCATACTTTTGCAGAATGCTGAGACAGTTCCTTTGGTTTGTCCCCAACAAGGTAAATTCAGTCTGTTTCCAATTTTCTTAGTTTCTTGAGTTTCCTTAAGTATTGTATTTTGCTCGATTCAGGAAATGCAATGTTAAAGACAGCTATTCCTGTGACCTCACTCAAAGTTGGAGATGAAGTTCTGTTGAGATTGCAAGGAGGGGCTCGGCATACAGGAATTGAGATACAAGAATTTATAGTTGAGAAATAAACAAATGATAATGTGTTAAATCGTGTTTTTCATTCAATTTGTGAACTCATGTTCTCCTTGCAGCTATGATGCTAGAGTAGCATGTGATCTGGTTAGAGAAATGGAAAATGGAGCTCTTATCTTTCTTTGCACAGTGACTTTGAAGCTGTGGAGTAGGGTTGCGGACCTAGACCGAGTCAACTATGTGAAAGTTCTAGCACATGCTTTATAATACCTTCATCATGAATGCACTCCAATAATCATCCAGATATTTTAAGAGTAAATTCTCATTTTCATCCTTGATTTTGGTAAAGGTTTTTCATATCAATAATGCTCACTATCTGTCACTGGAATGAAGAGTGTATGAAATGACATAATTGGTTAAAAGTCTCATATAGCATTATTGTAGGACAAAATGCAATTGTGGATCTTCATATCCCAGGGAATGTAGAACAATTGGTGTAAGCTCTACAGCTTTATCAGGTAAGAGACATGGAGCCTCTTTAGAAGCTTAGACAACACAAAAAGCCAGGGTTATTGAAACAAGAGCTGTATCCTCCAGGTCATCCGAACCCTGGAAAAACTCTCTGTTTTCTGAGGACTTGTTAGGCGAGGAATCTGAAAGGGTCAAGACAAAATCAATCAATGATATTGTTTATTCTTTTCCACCAAGGTCTGACAATTCTCAAGAGAAAGAAAAGGTTCCTAATGCTAGTGGTGATAGAAAACGTATAAGAACCTTAGCTCAGTTAGAGGAGAGAAGAAGGGCTCTTGGAACAAGCATCATATCTCATAAAGCATCCAATCACCACTGGAGAGAAGAAGGGCTCTTGGAACAAGCATCATATCTCATAAAGCATCCAATTCACGCAACCATTCACCACTAGGAAGGGAAACCATCTTAGGGGCTGCTAGTACACCTACTTCCCGGAAACCATCTTCCTACGGTTCATACATAAAGGAAAAGTTAATCTATGGTTTAGGTGATGGATCACCAAATTTGAATTCGCAAACTGACATAGCACAAAATAAATAAATGTAAGACATATTTAACCAAATTTGTCTTACATTTATTTATTTTGTGCTATGTCAGTTTGCGAATCCAAATTTGGTGATCCATCACCTAAACCATAGATTAACTTTTCCTTTATGTATGAACCGTAGGAAGATGGTTTCCGGGAAGTAGGTGTACTAGCAGCCCCTAAGATGGTTTCCCTTCCTAGTGGTGAATGGTTGCGTGAATTGGATGTTTTATGAGATATGATGCTTGTTCCAAGAGCCCTTCTTCTCTCCAGTGGTGATTGGATGCTTTATGAGATATGATGCTTGTTCCAAGAGCCCTTCTTCTCTCCTCTAACTGAGCTAAGGTTCTTATACGTTTTCTATCACCACTAGCATTAGGAACCTTTTCTTTCTCTTGAGAATTGTCAGACCTTGGTGGAAAAGAATAAACAATATCATTGATTGATTTTGTCTTGACCCTTTCAGATTCCTCGCCTAACAAGTCCTCAGAAAACAGAGAGTTTTTCCAGGGTTCGGATGACCTGGAGGATACAGCTCTTGTTTCAATAACCCTGGCTTTTTGTGTTGTCTAAGCTTCTAAAGGGGCTCCATGTCTCTTACCTGATAAATGAGCTGTAGAGCTTACACCAATTGTCCTACATTCCTTGGGATATGAAGATCCATAATTGCATTTTGCACCTTTACTGGATTCATGATTTGTTGATAGATGTCTTTTCTTTCTTCCCGCACCAGCTTTAACTTCATCTTGCATTAATTTATCAGTTCATGGCCTTGGTGCACACTCTTCACATGTCCAACGTTTAGGCTTTTCAAACCGCTTAACACGCATACAATAACTGGTTGATCAATGAGAGACAGAACATATCAATTTTACTGTCCCACAAAGCAAGAAATATAAGACTACATAGACATACAGATCACTAAATAAACACAATAGAAGATGGGAGATGTCGAAATATTTACGTGTGTGCTGCGCCATCAGTACACTTGTTACAAGAAACAAGTAAGGAGTCATCTCCTACATCCCCACAGGTATCACAAATTCTAACCTGTAATCACGTGGAAGCCAAGAGAAACAAATAAATCATAAACACAACGTTAGACAGAAAATATTATTTTTTGGTGTGGGGGATACAAGTAGAACAAAAATAAAGAGTCATTGATAATATTTAAGTGAATTGTGGGAGAGAGCAGAGGAAACTGTTATAACGTGTAGTTCTTAAAATCCCTATATTTCATTTCATTTTAATTTGACAATACTTATAATTCTGAGCAGGGCACATGCATATAATCCACAAATTACAATAACTACCACATAAGTCAAATTATATTGAAAAGGAAATACTCCATACCCAATCGTCCATAGAAGTCTAAAACACTGCTAGGGTTTCCTGGCTGCGATCGCTGAGATTCTTGCATTCTTGTGTTTTTTATGACTCTTCTGGGATAAATGACTTGAGCACTCAAAAGGTTCTCTCTGAAAATAAGGGGAATCAACAACAAATATCAGAAAATTTTAAAAATAAGCCTATCACAGATTTAACAAAGAGTTATACATTATGCTCCTTCACAGATGTAGCACAATCACAGAAATGTTTTAATGAAGAAACAACGGATTGATTAATAAATTGGATCTGAGTATTTTCGGAAATTGGATCATGAATGGAAGAAAAACGAAGGATGTTACCAGCCTCACTGCTAGTCTGGTGTCTACAGTCGCATGCGCCACTCAACAAAGGGGAGAACAGAATGAGGTCATTAGAAGAACACCGACTAGCTCTCTTCTCCACTAAGCTTTTATCAGTAAAGTCATCAATACTTATACACGGACGATGAGCAACGTGTGACAGAAAGTCTACATGCAATGGATGTTTGACTTATTTCTTCCGTTTCGGTATTAAATGCCTGAAAAGAATATGCCCAATAAGGATGCCGATATCATCATTTGTTTGTGATTTAAATCTACAATTTTGAGTCATCATTCTAGACTCTTCTTAAGTCACGTCATTATCTTAAAAAAAAACTATAATTTGGATTTTTTTTATGAGATTTTAATGGGATTTGATTAAAGTATATTAAATTTGTGAATTAAATGATAATTAAGCAATTATATTAAACTTAAACCATAGAATCACATTTATGAATTAAAGTGTATTAATTGTCATTGAATTACCTTCCAATATACTTGAAGCTAATACCGGTAACTAATAAATACTCATTTGAAAAAATAAAGAGGGAGTGGAATTTGAAAACAATCAAAATTGAATATGCCCAATAAGGATGCCGATATCATCATTTGTTTGTGATTTAAATCTACAATTTTGAGTCATCATTCTAGACTCTTCTTAAGTCACGTCATTATCTTAAAAAAAAAACTATAATTTGGATTTTTTTATGAGATTTTAATGGGATTTGATTAAAGTATATTAAATTAGTGAATTAAATGATAATTAAGCAATTATATTAAACTTAAACCATAGAATCACATTTGTGAATTAAAGTGTATTAATTATCATTGAATTACCTTCCAATATACTTGAAGCTAATACCGGTAACTAATAAATACTCATTTGAAAAAATAAAGAGGGAGTGAAATTTGAAAACAATCAAAATTGAAATAGAAGACATATAAATTTATTTGTATTAAATTAATAATGTCGGCATCATTTCAATTTATTTTACTGGGCGGTGCAATTTGAAATAATTTAAATTTGAAATAGAAGAAGTAAATTAATTACATTAATGAGGTATGTGAGTGTTTTAGTAGTCCACTCTTGAAGGTAAATAAATTGTATTAACTAATGAAAAAAATTACATGTGGCAATAATTAGGGATGGAAGTAGGCCAGGCCGCCGACAGGGGCCTACGGCCTAGTCTACATCAGGCCCAGGCCAGGCCAGGCCAGGCCAAATTACTAAATAGATAAGGTCAAGGCTTTTTTAAAAGCCTATTTACTTAAAAAGGCCAGGCTTGGGCCACTCAGAAAGCCTTGTCAGCCTAACAGGCCGGCCTATTTAAGTAAATATTAATTTATTTTGTTATTCATATTATTTTGAATTTTTATTATAATATATTTTTTGAAATCTTTATTATAGTATCTTAAAACTAAATAGTTGTTAACTTATTTATATGACTAAATATGTTAGACTATATAATGAATTAGTCATATAAACTTCTTTAGAAAATGACTATACCTATTTACTTTGAATTGAATCATATAATCATATTATTGTATTTTAGTTCACTAGTCTATAAGTTTGTTGACATTTTACAATTAAAATTTTCAGTCTAGTTGAATTTATTGCAATAAAACAAGCTTTTAAATAGGCTACCAGGCCAGGCTAGGCTAGGCTTTCAAACAAATCAGGCTCAGGCCTAAAAAAAAGCCTATGACAGACAACAGGCCAGGCTCGGGCCTTGAATTTTTTAAGCAGGCCATGCCTATTTAAGAAAAGCCTAGCAAAGCCCAGCCTACTTCCACCCCTATGTGACATGTATATTTTAATATGCCCCACATTTGAGATTTGACATTATATCTATATATAATTTTGAGTCCTCATCCTGGACTCTCATTAAGTCACGTCACTGACTTTTTAAAAAATCTCTAATTTAGACATTTTTTATGAGATTTTAATCTAATTAATGATATAAATAAATGAAGCTTTAATGAGGTTTAATCAAAATATGACATTTGAGATTTTGGGTGGGTGTTTGTCTGAGCTGTAAGATATACTTCTAATTTCAAGAGGACCCCACATCATTTTTGGTTTGTGTACTCTAAGAGTGGATGAGCTTTAAGTGTTCATATTGTAACAATTTTGTACTATTATAGTTTAACTTTTACTTACATCTTGCTATTCATCTAATTATATTATTTTGCTCAAAAAAAAATCTAATTATATTTGTATATCAATGGATAAAATATTTATTAAATACTCTATTTTACTGTTATTTTCAAAATGCAATTTTAATGTAAAATAATTTGAATATATAATTTATAAATTAAAAAAATCCCGTGCATTGCACGAGCTACTAACTAGTAAACAAATAAAACGATAGGGAGTTCAAAAGTAAAATATCTCTTAGAATCTTGGATTCTTTTGTACATATCATTAATTTAGAAATCAAAGTGGACTCGACATCATATTAACTACAACAATATAATTAGATTAACGATTCTACTTTAAAAACTTCACAATCCAATAATTTATTTCTGAGTTTCTATGCATAGTATGATTGAAAATGCATGTTATGACCAATTGCAAGGTATGGGCCTTGAGTCCCATATTCGAAGTATGGGATATCAATGTTGGGTTTATAAGGCTTTGGACTCTCCAACTACAACAACAAGCTTTTGTGACGTAGTTTTCACAAGGTTCTTATCAATAGGTATCAGAGCTTTCCAAAAATGAAAGAGGTGTTTATGGGTGTTTTTTTGTTGTAATACATATATTAAATGTATGTATTATAACCCTCCCCTCTGTTAGGAGTTAATTCCCATTTTTAAACTGAGGAGCAATACAAATCGGTAGAATGGGACACCTCCGGTTTAGCAGTCCGAATTTGTATATTGTAAAAAAAAAGGAATGGCATTTTTCAGAAACCAAAATATGGGTCAATTTTCCCATAGAGTACCCTAATATCATTATCATGTTCCACAAATTTACCTTAAACTAAGATTACAAGGAAGATTGAAAAAATATTAATGAATAATAGAATGAGTTAAGAAGAAAACATTTCCATATAGTATCAATGAGCTGTGTCTAAGTGGCAGAGGAGAAGTTCATTTTCCCATCCACCCACCCCAAATTCCATTCTACAAAATAAAACAATGCAATTTCTTTGACAAGTTTAAAATGATTAAACATGTACATGCATTATTTGCTAGAACAAAAAACCTGCCTTAGACTTAAAATATCAAAACTAGCCACAGATTTTACGCACCATCCTCAAGGAAGAAGATCTATCCACTTGATTTTCATTATTGTTTATTTGAATACTCTTTCATAATTTCATTGAAAGCAAATAATAAATAAAAAACTTGTGCAGCTACGTCGATGCAAACTTCAATTGACGCAGTAATATTATTGGATTTAAAAGTTAAAACTGAGTTGCAAATAAATGAGTGACCTCTTTTTCTACATACGAGGGTACTATAAATGGCAGTTCTCCTTCCGTGTGTTTAACGCAACTGCATACCCATAGCTTGATCTCAAGGCCTCTTGTTAAGTTGGTGATCAACCCCCAACTTATCCACACACTCAATGGTAATGAGTGAACATTTTGATACAACAATGGATGCAATTCAGGTTAACTTAATTAAACTAAATGGTTACTGAGGAACATAAAAAGAAAAGAAAAAATCTATGGATTCGAACCCGAGTTGTATTGTTTAAGCTATAATAACTCTCAGTTGATTTACGCGTTTGGTGAGTGGGAGACTTTCTATATCATTTAATAAAAAGTATAATATCAAAATTTTATTTCTAAAATATATTCCTTTTTCATTTTTTCTATCACAAAATTTGTAAATAAACGAGTAGCTAAAATATTAGTGAGAAAATCAATGAATATTTTAGTGACGTAAAATTCTGCTATTAAATCTAAAGTTAAGTATTAAAAAATTATTTATGATATTTTCATGAAAATTCACACCTAAATTTATAAGTATTAGCTACATATTTATATGTGCCGCAAATTTCTGCCACAATATATATTTAAATAGAATAGCGTGTAATATTTGAGTAAGTTTAAAGTTTTATGTGGTAGAGAAACCTCAAAGTTGTGAAGTGTAATTTACACTTTTCTTTTTTACTCTCACATTTCGGATTGAATATTATTATTGCTTCAATTTACACAATATTTTAGATAAAAATTTCCTGTTTAAAAAAATGTAAAGAAAAAACTTAAGAAAATTGGACAAATTAGGCAGAAAAAAGAAGAAGAAGAAGAAGATGGTAATCTGAAAAAACAAAGTAACAACTTAAAACAACAAAATGATGAGATAAACGATGATATGCATTAGTCCACTCACTTGTTTATGACTCGTTTGGTATGAAATGATAATACAAGCTTATACATTATGAAGTGAATTAGTGTTAACTTTGTATTGTATAAGTTTATTCATTAATCCACTTTTATAATTAAACTGATGTATTATTTAATCCAGTATATAGATAATGGATAAGACCTGATAAGATTATGTTATAATCACCATCACCGCCACCACCATCCACCACTTTACCATTGCCACCACTGACACCGCCATTGCCACCACCACCACCAACTCCACCGCCTTCTTCACCACCACCCACTGCCACCCTTGCCACGCCCTACAACACTACGGCCACCGCCAAATGTGCACTACTATGGAGGTGAAGCATAGTCTAAGCCATGAATTATCAATGAGATTATGTGCTGGTTTAAGTTCACCCGGCTTAACATTGACATAGTTATGAAGTAATGAAGTCGGTGGATCCTAGGGTGAACTACGGAGGCTTGTGATTCACCCATGAAACGATATTAGGAGGTTGGCACATAATGGTATGATAAGATTTCAAGTACTATTGCAAGGTTGAAAGAAAAGAGTGATTACATCACTAGGTGAAAGAAACATGGCTGCTTGTGCTTGAGAATATTGTTCTGTTCTAGAAGTTTCAAAGTGTTTGTAGTAAATAAAACAATTGCAAAGTTGACTCTAAAACATTGATATGATTACTATGAATAATTTGCTTAAGGATCCTAGGACTCAACTTGGCCGAAGGATGTGATTCCAAAGTTCAATTTGAAGGGCAGCCTAACAATCCTCCATTCACAGGTCAGACCAAAAAGTCTAGGAGGGTATGGTATCCAGGTTCAGATTTATTTTGAGAAACTCCTTAAGCAGGGTGCGGAAGGAAAATAATTTGTTCACATCTCAATTTCACCCACACTAAAAGAGAAATAAGAAGAGCAGAGAGATAAATGAGAGAACATGAACAAGATGTGAAAATACTGTCAGAACTAGTTATAAAACTAGTTTGCATGTTGAAAAAGAAAAAACAAAAAGGTTATGGACAATTGGGCATAAGAAAAGAACTGATATTGTAAGCTCCCCATAATAAGAAGTAAAAAACAAGAAAATCTGAGAACTCAACAGCTTAGAATTCAGTCTTGAAAACAACTAGAACTACAGGAGCAGATAGTTTAAAACCAAACTTAAATATCCTTCATTTTCTTTCTCCTGTGTATAGCTTAGTTTCTATACACAATATAAAAAGTCCAAGTCACTACTAGGAAATAAAGGAGAACACAAACAAGATGAGATTCAAATGAATCTCATCATGGCCTTCCACCACTAGCCTTGGGTGAACGAGGAGGAAGGTTGCGCGGGGAGGTTTGAAAGCGATTCGGTGTGCCCTTTTGTGATGGACCAACTATGAAGCCACTTTGGCCGTTGGAGGGGCCAACAATCAATCCATGAAATGGGGGGGAGGGTGAGGATGGTGAAGAGGAAGAAGCCATCTTCCCTTTGTAATGAGGCAGACCGCTTAGCACTTCCACCACTTCACTCATCAACGGTCTGTCTTTTGCATTGTAGCTAATACAACGATAAACCAACTTCATTGCCCTTTCAGCAGCTCTTCCTGAGTACTGACCTCTAAGTTGAGGATCCATCAGTTGATGGAAGCCCGCGCCCTCTTCCCTGAGTTTAGGCCGCGCCCACTCTACCAAGTTAACCTCATTTGGACTCCTATTTTTGTCCATGGATTTTCTGCCTGTCATCATTTCAAGCAGAACCACACCAAAGCTGTACACATCACTCTTGGCATTAAGGTGTCCTGTAACAACATATATAATGGATTAGAAACAATTCAAACCCATCAACTGTACAATATCGCTATGTAGTAGTAAAAGATTGTATCTACAGGAATTGGGCGTTCGATTGAATGGATTTAAGATTAAAAGGTTGAAATGATGTATGATCTATGATCCACTTCATACTAACCGGTTATGATATACTCTGGGGCTGTATACCCTTGTGTCCCCAATACCCGAGTTGAGACATGAGTAGAGTCCCCCACAGGACCCTCTCTTGCAAGCCCAAAATCGGAGAGTTTGGCATTGAAGTCCTGAAATAGAAAAAATGTTAAGATGGAGTGAAAGCTCTTGGCTCAAACTAGAATCAGCTGCAGAATTCAAGTTACCTTATCCAATAGTATGTTGGAAGTTTTGAAGTCTCTGTAGATCAAAGGCTTCTCAACTTCCTCATGGAGATATGCAAGGCCCCTAGCAGCATCTAGCATGACTTTCATTCTTACTGACCACTGAAGGGGAGTATGTGGTTCTGTAAATAAATCAAAGACCATTACTTATCATGTGATATATATCTGAAGCATACAACAATAACTCAGTTGTTAAGCTAAACAATTTGAAACTCTACATGCATTTAGTATATTGTTATTTACAATACGCTTTTTATGTGTTAAAATTAATTTGCAGCTTATGAACCAGGTTTTCTTGATCACTGGTTGACAAAGTAAATGCTTAAATTATCGAAGCTAAAGATTTTCCCCCAGAAAACAATTAATTGTAACAAAATGCTATAATAAATCCAAAAGTTACCATAACTAAAAGACAGTAAACATGCATTTACACATGAGAGAACATATGAATTTCTACAAACAACAAGCTGAAAGACTTACTCTTGAAAAGATGATGCTCTAAGCTTCCTTTAGCCATAAACTCATAAACGAGCACCCTTTCATCACCATGAATGCAATAACCAATTAACTTAACAAGTTGCGGATGATCGAGACCACCCAGATGATTAACTTCGGCCTGCCAAACATGAAACAGTTAAGAAAAAAGAAATAACTAGTAGCAGATAAAGAAACATGTTAAATAGTGTAAGCATATATGGTTCCATACAACAAATTCTTGATGGCCCTGAAATCCATCTTTTCTAAGAATCTTGACTGCAACTGGAAGACCTGTTCCAGGTCTTGAAGGGGAGGTGCCATTGTCACTGATCCAGCCTTTGAATACAGGACCAAACCCTCCCTCACCAATAGGAGATTTGAAACCCTCTGTTGCCAACTTTAGGTTATGAAAGGTGAATTGCCGAAGATGGGAATAATGTTTCAGTTCCTTGCTCATGGGGGGTGTAGATGATCTTGTAGTTCCTGAGGTGCTCTTGCTTGAAGATGCTTGGTTTCTAGCATTGTTGTTTGCAGGTTTCTTTGCTGTTAAATTCACATGAAAAAAATATCACTATCAGAACAGATTCAATAAGCAACACAACATGTGTATATTAGACTATACTTAACACATAAATAGTTTTATTTTATCAGCCAATTTTTTCTTTGGGGAGGGGTTATATGTTTTATAGGGATCAACCCCTACACCTTACACCTACATGTCACTCAGCTCTTACCACTTGAGTTATTCTTCGGGGACAGATACGTAAACAATATAAACACTCCATGGACATCTCATTTTTCCTTCAATCTCTTCTTTTTATATCTATCATAGATTACATTCATTACTTCCTATCTTCTCTTCCTTTATCAGTGGATATTTGTCTCGTGTGTCTGCATTGTGCGGATGTCTTATTTTCCATATTTGACACATGCATGGAGAGGGTAAATCTGTCATCCCAAGCTACTGAATTGCACATTAACAACATGAACACTGAAAAATAGCACTCATTCAGCTGTGTTTCACAAGTACATCCACAGTTCCACTAACAACTTACATAGAACCCAAAGGGAGTTCACATGATTGATTAATTGACACAGATTCTAATAGATGGCACAGAAGAAAAATGGAATATAAGAGAGGAAGGACAGAATTAGAACCAAATTAAATTCTTAGAAGGCACAGACCACCAGAGTTGTGGGTTGGAGTAATGAGTTTTAAGTATGGAAACAATATAGAGATATGAATAAACAATAGAAGTGAGAGATATGAGGTAATAAATGAAGTAATAATAAGAGACATAAAATTAAAAAATATGTGAAAACAAGATGATAGAAAATGTGAGTGTGGACACGCTTAAACAACACTAAATTTAAGAAGGATAAAGGTGAGTAATGCACTTAGGAGAGAGATAGGAAACAAATAAGAGATAAATAAAAATATAATATATGATATCATATAATAAAAATAGAAAAATAGAAAAAGTATTTTGAAAAGTAAAAGTACATAAGAGTGTATAACTCTTTGTTTTTAGTACAAATTTTGTGTAGAGAGAACTGTTATGTTATCCTCCCTTGTTTGGTTTTCCGATGGAATTGTTGTAGTGGTATCCAGCCACTTTATAAGTCTCCTTTGAATTGTTGTCGTGGTAGTGCCAATAGCTTTACCATTTATAAAATAAAAATAATAACTTTGAAAATAATAAAATCAATTATAAAGAATAATGATATCAATAAATTATAAATATTAAATTAAATTATTAAATAAAAATTTTATAATATTTTCATACCAAGGATAATAATGTCATTTTTTATAAAAGTAATTATTTTGTCATTTTATATTCAATCAAACGAGAGGAGAGCTGGAGAGTTCCCCGAATGATAGCTCAAGTGGTAAGAGCTGGAGACATATAAGTTGATGAGGGGAAGGTCTAGGGATTGATCCCTGGAAATGAGAATATAAATATTTTTCGATATACCGGAAAAAAAGAGAGGACAGAGTGTTAACATTATTATTTTCCTTATCTTCCTATCATATTAAACAACCTATTAAACATACTCTACTGCTCACATTTTTTTCTCTATTCATCTTCTTTCTTTCTCTATAAAAAAAGTCATAAATACTAGAATTGACTGAATAATTTATTCTTTCTTTTTTATTTTTATTTATATTCTCATAAATAATAATAATAAATTATGTCCATCTTTTATGGTTAGCATTTATTATTTTTTTAGTTCTCAGAATAATTTTTGACAGGTTGACGAAAAGAAAGCACAGATCCACAAGCAAAGAGAGAAGGGGAAAGAAAAAGGAATTTGTTGTTATCATACACAGAAAACCACATTTTGTTGCCACTTTTCGAATCATAATGATGATAATAAACCTATGGAATGTATCAAAACAATTCGATGTCAGTGTGAATTTGTGAAAAGTTCAGATAAAATTAGAAAAGGACATAACCTGCAACGAAAGTGATGGAAGAAGGTAGATTATCATGTTGTTTGTTGTTGCTACTCGAGGCGCTTTCAGGTTTGGACCAAAAAGCCATGAAACACCCAAACATCCTCATCAAAAAGCTTGAACCTTTGCTTTTGACACCTTCATTGTTTCTTCTTGCCTTGGATTTACCCACATTCCGAGGTCCAACCTTAATACCAGAACTTGGCATGTCTTAAGCTTAGAAAACCTAAACGATCCACATAAAATTCAACACAGAATTCAAACACATACACAAAAAGGAAATTGCATCGAAAAGCGTAAACAACATGCATAGATAACAAAATCTCTAATTGCATGCTTCGGTCAATTTTTCTTTCATCAAACTCAGAAACCCACACATATGTTTCTCCTAAAAATTGAGTCTTTTTTCAAACACGCACACGATGGAAAGTGCACCGAAAAGTCTAAACAACATGCATAGATAACAGAAACTCTAATAGCACGTTTTGATCAACTTTTGTTTCATTGAACTGAGAAACCCAGAAACTACACACTAATGTTTCTCCTTAAAATTGAGTCTATTTTCAGAATCAAAGCAAAATCAGTAAAAGAAAAAAATTAACGGAATTTAGTAAAGGCCCAGAATTTCATAGCCAATCTAAAACAGAGCAGAGACCATCATTCATCATGAAAATAGAAAACAAGCAAAACCCACATAGGAAAACATGGTTTGAAAAGAAAAAAATTATGAAGAAAAAAATGTTTAAAGACCCAGATGATGATGGTAATAGAGAAACATATGCTGGGGAAAAAACATCACCAGGGATAAAGTGCGACTAGAAGAGAAAGAACTGATGGGGGAATTGGAAATATGAGTGAGTGAGTGCAGTGAATGCGGTGAGCGTTGTAGTGGACTATATATGCGGTATTGGCATTACTCTCAATATTGTGTATTCATCTAATTAAACACACGTGTCGGTGTAATAAAGTTGAAACAAACAAAAACAAAACGTAAGAAACGTTAGCTTTGGAGGGGGAAGAGGAGGGATATGCGTGCTTGAGAGCCCTGCATGAAGGAGAGAGAAAAAACAGTGGAAAAAAATGAACATCTTGAGAGAAAGACAAAGAATTGATTAATTACAACTTTGAAAGAAAAAAAAAACTAAACAGAAAAGATGAATAAATGAATGAAGAAAGGACAAAAGAAAAAAGTAGTAGAAGTAATGTATTTCATTGAAAGAATAAGTAACAGAAAGAGTGTATTAATTATTATTAACACTTTGAAAATCGGATAAATATGAATAGACATTAATAAAACATGTAAAATAATGCTAGGAACACTTTCTTTCCAACACCCTCTCATCCATTGGGTAGTATTTGTTTTGAATTTTTTTTATACAATCTTCAAAAGTTACTCATAATTAATATATTGGGTAGTGTTGAAGAGAACTAATTACTATTAGTAATCAAAATTTTGGAATCACAAAAATTTAGTAAATGTCGGGGTATATATGGAAAAATAATAATTTTTTACTAATAATTAATAGGGTCTTATCTATAGGGACATCAAACTCCCCCACTTCTTTTCAACTAAAAAAAAGGATATCAAACATGTCTCTAAACAGCCTCATAATTAGGAATGAATGGAGTAAATTTTTAGTTGTATTTTATTTATATTTTGACATTTTAGGAGAGGAATTGAGAAATACTCTTGTTATTATGAAAGAATTTAATTGAATTTTATATTATACTCCCCCAGTTTCAAAATAATTATCTAGAAAAAGAAGAAACACACATATATTAAGAAATACAATTAATTTTATTAACTTTCTGAAAAGTATTATTTGTTTACCTATTTTACCATTTGAAATGTATTTTTATCTCTCCTCATTTATACTTTTCATAGGGGTAGTATTTGGAAAAATATCAATTAATGCTCTATTGAAATTCTAACTGGACAAATATTTTGAAACAATTTTTTTCTCTAAGTGGACAATTATTTTAAAACGGAGGGAATATCATTCATCTCTTGTGTACATTATTATTTAGATTCAATTAGCTATTAAGGGGTGAAATTAAACGATAATATTCATTAATATAGTAAAATGACAATAAAAGAAAATATAATGTTAAAGTGTCTCAAAAGTGAACCAAGAGGAAAAAATAATAATGCAACATTGCAAATGACATAGATTAAGTAAATAAAAATAAATGCAAGAGGGAGGGAACATAAATGCTACCAAAACCAGAAGTCAAGGCTTGACACACAGAAAACACTGCTAAATAACGGGGCATGTAATCAATGTAATATATATATATATATTATAGGGAATTTATTTTGAAAGGAATAGGAGAGAGAGGAGGCCGTGGAAAAGAATGAATATTTTGAGAGAAAGACAAATCATGAATTAATTACCACTTTGAAAAAACACCACTAAACACAAAACATGAATTAATGAATGGAGAAAGGACAACATAAAAAAGTAATAGCATGAAATAAATTCACAGATAAAATAAGTAAAAGAGGGAGAGTATTAATTATTACTAACACTTTGAAAATATTATAAACATGAATAGAAATTAATAAAACATGTAGAATAATGCTAAGAACTCTCTCTAACATTCTCTTTTTAAAAAACTAACATCCATTAGGTAGTGTTTGTTTTGAAAAAGTTTATACTCCTTCCATTTCAAAATAATTGTCCACATAGAGGGAAAAAAATTGTTTCATAGTAACTGTCCACTTAGAATTCCAAGAGAGTATTAATTAATTTTTTCCATATGATGCCCCTATGAAAACGATGAATGAAGAGAGATACAATACACTTTAAAGGTTAAAATAGTAAAACAAATTATATATTTTAAAAAATTATCAACATTAATTACATTTCTTAATATGCGTGTTCCTTATCTTTCTGGACAGTTATTTTGAAACGGAGGGAGTACAATCTTCCATACTTTCTCATAATAATGCACTGGGTAGTGAGCGCTAAAGTGGACTATATATGCAGTATTGACATACTCTCGATGTTGTGTCTTCATCTAATTAAACACACGTGTCAGTGTAATAATTTAAAACAAACAAAAACAAAACGAAAGAAATGTGTAGGGTGTATTTGATTGTGTTTTCGATATTTTGGTTTTCAAAATTCTTTTCTAAAATAGTTTTTAAGAACTACTTTTTAGAACAATAAAAGAAAAAAAATTGTTTGGTAATATGATTTTAAAAACATTTTTGAAAAAAAAAAAAAAGAAATCCTTACTTTCTAATTCCTTTTAATTACAGTAATGCCATTAATGAAATGAAAGAAAACAACATGTTTTCCATGTCTTGGTTGTTTCTGAAACAAAAGCTGAAAATAAAAAACAAAAACAACTTTTTTCTGTTTTGATTTTTCTGTTTTAAAATCAAAAAAATAGGAAACTGTTTTTAAATTAATTTTAAGAAAACATCTTAACCAAACAAATTTTTTTGTTTTTTAATTTTATAAAACAAAAAACTGTTTTTAAAAACAGAAATCAAACAAAGCCTTGCATGAAGGAGAGAGAGAAAAGCAGTGGAAAAGAATGAACGTCTTGAGATAAAGACAAAGAATCGATTAATTACAACTTTGAAAAAACAACACTAAACAAAAAAGATGAATAAATGAATGAAGAAAAGACAAAAGAAAAAAGTAGTAGAAGTAATGAATTCCATTGAAAGAATAAGTAACAAGGGGAGTGTATTAATTATTATTAACACTTTGAAAATTGGATAAACATGAATAGAGATTAATAAAACATGTAAAATAATTTTAGGAACACTTTCTTTAACACTATCTTTCCAACACCCTCTCATCCATTGGGTAGTGTTTGTTTTGAAATTTTTATACAAACTTCAACACTTACTCATAATTAATGCACTGGGTAGTGTTGAAGAGAACTAATTAAAATTAGTAATCAAAATTTGAGAATCACAAAAGTTTAGTAAATGTCAGGGTATATATATGAAAAAAGTAATAAATTTTTGCTAATAATTAATAGGGTCTTATATTATTTTTTTGATAAGCAAAGTTTGCATTAAAGTGGAGTACTAGGGGTACTCCAACCCTTAATACAAAGGTAGAAAAGAGAAAAGAGAGGAAACAGAATGCAGTGCAAATAACAACATTGCAATCTACCTAACAAGAAATGGTCTAAAATAAACCCACTGCCATCCAACAATGCCAAAGTAACAGTGCCAGAACATAAGACGAAAAAAAGGGATGTCAAACATGTCTCTAAACGGCCTCATAATTAGGAACGAATGGAGTAAATTTTTAGTTGTATTTTGACATTTTAGGAGAGGAGCTGAGAAATATTCTTGTTATTATGAAAAAAAAATTAATTAAATATTATATCACACTCGCCTAGTTCCAAAATAATTGTATAGAAAAAGACGAAACACACATATTAACAAATACAATTAGTTTTGTTAACTTTATGAAAAGTATTATTTGATTACCTATTTTACCTTTTGAATTGTATTTTCATCTATCCTCATTTATTCTTTTCATAGGGATATTATTTGGAAAAAATATCAATTAATGCTCTCTTGAAATTCTAAGTGAACAAATATTTTGAAACACTATTTTTATCCTCCAAGTGGATAGTTATTTTGAAATTGTGAGAGTATCATTCATCTCTTGTATACATTACTCCCTCCGTTCCTTTTTATAAGAGTCAAACAACTATTGCACACCCCTTAAGAAAAGTAGTTAAAGTAGTTGTTAGTATTTAATTTGTTCTCAATTTACATCAACTTTCCAAAATTGCCCCAATCTACTTTTTAAAATTTCTATTGATCATTAATGCATTACATAGTGGAAAGAGAGAGAAAATCCAATAAAATAAGGGTAAGTTTGTCAAAAAAATAATTAATGCACTACATATATCAAGTTGGTTTTTATAAAAATGACCATGATACATCTCAATTTGGCTCTTATAAAAAAGAACGGATGAAGTATTATTTATATTCAATTAAATATTAAGGGGTGAAATTAAAAAAATAATTATTCATTAATATGGTAAAATGACAATAAAAAAAAATATAATATGAAGTGGCATAAAAGTGAACAAAGGGGAAAAAAATAAAAAATACAACACTGCAAATGACGTAGATTAAGTAAATAAAAATAAATGCAAGAGGGAGGGAATGCAAATGCTACCAAAACCAAAAGTCAAGGTTTGACACACAAAAAACACTTCTAAATAACGGGGCATGTAATCAATGTAATATATATATATATATATATATATATATATATATATATATATATATATATATATATTCCTAAATTACAGAGAATTTATTTTGAAAGGAAGAGGAGGGATGTGCGTGTGTCTAAGAGCTCTGCATGAGGAGAGAGAGAGAAGGCAGTGGAAAAGAATTAATGTTTTGAGAGAAAGACAAATAATGAATTAATTACCACTTTGAAAAAACAACACTAACACAAAAGATGAATTAAAGAAGGGAGAAAGTACAACATAAAAAAGTAATAGCATAAATGAATTTCACAGATAAAATAAGTAACAGAGGGAGTGTATTAATTAATAATTACACTTTGTAAATTGGATAAACATGAATAGACATTAATAAAACATGTAAAATAATGCTAGGAACACTTTCAATGACACTATCTTTCCAACACCCTCTCATCCATTGGATAGTGTTTGTTTTGAAATTTTTTATACAATCTTCAACACTTACAAAATAATTAATGCATTGGGTATTGTTGAAGATAACTAGTTACTAATAGTAATCAAAATTTTCGAAACACAAAAGTCCAGTGAATGTCGGGTATATGTGAAAAAAGTAATAAATTATCCAAATATTTAACAGGGTTTTATATAAAGGGACATCAAGAATATCTCTAAATGGATTTGTAATTATGAATGGATGAAGCATATTTTTTTTAGTTGTATTAAGTTTATATTTTAGGAGGGAAACTGAGAAATATTCTTGTTTTTATGAAAATTTATATTATATCATTTATCTCTTGTATAAATTATTATTTAAGTTCAATTAAATATTAAGGGGTGAAACTAAAAAACAATTGTTCATTGGTATGGTAAAATACCTATAAAATATAATGTTAACGTGTGAGAAAAAGTAAATAAACAAAGGTAGTGGGAATAAAATTAAATGCAACCTTGAAAAATGACACAGATAAAGTAAATAAAATTAAATAAAGGAGAAAGAGAACATATATATATGCCACTAAAACCAGAAGTGAAGGCTTGAACCACATAAAACACTGCTAACTAATGGGGTACATAATCAATGTAAAATATATGGACACCACAACAACAACTATGAACTGCTTATATGCAAACAATAAATGGAGGAGACACGATAGAAGCTTGTAGCATCTAATTCATGTCAAGTATCTATAATTACTTCCCATCTAGTAGAAGGAATATATGGAGAAGTCCTCTTATTCCCTCCACCAAATCGTTTTAATTTTATTTTAAAAAAGTGACAAAAAATCGGTTTGGTTGAAATTATTGGATACCCGTTGACACCAATGCAATAGAACTTTTACAATTAGTCTGAGATAAAAACTGAATGAAACTTTTCTTATAAATTTAGATAAAAGTACATTCACATTACATTTAGTCGATATCCAAACACACATTAAATCCATATAACATAATTAAGAATGGTTATAATATTATTCATCGTTTTGCTCATATAATATTTTCAAAATCAATTGAAGAAGATTTTCCCAACATTCACGGGAACACAACAAAATCAACAAAAGAAAAAAATTAACAGGATTTAGTAAATGCCCAGAATTTCATAGCCAATCTAGAACACAACAGAGACCAACATTCATCATGAAAATAGAAAACAAGCAAATTCCACATAGGAAAACATGGTTAGAAAAGAAAAAAATTATGAAGAAGAAAAATGTTAAAGACCCATATGATGATGATAATAGAGAAACATATGCAAGGGGAGAAAAAACATCACCAGGGATTAAGTGCGACAGAAGAGAAAGAACTGATGTAGGAATTGGAAATGTGAGTGAGTGAGTGTAGTGAGCGCTAAAGTGGACTATATATGCAGCAAAAATGATTCATAAACATATAAACAGTGCAGATACCCATTAACATCTTCATTTTTTTCTCTATCTCTCTCTTCTTATCACATCAATCATATATCACATTCACTACTTATCTATCTTCTCTTCATTTCTCTCTCTGGGTGTCTACACCTAAAGGGTATTTATGAACCATAACTCTATATGCAGCATTGACATTACTCTCGATGTTGAGTCTTCATTTAATTGAACACACGTGTTAGTGTAATAAAGATGAAACAAACAAAAACAAAACGAAAGAAATGTTAGCTTTGGAGGAAGAAGATGAGGGATATGCGTGCTTGGGATCCCTACATGAAGGAGAGAGAAAAAGCAGTGAAAAAGAATGAACGTCTTGAGAGAAAGATAAAAAATCGATTAACTACAACTTTGAAAAAACAACACTAAACAGAAAAGATGAATAAATGAATGAAGAAAGGCTCAAAGAAAAAATTAGTAGAAGTAATAAATTTCATTGGAAGACTAAGTAAAAGAGGGAGTGTATTAAATATTTTTAACACTTTGAAAATTGGATAAACATGAGTAGACATTAATAAAACATGTAAAATAATGCTAGGAACATTATCTTTAACACTATCTTTCGGACACCCTCTCATCCATTGGGTAGTGTTTGTTTTGAAATTTTGTACACAATATTCAACACTTACTCATAATTAATGCATTGGATAATGTTGAAGTGAATTAATTACAAGCAGTAATAAAAAATTTGGAATCACAAAAGCAGTGTTTTAAAAACCGGACCGGCCGGTCGGACCGGTCCGACCGGGAACCGGTGTCATGGCCGGTTTGGGTCACTCCTCGGACCGGTTCTGCAAGCGAACCGGCCTGAACCGGTACGGCCCGGCCGGTTCAAGGCTGAAACCGGTGACTCGGCCGGTTTTGGTTGAACCGGCGAGTCACCCATTTTCTCTTTTTTTTTTTTTTTTTTTTTTTCTGTTTTAGTTTTTTTTTTGTTTCTGAGTTTTTTTTGTTTGTTTTGAAGCTGGTTTTTTTTTCTCTTAAGTATGTTGATAATGGGTGTAAGCCCAATTTGACAAGCCCAGCAATTATTTAATAAAAATGTGAATTTATTTTTAAAAGGTGGTGCAAGAAGGAGTTGAACACAGGACCTTGGAATATAAAAACAACACTATTGCCACTAGACCACAACGTTATTAATGATTAATCATATCTTTTATTATTTATATTTGTAAACTGATTAAAAAATTAAAAAATGAATAATATTATTTTTAATATGAATTTAAAAAATATTAATATTATTTAATATTGATGAAATATTTAATACTTTAAATTTTTATTGATTACAAATTTAAATATTTAATCAATACATATTTAAGAAAAGACTAAAATAAAAGCCAAAACTATCAATTCAATTTAAAATATCTATATCCAAAACTTTGAAAATTCTTCATTAGTATATATCCAGCTATTTTGGGGGCAATATTTGTTTATTTCAATTTTGGTAGCTAGAGACGGTAGAGGTACAATGAAAGTTATTTTTATAAGCATTCTTTTATTTTTAGCATTGAATTTTTTTATATTTTTTAATATACACCGAGTCAACCGGTCCGACCAGTGACCCCTCGGTCCGACCAGTGACCCATTGACCCAGTACCTCGGCCGAGTCGATCACCGGGCCGAGTTTTAAAACACTGCACAAAAGTTTAGTAATTGTTAGGGTATATACGAAAAAAGTAATAATTTTGCTAATATTTAATAGAGTTTTATATAAAGGAACATCAAACATATCTCTAAATGGCTTTATAATTAGTAATGGATGAAGTATATTTATTTTAGTTGTATTTTGTTTAAGTTTTAATATTTTGGGAGCGGAATTGAAAAATATTCTTGTTATTACGAAAATTTCTAATTAAATTTTATATTATATCATTATCTCTTGTATAAATTATTATTTAAGTTCAATTAAAAATTAAGGGGTGAAATTAAACAATAATTATTCATTGATATGGTAAAATAAAAATTAAAGTTAAAGTGTCAGAAAATGTAAATAAATAAAGATAGTGGGAGTAAAATAAAATGCAACACTAAAAATTACACAAATTAAGTAAATAAAATTAAATAAAGGAGAAACGGAACACATATGCCACGAAAACCAGAATTCAAGGCTTGAAACACAGAAAACATTGTTAAAAAACGGGGTACGTAATTAATGTAATATATAGGAACACCACAACAACAACAATGAACTGCTTCTATGCAAACACTAAATGGAGGACACACGATAGAAGCTTGTAGCATCTAATTCATATCAAGTATCTAGAATCAATATCCATCTGTTCAGTAGAAGGAACATATGGACAAGTCCTCTTGTTCCCTCCACCAAATAATTTTAATTTTAAAAAAAGTGACAAAAAAATTGGTTTGGTTGAAATGATTGGATACCCGTTGACACCAGTGCAATGGAACTTCTACATTTAGTTCGAGATAAAAAGTGAATGAAACTTTTCTTGTTTATTTAAATAAAAGTCCATTCATATTACACTCCGTCGATATCCATACACACAATAAATCCATAGAACTTAATTAAGAAAGGTTATAATATTCTTGATCTTTTTGCTCATATAATATTTTCAAAATCAGTTGAGTTGAAGAAGATTTTCCAACACAACAAAATCAACAAAAGAAAAAATTAACATAATTTAGTAAAGGACCAGAATTTCATAGCCAATCTAGAACATAGCAGAGACCACCATTCATCATGAAAATAGAAAACAAGCAAAAGCCACATCGGAAAACATGGTTTGAAAAGAAAAAATTTATGAAGAATAAATTTTTTTTAAGACCCATATTATGATGATAATAGAGAAACATATGCAAGGGAAGAAAAAATATCACCTGGGATAAAATGCGACTAGAAGAGAAAGAACTGATGCAGGAATTGTAAATGTGAATGAGTGAGTGCAGTGAATGTAGTGAGCGCTAAAGTTGACCTATATATGCAGTATTGACATTGCTCTTGATGTTGTATCTTCATCTAATTGAACAAAAGTGTCAGTGTAATAAAGTTGAAACAAACAAAAATCTTAATGAAAGAAACGTTAACTTTGGAGGAGGAAGAGGAGGGATATGCGTGCCTGAGAGCCCTGCATGAAGGATAGAGAAAAAGCCGTTGAAAAGAATGAACGTCTTGAGAGAAAGACCAAGAATCAATTAATTACAACTTTGAAAAAACAACACTAAACAAAAAGGATGAATAAATGAATGAAGAAAGGACAAAAGTAAAAAGTAGTAGAAGTAATGAATTTCATGGAAAGAATAAGTAATAGGGGGAGTGTATTAATTATTTTCAATACTTTGAAAATTGGATAAACATGAGGAGACATTAATAAAACATGTAAGATAATGCTAGGAGCACTTTCTTTAACACTATCTTTCGAACACCCTCTCATCCAACAGGTAGTGCTTGTTTTGAATTTTTTATACAATATTCAACACTTACTCATAATTAATGCATTGGATAGTGTTGAAGAGAATTAATTACTAGCGGTAATAACTATTTTGGAATCACAAAAGTTTAGTAATTGTTAGGGTATATGTAAAAAAAAATTCCTAATATTTAATAGTGTTTTATATAAAGCGACATCAAACATATCTTTAAATGGCTTTATAATTAGTAACTCTAAATGGCTTTATAATTAGTAATGGATGAAGTATAACTTTTTTTAGTTGTATTTTGTTTAAATTTTAATATTTTAGGAGGGGAACTGAGAAATATTCTTGTTATTACAAAAAAAATCTATTTAAATTATATATTATATCATTACCTCTTCTATAAATTATTATTTAAGTTCAATTAAATATTAAGGGGTGAAATTAAACAACAATTATTCATTGATACGGTAAAATAACAATTAAATATAATGTTAAAGTGTTAGAAAATGTAAATAAAAAAAGATAGTGGGAATAAAATTAAATGCAACACTAAAAATGACACGTAAATAAAATTAAATAAAGGAGAAAGGGAATGCATATGCCACCAAAACCAAAAGTCAAGGCTTGAAACATAGAAAACACTTCTAAATAATGGGGTACGTAATCCATGTAATATATATGAACACCGTAACAACAACAACAACAACAATGAACTGTTTCTATGCAAACACTAGATGGAGGACACACGATAGAAGTTTGTAGCATCTAATTCATGTCAAGTATCTAGAATTACTATCCATCTATTCAGTAGAAAGATTATATGGACAAGTCCTCTTGTTCCCTCCACCAAATCATTTTAATTTTATTTTAAAAAAAGTGACAAAAAAATTGGTTTGGTTGAAATTATTGGATACCCGTTGACACCAATGCAATGAAACTTTTACATTTAGTTCGAAATAAAAAGTGAATGAAATTCTTATAAATTTAGATGAAAGTCCATTCACACTACACTCAGTCGATATCCATATACACAATAAAACCTTAGAACTTAATTAAGAAAGGTTATAATATTCTTCATCTTTTTGCTCTTAAAATATTTTCAAAATCAATTGAAAAAGATTTTCCCAACATGCACTGAAACACAACAAAATCGACAAAAGAAAAAAAATAACAAGATTTAGTAAAGGACCAGAATTTCATAGCCAATCTAGAACACAGTAGAGACCACCGTTCACCATGAAAATAGAAAACAAGCAAAACGCACATATGAAGACATGGTTTGAAAAATAAAATATGAAGAAGAAAAATGTTTAGAAACCCAGTTGATATTGATAATAGAGAAACATATGTAGGGGAAGAAAAACATAACCAGAGATAGAGTGCGTCTAGAAGTGAAAGAACTGATGCAAAAATTGAAAATGAGGGTGAGTAAGTGAGTGTAGTGAGCGTTAGAGTGGACTTTATATGCAGAATTGACATTACTCTCGATGTTGAGTCTTTATCTAGTTGAACAAAATTGTCGATGAAATAAAGTAGAACAAAAAAAAAAAAACAACACAAAAGAAAAGAAAAGTTAGCCTTGGAGGGGGATATGTGTGCCTGAGAGCTAGAACTAAGTAAGCTCACCCTAGGCTTGCAATTTAATGAGCTAGTATCTAGGGTGGTCCGCGTCTGCCCCGTGAGCTAGTCACTATTACAATTTAGAATTTAAAAATGAAAAATACATATATTTTACATTTAAAAGATTCTTTAAAAAAATTTGAAATTAGAAGAAAAAAAACTAATTTTGATTTGGACCTAAGAAAAAAACTAATCACAATATGATATTTTTTTAAGTTTTTTTAATAATCACCTGGCTCGCAGCTCGAACCCATTTAAACCGCTGACTAAGCAGGTCAACTTATTTAGGCCCGCATTTGAATGTTGGAACGTTTTCTGAGCTACAACCGGGGCAGATCATGGGCTTCACGAGTTGGCCTGTGAACTTTGACCTGCATACCCAGCTCTACTGAGAGCTCTGCATGAATGAGAGAGAGAAGACAATGGAAAAGAATGAATGTTTTGAGAGAAAGGAAAAAGGCAATAGATTAATGAATTTCACAAAAAGAATAAGTAATAGAGGGAAGTATTAATTATTATTATTATTATTAACACTTTGAAAATAGGATAATAGACATCTTTCAATTCAAGAAGGTCAGGCTGAACGATGAGATTTATGGGATACGCTTCTTCGAAGAAGTTGGCCCAGAACCAGTACAATTCAGATGAAGAAACAGAATCGCTAGGATGGTCTCACGACGGTAGGGAGACAGAATCCCTACCCTCAATCGATTCATCGGCAGGAGATCACGATCTAGATGATCGGCGCGTGGGGAAACAACCAGCAGCGTGGGGCAAGGCGAGTGAGCCAAAGGTTGGTGGTCAGAAGCCCAGGAACATAGGAAAACAAACAGCAACAGAGACAGGTGAAAGTGCTGCTTCGACGCCGAACGAGGAACAGACCAATGGGGATCAGAGAATGACAGAGACCCAACGCTCCACTTCCCCACACGGGGAACTAAACGATGATGAAGCTGCTGCTGCCTCTGTTCAGAACGTGTCAGGTTCCCAGAATGAAGTCAACGAGCTAACTTCCTATGTGGGTGACTCACTTGTGATGAAGCAAACTGCTTTGGGCCAGGAGCTGGATGAGGCCCAATGTGAGAACGGTGAATGGGCCAAAGGCTCGACAGATGGCTATGGGCAAACAGCTGTAGGAATCACAACGCAAAAGGGATGGAAAGAGACCCCACCTAATAAACCACACTATGAGCCACAAATAATAGAAACTAAGGAACTGGGTGGTGAATGCAACAAATATGAAATTACCTCAAAACACAACATGCCAGGTTTTTCCCCAAAAAGAAAAGGGAATGAACGAGAAACACTGGTCAGCGACAAAATCAAAGACAATTCCCACTTGGCTACCTACAATCAAACCGCGTTGCTAGCCAGCTACAACGATGAAGATGCTTTTCTTCAACAGCCACCCCCTTGCCTTCCTTCCTTGCAGCGGCATCACAAAGGAAAAGGGAAAGCTATTCCTGAGCACCACAGGCGAACCAACCCTTTCTTCTCACTCAGGCGAACCAATGATGATGCAGTTTTGGGGAAAGATCGCGAAACACCAACATCAGCCGAGACAGAGCAAATTGAAGAGCCCACAGATTCAATTCGAGAGATGGGTCATTCAAAAGATGACAGACCAAGGAACTCAGGTAACATTGCTACCAGAAAGAATGTTAGGATTTTAACCCATTCCCTAAGTGATTCTATGTCTGATTCTGCTATTGGGAACTGTAATCGAATATTCTGGATGAAAAACATTGAATCTGAGGCCCGCTACCTGTGGAGCATTGGAAAAGAATTGGGGGTGACCTGCAAGGGGGAGGAAGAAGATATAATAAGAAGAATGGTGGAAATGGAAAAAAGGGACTTAGAACAGGGTAAAGGAAATGCGGATGCTGGTACTGTGGGAAACATAGAAGGTAATCCATGTTAATACTGAGTTATAATGTGAGGGGATTGGGGAGCAAGGTCAAGAGACGCTCAATAAAGGAAGTAGTAGTGAAAGAAAAAGCGGAAATGATATTACTACAGGAAACAAAAACTCAGTGTATGGACCAGAGGCTGTGTAACATGATCTGGGGAGATAGCAACTGCGAATGGCAACACTGCCCAGCAGTCAACAGAGCAGGGGGCTTGCTGTGCCTTTGGAACAGGGACATTTTTAAACTGCAAGAGACCTTTGTAGGATCAGGATTCATCGCCTTACGTGGGCTCTGGGGGCCTCAAAATCATCATTGTGTAGTTGTCAACATATATGCACCATGCGACCGGGAGGAAAAGAGAAGGTTATGGGATGAACTACGAACTTGGAGACAACACTGCACAACACCTTCTTTATGCATAGCGGGTGATTTCAATGCTGTGAGAAGTGCAACGGAAAGGAAGGGAGCTAATGAAGGAAACAACCATGGAGGAAGAGGGATGGAGGACTTTAACACCTTCATCCTAGATATGGGACTAATGGACATACCAATGATGGGAAAGAAATTCACTTGGTTCCGCCCGAACGGGAAAGCCATGAGCCGATTGGATAGGTTTCTTGTCTCACATGACTGGATATCGTGCTGGCCTGGATCCACTCAATTCGTCCTACCAAGGGAGCTTTCGGATCATTGCCCACTTGTGCTAAAATGTTCGGTCCGTGATTGGGGGCCAAAGCCATTCCGAACTCTGAATTGCTGGCTCCTTGATCCAAGACTCAAGAATTTTGTTGAGAGATCTTGGGAAGACATTCACTCACAGGGGTGGGGAGCTTTTGTCATGAAGGAAAAACTTAAAGTCCTGAAATCAAAGTTGAAGGTGTGGAACAAGGAAGTCTTTGGGGACTTGAACTACAAAGGTAAAGAGCTTGTGAACAAGATGTCTGACCTGGATACTAAGAATGAGGAGGAAGGCCTAAACGATGAAGAGCTTAAAAGAATAAAGGAGCTCCTAGCTGAATATTGGAAAGTTGTACGAGTGAAGGAATCCATACTTTGCCAAAAATCCAGAACCAAATGGATACGGGAAGGGGACTTAAACACAAAATTCTTCCACTCCGTTGTTAATTGGAGGAGACGAGTCAATAACTTGGTAGGATTGGAGGTGGATGGAGTGTGGGTTGACCAACCGGCAGAGGTAAAAAAGGGGGCCGAGAAGTTCTTTCGGTAGAGATTCAAGGAGGAAAGGTGGGCAGCACCAACTCTAGACGGGGTGCCATTTACAAGGATCTCATTACAGGATAATGAATTGTTAAGCGCAAGATTTGAGCTACAGGAAATTGAAGAAGCAATTCATGAATGTGATGGTGACAAAATCCCCGGACCAGATGGTTTCAACTTTAAGTTTATAAAGTCATTCTGGCACTTATTCTCTGCTGACATACAGAAAGTTCTTGGTGATTTTCATGCTCACGGGGTATGGCCAAAGGGGACAAATTCCTCGTTCATAGCACTGATTCCGAAAACAGATTCTCCCCAAGGCCTAAATGACTATAGACCTATCTCGTTGATTGGTTGCATGTACAAGATAGTTACCAAAATCCTCGCAAATAGGCTCAAGAAGGTACTACCTACGGTGATCGATGAGACACAATCAGCCTTTCTAAAGGGAAGAAGCATGTTCGATGGAGTTGTCATAGCAAATGAGATAGTTCATGAAGCAAAGTGGAAAGGTAAAGAAGTTATGGCCTTCAAAGTAGATTATGAGAAGGCCTACGACTCAGTGAGGTGGGATTTCCTATTTTACATGATGCGCCGCATGAACTTCAATGAAACATGGATTCGTTGGGTGAAAGGCTGCCTACAATCGGCAAGAATATCAGTTCTGGTGAACGGAAGCCCAAGCGAAGAGTTTGGAATGGAGAAAGGTCTTCGTCAAGGGGACCCCATGGCACCCTTCCTCTTCCTAATTGTAGCAGAAGGCCTTAATGGGCTACTAAAGAGGGCGATCCTTCTTCACAAGTTTCGCGGATACAAGTTGGGCCCTGATAACTCCATCGAAATATCCATGCTGCAGTTCGCAGATGATACACTATTTTTCGGGGAAGCCACGGTAATGAATGCTCAAGCGCTGAAATGCATTCTCAGGTGCTTTGAGCTGGTTTTAGGCTTGAAGGTCAACTTCCATAAAAGTAGGCTGGCCGGAATTTCTATTGACACAGCTACTACTCACAGGTTGGCAGGGCTACATAACTGCAAAATTATGTCCCTCCCCTTTACATACTTGGGGCTACCGGTGGGTGGAAATCCGAGGAGACTCTCGTTCTGGGACCCGGTTGTAATCAAAATGAGGAACAAGCTATCAAAATGGAGGCAAAACTGTCTATCCTTTGGGGGCCGGTTAACATTGATATCCAGTGTTCTATCCTCTATACCCTTGTTTTATTTGTCATTTTTTAAGATGCATGAGGGGGTCATTAATAAATGCAAAAAGATTATGAGAACATTCCTTTGGGGAGGGCTAGATGGAAACAGTAAATTGGCCTGGATCAAATGGGAAAAGCTTTGCAAACCAAAGGAACTAGGCGGCCTTGGGTTGAGGGATTGGGGGCTGTTTAACAAGGCGTTGCTGGGGAAATGGCGATGGCGCATCTTGCACGAAGAAAACAGGCTATGGCACAGGGTGTTGACAGCAAAGTATGGACCATTACAGTATGGGGGAATGGAGCAACAGACATTGAGTGGGAAAGCATCAAACTGGTGGAAAGATATATTAAAAACTTGCTTCTTGGAACCAACAACATGCTGGTATGATATGTGCTTGAGAAGGGAAATAGGTGAAGGAGACAAAGTCAGATTCTGGCACGATACGTGGCTGGGTCAACACAACCTAGCTTCAAAGTATAGCAGACTTTTTGGGCTGTCAACCCAAAGAGCTTGCTGCATAAAGGAGATGGGGAGCTGGGAGAATGGCGAGTGGAGCTGGAATTTAACATGGCGAAGACCTTTGCTCGACAGGGAAGTGGTTTGGGTGCAAGATCTCCAACTGTTCCTCAGCAATGCAGTCTTGAAGCAAGGGACAGCGGACAAATGGATCTGGGAGCCGGATCTGGAAGGTACGTACACAGTCAAATCAGCTTACTTACATCAATTGGGTACAGAAATCGTAGAACCTCTACCGGTGTTCAAGAATCTCTGGCGTGTGGCAATGCCCTCAAACGTTCTTGCGTTTGTGTCGCGGGCACTATGGGATCGTATCCAAACGAGGGAAAATTTGCTAAAAAGGAGAATCATAACAGCAGGTGCTGAATCTCGGTGCCCTTTCTGCTCATATGAGGTAGAATCCATGGATCACTTGCTGTTCACTTGTCCCTTCTCCTCTTCGGTGTGGATGTCTTGTTACAGGTGGCTTGGACAGATTACAGTACTACCAGGAAATTGCGAGATGCACTATCTTCAACATGGATTCGGAAACTGGAACACAAATCAACAAAGGGGAGTGTGGGCAATTTGGGCTGCTGTTGTGTGGTCACTATGGCTACACAGAAACTCCATTGTATTCAGAGAAGGGCAAATTGATGCGGATAGGGTCATTGATGTCGCTCAATATCGAGCATGGTGCTGGGTCTCAACAAAATTTAAAGAATTCCACTTCTCCCTGTATGAGTGGAATACAAACCCGGGATACTGCCTTACTCGCATCCGGCATTGAGGAAAGATGGGCAAAAGGGACTGCAGGTCTTCTTCCAAGATAAATGGCCTTAACAGAAAATTGTTCCAATGGAAGGACTGCCGCAGTGAAAGGAAAGGATCCCATTCAGCTCTTGCCAAGGCCTGGCCGCTACACAAAGATCACTGCCATGTCCTCAATTTCATTTTCATTCTCCCTTTTCTCGTTTCTTTCACTCTAAAAAACAGGGGCAACAAATACTACCAAGAAGCTATCAATTCCTCTGTGCTGTTCTGTTCTGTTTGCTTCTGGTTTGCCTATGTATTGATAGCAGTTTAAGTAGCAGGGGCTGCTTTCTGGTTGCTTTATTTTACTGGTTTCTATTGCCTTTTACTGGTTTTTACTGGTTTTTTACTGGTTTTTACTGGTTTTTTACTGGTTTTCTACTGGTTTTTACCTTCTTTGTATATGGGTTTCTAGCACCCCTTGTGCTAGCTTGTTCAATAAATTTGGCTTATCAAAAAAAAAAAAAAGGCTAGAACACTCTCTTTCTATCACCCTCTCATCCATTGGGTAGTGTTGGTCTTGAAAAGTTTATTCAATCTTCCGCACTTACCCATAATTAATGCATTGGTTAGTGTTGAAAAGAATTAATTCCTAGTAGTAATGAAAAATTTGGAATAACAAAAGTTTAGTAAATGTCGGGGTATATATGAAAAGGTAATAAATTTCTTTAATATTAGTTAGTGTCTCATATAAAGGGACATCAAACATGTCTCTAAACACCTTTATAATTAGGGACAAATGAAATATTTGTTTAGTCGTATTTTTTATATTATAGGAGGGGATTTGAGAAATATTCTTGTTATTATGAAAATAATAATAAAATTTTATACTATATCATTTATCTCTAGTATAAACTATTATTTAAATTCAATGAATATTAAGAGGTGAAGTCAAACAATCATTATTCATTGATATTGTATAATGATTAAAAAAAGAAACTGTAATGTTTAAGCGCTAGGAATAGTAAATATTGGAAAATAAAATTAAATGCAACACTGAAAATGACACAAATTAAAGAAATAAAATTAAATGTAGTAGGGAGGGAATGCAGATGCTACAAAAACTAGAAGACACGGCTTGACACACAGAAAACACTACTCCCTCCGTTCCTATTTAAGTGTCACTATTTTTATCCTTTTTTCGTTTCTAATTATCTGTCACTTTACAAAGTTTAAGAGAGTATTAATTATGTTTTACCAATTCTACCCTTTAATTAATGATGATAGGAAATTAAAGAGTCTAAATTAAGAAGAAAGATAAAGGATATGTTAGGAAGTTAGGTAGTAATTTTGATAGAAACAAGAACATTAATACAATTCCTTAATATGTGTGCAAAACCTTAAAGTGACAGTTATTAAGGAACGGAGGGACTAATAAATAACGAGGCATGTAATCAATGCAGTATATATGAACGCCACAACAATAACACTGAATTGCTTCTCCGCAAACACTAAATGGAGGACACAGGATAGAAGCTTGTAGCTTCTGATTGATGTCAAGTATCAAGAATTACCTTCCATCTATGTAGGTAGAAGGAACATATGGACAAATCCTCTTGCTCCCTCCACCAAACATTTTAATTTTCTTTTAAAAATGGTGACAAAAAATTGGTCCAGTTGAAATTATTGGATACCCGTTTACACTAATGCTATCGAACTTTTACATTCCCTTCGAGATAAAAAGTAAATGAAACTTTTCTTATAGTTTAAGATAAAAGTATATTCACATCACACTCAGTCGATATCCAAACACATTAAATCCATAGAACTTAATTAAGCAACATTAAAATAATCTTCATCTTTTTGCTCATATAATACTCCATCCGTCCCAAATTATAAGACCCTTTAGAGACATACTTGATGTCCCAAATTATAAGACCCCTTCTAGATTTCAGGAAAAAAAAATAAGCTTTTCCTTTTTTACCCCTTGCATTCATTATATTTTAAATTCCAAAACTTTAATTACCACCTCTACTAATTACTTCTTTCATATTCCCAACCAACCTTTGGTATATCCAATACTTACATTAACAATTTCCAGATTTTTTAAATAGGGGCATATTTGGAAGATTTGTATAAAAAGTAACAAAACCAACATATTAATTAGCTTATTACATGTTTTCTTAATAGGCGTGATTGTCTGAAAAGGACCCTATAATTTGGGACGGAAGTATTTTCTAAATCAATCGAAGAAGATTCTCCCAACCTGTAACGAAACACAACAAAATCAGCAAAAGAAAAATTTAATATGATTTAGTAAAGGCCCATAATTTCATATCCATTACATAATAGAACAGAAACCACCATTCATTATGAAGATATAATACAAGCAAAACCCACATAGGAAAACATGGTTTGAAAAAAAATTATGAAGAAGAAAATATTTTAGAGCCCAAGATGATATCGATGATAGAGAAATACATGCAGGGGAAGAAAAAAAATCACTAGAGATAGAGTGCGCCTAAAAGAGAAAGGATTGATGCATGAATTTGAAATGAGGGTGAGAAAGTGAGTGAATCCAGTAAGCGTTAAAGTGGAATTTATATGCATCATTGACATCACTCTCGATGTTGTGTCTTCATCTAACTAAACACACGTGTTAGTGTAATAAAGTTGAAACAAACAAAAACAAACGAAAGAATCATTAGCTTTGGAGGGGGAAGAAGAGTGATATGCGTTCTCGAGAGCTCTGCATGAAGGAGAGAGAGATGGCAGTGGAAAAGAATGAATGTTTTGAGAGAAAGGCAAAGAATCGATTAATTACCACTTTGAAAAAACAACATGAAACTAAAAAGATGAATTAATGAATGAAGAAAGAAAGAATAAGTAAGAGAGGGAGTGTATTGATTATTATTAAAACTTTGGAAATAGGACTAGCATGAATATACATTAATAAAACATGTAGAATAAAGCTAGGAACACTCTTTCTAACACTCTTTCCAACACCATCTCCTCTATTGGGTACTGTTGGTTTTGAAAAAGGTTATATAATCTTCTACACTTACCCATAATAATACATCTGGTAGTGTTGAAAAGAATTAATTCCCAGTAGTAATAGAAATTTAGGAATCTCAAAAGTGTAGAATATGTTGGGGTATATATGAAAAGTAATAAATTTTTCTAACATTTAATAGGTCTCAGATAAAGGGACATCAAACATGTCTCTAAACGATTTATAATTTTGAATGGAAGGAAAAAAAATTAGTTGTAAATTTTATATTTTTTGGTGGGGATCTGAAAAATATTCTTGTTATTATAAAAAATTATAATTAAATTTTATATAATATTATTTACCTCGTGCATGAATTATTATTTAAATTAAATTATATATTAAGAGGTGACGTTAAACAATAATTATTCATCAATATGGTAAGAGGACGATAAGAGAAAATATATTGTTTAAGTGTCCGAAAAAGTAATTGACAAAGATAGTGGTAAATAAAATTAAATGCAACACTAAAAATGACACTGATTAAAGAAACAAATTAGATGCAGTGGGGAGGGAATGCAGATGCTAAAAAAACCAGAAGCCAAGGTTTGACACACAAAAAACACTGCTAAATAATCGGGCATGTAATCAATGTAATATATATGAATGCCACAACAACAACACTGCACCGCTTCTCTGCAAACACTTATTGAAGGACACAAGAGAGAAGCTTGTAGCATCTAATTCATGTCAAGTATCCAAAATTACCTTCCATTTATTTCAGTAGATGGAATATATGGACAAATCCTCTTGTTCTGTCCACCAAATCATTTAAATTTTCTTCTAAAAAAAGTGACAAAAAATTGGTCCAGTAGACAATATTGGATTCCTGTTTACACAAATGAAATCGAACTTTTACATTCCTTCCGAGATAAAAAGTGAATTAAAGTCTTCTTATAGATTAAGATAAAAGTTGATTCACATTACAGTTTTCAACATTCAATCACACATTAAACCCATTAAACTCAATTAAGCAAGATTATAATAATCTTCATCTTTTTGCTCATATAATATTTTCAGAATCAATTGAAGAAGATTCTCCCAACATGCAATGAAATACAACAAAATCAGCAAAAGCGAAAAAAAAAAACAAGATTTAGTAAAGGCGCATAATTTAATAGCCGTTCTGGAACAGAACAGAGACTATTGTTCATCATGAAAATAGAAAACAAGCAAAACCCACATAGGAAAACCTGGTTTGAAAAAAAAATTATAAAGAAGTAAATTGTTTAGCGACCCAGATGATGTTGATCATAGAGAAACATATGCAGGGGAAAATATCACCAGAGATAGAGTGCGCCTGGAAGAGAAAGAACTGATGCAGGAATTGGAAATGAGGGTGCGTATGTGAGTGAGTGCATTGTGCGTTAGAGTGGAGTTTATATGCAGCATTGACATTACTCTCGATGTTGTGGCTTAAACTAATTGAACTCACGTGTCGGTGTAATAAAGTGGAGAAAAAACGAGAGAAATGTTAGCTTTGTGGGGGGAAGAGGAGTGATATGCGTGCTTGAGAGCTCTGCGTGAAGGAAAGAGAGAAGGCAGTGAAAAAGAATGATGGTTTACAGAGAAAGGTTAAGAATGGATTAATTACCACATTGAAAAAACACCATTAAACAGAACAGATGAATTAACGAATGAAGAAGAATAACAGAATAAAGATTGAATTAATGAATTTCAAACAAAGAACAAGTAAGAAAGTGAGTGTGTTAATTATTATTAACGCTTCGAAAATAGGATAAACATGAATAAAATTAATAAAACATGTAGAATAATGCTAGGAATACTCTTTTTAACATTCTCTTTTGAACACCTTCTCATTCCTTGGGTAGTGTTGGATTTTGAAAAAGTTTATACAATCTTCCACATTACCCATATTTAATGCATTTGGTAATATTGAAAATAATTAATTACCATTAGTAATCAAAATTTTCAAATCACAAAAATTTAGTAATTGTCGGGTTATATATGGAAAAAGTAAGAAATATTCTAATATTTAATAGGTTCTTATATAAAAGGACATCAAACATGCCTCTAAACAACTTAATAATAAGGAACATATGGATTTTTTATTTATTTGTGTTTTGTTTATATTTAATATTTTAGGAAAGGAACTGAGAAATATTATTGTTATTATGAAAAATTAAAATTAAAATTATATTATATCATTTATCTCTCGTGTAAATTATTATTTAATTCAATTAAATAATAAGGGGTGAATTGAACAATAATTATTCATTAATATGGCCAAATGACGGTAAAAGTAAATATTATGTTTAAACGTACAAAAGTAAATGAACAAAGACAGTGGGAAATAATATACTTCCTCCGTCCTAAATTATAAGGTCCTTTTCAGACAATCACGCCTATTAAGAAAACATGTAATAAACTAATTAATATGTTGGTTTTGTTACTTTTTATACAAATCTTCCAAATATGCCCTTATTTAAAAAAATCTGAAAATTGTTAATGTAAGTATTGGATATACCAAAAGTTGGTTGAGAATATGAAAGAAGTAATTAGTAGAGGTGGTAATTAAAGTTTTGGAATTTAAAATATAATGAATGCAAGGGGTAAAAAAGGAAAAGCTTATTTTTTTTTTCCTGAAATCTAGAAGGGGTCTTATAATTTGGGACACCAAGTTTGTCGTCTTATAATATGGGACGGAGGGAGTAAAATGCAACGTTGAAAATGACACAGATTAAGGAAATGAAATTAAATGCAGGAGGGAGGGTATGCAGATGCTCCCAAAACTTGAAGTCAAGGGTTGACACACTGAAATCACTACTAAATGATGGGGAACGCCACAACAACAACACTGAACTCTCTTCAAACACTAAATGGAAGACACGAGATAAAATCTTGTAGCATATGATTCATGTCAAGTATCCAGAGCCATCTTCCATCTGTGTCAGTAGAAAAAATATATGGAAAATCCTCTTGTTCTGTCCACCAAATCAGTTAATTTCTTCTAACAAAGTGACAAAAAGAATGGTTTGGTAGAAATTATTGGTAACCCTTTGACATCAAGGAAATCAAACTTTTACATTCACTTCGAGATAAAAAGTGAACAAAACTCTTCTTTTAGAATAAGATGAAAGTCCATTCACATTACACTCAGACGATATCCAAATACACATTAAATCCATAGAACTCAATTAAGCAAGATTATAACATTCTTCAACTATTTTGTCATATAATATCTTTAGAATTAATTGAAGAAGGTTCGCAAAACATGCACTGAAACACAACAAAATCAGTAAGAGAAAAAAATAACAAGATTTCGTAAAGGCCCTGAATTTCATAGCCATTCCGGAACAGAACAAAGACCATCATTCATCATGAAAACAGAAAACAAGCTAAACCCACATAGGAAAATATGGTTTGAAAACTTTTGTGAAGAAGAAAAATGTTTAGAGACCCAGATGATATTGGTAATAGAAAAACATATGCGAGGGAAGAAAAAACATCACCAGAGATAGAGTTCACCTAGAAGAGAATGAACAAATGTATGAATTGGAAATGGGGGTGAGTAAGTGAGTGCAGTGAGTATAATGAGCGTTAGAGTGGACTTTGTATGCGGCATTGAATCATTCTCAATGTTGTGGCTTCATCTAATTAAACACACGTGTTGGTGTAATGAAGTTCAAGTAAACAAAAACAAAACGAAAGAGACGTCAGCTTTGGAGAGGGAAGATGAGGGATATGCCTGCCTGAGAGCTCTGATTGAAGGAGAGAGAGGACAGAGGAAAAGAATGAATGTTTTGAGAGAAAGAGAAAGAATTTACAATTACCACTTTTCAAAAACACCATTAAACAGAAAAGTTGAATTAATGAATGAAGAAAGGACAATAGAAAAAAGTAATAGAATTAATGAATTTCACAAAAAGAATAAGTAAGAGAGGGGGTGTATTAATTATTATTAACACTTTTAAAATGGGATAAACAGGAATTGACATAAATAAAACATGTAGAATAAAGCCAGGAACACCCTCTCTTCCATTGGGTTGTGTTGGTTTTGAAAACATTTATACAAACTTCTGCACTTACACATAATTAATGCATTGGGTAGTGTTGAAAAGAATTATATTCTAGTAGTAAATGTCTTGATGTATATGCAAAAGTAATAATTTTTTATAGTATTTAATAGAGTCTCATTAAGGGATATCAATAGCAGTTATTTCTTTTAGATATTTTCATATTTCCAAACTACTTAATGCATAATTTTTTATTAAAGTAACAATTAGTTAAAATTAGAGTATAATTTTTTACCGATTGTTGGATGAATTAGTGGTAAGCAAGCAGTTGATTCCCAGGAGAGGTATTTATTAAAAGGAACAACTGCATCCATCAAATGTCAAAATCCAGGACCAAGCAGTTATATCCCTTTTAATTTTAAATTAAAATATTATTTTTTGATATAACATAAATTAAATGGGTGTATGTATAAATTTTCTTTTGACACAGACAATGCGTCAACTTTCTTTTCTCTTAAATGACTAATACTTCTTTAAAAAATTGTTTTAAAAGGTAAATTTTTTTAAATAATATAAATATATTTAGAAGTAGTAGTAATATTTTTAAGAGAAAAAATAGTTGATGCACTCCATGCGATTTATTTTCTAATTCTATACATGCATCGATTGATTTCCATCACATCCAATATTTTTTATTTTAATTTAAATTAAAAAGCAGGTAACTGTTTGGTCCTATATGCCATATTTTAATTGTGTGTCGTTGTAAAATTATGCCAACAATACATGGAAATTATTCTCTAATTTTAATTAACCGTTACTTAAATAAAAATTTATGTATTAAAGTTTGGAAATGTGAAAAAAATTAAAAAACAATCACTACTACAAAAACTAATAAGATGTAGCACAACTGATAAATAGTTTAGGGTTCGATTTCTGAGCGGTGTGTACAAACATTTGTGGCTATAGGCGGTGATGATACATTGGGAAACTAAATCACTACTACAAGAAGGAAGAAATTCTGAAGCACAAAAAAGAAGAAGGAAGAAATGTTTGTTAACATTGAAAGGTGCAGTTTGCCGCATGTAAATGAAATGAGATTCGGCTGATTTCTGGAAGGATGAGTTTTGGAGGCTTTAGCTGGCATTTCTCTTTCTAAATAGTTGAACAAGTAACGAGAATCACTATTTCTATTTAGGGCCCGTTTGGTGATCAGGATAGCATAAGAACAGAATATGATAAAGGATTGGATAAGCACAGGATATGATAAGAGCAGGATAGACTCTTATCCTATCCTGCGTTTGGGGTGGACAGGATATTGATAGGATATGATACAAACAATGAAAAATGTATCAAATTTTCCTTGAAATAAAAAATACATAATATTTTTTAAAATTTAATTTTCTAAATATTTTTTAAAAAAAAGTGATTATTCTATTAAATTTAATTTTTTTCATTTTTATAAATAGCTTATTTTTTAATATTAACTAAAATAAAATTAATTTTTATTAATTCGGCTATTTTAATTTTTTCGAAGGGAGCGTATTTTAATTAAAATTATTATATATGTAACTAATGAGTTTTAACTTAGTAGGGGTAAGTGATTAATGATAAAAGTTATTAAAAGATATTAATCTTTCAAAAATATTTTATATTTAAATTATTAATTATAATTATATAAGTAGAGAAATAATTTTAAATAATATCATATGATAATATAAAATTAGTCTATATTTACTATTAAAAAATTAATATATATATATATATATATATATATATATATATATATAAGTAGCCTATTTTATTGTGAGTGAAGAATTATTTTGTGTATTTTTATTATAATATAAATAATGAAAAATAATGTTAACTAAGTAGTAGTAAGTGATAATGAAAATTTAATTATTTTATATGAGTAAATCCAATATTTTCACCATTTATAAATAAGTTTATTTTTTAATTAAATTTATCAGTAATTAAATAATTTAACTTAACAATAACAATTAGTAATTGATAAGTAATAAAATTAATATTTTATTAAAATAAAAAATTTATATTTATTAATTAATATTATTATAAATTATATAAAATGTAAATATTGAAATTAACTTTAGGTCACGGTAATAAACAAACAAAAAACTGATATTCTATCCTGTCAGGATAATTTCTATCCTAGCTCCCCCTCAGGATAACTTTTACATATGATGGACAGGATAGGATAAGGGACAGGATAGTGTTATCCTATTCTGCTGGCGCAACAAACAACAGATAATAACAGGATATGATCACTATCCTATCATGTCTCTGTTTATCCTGTCTACCAAACGGGCCCTTAGTGTATGTTTGGAAAACTATGTCTGGATCTACATTTGGGCCAGGTCCATATTTCCAAAAGTAAGAAATAGTTGCTTTTGGATTGCTGGATCCACGTTTGGCCTAACCAAACGTGAAACTAAACACAGCCTTAGTAGAGAGACGAAATGTAAGAATAGCTATTCATCCAATTGAAAAAATGTTATACAACATTGAGACTTACATATCAGAATACAAAATTTAGCCAATAATCAGATGTAACATAACAGGTCACATACTGTTCATATATATACGATTCTTGTTAATCTTCTGTAACATTTAGCATTACAAGTTTTCTTGTCATTAATTTTCCTTGCGATTCATCTATTTGTATCAGGTACTATGGGTTTGTCTTGGTTGTCCATTGTTGGCGTTCCTATGATCGGAGCTCTTCCATTGTTTATGTTACAAATGCGTGGGGAGCTTCCATTTTACATAGCCATTGCACTTGGTCTGTTTGTGGCGGCTTCTGTGGTTAGGGGTGGCTGGTGCTATCCAAAAAACGATTCATACAAATTGTTCATGCGGATATATTTTTACGTCGGTACCACTGCTGTGTGCTTCACATCAACCATGATATTAAAGGAGATTCCAAGCCACAAATTGGAATGGATTCAATTTGGCGTGATGACAGTTCTATACCTAGCTCTTCATTCATGATTACCTGTGTTGGTTTACAAATAGATTTAGTCGATTAGGAAATAGATTCGGTCGATCAGAAAGTCGTATTATTGCTTGGAAAAGTTTTTGAAAACTAAGTTTTATAAGTACACAATTCAAACCCCATTTCTTGTGTCATTTCTTTATTTATCAGTTGGGCCAAACGGGTTCGGCTGACAATGATAGTGGCTAGACAGAGGAACATCCTCCAGCGTGGAAAGTAGGTTGTGGAGACAAACTTGACTGTAGGGAATTGCCGATTATGGCACATTCTCCACGCCCTGCTATAGAAACTTGTCCATACCGAAGGGAAGTCGTGTGGGGATAACCCCGAATGGCCTTCCCCCCAAGTGTGGGAACGTTCTGAACAACATGGGACGGAAAATCCGACCCTTGCCGTTGCAAATCCTCCTTGGCAAAGTGCATCTCGTTGTGCACCATAGGTTTGATGATTTCGGCCAAGTTCTTAGAGACTTGAGCGATGATATCGTTAATCCCTAGGTTGATCTGCTGCTGAATGAAGGAAGTTGTGGTAACCATACTCGGGTCTCTCTCTTCATTTGCTGTCTCAACGACTTCAATGTAAAGAGAAACGGTCGTTGTGGCTATCGTTGCAGGTTTTGTTTGTATTGGCATTGTAGAGGAGGTAGAAGCGGTACCAAAAAGCGAGGTACGGCTACTACTGACTCTGTGGTTGCTTGAAGACTCCATTTTCTTTCCAGACCTCAACTGCATCTTCCTTGAATCTTGTCTTTGTGCACTCGATTTGCTTTGGCCATCACTTGTGCCACCAATCGGCTAAACCCACTCAAATCGGCTATTATTCTTCTCGACCATGCTCTCCAATCGACTCGAGTGGCCATTCGGCTTCTAACTAGCTGTTACGGATTTTTAAGTGCCAACAACCTGGTCCAAGTACAATTTTAGATGGGGCAAAATATATGTATGTACTTTACCTTATTTTTCTCATTGGACCATAAAATGTGGGAATCCACATAGTGAAGCTTGGGAATTTAAAATTCCTCATTTTTTGTTGGAGCTGCAATCATGAGGATTTTTATTTTGATTCTCTATTTTATTCATTCTATGGATTATTATATTATTATTGATTAATTAATTAAAATATATTTTGCTTAGTATTTAATATCAATTATATGAATTATTATTTGATGATTCGGAATTTTGAAAGACTAAAATTGATGTGAAAAATATTTTAAAAATGTTGTTTGATATTATAAGGACTATTTTTAATGTAACAATTTTTTTCAAAAATTAAAAAATTATAATTTTTTTTAATTAGAACCACTTTAGTTTAAAAATATATAAATCAGAGACAAGAACATATTTAATTTTTAAATGTATAGTGAGAACATTTTGTTTTTCCCATACACAAAAAAAGTGAGAACATTTTAGGCATAATGAATGGTTCAATTAGACGAAATATGGTGGGAAAAGGAAGCCCCTTATACTTATATCCCGTTATGGGCCGACCCGTATCTGTCAAAACCCATGATAAAAGTCTGTTAATGGTTGACAAAAAAAAAGTCTGTTGACCAAAAATTTGTCTAGCATGGTTGAAAAAAAAGTGTAACTTGTCATTAGTGGTCCTAAGTTCCTAACAGTCTGTTTAAAAAAAAAAATCCTAACAGTAGCTGATTTCATAAAATTAATACATTTATATACTTTTAAATACTCCATCCATTCCATATAATTAAGAACCGAATTGCAGATGCACTTTAATCTTTTCTATAAGAATCAATTTGGAGTTTGTGGTGTATTAATTATTTTTTATCAAGATGCCCTAATTTAATTGAACATTCTATCTTTTTACTCTCGTAAGTATTAATGATGCATAGAAATTAAGAAAAGTAGGTTAAAGATAATTTAGGAAGGTTGATATAATTTGAGAATAAATTTAATTCTACTGTGTGAGGTAGTTATTTGGTTCTTATAATAAGGAACGGATGGAGTATTAAATATAAATTATACTCTCTCTGTTCGAAAATATAAGTTGTGTAAGGTTATGCACGGGTATTAAGAACTCATCATTTGATAAATATTTTGACTAAAATGCCCCTATTTAAAGTTGAATTATATTAAGGATGGAGAAAGATGATCATTGGTTAAGTAAATAATGAGAGTCGTGATAGGTGAAAAGTGAAGCCCGTAGATGAGAGATATAATATTAAATGAGGGTATAGAAAGAAAAAAGTGAGAAAAAATGCTTTGGATTTCCAAAATAACTAATATTTTGAAACCTTGTAAAAATGCTAAAACAGCTTATATTTTAGAACAGAGGGAGTAGGTTCAAATAAATTTAGGTCTACGGATTGTCGTGTGAGTCGTTGAAAAAACCAATTCAATAATTCCCTAAAGAAGTAATTACTAGAGGATAGACTTTGTTCCTCGATGCAGGTTTCTAAGATACTCCAAAAAGCTCTTAGCCTTTGCTATTGAGGGGTGAAGGATGAAGTAGTTGAGTATAACTAAGATAATGGTAACAAAACGGCTAGTAAACACTAATTAGAAATGCCTAAATAAATGAATAAAGACTTGAAATAAAAGATGAAAGGAATAAATACAAGGATGAAATAAGTAAAGAGCTAGGAAAGTAAACAAAGAAATTTGGGAAATATATATGTTTGATTAATGATTTAATTGTATGTATGTACAAATGACATTTTCTCTACTTATAAAGAGAATTCGACTGACTACAACCAGGCATATAACAACTAACAAACGTCTCAAAGTTCATGCAAGCCACTAAAAATTGTGGGGCGTTAGTACCTTCTAACTCCTAGTAAGCTTGGGAGGCTAATCCTCCTTGTAACGGTAGCCCCTAATTGTAACAACCATTCCTTAATTTAAGAAAATGAGTCATATCCAATTCCCACGTAATTAGTATTCGATCTATCATATATATATATATATCATATATATATATATATATATATATATATATATATATATATATATATATTTGCTTCCAAACTTAGGCTTATGGCTAGATACTTGTAAATTGGCCAACATGTCTCATCAGCTTATCTTCATAGTCGTTACAAACTGGCCGATTTTTGTGTGCCAACACATTAATGGTCTTCTGCATTCTTGATTTAAGTTGTTATACGCTAATATCAGAATGCAATAATTTGTTTCAACTGCCCGAGGAAACTATTATCGTTTAGCTTATGTATTCTCTTAGCTCAACTCTCAAATTTCTACTTTTCACTCGACCTTTTTTGTTGCTCGAGCTCTTCGACTTCGTATACTCCTGCTTCCTTTTAGCACCTTTCTTATCACCTTATCTGTTTCAATCTTCCCACTATGTCCGACAACAGTGATCCCAAAATCTTAACCACTCTTACCACCAACAAAACCCTTTCGCCTCTCCTCAATTACTTCATTTCGACGACTCTTCTCCAATGAGGGAACAGGTCCAAAAAACCTTTAAAGGTGGAGGGTCCTCTGCTACCTCTTGTGTTCATGTCTTAGTAAATGTGGGACTTATCCCTTTCTTTCCAAATCAATGAGACAAGCAGATTGTCATGACCCGACTATTCCAAAAGCTTAAACGTTATTGGGTAAATGACACATGAATAATTATATTTCTAACAAGTTTTCGCTATGCAAGAGCTAATTGAGCTTGATCGAACTCTAAACCATTTAATCATAAAGGCTTTAATACAATTATCTCAAAAACTTAATTTTTGGATAAATAATACATGAGTGACTATATTTCTAATGGATTTAGTCAAATCTGTAGTGCCTCAAATTTGAGGTTGGGAAAAGGCAGTAGTCGTCTTAGTCAGGCCGCTCATTAGTACGTATTGTGCTCCCTCTTTCACTTCCAAACATCTAGTTAGGCCTAGTTACAGAGAAACCCTTGAGTTAGCGTAATAGGTATCATATGAGAAGATATGCAGAAAATTGAGCAGTTCCTCACCAATTTTTCCTTGTTAATGTTTTCAATTTCTGTTGAGTTTGTCCTTACGAATTTCTTTGGAGGATTGATTTAACATTCTACCATTACCATTAATTTAAGGTTAATATATACTCTCTCCCTCCGTTCCTTTTTATGAGAGTCAAACAATTATTGCACACCCCTTAAGAAAAGTAGTTAAAATAATTGTTAGCATTTAATTTGTTCTCAATTTACATCAATTTTCCAAAATTACTCCAACTTACTTTTTAAAATTTCTATTAATCATTGATGCATTACATAGTGGAAAGAGAGAGAAAATCCAATTAAATAAGGATAAATTTGTTAAAAAAATAATTAATACACTATAAATTTTATACTCCCTCCGTCCCAAATTATAAGACCATTTAGAGACAAACTTGGTGTCCCAAATTATAAGATTCCTTCTAGATTTCAGGAAAAAAAATAAGTTTTTCCATTTTTACCCCTTGCATTCATTATATTTTAAATTCCAAAACTTTAATTAATTACTACCTCTACTAATTGCTTCTTTCATATTCCCAACCAACTTTAGGAGTATATTTGGAATATTTGTATAAAAAATAACAAAATCAACATATTAATTAGCTTATTACATGTTTTCTTAATAAACGTGATTGTCTGAACATGACCCTATATTTTGGGACAAAGTGAGTAAATTTTAAGTCGATTCTTATAAAACGAACCATAGTACATCTCAATTTAACTCTTTTAACGGAGGGAGTATTACCGATGCCAAACATACCTCTAGAAATGCGTGTCGATCCTTATGACGGTGAAGAAGCAAGAGATCTCCAATAATGACAATTGATCAATCAAAGTCTTACTCAATACTAGTATTTTATAAGAGTTGACCGATACCATAATCATGTGCCCTCCTTTAATCCCCAATCAATAAGAAAGCATTAACCCACTATATATCTTTGGAATATCTTCTATGACACTGTCGAGACACTTGGCACATTAACACTATATCTTTACATAAAATATTTAGATCTAGAATCTAGATTTTACATACTCCTCACTCCTCTTGATATAAATGTTTTGAGTTTATAATTAGTTCAGCAGTGGCAAACACTCAACACATGTAAAAGCGTCACAAATTACAGATTTTATATAAATTTTGCGGCAAATTACAAGCGTCGGTGTTATCACAAAAAATTCCACAGTTATTTTTGAAATGCTTTTATATGAGGTTACAATTGCGGTCATAGAATTGCAAATAAATAAGGATTAATACAGCTGCAATTATAATTTTGATGTCTGATGTGGTAACTCCAAAATTTGTTATATTGCAGCTGCAATTGCTTTTACTGCGGCAATTGAAACCATGTTACTATATATGTGTTCGCATCTTCACTGAGGTTAATTATTATAAGTGAGAACTACAGTGCTCGATCAGAATCAACTGTATACATAGTTAACAGCATTATGCATGCAACCAAATTGACATCAATAAATGTGATGAGATAAGAAGCTGAAAACTGTCACAAACATGTTTTCCTGCTTCCTTGAAATTATGCCAGTACTGCTAACACTGACTCAAATTAAGAAAGACAATTCACTAATCACTGGTGTCTTGTCTGTGAATGTTTTTTCCTCAAAGAAACCACACATTACAATGGCTGCACATGAAGTCTTGGTGAATGGCTGCATCAGGTACTCAATCCATTAATGCTCATGTTGTAGATATAGAATCATATATAGATGGTATCACTATCATTTGTGTCAGTTCAAATGGCCCCAATCTCTTAAATATTTGTAATATTTTGATCTTTACAATTCCTATTCACATGCATGATCCATGATTCTCGCTACACTAGTCACTAATTAATAGATCTGAATCTCTTACAATTCTGTAGTTCTCTGATGTAATAAGAGGAAAAGGCTCACAAGTTATTATTCATTATAAGCCCAAAAGGAAAAATCTCGACTGCCCTTAATTTTAATTGTGTGTAAACGGAAATATTTTTCTCTTAGCCGATAGTATCACCATCCGCAGCGGTGATTATTCCTCTTGTCGTAGACTTTAGTTCTAAACGGTAAATAGTTGACCACGAAATATGTTTCATTTTAATAGACAACACCTAACCACCATGTTAATGATTAAAAGATGAGATAAATACATGTTACCTCTGCCAAGGAACCAATCATTCCAAAAATTTATATAGTTGAGTAAGAGTCACATGAATGATTTTATATTATATTCTAATACGCTCTCACGCACAAGAGTCTTTTGGCCTTGAAACGTGAACAATACACAGGTCTATCTACCATATGCTGAAATTCAATTTTGTATTAGAAGATTGATGGGAGCCAGAGATCAAACTCTAGAACACTTAATTATAGAAGTACGGGTGAGAATATGTCATACCGTTCATAGGAGCTTATGACCTACCTTACATCAAGCTCAGGCTCAGGCTCAGGCCCAGTCAGGCTAAATTTATAAATAAACAAGTGTTAGGCTTTTTTAAAAACATATTTAGTTAAAAAGACTAGGATCTGACCATTTTAAAAGCCTTGTAAGCCTAATAGATCGTCCATTTAAATAAATGTAATTAATATAAATATACTTTATCATTGCTATTATTGTCACGTTAAAAATTTATTACTATAATTATTGATATTATATACTTATTTATATTTTTATATATTTAAGTAAGTTGACTTATATAATGATTTTTTTATATAATAATTTAAAGATATAAGTCTATTTTGAAATAATTTTATATCATATTTTAACAATGGTTCAAATGAAAATAATAATGTAGTTTGGTTTCTAAAACATGAATTATCAATAGAGATAATGCACAGAAACTCACTATAGTTAGAAAAATGAATCATTATATATACATTCTTTTCATGCTTAATATTAGTTACAACTTCCAACTATGATTTAATTTGTTTAATCTATAGTCGTAAATTTAAATGTGAGTTTGGAGTCATTAGAGATAAACTAGATGAAAATAAGATATATAAAAGAATATACCATATATTCATTGCCTTATAAGTAAAAATATGGTGTCACACTCTTTTTGTGATGTGATGGGCCAAATTGGTTTTCCCAACAATTACATAACTCTTAATTAGTACTTTATCTGAGTTTCATTTATTTAGAATGGAACAAGTAATTCTACGGTATATCGGTTAATTTATAAATTATGTTTTTATTATTAATATTTAGTACTGACTATTTACAATATAGTTCTTACATGTCTAAAAATAATATGTAGAGAATTTTTTTTAACTTGAGAATCAAATTTTTCTTAGTCCATAAAATCATAATGGAACTAGCAAATAAATTACCCATGAAAATCAAAAGTATCTTTCATGATTTTTCCAAGAAGATGAGTAAAAAGATAATACACATAATGGTGAAAAATATATTTGATTCACTTAACATCTGTCAACATGATCAACACTTAAATTAGGAGTGCATCTTGAATTCCCTCCATTATTTGGAGATATATAGATCAAAACTAATTCCTCTCCAGTCCATATGTAAAACATGGTCAACACTAACATTTCATTCTAATTTTAGAGTAGCTAAATCATCATAAAGAGTAAAATTTTAGATCTGCGTAAACTTCTTTGAGTAGATATTGTAACTAAACATAATTAAAAAAGTAACACTAGACCACACTATACCACTTAGTTATGGCTCTTTACAACCGTAACAACTTCTCTCTCATAAATTTGAATTTCACGGAGATGAGTTTTGTTAAAACATAGAAATTGACCATTACTGTTAATTAAAACAGTTTGGTGAAACTGCTACCTCAAACAATCATAATTAACTACACCAAGTCAAGCATGTATTCGTGTTAATTAATATTAACTTCTAATGCCACTAATCTCAGCAAGGTTTATTAATTCTATTAGGAGTCTAGTGATCTACTTATATTTTAAGCAAATATATATCTTAGATCAACCTTTTGGTAGACAGCTACAAAGAAACTTTAAAATGCAGAGTTCAGAGAGAGAAAGAAAGAGGCTTTTGCTTTGGCAGCAGTAGGTCACATGGATCTTGCTCAGGATCCAGAGTCAAGTAGTTTCAATTGTCAGATTCAAATTGGCAAATGTTGCCTTGAAATTTCACCACTATAACTAATAGTAGGTTTTGATCATTTTATTTTTTTCTTAAAATTAATTCTGACATCTAAAAATTATAACATACGAATTTTTTTTTTCAAAATCAACTCTAATATTCAAAAATATTGTAAAACTACTCTAAAAAATTAATTAAATAATTTTGACGTTAGAATCAACGCTAAATTTTTGTACAAAGATGCTATAATTTGTAACATTTTCTTTTCAAAAATGTTATTTTTTTTTCATCTTCCACCACTACCTCTTGGACTTTGTGCTCAGAATCCTCCTTCCCCTCAACCCCACTACTCTCTGTAAACTCACAGCTAGATTTGTCTTTTTCTTCAACTCATAAAATGACATGCCTCACCCATTTCTTCATTTACTGAAGTCATGAGCTGAACTTTCTCCAAACACCTTTTTTTCATGCAATTTTCCATGACATGATATCATGATTCCAAAGCAACAACATCAAATAAAATATGTTCTTAAAAAGAATGCAGGCAGAGAATCCTATTTTTATTCATGGCCCATACTACGTGCCCAAGCTGGAAATCCACCTAGAGGCACATGTATAATAATTATAACTATCTGATTTATAATATTTTATTTCAACTTATACTTTTGCAATTAAAACACTTAAAGTGTAGTAGTAGGAAAGAAGTTGCACTACTCAAAGTCCACCATCTCCTCATGATAGATCTGTTTGAACTTTATACACCAATCTACATTAGAAACACAAATTGAAAAACTGGTGGAAAGAAAGGAAATTAATTAAAAAAAAAAGATTTAATTTAGATATAAGCCTCATGAACTTTTTCTCACTTTCTGCACCCTCAAATCATGTTTGATGTCCAAAATCATTTTTGGGTTTAATGAAAATTATGGTGCTGCTCAGGCCAGGGCCAAAAATTCTGCTGCTGATCATCAATGCTGTGAAACATGTTGGAGATCAAGCTTTCATCTTGAAGATCTGTTCTTGATGAGCATTGGAGAAGCTGAGTTATGCTTGTGGGTTTTAGTGAAGTTGGTAGAAGACTTTTATTACCATTCTGATGAGAAGATACAGGACTGTTCATCATTGGTGTTCTTGAGAGGTCCAAATTGATGTCTGAGCTGTTATCACTTCCATTGCTCCAAGAACCCTCATTTTCTTTTTTGAAACTGATTGTTCCAGTTTCACATAAGTCCCTATTTTTCAGAGACTGTAACTGCAAACACCATAACAAAGAGTCAATTATAAGATGATTATATGTATCAACATGTATATTGTTTTTGATTCCCAGCTTCATATGTATTATTATTTTTGTTCAATGTGGAGGCTAAGCTTTAATAAGATCAAATGCTACCTTGTCTTTTTCACAGCAACTTGGAATGGAATAGTTATAGCACACAGAGTATTCAATTGAATTGTAAGAGAAAAAACAAACATTACTATTAATTTGCAGTTCTGGGTGGTTCTGACACTGTCACACAGACTCTTCCCAAGAATGATCCACTAGCAATCAAGCAGAAAGTTAATAATGACGGAATCAATCACTTTAAAAAGTCACCAAGGATCATAACTAATCGGAATGGAGTATCCTCAGTAAATAACTAAATATTGAGAAGCACCAAAACTCAAAAAAGAAAAAAAAAAAAGTCCTCTTATAATTAACTCAAATAGATAGAAAATTAACATTAGCTTTCTTTTCTTCAAACACTAAAATATCAAATGCATCCATTATTGGTGAAAAGGAAGGGCACTAAAAGGGCTAGGCTAATATATAGAACCTTCTGAACTTATAGTAAATCAAACACCATTTCAAGTTCGAGAAGATAAGGATTTGGTGGAAAAAAAATGAAAAGAACAAAGGAATAAGAAAACTCCATTCATTTGTTTCCACAATCCAATAAATTAAGCATCTCAAGAACAAACATTTGTTTCTTGGAATAAACTCACATCTACATGTACTATGAGGCAATGAATATTGAATATAAATTTGAATCAAGATGACATTTTAGACAAGATTAATTTAAGCATCCAATTTAAATGAAACCCAATTAATCAACTCCTCAAGATCTTAAGTTTCAAGTTCTCATTTTTCCAAAACCATGACAACACAGTGTAATTCAGAAAAGGGGCTAGATGATTTAAAATTTCAGTGATCCAATCAGTGTAATTTTGGAAACTTATAATTAATACTGAATTCAGAGTTTATGTGAGTATTTCAGAATTGATTCCGATAAAAGAGAAACTGCTGATCCAAACATACTATGTTACACTAGCTATATCATATACAATACTTTTACCTCTGTGTGAAGTTTCTGGTTCTGGGCCTTAAGGTTATCATTATCAGCCTTAACAGCTTCAAACTGCTTCTTGAGCACTTCATACTCCTTCTCCAGATGCTTGGTCTTCCACCTGGCCCTCCTGTTCTGGAACCATATAGCGATCTGCCTGGGCTGCAGGCCCAAAGCCTTGGCCAGCTGCATTTTCCTCTCAGGCTCAAGCTTGTTTCCAAGCTCAAAGCTCCTCTCAAGGGCCTTCACCTGCTCCAGGCTCAGCCTCTTCTTCTTCTCCCCTAGCTGGGACCCATCATCGGACAAATCGTCATCGCCGCCATGCAGCACTTCATCACACTTGTTGTTGTTCATCTCTATGCCTGAAAACGACACTGATCGCTTCATCATGAACGCTGCACCGCCGCCACCACCACCTGATCAAGTAAAAAAAAAACTGTACAGTCAGATACTATAGCTTTTCAATGTTGTGCTGGTTTTGAACTGAGGATCTGTTGGTTTGGTAGGGCGAGATTCTCCAAACCAACAACAAACCACTCAGGAAACCGACCGTCAGATATATATACTATAGCTAGTGTTATTGTAGATATATTGATTAATTTTTTTGGGTGTGACCTTGAAAGTGTTGTTGTTGAGGTGGGAAAGAGGGGAAGGCGTTGAAGGAGGTTGAAGTTGAACGGAGGTGGTTGTGGTGATCTTCATTGTTGTGGAAGAGGAAGGTGTGAGAAGGTGGGAAGGCCATGGTAGAAGAAGAAGATAATAGTTATGATATGTATTCTATGGATCATGAATTCATGCGAATTTAATTAGTGAGTGAGCATATGATGTTGAAGAAGGGTGATCTAGTACTAGTAGTCATGTATGGATCTCTCGGCAGAGTGAGGGATTTAAGGGATGAGGAGTTTGGCTCTCACTCTCATGGTGACAGAGTTTTCAGAAAGAGGAATGGTGATGATGATAGGTACTGAGACCGAAAGACAGCGATTTTTAGGTTGAGAGACAGACAGGAGAGAGAAAGAGAGAAATAAGAGTGAGTGTGTATGTGTAAGCCATATATCCAATAGAGGACCCATCCTTTCTCTCACCTTACATGCATTCTCTCTCTTTCTCTCCTGTATAGAAAAAATCAGAGTTATCTTAAATTTATCTTTATTTTATAAACTATTAAATTTTGGCTATTACTTTGATTTCGATGGCTTCTAGGGTGCATTTGTATATTAAGTGGTGCACCGTGCACCACTCTAAATGACTATAATAGACTTTTTTACTTAATTTTTAAAAAAATTGAAAATAATAATAATTAGTCAATATCATTTTTACCCCTTCTTTCACTAAAAAAAACTCTGAGAAAGTAGGAGAAAGACATTAAAAAGTGTTTTATGGCAATGAACAAATTGAAATTGTAATAAATTATAAAAATTAAATAACCCGTAGAACCGGTTTCCAGTTTCTCACCTGGACACTTGACGCGATCTCATTGGCCAGTAAATAGTAGTGCATGGTGCACTACTTAAATGGTAGTTCACCCTAGACAACACCATTATTTCACGCTTCACAAAAAAACTGGCTATTATTTCAATAAATCATTTTATTAATTTGGACCAGCTAATTAGCAGCATTAGATTTGATAAGAATAAAAAATTTATATCTATGTGTAATTATAATTAGTGAGTTACCATCGAGTTAAAAAAATAATACTTTATTTACACTTTCATTTCACTCATACTAAGAGTGAGATCAAGTTACATGCAACAATTAAGTATGTTAACTCACAGTCCTGTTTCTGATTTCCTATGCTAGGGTTCCAGATCCTGCCCTTTTGTGGCAGCGGCTTTGGCGGCATCGACGGCTGGTGAGGTCGGCGGAGGCTCGGTGCCACGGCCAGGCCCCATCCCCTTCCAAGCTCGCCTCTATCGCTCTTCTCTTTCCCCTTTCGGCTTTCTCCTTCACGTTTTGGGGCTTTCGACTTCAGCTTCTCTTTTTCATTTCTGGTTCATAAGGCTTCTTCTTTTTCGGGTTCATCTCTGGTAAGTTTTTCATTCTGGAACCCTCGATGGAGATCCATTGCTCTGCTTCAGTTTCCCTACCTCAACCAGTCACGGCGACAACAGGCGACAAATCTGGTCAAGGGGCAGCGATAGACAATGACGAGGCGGAAGAGGAAGGGCCGACAGATGTATTGGGTGGTCCGATTCCGTCTTTCATGGAGGCAGCTGGCTCGACGGGCTACAGGGATATTGTGGCAAAGGAGGAAGGTTCGCTGCAGGCTAGCAGAGATCCTCGCCATTGCTACTCCACCCTTTTCATCGACAGCATCGAGGAGGCGATAGGGTACCACCATATTCGTGGTCTGTTCTCTCTTTTTGGAAGGATCTTGAATGTTTTCATCCAACGAAAATGCAAATTTGGGCGGCAATTCCGTTTTGGTTTCGTCCATTTTTTTTCTAAGAAGCAAGCTTGTTCGGCAATCTGTGCTCTAGATGATCTTAAGGTGGGTAGGGAGATTTTGTCGGTGGCGCCGACAAAGTTTCCCAGGGACGATCTGCATTGCTTGGTGGCACTGGGTTCTCGCGGCAATGGTTCGCCCGTGAAGGTGGTTGAACCATCTTGGCCTAGAGATCGTGGGGTGGCTGGTGATGGTGGTCGACATAAGTCGTGGAAGGAGGCTCTTGTGGGAAAGCTTTCTGTCTCAGCTGATCAAGAGGTGGCGTCGGTTCTGGGAATTGACAAGGGCTGCTCTTCTGGTGAAAGAATTCCCGTTGAATTTCTTTTTCCTGAATTGGCCCCTGGGTGTTGGCTCTAATGAGGTGTTGAATCATAAAGCTCCTGAGGTTTCTTGCGGCGGAGCTCCTTCTCTTCTTTGTTTTACTTCTGGTAGGAGCGATGATATATTTGGGGCGGTAGAGAATGGTGTCAAGGAAGGGTCGAAATTGCAGTCGACTAGAAGACGTGGATGACCTAAGAAGCTGGATGGTAAAGGCGGGTCAAAGAAGGCAGTAGACTTTGCAGGTAGGGCTCGAGGGCTCGGGGCCGGCCCAGGAAGAAGAAATGCAGGAGTCAAGAGGTGAGCATCCATGTCGATTCATCTCTTTCAAGGGCACAAGCGGAGGTAGCGGTGGAAGGGTCGCTAGCGGAGGTCACGGAGGAAGGTGAAGGTGACGAAGGTTGTCAACTCATGCTTTTGCCGTTAGAGCCTGTAGTGCCTCAGGGTGTGTTGACGAGGGCAAGGCGTGCCCTTTCGGTGGGTAAGCAAGTGGGTCTAGTTTTTTCTTGCCCTATCGAAGTAGTAGTGAAGCAGATTGCGGCTCAAATCTTGGAGCGTAGATCCTCATAGGAGCAGGTTTCTTGTGTTGGTATTGCTTTTTGGGGTGTTGGGTTTTGTTCTGTATAGGGTGGTTTGCTTTGGTTGGGGCCTTGTATATTCTTTTTTTGGCTTGAGTCGTTGGCTCTCTCCATCTTCTACTTTAGTGGTGGGTGGGTATCTTTTTCTCTTTCTTGAGGTGGCTTTTGAATTGGCTGTTTTTTGGCTTTTCATTAAATATATTATATCATTTTTCTTTAAAAAAAACTAAGAGTGAGATATGAAAAGAATAGAGAGAAATAACTGATATATATGATAAGTAATGTGATAAAAGTGCAGAGAGATAGGAAGAAACAAGTGAGTGAAAATGAGATGGAAGAAAAAATTGATGTGAATGAATCATTTCACTTAAAAATCTATTATAATAATTGTCCGTCCTGAACAAGATTTGTTCAGATCTCCTGCCTTTTGTTGGTGGTGTACGACCTTGATTGGCTTAGCTTGCACGACAGAGTTACTTTGACACAGTGGGAGATGAATCTGCAGAAGACACTCTAACGCTCAAGTTTGTGAGAGAGAAAAAAATCTTACAGTCTAATAAGAACCCAAAGTTTAATATAATGAGTAGTGTCACTATAAGAAAAGGGCTCTATTAGCGTCCAAATTTAGCGTCGGCCATGACATCGACGCTAAATTTGGCCACTTTGCGTCGGTCGAACCGATTCAAAGAGATAATAAAACCACTTATACATTGACACGGCTAAGCTGAATCCATGTTGTGTCGGCTAAATGATAAGTAAAGTTGGTTCAAGAAGATGCTAAATTCACCAGTCAATATAGCTTCAACCTCCGGATATGTAGCGACGGCTCACATGCAACGCTACTTTTTCTAGTGGGCTTTGCGTCGGCTTGGGTCGATGCACAATTGCTAATGTACAGGGCCTTTGCACGGGGACTGAGGTCTAGCATCGACTTTGACCGACTTTAATGTGACACCGTACGACCAAACAACACGCATTTAGGGTTAGCATCGACCTAGCCGACGTTCACCAATATTGGTTTCTCCGCCCCCCATTATAAGCACTTCTCTCCTCCTCTCATTATCTTTCAAACCCTAGTCCTTATCTCTCTTCCTCTGCCACCCCACCATCATGCTCTTCCTCCCTTTTCTCCACCGCTCTCACCCTGTCCATTTGGCCTCTCCCTACTCCATCGCCCTCATCCTGACCCTCTTCCCTCCTCCTTTTGTCACGTCCCCTGGACCTTTTCTATCACTCTCTCACTCGGCCTCTCTGTCCTCTGTCGCCCCCACCCCCACGTTGCCCTCACCATCACTATCTCCCTTGACCACTCAGTTTTCCTCCACCACCCTGACCACCTTCCTTCTCTTCTCCACCTTCACCTTCTCTCTCGGTTCTTCAACCTTCCTCTGGAGGCGCCACCGTACCTCCGTACTTCCTCCACCATCGGATCCCTCCTCTTATCTATCGCAGCACCACTACTGTCGTACCACCATTGCCGCCGCCTGCTTTCGTCGCCTCCACTGCTGCCATTGCCACCCAAGTACCATTAATTATATTTGTGATTCATTTATGTTAGTTAAAATGTTTTATTTGTGTTAGTTAAAATATTTAAGACTAAATGTACATGTGTTAGAAGTTATAATGTCTTAAGATTATGATAATTTATAATATAGTTATTTGTAGCTATTAACTTAGATATACTCTGCTAGATTGTCTACAAAGTAATGAAAGACCCTAATAGAGACAATGTTGCTGGAGCAGCTACAAAAAAGGAGGCTTTGACTTGAGGAGAAAACTGTCACTGCTCTTGAGAAAGGAATTGTGAAGATGGAAAAAATGATTAATAGGCTTTAAAAAGTTAGAGCTGCAAAAACAAAGATGAAAATGTTGGATCTTGTGCTGGACCAATGAAATAATTGTAATAAAATAACCAAATTGTGAATAAAATTTATTATTTTTATTATTTCTTATGAGAATTTTTTCATAGGATTTTTATTAGAAATGTCTTATATTTAGCAGATATATGTTAGAGTTATTTTCACCACAGTAGCGTCAAATTTATGTTAGAGATGAATAGTTATCTAATTCCATCTATTGTGTGTTTTGGTGTGGTAGACAGAGCTGTATAATTGTGATTAGTGAAATATATATATATATATATATATATATATATATATATATATATATGAATGCTTATTATTTGTCATGGAATACCATGCGGTGTCGTCGCATATTCTTTAAACTCGGTGTTGTAGTTTGGCCCCTTAATCGTTCTTAATTTCCCTATGAAACCTTGAAAGAGGATAAATAATAGGGAAATTGTATTGATCAAGTGACCAAGTTATAGAACCAAATTCAAAGCATGCAATGACGTGCATGATATTCTGTGACAACTAATCAGCATGTTTATATATATGAAATGTATTTTATGAGAAATTTGTTTTTATATGAGAACGTAAGAATAAATCACGACCATTGGATCTATTCATGTATGTTCAAGATCAAAACAATTTAATGGTCACATGACCACTAAATCACGTGACCTTTTTAAAAACTCACTTGACTTCATGTTTTAATCTTGACCATTCATGACTAGATCTAACGATCGTGATTAATTCTTACGTTCTCATATAAAACATATTTCTCATAAGATACACCCCATATATATATCAATGATCAACTAATCATCTCTCTACCATTAAAAAAAATCAGTAGATGGGGTTGGATAACTATGGATTTCAACATGAATTTTGCGCGCTGCTGTGAAAATAATACGAATATTAGCATCGATCATAAGCGACGATAAAAGAGCATAAAATACCATCAGTCTATATGACTGACGCTAAAATTACAATTTAGTGCTGACTGTTGATGTCGGCAAGTTGCGTTGGCTAAACCAACTCTAAACATTTGCGACCTCTAAATGGCTGACGCAAAATGTCAGCTTCAACCCTATTAATGTCCATCCCGACGTCGATGCTAATCCGACACTAAAATGGTTGTTGCGTCAATTTTTGGCTCATTAGTTTCAGCATTTGACCGAAGCTAATGAGCATTTTTCTTGTAGTGTGTGTATAAATGAATGACTGGACCTGTATGTATAGGCTCAAGTCTGTCATAATTGTTTCTGCTAGTCGCTAGGAAGCCTTGTGCAAGGACTTCCAAGATCATGGTTGACTTGGGAAAGAGACGTCATCTAGCTTATCAGCCTTAGCTGGGACAAGATGTTTCTTAACTAAGTCATCTTGTCCACTTCTTTAGTGTTGTCTTAGTTGTGAGACTTTTAAATCGAATGAGATGATATGGGCCTTTTTTTTAGGCCGGTCAGAACATTAAAATAAATTTAAGGACTAATTTACATGAGAAAGGATAAATTTTACATAGAGATTCTTTCTAAAATATAAATCTAAAACTATCAAATTATGTGATATGAGAATGATGATCATAAGTATGCCAATTTTCAAATCAAACATTTATATGTATGTGTTCTTTCAAAATCTAAGTTAGTGGATGCTCTTGTTTTTTTGGTGGTGATGCACGGTCTTTGATGGATTTTCCAACACGGTGGCATGATGTTAACATGGTGGGGGAGGTACTTGCAAATGCACTCTAATGCTCAAGTCGGCATGAAAGCATTGAGAGAAAGACTCAAAGTCATAGAAGAACAATGAGTAGCAAAATAAGTAATGCTTACGTAAATGAACGATCAAACCTCTATTTATAGGCATAGTGAGAGTCATATTTGAGGCGTTGGGCCTTGATAAAATCTGTATGCATGACTTCCAAGGTGATGACTACCCTTAGGTATTAGGTAGGATTGCAAATGTTTCATAAATATGTCGGTTTGGTTGATCTGTTGACTGTTGGACGAGATCAATTTTATTTTTAATTGTCCGACCGGCCAGCATGTAGTTATGGAACCTACGGGTCGTGTATGACGATATTGGACGACTTAATAGCCTTTTGGGATGGTCGGAACCATATGTCATATTATATTTATATTTACTTATATAATATGTTATATTTTAAGTAAGTTATATCTAAAATTTTATAATCTACTTAATAAGAGATGTTATCCAACAACTAGATTTGTATAATTCATATTTCACATAAAATCATTAACTTAGGTAACTTTAACAAGAGGAAAACAAAAGCTACTTTAAGAGTAGTTAAGATGAGAGATTAAATTCAGACGTATTGCTATTTTTTTCTCTTAATTAAGGTATTCCAAAACAGATAGTTGTGAGATTAATCTTTAAGCTCCAATCAACACACTAAATTGTAGGGGCTAATCAATAAATTTTTTTCATTCACCAGAGAGCACATATTGTTGTTATAAAATAACCTGTAAAAAAAATCTATTTATCTAAGAATATTGGGCTTCAAACTATTTAAAATATATTTTTGGCCTCTTTTAGAATATATAAATAATATAATAATATTTATCATTTATTACTATATGAAATTATATTTTATTATAATATTTTAAATATATTTACTAATTGATTTATTTGAATATTTGAACATGTTAACTTATATAAAAATTTGAGTCTATAATATTAATTATATATATATGTATCATTTAAATAAATGAGTCTATAATATTACTTTTTGAATTTATTTTTCATAAATAATTCTATTAATGTACTTGAATGGGATTAAATAACCCTATAGAGAAACTAATTACAAAACCCAAAAATATTAAGTGGAAAAATTTCACGGGTTGGAGGGAGAACTTAGGAGGATGTTCCCTTATTCTTAGCATCCTTGTGGTGCTAATGCGGTTGTTGATTTCCTGGATTGTTGGAGCTCTCTTTTTGTGCAGTTTTTATAGGTTTTTTTTTTGTCTGGTCCTGTGAATGTGGCTGTTTTTTGGGTGGGCTTTTGTTTATCGGCCCTTTGGAGGTGTTGTGTCCCTCTTTTTGGTTGGGGTGTCTCGTCTTTTCCCTTGAGAAGGGCTTCGCAAATTTTCGGATGAAATATAATATTTTGCTTTAAAAGAAAACGTTCGACACATATTATACATATGGAATGTATCATATGAGAACAAAATTCTTACGTGAGAATAATATATTAGAATAAATCATGACCGTTTAAGCTAATTACAAATGCTTCAGATTAAAACATCAAGTAATGAGGTTTTTTTTAAAGTCACATGACAGTTTTAAATAGTAATGTGAGCATTAAATAATTTTTAATCTTGAATGTTCATGGTTAGATCCAACAGTCATGATACAAAGCAAATTTTGTTCTTCTTTTTCAAAAAATATTGTGAAAAATCATTTAAAACTACAACAGCATGAAATTTGTTTAATGTGTTATATACTGCATAGAGGTGATTAAGTTCAACTTCATGTATACAAAATGAATCTCATTGCAATGGATGCAGGTGAAGGGAATGGATCCTGCCATCTCTCAATGTGCTGAAATTCAATGTAGATGAAGGTAATTCTGGTGTTAGTGACATTGAAGGGCAAGTATGGACTATGAAGCAGAGGTTTATTACGACTCAAAATGCTTTGATGTTTTGTCAACAATTTATAACTTCAAGTATCCTGTTATTGAAAGTGATTCATTTTTTGCGGTTGACTAGGTGAATAATAGAAACAATCGCCAATGGAAACTTTTAAATGTGCTAAATTTGATTGATTACTTGAGAGAGGAGATAAATTACTTGGGTGCATGTGGTTCATGGCTTTAAAGAGTTATTATTTTTCTTTCTGATTGATCTGCAAAATAGGGATGTTGTAGAAATGATGTGTTATGGGTTGTATTTGAAACTGATTAATTTGCTTGTTTGTATTTTCTACCTCACTTGAGAGGGTGCTCTCGAGATTATGTTGTTTTAAATTTTATTCAGTTTCTCGTGGGAGAAAATGAAAATTTTGTTTGCTTATTTTTGTGTTTTGAGTAGTGAGATATGTACGAGATTCATATATACAATGGTGTCCAGGTGGGTCTTTGGAAATGATTTTTTTTTTCATACACACCGCACGTGCGTTTAAGAATAATTGAACCTTGGATTAGATGATTATAAGGAGTCCAACTATCTACTAAGTGTGTTGAACCTTGTTGGTTGCATAAATACTTTTTGTTTACATATATTGTCTTAGGGATAAGTCCATGTACACATAAAAATGAAAAAATTGTTCACACCAAATGATTCAACCCATATGAATATATTTTATATATTGCTCAGCATAGCCTGGAAATTAATGAGAGATCCTGGGGGATCATGCAAGTCTAGTTTGGTAGTACTGTCCACATCAAAAGAACAATTAAACTCAGTATAAAGAACAAAGATCTGGATTCTGGATACCAAAGTCTCAAACTATTACTTGAAAACCAATAGAATTGAAAAAAAAAAAAAAGAAATCGCCAGAAAAGGAACCAATAAATTTCACAGAAGTGGAATTGTAATTGATAAACAGAGTCAGGTCCCCCTCCCCCCATTTTGATAAAAATGCCACCTTACAAATTTAGTTAAGCTTGCAATTATTGTTTGAGGAAAAATGAAAAATACCACTTGATACTATGCATGTGTGACGAGGAAACCAGGAATTTGGCAACGTGAAAATCCAGAATCCAAGGAGAGAAGTAGAATACAAAATTTTGTTATACAAGTGTGGAGCAGTCATTTTATAAGTATTTATGAGTGATGGAACTTGCACTAGGACTTAATTTAATCAAACTCAGTCTGGAATCTGCTGGACACATTTGCTCATTTCCTATTGAGCACAAACTGGGATTTTCGAATATATTCTTCTGTGTCAATTTCATTCGACATGCATAGTAATAATTAATAACTATATAGCAGCACAGTACAGTTAGTGAATAATTAATCTCCTTAAGTATTTAGTTGATGATTTGATTCTTAAACGGATTGCCGGGGCAAGAATATCTTCGTAAAACCAAAATTACATGACCTTAGCTTTCTCATAATTAACAATATAAATGTACAAACAAAATATCTAGATTAATAATCAATGCATAATTAGGAGACCCACAAAAAATCAAGTATAATTTGTTAGTTGATATAATTGGCTACACGTTATACCATACCCCACTTAATTTCTTGGATGTAAACTCATTAATTATAGGTCTATGATAAAGCTAAAGTATAACATGAACGTTGATGGCAGCTCCCAGAGGAGGCGAGTGGTATGGGCGGTGGTGGCCTCTTCCGGGATGAAAACAGTGGCTGACTGGGTGGTCGCCAGTGCAATTCTCCGGCTGATTGGCTCGCGAATATGACAGGTACGGCAGGGAACGTTGGCATGTATGTTCTTGAGGCCCCGTCTCATGAGTCCAGGTCTTGTTGCTGAGGGATTCTCGTTAGTTCTCTAGTTTCTATTTTCTGCTTCTGTTAGTTTTTCAATGTATAAAAAAAAAAAAAAGTATAATATGAATCTAACTAAAGATCCAGGGTTTCTTGTATAGTTACATTTCCTAAATATCAACAAAAACAAAAGTTACATTTCCTAAATTTATTACCGTCCTAGTTTTGTAGGTGACGGATCAAGATTGGATGATCATAAATTTCTTTCAACATAATTAAGTCGTCACATCTTAATCGAACAGTTATGAAGTAATGACTGCAATAAAATTAGAAAAATTCAAACGTAAGAAATCTGAATTCACCAATGTTTCGACCAGCCCAAAAGGTACAATAATGTTTCAACCGACTTGTGACTAAGTGAGTACCTTAGAGATGATATGACTTAAGAATGAGCATCTCGTCCCAGCACAATCGAGCAGCGAAACCTTGACTCACTCATTAACGACTAAGTGAGGCTACCCAGGGGCCACAAATATATGGGAAGATCGCCCTAGAGGCTTCCTCAAGGCTTCAAAAGACAATCATCATAACAAACACCGAACCTATAAATACATGTGTTGTTCTTTTATCTACGCGTTACTCATTATGAAAAACTTTTCTTCTTAGAGTATGAGATTTTCTCTTTGCTCTTTCACTAACTTCAGTGTTAGAATGTCTTATACAGGTACACCCCTCCGTTTCAGCGTAGCTTCATCACACCAGAAAATTCATTCACTGCCGAGCACCACCACCAAAAGTGAAGAGATTCAAACGATGCACTTGCAAGTTCAGTATCAATCCAAATTCATTTTAAAAGGACAAAATCTTACTTCTATACTAGTATTTTGATATATGTGAAATTAATTATATTTGCGTTAACGTGCATATTTGGATACACAGTGAAAAATAATAATGCGATCAAAATCATTAGGAACAGTCGTTTTTGAAGGAGAGGAGCAAGAGGATGATGAATGAGAAGAAAGTTTTATGGGAATGAATGGGATAGGATGTGTCTTTTATCCATTGATGGAGAAATCATTGGGTGCTTTCACTTTTCCAATGCTAAGCGTATCTGAGGGAAACTGATGGAGGGGAATCCCACAAACACACCATCCTAGCCTCTCTCACATTGATTTCTGTGGTGGAAGGAAGGGTGGGTACGTAATGGGTATCATTGGGGTCATGGGCCCCACCAGGTGTACCTCTTTAGTACAAAGCTCTTTGTAATTGCAGCCCTTTATTGCAAGTTTGGGGGCAATCCCTTTGGAATAGGGTGACACCATGTTATTCCTTGTTGCTCTTTCTCCCAAAATTTATTAATTCATCAAAGTTCTCTGAATCTTCTCCACATGCTCCTCTGTTCCCATGTGCCTCTGCTTCCTACCCCCCACATTCTCTTCCTCAACCAAAATCATTTTCAATCAAAAATTTATTAAAATAAAAACAAAAATCGATCTGTATGTCTAGTTCATTATTTAATCTTACCTAGTTCTTCAATTAAAGACTTTTTTAATTCTGGGATCAAACAACATACACAATTTCCTATGTACAAAGTAAACCACAGTTCCCCATAAGACAATGATCAGGAACAATATACTATAAGTTGCATGTATCATCTTGTGTAACTCACATGTCGACTTTGAAAATGTTTTACATAATACTCCTATTTAATTTTACAGGCAGATGAGATAAGAGGATTCTAATATGGCGTTTTTTTTTTATGTTATCATCCCTCAAGAGACCACCTACTTTTAATAAATAAAATTTAATAGATTTGAAACAAAATGTAGTATGTGTCTTTGTCTCCAATTTCCATCTTTATACCCCATTTGAGTAGGCTTTATAGCTAGACTAGATTGGTGCCCCATGGCAAGAAATGAAAATTAGCTTCATTCCACTTAGCTTCCGACCCACAATAGATGTTGTAGGGCGCCTACAGAAATACCTAGCTACAATATATTGGAGACACGCAACAACTTAATTTAAGGATAATTTATAAAATCTTGCTAAGGAATTAATGCCCTCATGACTCTCTTGACCTAGTGAATGAACATTTAATCAACATGTTTGTTCACAAAGTGAACCTTAGGAACTAAGCTAGGTTTTCTAACAAAGTGAATCCTAAACCCTTTTATAAAAGTTTATCTTTATTAAATCGATCAGAGAACCCTCAATTCACTCTCTTTTTATCACCTCCGATCCAGACTGATTAATTTCGCTAATTTGATGGGTTGGGGTTGATAAATAAAGAAACGAGACAAGAAAATGAGGTTTGAATTGTGTACTTATAAAACTTAGTTTTCAAAAGCAGATATAAGTTTTAGAAAACTTTTCGTAAACGATAGGCAGCGGAAAATAACAAAGCGTAAACGATAAAGCACACAAATGATTTTATCCTGGTTCACCCCCTTAAACGATAGAGTTACGTCCAGCCCTTGGCTTAACAAAGATTTTCCACTATCAAGTATTCAACAAACTTCTCCTCAAGTATTCTACATGACTTCTCCTAGATTCTTTTACAAGAATGGGTTCTTCTGCAAAGTCTCTTATGAAAGAGTGAGGTAGAAAGATTTAGACACAACTAACTCTAAGTATTTAAGTAGAGGATATGACTCTTAAAAATATACTAGAGTTTCGTAAAACATAGATGATCAGACGATAGGTTCTCTATGTAGTGTGAATAGCTTGATAGTGTTTCTGAATTTCAGAGCTTCTTGTGTTGTAAGCTTGTAAATCGTGTTCTCTATTTTCTGAAATCTTCAAGTCCTCCTTTTATATCTTCACTTCAAATTAGGGTTGCTCAAGATGTGTAGAGAGGCTGCGTGAAAAAACGCAATTCTTCTTGACCGTTCATCAACGGGTCTCTTTATTGCATTTAATGCAATTGTCTTGTAATTTATGCAGAATTTCCTTAAGCAAAGAATCAAATAAAGGTAGAAAACTGCTCCAGCGAATCTTTCCTATTTTGAGGAAAGAGAAAAGATTTGATCCATTAACGTTGTACTGTGTCTTAGAGAATGTAGTCATTGACTCTCTAACTTTATCATGTGATATGTACTCTTTTCCTCGGTGAGTGGTCTTGTCAGCTGTAGACCGTACTTGAGATATTTTCTTGATATACCATAGTCTTCTACTTAGCCTTGGATGATACTTCTTCTAAACGATACTTCTACTTTCATCAGCCAGTGATTTCTCTTTTTGTCTGAGTAGACGTTGATAGAGTAAACGAGTCTCTGGATGTTAGACATTGAGTGTAGACGAGACTTCTCTTTGGATCAGACAGTGCTGCCGAGTAGACGATAGAGATATTTCAGTTTTCTATTTTGTCGAGTAGACGATAGAGATATTTCCTGAAAGGAATAATACACAAAGTTTAGGAAATTTTTATCTATCATAAATGAACTCTTAAACAAAATTGTTATCACTAAAAATATGATAAACGTTATGGGATCATTTGAACTTAACATGGGTACCTCTGATATCGCAGTCGACCTTTAAGTATGGACAAATTTGAGGCAGCATAAAGGGGATGCTACAATTGTTGAGTTGGATCGACTGCCCGGTATGAACTACATTGTATTTAGTACTATTAACTATTAAAAAGTGAATATATTAATTAATATATTTACATTTTTTAATATAGCGAATGTGTTCTTTTTTCAATAAATACTTTGTATTTTTATTATCTACACAATGTACACTAGTTAAGACTTACTAAATTTGTATTTCTTTTCCAATTCTAATATTTAGATTTATTTATAGGTAGTGCTAGTGCATATTTTGTAGTAAGTCAAATTTATTAATGAAACATAAAGGATATTTTACTCCATACATACATAAAACAATTTGATCACCATTGTGCAAAAAGTAAATAAAAGCTAAGAAAAACTTTGGCACCAAAGGAGTAATATATCAATCAACAAATGAAAAAGAATAACCTATTTGTTCTAATCGGCCCAATAACAAATGAATGACTATTATTCTGGTTAACCTAAATTACTAGATGATTAACGTCAGTCACGTTCGCCGACTAGGATGACCAAGTATAAAGTTGTGATCGAGATCATAGCACGACTTCCATTCTTCTAACCAATTGGATAATAACAAAGCTAAGTTGTTAGAATCTTGCGCAAGTTAACTTAACAAGGTTAAAGCCTTAATGCACTTGCATGGCCGACTTGTAAGCGGTTAACCACCCTTACAACTGACTAGATGACTACTATAAATAGGTTTGATTTCACTTATAGCTTTTCAGACAACTCTTTGCTCTCTTATTGCTCTTTTAGACTTTAAAATTCTCTCTCTGACTTGAGCTGACTTGAGCAACAAAATGCATTTTGCAAGTACATCTCCCGTCGAGGATTTTCACTTCATCATCGAGCTCTCTGTCATGCTCTCAACCCGCACCACCACGTTCAACCAGAAGTTGATCATGCTCATTTTATGGTAGATCAGTTACATTGAATTTATTCATTTGAAATATTTTAATGCTTAACTTAGCATATCTATGCATATTGACATTTCATTTACATTAAATCTCAAGCTGAGCTCTTGTTCTGATCATCCAAATGTCAAACGGCCCACTACTATTCTGGTCGGACCAAATGACTAGATGACCAAAATTATACAAGTTGGCCAGCTAGGACGGCCGCGTACAGAGTTACGATCAAGATCAAAGCATGACTTCAATTTTTCTAACCAATTGAATAAACACAAAGCTTAGTTGTTAGAAGCTTGGCCAAGTTAACTTAATACGGTTAAGGCCTTAATGCCACCTACATGGTAAGTTGGTAAACGGTTAACCACGCTCACAACTGATCATACGCGACCATTATAAGTAGATTTGATTGCACCGTAAGCTTTTCAAACAAATAAAAAAGTAGCACCCACTCTTTTCTCCGCATAAGTGGAGAGACCCCAAAAGGCTATGCAGGGGCATCTCTACGGCTCCTCCTCTCCCTTCTTCCTCTACCAAACTAGGGTAGTCACCTTTTCTCTCCTTCTTTCTCTCTTCTCTATCTCTTTCCTAACAAACCCAACATGCATTAGAGAGAAAACTTAGGTTTATGCATGTATTAGATAGGACTCATTTGCCCACTGTAGCACTTCAGCGCTTGGCAAATGATTTGACTTGCTTTCTATTTTGGGCTTTGGGATGATAGGATTTGAAAAGAAAAATCAGATTCAACAAAGACAGCTTAGAGACCAATTGCTCCCAAGCCATGTTACCCGAAAACTTGGACAGGAACCAGCAACCAATCTTCTTCTTCTATGCATTCCAACAAAGGAACATGGGCATGGGGTGTAAGGTGCTGGCGTTGAATCACGTCATTATATATAGGATTAGGTTTAATTAATAGGGGTGTTGGTGGTTTAGTTTTGGATTTTGAAGACAATTTTTTTTTCTTTATTATTGGAAAACGAAACCATGATCTAATCGATTTTAATCAAGTAATTTTTATTAAATAAAATCATATAGTATATTTTACTTCACTGTTTTTTTATGGTCCAATTTATAGATTTTTTTTTAGAAATCGATTTAAGTTGAAATATTGTATAAATTTTATAATCAGCCTTAAACCTTTCTTAAAAACCCCTTGAAGTTGAAATATTGTATAAAGGGATAGTTGTAGTTTATATATAACCCCGTGAAAAAATGCATATATTACTTTTTATTTGTGTTTGTGGTTTGTAATAAATTGATTGAAATTAATGTTCATACATGGGATTTATCTTTATGAGCATGACCTTTTAAGTAAGAATGGTAAGAATAAACTATAGTTATCGGATCGAAATATGAACGATCAAGATAAAAAGAAAAATTGGTCACATGACCATTTAAAAATGTCATGTGATTTAATGTTTTAATTTTAACTTAGATTTAAAAATTATAATTTATTCTTATCATTTTATGTGATTCTCATACAATATATCCTCTATATATATTTATTGACGGTAAATAATGTGAACATGTAAAGTCATATTTTCTTGTGGAAGGAAAAATTCAAATAATAGAAACCATTGCTTGGTTTATATAATCAAGAGAAAGTACATAATTTATTCGTAGTGCATAATGTCATTATAAATAGAGGGGGTTTCATCCTGTACGCTATCATGATCCCAAAACATTCCTTCTTCTATAAAATACTAGAGAGAAAAATTAGTGTTTCTCTTATAAAGTTCTCTTGATAAGTATTCTTCAATTTAAATAAAGGTGTTATAATTTCTTCAACTTAGTAAAAATATTTTTCTAGTGTTGCCCGTGATTTTTCTCTTACCTATTAAGGATTTTCCACGTAAATAAAATATATCATTTCCTACCCTCTTATCTCTAATTTTAGTTGTGTGATTATGATACTCTGTTACTAGCAAATATAGATTTCTTTCAAAAGGTTCTTGGCAAAGAGTCCCAAAGAACACAAGATTGAACACAAAAAGGAATACTACCAATCCAAACATCATCCGGAGAAATTAAAGAAAACATAGAAAGCAAATGAGGAGCCTTATTGGCATCTCTACTAACATGTGAAAATAAATGAACTTGAAAATGAGAAAAAGGTCACGAATTCTTTCACAGAACCACATAAATTAATGGCCATATATTGATTACTTAGAATTAACACTGGTATATAGAACTCATAGCATGTGTTCATTTTCCATGGATCGGGCTTTAGGAGTTCGGCCTCTACTCTTTCAATAATGGCCCAAACCTTGAGATTATTGCATTTCAAATGGGCTTAACTTATACTTGGATAAAAAAAAAAATAACGTATGCCGTTCCTCAAGTGCATGCAACTAGCCATAGAGAACCCAAGTGCATGCAACTGCTGGGAAATTGGGCCTTCAATCTCCCACCGGAAATTCACAGTGCTTTAGAAAAAGATAGATTGCTCTCTGCAACTAGCCATGGAGAAGCCCCTTCGTGGATCCCTCAAGAGGCTTTCATTCCCAATTTGGGAGCTCTCTCTTCCTCTCGTTTGATCTTGTTGGCACCTAAAAATCTGTAACGTCTAGTGAAGAGCTGAATGGGCCACTCGAGTCGATTGGATAATATGGTCGAACAGAATAGTAGTTGATTCGAGTGGGTCTAGCCGATTGATAGCACATGTGATCGGCCAAAGGGAATCGAGAGTATAAGGACAAGATTAAAGGAAGATGCAGAAACTTAGGCTTCAAGTAGGATGAGTCATCAAGTTTCTAGAAGCTTTCCACGTGCAAAAGTAGTTAGTGGGCTCGTTCCCACGAAAATAGAAGAAAGTGGTTACGAGCTAGCCGATGCAATGGAGAACGACTGAAACAAAGCCTATATGCTGACTAGGAGAGAGGGAACGGCGATACCTCACGATTTTGTAAGCACTTGTAATTATTAGAGAACGTGCGGTGTCATATGTTCTTTCCAACTGCTAAGTAGTTAGCCGATTTGCCTCTATAAATAAAGGAATGGTCATTTGTACAAACACACAACATTTCTGCAATTTACTTTTAGCACTTTATTTTTTAGCCATTTAAATTCTTTATCGCTTTCTGTAATTTATCTTTCAGCCGATTTACAGCTTTCAACATTTCTTTTCTTTTCAGCTTTTCAGCCCTTTACTTTCCTTAGAACTAGACCTTAGTTCATAGCCAAAGTCCTATTTCAACGTTCTTCAATAGCGAGGCACTAAGAGATTTTTGGAGTATCTTATGAATCCATATTGAGGAACAGAGTCCCTTCCTCGAGTAATCGCTTGATTAGGGAAGCATAGTTGGTTTTCTAGCCGACCACACGACTTCCTGATCAACCAAATATATTTATGAACCAACAAATTGGCACGCCCAGTGGGACCACTCTCGCTATTGAATGATTTCCATCACCTACTCACGACCTAAATTGGCGCATGCAGTTGAGGTATGGAAAGAAAATGGAGTCTTTCACTACAATGAAAATGACCTAAATTGGCGCAAGCAATCGCAGAGCCAGTAGTAGCCGTACCCTGCTCGTTGGTACCGCTTCTACCTCTACTACAATGCATGTACAAACAGGACTTGCTACGGATCCTACTGGCCATGCCGTTTCAATGATAGCCACAATAACTATTTCTCCTTATGTTGAAGTCGTTGAGACAACAAATGAAGATAGATTTGTTTAATGCTGATAGATTGTTCAAATGTGTATATATATAGATAGATTTGTTTTTCGGTTTTTGTTTTGTTTGCAAACAAAACAAAAATTATATTAAAACTAAAATCATGCTGGACATTCATAAAAGTTAAAAAAAATTGCTTCTGGAGCTGCCTACCGTAATTTTGGCTCAATGTGGCTTTTCATGTGTATCCAAACATACACTAATCTATCCCCTAATTTGTTGTGGTATCATATATATAAACAAGCTAACACTAGCTAAGCATAATCTCTCTAACTCTATGGGTCTTGTACAATTTTATGATATAGGTGCAGTGTTTTGTGAGGCTTAGAAAATGAAAGAAGAACTTTTGGTCTTTTTTGGTTTGGTCCACTGAGAACCCTCTTTCATTTATCTCTTTTTTAGTGATTGGGCTGGTACCATGTATTTTCTGGACAGTTAGTGTAGTTGGGCTTTGTCCCCGTTTTATCAAAAAAAAAAACCAAGAGAAACAAATAGAAATATATATTTGAATCATCATTTTTGATTAACAAAAAAAGAATCATCACTTATTGACAAAAAAATAAAAAACGAATCACCTCCTTTTACACATTGTGATCGTCAGTAAACACAAGAGTCTATTTAATTATAATTATAATTAGTGAGTGGTCATTCCTCCATGCCTCGGAAGCTTCATTAATTAATTATTCAAAAAATGAGAACATAAGGTATGATGAAGGAAGTATAATTTAGTATGATGAAGACAAAGAAAATTCAACCGTGCAAGTTAGAACTTATACAAATAACATAACCAGAATGTTTAGATTTAAGCAGAATATTCCAATTAACTCTCTCGCGTTGAGTTCAATCATAGCATGTTTTGCTTGAGGTGAAGTGTTAAAATTTATTTTTGACCTTTGGAATTTTTAGAATTGATTCTAACTCCAAAATTATTTGAGATGAAGTTAATTCCATCACATTATCCTACATAAATTATTTTTTAGACAAATGTATCTAAATATAAGTTGCTTCAGTTTCAATTGGTGTTTACAAAGCCGGATTAGTCAATGAACCAATTGTCACCGGTTTAAGGTTTAAAAGTTTAATTCAGGTTGAATCATGATTGAATCGACTGTAATTAAATAATAGTTTTACTATTATTTCCTATAATATGTAATATATTTACACAAAATATTAAGAAATTTAGACCTATTAAATTACAAATTATTGTAGATTGTTTATCTTTATAATTTATATGATAAAAAATAATAAATGGTTAAAAATATCTTTAAAATTAAAAAATGAAAATAAAAAGCAAATAATAAATATTGGTTAGTTTAACCCGGTTTTGAACACTAGTTTTTTATGGGGTCATTTCCGTTATGAAGTCAGCTGATTTTTTCACATGACGGAACTAACCACCATACCGGTTACTTGTTGAACCGGCCAGTCCAGTTTTTTAAACAATGGCTTCATCCCACTTTAATTATGATCAATTTTACTAAAATTAATTATATTGATTAAGTACTCCAATTCTAATAACGTTGACCCAAACAAATTTAAGATTGTGGTTTAAAATTACAATCTTCAAAATAATCCTTTATTGTGGCTTAAAATGTCATCTTCAAATTCCAACGTGGCATCCCTTTAAAATAACTAAAATGAGTGTTGGTTCGAGACAAGTTTTGACGAAATGAGCGAATTTGACGTATTGATATCATTATCATCCATGTATTGTAATTACTTCTAGGATTGCTTTTCAAACTTATCATTGGTTGATTTTAAAATTCGCACAATTCGTCTAGCAAAATTTTTCGAGCTATATAGCATCACTCTTAAAATAATGTTAAATTACACGTATTTCTCACTTACACAGTTAGCACGCCACATATGTCATTGTCGGAGCTTCGGTCTCCGACAGAAACTAAATATAAACTTGGTATAAACAGAGAGACTTTTAGCAAACTTTTTTAGAAAGGGACCAAACACAAATTTTATTACAACTTCAGAGATATGTTGAATTAATCCATTAGATTAATATGGGTAACTTATTTATATATATATATATATATATATATATATATATATATATATATATTTGTGCGTAATTGAAAATAGAGACTGAAGTCCTCTGCATTCATTCATTTTTACAAGGCACAGGGAGTGCCAAGCACGTTGATCACTTATATATATACATCCATCAACATCAATGTTGTTCTGCTTCCATAATGTAAGGACCTCACGGATTGCTCAAAATCAAAATGATGAGATGAAATGAATTTAATGGTCCCTCTACCTCTTCAAAGTGTCATGAACCAAGCGATGGACGATATATTTCGATTATGAATAAAATGTTCATGTTTAAAATTTAACCCCCCTTCTCTTATCAATATCTACTATGACTGATTAAAATTGATAATTTGTCAAGTTTATACTGATAAATGATAAACCCAACCAAGAAATTTAGGATAAATGATGATGAGAGAGAATATGTAGACATGGCTTCGTGGAACTGGCAAGATCCAATAACCCCACCAATTAATATGAAATCTGGAAAGAGCCAATAGTCCACGTGCCCTCATGTGTATCCCTAAGTGCATGTAATTATCAAGTGGACCAATCCCAATCCATGAACCTTCGTGTAAATCTCACATTTTCATTTTGGATAATGTCGAAAATGGTGAACTCCAGCTAGAATTGTTCATAGTTAAGCTGTAAAGGTTAATATCTACAAATATGAGTTAAATATCTTCTCCTACCTCTGTAATGTATGACCACATCTAAATTGGTTCCTAATTTTTTTAATAGCTTTTGGATCCTAGTTTTTTTCTTATTTAAAATAGGGATAGAGTGACGTCATACTGCTTACATGATCTATTTTTCACCTAACCACGAGCCCATGTGGTGGACGTATCCAGGTGTAAGGTTGTCCACGTGTTTTTTACATTAGTTATAATTGATCTCTTCAATTTTGTTATCAGTTTTGATCCTTTCTCAACCCTTTCTTCCTCTTCCTCAGAACCCTAACCACATTTTTGCAGCGGCAAGGACATGAGTTTACCACCTTTCGTCGCCATCTCCTCCGTGTTATGAACTAATCCCAAATACCACACACTAGTACTCAATGAAGAAAACAATGAGACATGAGTTTACCACCTTTCTTCAGCCTACTTTGAGCACTTTATGTTTATTTTTTTCTTTTCTTTTTAAGCTTTCCTTGAAAGCGCGATTCGCCATCATTTTTGGCATGGGGAAGGTAAGTACCTCCTCAATGTCGTGTAATGGCCACCTTTTCAAATATTAAGGAACAATTTACCGCTTCATATTGAGTAAGAAGTTGTCAAATCAAAATGAAGGAATACCCGTAGAGCGATGCCGACCATGATGTTGGTGAAAAGTCACTCTGGTTACGTGTATAGGTCGGTAACTTTAAAGGCCGAGTACAACTCGTTAATAAGTAACCAAAACCCGTAGAGCGGATCCGACGACAAAGTCGATTTAAAAAGCTCCAGGTGCAAGAAATAGTCGTCTAACGCCAACCAAAAATCGTAGAGTCGATAATGACCACAATGTCAGATATAGCGCCTCGGTATTAAAAACAAGTTGGTTTATCCACTAAAAGTGATTTGTAGAGAAGGTCCGATAAAAATGTCGGATACAATGCTCCGATTCTGAAAAACATGTCAGTTTAGTCAACAAACCAATGTATGAACCACATTGGTGGTGGATATTACATAAAAGAAGTGTCTAAAATCGATCAGGTAAAAGTGATAGTGGTCGACGTACACTAAAACGTTTCGTGGAAAATTAAAGTGCGAGTACACGTAAGTCGGTCAAAAGAAGTCACTTATGCATAAAAATAAAATGAGAATGATACGTTAAGTTAAGCAAGTCTTCCAATATTATTTACTGATCGGCATTACAAAATAATTGGGAAAGAAAATGAAATAAGATAAATGTTGGTCACCGCGTGTAGGCGGCAAAATAGGACCAACAAAAAACAAAGGAAAAGAGGCCTGCTGGCAGCCGACTCATTAGCCTACTCGACCCGGAAAAAACTCTCGTATGGTGCACAACCATAGAGAACGCCATCATCCATGTGATTCTCATCCGCACAAGAAGGGCTCCACGCGAAGTGAAGGGCCATAGGTCGTCTAGTAGAGGGTGTGCTTCCCCCACCGGTCTCAATGTTCTCGGTTTGAAGACCCCCGACCTCACGGACGTCTTTCAGTGTTTCGCCCGGAGTAGGACCATGGGACGACTTCTCCTTCTTCTTTGGACCGCGATCGGATTCAGAGTGCCTTCTCTTCTCTTTCTCTTTCTTCTTGACATCGGTCTCTTTCTCGACTCCCAGGGGATTAGAGTTCACTGAGGCGCTCCCCTTGTCTTCTTCCCTTTGAGGAGTGGTCTGCTCGGCAGCTCCCTTTAGGGAAGCAGGGACTTGGAGCGCCTCCAAAAGGCTTGGTGGGGGACCCATGGACTCTGCAAAAAGAAGACCCGATAAACATTAGAGTTTAAAAAGAAAAGGAAAAAACTTTACAAGCCAAGTCTTCATGATACCTATAGCACTGCATAAGTCGATCGCGCTACTACGAATAAGTTTCCGGCACCCGAATAGGAAGTTGTTATCTTCGGGCACGGACTCCACAAAAATTCCTCTTAGTTCCAACTCAGCGGGAGTCAGGCGCGTTTTGGACGTAGAAGATGGGGGACTTATAGTAATGTTGCTGCCCCCAAACAAGAGGATATCAGTTTACGGTAATACCGGCCTCGAACGCCTCCCACCACGGGGTTACCTCTTCACTGGATGGTCGGTAGATTAAGTATCGATACTTAAAACTCTTGTAAGAATCAGCGGTGTCGGCCTTAAGGGTAATCCAGGACCAACCTCCACCTTTCTTCGAAACTCGGGACACGTTAAAGAGGTGAAGAAACAAGTTAAGTGAAGGTTTAGGGAAGCCGAGGAAGCTATGAGCTCCTCGTAGCTTCTGACATACGACCACCCACCTAGGGTAAATTGAGTCGACGCAACATACAACCGATCAAGCACCCTTAACTACCGAATGACATGCTCGTAGCAGTAGAAGCCGGAACCTGGCCTACCACATGCCCTCATGCCGCCGACGGAACACAAAAATTTGTACCCCTCACCGTCGAGACCTCGTACTTCTCCCTAAATTCTGCCAAATCCGCTTTCGACGTCTGTGTCGGGGTACACTAAACCTCCTCATTGGCCCATGAAAATTGGTTATTCAGGGGGGAGATCTCGTGGATCACTAGATGGGGATCCGCTTCCTTCTTCGCCTTTTTAGCCATATCTGCAGACGAAACAGAACCGTCAACCCTGGAATGTGACTCGGTCCTCGGACATAGGGCTTGGACGAATCCCGCCTCCAAAACTTCCATGATCCCAGGGACCTCGACGTCGGCAGTCAAACGACGGTAACAGTTGAACAGAGCCAATATTTGGTTAGGTTTGTCATCTAGCGAGGGACCGACAAGAATCACCCGTATTTCACCGTCTCCCTCGGTCGAGGGAGACGAGTCGACTACGATAGGCCAACTAACTGACCCCTCCTGGTCGCCCAAGGCGTCCCTGAAACCCATAGCCAAAAGGAAAGGAAATATCAAAATTAATTGGCAAATGACAAGTACATGGGTTCAGGTTCTCAGGGGTCAGAGTCAGTTCCCAAGAAATATTCATGCCCACCAACTGATATGTTCACCTCGTCCTCGCCAAAATTTTCCGAAAATCGCAACCGCCTCGCTGGAAATCTCCAAAGTCGTCGGAAATCGCAAGAACTCAGAAGTAGGATTCCCAGTCAACGCGAAGGTATTTATAGAGCCTTGGGGAAGGGGCACGATGGTCATTCCACCTTGGAATGGAAACTGATGAAAGAAATTTGATGATTGAAATTGGGTTTTCCTTCACTAACTACTATCAAATCTCTTTCAAGACTCAATCATAGTATAGTATCAGGTTTTGTCATCTCCACATGGATTGTGTTGCTGCTACGTACTAATCTCACTAGTCAGACATTGTTTGAACAGTTCAAAAGTGATAATTATTTAAATGGGAAAAGCGGTAATGAAAAACAAAAAAAAGTGTACAGAGGTAACAAAGAAGAAAGCGTACTTAGGAAGTGATTTCACTTGACCCTCAACTTGTTCTCAACTCATACACTCATACAAGATGGAATTGACATTTAAGATGCCAATAAGAGTTATTCACCTCCTAATGCCTTAGTGAAGCAAATCTTCCAATTGAGACTCAAGCCTTAATCCCTTAAGTCCTAGTAATCACAAAAGGAGAATTATAGTACAAACTCACTCGATGAGACATGCCCAAGTCTCTGTTCCTAACCAAGGAAATTCATGTCCTAGGGGATGGAATCTTTGACTGTCACTTAGGAAATCCATTAGTTCCTAACTAGATAATCCTATCTTAGCGGTGAGTATCCCGACTAGTCACTCAGTTTAGATCTCATTCCCAACTTATGATATTCATACCTAAGGGTTAATGTCTCCTATTGTCACCTAGAAAACTTCAAACCAACCTATGACAATCCTTACCTATGATGAATGACGCAAAGGTCAGTTCCTCTCTTGAACTAAACTCACACCAACTTCCCAATTGTCATACAAGCCATGAAAAATATCACAAGGTCAAAAGATACATGAAACACAAAGAGAAACTACAAACCTATGACATAGGTGTCTTTCCCCTTTTTATGAACTAAGCATACATCAATCCATATCAATTTCCCAATATGTTTATGAATCAAAGAAGCCCTTAAAACACCAATTGGCCAAATGAAGCATTAAGCATAGAGAGAAACACCAAACAAAAAAAATCCATCATAATAATTGCATAAAAATGTATTGAACAAGAGTGAATCAAATTACATCATATCAAAGTACCAAAATAGAATTAAATTACATAAAAGGGGAAGAGAGGGAAGATGAAACCCAAAGTGGATCGGAGCCATGGCCTTCCGGAGAAGCTGTCACCTTCATCCATGATGCCTAAACACCGGCCCTCAAGGGCCCAACCTTCCTTTCCACCAAGCAAGTGCCTTCTTAGCTCTAGAGTGCCTCCCAAATGTGTCCAATTAGGTTTAGAATGAGCCAAGATCTGAAATTAGGGTAAAAAAACTGATATTTATAGCCCCTGGCCCGTCAACCAGCGCATAAGCGCTGCAATATAGAGGGTCCAGTTCCAAAACGCTGTAAAAGGCAGCGCCAAAGCGCTGTAATAGCCAGATTTCGAATTTCAGCACATTTTCCTTGATTTTTCAACTCAAACCTTTGGTTCTCTCTTCATTAAAGCCATTAATCCTTCTTTATTTCTCATCAACCCTCATCAAACCTGAAATCAAAACTCCTCAAAACACTATCAACACTTCCAACACAAATTAAAGCTTCATCACCTCCATAAAAAGCACTTATTATTAACATAAAACTGTCTAGAAAAATAAAATCATTGAAAAATCAAAAGAAAATCTAAAATAATCAATAAAAAGAAGAAAAAAAACTAAACAATCCTAAAAATATAAAATATGCATAATATGCTCCAAATTAACTAAAAACACTACATGTGACTCAAAAGTAGAAAATAAAATAGATAAAATACTAGTGAAAAATAGTCCTAAACCCCGGGTCATCAGCAATCGTTGCCCAACCAACGTGTCCCTTGGTGAATGGCAGTGACTCTTCATCTCCAAGTAGCCCTGTGACGTGAGACGAGGAGAGTTTGCATGATGGGTACTAGCCGACGTTAGGAAGCCACTCTTGCAAAGCAAGGGGCTAGGCAGACGTCCCAAGGATGCAACGAGATGATTTCCTTGTCGCGACTAAAGACTCCCGAAAAGGTAATTGCTCTTGCCAAGCAAGGGGCTCAGTGATTGCACCCTATGCTTAATCAGACAATTACATCATCGAGTGAAAAAGATGGACCTCAAACCCACCTTCTACAAGAAATCCCCCGAAGAGAACCCGACACCTCCAAGCATGGGGCTCGGCGTTAATTACTTCTTCCCCACACACCTTTGGCCAGTGACCTAAACACACAAATAGCTTGACCACGAATGAAGTCGTCGCCAAGCTAAGTGGCTACTGTTGTGATAGTTGGACGAGGTTGTACCTCCTGGCTGACTTCATACATCCTAGCCGACTTCATACCCCCAATGACCTCGTGATCCAACGACAAGGCGCCAGATGCGTCGCAGTCCCCAGTTGAAAGCGACGTCCATCCCCTTTGACCCGAAAAAAACATACCTGGATGATGTCGTGGCCTGACAAAGCCTAAAGGTTTGCCTGATCCAGCCATCCACCACCATTAGATCACTTGTCAACAACAGTGCATGGACGGCTAGCGATCACGTCACCACAACCTACCTCTGGTACCCAACCCAACTCCCTCAAGGCATTCCACTATAAATAGAGGATGCGTATCCTCACATAAGTTAAGTTCTCTGATTCCTAACTTTCATGTGAGCTTCCCCCCTCCTTCACCACCATTGACTTAAGCGTCAGAGTGTCCTCGCAGGTACCACCAGAGGATGTTGGTGGCCGGTTAGATACCAGAACCAACACTCACTAGACCCGATACTCTTCTCATGTCCAGTCTTCCCACTCCCAACATCAAATCGGTACTCAGCACTGCCAAATCTTCACCATCCTAAGCCAAGTTCTAGGACTTGGATTGGATTTGGGTTATTCCAAAACAATAAGTGTCTTAAATATAGAACAATTATAATGATAAAGTTTTTATTTTAATTTTTTATTTTATCATCCATTGTATTGTAAGAGAAAAGTAAATAATTTCTTTTATAAAAAATCTTAATCAGTACATTGATATTTAATAAGAGTATTTATGTTTTCCGTAAAAAAAAAAAAAGAGTATTCATGTCATTTATAAACACGTTCTTTTCTTTTCTCTCATTGTTTTCTTTCACCTCCAATTCTAACAAAGAACCTAAAACTCATCATACTTTCCGATTTCTTTTCTTTCCTCTTTATTTTCCTTCTACAATAAAACATTCCTTCCCCAACAAAACAGACCATTTAAATGTAATAAAACTTTATTACTCATAACAAAAAAAAATATATGAAGAAAAAACCTTGTGAGCATCAGGCTCTACCCCAACGCGCCACACAGAACAGTGGCAAACACGAGTGAAGAGAAAGCGCGTACAAACCGGCCCCCCATTTCTCTCCGAAAAACAATTTTCAATCGCCTTTGACTCGGCCTCGGTATTCGTCCACGCGCGCCAAAAACGCGAGTGGTCATAATAGCATTGCCGCCACCAACAAACACTTCTCAGATACAAAGATAACATAAGATTACATTGTCATTAACCCAAAACAAAAACGTCATAACATAACATAACGTGCGTGGAGGTAACAGAGACAAGGGTTTCCCTTTCAGTTTCGTTTTGTTTGTGTGAAAAAGTGTGATCATATTATAGCATTCAACCACCATTTTCTCTCTTATTACTCACTCCCACGAACCCAAAGTTTGTTTCTTTTTTAGTTTTTCTAATTCCTTTTTTGGTTCTTCCTATAATACCAGAAGAAGTTGCATTGATACAGTGTGTGTGTGTGTGATTGAATGATTGATGAGTGGTTGATTGAGTGATTAATCTATCAACGTCTTTCTTTGACTTTAGAATACAATTTTTCCATCCCATTTCCCCTTTCTTTCCTCTCCATTTCCCCTTGTTTTCTAATCTAGATTCTTTCCTCTCAATTTAACACTTGTTCTTGGTTCTTAACAAATTGAAAATTGCTTCTTCTCGTGCTTTCTTTTGTTGTTTCTGGGCACATTTTTCTTTTTTCTTTTTGGATCTGTGGTGGGTTTTTCTGTTTTTGGGCGTTTTTGATTCCCCAAAAGAAATCCAAAAAATTGGTTTTTGTTCTGTGTGTGTTCATTCATTCAATTGTGATTTGTGTGATCATGGGTTGTGCAAGTTCCAAACAAAAGGGATGCAGTCATTGCAGGGACTCACATTACCCTATGCCTAGAAGCTATTCGATGCATGTTCATCACCCACCTCAAAGCAATGGGGACAGTTACCATGTTGTGGCACTGACATCAACCACATTAGGTTCTCTGGACCTGGTTTCCCACAATGGCTTCAGGTTTTCCAGTGGCAAGGTTAGTGATAGTGAAAGTTTCAGGACCCAGAAACATGAGGAGGCAAAGACATGGTCCAATATGATTGAGGAAAAGTTGCCAAAATCCATTCCAAAGACTCCAATCACAACACCACCTAGTGAGCCAGAGACTATCAACACATGGGAGTTAATGGAAGGACTTGAAGATACAAGCCCTTTATTAAGATCACCAAATCACTTCAGGAGCTTCTCTTTTGAGGTTGTCAGTGCCAATGGCCATGTTGATCCGCTCGAGGATAGTTTCATTGAGGAAGGATCATATCTCAAGGCTAAAGTTTCAGACTTGGATGACCCTCCTCAAGTGGTTTCCTCATTCCAGAAGTCATTACAAGAGAAACAAGAGAGCATGGCTGAACTGGGATTCACTTTTGAGGAAAAGAAAATCAATTCTGATGTTGTGGATTTTAAGCTTGCCCCATATGAGAAGGACAAGGTGGTGTTTTATTTCACTAGCTTGAGAGGGGTGAGAAAGACTTATGAGGATTGCTGCAATGTGAGGATGATTCTGAAAGGGTTGGGCTTGAAGCTGGATGAGAGAGATGTATCAATGCATTTGGGGTTTAGGGAAGATCTCAAAGAGCTACTTGGTGATGAGTATGGTAGGGGAGGATTGCCAAGGGTGTTTATTGGAAGGAAATACATTGGTGGAGTTGAAGAGATTCAGAAACTTCATGAGAATGGGAAACTTGAGAAATTGCTTGATTGTTGTGAGAGGATTGATGATAGTGATGTGTGTGAGGGATGTGGGGATATAAGGTTTGTGCCTTGTGAAACCTGTTATGGAAGTTGTAAAATCTACTATGAAGATGATGATGGCGATGATGAAGAAGAAGATCATGGTGAGGTGGGTGAGTATGGATTCCAGCGCTGTCCTGATTGCAATGAAAATGGGCTAATACGTTGCCCTATGTGCTGCTGCTAGGACCCTCATTTGTGATGATGACATTAACACTACTTAAACCAATTTTTGAATTGTGGTTTTGTGTATTTTGTTCATAGTCAGTTTTTGTTGTACAGAAAAGTTTTAGTGTGCTTAATTGATTGTATGAGAGAAGAGGAAGGAAATAGAAGAGTGAATAACAAGGTCTCTGACTCTGAGTCCCTATGCACATCTAGTGCAATTTACTTCATACTGTATAATTTTTCATTTTCCTTATTCAGAAAACAAAGATGGCTTGTATACAATTTCCTTTCTTGCAAAACAAAACAAAGTTACTACAAGGATATAGTAGAATTTACATTCTCTCAATTCATAATTTGTTCTTCTTCCTTAGACAATTTCAGAGCTGTAATGCTTTCTAGGTCTAGCAGAATTGAAGCTACTCTGATCTTTATATAGTGCACTATTGTGATGGTGTTTTTAAGCTCAATTCAAGTACCATGTTTGCCAATCTTTAACTGTCCCTGATTTTTATAGTGGATTAACAATTGCTTGGAAATAGGTGTTTACTAAGTTATTTATTGATTCTCTGCACTACCAACTTCATATACATGTTTTGAATTGATTTATGCAGCACCATACCGCATTTTAATTGTTACTAGTAAAATCAGGTTAAATGGTCAAAAAACATTAGCATAGCTACATGTGAGATTGTGAGTTAGTCAAATCCTGTTTATTTGGACTCAACAGGAATCCGTGACTCCAGTTACAATTTCAACCTAGTGCACCAGTTCATCCGGCACCTGCAGAATAGTTAAAAAAACGCATAAATATTTTTCAGCTCGAATAAGTTTCAATAAAAGCAAACATTTGCAAAAAGTTGTAGCACCAAGGAACACCTAATGATACAAAGCATTTGTGCCAAAGAAACCACCGACTTTTCTCTGCATCTGCTTAGTTCCCTGTTCCCCTCTTTAGTTAATCATGTTCATGTGCTGATGAAGAAACTAGGGCCTAGATGCTAGAATTTATCCTATCAAATCATAATTGGTCAATATTAACCACTTGTTTAAAACATAAAGTATAGAAATTAAGTACAACCTATTTTGGTAGTTATATTACAACAGTACAAGTAATTAGTAAGTGTTAACTAATAACTATTCTTTCATAAGGATGCTCATATAAAAACACAAGTAGAGATAGAACTTGGCCTTCAATAACATTAATTTTTTCTTCTTCCTCAAAGTTAGCACGTTGAAGATTACCTTTAGTTCAGTGTTCCTATTTATGGGCACTTTATTTTTCAGTGCTGGATGAAAGCATCACAATTCACAAAGGATTAACAGATTGCTGTGGAAAATAAAATAGTCAGCTTTATGTAAAGAAAAATGATTCTTTCCCTCGTGACAAGTTACTCCAGAGAGAAAAAGCTCATTACAATTATTATAGCTGTTAAAAGGCTGTTTCTGATTCATACATGAGAAAGAAAGTACCAACCACCACACACGGCTTTGTTAGTAAACAAATGCAGTCCAAACTGGCATGGCATGGAGTTGTAGAGAAAATTAGAAAAGATGGGGATCCACACACCCCACATAGCAAACACCAAATCCTCCTAATTCAGATGCATATGCGTATGAAGGTGATTTTCAACATGAAAACTTTGCACAATAAAAAGATTATTTTTTCTCATTGGCATGCATGTTTCAATAGACAAGACCTATGACCTAAACAAAGTATAGTCTAATAATGGAGAAGCGATGATGTGACATGAATCTTGTTTTTATGGCCCAAATAAACTAGGCCGGCAATGGGAAAGTAGTAGTTGGGTTGTAATTTGTGAAGATAATAATCAATAGTTTTCCTTTTGCAATGTGATATTCGTAGAGGATCAGAATTAAAATATTAGGAAGTAGATATGTTATGTATTGTGTAGTTTATGGATTGCTTACATAGTTAAGCTATGACTTCAAAGTTGAATAGATTATTAAACATGTCACATTGTTGACATGTTTTTAAACCTATGTCCCAAACTACTTAGCACCACGAAGCAAGAGGTATCGTTAAGCCGACACGGTTCCTATCAATTTAAAAACTCTCAAATAACGATCAACTGACTCTGACTCGTCATCTAATTTTGCATTGTCATTCAACATATAATGTTTTATTATATGGTTGTTTTAGATTGTATAATTAGACAATGCTAATTTAAATGATGAGTTACCTCCTTTGCTGGTTTCTTGAGGTTTCCTAAGTTGGGTAATATTGTGTTGACTTGGTAGTATCTCTTGCACCGAATTGCTATGCATTTTGGGACGGATCAAGACACTCCTTATTCATACAAGAAATGATGAGGAGTGTCTCAATCCATCCCAAATTGCATAATAACCTAATGTGGGAGGTACCGCCTTCCCAGCACAATAGTAGTCGAGTCAAATACCCTCAGGGATTGAACAAAGAATCTCAACTCATCATCAAAATTAGCATTGTCTTATTTTGTGTTGGTTAGGCCGACAATAAAATCACGACAAACTGTTTAACGTGAGCCTCGATGTCGACACTAAATAGACCGTAACATCAACTTTTACCCCATTAATATCGACTTTTGATCGACGCTAATAGAGCATATTCTTGAATTAATGGTACTTTTAATTAGATAAAAGCTGAAGCCATTTACTAAGACCAAATGAGTCAATTCATGTTTTGGGCCTACTCACTATTTGATTGGTTGAAGCAGAACATCACTAAAACCTTACTACTTAGTGTCGTACCGTTATTGAAAAAATTTGAAAGTAAGCTTGCATCTTGGTTTAGTAAGCATTTGTCTTCCGGAGACTGGGTTATTCTGTTAAAGTTGTTTTGTCCTCTCTGCCAATTTTCTTTCTCTCATTCTTCAAGGCTCCTACAACTATTATTTCTAATCTTGAGTATATTTTCAGAAAATAAAAAAACTGTGGGGAGAATGTTGCTGGAAGAAAGGAGAATTGGGCAGCTTGGGAGACAATTTGTAAACATATAGAAGAAAGTGGTTTGGATATGAAATTTTTGAAACTTTTCTATGTAGCTTTACTAGGGAAATGGAAGTGAAGATTATAACGGGAGAAAGATTCGTTATGAGGTATCCAGTGGTGAATAGGGAGGTTGAAGCACGAAATTCTGCTCAGCTGGAGTCAGTGTTGGAAGGAGTGCATTTGCAAGAACATCTCTAATATTCATAGCTCGAGAGTTGTACATCAAAATTAACATATTAGTTGTTAACTAATATTTATGTTGATCATTTTTACAAAAGCTTCAGGAATACTTATTGCCTCAAAAAATCAATGCATTTTCTTATAGGCTAATTTTGAACAGGGTTCCAACAAAATGTTATTTTTTGTTTTTGTTTTGAACTGTACAAAATCTGATTTGTTAAGATAGATTTTGCAGATAGAGCAATCCTTTTATTAGAGGTGTCAAATTGACCAACCGTCCTAGGACCGGCCTTTGCCCATGTGGGCTAGAGCCAAAATGACCCTAGTGTCAAAAAGCTCCTAGAGTCAAAAGCCCTTGGGGTTAGGACCAACCCATGACCCCTTTAATTTTCAAAAATTCTCTCTTCCGACTGTATTCTAAAAAATCAACCCTAAATTTGAAAATCGGTCATAAATCCGAAAATCAGCCCGAAACTCAAAAATTAGTATAAAATCCAACAATCAACTCCAAAGCCCAAAAATAAGCATGAAAGCAAAAAATTAGCATGAAACTCAAAAATTAACCTAAAAAGGATACACCTCGGAAGTTTTTTATTCATGTTCTTTTCAAAAAAGAAGACATGGATGGTAATTTGGCACGCACCAATATGGTCCACCCGGTTGGCTAGAAATGATTTGATTTTAAATTTTTAAAGACCCTCTTCTTCTTAAACCTTATTGTTAATTAAATTGAGATCTTGTTGGTAGGTGATGATGAGGTGAAAGCACTTTCATTTTGGGAATCAAATCATATTATATGTTTTTAGTAGTATTTGAAGATGATGTTTGAGATGAAGTTGATGAGCTCTACTTGTTCTATGAGTGCTTTTTTGAGACTTCTATTTTATTCTTTCTTTGCCGTGTTCATTTTTACACTATTTTCTTTGTAAATTATCTTGAGTACGTACTCATTTTTTAACAATAATTCATTTTTCTGTCTCTTAAAAAAAGCAGAGTTAATGTGTTGAGGTATAGGTGATTTTTTCTTTGTCAAGGTTAATAAGATTAAGGCATGAACCAAGCCAAACGACACTTAGAAACTAAGAGTAATCAAACCTTGATGCGAGCGATGAAATAAAATACAAATCCATAGTACAATTTAAAACTGAAAAAACCTGTTAGGAAACTACACAAAATTTCCCCATAGTTAGATTCGTGGTATAGTGATTTAAATGCAGAGTAATAACACACACAATTTAATAACTTAGTTCGGCCAATTATGCATACGTCTCCGGGCTGCTACCGACCTTTTATTGAAGAAGAAAATATACATTGTGTTTACACTCACACTCTCTCACAAACCCACAACTCAATTACACCCAAGAATTTCTCTCACTGAGATTTTCTCACTCTGGGATTTTTCTCTAACTATTGAAATGCTCGCAAATGTTGGAATGATTTTTCCTTTAGCTTCAATGGCTATTTATAGAAGGTGAATCCATGTGTGTACGCTCCATGTGTATGCATAGCAACATTTATCAACAAAGGAAGCCCCTCTCAATCATGCCAATGTTTTCAATTTCAAAGTTACTGTTGAGTGGGTGGCACAATTGTTTGGACGGTGGATCTAACATTCTCCCACTTGAAGATTGACTTCAGTCGGTCTTCACACCTCAATCATACAACAGCCTTCTCTGGTATGTTATTCTAGCAGGCCAACTGAAGTTGAGCACCTTTGTCAACATGTCTACTGGGTTCTTACTTCCTAGAGTCTTCCTCAATATTAGCACCACATCCTCAAGCAGATATCTGATGAAGTGATAACGAAGATCAATATGCTTTGTTCTAGAGTGAAATGCTGAGTTTTTAGCCAGATGTATTGCAGTTTGACTATCACTGTGCAAAACACTCTTCTCTTTGGATGAATCCCAACTCTGTTAACAATCCTTGAAGCCATATCAATTCTTTGCTAGCTTCTATTACTGCTACATACTCAGTCTCTGTAGTGGGTAGAGCAACGATCTTTTGTATCCACGACATCCAACTAACAACTGTAGTACCAACAATAAATATGTAACCGGTGTACTTCTTCGGTGATCAACTTCACCAACAAATTCCGGATCTACGTAGCCTTGTACTTTTAACTCACCTTTACTAAAGCACAAACACTTCTCTTTAGTTCCTCGTAGATACCTCAAAATCCATTTAACAGCTTCCCAATGAGCTTTACCTGGATTTGACATAAACCTGCTTACAACTCCCACTGCATGGCCAATATTTGGCCTCTTACAGACCATCACGTACATCAAACTTCCAATGGCTGAAGCATACAGAATCTTAGCCATTAATTCTTTTTCTTCCTCCGTCTTAGGGGACTGATCCTTTGATAGGCAAAAATGACTAGCCAAAGGTGTGCTAACTGGTTTGGTATTGTCCATGTTGAATCTTTGCAAAACACGGTTGATGTACTCCGCTTGAGATAACTGCAAAATTCCTCTTTGCTTATCTCTCGTGATTTGCATTCCAAGGATCTTCTTTGCTGGGCTCATGTCAAATTCTTCTGACAACTGTTTTTTCAAGTTTCTGATCTCGATCATATCTGAACCTGCTACTAACATATCATCGACATAAAGTAGAAAAATGATATAACTGAAGTTATACTTCTCGCAGAAACAACAGTGGTCAGCATTGCACTTCTTGAAACCTTCCTTGTGCATGAAGCTCTCAAACTTCCTGTACCACTGTCTTGGGGCTTGTTTCAGACCATACAAGCTCTTCTTTAATCTGAACACCATATGCTCATTCCCTTTCTCTAAGAAACCTTCTGTTTGGTGCATGTAGATCTCCTCATCTAAATCTCCGTGAAGAAATGCAGTATTCACATCCAACTGCTCTAGGTAGAGCTCTTCACTGGCAACAATACTTAACACAATCCTGATAGTATTGAGCTTCACAACTAGAGCAAAAATCTCAGTGTAATCAACTCCTTCCTTTTCCTGGAATCCTCTTACAACTAGTTGGACTTTATATCTTTTAGAGCCATCATGCTCCTCCTCTTTCCCATGTGTAACTCTGCTAGTTCTCATGTCTGATTGGAGATCAAAGAATTCATCTCGTCTTTCATGGCAAGCTCCCACTTGCTCGCATCTGCGGTCTGACATGCTTCTGCATGGTCTTCAGGCTCTCCTCCATTTGTCAACAACATGTAGCTCATGTATCTCTTGTTAGGCACAGGAGTTCAAGAATACCTTCTCAATACAGGAGCTAGAGTAGGAAGCTCTGTTATGTCTGATTTATGCTCGCTGCCTGCTTCAATTGATTCCTCTGACCGAGGGATTTCAACTATAGGAATTTCTAGGACATCATCCATCTCTGCATAAACTAGCTCACTCAGTTCTAAGTTGCTGACACTTTTATTATTCTTGTCCTTATGCATCACTCTTTTGTTGAAGATCACATCTTTGTTGTGGATCATCTTTCGGTTTTCATCATCCCAAAAGAGGTAACCAAATTCATATTCCCCATAAACTATGAAAATGCACTTCTTCGATTTGGGGTCAAGTTTTTGCCTACCTTGATCACTAACGTGCACATATTCTGCACATCCAAAAACTCTAAGATGTGAGAGTTTTACCTCTTTTCCACTCCACACCTCTTATGGTATTCTATGCTCCAATGGTACCGATGGACCTCGATTGATCAAGTAAGATGTTGTGTTTAATCCTTCTACCCAGAAATGCTTTGGTAGACCTGACTGCACACACATGCTTCTGGCTCTTTCTGTCAAAGTTAGGTTCATATGCTCAGCTACACCATTGTGTTGAGGCGTACCCGACGAAGTCCTCTCCATTCTAATCCCGTGATCATAGCAAAACTTCTTGAATCTAGTGTCTTCATATTCACCACCATTTTTGGTTCTAAGCTTTTTGACCTTCAACCCTGTCTCATTTTCCACCATAGCTTTCCACATCTTGAAAGCTTCAAATACTTCAGACTTATGTTTCAAAAAGTATACCCATACCTTTCTGGAGTGATCGTCAATAAATTTCACAAAGTAATGCTTCCCACTGATGGATGAGACGGTCGTTGGATATAACAAAAACAATAAGAGAGAAAACACCACTCATGAGTCATCACCATCAACAATTAAACACAAAACACAGTGAAAATCTAGAATCCAAATATATGGATGGTCCAAATCTCTAGCTTTGTGATTTAATTTTCATCATTTTTTTCCTGAGTTGAGATAGTCTAGTTTTGTGATAGCTCTGGTAACATACGCTTCACGGTAGCTCTCAAGTTGCCACTATTCTTTGAACCCCACAGGAGACCACCAATGAGAGGCCTGACAATTAGTTGTGATGATAGGAGGGTGAAGAGGAGAGGAGATACATGGAGATGAAGAAATGGAAAAAAGAAGACAAAGTTTTTTTTTGTGGACAAAAAGAAGACGAAGATGAAATGAAAAAAAAAATCCTACTTAAAGACCCAAGAAACAAATGAATAAAGAGCAATATAAATTTCTTGGGCTCAATAAGCTAGAGAAAATATGCGATGACATTACATGTAAAATATGTGGCCTAACATTGTAAAGGTTCACCTACAAATAAGCCCAACCAAATAAATAAGGGCTCAGATCCAATTTCAAAGAAAACATACGAGATATGTTTAATGGACTCTGGCCTTGTATTGCTTCACGTTAATACTAGCCAGCACCTTTCAACCTTTGACCCCCCCACAAAAATATATATATATATATATACTACTCTGAAATTGAACGAGATATATTCAATAAACTACAAAAGTTGGACAAAAATATAATAATATAAAATAATCCATAATTCTCATTTTTTTTTATGACCGGTCTAATTGGTCTGAATGTGATAAGTTGGTCAAAAAAGGAAAGTGGGAGATTCGAACCTCATCCTTGGGTTGGCAAAACAACCGCATTAACAACTAAGTTAAGTGATCAATTTATTTACAATTGAATGCAGCAATAGATCGTGAATATTGAGTTTGTCCCAAGAGAGTGAAATAACGTAGCAGACTTCTTAGTGAGGTAAACTTTTCGGGAAGGTTCTCCACGTCGTGTTTGGCGCCTTTTCCCGTCCGCTGTCATTAAATTTTTATGTCTTAATGTTTTAGGTTAGTATTTTTCTCTTTTAGTTTTCCTCTTGTAACCAAAAAAAATATCTAACAAGTAAGATTCATACATATTAAATATAGTAATGTCGGTTGATGGTTTTCAAGAATACTCAATTTGTGAAAATATTACTAAACTAATTATTCATAGTGTAAATTAATATATAACTACAAATTAATTAATTATATTGCATGATTTTACTTATTATATATTAATTTTTACTTGATTATTATATGATAAACTAATTTTCATCATGTAAAATAAATATTTTGGGGGCAATGAATTAAATATTTACATAATTAAGTTCGCCAAAAGATTATTTAAATTTTTAAAATTAGTTAATCATAATTGATAGCTATAATGAAATTTTTTTTTTGCTAGGAGAATCATTAACGGTCATTTAAACAATAAAAGTGGTGATTCTTATACTTGAAGGGGTATAACCAAAGCTATGTAGTATGCAGCTAGTGGCTTCAGTCCACTTCATCGCACCATCAATTCCTCTTTTTGGTATGATAATAACTGGCTTGGCTCAGATAAAATTTGCTATTGTATTCCTTTTGTCCACATATTTGATACCTCGCTCACCGTTTCTGATTTATGGGCCAATGGAGCTTGGAATTTTTCTTGTTTGAGCACAGTGTTGCCACAACAAATACTACAGGAGATAACTGTAGTTGAGGTTCCTACTTCTAGTAGTGGTTATAATTTGGTGCCTTGGGCTCTCATGCATGACGGATGTTATACTACTAGCTCGACGTACCACTTTCTCTTGGGGCCTAGTGATGGTTCCCTTGGCTCTTCGAAGAGGATTTGGCGTATTAAAGTTCCGGAAAAAAATCAAGTTCTTTCTATGGTTGATCGGGAACCAGAGCCAAGGAATGCTCTGCGCCTCCGCTGTCATTTGGCAAATCATGCTTCTTGCCTGCAGTATAACACTGATGTTGAAGATCTGGATCACATCTTTTAAGTGTGCCCGGACTCCCGCAACTTATGGTTGCAGTTTAGCGCGCTATTACCCCCTCTTGCACTGCACATTCTGTTCAAACACTAGTTTTAGAACCTCCTGCAGAAGCAACATCATCTACTAGGTATTGTCGTGTTATGGTGGGCTTGGAGATGGCAGAATGAGAGGATTCTTGGTACTCAGCAGTGGAAGCTAAATCATGTTCTGCGCATGGTTCTTTTGGACATTGGCAGCTGGGAGAAATTTCTGCATTCAACTCCTTTGTAGGCCGCGAATGTTGATTATGACACAGATTTAGTGAGCGGCAGTGGTGCTGCAGTTTTTATCACTACGGATGGGAGTTGGAACCCACTTCTTCATCGTATGGGTTGTGCGGCGGTCCTCCGCGACAAGCACGTGGCTAGGTTTCTAGTGTTTCAACCAGTTTTGGCCATGGGATTGCTCCATTAGCGGAGGTGTTGGCGATTGAGAGGGGGCTTAAGCACGCACCAGAGCTGGGTTACACGGATATTGCCTGCGTTCTTATTGTCTTGCTGTTGTTCGATTCCTTTGAAGCAATGAGGAAGTGGGACTTTTACGGGCTAGAGAAACCTTTCAGAGAATCAGAACCATGCTTCACGGAGATTGGCGTGTTAGATTCTCTCACACTCCGCGCTAGTTGAATCACACAACCGATTTTTTTGCTCGTACGATGACAAGGGACAGTTCTCCGCATCGTGTTTGGATACGACATCCTTCCTTTGTTTCTGCGTCTCTGTATCTTTACTCTATAGGCTAGTTTTCTTTCTTTCGTTAGTGTTCCTCTTGTTAAAAATAAAAATAAAAATAAAAATAAAAATAAAAATAAAAGATCGATTTATATTAAAATATACTAAACTGTAATTAGTATTTATGTCTTAGGAGAGAAGATTGGGAGGAAAGTATAATGTTTCTATAATATTTATAATTTTATAATGTTATTCTTTGTTAGTATAAAATCATCTTAACAATACATTCTAAATAAAATTTTAAAAATAAAAATAACACCAGACTAATTTGTTATTATTAAATTTAAGATTCTAGAAAAATAATTTTGAAGTAAATTAATTACGAATCTTAATAAACTACATTTACTTTCATAATTATTTTTAGAAATTTTAATTTTAATGATGATAAATTAATATGGTGTTATTCAATAATAGGTGGATCAGTTTTTAACATGTTTCACCATAAAATTTCCCTAACTACATATTTCCCCAAATTTTATAAATTTTGGAATCCAAAAGACCAGAATCACTTATGAATAAAACATCATTGTTTGCATAATGCTATCCAAAATCACATTATTAGGCCAAAGGAAACGTGAGCACGCTTCCTTGAGTAACCGTTATATACTTTCCAATTTTTAAACATTTTTACCGATAAAACCAACACACTTTTTGTTTTTGGTATCTGTCCCCGCTTCTTGTCTCTTTCTAATTACAAGAAAGGGAGATATCTTTCTATTGTATATGCAACCATCCAACATTGGATCAAATCACTTTCACATCAAAAACTTTCAGCCTGAGTTTATTTTATATATTATATTATATGTGCATCTATATATGTGTATATAGTGACATTCTATGGTAACTTGAACCCAACTTTGTCGACAATAATCTCTAAGTTATTATACACATAATATATACTTTCCATTGCATCAATAGAAGACATGTTATCATGAAGTCATTAAAGTAAAATGCTTATATATAACCTTAATAAATTTAGCAAGTGATACATTTTGGCCAACTATAAATGTGGCACATGCATAGATATATATATGTAGCATCATATCACAAAGTCCTTAGTTATTATTACAAAACCTTTCTTACAAATGCACCATACCTACCTGCCATCATATTGGAGAGGTACACACACCTGAAATTAACTGCACTCTCTAACGCACCTAATTAACCCAAGTACACTCTTATATATATGATCTCCTTGAACAGGAAAATTAATTAGATTACTTAATTAATTAATTAATTATTGGTTAATTAGGCTCCTGATAATAGCAGCCTCAGGACTATCACCATCAATTGAGGCCAACAACTGAGACAGCCTTTCACTTAAATCATCCACCTCTCTGTGTAAGCTTCTGATGTAGTTACAGGTCTCATGCAGGACCTTAGATGCTGATACCTGCAAAATCAAATGCCTCAATTAGCTACAAGTCACTTTCCTTCTACTATATATATGAATGTGAATGTCCTTTGTCACAAAAGGGACACAGTTATGTGAGAAGGAAGAAGCATATCAGAGTCCACAGTCCAGTCAAACACACATGGTCACTCAGCCAAATGCTTGGTCACCAGCACATTACCCCACCACCACATTCATCAACAATTTTGTGTCTGTTTGAATACCCGCCGACTACAATGTTAACATACTTTTATCACATCTCGTAAGATAAATTTCGTTCACTTCTTACCTTAAATCGTGTGCTAGCGTCTGTTTACACTAAACCAAGCAAACAGTCTAACTTGATTTTTACATGAAATGTCAGTATTTTAGTGAGTATTGAATTTGTTAGTATGTTTTGAACTTTGATTTCATTCATTGTATCTAACAATGCTCACTCAGTATCTACTCTCTACTTATACATGTACTATTCAATCCCATTCAGAGACCATACAGGATGTCTTGTTTCACGAATTGGTCTAAATTTACCACATGACTGTTAAGGTGCAGAGACTTTTATTCTCTAAAAAGTCATTTTCTTTCTGGGCCTCTGCGTTACTTTTATCATCGTGTATTATCGTTTATAGAAAAAAACCATTATACTATTAATTTTCAATTTTTTATTTTGAGAGGAAAATAAAATGTATACTGAACCATATTTTTTATTGGTTTTGTTACCGTGAATTAAGAAAAAACAAGTTCATGAGTTAAAATAATTTTTCTATAAATTAATTTTAGTGTATAAAAAGCATATTATAAATAACATCTAGCTAGGTGGCTTTGTGGGCTTCTTCTGGCAACTAAGTATTGCCGTGATGTACTCCCTTTTTTATGGAAATGCTTCTTACTATTAACCTTAAAAAAATGGAAATGATTTGCAGACCCAAGTACAGTACCGTAGTCATCTTTCATCTTTCAGTTATATGCATCTTTGCTATTGTGTTTTACGTTTTTTTTAATAAGTTGTGGTAGTCAAAAACCACCACAAACTCGTATATAAATTATATGAATTAAAAAGCTGAGATCTGCATATCACTATTACAAAAAATCAAAAAACATCTACCCACTAAAAACATGGTTCATTACTTTTTAAGACACCGAAAAAACATGGTTCATAAGTGAATTAAATCCTTCGACATGTACATTTTATTTTATTTTATACCGCAAAATGAAGAATGCAATAAAAATGAAGTACTAGAAGAATAACATTCCTCTTACTTTATTATCTTGTATTTTATCTTTCTAAACTAGATACATATATAAATGTATGAGTCAATGTGAATCCTTTGACGTGTATTCAGATCTGCATAGGATTTAGAACTGGTGGGGAACTATCCCCTTAATATATGGGTCAATTTGAGGCTATATCCTTGACTTTATACCATTATTATTAATATGACTTACATGTGCTTCATGAGCTAGCTTAGCTAGCCATCTATGTCATTATGCTAGTAAGCTCCTTCTAAAACTTGGCATCAACATTCCGGTGTGCCTAACTATATACTAATTAATTAATGTATGTATATATTCTATTCTAACTATCTATGTTAAGTAACAGTTCTAAACTTTTTTAAGCAAAATATATTTAGCTATTGTAGTTGAAACTTGAAAGCTCATAAATGAAGAAACTGTAAGTATTATTAGAGGGAGAAAAAGGGTTTTAATTGATTAGAAATACCTTGTCAGAACGCCTATCTCGAATCTCAGGAACAAGTTGACGCAACTTGGAAATAAGTTCGATGATTTGGTCATCGGAGATCCTCGTAGATGAAGATTGCTGCCTGGACCTTCTGCTAGACATATCACTGTATAAAGGTTGGTGTATTTGTTTATAGCTTCAAATCACCTTAATTGCAATATAAAACTAGAAGCAGAATGAACCAAGAAGAAAAATAATGGGTTTGGTTGTAAATTAACAAACCAAAAGACAAGCTAGCTAATATATATAGTGGAAGGAGAAAAGGGGAAGGAGAGGGGAGAGTACTAGGAGTAGGAGAGGGAAGAGCTATTGTTGTAGTGTTGTGTACAAGCTAGCTAGGTATATGTGTAGAAATGGAGAAAGTGATAAGAGAGTTTTAAAGGGAGGGAAATAAAGGACCACATAAGAAGGGTGTGAGAGAGATGGAGTAAGAAAGAAAGAGAGGGTACAATAACATAGACAGTGATGTTGGATGTATAGAAAACAATTGCATTGGGAAATTAAAGCAGTGGTCTAGGTTTAATTAAGATGGAGAGAGATTTTTGGGTTTAAAGTTTAAACTATATTATCTTCTTCTAACACAATCATGTTCGAGCTGCGTAAGATTACAATGTGTTGCAAAACTCTCTCTGTCATGTATTTAAGCAGAATAAACTTGAATAGGAGATCTATACTTACGCTAGCTAGAACAACATCGCTTGATCTACACGATTGATGCATGTTTGAACCAGGTAGAACCATATGAGTGGGGAAACTTTTTACTGAGTATTTAACACAAATGAATTACATGGTTTAAACACGAGACATCTACTTAAACTAGAAAATCATTAGTTGATCTACATAATTTGTGCACAATCTTATGAGTCGGGTATGACTACTTTGAGTGGTAAAATTAACTCCATTTATAGAATCATGTTCTAGTTGATGAGAACCACTATGAATGTCTAAAGTCTAAACTCTTTCTACCAAATATTTAACACAATTTTGTTCGCATAAACCAAACATGAAACCTTCGTTTAAACTAGAACAGTCTTAGTTGATCTAAGGAGTAGATAGTAAATAGTAAATGGAGAGAGGGGGAGAGAGATCGAGAGAGAAACTAGGTTTCTTCTTCTGTGTCTGTGTTCCCAAATTGGGGTTTATGTCAAGTGCGCTAAGAAGAGTGTGTTTGTTTTTAAGCTAACAAAGTGGGCCTTCATGTACATGTCTCTATAAGCAGGACCATGTGATCATAGGAAACTGATCCTCTACAAATCAGAGTGCTACTTGTAAATTTACTCTGCTAATCACAGGATTCCACGTAATTGTACCCTAAAGCACTACCAGCTTGGAGAGTCATCGCTCCAATGTTTCAGGCTTGTGAGTCAAATCTTCATTTCTCCAGAGTGCCGACATGGCATGCAGCTATTGGTCAGCACAAGGTTTTAATAACTAAAACAATGTGCACTTGATCAGTTACTTAGATCAGAATGAAACTGATGCTTCATAATGAACTTAATGTCCTTAATTAGCATAACAGTTCTATTAAATCACCATCTTAATTTTGCTAATTAAGCTAAGTAAAACTCAAGAAACAAGTTTATAGTGCTAAACTATGTTATATAGAATGCAAGTTGCTGTGAAGTGTTTGATTAAGTGCCGATTTGAACCAGTTGAATTTTTTTAGAATTAATATTGGAAAAAGTGAGTTGAAGTTACTTGAAAATAAAGTGATTATGTTTGAATATATCTTGAGAAAAGTGACCATTTATGTACGTAGGGTATAATGTTGTGAAATTACACAATTGATTGTGTCAGCCCAAAAACAACTCTCTAACTTATCTATAAATTAATTTTGGAATTGAAATTTAATCGGGCGAATCCAACCAATCACCCAAATAGAGTGTAAGTTTCAAGAACGATCGATGAGTGTTTCGGCCTAGCTCCTTTTTAGTTTCTCCTTCATCGTGCGCCTTGGACCTTTCGGGGTGGAACCTACAAAGACACTCCAACGCCCAAGTCCTTATTTGTAGTGAGGAGAATTAGAGATCGAGAATGGTTAGATCTTACTTACCTTATCTTCTCCATGTGGTTCCTTATGTAGGTACGAGGTAGGAGGAGCCGAGGTCCCATCAACATTATTAGCAATCAAAGGTTCGGCGTGCATTGAGGTCGGCCCTTGGATGACTTGAAGTTGTTGTCATTTCAGTCAGTTGATGAACGGTGGATAAGCCTTCTGATTATGCTTTTCTTCATGGGCTTGCATGCTTAGTGAAGGGGAGTGCGCTAAGGATGATTTTGGCGAAATTGCTTTGGGATATGTTTACTCGATCTTCTCGAGATCCTCCAGGATCGTGGTGACTTATAGAGTTTTGTACAAGTGTTGATTCGTGAGTTTCCAAGCGGGAATTAAGAATATGTGTCGGATGGGAAGTGCCTCGATTACTACATAGTACACCAATATATCAGTTGTGAAACTGTATGTCAGCTGAGTAACATTTTGGTCGCGAAGCCTTATGTCAACTGAGACATGGGCGTGTCGTAGTTCACAACTAACCTGCTGGTGGAGGGGGGTGAGGCAGCGAATGGTGAGGATTTGAGGTTTGAGCGAGTGAAAGGGCTTATGAGAAATGGGGCAAAGAAATCATCGAAGATTAGCATCGGGCCAACGAGATAGGCCGGATCCAATACACATTAAAGTCGGTTAGGATGTAGCATCAGCCTAAAACCAACGCTAGTTGTTGGTGGGTAGACACATAGTTGGATAGTGGTTTTAGCGTCCGCTATGACTGGCGCTAATTGTATTAAGTTGACACTATAGTTAAGTGAGATGTTTTTTGTGACGCTTCACTACAAGAAAACACAATGTTATTGTGGCCTAATATCAATCGCCACCCATTATCAACGGTATAATAGTTTGTAACACCTTTTTCCCGAGAAAAAATATACCATTTCCACAAGCTATGGTCGCTAGTAGGTAGCAGGAAAGGTTACAAGGGTTCACTAATTACCAACGGTTAAGGTCACCAATCATACCTTTGTACAAACCGCCTCAAACAGTCGTCGGTAACTCTGTCAACCATCTGATCAATGCCACCCCCCACTTACTGAAGGTTTAAACCATCAGTATGCTAAACTATTTATAGGTGTCACCAATCATACCCTCGTACTAACCGCCTCAAACCGTCATCGGTAATTTAAACCGTTTGTATGCTAAACCATTTATAAGTGTCGTCGGTAACCTATATAACTGGATCCAGCACATCACTTTCACCGCATCACTTCCTCACTACAAGAAGGCCCCATTTAGCGTCATTGTCGCAACGCCGACGCTTGTTTTAGCCGAATAGAGTCGGAAAAACCGACGCAAAGCCAAGGCGAGAAGGTAAAAAAATTGGTTTCAGGGACCAATTTAACCATTCATTTAAGAATATCAAGTAAGCTTATTCCCACAACACGTTCAAATAAAATATTTCAAATTATTATTTCTAAAGTTTTCGGTAAAAAGAGCTAATATCTACGTGGCATTATATTATTTCTAAATTATTAATTGGAAAATGGCTTTCATGTTCACTGTCTTGGAAAGCCACAACCCACTTTCCGAGGCAGTTAAACATTTGTTCACCTTAAAAACCAAACATAGTCTTAAGAGTTAAACATTTGTTCACCTTAAAAACCAAACATAGTCTTAAGAGTATGTTTGCATTGCAGTTGTGTTAAGAGTAAAAGTACTTTAGATTTACGTGAGCTCATATGTTATTTTTACCTTTTTATACGTGTTACTTGATTTTTCTTTCGTCAGAATGTAAGATAACGGTTTCACAAATAAATTTTAAATGTGTATTTGAATATCAGTTGAATTGAATATAAGATTCTCATCATATTTCATAAAAATAGTTTCATTTAATTTTTATTTTAAAGTGACTGCAAACGTCTTTACACCATATATTCAAACATAATCAAAGAAGTACAATGGAATTCATGAAACTAAATTAATGCTGCCCTTGAGCTCCATAAGATAACAAATACATCGTCTTCGTTGACCCGAACTTTCTGTTTTTTCCGTCAATGAACCTAAAGTCATTATACTTAAGTACCTCTTTTCTAATGAAGACTTGTGAATATTAACATAATGAAATCATAGTAATCATTAAAAAACCTGTTTAGCCTGTCTGAACTAAACTTTTGAACAATTGTGGACTGCCAATTTTCGTGATCAAGCAGAAGGGTGTTATTTTCTACTTTTCTTTTTTGTTTACAATGGTTGCAATAAAGTTTGAACGTATGACCAGAAACAAATTTGACCCGTGAGATTAATTTCTCGCTACATTATAAGTACATTAAGCAGTAATAGATTGACTAATGAATTTTTTTCATTTATAGTAGTGTTGAAACACTACTACAACCCAACGCACTTGGTTTTGAAACAAATTTTACCGACTAAAGCTAGTGACTTTTTTGTTACTACTTTCAAATTGATGCAAATGAATGTGCCGCTAATTAATACTCGATCCTCTAAAAGGAAATGATGAATATTTGAAATGGGTATTGTGCTTATTGCCGTTGAATGGTCTATTTTTCTAATAGGTTTTTGGTTTGTATATTTATCTTTTTCGCTTTCTTTGATCCTGTTGCTCTGCCTATTTCTTAGGTTTCAAAATCTGTTTATATACTGTGTTCTGAGTTATTGACTTAATTGTTTTCAATTTTGAGTATAATTATCTTACTTTGTTATAATAAGAGATTGTGATAACCGTGGCTGCTGTAATAGGAAACTAGGCACTCGCAATCATTGTATTTTCGACACAGCTTTGTGTTTTGAGATCACAAGACAATCATTTTCATTATTAATATTATTGTTTTTCTTACTCTATATACTTTTTCAAAATTTAATTACGTTTAAAATAAGATATCTATCACCATTCTTTTTAGCCGACTCTACCACTTTTTTAGTTAATTAGGACAACTACATCTAATATTCTATTAGGGACAAAGTAGATTGAACCTGAGAGATTAGTAACTTCAACACACAACTTGATCTCTCAAGCAAAATAAGTTTAAATTATTTTGTATAGGAAGCCAATTTAATAAGTCATGAGACCAATTTCTCGGGCTTTGAGATCACATTAAGTTAGTAGGTCTTTCCCAACAAATATTTTTCTATACACACCGCTTAGAGATCGAAACTCTAGACTAGACACTTAAACAAATCAATTATTTACCAGTTGTGTTATACCTTATTGGTCAATTTATTTATTTTTGGTGAACCAAATTTTAACACCATACAACATAAAATTGTTCAACTGTCTATGGTCCTAATTTCTTGTTATTTTTTTTCTAACTTACAAGAAAAAATGGGTTAAATAATTGTTTGATCTCAGTATAATATAAGCGAGTATTTTACCCCTAATTGGAGTAAAGTTGTAAAAATATTCAGGCATTTAGATAAGTACCCCACTTTTAGTCTTTGTCTTAAAATTATCTATGGTGATCATGTCATGTGTAGGCGAAGATGATATGGCACGCCACGTGTTTTAATGAGGGACCAAAATTCAACTTTATTTTTCTTACCAATTAAAAAAATTTAAAAACAAAATTCTTAATAATTCCTAATATGAAATCATTAATCTCTAGTCATCTTCATCTTCATCTCCTCATCCATGTTCAACATCCATAAAAAATAACTCATAAATCTGAGACCAGCCCCCCCCCCCCCCCCTAAAATCAAAAACCTAGAAATATATCTTATATAAAACTCCCTCAAAATAAAATAAAATAAAATCCAGAAATTCACAGCACCACCCCATTTGCCTTCCCCCAGGCCCCAACCACGGACCTTCAACCACCATAACCCCTCCTCCATCTTTCTCTACTTCTGCAAGCACATCTTCAAAAAAATGAAAACATAGAAAACTCATGTTCCATAACTTCATGGAACACACCACATAACAAGAAAATGGAGAAGGGAAAGGCTGAGTGGGGTAGAAGAAGAAGACAAAAATATCTCTCTCACTCACTTTTCCACATAAGATTGAGGACCCAAAGACAAAATCAAATCCTACCCGAGCAAGGTGATTAAGGATTCTGCAAAGAAGATGGTGAAGTAATCGAGGTAAAGAGCTTCATAGAGCTCGTGAACTACCAAATGCCCGGCCATGCGCTACTCACTCGATGTGGATCTCAAAGACGTTGTCATTCTAGATTAGCTTCACTTGAAAGACAAGATACTCGTTGCTCTCAAAGAGACCAAAAGCACTTCTTTGATTTTTGAAATGTTGTGGTTTCTTTGATTTTTTATTTCTTTGGGAGAAAAGGATTTTGGGTTTTTAATGAAAACGTATGGATCTAGCATGAAATCGTAGGGATATGAAAACGTTTTTCGAGGATTATGGTGTTTGATGAAATGGGTTACAAGGATGTTCTTCTTTATTCATCGTTATTTCTGAGTTTTGGTGCTGGGTTTGGTGCAAATAATGAGTTTGTTGCTCTGAAATGTATGAAGAAGATTAAGAAAGATGAAGAAGATTAAGTTAACAACTTGGGGGAGGTTAAATTAGTTAGGATTTAGAGAATTTATTTAGGTTTTAATTAGTTAATTATTGAAATAATAAAGGTGACGTGAAAAAAAAAATGTAATTGAATTTTTAGGTACTGTCTCAAATAAGACAGTTTCAATACAGTATCCAATTCAATCAATAAAAATTTGCCACGTGTCATTAGATATTTTAAAACTAATATTTTACTAAACTAAATTTTAACCATCATTAATCTATATTCTTATGTTTTGTTCTGAAAAATATAATAAATTATAATTTAACCCTCTAATTTTTACTCAAATTACACTATAATCTTAATCGATCTATATTTTATGTTTTGTTCTATAAACTATCACAAATATATCTTAATCCAAAATTATAAATTAATTGGGATTAAAATTTAGTTTAGTAAATATTAGCCTTAAAATATTTAATGTCATGTGTCACGTTTTTATTGGTTGAATTTAACATTGTATTGAAACTTCTAATTTGAGACAATATATTACCCAAGAGGCCACAAGAAATGTTTAATTTTAGTCCGCATTTAAACACGTGGCGTGGCACATCACACATCTATATCACTACAAATGGTGATCCCTTCATCCAAGGAAACAAACTGCAATATGGTAGGTAACACCGTTGCTTTGTTGCTTTTCATTTGTCATGCATGCTTCCTTTCCTAGGGTCATCCGCAACCATAATCACGCAGGAGTCGTAATCTCACGTTTTTTTTTCTTCAACTTCTCACTGATATTTTGGTACAAATGTCTCACTCTTTTCATTTGCCGGTAATTGAGTATAATAGCTAACTTTCACAACAGCATCGATATACTGTCCTTTTGATTCTCACAAGATTTCCGGCAAATTTTGACTGGATAGTGCAGGTAGAATAGTTCGGATGAACTATAAGTGTACAAATATGAACATAACCAACAAATTCAAACACAGTTGGCAGATAGCTGAGCTTTACGTATTTAGTCGAGTGTTTGATCTTTTATTGGTGTGTATTGAAAATAATTTATTGGGAGAGATCTATCCAATTAATTTAATCTCAGAGGCTCGAGATGATTAGCCATGTGTGGAGATATCTTGATCAAAAGCATGTAGGCAAATTTTATGTACAAGATGTTGGTTGGGTTAGCTCAGAAACTAACGTAATAATTAATTCTATAATCAACCGATTACTCGAGGAAGGAACTTTGTTTCTCAATGCAGAATCCTGAGAAACTTCAAAAAGCTCTTAATGATCGCTATTGAGAAGTTGTGACTAAGATAAACTAAGCGAACAAGTAAGGAAGATAAAGGCTTAAAAGCGATGAAGTAAAGGCTGAAATAAACGGCTGAAAGATTGTAAATTGCTGAAACTGTAAACAAATTGAAGTGTCGAAAGGTAAAGGCAGAAAAGTAAAGGCAAAGTAAATGAGGAAAATTTGTAGATTTGATTAATTGTTGAGTTTTATCTTTTACAAATGAGCATTCCCTATTTATATAGGCGAATTCGGCTAACCTGCGGCAGTTAACAGCCACCTACCACTAACCCACGTTTCCCAATCCATTTACATATCGTGGAGTATTGGTGTTTTGCTTCTCCTTAGTCATCCTACAAGCTTGTTTTGAGTTGATCTACCTTGTATCGGCTGGTTCATTGGCAATAACTGCCTTCCGTAAATCAAAGGGATTGAACCAGTTGATGCTTTTGCATGTGAGGATCTTCTAGAAGTCCAATGAAATATCCATTATGTATTCAAGCCTCTGTATCTTTCCTCAAATCTTGTCCATATACATGACTTATTCATCTAGCCGTTTCACCTTAGCGTGCCAGTGACTAAACCTAGGCCCTCGGCTAGCTTGTCTCGACGACTGGCGAGTCTTTTTGACTGCTCTATTAGCTGTTACAGGTATTTCAGGTACCAACACAATAAATATTGATATAGTTATAGCAAAAAAAATCATCATGATGTTGTAGGGAAAGTTTGTTCCCAAGAAGAAAGTGCTTAGACAAGGACTTTCCACCTTAACTTTTTTGTTCTTATTTTCTAGTTTGCTGAATATTACATATGCAGTCCTCTCCATATATCTTTTTCAGGATTCTATGATTAAAGTAAAGTTGGACCACTGTGACTTATATACTTCTGAAAATAATTAGTTAAGTTTGCCATTTATTTTCTGCAAGCTAGGGTTTCTGTGGTCATTCATAGGCATAGTTTTATATATTATGTATAAAAACTTAATTTTATAAGCAGTCAGCACATACATATTTTTTTTTTTTGAATAAACACACATACATATTTTAATTAATACACGTTAATGATCAAATGATTTTAAAAAATTTGCTTTTAATATATTTTTTTGGCCGTTAAAAATATGGTTTTAAAAGACTGCTAGTCAAATCTAAATATGTTGAGTTTGCTTATTTTCATAAACTTTCAAAACAAAACAAAAATGTCATCAACTTAAAATATTAACTTCAGAAAATAAGTTCATACATGATATTAATTATACTACAATTTTTTTCGATGAAATTATTATATACTACAATTTGCTCATCTGCTTATAAAAATAAAAAAAATAAAAAACAATTTGCTCACCTTGGATGGAGCTCTTAACTTTCTTTGTAAATGTTTGAAATGCACTTATATAGGAGTAGTACATATTTCAATAGCACCGAGCAGTTACATTAATTTCGAGTTTCTTTTTTTTTTCTACAAGAGGAAGACATTAACTACGAGGTTGATTCATTTTTCATTTTAATCAAATATTTTAAGCAATGAGTCTAACCAACTCGAGCAACACTTCATGCAATGTTTTGAAAGAGAAGAATTAATTAAAGAGAGGAAAGAAAATTAGAAGAACAAAATAAATGTAAACTAATATATATACTTTTATATTTTAAAAATTCAGGTGTAATTTTAATATTTTTATTTTAAAAAATGATAATCTTAACTCTTATCTATTTCCCCACATGTTCAATAATGCAAGTAGGTATGTGAAATTAAATGTGGAGTTCACTTGGTCCCATGGAACGTGACTAATGTATAGATTTAATTATCAGATCCACCTATTTGAAATTATTCAATGAACTATCTGGATATTTGAGAATTACAAACATCTTTCAAGAAAAATAATCTAACTTTAATTTATTTATCCAGTTAAAAGCTGATGAAGAAATGTACCACAAACCTTAGGCACCGCCTAAAGTGATATTCCGGAGTAATCCTCTCGGATCCCTGTGATCCCCCTCGACATTCTTCTTCCGTCTGAGGCATTTAGATTCCTGTGAGCCTCTTGGCATTTCCCTATCGTGTCTGCTTCGGCAAACCCCGAACCGAGAGAGAACAAGGACATCGTCGAGAGACCGCCTATGAATGTCAAGTCTACAGTTCTGTCACCGGGTCACTTCCATAGGCGCGCGGACCGAGGACGGATAGAGACCGTCTGATCTACTGAGCGTGGCAGAAGATCCAACGGTCCTACACCACTTGTCGTCGAGGATCGTGCCACCTCCAGACCCCTATATAAAGGCGATTCCCCCGGACCATAAGGTACACACATTCTCCTAACCCGAAATCTCTCAGATTAATCCTCTGACCCGACCTCTTACTTTGGCATCGGAGTGTCTTTGCAGGATCCCCAGGCTCAGGAACGGCGAAAGAACACCGCACTCATGCGTCCCGACCATCAGCATACCGACTCCCCTACCCCGAGCAGGCTTAGCTTGTTCAAATGCTAATGGGATAGATAGATAATAAAATAATAATTAACAACATCATAACTGCATTAATTATATATATTAAGGTTATCGACAACCAAAATCTCGTGATAGAATACAATATTCTGACAATTGATGAGTGATCACGTATTTAAGGATATTAATCGTTTTCTTTTATATACAACATGATAAACGAAGTAGCAAAATGAAAGAATAACACAAACCAGTTGTTGGTTCAAGTTATACATATTTGATTCTCTTTTATCAATGGAAAAAACTTTGTTAGGAAAGTTAATTGCACCTTAATATGAATGTTTTCACCTTCAACAACAGAATTGTCCCCCGTAAAAAATATTTGTAAAGAAAAAAAAAATTGGAAGAATAGCGTGAACTTCATTCAACTATGGACACTAAAGTCCCTCATTACTTAACTTATCGAAGCCACAAGGAAATAAAAAAAATAAAAAATAGGGGAAAAAGTTGGAAAAGGCCCACGCAAATGGAAATATCATTGAATTCTTGTATTCTACTACTGATTAAATTTTCTATTCATTTCCAAATTTTCAAATTTTATTTTAGTTTTATTATTGTTTGATGCGTCAAAATTGGACATCATGGGTCCAGAGTGTTGTGGTGGATGCAAGCATATGGGGAACCATTTAAATATCATTAAGATTTACATTCGAGGGCCACAGCTATGTTTTTTCTTTTTGGTGTAATGGGCCTTATTAATGCAATTTTTGTAAATGGGCCTTATTAAGTCAAGTATTGAAATAAGAATGATGCAATAAATATATACCAACAAGAATCGAGACATCCTCAAAAGAGCACCAATGAAAGCACAACTCTAAAAATGTGCATCCTTCTCAGCCACGGTCTCAATGATCTTCGCCCTAAGAACTAGGCTTTTGGGACTTAGTTCATGATCCTCAATTGAGTGACTCTTTGAGGAGAAGTCATAATAAGTATGAACCTAATAAATATGAACTAAAGGTTGTTTGTTGTGTGGATCCTCCCAAAAGGGCATAGTTCTTGGAGTGACTACAATTTGAAAAATTTCCTTTTTCTCTTGTAAGAATTAGTATAAAGGAGTGAAAGTGGTTTTTCAAAGGTAAAGATTACCAACGATTTGCATGTAGTTGTGTTGGCTCAACATGAAGGTGGGTTAAATGTTCAAAGTCCGTAAAGGGGATTCAGACACTTAATGTGGTGAATAAATAACTATACATGTAGAGGAAGTGACATTTATTAGGACCCTCTCCTTCTATTATGAACTTAGAATCCCGAAGACCCCCTAAGTTATCACAACACAGTTATGGAGAACTTCTTCATCCTCATTTCCGTAGCAGCTGCTAGTTGCGAACACCTCAAGATTTACCAAACTAGTTGAGGGATGAAAGCCTCACCAAAATGGTTGCAAAGGTTGGGGAGCATGTGTGTCAGCACCTAATTTTATCCGATTTTTATTTATTACATTTAATTTTATTTTTAGTCATTTAATTAGTGTGATTAGATTAATTGAATTAATTGTCTCAGTCAAAAATAGAAGATAATTTATTAAGATCTCTCAAAAAAAAAAAAGAGAAAAGAAAATACAAATAAATTGGCCCAAACGGCCAAAATAAAAAAAAAAGAAGAAGGAAAAGGAAAAAGGCAAGAGGCCCAGCGTCCAAAAACAAATGGCCAGCTAACAAGAAGAAGAAGAAAATAAAGGGGCCAATAATGAATCAGCTGAAACAAATTGTGATAAGTCTCTGTTTTTGTGTTTGTGTTCATGTTGTAGCCTATTGAGCACGTTAGTTCTTGCTTTTTGACTTGATTCCTTTCATTGATATGTATTGTTGGTTCAAGACTCGTTTCTGTGATTTTTCCAGCAATGGAGGCCTATGTCTTTGAGTTTCAATTCTGAAAGTTGTATATCCTAGCAAGTTTAAAATTATGTCTAGCATCGTTGGACATTGTTGTTTTCCTTCAGGTGATTATTTGATGATGAGGTCTTGACTGCTGCTTGTGTCTTGTTGGAATTTAAAGATGTAAACTCCCATTAAAAATGGCTTCTTGGCAAAAGGAGAGAAGTGGGATATTAAATAATTAGGAGAGAAGTGGCAAAATGAGTTCATAACATGCTAAAATCTTCCATATAGCAGTTCCCAGAAGTAGGTTTCTTGGCTCAGAGAGCTTTGTTCATCCAGATATAAGCATGCATGCGGTTTTCAAACCGAAACCCTAAATCACATGTTCTTTATGCAAAACTTGATATTTTTGAAAACTAATTTGACATTCAGACCCTACAGGAGATAAGGAATCAGAAACTATAAAGGAAACCAGTTTCTGCAAATTTTTCGACTAACCTCGTCGAAAAAGATGACTGGAGAAGGCGGTCCACGACGGCGATGGAAACGAAGTGCAGGGCCCTCTTCTCCTCGCTGCCAGGAACATGGTGGTGGTGGTTTGTGCTTTAACGCTTTGGATTGGGATAAAAATCGAGTTGCAGGGTTGTGAGCTCTCGAAGCTCAAACCTTAGCTTCAACTTCCGTCCGATTTTCTCCTTCCTTTCTGCTCTGATTGCACATGTAGAACCCTAAGAGTGGTTCAGGAAGGTTTTCGAGTCTCAGAGCTCGGAGAAAAGAGAGGACGAGAGTGGTGTTGAACCACGATGAAGATGATGATGTTCGTGGGTGAAGGGAGAGAGCAGAGGTTCTCCTTCCCTTTTGTTGGCTTCTCTGGAAAGTTTAGAGGGGTTCTGAAGCCAAAGGAGTGAGGCTCTGCCTTTAGATAGGCAGTGGCTTTGCTCCTACTCAAGTGGTTTCAACCTACTTCTCCATGTGATATTGCTCCACTCAAAGCTCAAGGTTTCTCATCATGGCTCAAGTCAAACTCTCTTAGACTTGATTAGAATGTTAGCTCTGAACTAGGATTGCTAATGATGAAGAAAAGCTCATGATATATTACATGAGGTATGGTGATGGAAAAAGATATTTGACTAGATTCAAATTCTAGTCCTTATAAAACTCTACTTTGTATTTTTGGTCCCTCTAATTATTTCATAATGTAAGTATGCTAACCCATTAATTATTTATAATTAAGAAAGACTAATTACTTTATAATCAAACAAGAACACCACACAAAGAAATTATATTTATTTTATCATACTTAGATTAGTTGGTGTTTTAGCGGGATGTGACAGATTCTATCGTACATCCTTCACTTATCTCACACACCTTTTTGGGCTCTATACCCGAGCCTGTGCGGCCTAGGAGAGTAGAAGTGTCTTGGTAGTTGTCATGAGAGTCCTAGTGTCTACGCGTCAATTACTGAGTCACCACTCAGATTGTTACTGATCATTAAGCTAGTTGTCGTGAGAGGCCTAGTGTCTACTCATCAATTAGTTTGGTGACCGGGACCTACTTGTGTGACAAGGGTAATCTGAGAATCTTTAGTTATGTGAGTTCTAGATCCATCCTTAAGCACTACACTAGTTGTCTAACTCTAGATGAACATTTGTATTAGGATTTCTCCATCTCTAGAATAATTCGTCCTTCATGGTTCTGAATAATAAATCTTTTAGTTGGGGGTCTTTTTATAAATTTCTCTTTCTTTCATCTTGTCAATAAATAAATTTGCCAAAATGGACTCGTGGTGCTCGACAATATGGTTGGAGGGAGCACGGTTGTAGGATTTATGCAATAAGCACTACGACGCTCAAGTGAAACCCCAATAGTAAACAACCAAAAATAAAATCAGATCATTTTGTTATCTGTTTGAATCGGATTAATAGAATATAAAAATAAACCAACCAAACTTGTGGGGTTCTATCCATTAGGTTTTGTAAACTCATTTTAATTAAATGAAAACATTACACATACATATATTTTTTAGTCACATTTGATCTCCGGTTTAGCTGTTGTTTTAACCATTACTAATATTTGCGGCAGATAAAAAAACGTGCTAAATCGTATGTCAATTAAATGTCTATAAAAACCAGATGCACTCTTAATTAAAACAAACTAAGTTGACTTGACTACAATCGGCTAAGTTCATCTGAACCTTCTTCCCTTCTCTGATGTTTGTTCGATCATTAGTTGTGTCCTTATAAAGCAAAGTTTTGATGTTTATACGATTTAATATTATTTTTATTTAAAGAAAATTGCATTAACTTCCTTGAGGTTTATCATTATAGCACTAATCTCTGCTCTATTTTTGCAAAATGCACTGATCTCCCCTCCTTTATACATCATTAAGAATAATGGAGGGATGTATAGTATTATAATAATAAATCTTATAGAAAGTCAATGCAATAATGGTAAACCTTAAGGAAAGCCAGTACATGTCCCCAATAAAATAAGGTGATTAATATCTGCTTAAATAATAGATTGGAAGTCAGTGCAATCATAAATCTAAAGAAAAGGTGGGTGCAATTTACCCTTTTACTTATATTTGTATATTGAAAACTATTAAGATCATTCACTTCTAATGTATTTTAGCATGCATTAAGGCTTCTATTTGTTTGAGTACTATTTTTGTGACTTTGGTGACACATGTGTGGACTTTAACCTCAAATAATCAACAAACTAGAAGAAAATGACAAATGAAGGACTAGTGTTAAATTGAAAGAGTGCCGGCAATACTCACTTTAACACTCTAATTTCAACACTATCTCTTAAATTGGTTTGAGTTCATGTGAGTTTCACCAAATTGGAAGTGTGACCATACTCTTAATGAATCCCACATGAATTTCAACCAATTAAAGAGAGAGTAATTAATAATATTGAGCTCAATCAGAGAAATGAATCAATGAATTGAATGAATCGATTGATGGTACAACACATAATTAAGTAGTTCTTTATGTAAATTATTAACTAAGTTAAGCTATGTAACTCACCTGATAAACTGTGTAACTAACAACTAACAGAAAGTTACAGTTACAAAGGTAACTTCTAACTAATCAAGGCCCTCAGTGGTAGCATTGGCCTTATATTTAATCTGGTATACCCATTTGCACCCAATGCCAATGGGGATTTTCCCACTTGGTACATAGCTTGTAGCATAACTAAAGGCTTGTAGCATTTTCCTATATGCCATCAATAAACTTAGGTGATAGGGATGAATCAAAGTTGAAAAGTTAGAGGCACTTTCCATCAAGTTGTTCTTTCCAGAGTAGCAGGACAAATTATAACAAATCGAAATTAGACAATCTATCAACAAAGCTTTGATTGATTAATTCAACATGAATATCTTACTCTCTTATGTGTGGCTCATTGTGGATGCACATATTCTTATTCTTATCATCATATCTACAAACGCAACATCGATTTGCTGTTTAGTCAAATAATTATTGTTTGGCCATCATGGAGAATACTATTGATTGTTTTTTGTTATAAATGTTGAATCCATACATAATAAGATGGTGCATTGATTACAACATAGTATGTGAAAAGGAAATGAAATTAAATGGCGCATAGTCCTTAATAATGATTGACACATTTTGACAAGTGTTTTGATAATTGACAAGTGGATGACATCTTCTCTTCCTTCTGATGGAAGGATTCAATTCAATTTTTATGGAGTGCGGAAAGATTTATCTTTTAATAAAAGCTATCATAGTTGGAACTATTCCCTTTAATCAAGAGTTGTAATTATCCGAAGGATACATTTAAGGTAATCCTTCACATATTTATGAAAAGAGATAGATACAATGTTTTAATTAACATTATCATAATAAATGTTAATTCCTACCAAAAGATGTATGCATATAAATGTTGTGTTTCACGTTTGAAAGAGATATTTCGGACGACGCTCTTATTTATTTGTTGTTATTCCTGACTATTATGACTTAGTATCTTTTTTTGATTTTGTTGATTTATCTTTTATTCGTAGAATAAAAATTTGTTTGGTAGATCGTTTGGCCAAATTATCATTTTTAATTAATGACTTTATTCGGATCGAAGAAGGTCCTCCAAAACATATTTCCTTAACCCAGGTTGATATACTAACATTTGTGTCATTTACTGTTGTTTAATACAGTTTAAAATAGTTTATATATATATATAGAGGATGTATCTAGTGAGAAAGCTCTTCTTATATGAAAATGGTGAGATTAAATCGTGACCGTTAGATCTAATAATGAGTGGTCGTGATTAAAAGAAATAAGTTGTCACATGACCATTTAAAAATGTCACGTGACTTGTTTAAAAAGTCACATGACTTAATGTTTTAATCACGACCACTCATTGTTAGATCTAACGGTCACGATTTATTCTCACAATTCTCATATAAAAAGAGCTTTCTCACTAGATACATCCTCATATATATATATATGCGCGCGCCCCTGAAAAATATGAAAAAAAAGATTGTATGCATTTTGTATATATGAAACTTTTCGTGTTGGAAATTCAAGTGTGAATTGAAATTTCACATTGATTAAATATAAGTGAAAGGAAAACTTTATAAAAAATATAACTCATATACTTAACATTTTAGATAAATATGTGGGCGGGTGTTCAAATCTTTTTGTGATATTGGGTGTTGGCTGTCTCCCCAACACTTTGATCACGAGAGAGTGTCAGGCAGAGATGAAGAAAGGGGTCAGCAAAATTACCCATCTTCATGTCCTCAGAAACTGACAATGGTCCAAGCTGGGGTCAAGTTATTACAGTGAACTCAGTGCATTAGTTATCCAGAACAGTAAATGTTTGTTGTGATTTATGAATGTTTACGATCAGTACTCTGCTGCACTGGCATCAAGACTATTGAATTGCAGAAAATTCATCAATTATCAAACCCCAATATTAGATGTGGCCTTGCCAGAAGACATGGTGCACTGCTAGCTAGCTGGAGTATTCAGAATAAGACTCTCCCCATGCCAAATGGTCAAAAATGTTGTGTTAAGGCCTCACTAAAAGCTGATACAAGTTTACTGAACATGTACTATTCAAGAATCTAAATTCAATATGTGGAGGACCCACGCTAACTGAGAAATCCTGTGCTGCTGCAGCACCATTAAGCCCTTGTGATCCACATGCCTTTCTCTTCATGAAAATGTTTTGTGTATATTTGGTTTAACATTAGAGTCAACAAATATGCAATTTCATGTATCTTAAAAAACTAACTGAGAAATTATAATTTGTTGCGTTAAGTTTAACGTAGATCGAATAAGTATGATTTTAACACATTGATTTCAACTGTGAGATTAATAATTCTCACCACAAATGTGGGAGATTGTAAATAGTTTTATTTATAGGAAAACATATTACGTAAGAAAGTATAAAATAAAGAATAATATCAGAATAATATCAGGGAGAGATATGGTGCATAATTATCTCTTAGCACCCCCGACAAGCCGAGTGTTGGATTTAGGCCAACACAAAGCTTGGAGCAAAACAACTCAAACAAGGACACGGCAACGTCTTCGTAAAAATGTCAGCAAGCTGAAGAGAAGTAGGAACATGACGGACAGCCAAGCGATCAGATGTGACCAACTCACGAACGAAATGACAATCTAAGTCAATATGTTTGGCATGCTTATGAGCAACCGAATTTTGAGCCATAAACAAAGCACTCTGATTGTCACAAAGTAGAAGAGGAGTTTCAGGTAGCTGGACACGAAGCTCAAGAAGCAAATTGCCTAACTAAACAAGTTCAGAAGTTGTATTAGCCATAGCCCGGTACTTAGATTCACAACTAGAGCGAGCAACAGTAGGTTGTTTCTTAGCACTCCAAGACAGGAGATTGTCACCAAGGAAAATATCATATCCATAAGTGGAGCGACGAGTGTCTGTGCAACGGGCTCAGTCAGCATCACTATAGCCAAGTATTGTGGGTGAAGCAGAAGTCTTGAAGGTGAGGCTAAAATGTTGTGTGCCACAAACATAACGGAGAATGCGTTTAACAGCCTGAAAATGATCAACAGTAGGAGCCTGGAGAAACTGACTAACTGTATTAACAACATAGGACATATCTGGACGAGTGATAGTCAGATACTATAGAGCCCCAACGAAAGAACGATAGTGAGTTGGATCTGAGTAAGGCAATCCATCACTGACTAGATGAGAGCCACTAGCCAGAGGCATTGACACAGAACTAGCCTCAAACATTTGGGCACAAGAGAGCAAGTCATGAGCATATTTGGCCTGACCCAAGAACAAACCATCCGAGGTATAAGTGATTTCAAGCCTAAGGAAATAGCCAAGCTTGCCCAAATACTTATTGGCAAACTCAGCATCCAGACGAGTAATAAACTGATTAATGAGGAGAGAATCACTACCAGTGAGAATCATATCATCCACATAAACCAAGAGATGAGAGTGATCTGGCCACGACAAAAGAGAAACAAATACGGATCGGCACGGCTGCAAACAAATTCATAGCCCAACAAAAATGAATTCAGACCTTGGAACCAAGCACAAGGCGCCTGTTTAAGACCATATAAAGCCTTGTTTAACCGACAGACATGCGTCGGAAAACGAGGATCAATAAAACCTGGGGGCTTCTCCATGTAGACAGTTTCAGTAAGGTGGCCATAAAGGAATGTATTTTTGACATCCAACTGATGAAGTGGCCACTTATTGAATACCGCGAGGGATAAAATAAGACAGACAATAGTCGCTTTGACAACAGGACTAAACGTAAGAGCATAGTCAAGCCTTGGAACTCGCGTGAAACCCTGAGCCATCAAACGCGCTTTTAAGCGCTCAACAGTGTCGTCACTTTTATGTTTGGTGCGAAAAACCCATTTACTGCCAACAACATTTGCAGCCGAAGGATGAGAGACCAAAGTCCAAGTATTATTTTTGTGGAGAGCAGAGAGTTCATCCTCCATGGAAGCTAACCATTGAGGGTTTTTCAGGGCTGATTTAAAACCCTTTGGATCAGTAGTAGCATGCAAGACAGTAAGAAGAGCAGTGTGTTGATGATGTGTAAGAGCATAGCGAGGATTAGGACAGTAAATACCATCCTGAGCATGGGTCTGCATGCGATGTGGGGCCAGAGCTGGTTCAGGAACACCAATCGGAGACACGGAAAGAGAAGGAATGGGAGAATCTGAAGCTGGTGATGGGGACCAAACCTGTGAGACTGGAACCGGAGAACCCGGGAAATCAGGTAGATCGACTGTCGAATGGTCCCAAGACACTGCAGGATGGAAAAGACAGTGGGCCTATGTGCGGTGGATTAGGCACACCAACAGAAGAAGCAGGGGCCATGGAGGGTGGGGAACCAGTAGAAGGTTCATAAAAAGAAGAAACTGCAAGATTTGAGCCAAAGGAATGAGAACCTGCAAGAGGGAAGCAAAATTCATCAAATTGAGCATGTTGAGAGATATAAATCCTGGAAGTTGCCGGATTGAAACATTTGAGTCCTTTATGGTGAGTGTTGTATCCCAGGAAATGCAAGGAGAACTCCGAGGACTAAATTTTTTCTTCATATAAGGGCGCAAACAAGGAAACACACGACAGCCAAAAGGATGAAAGTTTGCATACATTAGCGAAACATGAAATAAAAGTGTGAACGGTGTCTGACCAGAAAGCGCCTTGGTGGGAACACGATTGATAATATAAACTGTTGTACTAAAGACATCAACCCAATATCCGTTGGGAACATGAGAATGGTAAAGCTTAGAAAGGCCAATCTCAAGAATATGTCGATGTTTTCATTCAATCCTGCCATTTTGTGCCGGACTTTGAGGACATGAAAAGCGATGATGCACACCAGAGGAAGCAAATAAATCCTGTACTTTGTTATTTGTGAGTTCAGTGCTGTTGTCACTTTGGAACACTTTCATTTTCCGAGAAAATTGATTTTCCACAAAAACCTTAAATTGGAGAAGCACATCATACAGATCTGACTTACGTCGTAACGGATAAAACCAAGTGAATCGAGAGAAATCAACCACAAAAATAACAAAATAGGAATAACCAAAAACAGAAGTAACAGGAGATGGTCTCCATAAATCACAATGGACAAGGTCAAGAACGGCAGAAGCCCGTTTATTATTTTCATGAAAAATTAAACGCTTACTCTTAGCCATCTAACAAGTAGTACAACTAACTGGCTTAGGCAAAAGGGAAGAAACAGATAAAGAACCTTGTTTTTGCAACTGACTAATAACATCAAAATTAACATGGCCTAAACGTGAGTGCCAAAGATCAAAAGAACCACGGGGCGGCATAGAGCTGGAAGCAAGTAACGCCTGAGGTCCATGATCCAGCAAATATAGACCTTGTTCACATCAACCCTTTGCTAGAACGGCTCCTGTCTCTCGGCTTTGGAGAATAAAAGAGTCATCCACAAAAATAGCTTTAGCATGATTATCACGTGTCAGTTTGCTAACAGAGACAAGATTTTTAGTTAGTTGAGGCACAACCAAAGCATCCAACAAGGGAACAGTATATGATAAAGAACGAGAACCAATATGAGTAACATTTAAAGCAGTTTCATTACCCACAAGTACACGATCACTACCAGTATAGTCCTGTGAATCAGTCAAGTGATACGAAGAAGACATCATGTGAGAGGTGGCACCAGTGTCCATATACTAGTTAGATTTATCGGTGGAGTCCAAAGAGCAACCAGCAGCAAAAGCCGAAGCTAAATTAGCGGACTCAGAAGGCTTACCCCATCAAAGTTGACACTTGTCTGCATAATGACCTTGCTCACGGAAAATTTGGCAGCGAGGAGAATAAGAGCCACGACGACCAGAACCTTCATTATTACGGCAGTGACGAGAACCACCATGAGAATTACCGCGAGGAGCACCCTGACCGCGAGAACCACCACGAGATGACTGATCGCCAACAGAGGAGCGCGGTCGGTTGTTCGCATAAAAGGAAGTAGGTGGAGGAGGCACGGTTTCCTCGAGAAAAGCCTGAAAAATAGCATGGTTTTCGACTTTACAAAGAATATCAGTGAACAAAGGTAGAGGTAACTGATCAAGCTGGCCCGTGGAGAAGTTCGCATAGGAAGAGCCAAGGTCACGAAGAAACCAATGAACCTTATCATCATTTGCAACACAGACGCCAATAGCAGCCAATTGATCACAGATAGTGTGAATTTTCTTCCCATATTCAGCCAGAGAGAGAGAGCTACGGTGCATGAGTTGTAATTCATCACGAAGTCGGAGTTCACGGGCTTTACTACAGGAACTGTAAGCAGAGTGCAAAGCATTCCAGACCTCTAGAGAAGTGTCAACATTGAGAGTCTCAAAGAGAGCCTCCTCGGTCAGGGAGGAGAGGAGAAGTTTGTTAACATTCTGATATTACGTCTGCCATTGTGCAAAGTGAGGGTTCACAATAGAGACACCCGAGCGCAGACTTGGAGAAGTGGCAGTAGCAAAGGTTTGTTGCAAATACTGCGGCGGTGGAGCAACGAAGCCATCAACTATGTGATACAGGTTCCGATTTCGAAGAAGGGATGTAACATGCTTACGCCAAAGGAGAAAATTCTCATAATTGAGGTGAATCATGATCATGTGGATCATGGTTACAAATGGCAGAGGTAGTGGAGCAGCGTCATCAGCCATGGGTGTATAACTGAAGCGGCGTCGAGGAACAGAGACGGCGCGAGAACATGGGGCAGTGCACAGAATAGAGGCGACGCACAAAGCAGCAGATCCGGCGCGCGAGAAGGAGGCGTGACGGTGCTGGGCGCGGGAGGCTGGGCGGAGTGGCAGAGAAGAAGGAGGAGGAAGCGCGCACTGTGAGGATGTATTGGTGGTGAAGGCGCGCGCGGCTTGAGGAAGAAAGATGGCACAAGGTTTGGAGACTAGGGTTTGGAACCTTAATCTAATACCATGTGAGATTGATAACTCTCACCGCAAATGTGGGAGATTGTAAATAGTTTTATTTATAGGAAAACATGTTACAATAGAAAGGATAAAATAAGGAATAATATCAGAATAAATATCAGGGAGAGATATGGTGCATAATTAACTCTTAACATCAACGTAGATCCACGTTTAGTTCAACGGAAATTCAAACGCTAATGTGTGTATGTATATAAGTTAGAGATGTTAAAAAAGGACTCTCAACCAATGGAAGGAGAAAGGTCCATGAACTTTTTCTCTCAAGAAGTATGTCAAAAACATGTAAATTTTACAATGATAGCATATTTGGATCAATTTTTCTTATTTCGGAATCAATTTTAAAACTCAAAAGCTACTCAGGTAAGTTTCTCACCTTGATTAACTCTGCTTTTATAATAAATTGTAGAATAATTTTTCAAGTATGCACTTAACTATTTTCCCAAGAGCAATAATCAATGGTCATTTGATGAAGTTTGTAGTGTTCAATCCCATTCTCTCCATGTCATTAAAGAATTCATATAGATACTTGTTCTCTTCAAAATTTTGCAAATTAGGGCAAAGCATATGAAAATGATTAGCTTTAGGTTTCAAAATCTATACGAGGAAAGATGCCTTATCATTTTGGGTCAAACTCTTTTATAAATGTTCGTTTTGTCCTTCGGGTTGCTAAAAATTTGTGGAGGTTTATTGCTGGATTATTGAGTTATTATAGATCTCATGATTAGCTAATTAATTAGAAAATGTATTAAATTGTAACCCTTTGTATGATTTACTTAGCCCCGGTGAGAAGTGTGACTTTTCCTTTAGACAGGGTTTAGAGATCCTAAATTCGGGGTTACAATACTTTCTACTAGAACATTGTTTTTAAAACTATTAAAGCAAAAGTTTTTTAAGGAAATAATAGAAAGAAAGGAAGTTTATTTTTTTAAAGCCCCATTTTTATTTTTATTTTACTTTTTTGTTTCCCACCAAAAGAGAAACAAGAAACACTGAAGTAGACAACAAAGTTGTACGGTATCCAAGACAACCTGGTCCATTTACTCACCTTCTCAATTACAGTACCCAATTTAGGTAGATTCTTCACTCTCAGGAATCTATCAGAGGCAGGACTAGATTGATTTCTGCTCTGCTGTGAAATTACATTTTGACGTTATAGACATCACTTTATGTTTTGGAAGGGCTTTATTTTGTGTGATTTAAATAGCCTTGGCCCTTTTCTTAATCTGCTTTTCTGACCTTAATCAATCCAATTCCTTCATCTCACAGCCAAAGAAACACCTCACATTTCATTGATTTATTTGAATCATTTCATGCATGTAATTTCAAGTTTCCTATACATGAAAGTGTTGAATCTATCTGAAAGGAAATTAGCCAAACGACACCATTTCATGTATCATATTCATCTAAATAATTGGAAACCTTTTGTCTGTTTGTAACAAGCCAAATGTCCTTTGAAAAATCTGTTTCCACCCGGTATCTTTGATTTTGCGTTGATGATGCAAATGCTAACGTGATTTTGCATATCTCAAAATATCCATAGAAAAGTTATAATTTATCATATTAAGTTTAATGTGAATCGGAGAAACAAGATTTTACCACGTTGAAGGATTGAAGTGGAGTTCAACAAAAATCCGAACACACACTAAACTCTCTCTAATCCTCCACCCTTTAGCCATGCCTTTGTCTTCTTCACCCCACCCTCCCCCTCTCAAACACAAATTTCTTCTTATTTCACTGACAATGCATTGGAACTGCAAATGATTTTAGGACCTTAAAGGGACCAAGCTCTCTTGTAGCTTTCTTCTCTGTGCTGTTTACTTTTCTGGCAGAACAAGTACACATGTGGGTGTTAGCATCCTTTTCAGTGAAGCCTGGTCCATGTGATAAAGGGTGAAGCACAGTCCTTGGTTAACTGAAATTGTCTATGGGCCATACATACTCCCCAAGATCTCAGAGCCAAAAGAGATAAAGGTGCACTCAGTTTTAATTAATTGTGGTGATAAAGTTCCCTCCATGTTCATTGAGTGGCCAAAGAGGGAAAAATCTTTCTATAGAAAGCATCAAGTGGGTCATTTTGAAGATTTAAAAAGCATATATAAAAATAACATTTCCTCCATCCCTCATTCACAATAATTCACACCATCTTCCTCAACTGATTGTGTCTCCAATTTGTTAAAAAGAGATAAGTATGTTCCTTTCATTGTTGTTTGATTTTCAGCATGCCCTCTTAGGGCCCCCTAAAGAAAAGGTCATGTTTATCTTAAACTAAGAAAAGATCAAGTAAACAAACACATGCAAGGAGAAAAAGCATAGGGCAGCAAGACTGGCAAATAGTTGGAGCTGCATTATAGTAATGGGAAAGCTCAAATAACCAGACAGATAACATGCTTAGAACTTTTATATGTGATTAATATAATACTTGATACTCCATTGGAAATAGATCAACTTTGTCCTCAAGGTACAAACAAACCTCATTTAGCACATATCTACAACATCTAAAAAAGAAAGATCAAAGCATGAGGTTAATGGGACCCAAACATAATTATCAACCCAACAACAGGGTCATATGTGATGATGTTGTAGCTGCAAGAGTCTAGAGTATGCTCCCTCTGGCCTGCTGAAAAGTTCACCATGGCTTCCCTGCTCCACAATGCGCCCGTCTTGCACTACCGCAATGTTGTCGACCCCTCTGATGGTCGACAAACGGTGAGCCACGAGCACGGTGGTTCGGCCCCTCATGAGCCTCTCCAAGGCCTCTTGCAGGACACATTCTGATTCGGCGTCAAGTGCACTTGTGGCCTCATCAAGAAGAAGTATTGCTGGGTCCTTCAGAACTGCCCTGGCTATAGCAATCCTTTGTTTTTGCCCACCAGAGAGTTGCACACCGCGCTCACCGACAGGGGTCTTGTAACCCTCCGGCAAACCGCTCACGAATCCGTGCACATTGGCGGCACGAGCAGCTTCAATTACCTCGGCTTCGGTCACACCTTCCTTGCCATATGCAATGTTCTCGAAAATGCTTGCAGCAAACAGTGCAGGCTCTTGTTGCACCAACCCAATCTTAAGCCTCAAAGACTTCAAATTCAACTTCCTAATGTCCTTTCCATCTATCATGACTTTTCCAGCAATGGGATCATAGAAACGCTCTATCAGTCCAATAACAGAACTCTTCCCTGATCCACTTGCCCCCACAAGAGCTTGGCTCTGACCCGCACGGATCCTAAGGTTGAGATCTTTGAACACCATCACATCAGGCCTAGATGGGTATGCGAAATCAACATGTCTGAGATCAATCTCACCGCGAACCGACTCAACCAGTTCAGCATCAGGATCATCCGGATCAATCCGAGTTGCGCGGTCAAGAATTGAGAACACCGAGCCAACAGCCTCGCCGCCACGGATGATCTCCGGCGCAAGGCTAACAGTTTCTGCTACCGAATTTGCAGTGATGACCAGCACCACAAACACCTTGATGACTTTTGAGAAGGTTGAAACACCCTTGCTCACCAAATGTGAACCATACCACAGAATGAGAGCTTCGGATGCATAAAGGGCTAGCTGAGACAGGCCGAATAGGAGGCCGGAAGTTTGGCTCCGGCGCAGGCTTTGAAGCTGCGGGACGCGAAGCTCGTTGCAAAAGACAGACAACATCTTGTTCTGAGCATTGAATGCTGCAACTGTTCTGATGTTGCTTACTCCCTCACCTGCAATCATGCTAGTCTTTGCATGAGCCTTTGCTGTGTCTCCAGCAAACCCTTTAAGAGATAGTTGCTGTAGAATTCAAAGAAAGTCAAACACATTGTAACACTCATTGTTAGCACTTGATCAACAGCATAACATTCTACACGAACCAACTTACAGAACTAGTCTTCTAAGATAAATTATTACAACAGCAATAACCAATAATTACTGCAAGCATAATGGTAATTTTCATAATTGAAGGCACGCTTCTACCAAGATTGGGCAGGGAATTTTTTGGTAAATTAATTTCAATTATTGCACAATACACTTTTAGTTAAAGGTTAAATGGAGTGAATAAATAATGAATTTACCAAAAATTCAGGGAAATGAAAAAGACCCAAAAGGACTAAAGGGGTGGGACCTGGTGGAGACATATATTCATTTTACATACCTACTACATTAAAAGCCTTTGATAGATTAGAAGGTACATACATCCCTGACCAATCAGTCTATTTCATTGCTCTGTGCCTAGAGCATGCGCAAAAATGTAGAACACTGCCCCCCCTCACATGATAATTTCAGAAGTGATTTTTACTGTTAGTTTGAAAATGACTCATGTCCATGTGATAAATTTTTTTGTGGGGGTACTACAAAGGTTAAATCAATGCTAAGTGTGATAGATTTAAGCAAATTCTTTGTATACTATAAGAGATAGATGTCACATGCTATAAGCATTACTTATAAATTGAATTTTTTATTATTCTGAAATTTTTAAATGCACACAGGAACAATATGGAAACTCCACGTGACTGTCTCCAGAACTACTTACACTAAACAATTATGCAGCAAGTCCCACATGGTCTCATGTGAGTAGTCCAAATTTCCAATGGTACTTGAAAGTTGAAACAATTTTCATCAACGCACAAGTAGTTTTTTTTCAATTAAAAAGAAAGCACACACACACAACACAAGTAATTCATATTTCACCCAAATAACCTCAGTAATATTATATGTTAGTGTATGACATGAATCACATGTTTAGACAAGCTAGACCTGAAAAGGGACTGAAAACGATCACGGGTGGGAAGCCAAAAAAATAAAAAGTTCAGATTCCTAGACAAATTACAAGATTTGGGGGTTTTAGGAAATATATGAATATATAAAGCCATAATATAATGAAGTTTCCTACTTAGAGATAGATGAATTTCCACTGCCCAAAAAGTATTATACTACTATTAAAAAGAGAGAGGCTAGCTCTGCAAGGATGGAATTTAATAATATCGTTACCCATTATGATAAGAGTATAATACATTTCAAAAAGAACGTTGAATAGTCTTTCTGTGGCATTGAAGTTGATGGTCAAGTATGGAATCTATAACCATAAACTACTAATAAATTTTCACCGCCATTAATGAGCTTTTAATATGCCAATATATATATATGTGTAAATATGTCCCAGCAGTAAATGCACTGAACTCCAAGGAAGCACGTGCACCCTTCAACTACTGGCTTGAGCTTTTGTCGTTTAATGCCAGTTGATTGTGAAGTTTGATTCTCAGTGTGAAAGGGTAAGTAAAAGTAACTACTACTAGAAATGAGAATCTAATGTTAAATCCTAGACTTACCCCTGGCCCCACTCCTAAGTCTTGGGTCAACACAAGCAAGTTAAAAACAAAGTTATTTTTGTGAGTTTCTTTCTTTCATTTTTTTAACTCATAGTATTTTGAATTGTACCCATATAAAAAACACTCTTAGAATGAAGCTTATTTATAAACCATGTACCCTACTTTAAGTGTTAAGGTGAAAACACATTTACCTAAATATATAAGAAGAGTTTCGTTCATTTTTTACTTAAAAAGTAAAAGTAGGTATTTGGTGCTTAGTAGGATCTGCCCCAACAAGTATCCAAAAATACCCGGTTGTTGAGTGAACTATGAATATACATTAATAATTTTATATCATACTTTTAACACACTCCTCACACAATACCATGTCATAAATCAATTTCTCAAAGTTTAAGCAGTTAAGTAAACACATAAATGATTTTATATTATATTTCTATCTAGTTAAACAGTTATTTTATGCCATGGTGTGGAAAGATTGTGAGAAAATATGGTCAGATGAGGATGTGAGTTTTACCTGAGCAAAGTTAGCCAGAACAAGAAGAGGGAAGGTTCCAAGGATGAGCAAAGAAACCCTCCACTCCACAATGAAAGCAACTATGAAAGAAGTGAGGAGTGATGTCATGTTCTGCAGTATTACTGATATCCTCTCAGCAATGGCAGATTTCACATCAGCTGCATCAGTGGCAAGGCGAGCTGCAACAAGGCTTGAGTTGTGCTCCTCCTCATCGAACCATCCAACTTCATTCCTCAAAATAGCTGAAAAAAATTCCATAATCAAAAAATTAAGTAAATCCTGCTACAATTGATTAATTCCAAATCCAAAATCAATTTTGCGGAAAAGCTTATGTGAGTATAGCTTCTGAGTGACAAAGTTGATTCTGAAAAGTTGATCTAAACATACCGGCAAGCATCATTCTTCTAACCCTTGTGGTGAGGTTTTCTCCCATAATACTAAAAAAGTAATGCTGTATCAAGTATGCACCAACAGCATAAAGACCAGCACCAATGTATATGAAAACATACTCCTTAGTCTTCCTCTCCATGGATGCATAGTTTCTAAAGTAAAAGACCTCAATCATGTTGCTCATTACAATAGCAAAAGTTGGTCCAATGAATCCAGAAAGAACAGACCCCACAGCTCCCATGATTGAGTAAGGCCACTCAGGAGCATTCAGCTTGAGCAGGCGGAAGAAATATCCATCTGGAGCTGGATTTTTCTTGTCCGTTTCAGCGTTCGAGATCATCTCAATGCGACCATCAGCTCCGGTGCTGTACTGGTAGCTCAAGTTCCTCAAGCTGCCTGACCTGAGGCTCAAGGATTTTGTGGACAGCGAATGGCTCAGCCGCGATGAGCGTGTCCGGCGAGTTGAAGGGTTGGAGAAGTCTCTATTTCCGACCATTTCTTGGAACCGGATCAGTGAGGCATAGGTCCCTGCCTTGGCGATCAGCTCTTCATGTGTTCCTGTCTCAACAACTACGCCCTGCTGGATAACTGCAATGCTGTCAACATTCCTTATGGTCGACAGACGATGAGCAACAACCACAGTTGTTCTCCCAATCATGAGACGGTCTAGCGCCTCTTGAACAATGCTTTCGGATCCCGCGTCAAGAGCACTAGTTGCTTCATCTAAAAGAAGGATCTTTGGGTTCTTCAACATAGCTCTGGCTATTGCAATTCTCTGTTTTTGGCCCCCAGATAATTGCACTCCTCGCTCTCCTACCTAGTAAATCAACAGAAAACATTGAATTACACACGCTGAACTAGTACAAAATGTCAATTGTAAGCTTGAAAACTAGTCATGCTTGAGAATTATCACCCACCTGAGTGTTGTAGCCATTAGGAAGCAAGGTAATAAAGCTATGAGCATTTGCAGCAGAAGTCGCGGCTTCCACTTCTTCCATCGTTGCATCAGGTTTTCCATACAGTATGTTCTCAAGAATGGTGGTTGCAAAGAGTGCAGGTTCTTGATTCACCAGCCCGATTTGATCGCGTAACCATTTTAGTTGTAGTGTCTTAATGTCCACATTATCCAGAAGAACCTGACCTGCTTGGCCATTGTAAAAAAATCAGCATTTATTATTCATCCAAGATTAATACTTGCTACTTGCAAAAGAGTGAGGTGTGTTAACTGCTAAGTTACCTTCATTTGGATCATAGAACCTTTCAATCAAGGAAACAACAGTACTCTTCCCAGATCCACTACCGCCAACAACCGCAACAGTTTTTCCAGCAGGGAAAAAGATCGAGAAATTGCGGAAGATAATCACATCCGGCCTCGACGGGTAGCTGAAAGTAACTTCCTTAAATTCAATGTTTCCATTAACCTCATCCAAGCACTTGCCATCTGATTTATCTTCTACTATGGTGGGTTTCTGCTTGATGATCTCCATCAACTTGTATCCTGCTGCTTTGCCTTTGCTGAAAGCACCTAAGTTTGAAAAGGACTGACCCAAACTCCTGTTGAACCAAATAAAAAAAATGTCATATCATGATCAAAATGGAAGAGAATAAAGCTATGTCAATGGAAATATCAAAAGTTTGTCGAATTGAGAGCTCTCACATTCCACCAACAATGGCAGAGAAAATGGCTGTGAATGCTTTGCCTCCATCTGTCTGTCCATTCCTGATAAAAACTCCAGCATACCAAAAAACAAGTGCCCAGGACATGCAAGCTATCCCATATGTGCATCCTAGGCCCAAACCTTTAGCCATTCCTGCCTTGTATCCAAGTTTCAGTGTGTTTTGTATTGCATCAGAATAAGAATTCAGTGCCTTGCTCTCACCAACATAAGAATAAACAGTTCGAACTTGAGCAATGGCCTGAAAACAACACAGATAATCAAGATTAATTAGTCCCTACATTAATCTGTTAATTTTTTAAAAGCAATCTGTTACTTTCAAATACTTAATTGTTAGCAAAAACTCTAGTTGGTATTTAAACAAACACACCACGGGCATCATCATGCTTTTTATTTTTTTACTTACAAAAGAGAAAAGCTAAGAACTTTTATGAGTGCTGCACATGAAAAGACATCATTTCGTGAGTTAAATAAACACTCCTTGAACTAAGGAGGTGCAAATTCATATGGACGTAGAGCATGCGCTGCCTGTACTCAAAAGTTGGAGGATCGAAATTCAAAAGCTTATCCTCAACCCCAGAAAATAAAACATGAAACAGAACCAAATCAAAAGATGTTTTTTTGTTGTTCCTTCCTTACATGAAACATGTTTATGCAGATGATGTTTAATTCAACCATGAATTAATCTCACCTGCTCCGCGATTATGCCAGCATTTGCATAGGATTCACGACTCTTTGATGTAAGGCCAGTGAGGGTGTAAGCATACAAGCCGCCAGCAAATGCAATGCCAGGAATCACCGCCACACTCAGAAGCGCTAGCCTCCATGCTGACACAAAACCAACCACCAAACCCGCCAGAAATGTTGATAGATAATGTATGAAGTTTCCCACCTGCACAAACACAAAAAAGGTTAAAACTTGATGAAAAACAAACACATCTGTAACCTCTAGCTACGTGACCAAATTTGATGGCGCACATTAAGCTCTGTTTTGCTAACGTGCACCTCTTTCCGATAATGTCATGTATGGGACCCACTATAATGGATACCTGGGTTACCAACTACCCAGAAGGCCATGGTTTGTAAATGTTTTGTTTTGATTTGTATTGTCCGCCTCCAAAATTGCAAGAGCAATACAACCAACCGGAAAAAACAGAGAAAAATGGCAGATTCAAAGCACCAACCTTCTCACTGATAGCATCTTGAACTAGCAATGTGTCTGTGGAGACACTGAAAACAATATCCCCTGTTCTAGCATCTGTGTCGAAGAAACCAACGTCCTGTTTCAGCACTGCCTCCAAGTACTTCTTCCTCAGCGTGCTCACTTGCCTCTCCCCAGTGTACATCCAGCATGCAATTTCTGATGAGTTGGTAGCAAATTTATCACCATCAACAGATTAAAATGCAAAAAACACAGAAGAGTAAAGGCTCAATTTCATTGAAATTGTTAGCGTCACGCAGGTTAGTCCATGGAAGAAGGAAATTGTTTCGCAGATTGTGTCAAATGTCGGTCAAAGTTAGTCCTAATCTGACCATAGGAACTAACTTCACCCACATGACGTGTACACTTTAAGGTACGAAATGAAGTTTCCACTGAACATACCAACAAGGAAAACTTATCTTAATTTGGTAAATCAATTATTAATTTGGGCGAGTAAAAATGGTTACCATCATTGATCTCAATAACAACATTACATGATGGAGATGAGAATAGTGTTTAAGATAATGTTAGGCAGGAAAATCCAAAGTGTCGAGATTGACAAGTAAAGAAAGAAAAGGACTAGTGTGTTAATTTGTTTGACACAACACGTGGGATCAGAACACAACCGTTTGATGTGAAGTGGCCACAAGAGAGACACACAAACACATACAAAGCCTAAAAAGCAATGGTCCTGCAAGTGCTATCGATCTTCATCACAGGCTAGGACCCAAAAAATAGAAGAGAGAGAGAGAGAGAGAATGTAAAAGGTTGAAAATTTTGGAAGAAGAAAGAAAGAAAGAAAAATGCCATACCTGCATAAGATGATATGCAAACGACAAGGCCAAGGTAGACGAAGTACAGAGCATACTGCAATGATCATCATGAAAAAACCAAAAAAGATTAGATCCCAGATCTGAGATGAAGTTTGGAAGAAGAAAGATTGAATGAAAGTGAGATTCGTTTTCATTTCACCTTGGCAACTTCATCTGTCATTTTCTTCAAATCCATCTGGTTTTTGCCAAAACCATTCACCATTTCACCAAACAGGAGGAAGAAAAATGGCATGGAAGAGCCATGAATAACAGCTCCAATGCTTCCAGAGATCATGAGCATGTAATCATATTTGTCTGCAAATGAGAAGAGCTGGTAGAAGGGCAAGCTCTGTTCCTTCTTCTTCTCTGCCTCAGGCAATGACGCTTTGGGCTCAGCAGGTTCAGCCATGAGAAACAACAAGCACCCCTCACTGCAAAAACAGAGTCTTTCAAGAAAAGGGTAATGGAGAATTCAAGAAAAATGGGATTTTTCAGAGTGACTCGTGGCTCAATGCCATGGAGAAAGGGATCTAGGCTTGGTGGGTGGTGAAGTCAACAACAAGGGATGTTTCTTTTTGTAGGCATTGAATGAAGGAGATCTGGAACAACCCCTTTTTGCAGTGAAGGAAGTGTCAATGTCTTTATCAACCCGAGACACACACACACACCGGAGAACAAAAGAAAGTGGAGTAGAGAGGAAAGGGAGAGAGTGAGAGAGTGTTGTTGGACAGTGGTCAAAGGGAATGGAGAGAACAAGTGAGTTTTGAGAGTAGAGAGAGGTGTGAGGTGTTGCTTTTATAGGGTGAAGAGGTTTCTTTTAACTGTGGTTGGGAATTACAGCATTTCATCATCAACCAAAGGTTGATCAAAGCCTTAAAAGGAATCCAGTTAACAGTGTCATGGGACTTTGTGCACTTTACAAATATTAAATGTATATAACCCTTTAAAAATACTATTAAATAGATTTTCATATCACTTTTAAGATTTTAGCATAGGTTTCAAAAAATAATTTTAATACTCTCATTTTTATTAAAATTAATATATATATATATATATATGACTTTTGACTCGAACACTCTTTCATAATTTTGACTTTTTAATTTTTTATCACCATTAATAATTATTTTAATTTAAAAATATAATTAGTCAAAAGTGTGGTCAAAAGTATAATTGACTCGAACACTCTCTTAAAGTTTTAAAATTTTCAAATAAATAGAAACTAAAAAGCTCTCAAAAGTCAAAAGTGTGGGAAATATTAATGGACGGATAAAATAGTAGTAATAATAAAACTTTAATACATTCACATTCAACTTCTTTTACATATCTTTTATACTAAATTTCTCTTTCTGTATTTCTGTTATGTTATTTATATCTCTAGCTTCACATGGTATTTCACTATTTGTACTAGCCGTCAACACAAAATTAAAAGCACTGGTTAATAAATTATATTTTTTAACTTTTTTTTCCTAAAAACTTTATTTGAAATACATGTGTGGTCATTAATATAAATTCAAACATAGCAATGTTAACTGAAATTTCAGCCTAAAAGAAGTTAATGTTCAGCCAATGTTTTAAATTTTGTATTGACCACTAATACAAGAGTCAAATATTATGATATGTTTGTAAACATTAACTTCTTTTAGGTTGAAATTCCAGGTAACATGACTTTTGACTTGAACACTCTAATATTTTTGGCTTTTTAATTTTTTATCACCATTAATAATTATTTAAATTTTAAAGTATAATTGGTCAAATACAATTAATATTCTCTTAAAGTCTTAAAATTTTTAAATAAATAGAAACCGAAAAGTACTCAAAAGTCAAAAGTGTGAGAAATATAAATGGACGGATAAATCAGTAGCAATAATAAAACTTTGATACATTCACATTCAACTTCTCTTATCTATTTTTTATACTAAGTTTCTCTTTCTGCATTTCTGTTATGTCATTTATATCTCTAACTTATCATGGTATTTCACTATTTGTACTAGCCGTCCACACAAAATTAAAAGCATTGGTTAATAAATTATATTTTTAAACTTTTTTTCCTAAAAACTTTATTTGAAATACATGTGTGGTCATTAATATAAATTCAAACATAGCAATGTTTGATGAAATTTCAACCTAAAAGAAGTTAATGTTCAACCAATGTTTTAAATTTTGTGTTGACCATTAATACAAAAGTCAAATATTATAATATGTTTGTCATAAACTTCTTTTAGGTTGAAATTTCAGGTAACATTACTTTTTTTTTTCTTTTGCAATGTAAAAGAAATATAGAAACGTCACATGAAATTTCAATCTAAAAGAAGTTAATGTTTTATATGTGATATTTGACTTTTGTATTAACAGTCAAATACAAAATTTAATACATTGGTTGAAAAATTATATTTTTTAACTTTTACAAAATTTAAAACATTGGTTGAAATTTTTTCAACTTTTATAAAAAAACTTTAAAGCACATATGTCCTCATTAATATAAATTTCAATTTAATATATTACATGAAATTTCAAGTAAAAGAAGTTAATGTTCACTAGATTCACAAAGTATTTTCCTATTTATATTTTTTAACCTTTTTTCTAAAAAAAAAATTAAAAACACACGTATGCTCACTATTATAAATTCCAACTTCGCGTTTCATGAAATTTCAACAAAAAAATAAGTTAATGTTCACCAGATTTACGGAAAATTTGACTATTTGTATTAGCGGTTAACACAAAATTTAAAGCACTAGTTAATAAAACTTTTTTCTAACAATTTTCTTTAAACATGTGTGTGCTCATTAATATAAATTCCAACTTAATTACTCCCTCCGTCCCAAATTATAAGACCCTTTAGAGATAAAATCGGTGTCCCAAATTATAAGACCCCTTCTAAATTTCAGCAAAAAAAAATAAGTTTTTCCTTTTTTACCCCATGCATTCATTATATTTTAAATTCCAAAACTTTAATTACCACCTCTACTAATTACTTCTTTCATATTCTCAACCAACTTTTGGTATATCCAATATAGTTACAATAACAATTTTCAGATTTTTTTTTAAATAGGGGCATATTTAAAAGATTTGTATAAAAAGTAACAAAACCAACATATTAATTAGTTTATTACATGTTTTCTTAACAAGCGTGATTGTCTGAAAATGACCCTATAATTTGGGACGGAGGGAGTATGTTACATGTAATTTCAACTTTAAAGAAGTTAATGTTCACTAGTTTTAAAGAGTATTTGACTATTTGTATTAGCAGTTAACACAAAATTCAAAGCACTCATTGAAAATTTAATTTTCTTTTAGTGCTTTCTGGAAAAAAAAAAAACTTTAAAACACATGTGTGCTCATTAAATAAATTCCAACTTAGTAATGTTACATGAAATTTTAACATAAAAGAAGTTAATGTTCACTAAATTTACAAAATATTTAACTATTTGTATTAGTGGTTAACACAAAATTTAAAGCACTCGTTGCCAAATAATATCTTTTAAAGTTTTCTAAAAAACAATTTCTTAAAACATATCGGTGCTCTTTAATATATATTCCAACTTAATTGGTAATGTCCATTAAAAAAAAAAAACTTAATTGGTGATGTTACATGAGATTTGAACATAAAATAAGTTAAAATTCAGTGGCTAGTTTGATAGAGTAATTGATTATTTGTATTAGTTTCAACACAAAATTTAAAGCTCTAGGTGAGAAATTGAACTGTTTAATTTATTTATAAAATATCTCTTTAAAACATGTGTGCTCGTTAATACAAATTCCAACTTACTATGTTACATGAAATTTCAACGTAAAAAAAGTACCTCTACAGAGTATTTGACTATTTGTATTAGCATTAATACAAAACTTGAATCATTAGTTTAGAAATTATTTTTTTTTAAATTTTTTCAAACGATGTTCTTTAAAACATATGTGAGCTGATTGATATGTAAATTTCAATTTCGTAATGTTACATGGAATTTCAACGTAAAAGAAGTTAATGTTCACTAGCTTTAGAAAGTATTTGACTATTTGTATAGGTCAACACAAAATTTAAAGCATTGGTTGATAAATTATATTTTTAACTTTGTTCTAAAAAAGTTTTTTTAAAACACATGTGTGCTATAAATTCAAACTTAGTAATATTACTTGAAATTTCAACGTAAAAGATGTTAATATTCACTAGCTTTATAGAACATTTGACTATTTGTATTATCGGTCAACACGAAATTTAAATCAAGAAATTAACATTTTTTTACTTTTGGTAAAAAAATCTTTAGAACACATGTGTGCTCATTAATATAAATATTTCAACTTAGTAATGTTACATGAAATTTCAACGTACGAGAAGTTAATGTTCACAGTGTCAATTACAAGAGATTTAGGGACTAAAATGCAATTACAATAATTTTAGGGACCAAAGTGCAAATACAGGAAATTAAGGGTTTTACAGGATTCAAATTTGTGTTCTCATCCTTACGGAGGTCTAGCTTGTTTACCACTAGACCGACACCTGGTAACTGCAAAATGTTATTGGCAATTCATTTTTTTTCTTGAAGTTTCATTTCATTTAGTAATTTAATAAGAACAATGAATACTTAATTCCTTATTACCTAATAATAGAGAAAATAATTTTGTATAATCAACCAAATGTTCTAAAATTCAATCTATTAAATAAAGATATACTAGTTTGTGACCCGTGCGATGCACGGGATACTAACTTGTAATATACTTTAAACTTCTTAAAGTTTCACGCAAAAACTATAATATTGCAGATTTAAATATATGGGTGGGTAGGGAAGGAGAAGGGAAAAGTACGAAAGACAGGACAAAGCCTATATATATCATCTCATGTCTTATCTAATTTCTCATATCGCATACCTCATCTCACATTTTATATCTTTTTATCTCATTTCACGTTATTGCTTATCTCATATCTCTTATCTCTTATCTCATCTCATATCTCATTTCTCTTATCTCATGTCTAATCTCATATCTTATATTTCATATCTATCATCTCATTTCATATCTCTTATCTCACATCTTTTATCTCATATCTCATATCTTTTCTCAAATCTCATCTCATTTCTCATATCATATCTCATCTCATATCTCTTATCTCTTATCCCATGTCTTATCTCATTTCTCATCTCATCTCTCATCTCTTATCTAATATTTTATCTTACATCTCATTTCTCATCTCATATCTCATATTTCATCTATTATCTCATATGTTTATCTCATATCTAATCTTTTATCTCATATTTCATTTCTCATATCTTATCTGTTATCTCATATCTCTTATCTTATCTCTTATCTCTTATCTCATTTCTCATCTCTTATCTCTCATCTCTTATCTCTTAACTCTTATCTCTTATCTCTTATCTCTTATCTCTTATCTCTTGTCTCATATCTCATATCTCATATCTCTTATCTCATATATCACCTCATATCTCATCTCTTATTTCATCTCATATCTCATCTTTTATCTCATCTCATCTCATAGCTCATCGATTATCTCATCTCATGTCACATATCTCATATCCCATCTCTTATCTCATATCTCATCTTATATCTCTTATCTCATATCTCATTTCATATCTCATATCTCATCTCATATCTCTTATCTTATATCTTATCTCATATCTTATATCTTATCTCATCTCATATCTCATCTATTATCTCATCTCATCTCACATATCTCATATCTCATATCTTATCTCATATCTCTTATCTCATCTCATATTTCATCTCTTATCTCATCACATATCTCATCTCTTATCTCATCTCATATCTCATCTCATCTCATATCTCATATCTCTTATCTCATATCTCTTATCTTTTATCTCTTATCTCTTATATCTTATCTCATATCTCATCTCTTATCTCATATCTCATATCTCATATCTCATATCTCATATCTCATCTCTTATCTGATATCTCATATCTTATCCCATCTCATATCTCATTTCATATCTCATATCTTATATCTTATCTCATATCTCATCTAATATCTCATATCTCATATCTCATCTCTAATCTCATCTCATATCTCATATCTCATATCTCATATCTCATCTCATATATCTTATCTCATCTCTAATCTCGTCTCTAATCTCATCTCATATCTCATCTCATATCTCATATCTCATATTTCATCTCATATCTCTTATCTCATATCTCATATCTCATATCTCATATCTCATCTCATATTTCATGCCATATCTCATCTTTTATCTCATATCTCATCTCATCTCATACCTCATATCTCATCTCATATCTCATGTCTTATCTCATATCTTACCTCATATCTCATATCTCATCTCTCATCTCTTCTCTGGTCTCATATCTCATCTCTCATCTCTCTTATCTCATCTCATCTCTCATCTCTCATCTCTCATCTCATCTCATATCTCATCTCATATCTCATATCTCATCTCATATCTCATCTCTTATCTCATCTCTTATCTCATCTCATATCTCATATCTTATCTCATCTCATATCTTATCTCATATCTCATATCTCTTATCTCTTATCTCATCTCTAATATAATCTCACATCTCATCTCTAATCTCATATCTTATATCTCATATCTCACATATCATATCATCTCATCTCATATCTCATCTCATCTCATATCTCATCTCAAATTTCATCTCGTATCTCATCTCTTATCTCATATCTCATATCTCATATCATATCTCATATTTCATCTTATCTCATATCTCTTCTCATATCTGGTCTCATCTCATATCTCATATCATATCTCATCTCATATCTCTTATCTCATATATCATATCTCATACCTCATATCTCATCTCATCTCGTAACTAATCTCATATCTCATCTCTTATCTTATCTCGTATCTCATATCTCATATCTCGTATCTCTTTTCTCTTATCTCATATCTCATGTCATATATCTTATCTCTTATCTCATCTCATATTTCTTATCTCATATCTCATATCTCATCTTATCTCATATCTCATATCTCATCTCATATCTCATCTCATATCTCATCTCATATTTCTTATTTCATATATCATATCTCATCTCATCTCATATCTTATCTATTATCTAATCTCATATCTATTATCTAATCTCATATCTCATCTCTTATCTTATATCTCATCTCATATCTCATCTCTTATCTCTTATCTCTTATATCTTATCTCATATCTCATCTCTTATCTCGTCTCATATCTCTTATATCATATCTCATCTCATATCTTATCTCATCTCATATCTCATCTCATATCTCATCTCATATCTCTTATCTCATATCTAATATCTCATCTCTTATCTCATATCTTATCTCATATCTCATATCTCATATCTCATATCTCTTATTTCATATCTAATCTCATATCTAATCTCATATCTCATCTCTTATCTAATATCTCATCTCTTATCTCATATCTCATCTCATCTCACCTCTTATGTCATCTCATTTCTCATCTCATGTCTTATATCTCATTTCATATCTCATCTTTTATCTCATATCTCATCTCATATCTCATATCTCATATCTCATCTCATCTCTTAGGTTATCTCATATCTCATCTCATATCTCATATCTCATCTCATATCTCATATCTCTTCTCATATGTCATCTCTTATCTCTTATCTCATATCTCATCTCATCTCATCTCATCTCTTATGTCATCTCATATCTCATATCATATCTCATCTCTCATCTCATATCTAATCTCTCATCTCATATGTCATTTATTATCTCATATCTCGTCTCATATCTCATCTCATCTCATCTCATCTCATCTCATATCTAATCTCATATCTCATATCTGATATCTCATCTCATATCTCTTATCTCATATCTCATTTTATATATCATCTCTTATCTCATCCCATATCTCATCTCTTATCTAATCTCATATTTTATCTCATATCTCATTGCTATTTTAATAAATAATTGAAAAATATAGCTGGGCAAGTTGGGCAAATTAAATTAGGAAATAGTTATAAAAATAATTGTTTGGAGTAGGAAATAATTATTTAGGGTAGAGTTTTAGTGGGTAGGACATATTGGGGTAGGTGGGATTAAACCTTATTTTATGTAATATATGGGTGAATACTTTTATATTATATGTTAATATAATAAAAAAAACTATGTTAAATATCAACATTGACATAAAAATGTATGTTGAATATCAACATTGATTGATATTAATTTAACTCGATAACATAAAACTTGATTTCTAAATTTGTGTCTTGAGATTTCTAAAATTAATTTGGATAAAAAGGAATATTTATTTAATTCTGTACGTGTATATTTTAGGTATACTTATTGTACAAGAAATATTTTTTAATTATAATTAATTTTAATTGACTTGAATTTTTATATTTAAACCTACTCAAAGATGAAATAAAACAAGATGGTCAAATCACTTTTATTTGTTTGATTGTAAATAAAACATATATAAGAGATAAATAAATATTATATAACTAATAAAAATATTTCCTCACGTTATTAGATGAAAAGAAAATGAGAAAATTTATTAAAATGATAAGTTTAATCTATTCACTCATCTAGCTATTTCACTATTTACTATTTTCTGTCTATTTTTATCTACTTTTTGATAATTTTTGCATTCAAACAAACTTATAAAATGTGAAGTCACTTATTTTGTCATTTACGAAGTTCGAAAAGTTGGGAAAAACTTACAAGTTACCACTTTCATCATCATTTTTTTGCTTATATAGATCAGTTTTAGTTGATGAGATCATTCTTGGTTCATAGTAGATGAGATCATGAGAATGAACCGCTGATATAACCAAGTAATTGTGTGTGTGGGTGTTCTTAAATTTTTCATCGTTACACGTTATATTTAGGCTTAAATATGTTTGGATCCCTGATATTTGAAAGAGAATCAATCTAGGTCCCTGAAAAATTAATTTGTAAAATTAGATCCCTAACATATGTTTTTTAATTAAATTAAGGACAAATCTCAATTTAAACTGATTAATTATCTTAATTAGTCCAGTCGGCATTTCCACAAGTCAATTTTTTCTTTTTAATACCAGATATAAAATGGAAAAAGCCAAGTCATTAAATTGTTATTTCTAATAACATTAAATCAATTTCCCCCAAATCCAATTACCCCATTTCATTGGAACCCTAATTTAGTGAATAACAAAAACACCATAGCCTCTTCTAGAAATTAACATCCCCTCTCTCTCTCTCTCTCTGAAGCTTTCATGGTGGTTCTGGTTATTAACACCCCCTTTCTCTCTCTCTCTCTCTAAAGCTTTCATGGTGGTTCTGGTTCACCCTTCATTCTAATCCCACCAGAGCTTTCATGGTGGTTCTGGTTCACGCTTTCTCCAACCACCAACACGTTCACCCCTGTTCCATCTTTCTTCCTTCACTTCAAATTCCGACCCCCTTTCTCTCTCTGTCGCGCCTCCTTCACTTCAAACTCCAACACGAACTAGGTTCCACCGCCGCACCACTGCCTATGTCCACCCTTCCTCCCTTAGATATGTCCACTCCACCACCTCCTCCGTCCAACAGCCCCTCCATTTGCCTTCGGTCTCTTCCTCTATGCGCTTTTATCCTTCTCTAACCTCTGTAACGCCCCCACTTGTACTGCACCAGTGAGCTCTTGCTCTCGTACCATGCTTCTCACGCCTTGTTGGTATTTGTTTGTTATGAAGGTCCATCATGCTCTGTAATTGCTCTTGCTGCTGTTTTTGGGACTTGACACAGAGTGTTGATGGTTTGAGGGTGTTGCAAGGTGTGACAAAAAGAGTTTTCTCTAAAGGGACTGTTTTGGCTTCTTCCAATTCCTGCGATTTCTGTTTCTTGTCAACAGAGAGTTCTTCTTCAGAAGATTAGGGTTGGGGAAAAGTAATTTGGGGATGTAAATTTGGGGAAAGGATTAAAAAAATAATGATTATTAAAAAATGATGATGTGGAATTAAAAAAAGATTTAATATTAAAAATACTGAATGAGACTGATGACTGGGCTAATTAAGATAATTAATCAGCTTAAATTGAGATTTGTTCTTAATTTGATTAAAAAACATATGTTAGGGATCTAATTTTACAAATTAATTTTTCAGGAACCTAAATTGATTCTCTTTTAAATATCAGAGGCCCAAACATATTTAAGCCGTTATACTTAAAACATATGTAATTTGGATGTCTAAACAAATAATTATGATTTTAATTGTGTGTAGACTATATTCAACTTGCTTGTTATATACTACTCCCTCCGTTCCAAATTATAAGACCCTTTAGAGACAAACTTGGTGTCCCAAATTATAAGACCCCTTCTAGATTTCAGAAAAAAAAAAATAAGCTTTTCCTTTTTTACCCCTTGCATTCATTATATTTTAAATTTCAAAACTTTAATTACCACCTTTACTAATTAGTTCTTTCATATACCCAACTAAGTTTTGGTATTTCCTATACTTACATTAACAATTTTCAGAGCTTTAAATAGGGGTAAATTTGGAATATTTGTATAGAAAATAACAAAACCAACATATTAATTAGCTTATTACATGTTTTATTAATAAGCGTGATTGTCTGAACATGACCCTATATTTTGGGACAGAGGGAGTATCTATTAGTAATATTTTGGTGTCCATTATTATTCACCTTTATATCAATTTCTTCTTTATCATTACATTGACCGAATTAATCAAACACGGGGTGTGTATATTACCGTTTTCATTTTTTTTTTAAAGAATATTACCGTTTTCATTTACAAGACTTGATTCATGTATATTACTAGTAAAATTGATCATTCGATAATGTTTTAACGATAAGTTTAATTGTTTCAAAAAAAAAAACGATAAGTTTAATTACTCATTAAGATTTTTTTTAGAAAATGCTTAAAAGTAACGACACTATGAATTTGTTAAATATTATTATCAAATATATTTTCTATATGCAATAATGTTATCAAATATTAAAATTATTAGTTAGTACTAAAATAACCGTATAGTCTTTAAAATATTTTAAAATTAAGTAAATTAATGACATTATATTAGTGATTATATATAAGGATTTACACAACAGTAAATGGCCGTTTAGAGTCTATATTTAGCGTCAGTCCCGACGCTGACGCTAAATTTGGTTCGTTAACGTAAAAGAAATTAACTCATTTAAATGTAGAGGAGGCTTTCTGCTAATTAGTTTGGGTTCATGCGGACACTAAAATCACCGGTCAACATAGCTTCAGCCACCGCAATTAGCGACGGTTCGTGGCTGATGCTACATTCTCATATCAACTTAGTGTGTGATTGACGCTAACGTGACAGAGTACGACCCATTTTGCAGGGCCTAAAGGTTTGCGTCGGCTAGGCTGACCCTAAGTTTCATTGATTTCTCTGCCTCATCTTCAACATGTGTCATTTCTCTCCCTCATTCTTCAAATCCCTAACACACATTCTCTCCCTCTAACGCCCTCTCCATCCTCCTCCGCTACCCTCACTGTCAGTCCCCCCCCCCCTTGTCCATCTCTCCTCCTCCTCCACCCTTATCGTCGACCCCTCCCTCCTCCCTGACCACTCCCTCATCCCCTCCCTTCTCCTCTGCCACCATCACTCCTCCCTCCTCCTCTGCCACCCTCACTCTCCCCTCACATTTTCTCTCCCTCAGACTCATCCTCCTCCCTCTGGAGATGCCTCCATATCTGCCTCCTTCTTCCCTCCATCACCCAATCCATTGCAAGGTTGCCTCCCCTCTATGCGTTGCTAGTGTTGTTGAAATGTCGCCCCTCTGTCACGTTGCTTCACTACCGCGCCACCGCACTGCTGTCTTAGTATAGGTACTTATGATTTTATTTGTGACTTATATTTCTTAAGAGATTTGTGATAGACATATCTGTGAAAAAATTTATTTTTTACTAGTAGCTAAATATCTTTGAAAGACATTGGGAACGAGTATTATATATATTATTTGCAGAGTCATGGAAGACTCTAATTTAGAAACTTTTGTCGGGGGAGTACCCACAAATAACGAGTAGCTTAAATATATATTATTTGTCATTGCATAGCTTCGGCAATCATGTGGGATCAATAAAACTTGGTCCCCAGGGCTCCCTTGTGTTAGGAGGGTTTCCCTGGTGTCCAAATCCTTGAACTAGCGATGGTATGGGTACTGGCCTCGGCTGAGTTTGTGGTGTCTGATAATGAACAGTCGGTTGTGTTGGCTGCTCATAATAAGGTTATTCAGGCACTCCTCCGAATCCAGTGTTACATACGGGGGTCCACTGCTGGTTGTTGTCTTTCCCAGTCTACTGAGACATGTTGGGCCAAACGGGTTCAGCTGACAACGGTGGTGGCTGGACAAATGAACCTCCTCCAGCGTGGAACGTAGGCTGTGGAGACAGGTTCAGCTGTGAGGAACTGCCGATTCTGACACCCTCTCCACGTTTTGCTATGGAAACTTGTCCATACTGAAGAGAAACCATGTGGGGATAACCCTGAGTGGCCTGCCCCCCGAGTGTGGGCACGTTTTGAACAACATGGGGCGGAAAATCCATCCCTCACCATTGTGAATCCTCCTTGTCAAAGTGCATCTCGTTGTACACCATGGGTTTGACGATTTCAGCCAAGTTCTTCGAGACTTGAACGATGATATCGTTAGTCCCCAGGTCGATCTGCTTTCGAATGAAGGAAGCTGTAGTAACCACACTCGGGTCTCTCTCTTCATTTGTTGTCTCAACGACTTCAACATGAGGAGAAACAGTCGCTGCGGCTATCGCCGAAACGGCGTGGCTAGCAGGATCCGTAGTTTGTCCTATTTGTACTGGCATTGAAGTGGAGGTAGAAGCGGTACCAGCGAGTGAGGCACGACTACTACTGACTATGTAGTTGCTTGAAGACTCCATTTTCTTTCCAAACCTCAATTGTATACACCAATTTAGGTCGTGAGTAGGTGATGAGAATCGTTCAATAGCGAGAGTGGTCCCACTGGGCGTGCCAATTTGTTGGTTCACAAATAGATCTGGTCGATTAGGAAATGGACTCGGTCGATCTGGAAGCCGTGTGGTCGGCTGGGAAACCAACTATGATTCCATAATCAAGAGATTGCTTGAGGAAGGGACTCTGTTCCTCAATATGGATTTCTAAGATACTCCAAAAAGCTCTTAATGCCTCACTATTGAAGGATGTTTGATATAGGATTTTTGCTTTGAACTAAGGTCTAGTCCTAGTAAATGTAAAGGGCTATAAAATGGTAAAGAAAATAAATGCTGAAAAGTTGTAAATCAGCTAAAATATAAATTGCAAAAAGCGATAAAAAATTTAAATTGCTAAAAAGTAAAGTGCTGAAAAGTAAAATAAAGATAAATGCGGGAAATTTTGTAGATTTAATTGATTGATTGTGTGTCTTTGTACAAATGACCCTTCCTCTATTTATAGAGGCAAATCGGCTAACTACCTAGCGGTTGGAAGGAACATGTGACACCCCACGTTCTCTGATCATTACAAGTGTGTATAAAATCGTGGGTGTCATCGTCCCCTCTCTCCTAATCAGCCCAGAGGCTTTGTTTTAGCCGTTCCTCATTGCATCGGCTAGCTCGTAACCATTTTCTCCTATTTCCGCGAGGACGAGCCCACTAACTATTTTTGCACGTGGAAAGCTTCTAGTAAAATGATGGTTTATTCTGCTTAAAGACTAAGTTTTTGCATCTTCCCTGAATTTTGTTCTTGTACACCCAATTCTCCTTGGTCGATTACCTATGCTGTCAATTGACTAGACCCACTCAACTCGGCTAATATCCTACTTGACTATACTCCCCAATTGACTCGGTGGCATTTCAACTTTTAATTAGTTGTTGCGGATTTTTGGGTGCCAATGCACCTATTTCTATATATAAAAATTAATTGTTGGAAATGGTTCGACACTTTATGCAATCAATATTTTGTTAAGGAGAAAGGCTGGCAACAAAGATACAAATATAAACTTGACATGAAATTGGTTGATCCAAATCAAGGAAATTTGCAAGTTGTTTATGTAAATTTCGTGTTAGAAGTTTTGTAAAATTAATCCACACATTCAATTTTAGTTTCAAACAAAAATGACAATCCCTCATCAATACCACTGAACTGAGTATGATAAGTAGATGTTTAATTGGCATGGCCCAAATTAAATACTTCTATCATTTGGAAACAATCTTCTTGTTTTTCCTTTTGGGTTCAAAACTTTTGTCTATTGAGGATGCTATTCTTCCATCATAGTTTTAGATTATTACTAGACCCAATTTAAAAATGAAAAAGATCTATCCATCATTTGTAATGAGATTTCTTTTTGTGGTCCCAAGTTTAAATGCAAATTTATGTCCCTTGCATAAATGATCATCACAACCCTTCATGAAAGAATTTACGCCAGAAAAGAAAAGCCATTCATGAAAGAACAATCATATCACATACCAAACTGGATGTATATTACACACAAAATGGAGCAAGCTATCCGCAATTGCAATGGTCAAATTAAAACCACTCTCACACCATAAATATTCAACCCTAATAGGTTTGGCTTTAGAAGTCCAATTGCTTTAAAAAAATTGAGATTGACCACACACCACAATCTCTTGCAAGTCCACTTGTTCACTCATGATCTATAGAACTATTTTACACCCTGCGTGTTCAAACCCAACAAGTGGTATTAGAGATGAGTGTGATGTAAGTGTGGTGTAATTCAAATACCATAAGTCAATTGAACCTCTAATTTTGGGACTTAATTCTTATATATATCAACTATAAAATTTCATTTTTTTGTTTATTTCAATAACGTTGCCCCTACAAACATTGCCAATATTATCTAACTCTTTGAATTAATTAACAGAAAATTTAAATCAGACCATAGAATCATAGAAAAGTAATTTTACATTCAACAACTACTTTAATTTATATTCTATTTTCTTTTCTAAAAGAATGAAAATAAGAAGATAGTTCCGGTACAGCTTTTTAGCTTATCATTATCATTATCATTATCATGTTTTTAATTTGTTACACTTGAAAAACAGTTTATAATGCATTAAGTATAATTAAGTTACTTCCTATTAAAAAAGAAGAATAGAGTTTCCATAATGATTGTAAATTTGAAGAGCATAATATTCTGTACGATTATCTCAACAAGGAGAAATTAAAGCATCAAGTTAAATCAAAACGTTTTTTTTTTTCTTTTCAAAATGAGTCAAAGAGAATGTCAAAGGTAAACAAAGTTTGAAATATAGTAGTGCTATGATGGGATTAACTTATCTTCCTTGACCAAATGCCTACCTTTAGTTTCTTTTGGCTTCCAAAGACATGAAGAAATCAAAAGCTTTGGGGTCAATAAAACTTTAAAAGGGTATTTTATGTGTTAGGAGTAGTTAGAATAGCAAAATGAAGTGAAACACTTAGCAGTTTGCACCATAGATCCTATAATCTCACACAAGCTTGGCTTGTCACCATCACACATTTTGTCCATTAGTTAGCCTACAAAAACATTCCTGGTTACATTACCATTACCATTACCAAGTCACATCCCTCAACACTTTTTCAATCTATCAAGCACAGTGCCTATGTTATATGGGCGGGCTTGGATGAAGGGTTTTGGTCCAGTGGACCCAATAGAATGGGTTCATACTACTCATATTCATAGACAACTTCTATAGCCTTGAATTCTGATCCTATACATTTTTTTCTAAAAGCATGGAAATTTAAGTTGACATCAATGAATATTTTTTTAGACCAAAAGAACATAAATAAATATTGTTGTAGATAAACAATTGTTGCAGACCAAGAAAATTAAGGGGCTTAATGGAAGTGGGGATTTCTTTACCAAAACCCTCTAATATTGTTTTACGGTGTGTTTGGTAGAGTATGAGTTGTAAAGAAAGACTCGTAAGAGAGAGGCACGAGAGACACGTGAGACAGAAAGTGTTCATCCCAGTTTGGTTTAAAGCATCTTAGGGGAGAGAGAGTTAGCAGAACTGATGTCAGTAGCTTTTTCTGGTCTCTCTATTTTGGAGAGAAATTGGCACTGTGTCTATATTTTCTCATTTTTCTCTTTTTATTAACTCTCACAGGGCCTTTAATAATATATATTGATTGGATAAAAATGTCTTTAAACATAAAATATAACTTTACATCTCATTCTTTCTCTTCTCTTATCTATTTTTATCATACCAAATAATCTATAAAATCTACTATACCGCTCACATCTTTCTCTCTACTCATATTTTCTATTATCTCATTATCTTCTTAATTAACCAAACAGAGTGTTGGGGTTTGATTTTTAGCATGCACTGCCTCTCCCCTTGAGAGCTCTTCCCTCGTGAGGGTTCTCTTCCTCCATTAGGAAGGCTCCGCTCCTAGTTGATTAGGTGTTTTCCACACAAAATGTGTTTTTTTTACTACATCAGGTAGTCTTATTACCCAAACGAGTGTTTTTTTTTTTTGCACGTTAGTTTCCCCCTTTTCTTCCTACATCCACCCTCCTTCGCACCTCCTCCCGCCTCAACCCCCAGCCATCGCCACGCGCCGTCAAGTTCTGCCTTGTGCTTCCTCTACTGCCTCTGCCTCGGCCACACCTTTGCCCTTGGATTCACCAAATCTTAGTTGTGACCTTGGTTGTGTAGAGGAGCCCTTGCTGGCCAGATCTGGAGAAGCATGGTTGAAGATGGCCTCCTCTTTCCACCTTTGGGTTTTATCCTTTGAAACTTCAGAATACAAGTCACGATCATCATAGTGTGTTTTCATGAAGCGTTCTAGCAGAGCTACATGACGCTAGCTTAGCTCCCACCAAGTCAAAAAAGAGCTATACTGGACTACACTTGGAAGTTGGAGTTTTTGGAGCATTAGATCTGTCTCTATATTTTGTTTTCTTAGATGTAAAGTCCATTAGTGATCCTATGTTTTGTTAGGTTTTTGTCATGTGTCATTGTTGGTTCTTAGCTTGCTGGTCTGAGCAGTATTGTATATATGTGGACTATGCGATAGTATTATTTTTTAAAATTTGAGTCCGTGTAGCTTTTGCCTTTTGTTTTGTTTGGCTTGGCTTGGCTTTTTATCTTAATCTTACTAATACTTTTGAAAAAAGTATTAATAAATGTGACTATAAGTTTCTTTTTACAAAATCCATAATTGAAATGAAAAATTAATTTAATGGGTTGTGCCTCAAAATTAATGTACTTTATTCTAGTGAAACAAAATCGCCGTTTTTAGTACTTACGTAAGCAATATTTAATTCTCATGTTGCATATAAAACTCAAATTGTAGAGATTCCATATATACTGATAATCTCACCGGTTGCCAAGCTTCAACCAAACCAAACTCCAAGGTCTTCAAACATAGCTTGCTCAAGTTATCTTGATTCTTGAGTTATCTTGATTCTTGAGTATATATAACTAAAGACAAACTCTCCTATAAAAGTTGAGTTCAAGTGTTTAACAATAATAGATTGATAGTGCAAATTTTTAGAAAGGCACACACTTCCGAATATACTTCGGATATACGTATTTTTAGCGGCAACGTGATTGCTAGAAATACATTATCACATAACTTTAATAATTTCGTGAGTTACGGCGGTTTTAAACCGCTACAAACTCGTATGTCGATTGAATGTCCACCACCACAAGAGTTTTTTGTATAAGAACTTAAATAAATTTTACACATACGTAGATTTCATAAGTTTATCACATCATAATCAAATAAAAAAAAGTACCACATGTAATTAGATTTATGTGTAAAATTATTCTCACTACTAGTGTATATTAATTAAAAAAATTAACTAAATGATCTGTGTTTAGCCATAATTTTCATCATAATTAATCCACAACATGACAACAGAAAAGAAAAACAGTCCATTCAATGACCTAATCCATTAATCAGAGTATCTCTTTTTTTAATAAAAGACTTAGTAAGATGCTTGAATCTAAATGCTAATTAACAGCATCAGAAATTAAGGCCACAGAGAAATGGGAACTGGTCGGGTAGTTCTTCAAAATTGTGGTTCTTGGGGCCTCTCTTGCTCAAAGGTTTAGGAAAATTAATAAGTAAAATGAAATATGGAGAAATTGATGAAGTGGCTTTTGCTGTGTTGTAGCTTCTTTTGGGAACATAGGAACCATTTAGGTGAACTAATTTAGTCCTTGTGTATGTATTACTCACACAGTATAGAATGCAGCATGTGATATGTTTTGTCCTTCAAATCCTAATAACATATTAACTGTTTCCATATTCTAAATTGTAGTGCTTGCTACATATGATATATTATTAAATAAATAATGGTCAATTAGAGGCTGAAAAAGTGGACTCAAGGATCACACACTTTGGAGTCTTTTTTGGTTACATGTGAATTATATATTAAATATTAAATTAGTAGCTGTAATGTGTTCTTTACCATCTCACACATTATAATTAATTAAAGAACTTTGATATATATTGCCATCCTTGAGTTCAAATTGGTTGAATCATCTAAGCAGCTAAGATTAAATGATTACTGATTCCCCTTTTTATTTAACGTGGCACCACAAGAGGAATCATTCCTAGCATGTTTGAATCACTGATAGTGATAGGAAGCTAATTCCTATATAAAACACTAAGAACTGCTAAAAGAAAATTAAAGAAGAAAGAACTTTCATAATAAAAACCATACAATTAATATAAACTGTCTACTCCCTACAATTAAGGGTGATCATATTTAAAAGATATAATATTCTAGAATGAAATAAAAGGTAACAATCTAGCTAATATTGCATATCAATTTATATATATTCTGAATCAAGTGATTCTTTTAGGTCTTACAAACTAATAATTCAATATCTCCTTCTACCTATCAGCTTTTATTTCTTCATAATCAAATATGATACGTGTACCAGAACTAACACAAAAATTGTTTAGAAATTTTTCTTTAGAATTGAAATTTCAAACATCCACTTAAACTCTTCAATTATTATCCCCCGTACCATTTATTTATTCTTACTTGCTTTTGCTTAGGCATTCAGGACACCATGAAAATTGTACAATCCCTCTGTCCCATATGCTCTAATTGTTTTGAGTTACATCATAAATTTTGCCTTACTTTCAATTTTCTTTTGTTTCATTTTCTTGGCCAAGTCTATTCTACATAATTTCATGAAAAAAAAGTTGTCTTATACATTTAATGGGTACCATACAAGAGTATTAAAATGTTAATTACTAGTTGTGTTCCTAATATAATGTTAGGTGAATAACAAAACAGCAACACTATACATATGCCTGATATATATATATATATATAAAGGTTTCCTTTTTCTTTGTAATTGTGAAAACAATGCAATGCACTCTGTATATCCTTGAGTAGATGTTGATGACACTGGGCCTTTGGTGCATCCCTTACAGAACATACCCTCCATGAAACACAGGTCACTATACTTTTGGAGGGGCCTGGCTTCCATGATTTTCTTAATGATTTGACCAAACATAACTTACTGTTATCTCACTTTATAAGCTTTGATTCTTAAGGGGGGAAAATACTATTTTAAGCAATAAGGGTGAATAATGAATAATGATCCAATGCACCACCAAATAGCTTTTAGCATGTGGACAACTCGTTTCAACTTTCATGAGTGGTCATGAATTTGACGAGTGAGTGTGAGACCATGTCTTGACAGCAGCACCAACACAGCAGCAACAAACAACAGAAAGTCTTATCTCACTTCGGTTCGCACGATACTATTGAGCTCGATAAAAAATCAGATTATTAGCACAAATTTATAGTGTTTGATCCATAAAGATATCGACTACCTTACTTTAGCTGCCAAAACCTAACTACAAATCTCCTCCAACCATACTTGGAACCGGCTATGCAAGCTAGCCAGAGTTAGACCATCTTGGCGGTTTACGAGAAACTTCAAACACAAAAAATTTAATAAACATTTATACACACTTCAATTTCACTTCCACCCTAGAGATAGATAGAAATTGAAGACAAATAAGTGATAAATATAATAAGTGATGTGATAGAAAAAAAAAAAAGATAAAAAGAAAAAATTAGTAAAAATAAGATTCCACACGTGAGATGTGAATATATAATATGAGTGCATAGAATTCAATTCATGTCTAGAAAAGTGTATATGCCCAATAATGTGGTGATAGCATTTTCGGTAAAATGGTCACATATGGCAATTGAAGTATTGAACTATTTGCTTCTTTCTATTAGAACACCAAAAGAAAAAGAAAAATTTATCATAATTCATGCCAATACTCGATAGGAATTAATTGTTTTTACTTTTTACACCACGCAAGGTTTGACTCTATAAACGTATTGTAAAAGACACAGTGTATTCAATCGTTGTAAGTTCATTAGTTATGAGTAGATTAAGAACAAAACATATTCATTCTAATAGTTACATATTATAAGAGATAAAACACTAATAAGTCATACAAAAACTCTAAATTTCAAAAGTCATCAATGAAATAAAATAGTAACTTCGGAGTGAAAATAATATTAAGTTATGATTCATAGACATCTTTTAGGGGTAGACACCCAGATAGAGAAAGGAAGAGAAGAGAGGTAAGTAGTGAATGTGATATATGATTGATGTGATAAGAAGAGAGATAAAAATAAAAGTGAAAATGTTTATGGGTGTCTGTACGGTTTACATGTTTATGAATATTTTTAATAATATTTTTTTTTTATCCATGACAACATTGTGATTCAGATAATGAAAAATTTGGGGTTAGTGTTATTTTGGAAGCCCAACTGTGATATGTACATAACGCTCAGGACTTGGGGTTCAACATTCAATCTGTTTTATAAAAAATAAAGTGGGACATGTTATCTGTGTTTGGTTAAAGGCCCTAAAAGAATTGGTCTTAGCCCAACAGTGTAATTGGCTAACTCATTATATTATAATGTATAGGATTACAGCCCAAGGTTGAAGAAGGTTCATAAAAAACAAGGACATTTATAAATACTCAACCCCCATCCCATATTCAACTTTAAGCTACCAGATTTAGAATATGGTGTGCTTAACTCATGTTTGTTTTGAGACTGATTGTCTTCAACTATTCCAGTGGTGGACGAAGGGGGTTGAGGGCAACTCTTACTTGGTTTCACTCATCCGGGATTGTCGTTTTCTTTTTAATAGTTTTTTTGTTGCATCTCTTTCTTTTGCTAGACGCTCTGTTAATGCAGTAACAGACTTTCTGGCCAGGAATTCCTCTACTTATCCAGATACAGTTTGGGTGGAGGAAGTTCCATTGGATGTTGTCCCTTTGGTGACTGCAGATGTTTTGGCCTCTGAGCCTTCTATTTCTTCTTAATATATTTCGCATGTTTTATTCAAAAAAAAAAAAAAAAAACCTTCCCACACAAACAGAAAGATAATATGATTTAAAGAGGAATTTACCACAAAAATCTGAATACTATCCTTCCCAAACAAACTAAGGCCATCAGCACGCGACCTTCCAAAACATGAACATTGGATAAGAAACACATTTGAAAAACTACTAAAACCACAGAAAGACTACATCTCATGAGAAGTTTTAGGAGTCTTCGTAGCAAAGAGCACATCAATAGATTCAGAGTGGATGAGTTTGCGCGAAACCCATACTGCATTTGGGTTCTCAAGCCTACGGCAATTCCACGAAAGGATCCTCATTGATTACTCACGCTGTGACTCTTAGTGTTAATTGGTCGTTCCTCAAGCACTCTTAACCAAGACCAAGGGGGAGCGCTTGATCCCTAGTTTCGACAATCGAAGGCAAAACGACATCACAACCCTTCACCATATGGTCCAACAAACCACACTTATAACAAAAGTTAAATAGCTTCCATATGTGAAAAAAGACCGTAAAAGGAAAAGTTAAATAGCTTCCATATGTGAAAAAAGACTGTAAAAGGAACCACTCTATCTCTTGCCAAGACCTGCCCACGTTTCAACGAAGCAGTAATATTAACCCAAACTCGAATCTTGAAGAAAGCACCCATACGACTAGCTTACGAGCGATCAAGTCCATAAAACCCTCAAAAGAATTACCCAATGACCTCGCAATACCTTCAGACTGAAAATTGAGTGTCAGACCATACACATGTACCTAGAAGAGACCTCCAATAAAGAGATGTGTAACAGAATAACATTCACATCATACTCATTTGAAATCAAAGCGTGTTTGTCGAAGAACCAAATGTTAAATTATAAGACAAGATCTCTTTCATGCTTATAGAAATCAATGATTAAATTCTTATTTTGTTCTAAACTATTCATGATGTGCCACCTCAAATATAATTTGAATACGGTAGATTGAAGCATCACTAGTTGAATGATTATTGCAAGAAAATTACATGGATCCAAGAATAATGAAAGAAGTTTTATTATTGTCTTAAAACCAAGTCCTCCTAAGTAAAACATGGCAAGTCACACTGCTCACAACAACCATTTATATTTCATTTGTTCTTCCTTTTATTATCTCTTGCTTCATCTCTCAAAATCCCCTTCTCAATTGAAACCCTAACTTCTCCAATTACCTCCTCTTTCGATTCTCCCTCCTCGATCTCTGCACTCTGCTGCTCCGGTTCCTCTCCCCTTCTCGATTCCTCCGAATTCTTCGTTTTTCCGCCGAACGATGAGCGCCCACAAGAAGAAAGGTTTCCAGATTGAGGCGTTCAAGCACCGTGTGGTGGTGGATCCGAAGTACGCTGAGAAGACGTGGAGGGTTCTTGAGCACGCCATTCACGAGATATATAACCACAATGCTAGTGGTCTTAGCTTTGAAGAGCTTTACCGGTTCGTTCGTTACCCTTCTTCAATTTCAATAAGTGTTCTTATTGTTTAATTCTTTGATACAGTTTTCGATTTGTTTTATCTCTCTATTTATTTTGATAAGTGTTTGTATATTGATATGGATATGGATTTTCAACTATTGTCGTTTGTGGCGTACTGGCGTGTGATCTTTCATGTCGTTTGTTTTAGAATTATGTTTCAACTTTCAATCTTTATGGATTTTAAGGAGTAAGTCTTTTACATCAATTGGAGTATGTGTTATTTGTCTGTCCACCTGGTTCATGCATATGCTGCAACGGTTGAATGACCTTGTCCTTGTTTGCAAGTTTTACTAAATTGCTGGAATTTTTGTTATGTGTGTGTGTGTGCATGTGTGTGTCTGTGTCTGTTCTATCCAAGAAAATGTTATTTCGTTTTTTAATTTTCACTGATAACTACAAAAGTATTACTTTTGGATCTTTAACCTCAATTGTAGTGTGTTATTTGTGTATCACCAGCTTGAATGATCTTGAATGCAAGTTACATTGGGTGGCTTGAGTATGCATTATGACCTGTTTGATCCGAGAAAATGATATTTCGTTTTTAATTTTCACTGATAATTACAAAATTGTTACTTTGGATCTTTAATTTCAATTGTAGTGTGTTATTAGTGTTTCCACCAGGTTGAATGATCTTGTATGCAAGTTAAAATGGGTTCGTTGAGTTCACATATGTATGTTTGTGTGTCTGTCTGTGTATTATGGTCTGTTTGATCTGAGAAAATGTTGTTTAGTTTGTAACTTTCATTGATAATGACAAAAATGTTATTTTGGATCATATTTTCAAAGATTTGTACAGAAAGTAATGGAAAAGAAAAATACAGTTCCTATTTCCTTTAACCCTAATCATACTTGCTCTTATTCTTTTTTGGTCAGATTGTGACTTGTACTCTTGTAGTCTTGTAGGCCTTGGCAAGGATTCATGTATGGCATACTTGCATAAGTTCTTAATTTCTTGCCTCACATCTTAGTAGCATATAATATTGCTACATTCTCCGTTATGCTATTTGGCTGTCTAGATTGTTATGCTTTTTGTTTGGTATGGCATACTAGATTGTTATGCTTTTTGTTTGGTCTACTCACCGGCATTTACTTAGTCTTATTCAGATGAGCAAGCAAATGCAAACCATTCTCAGCTCAGCCCAGCTCAGCTCAGCTCATGCCATTTAGTGGGAAGGAAAAAAATCGTGTTCCTACCACAGGCCTCCATTAAGATTGTCATTTATTTATAACTGAACAAAAACAGTAGCTTTATTTGTTGTTATACAAGAGGCCTGTTGCCTGCATCTACTTTACTTAATGATTACTATTACCACTGATCTTCATGTAATCATATCTGGGCACATATTTCGGAAATTTCTGATCATCATGATCTGTCCATTCAGGAATGCTTATAATATGGTGCTGCACAAATTTGGGGAGAAGCTTTACTTAGGACTTGTGAAGACGGTTACTTCTCATCTAAGAGAAATATCTCACTCAATTGAATCTGCTCAAGGTGAAGTTTTCTTGGAGGAGCTCAACAGGAAGTGGGTAGATCATAACAAGGCATTACAGATGATCCGGGACATACTGATGTACATGGATCGAACTTACATACCAAGCAACAATAAAACCCCTGTTCATCAGCTTGGTTTGAATCTCTGGAGAGATGAGGTGATCCATTCTAGCAAAACTCAAGCTAGGCTTCTAGATACACTTCTGGATCTTGTGCTTAGAGAAAGGAATGGTGAAATAATAAACAGAGGCTTGATGAGAAATATAATAAAGATGCTAATAGATTTGGGTTCGCATGTTTACCAGGAGGACTTTGAGAAACGGTTTCTTGATGTTTCAGCAAATTTTTACTGCCTTGAGTCCCAGGAATTCATTGAATCTTGTGATTGTGGGGATTATCTGAAGAAAGCTGAGAGGCGTTTAAATGAAGAAATGGAGAGAGTATCTCAATACTTGGATCCTGCAAGTGAATCCAAGATAACTGCTGTGGTGGAGAAGGAGATGATTGAAACTCACATTCACACTCTAGTTCATATGGACAACTCAGGGCTAGTTAAGATGCTTTTGGATGACAAATATGAGGACTTGCAAAGAATGTATAACTTGTTTCGCAGGGTGCCTGCTGGGCTCACAATTGTTAAAGATGTCATGACTTCTTTTATACGGGATACTGGTAAGCAGCTAGTTACGGACCCTGAAAGGTTGAAAGATCCTGTGGATTTTGTGCAACGGCTATTGGATTTAAAGGATAAATACGACAAGATCATTACTATGGCATTTAACAATGACAAGACATTTCAGAATGCCTTGAATTCCTCTTTTGAACATTTCATCAATTTGAATGCTCGGTCTCCTGAGTTCATTTCTTTGTTTGTGGATGACAAACTTCGCAGAGGTTTGAAAGGGGTAGGTGAGGAGGATGTAGAGGTTGTACTGGACAAAGTCATGATGCTTTTCCGGTTCCTACAAGAGAAGGATGTCTTTGAGAAGTATTACAAGCAACACTTGGCAAAAAGGCTTCTTTCAGGAAAGACTGTATCTGATGAAGCAGAAAGAAGTTTGATCGTGAAGCTCAAAACAGAGTGTGGATATCAATTTACTTCTAAGCTGGAGAGCATGTTTACAGACATGAAGACTTCTCATGATACGACGCAGGGTTTCTATGCATGCCATGGACCGGAGTTGGGGGATGGCCCTACGCTATCTATCCAGGTGCTTACAACAGGTTCATGGCCAACTCAGCCTAGTCCTCAGTGTAATCTTCCAACCGAAATCCTTGGTGTATGTGATAAGTTTCGGGCTTACTATCTTGGCACCCACAATGGAAGGAGATTGTCCTGGCAAACTAATATGGGGACAGCTGATTTGAAGGCAACGTTCGGTAAAGGCCAGAAGCATGAGCTGAATGTTTCGACATTTCAGATGTGTGTGCTGATGCTTTTCAATAATGCTGATCGGTTGACTTGTAAGGAGATCGAGCAGGCTACAGCAATACCCATGTCAGACTTGAAGAGGTGCCTCCAGTCTCTGGCCTGTGTCAAAGGAAAAAACGTTCTTCGGAAAGAGCCAATGAGCAAGGACATAGCTGAGGATGATGCATTCCTCTTCAATGACAAATTCACAAGCAAGTTCTTCAAGGTGAAGATAGGGACTGTTGTAGCACAGAGGGAGTCTGAACCAGAAAATCTTGAAACTCGACAGCGAGTCGAAGAAGACAGAAAGCCACAGATTGAGGCAGCAATCGTTAGGATAATGAAATCTAGGCGGACTCTGGATCATAACAATGTTGTTGCTGAGGTCACAAAGCAGCTGCAGTCTCGGTTTTTGCCTAATCCTGTTGTTATTAAGAAACGGATTGAATCGCTTATTGAGCGTGAGTTTCTGGAGAGGGATAAAGTGGACAGAAAAATGTACCGCTATCTTGCTTGAACATTGTATGTCCATTTGTCTCTCTATCAAAATGAATTTATCATGCTACTCTGTCTGTTGTCATAAATTTGAGTTGTCGTCAGAAATTGCAGCAACTAGTGCTAGGCTTTTATACAATACCTTTTTAGTTTGCTACAGTCAATATCTTTTATAGCTTTAATCTCTCAACAAAACATATACTTTTCTTTCATTCATCTTGTGTTGGGAATTATTTCATCAACAATACCGCACGGGTAAGAAGTTTTCCAGAACTGGAAAAAATACCCTGAACAAGCTTTACGCCTGTTTGAATAGCACATTCTGTTTATGGTACTTGTGCTACGAATTGGATAGATTTATTGATGCTATATGCTATTTTTTTAAATGAATAATTTGCATTATAAGTATAATATCCTCCCATCAAGTGAATTACTTTTTATAATATTTTCTAATTTATATTTGATCAATATCTATATACTAGTTTTTGACCCGTGCCATGCACAAAGGAGTTTAGTTTAGATGAAACATATCAATTATAGATGTTTATAAACCGAAATAATAATTTACTTGGATATTTTGGTACATAGATTTTCATATTTTAACTGAGCAATAAGAGCATGGAGTACTTATTGATTACAGTGACATGTATTACATAAGGATCCTTATCAATTTTCCACTTGATCCAGCTTTGATCTCTGGATCTATTTTCTTTGATGAAATCTATCCAACTAATTGTCACGATACACTTTGATTGTTTTTTGTTGTTCCAGGAACATTCACAATAAAACCTCCGCTTACTTGCATCTCTTAATACACAAAATGAAGGTTTATCCGGAAGCAATGCATGCTTCACCAACGCTGCTGGCAAAGTCTGGATTAAAGCATAAATATTAAAAACAATTATAGCTCTTAAAAAAAATAGTTACTAACAACTAAGTAACGTAAAATAACCTGACTAAATAGATATAACCCACCATTCTGTTCATAATGATGTGCGATGGTGAAAGCTAGCTTTCGTAGTAAAACATTGTATTTTCTTCTTCGTTGTCATGTCCACTATCATAGTCAGTTTCTACAACTTGCGTTGGCATCCATCCGAAATAAGAATTCTTTCCTTCATGCTCAGTAGAGATTGATCTAAAATCTCTGTCTTTAACTTTAATATGAAACTCGCAGCCCCCTAAATAACACACCTCGAGCCGTGGCCATAATGAACTATAAGTCCTTCTATTCCATCTGTAAATTTGGATACAGGGCCACAATCTTCCAACATAATGTGGAACATGTTTTTTTTGTCGTCTTTCAAAACAACAGTCTCTGTAACACATTTTTGAAATTCTTGGTGCCAATAGCACGAAACTGGGGCACACCCCTGTAAAGCATAAGAAAATTGAGAGTTTTTTCTAAACAATATAATTGCATAGTTATAGAATAAGACAACAACAAAACAATAGAACATCATATATACCTTGTTAGGTACCAATTCTACAATGAAAGATCTGGTATCAAACTCCATTTGATTGTGTTTTTGAAATATAAAAAACTTTCTAAATAAAAAAACGTATTAGAAAAAGGATTAATAAAAAACATTTTAATTGGAGGTTTAATTTGAGGTTAAATATTATTTAAACGTATACTAATAAAAAAATTGGGATAAAAAACCTACTTTAAAACATATAACGCATAAATGATTATATCTAAATTATTAATGGGGGTTTTAAAAATCGATAATTTTAGAATATATTATATTGAATGATTATATAGAGGATAGAATACTTACAAATATAGAAAGAAAAAAATCCTCGCGTTATGGAAAATGGATCTGTTTGATAAGTGTTTTAAAAAACAGTTTTCTATTTTGTAAAATTCAAAAACAAAAAAACCTGTTTGAGTAGGATGTTTTCTTAAAATTAATTTGAAAACAGTTTTCAATTTTTTTGTTTTTAAAACAAAAAATCCAGAATAGTTTTTTTTAGGACACGGGAAACAGATTGTTTTCTTTTTTTTCATTAATGACATTATTGTAAATAAAGTGAATCACAAATAAGGGTTTCAACGCTGGCTCTTCCATTCTTCTCTTCGACCTTCTTCTCTGTTGCGCAACCCCATTCTTATCTCTTGCGCAGCCTTGCGTTCTCTTCGCCATTGTTCCCTGCGGCGCACCCCTGCGCTCTCTTCGCTGTTCTTCTCTACTGCGTTCTCTTCTGCGCTCTCGTCGCCATTCGTCTCTGCAGCAATCTCTTCTGCGCTCTCTTCGTCGGACTACTGTGCTCTCTTCGCCGTACTGTTGCGCACCCCATTGTCGTTGTTCTCTTGGTCAAGGTACTTTCGTTTTCATGGTTAAGATTTAGAACATGTTACCCATACTTTGCTTCTCCTCTTCTCTTTTTTCTCTTGCCATAAGGATTTCTCTTGTAATGGAGGTTTTGTTGGATGGAGGGTTATCTGTCCTTACAAATTTTACTGGCTGAATCAAGGTTTCATATTTTGTTGGGGTTCTAATAATGTTCTCATTAATTGCATAATGCTTTGTACCTGTTTGATTTTATTCCTAAGTAGAATTAGTAGCGTTTTTTCTTCTTTTAGTACTGAGTTACAATTGTGAACTGAATATGTACCCTTTTTATTAGCATCTTTGAATATGTTGGGTTGGTTGTTGATTTGATAAAACCAGTGTCTGCAATAAAATTTGCATACCAAGACACTGTTACCAGGACAGAGCTTAGTTTATTTTATAAAAAACATCTACCAGTTTACCTGTACTAGAAACTAGCAATGCAACATCTGTAGTCAATAACAATCCAAACAGAAAACCTTAACAACAGCATGTATGAGTGCAAACTCATTCCGTCTCCAAAACTAGCACCACTAAATGTCTGTCTTTTAATATCATCAATCAATTTACAGTAGGCTCAAACAGTAGATAGAAAACCATAATAACAACAAAGTGTGATTTATTATATACTAGTTTGAAAATTCTCCAGCTGTTGGATTTCTTGATGTTTTCTCTGCCAATCTGCATAGTTTTGTTTATGAATATTTAGGTGGCTTGATACGGCAGTGTGTGAATTTGGACTTGGTCATCCATAGTTTGTGAAGTTGACCTGTGAATAAAATATTTGCAATTGCCAATTAACCTTGAACTGTCCAACTTGGTTTGATAATGGTGATGTTTGCTTTTGGAAATTTCCTTTCAATAGCTACTTAAAACATTAAAATATCTCATGGTTGTAATGTGAAAAATTGGTGATTTTGCTATTGTAATGATAGATGAGTTATAATGTAGTCTACATATTTCAATGTTCATTTATGATAGATGGATTCTAATGTGGAAAAAAATGAGTCCAAGATGTGGCCTGCCTCAATTGTCAAATCTTTTGTATAGATTATGGTTGGTGAAGTCACAAAAGGAAATATGTCAAATGGTGTATTTCACTCTAAAATATGATGTTCCATGACTACTAAATTGAATTCCATGACAAATCGATCTTTTAATGTTAAACAACTAAAACAAAAGATGAATAGATTGCGCACAATGCATCGTGAATTCTCTTTACTCTTGCAAACCAGTGGATTTGGTTGGAATGCGGAAACCAACACTGTTACCGCAAGTGAAGAAGTCTGGCAAACTTACATTTGGGTATGATTTAGTTCAGTGATTAATATTATTTATTTGTGAGGTTATAGTTTAATTTATTCATAATTTTTTTGGCTAATAGTTGATTAATTAATTGTATTATTCTAGGCATATAAAGATGTTGCTCAATTTCAGAAGAAAGGTTGTGAGCATGATAAGTTATTGAGTATCATATTCAATAGAAGTACTGCAACTGGAGTACTTCATCATTCCTTTACCCAAGGCCCACCAAATACAAATGAAGAAAATGAGCTTGAAGATCAATATCTAAACAATGGGGTTCATGTAAACCTTGATAAGGATAGTACAGACGATGACTTACATGAAGTGGAGCACATCTCACATAGTGGAAAACGCAAAAAGCATGTAAAAGAGCATAAACCCAAGAAAGAGTCTAAAAAAAATCAAATGGGAGAAGCACCTACAGCATGGACTGAATCGTCTAAGGCAAAGGCAGCGGTTAATTTTGCTAGAGCTGAGAGGCTTATGGCTAGGAATGCGGAGAATACTTCATCAGTACCTATGTCTGATTATTCTATTGCCAAGTGTATGGTTGCTCTTGGAGAGATTGAAGATATTTCATACCAAATTTATGCGAAAGCCGTGGAAAGATTTGAGAAGCTTGTGTGGAGAGAAATATTTCTTACCATGCCTGATGATAGGAGAAAGGGGTGGCTAGCTATGCTTTAAGGGCAAATTTTGCTTCTAAGTTACATTACTGATTTGATATACTATTTTAGTTTTATGGTGTACTTTCTTTAATTTTTAGACTTGATTAGTATTACGAATTTGATATACTATTTTAGTATTATGGTGGATTTTCTTTATTATTTAACCTTGATTGCTATTACCGGTTAGCTTAGACTTTACGGGTTGAATTTCTCTTTATTAATGTATTGTTATGAAACTTTATGACAGGTCATATATATAATGGATGATAATATGAGCTCCCCTGTAAGTGATGCTTGTAGCTTTGACTCTTCTTCTTCTTCGGAATCAAGTGATGATGAAATAATGATAGTTGACACGGTTTATCAATATTACCAGAAGTTTTTTCTTAAAACAAAAGTTCTAGATTCTGCGTTAAATGGTCGTGGATTTGTTGCTGAAATTTTAAATGGAAGTGGAACAACTTGCTTTCAGTTATTTCGAATGGAGAAGACATGCTTTGTTAAATTTTGTGATGAAATGAGGGGAAAGAACTACTTGAGTGACTCAAGGTATGTCCTTCTTGAAGAACAAATTGCCATGTTTTTGTTCATAATTGGCCATAATGTTCGCCAGAGGGTTGTTGCTAACCGCTTTCAACATTCTACAGAAACGGTTTCTCGTTATTTCAAGGAAGTATTAAGGTCAGTATGTCAATTGGGAAAAGACTTGATAAAACAAGAGTCCACAAAGTTGCCTGACAGAATTAAGAATAACAAAAAATATTATCCTTGGTTCAAGGTAATTAACTTCGTCATTAATTTATCTTTATATACATGTGTTATATATTTCTTTGATCTAGTTTCAATTTCTGTTATTTGGTTTTTGTTATAGAATTGTGTATGTGCAATCGATGGTACACATATAAGCGCATGGGTTCCAGCTGAGAAACAAGTGTCATGCAGAGGTAGAAAAACAACAATCACACAGAATGTCATGTGTGTATGTGATTTCAATATGAGGTAAAAACAACAACAATCACACAGAAAAATAGGTTGTGCCCTTAACACTGAAAGTGAAACTAACCTTTCTTTTGCTATCATTGTTGTATAGTCTGGATCATCCTCCATAATGTTGGAATAGCTAAACATGATGATGATAGGGATATTGAGTCGAAATATAGTTTATGCAATTGGAATCAATGGTTTGCTATATATCTGAATGGTAAATGATGATGCATGGAAAACTTATCAACTTCTACAAGTGAGAGTGTGGTAGTTGAAAACTTGTGGTAAATGGACTAATGATGGAAACCATCTTGCGGAGTTGAAAGAGCATACATGCGTGATGAAGAGCTATTGTGTGGGAAATGGACTTATTGTTTTCTTTCTTTCCAAAAAACGGATCTAATAATTTAATAATAAATTTTGGGAATGAAGAAAAAATGTGTAAAATAATCATTGATAAAATACGGCACATTAAATGTAATAAAGTGAAAACTAAATAGTCAATGACTAAAGGAATATGAAAAAATTAAATTTGAAAACATATGCTTACAACAAAATTTATTTAATTCGTTTTTATTATATAATAACATATCTATTTTATTTATTTAATTAAACATATGTCTAAAAATCCGTAAATATACAAAAAAAAAATTACAAATTAAATATAGGAGTATATAATAAAAAATAGATCAAAAGTGTGTTATATTTAAATGCATATAATATATTTTAATTTAATATAAATTTTTTTATTTAAGAAGTAGTTTAAAAAAATCTAAGGGTATTTAATTTTTGGTGGATGGAAAAATAAGATTTTATTTTTGTATAATAAATGACGAGTTTAAATCCCTAATACATTGACAGATCTTATTAATCTTAACCTTAAACTTTTCCATTCCCCTAGAATTTAGGCGCATCATTAATAATCTAGGCCCCGTTTGGAAAAACAGCTTAATTAAGAGCTTATGGTATAAGCGCTTATGGCATAAGAGCTTATGCTGTAAGCGCTTAAATTTAACAAGTTGTTTGCGTTTGGATGCACATATTGAAAAGAGCTTATACGTAATCAAAGCGTTTGGATACATTTTTACATAAGCACTTATTAGTAGTTGAGATTAAAAAATTAAAAGCTAAAGAACTAAAATTATTATAAATAAAATTAATGTTTAAAAATTATATTTTTAAAAATTATCATGCACCTATCAGTCACATATAAACACACCTATTTTTCCTTTTTTTGAACAAAACACAATTTAAAACAAGCAAATGAATTTAAAATTAATATAAAATCATCATTAAAAATAAAATAAAATATCAAACATCACAATACGTCGATATAAGTTAACAATAACTGAGTGCATACATTTAAAACTTTATAACAATCATAAAAATAAAGCTAGACGGTTGTAGGCATCCCATCTCTAATAGCGTCTCTAACTCGCTCCATTTCCCTAACACTTTCTTGAGTTGGTTCCTCCCATGTCACATCTTCAGAGGTAGTCTCATTAGCATCAACATTGTACTCTAGGTCAACATTCTCATCAAACAAAAGAAATTTTGTATCACCTGTGTCGTTCCTTCTTATGAAATTATGTAAAGCCATACAAGCAACAATGATGTGAGTTGCGGTTTTCACCGGAAATGACGGCATGTTGCCTAGTATTCTCCATCTAGCCTTGCAACATCCAAATGTCCGTTCAATCGTGCTTCGGAGACTGGAGTGCAAATAATTAAACACTTCATTTCTTCCTCTAGCTCTAGGCCCTAATCTAAAATGGGGGAGATGATATCTGGTGGTTTTGTAAGGTCCTAAGTAGCCAATAAAATTAGGATAGCCAGCATCAACAAGGTAATATTTACCTGTAAATAAAGTGTACAATAATTTAAATACACACATTGGTGACAAAATAGAAGTTGCTAACAATATTTAAAGAAAAATAGAAGTTACTAACCATGAGGAGGATGTGGAAAATGCAACCTAGGCGTGCGCAAAGCATCCATAAAGATCCTAGTGTCATGTGCAGATCCCTCCCATCCAGCTAACACAAATGTGAAACACATATTGAAATCACAAACAGCCATTACATTAGTTGTTGTATATCCCTTTCTAGAAGTGTAAGGAATTTGATGTTCAGCTGGGACTATCAGTTTCACATGAGTGCCATCTATAGCACCAACACAATTCTTAAAGTAAGGATAGTATCTTTTATCACTTCTAATTTGATGGGGTGTATTTCTAAAGGCAGGGTCAACAGGCTTAATAATATCACTTGCAAGTGCAAGCACAGCATTTAAGACTCTGTGGAATTGTCTGGAAATGGTCTCTCCAAAATGTTGGAATCTCTCCTCTGCATTACGAATGGAGCATGGCTGTCCTAAAATATATAAGAAACACCCAACCTGCTCATGAATCCCCAAGCCTCTTATTGGTTTTAGGCCATAATGACATTCCAAAACATTACATAATTGTAAAAACACATTTTTTCTCATCCTGAATTGTTGATAACAACGAATATCATGTCCATTCATAATCTCTTCAACCCATGAATGTCCTTGTAATTCAGAATCCCTGCATGCACTTTTATCCACATGATTTAAGAAATACTTTGCGGGTAAACAGATCAAATAATACAGTGCATTTTTCTCAAATCTCATGGCAAAACTTAGCAATTATCTTATTTATCATCAAGGAAGCACTTTTATCACTGTATCACCAAGCAATCACGGCAAAATACAAGACTAAAATTGCTACTATGACATACAATAAATTAAAACATTCACATCACAGAATCCAGTACCCAATCAAATCAGAAAGCAAGAACAAGCATACAAGCTCAATCATCAACAGAGAGTCATTACATTAGAGAAGAAAAATTAACTGACCGAGAGGGAAAGGAAAAGGAAGTGACGATGCTGGAAGAAATTATAAAATAGGTTATTCTTGTCACACCAAAAAATAACTAGAATGATGCATGACAATCAGAACCAAAAATCTGCTTACTATTTAGGGAAAATAGAAGGAAAAGAATGATGCTTACCTTTGATTTTTAGGAGAAGAGGCTCGGCCAGAGAGAGAGAGAGAGAGGGAGGAGCGCGACCGGAGGAGAGGAAGAAGAAACCGCTGCCGGAGGAGAGAAAGGAGATGAGCGCCGAAGGAGAAGAGGAAGGAAGAGGCACAAAGCTGCTGCTACAGTTCTGCTTCCTGAGAAGAGCTTTAGTATAGTTTAGGGTTTCTAATTAGGAGAAAATAAAATAAAATGTTGTGTGAAAAATAGGGGTCATCCGAATTCGAAGAGAGGATCTCATTAAAAGGTCCCATAAGCTCCGAATAAGCTGTTCCTGTCAGCTTATGAAAATAAGCTTAAAAGAGCTTATGGAGGGCTTATAAGCTATTTCGATAAGCTTATCCAAACGCGCACAAAAGAGCTTTTTCTATAGCATAAGCTCAAATAAGCTGTGCAAAAGCTCTCCCAAACGAGCCCCTAATGATGAATAGCCTTGAAACCATATATGTTATAAATTACTTCGTTTTCCCATAACAAAATGGAAATTAAAGGGAATATTATTAAAATATTAAAAAATTTGGGGCAAGATCAAAACAATTAATGGCCCTAGAAACTAAATTCTTGGGGCATCTTCCAATACACGCCTATTTAAAATCAGCTCGAAAAAAAACAGTTGAGAAATTAAATAATTTTTTTAAGGAGATTTAATCAATAAATTTTTTGTACATAAAATCCTGTCTAATTAAAGAATAAAATTTTCGATTCATATAGTAAATATCATATTTTCTTATTATGATTTCATTTACATACCTAGATTCTTAAATAATCAAGCTACTTGCTTTCTTATTTATTTTCATTACCTTTAATCTACTAAACAGGATAAATTGGCCTATTTTTAACTATTATTTTCAAATTTAAAAAGCAATATTCGGTTTTTTTATAAAAAATTCATACGTTCTTATTATGATTATATTTATGAAGCTATTTACTTTGCAATAATTTTTGAGAAAATGACATTAATTTGCGGAATGATAGCCATTAATACACTGTATAGGATAAGAAAATGATGGAAAGTGTTATTAAAAAAAAGGAATAGACAAAAGGAAAAAAATGAAAAACAGTCACAGTCAACCTTTAGAAGACGCGAAAAAAATTAAATATGAGTACACTGAAATAAAATAATTGGGGACCTGGAATTTGAAGGATTCTTCATCTTTCGTAGAGAATTGCATCAACTAATAGCTTCCATGTAACATTCCAAACACAATATGGTCTACTCATTGTGTCCACTAGTAGCAACGTCACGAATAACTGCCTCAATTGGTGATCGGATCCTAACACGCTTGATTCCTTTATTCCATCTATAAACTCTTTATCATCAGCAAGTAAACCTAGAGCAAAACATGCATCCCGGAAAGTTTTAAAAATCTGACCATTTACAGTTTTGATGATATCAAAACTATACATCCCCTTTGGATAGTGAGTAATAGCCTCATATAGAAAATCTCTCCACTATCGGGTGGGATATAAGTTAGCCTTCCAATTGCAAATCCTTTTTTCCTAATATGCCACGACCTAGTCTCACCATCAAAGACAAACATCTATGGATATTCAGCATAGGTTAGATTCCTCCCTGTTTCAAATTTTTTATTTGCTTCAAACCTTGCTAAGAACATGGTAGCCAAATCCTGATGCCTTTCAACCACGTTGTCAATTCTATCATAATCACTGAATATAATAGATTGCTCGTTTGGGAGATGGAATGATAACCTATGAACTGGAGGCCACTTGTCATGAATATAGTATTGGAATATTCTCCACACTGCCTCACATGGAGATAAATACCTGCAGTCATAATACTGCTTTATCTCATCCACAACTTCATCTTGGATTTTGTCTTTACATCGACTGGAAATCTCAACAGAAACCCTGTCAGGACCCTTGTTCACGTACTTGAACAAATACTTAATCGCATTGGACTTGTTGCAATATTCCATGTTGATATGGGCTTGATATCTCATTAGAAGTCCGGGGTTGTAAGGGACAACATACCTAGTATTTAACTGAACTCCCTTCTTCGAAACATGAATGCCAGTTTCCCTTCTTCTACACTTGGGATACCCTTCTTCATCAATAGTGGTTGTATTTTGAAAATCTTTTGGATAAAATTTCTCACATCGCCCATCTTTCATGCACGTGGAAGACTTGTTTGCTAAGACACATGGACCGTGCATCATGTAATTAGACACAACAGTTGATAAAGAAGGATATAAGGCAGGATCTGGTAGTTCGGCTGAGATGATCTTGTCAATGTCGTTCCCAGTTTTCAATTTATTTTCCTCATTCAACCATATCAAGATATGAGCATGGGGAAACCCTCTCTTTTGAAACTCAACTGTATACATTCCTGCATTAAATTCACAAAATTAATTTACAGGATGATAAAACTTACGGGATTGAACAAAAAATATTTTTCATTTAAAAGTTTTAATGTAAAAATTACCTGCAAACACCTCTCCAAATATATGTTCCTTCTTTAAATCATTCATGAGACTGTCGAGTTTCATCTTAAACACTTTGCAGACAATATCAGGCCTCTCATCTGCCCGGTGGCCTCTTTTAGTGACATGATTATCAATCTCCCTCCATTTTTCATTGCACGTCATTGTTATGAACAAATCCAAGTATCCAAAATGTTTGCAAATTGCCATGGCATCTTGACAATTGTTGAACATGAATCGAGGACCACCAGTGAAAGAGGGAGTCAATATGACACGTTTCCCAACAGAAGAAGGTCTGATATCACCCCTATTGACAGCTTCTTGTAAACCGGATAACACATCTGATCTAATCACATTTTGATTATTCCTGATGAAAGACAATCTTCGGGACTCCACCGTCGTGTAGCAATCAACAACAAATTGTTGGAATAGACGTCCTGTATTTACTAAATTTCCGTGCTCAAGATTCCTCTCTTGCATGTGGAAAGCTAGAAACTCCCTTAGTGTAACATTTAGCCTTTTGCTCCCACTTTGTTGTATCTGATCCTCTCGTAATGGAATACCTTCCTTGAAACCATCTTCCCCAAAGGGAAATAATAAGGGGTACTGGAGTGGAATGAAGGAAGGATGAGTCTCATGGAGACGTTGAAGACCTTCGCCATGTTTACTAACAATAATATCCCTTCCTTTATCCATATTGTCAAAGTCACCAACAATTAATGCTGCCACCTCATCGACCGAAGGCACATTGTAAGTTTTAGGGTCCTTACGTCTATTACGAAACAATCTGATATGGAAGTTTGTTGTAGAATCCATTTCAATAAAATCCCTAGCCTTACGAAACGAGTGGACCAACTTATTTTCCTTATCAACCATTGCTGTCAGTTCACTAACCAAAGAATGATCTAGTGACTGTTGACCCTGACCAAGACTGAAAAATAAAAAGAGTAATGAACTTGAAGAGTTATTGAATACACACGAAAAAAAATTGTAATATGCCGTTAGAAAACAAAAATTAAGCTTTTTTTTTTAATTACCTGAAGTGCTTTAATCTATTCCCAACCTCATTTTGAGTGTCATATATGAATAGCTGCGCAAACTTAGGAGCAGCACCCTCAGAAGGTAGAAGACTGCTTATACGGTGGAAGTTTTGACCACTTAGAATAAACTGTGGAGGTCCATTTCCATCGTTTATGCCAACCTCAACCTTACCACCGATAGATGTAAACGAAAATAAACTATTATATGCCCTTATGTTTTCCTTAAACTGCTTGGACCTTGAATCTTTGTTGGATAGCAAATTGAGGGGGTTTTTTCAACATTGGAAGGTGAACTTTGCCTCTCATGCAACACAATGAAAATTCAGGATTCATACTATGTCTTCCTTTTGCTACCCGCTCATCATACCACATAATAGAATTGCGGGGAACTCTTTCATGGCTAATCGGAATGACTCTTGTGTCAATTTTTAAATTTATCTTGTATTGATGCTGAGATGGTCTGAAATCACTAGAGCTATGCCCTACACCAAAATTATGAAAGGAATATACATTTCCTTCAGTGATAATCCGGTCAAAGCGGTGCACAATCGTCTTCCTTGCAAAGGCATGAATCTTATCCCCCTGTATGCAAACACAACATAAAAGATATTTGGAGTCAAAAAATTACTCGGGGAAGAGATTTGAAAGCTGAATACAGAAGCAAATTAATATTTACCTTGTTATCCATGAGATAAAGATTGTAGGAAAATGGAAGATTCGACTTGTCGACAACAGCACCATATTAAGCCTTAACAACCCGGGCAATTATTGTCCATTCATCCTTTGTTGGGTTAATTTAGGAAAGATAGCTTATAAACAGGATTCATAGTGAATTGAGCAGAAGAAATATGGATACACGAACAAAGAAAAAAGAGCAAGTATTTTTTGTACATCACTCTTATGCACTTTCGAATATCTTTATAGGGGGGTGAATAAAGAAGGTTAGGAGAACAAAAATGGGAATGGGAAGAAAGGGATGAGGGGGAAGGCTTATCGGGATTTTGGGAAGATGGAACAATAAGAATAATGGAGGGAGGGAGAACCGAGAAGTGGAAAGGATGAGAGGGGAGGAAAATTGGAAAATGAAGAAAGATTGAAACTGGAAAATGAAAGGCTAGAACATTGAATGAAGGCAACATGCATAATGATTGCAGATTGGGAACTCACAAGTAGTCATTTTAGCCTTAATGACTATTATTGATTTCCTTTTTTCCCATAAAACGCATGATAAGAAGACAATCAAAATAACTTAGGGAAAATCGAAATAAGAAGAGAGAGAGGATTGAGAATATAAACTTGATTAAATCCAATGTTTTGTATAAAAACCATGGTGAGAGACAATAAGAATTGAAGACTTCATAAAGGAAGAATGAGAGTCCTGAGCATGCCACGTAGGATTCAAAAGCCTTAATAACCAATCAAAACAATCCACGTCAGATTATAAGGGGACCTAGAATTTGCCCTAATTGTATATACTATGGATTATTAAGATTCGCTTGACAAAGTATTAATGCAATTATAGTTAATAAACATTTCAGGTAAAAAGCATTTACGAAAAGAAAATTGTATTTACCAAAAAAAAAATCAGTTAAAAAGCTTTCAATACATTTCATGACGATAAGGATATTATTTTTGAAACCGATAATGATATTTGTCAGTGGTAATTGGATACAAAAACTTAAAATCATTAAATAACACTATAAATTATCATTATCATCAAGAAAAATATTTTAAAAACAATTTATTGAGACTGTATTCTGAATGAAAATATCTCAATTATTGCTTTTGTTAAAAGCTTCACCTTAGTTATTATTTAGATACTCCATTCAAAATAGCTAATGATTAGATAAATATCTGTATTTATTTTCATCCATACTAGCATTTATTCTTTCACAATTTTCCACTCATTAATTCCAGCATGTACTGTGGAGTAAGTGTAAGTAGCCAATCGGTTCTGTGGAGTAATTCCAATTTACCAGGACCAAGTACTATAACTACAAAATGGGGCATCTCAATCATTCTTTATCAGTTTATCATCTTCATCTCCTCGAGTAATGATTTTCTTTTTGTCTTTCAAATTTTGCTACTGATACGGTATACTACTCCAAATTTCATTTTCTTTTCATGTTTCCCACTTTAATTTGCCAAATTTGATCTATTTCTGATGTAGAAACCTTTTTTATATTGTAAGTGAATTTAATGTTTAGTTCTCTTTCTATTTCCTATGTGATCATTGAGAATATAAGAGAGAATTCAAAGTAATTCAAAGTAAAAGAAAAAAATGTGGACTGAGAAATTAATAGAGATATTTGTGATAGGTTAATGGGTGAGTGGTAATTTATTAGTCTACGGAATTTTAGTAAGTGATGGGTGAGTTCCTGAGTGGTAATTTATTAGTGAACTTTTGAATTAATTAACCAATAAGGGTATAAAGGGAAAAAATAGAATAAAATGCATTGGAGTTGCAAAACTACAACCATTTTAAAATTTAACAAAAGCTAAAAGTATAACCATTTTGAAACGGAGGGAGTATAAAATCATATCCTATATGTTTTGATAACTAGACAAGAATACATAGCGCAAAAACCAATAAAACCGTGGACAACCCAAAAACCACCCTACCCAATAAAAACCCATCAAAAGGGGAGAAAATCACAATACCAAAACCAAAACTAGCCACTAAGGAAACAACAACTACAACACACAAAAAAGCCCTAGAACGAAAACAAAACCCAAAAGCATCAAATCAAACAAACTCACATGGAGCAAGCAAAACAACCAAGACATTTTCCTTTGTAGAAAGCAACAAGAGCATCTACGATCTCCATCACGCATAAAATTAGGTCGCAATTTGATTGAAGACAACAACATTTGTATATTCATGACCATGCCAAATGTTTTCCCATAAAAAATGCACTCTGCACCCTTGTCAGAACACCCATGGGTATCAAACGCCTCGTCGGCAAAAGCATCATCTCCCTTCCTTTAAGTCTAATATTTACATCTGCAACCTCCGATGCAGCAACCACACTAAGAGTCATAGCCCGATGGTTCTTCTTTCTGCCTGTCATCTCAACTGGACTGGGCGAGCCCCTCTGCCCACCATGGCGGGTCAAGTTGAGAACTTAAACTCAAGAAGACATCCTTAGTCTTCACCTTTCAGACACGGTGTCTTGTGGACTTGTTGACTGGGCGAGCCCCACTGCCCAACATGGCGGGTTGAGCTGTAAAGTAGGCGACCCGCCCCCGATAGCTTTAATGTGGAATCAGGGGAATGTAAAGTGAGATAAATCCATAAAAGGGCTAAATTCTCCCTGTAAGGACCGTTGGGACAAGTTATAAGGCCCAATGGTCCATAAATTAGGGTTTTTAACCAGTTCCCTTATAAATAAGGGGTATGAATCTTGTAAAAGGATCTTTTCCCAACTTATACCTAAAACAACTAGGTTTTTATGAGGGGCTCTTCTATCTATAGAGCACTCAGATCTAGATTGTTCTTATTGTCCCATTTTTGGAACAATTGGCGTCGTCTGCGTTGGATCTGTAACACCCCAAATTTTGGGTTGAGGGTTACATAGTAAAATTGCGGAAATTAAAACCTCTCAGAAAACAACTCAATTTTTCAAAAGCCAAACGTCTCTCAGAATATTTAATCGATAATATACTCATAATTAATAATTATTACGCGGAATCATAAACGAATAAATATTACAAAAATAATGAACGCTCAACAGCGTACTCAAAATTAAACAGCGGAAGTCCTCTTAAACAACAATTGTCTTCTTCAGATTCTTCCATGCTTCTGTTGTGCACTCTGATTAATGTTCTTCAAGAGATAAAGATCATCACCTTGTCTGTCTCTGGCGTTAAGCGCCCAAACACAAACAGAAAGGGTTAACTCTTAAAACAAACAACAAATAACAAGCAACATGTTGAACATAAATAACAGTAACAATATTTTCACCATACAGGAACAACAACTTAACGGCATTATCCAAAAACATCAACAGTAATAACTCAAAACTTAACAGCATTATCCATTTTAAAGAAATAGAAAAAGTTGATCCGCTTTGTCTTATTGACAACGTTGTACTGCGTCTTGTAATATGTGACCGTAAGAACTCTGACGCTTGTCACGTGATGGCTTCAACTTTTCCTTGGCACGTGGCTTTGCAAGATGTAGACTGTAGTTGGGCTAATTTCTTGAATGATATAGTCTCTTGCTTAGCTGACTACAATGACTTCTTTTAGACGATTCTTCTCTTATGTTCAGACAGTGCTTTTCTTCTGTTCTGATTAGACAATGCTTGTGTAGATGAGACTTCTCTTGACATGAAAAAAGAGCATTTTCCTCTGATTAGACAATGCTCCACTTGATATATATATATATATATATATATATATATATATATATATATATGCTTAAATGCACTTTTTGCCCCTGATAATTCACATTGTTGCAAATTGTACCCCTCTAAGTTTTTTGTCACCAAATGTACCCCTCTGAATTTTGAGATGAGCACTTTATGCCCTTCCGTCAGTGCGCCGTTAAAAAAATTGACGGAAGGGCTGACGTGGCATGCCACGTCATTAAATGAGTTTCAGAAATTGGAAAAAGGAGTGGGGGAGATTCGAACACAGGATCAGGAAGTGGCAAAACACTCCTTTAGCCAGTTGAGCTACAGAATCAATTAAAAATATTATGAACAAACTTTAATTTATATGATAAATAAAGAACACAATCAAAAGAACAAAATCAACCCCAAAATCAACCTAAAAATCCCCTGCGACCTCCACCTCCTCCTCAATCACGTTTTCTTCTTCTTCTTCTTCTTCTTCTTCTTCTTCTTCTTCTTCTTCCACCTCCACCTCCTCCATCCCACCACCACCACCCACCACTGTCACAACCAAAACCCCATCACTACCAAACCCTTAACCAGAAGCACCACAGCAATAACAACCAAAGGCTATCATAGATCTGAATGCTGTTGCTCTTCCCCTTCCCCTGAAATCGAACAGCAACCAAACCCTCGTTCTCCCTCTCTCGTTGTTCTCCCTCTCTCGATCTCGTTCTCCCTCTCGGCGGTGAACACGCGGCGCGGTGGCTGTTTTGCTCGCCGCCGCGGCAAGCGAAGGTTGTACATGCGGCGGCGCAGTGGCCGTACGCGGCGGCGCAGTGGCCGTACACGGCGGCGCAGTGGCTGTTCGCAGCGGCGCAGTGGCTGTTCGCAGCGGCGCAGTGGCTTGTGATATGGAGGACAGTGGCATGGTATGTGGCTAAAGTGCTGATTTGGTGCTTCCATGGTTAGATTATGTTTGATTTCTGGTCTTGTTTGATTTCTGGTATGGTTAGATTATGTTTGATTTCAAGGTTGTGGCTTGTTTCAAGGTTCTGGTCTTTTATGTTCTTGATTTCTGCTTTTGATTTCTGGGTTGATTTTGGTTGTGACAGTGGTGGGTGGTGGTGGTGGGATGGAGGAGGAGGAGGTGGAGGTGGAAGAAGAAGAAGAAGAAGAAGAAAACGTGATTAAGGAGGAGGTGGAGGTCGCAGGGGATTTCTTGGTTGCTTATGGGGTTTATTTTGTTATTTTGATTGTGTTGTTTATTTATCATATAAATTAAAGTTTGTTCATAATATTTCTAATTGGTTCTGTAGCATGACTGGTTAAAGGAGTGTTTTGCCACTTCCTGATCCCGTGTTCGAATCTCCCCCATCCTTTTTTCCAATTTCTGAAACTTATTTAATGACGTGGCATGCCACGTCAGCCCTTCCGTCAATTTTTTTAACGGCGCACTGACGGAAGGGCATAAAGTGCTCATCTCAAAATTCAGAGGGGTACATTTGGTGACAAAAAACTTAGAGGGGTACAATTTGCAACAGTGTGAATTATCAGGGGCAAAAAGTGCATTTAAGCATATATATATATATATATATATATATATATATATATATATATATATAAATGATAAGAGTATTTCCCTGAAATACATAATAAACAAAGTTTAGGGAAATTCTTATCTATCATAGTTGTATTCCTAAAAATTGTTATCATCCAAAATATGAGAAACGTTCTAAGATCATTTGAACTTAACAAAACAGTGGGAAATCAAGGCAATAATGACATGAAACATAGAGTGAAATGCGAAAAGGCAATATTGGAAATTGTTTGCCAATAAATGCCTTGGAAGAAGGAAAATGACTCATGATTGCAAAGTAAATGCTAGTGGGCGCGTGGGGGAAGAACCCGAGACACATGACGGTTGAGTAAGGCCCAAGTCAAATCAATAGAATGATAGCGACGTTTGTGGATTTCGGGTTTTGAAATTCAAAAAATCCGCCTCCAACACGTCGCGCCATGTTAGGGGTAGCTGAAAGAAGAAAGCAAAAGTATACGCCACGTGATTGCTGCTCACTCAACAGGAAGTAACCAGGCGCTGGGCGACCAACTTGGACTCAAGAAGACACCTTTAGTCTTCACCTTTCAGACACGATGTCTGGTGGACTTGTGGACTGAGTGAGCCCCTCTGCCCAGCATGACAGGTCGAGTTGAGAACTTAAACTCAAGAAGACACCCTTAGTCTTCACTTTTCAGACACGGTGTCTTGTGGACTGGGCGAGCCCCTTTGCCCAGCATGGTGAGTCGAGCTGTAAAGTAGGCGACCCGCCCTCGATAGCTTTGACGTGGCATCAAGGAGTGTAAAGTGAGATAAATCCATAAAAGGGCCGAATTCTTCTTGTAAGGACCGTTAGGCCAAGTTATAAGGCCCAACAGTCCATAGATTATGGTTTTTAACCGATTCCCTTATAAATAGGGGCGTGAATCTTGTAAAAAAATCTTTTCCCAATTTATACCTAAAACAACTAGGTTTTTATGAGAGACTCTTCTTTCTAGAGAGCACTGATATCTAGACGGTTCTTATTGTCCCATTTCTAGAACATCAACTTTACTTAAAATTAAAATTAAATATCAATTTTGACAAACTATTACTTAAATATAAATTTTGTTAAAAAAACTATGAATACGATTGATGATACTTTATATTATTAACCATATTAAAAAAATTAATTGTATATAATTTCAATAGGAAGTTACTGAATTTATTTTCTGTCCATGTCAAAAGCATTTTCCCTAGAAAATATTAATTGTTAATTTTTAAAATGCACATATAATTCAAAAATAGTATTTTAATTTGGAATGCCTCATTTTCATAAATTAGCATTTTTTTATAAAATATTTTTCTTTAAAATACTTATTTTTAAATTTAAAAAATACGTAATAACTAAATTAATTCGAAGAAAAAAAACCCAAATTTCACTGAGGCCTTCGAGTTTGAAAGTTGAAACACAATTGTTGGTCTGTTGACCCAAAAAAAAGTACTTCAAATTCAATCTATCTAGTTAATTCACACTCACACTCTCCTGCTGGCGGCGCCTGCCTCTTGCAAACAAAACCCCACACCTTCTTCCCTCTTCACTTCTCACTTCTCAGAGGCATTTCATCAAACATGTCAGCTAAGTGGCGCGCCCTGCAACATCGCCACCGCTACACCTACAGCGCCGTCGTCTTCCCCCCTTCATTCCTCCACTCCCTCCATCACCTCCTCCCTCACTCTCCCTCCTTCCATTCCACCCTCCTCCACTTCACTTCCCTCACCTCCACCTACGCCCAGCTCCACCACGCCAAGGAGCTCGCCTCCTCCTTCTCCGACCTCCTCCTCCGCTCCCAACCCGAATCCGATCCCGTGATCCGCATTGCCTCCGAACTCTACTTGGAGCTCCTCTTCCTCGAAAACTCCTCTCCCTTGCACCGGACCCTTCTCTCCCCTCTCGCAAAGGTTCGAACTTTCGGTTCCACTACTGCTGGGTCGTTCAGGAAGCTCTGTGAGGACTATGGCTGCGGGAAAGGGAAGCGGTTCTCCGTGTCGCGCGCCGCGTTGTCGGTTCTAGGCATGCCTAAGTTGGGGTGCCTGCTCGATGTCGTCGAGGGTTGTGCCGTTTTGGTGGCTTGGAATGTCGTTCGGGGATTGAACGGCATCGTTTTGGAGGCTGATGAGTTGGCCCGCCCTTCCCCTATTGCCATGGAACAGTGCCAGGAGGCTCTATCTTGCTTGTATTACTTGCTTCAGAAGTTTCCTTCCAAGTTCAGGGAATTGGGTGGTTCTGAGGGTGAGAATATTGTGGTTTCAGAATTAGAAGTGGAAGGTTATTCAAGTGTGATGGAGGGGATTGTGACTGTTGTTTTGAGATTGTTGAATTCCCCTGTGTTCTCCCGGGATTGCTTTGTGGCTGCTGGGGTTGCTCTCTGTGCTGCTCTTCAATTGTGTGTCAGTTCACAAGAGCTTGGCTTGGTCTTGATTCAAGGTATTTTTAACTTAGAGGTCTTAAATACGGGAGGTGTTGACTGCTGTGAGAGTGAATTTAGGAATGCCATTGGGAAAATTCCTTGTAAAGGGGATGTGTATTTAGGATTATGTAGTCTTTCTGTGCTCAGCAGACTTTGTCTCATAAGGGGGATTCTTACTGCAGTTTCTAGAAACTTGCTTAACACTCATTTTACTGCTTTAAATGGCTATGGCGTTGGAGAGGACGGGGGAAGGTGTGTTAAGACTATATTGTATGATGGAATTTTGCCTGAGCTGTGCAAACACAGTGAGAACCCTTTTGATAGCCATTTCAATTTTCATGCATTGACTGTGATGCAAATTTGTTTGCAGCAGATAAAAACATCGATATTATCAAATCTTACTGATCTGTCAGGAAACTATGATCCTATTCCTGAGGAAATGGGGATGCGAATACTCAGGATTATTTGGAATAACTTGGAGGATCCTTTGAGTCAAACGGTGAAACAAGTTCATCTCATTTTTGATCTTTTCTTGGACATTCAATCATCTCTCTGTTGGTCAGATGGTGGTGACAAAATAAACAAATTTCTGCAGAAGATTGGATTCGATCTTCTTTCACTGGGGTCACGATGTAAGGGAAGATATGTTCCTTTATCATTGCTAACCAAGAGGTTGGGAGCAAAGAAAATGTTGGATATGAAGCCGAATTTGCTATTTGAGACAATACAGGCATATGTTGATGATGATGTCTGCTGCGCTGTCACATTATTTCTCAAGTGTTTTCTTGAGTATTTGCGTGATGAGTACTGGGAGAGTGATGGCATTGAAGGTGGTTATGCTCTATACAGAGGGCTTTGTCTTCCCCCAGTTCTATATGGGCTAGCTTCTGGTTTCTCAAAACTCCGCTCCAATTTAAATACTTATACTCTGCCAGTTTTACTGGAAGTTGATGTGGATAGTATATTTCCTATGCTTTCTTTCATCTCTGTTGGGCCAACTGGGGATGAAAATGGACTGCAATATCCGGAGATTGTTTGTGCAAACTTGGAAGTGAGTCTGGAACAGAGAATTGCAATTCTAGTTTCATTGCTCAAGGTATCTCGGTCACTTGCTTTGGTTGAAGGGGATATTGATTGGTATGAAAATCCTTTTGCAAATGAAAAAGAGCCTGGACTAGGAACAGAAAGCCAAGCTCTTGTGTGCATAAAGGGAATAAATGTTAAGGTCCATGTTCAGTGGCTAGTAAATGCATTGACCCACGTGGATGAGTCACTACGTGTAGATGCTGCCGAGTCTCTTTTCTTAAACCCCAAGACAGCTAGTCTGCCTTCTCATTTAGAGCTTACTCTAATGAAGGAAGCTGTGCCTTTGAATATGAGATGTTGCTCCACAGCTTTTCAGATGAAGTGGAGCAGCTTGTTTCGTAAGTTCTTCTCCAGGGTTCGAACTGCCCTGGAGAGACAATTCAAGCAAGGTGGCTGGAACCCTCTTGAGCACGATGAAGGTAATGAAGTGCATCATTCAAAAGGGAATAAGGAATTGCCAGTTGAAAGAGCTGATGATCTTTTTCACTTTATGAGGTGGTTGAGTGGCTTTTTATTTTTCTCATGCTATCCTTCTGCTCCTTATAAGAGAAAAATAATGGCGATGGATCTCTTCTTGATTATGATAAATGTTTGGTCTATTAAGTCGTCAGTTAGCGAGGAATTTAACAGTTCTTTGTCGGGGAATCATCTCTATCCTTACGGCAAGGGAATGACTTCATCTGATTCAACTCTATTGTTAGTTGGATCAATTGTTGATAGTTGGGACAGGTTGAGAGAGAGTTCATTTCAAATTTTACTCCATTATCCAACCCCACTACCTGGAATTTCAAGTGAAGAGATGCTGAAGAAAGTAATTTTTTGGGCTAAGAAATTAGTTTACAGTCCCCGTGTAAGAGAAAGTGATGCCGGAGCTCTAACTTTACGGCTTATATTTAGAAAGTATGTGTTGGAGCTAGGTTGGTTGATTGAAGATTCATTCAATGTTGTCCATTTAAACTCAAAGTATGAATTGGAAAATGAGGTTAATCAGTCAAGCAAATTCAGGAATCCCGTGATCCTGTATTTGAAATCAATGATTGATTGGTTGGATGCTGGTGTAAAATATGGGGAACAAGATCTTTCTAAGGCATGCAAGAACAGTTTTGTCCATGGTGTATTACTTGCTTTACGTTATACTTTTGAGGAACTGGATTGGAATGCTGAGGTCGTATCAACTATCATCTCAGAGATGAGATACTTGTTGGAAAGACTTTTAGAGCTTGTGGTTCGGATAACTTCATTGGCACTATGGGTGGTTTCTGCAGATGCTTGGTGTCTGCCTGAAGACATGGATGAGATGGTTGATGATGATAATCTTTTGTCTGAGATACCTGACAATGAGAACGGATATATACCTTCATCTGAAAATGAGAACAGTAATTCAAAGCCTTCCCCTGATGCCAGATCATCGGAACAGGTTGTCATGGTTGGTTGCTGGCTGGCTATGAAAGAGGTACTTAAGCTGAAGTCTTTAACAATGTGTAAGAAATGTTAATTGCATTGGATTATAATAGGTTGTTCTTAGAAAGGATGAAGCAGAAAGAATAAAGGTTTCAATTTATAATCAATTATGCCTTGACTGATGATAATACTTTCCTTAGAATTACTTGTTTTTAATTCTAGAAATGATGCCAACATAACTTATTTACAAATCATCACATATTGTTTGTTTCAAGCTAGAACTGCGTTAAAGCTGTTCATTATACGATGCAAAGTTTGCAATAATTTTTGTTTTTTTTGTTTCAATTGTTGTTTCCCTATGTTTTCTTCTTCAGGTTAGCCTTCTTTTGGGGACTATCATAAGAAAGGTACCATTGCCAAGTAGTGCACATTCGGATTTATCTGAGCTAGAGGGCCTTTCTGTTAACGCTGCTGGCGTTTCATCTGATCCTGTGCTTGATTTGGAACAACTTCAAACAATTGGAAATCATTTTTTAGAAGTCCTCTTGAAGATGAAGCATAATGGTGCAATTGATAAGACGAGGGCTGGGTTCACAGCACTTTGCAACCGCTTACTTTGCTCAAGTGACCCAAGGTATTGATATTGTCACTGTTTTTGTTTATATGAAATGCTTTATTGATCTTGCATGTGAAGTTTTTTGTAGTAGACAGAGAAGGATGAAGAGAGAGGAAAGAAATGCTAAATATAGGAAGATTCTATAAATATAGTGTGTAATGACATGATACAAGTACATAATACAAAGAACTATCCCTGTTTTTACCTGTACCATAGTTATCAATCCCTGATAGGGTGCAGAGTGGGTAATCCCAGTAACACTACCAAAATTGAAGGCGTATTCAGAATCAGAGACTATGCAGTGTGAATGAAAAAGACACTTCAGAGGGTGATGAGACATAGAAAGATGATGAGAGTATAGGAGTAAATTTTAGAAATGAGAAACGATATGATTAACAGAAAATAAAGAGAGGGTTGTGACAGGAAAGTTAGTGAAATGTAGGGAACTCTGAAGTCTGAATCACATCACATACTATACAACACATGTGTGTAAAACAGACCTGTAAAACCTGTGATAGAGGGGCGTGAACCCTGTATAAACAGAAAGCTTCATGAACACTGAACAGAGTTAAGAGAGACCTGTGCTTGGATGAGCAGGTTAACAGAGCACACTGGTTAGCAGGCCAGAGAGAGGATATGATATCCTTTAAAGAAATCGTTCTAGAAAGTACCCTGAATAAAATTAAAGAATGCAACACTAAAGTGAATCCATAAATATAATTTTAATCTCGTGACAAGTTTAGAGGCAATGAGACACTCTTAATGAAAGCTTTTATTTGTCTTTATTTCCTTCATAATATTGTTATTCTAAAATAATATAAGGTGTAGGGCTTGGAACTGAACCTTGGAACTGGACCCTACAGTTCTAAATATTATGTTGGCTATGGTTTTCAGAATTAGAATTTTAATTCATAATGACAATTCCAAGCAATTGAAAAAAATAATTAAATCAAGTAATCACAATTATTAATTTATTATACCCATAAATTCTAACTGCAAGAGGCCAATAATAAAAAAGGTGCACTATTTTTTGTGGCAACATGCAGTATAGGCTATACTTTGGTGCATTTAGTTGGAGTGTGTAACTCTTATGTTTAGGAGACTTCTCTGGATTTGCTATTGATTGCATGCAGGTTTAAGAGGTTGCATTTTCTGCTTTTGTACTTTTGGATAATGAATGCCTCATGTAGCTGGCCTTTGATGCTTTAGTATCGTTGCTGATAAATTACTGAAACTGTTAAGCTTTTCAATTCCTATTTCTTTCACTTATACCATCAATAGATAAAACACTGTCACGTGTATGACTAATGATTTGTTAAATTCTTATTTATGATTTTGTATAGAATTGTGTGTGACTCAAATGAAGGTTATATCAGTATGACCAAATTATTATGTTAGAAATCAGGTTTTTGTTGCTTCTTAGATGTCCGTCTTCCTTTTCAGACTTCATAGATTGACAGAGTCCTGGATGGAACAACTTATGCAAAGAACTATTGCCAAAGGACAAGTAGTGGATGACTTGCTGAGAAGAAGTGCTGGAATACCTGCTGCATTTACTGCTTTGTTTCTCTCAGAGCCAGAAGGCACACCGAAGAAGCTCCTCCCAAGAGCATTAAGGTGGCTTATTGATGTAGGTAATGGGTCTATGCTGAATCAGATTGAAAGTGATAACTTAAATGGTGACCCATGCAAGTCAAATGGTTCAATGGAAGGAAATAATTCTGCACAGGAAGCTGAAAGAAATGTGAAACAGATATTGTCAAAGATCAGAGATGAGGGTGTCATTCCTACCGTACATGCATTTAATGTTTTAAAAGCTGCATTCAATGACTCTAACTTGGCTACTGATACATCTGGTTTCTCTGCGGAGGCATTGATTTTGTCCATTCGCTCTTTCTCTTCACCATACTGGGAGATCAGAAATAGTGCTTGTCTGGCTTATACTGCTTTGGTTCGTCGCATGATTGGTTTCCTCAATGTTCATAAGCGAGAATCAGCACGACGAGCACTATCCGGGCTTGAGTTTTTTCATAGGTATGATTTTGCCTATAGGATCTCATTACTTTTGGCTATTGGATGCATTCCATATTAAAATATGTTCATATTTTTATTCCACGAAATTTACTGGTAAAAAACTCAGTTTATTGCTTCATGTATGTACCTCTGAAGCTTATAAGGATCTTAAATTGTTTGAATGAACCATACTGAGTCAGCAAGACCTTTATTGTTATGGTCAACTAGCAAGTGTTATTATGCAAAAAGAAACTTCGTTATTAATATGTAAGGCTTTCTTATCAGATATAAAATCTGCTTTGAGGAACTATCATATTGATTTTTTTAAACTGCTCCATAAAGTGATATTAAATAACAGCAAGCATGTACATTTCATTTTCTGCTTTTATTTTTAGTAGTAAATTTTTTGTCATATATAAACAATGTTAAAGAAATGCTATTAACACACTTAATATATTTTATTATTGGGTGAATTTATATGGGTCCCACAAAATAACCTTGGCCTTCTTTCTTTTGGTGAGATCTGCGTGAAATTTATTCACATAATCACATGTAGATAGATAGATAGATAGAGAGTTGATTTGTTTATTACCCAAGAAGTTTTGAACGGTAATTAAGAAAAGCATTTTTATATCCATTTTACTTACAATTTATAAAATTTGATAATTGTTGGATATATAAAGCCATTCTTGGGCTTTCATTTAATAGCATAAGTTTTTGAGGGAGTTGGTGTTTGACAATAATCATACATTGATATGCTTACCAATAAGTGGACAGAGGCTTACCTATTGGAAACATGGATATCTGCCATCATCATAAATGTAGTATTTTATCACTTTTTTATGTCAAGTAAAATCACTGTTTTCTGTGCTTTAATTTGTATATTGCCTGTTGATAGGTATATGGACATGATCAGATCCGTTATAGAAATAATCCACTTAGTATTATTTGTCCATCATTTTTATATTGCAGATGAAAGTAAAATGCACGAGTAACATCCTTGAGAGGGAATTTTGTATCACTTGTGATCTTCTTTCATACTGCCCCAACATAGACTTTTGCAGAATTTCCAAGTTGATACTGCTTTTAGAAATGTTAGAAATGTTTTCATGAAATCATGGGTTATATTCAGCCTATCAGCTCATTGTCTTGAGTTTATATATACATTCATTATTTCTAAATAGCACTATCTGTTATAGTTTGTATGTTCTGAGATAGTGTGAATAGTTGGCAACTAATGACTTCTTGACATTTTTTTTCTCCAAGGTATCCTTCACTGCATTCATTTCTGTTCAAAGAACTGGAAGTCGCAACAGAGTTTCTGGGTCCTGCATCTTCAGGAAATTTAGAATCTGTCCGGGGAAATAATCTGCATCCAAGCTTGTACCCAATTCTGATTCTTTTATCTAGGCTTAAGCCTTCATCAATTGCTGGGGAGACAGGAGATGAGCTCGATCCTTTCCTTCTCATGCCATGGATTAGGAGGTGCTCAACCCAAAGTAATTTGCGAGTTCGTGTTCTTGCATCTAGAGCTCTAACGAGTCTGGTATCAAATGAGAAGTTGTCATCAGTCCTTCTCAATATCGCATCTGAGTTGCCCTGTGTGGAAAACCTAGTCAAATCATCTACTTTTTCAATCGCTGTGTGTACAACTCATAGCTCCTACAGGATTTCCTTCAACTTGATTCATGGAATTCTCTTGCAGTTGAGTTCCCTGCTCGAGGCAAATTGTAGAAATCTTGCTGATAACTCAAAGAAAGATCGTATCATCGGTGACTTGATCCAAATTCTTATACCTCGGTCATGGATTGCAAGACCTACTCATTGTCCGTGCCCTATCGTCAACGAAACATTCTTAAGAGTTCTGGATCAAATGCTCAATATTGCAAGAACATGCCAAAGTACAAAAAATTTCGTTTCCATTCACAACCTGCTTTTGGAGTTGTCAATAGAATGCTTAGATTTAGAATCTTATGGCCTGTCATATTATGACCCAACCATTGCTGAACTTCGTGAACAAGCAGCCATTTCCTATTTCGGTTGTTTGTTTCAGGCATCTACAGATGAGGAAGAGGCAATCCATTTGCCACCTAGACATTCTCTTCCCAGTTCAAAATCATTGCCTGAACATGAAATGGAGAACTCATCCACTGGTCTTTTGGATAGGTTGGTTCGCTGCTTGTCAGATTCATCGTATGAAGTTAGACTTGCAACTCTGAAGTGGCTGCTGAAGTTCCTGAAAACAGCTGAATCTGGTGGTAAGGTCTGTGATCTTTCCATTAATGACATTCGGGTTGTTCAGCTGTGGGCTAAAACTAACCTTCATGGAACCTTGGTGAAGATTTTGGCATCAGAGAAGAACCACAAATGTATGAATTACATTCTGAGGATCCTTGTAGCCTGGAATTTGCTGCAGTTTGAGAAAGCTAGCCATGACAATTGCATTGGCACAAACTATGTTGGTGAAATGGACTTTGACTCTGTGTTGCAATTTTGGAATGAATTAGTTTCCTTGTACAAGCAAACAAGACATGCAAAGACCCGAGAAACTCTTGTTCACTGTCTTGGAGTATGTGCTAAGAGAGTTATTACGTTATTTGCATTTTCTTTTCTATCCAATGAAGGAGTGGGGTTTACGGTATGTGGCAAAACTAATCAGGAGGAGATGTTTGGTTTGTTGTTTGATTGCATTGTTTTTTTCTGCAACATGATTAAACAACATAGTTCATCATCTGAACTGGCGAGTATGCGCGAGGCAGCGGCTGGATCCTTGATAGCATCTGGTTTGCTTGAGCAGGCTGGGCTCCTTGGCTCTTTTGTATCTAGTAACCATATTCCCTCAGGCACTTCATCTTGTTTTGTAAAAAAGGAAGCTCTGAATTCATATGCTCATCATGTGCTTGATGCATGGCTCACATGCATCAAGCTTCTGGAAGATGAAGATGACTCAGTTAGACTGAGGCTTTCCTCAGATGTTCAAAAGTGTTTCACTTCAGAAAGAACTAGAAGCAACCTTCCTCCTGGACTGGTTCCAATCCAAGTAGATAGAGTGATAAGATTCTGCTTTGACCATCTCTCTTCTACCTTTGGTCACTGGATTGATTACTTCAGTTTCCTTTGTCAAAGCGTATTACACGCTGAAAGCTATGTAGCATCCCAAGGAGATCTTGTGAGGCGGGTTTTTGACAAGGAGATTGACAATTTTTATGAAGAGAAGCTGTTGATCAGCCAAATTTGTTGCTCCAACATGGAAAAGCTACCTATTTTAAAGTCCTCGGCTGACAGAGAGGAACTCATGAGCTATTTACATGGATGGAGGAATAGATTTTCCCAGCATTTGGTGTCATATGCTGAAAACCATATTGGGAAACAGGAAGGGAATGATTGGATAGGAGGCATAGGCAACCATAAAGATGCATTTTTACCCGTATATGCAAATTTACTCGGTTTCTACGCCCTTTCAAACTGCATTTTTGTTGTTTCTGGCAATAATGATGCTAAACTTCTCTCTGATGCAGTTGTGCTTGGAACAGCCATCAATCCTTTTCTTAGAAACCCTTTGATTGCTAACCTATATATGCTAGTCCTAAAATCACATGAGAAAATGACCGGTGGTGTTTCTAACAGCTTGTTCCCTGAGATGATTAATTCTTCTACCTGGGATAGTTTTAGTCCTTATTTTCTTCTTGGCTAGGATTTGCATACTAGTTGTGGTTTCACATGACGATTATGCAGAGCAGTTGTATCTATGTATTTGTTTTGTATTATTATTTTTTAAATTATTACTTGGCACTGATCAAACCTTGTAGGTCATGGATTGATTAATTGATAAATTTTTTACCCTCAATGAAATTATGGGTGAATTCTATTTTGAATGGCTGTTTCCTTACCCACCCTGTTTTGTGTTGATACTTGATACATGCTGTTTCAGTGCCCATTTGCTAGTGCATGTTTGAAAAATGCTGTCTGGATTCACGTTTGGATCAGACCCACGTTTCCAGAAGCAAGAAATAATTGTTTTTTGATTCTTAGATCTAGGTTTGGCCTCTCCAAACGTGAAATTAAACACACGCATAGTTAAGGGTGCATTTTCTTCAAAAAAGAAACAGCTTGTGAAGAGTTATTGCCATTTTTGGAGTTTCATCCTTCAAGAAAGTAAATGTTGTAGCTGTCTTTTCTAACATAATGTTTTTGGAATTCCAACTTGTGTTCTCACTTTTACCGAGGTTTAACTACACAAACACATTATTGGTTGGTAGGAAAATATTTGCAGAGGATAATTCATCATTTCAAAGAATTATCTTATGCAAAAAAAGCATTGAAGATAACCTCTTAGCGTACTAGTAAAGTGAAACAAAAAGATTGATGAACATATAAATAGTAGTAGACATCTAATACTGCAGTTCGTAGTAGTTAAAAGTTAAAACCCCCCACAAGTTAGCGGTAAAAAGAGTCTCTATTTCTATGTTCACTAATCAGTGCTACTGCTAAAAGTAAAAACGTGCACTTTAGATGATAAAGTACAAGAGTAATTGGTTCGAAAATAGCTGAGTTGGTAATACAACGAACGTACATTTATGACAAACTATAAAATTATTAAAACATTTATTGATTTTTTTATCAATTGTCATAGATTCATATTTTATTATCTCTAAAGTAAGAAATTAAATATATACCGTGTAACCATTTATGATGTAAGTCTAAAACTCTTCATTATCATCCACTAATTCCATTTAATCAATATTTAAAAGAGTTCTTATCGGTGGGCTCTAGAAAATTTGGACATTCAATCGACATACCGTTTAGTAGCGGTTTTTGTAAAGAGTAAAAAAAGTGTTTAGAAGAATCTTAAACCTCCGCAAAATAAATACACTAATTTTTTGACAGTTTGTGCAGCGCTCCAAAACCCTTTTTTTTTTAACTACATTGCATATTGTGGCGGTCAAAGAATACCACAATCCTCTTATGGTGGTCAAGACTCCCCATATGTACAATCATCGTTATTGTTCCTTTTATTTAGGATGAATAAGATGCATCTTTATGTTGTCCTGCACTTTTCAAGGTGCTTGTTCCTCCTTGTTTCTTACCATTGCAAGTGTTCCGTCAAATCTTTTAGGGATTAAAATGGGCGACTCTTAAAAAATATAAAGGATTAGACTTCTTTTATAAAAAAAATTATTGGTATGTTTGTAGGACCCATGCATGGCTAAATTGTTGGTTTGATTTCCAGCGACATACATTTCATATATATACATGAATAAACATAGATTAAGCACTGAGCAAGCAAAATAATAAAATAGAATCAGACAAATGAAGGATTTGCTTAGAATTTGAAATGTATGTCCAACACCTTTGAAAATCACATACTGAACTCTTTAACCGGCTCTTACCAGAGAGCATGACACATTACAAATGTGTGTGTATCTTTCAGTGGTTAGAAGAAAACCCAGCATATATATATCTCTTAAACCAATTGTTAATTGGAGGTGGTTCTTATTCAGGCCTCATCGTTCCTTTGATTACAAAGTTTGCTGTACAAGGTAACCAACCAAGATGGTCATGCGGTTGATGCAGGGTTTGAAGGAGGGGAATGGTTTGAAAGACATTGGATAAAGTTGTCAGCGGGTGATGAATCTGAAGTTGCATGAAGAAGAACAAACAACATAAAGGTTAGAAGTTGCATGAGAGTATCCATCACAGTTCCGGTTATGGATGTGCGTTACATTCAAAATACAAAGGTGGATTTATCAAGGCTGAAAACAATGGAAAGGCCGCCAACCCTAACGTGATTGGCTCCAAATACAATAATTTTTTTTTGATAAGCCAAATTGAATTAAAGGGAGTACAAGGGGTACTCTAACCCTGAATACAAGACAGAAATACCAGGAAAAAAGGTAAAGAGAGAAGGTGGATTTGAAATTACAATAAGTAAATTCTAAACATAGAGGAACCAATCAACCAAGAAATTAATAGAAAGCCAAACAACAAAACAGCCCCCTAAATATGCAGTTTTTATCATAAACAATAATAGTTATTTATTAAAAATAAGTGCGATTTGGAGGAAGAATTCGCACTTGTAGGTGCGATACGCTTTGATATAATAATAAAAAAATAATCAGAATAAATTTCGGAGTTTTATATTAATTGAAAAAACGATGCCATGTATCTACACATTCCTAACATTAAAAATCCCGAGAAAAACATTTAAAAAAATTCAAAAAAGGAACCAAATGAATTTTAAAAATTATGGGACCATCATAGTTACTCTAGTTGACATATTTAGAAATTTATGGTGAAATATTTTTTTTAAAAAAATTAAAAAAATAGTAAACGATGGACTTTGGGATCTGAACATCGACCTTATGGCGAAGCCATAAACGTCCAATTACTTTTTTTTCTCTTCAACTTTGTAGTTCAGCCCGTCGCCATTCGAGACTATTAGAAATTCATTTTTCAGGGTCTGAGCCATACTACTGCGGTCTCAAAACTCCTATTCGCACCTATAAGTGCGAACAAACATATATAATCACACTTATATAGGTGCGAATAGAAGTTACCCGTTATTTTTTAATTGGGTCGCACTTATAAGTTCGTATAATAACCAGTGTGTTATTTGCACTTATAAGTGCAAAAACATGGTCGGGAAAATAAAAAAATTAAACCATGAGACAAAGGAAGGGAAGAAAACATACCTCGAGTGAAATATGAAGGGAAAAGGGGATGGTGGTGAGAAGATGAATGGGGTGGTGATGAGAAGATGAAGGGGATGGTGGGGAGAAGAGGAAAAGGATGGTGGTGAGAAGAAAATGGTGATTGAAGGGATTAGGAAGAAGAAAAATATGTAAGGAATTAGTTTTTTTATAAGGGCAAAATTATCTTTTTGCTTTAATTTATGGGGGTGGCACCACACCCCATTGGGGTGGCATCAAACACAACTCCCTAGATATCTTCTGGGACAGAACCAGAATAAATAATGAAGTGTGCGAAAATTTTATACATGTTAAAATAAAAATTCACAATAACAAAAAGATATAAGTTTAAGAAAAATCTACTTCTTCCTAAAAAACTCTTACAAGATATGATTTATTATTATAAATACAAAAAGATAAACAAATTCAGTTTAAGAAAGTTAGCATATTAAAAAGAAAACGTCAATATTTCTGTATTCTGTAGTATAATTTTTTTTTTTAGAAAAGATAAATCAATTGATAAATAAACAGAGTTGATACACGGATTGGGGGAAGAAATCCACCCAGAAACAGTACAAAACAGATAAAAGCTGAAAGTAAATGACAAACATAGAGTATATCTTCCCATGATAACATAAAAAGACAACACTTAGGCCAAAAACAGCAATGGAAGTTCTGTAGTATAATATGGGTGAAGAAAATCTATAGTATTATAGAAACCTTGAAGGAGCCTAAATTTTTCAGTTTTGGTTGCACAAAAGTATAGCTACGGCCGACATAATTATAATACGAATTTTCTTGAGATTTTAATATAATATTAAGTGGGTAGATCTTCTCTATCAAAACCTTCTTCACACACATAACCATCAAAGAATCAAAATTTGAATTAAATGCTTGAAAAACCTAACTACTAGTACTAAACATTGTTGAAGCCCAACATTAAAGAAAGTTATTTGAAACAATAATACAGGTATGTATGAGATATAAAGTATAATTTTTTTCTCTAACAGAGAAGGGAGTAAGCGAGTAGCAGTGAGTAAAGTGTAAAACTTTTAAGTTTTATATTATCGTACATAACATAAAGAGACTTATGTGGGCGAATATTTTTTTAGAATTGCTAGCAACACTTATTAATGAATTATGTGAGTAAGGGGGCGATAGCCCTTTTTCATTACTTATTATTTATTTTTCAATAAAATGGAATTAATGGAAATATGCCCATATTCAACCTAAAAGAATTTAGTAGGGTTTTTAACATGAATAAGAAGAGATTTTATTTTAATAAAGTTTCTTGGCTGACATACCAAAGAAAGCGAGGAGAAACCAAAAGTCTAAAAAAGAAAATCCATATGTTCTACTAGTAAAACTCCAGACTCGTACCAAACCTAATTTGCATGAAATAAAAAAAAAACTAAAAACTTAAGGTACTATATATAGGATCATATTTCCTAACTAAACATTGGTTGAAATAAGCTGGAACCATTGCATCTGCGGATTGTCCAAACATGAAGAGTCATCATCTCCTATGCAGATGCATTTTCTTGTGATTATCTTGGAGGAATCAGGATCCATTTCCAAGCACAGAAGCGATTTTCCATTCTCATCAGAAGTGGCTAAGTGAAGACCAGTCCCCGAAACAGATTTCCAAGCACTTTCTTGCGCCAAGCAGTCTTTTGAGAGAGTTAGAGGAAGCGCTTCACCGGCTGCCTTTAGACACAAAGAAGAGTTCTTCAAGGTGATTGGTGATCCGTTCCCTTCAGAATTCCATCGGCTGTGATTCTTACAGTCGCCCAATACAAGTTGATGGTTGCTTTCATTCACGTGAGCACATTTACCAGTCAATGGATGGAACAATATATAGGACTTTGAAAGATTTGAACTTGGATCTGCACATGTAAATCACATTAATTGTGATGTTTGGACAGGAGAGAATTCTTATCCAACATGCATACGTACTGTGCATATAATGTATTTAATTTTTGCTATGAATATATCTATGTGAATCATGTAAATAGATACCTTGAACTATCCTTTGTAGAAGCTGAAATTTCTGGGGGAATTCAGGGTCCCTGTAATTTTTCCAATCATAGTCCATGACACCATAAGACTCTCCCGGCGCAATTTTACCTTGTCTATAGTAGTAGCCTCCTCCAAACGCCCACAAGCTCCAATCCAAATCCATCAAGGCAGCATAGGACACAAAGCACGGAAAGAACTTGTTATCATGCGGGTTGCCACCAGTCATGTCGTACCCAAACTCACTTATGAACAAAGGCACAGGGCTCTCACCACTCAGGAGAAACCCATACTGGTTCTTCATGGACTCGATCACGGAGGCGCATACCCAGTTGGTCGGAAGCTTGTCCCACTTTTCTCCGTTTCCTGAGAAGGAGTAAATGTGCGCCTCGTAGACCAGTTTGTCAGTGAAGTTTAGGTTGAGGGGCTTTTGCTTCAAGAAACTGAGGTCGTTGTCGAAGTTTAAGCCTGGGATAATGACTAGTAAGTTTGGATTGGCTTTGTTAATTGTCTTGGCTCCTTGGGTCACGTACTTGTACCAATCGGGGTGGTTTTGGCGTGTGCCTCTCAGCTCGTTACGCAAGTCCATAGCCACCACCTGCATAAGTTTGAAAAAATTAAATTGAGAAAAAATAAACTTATGCTTCAGAATGATATTATAAAAATAAATTAGCTTTCCACATGTAACAAAAAAAAAATTGAATGTTTTTATCAAGAACAAGAATTTAAATATGACTCACATTGGGTTTTCCCTTAAAGTGGTTTGCTGCAAAAGCCAACCCTTGTAGCCATTCATCAGTATCAAAATGCCTCTCTCCAAAGAACCCATTCTGATCTGCATTATTACAACACCAATCCGCCAAACTAACATGATTATCAATAATCACCATGACACCTTCCGCCGCAAGAGCATCAACCGCCGCGACATACGCCTCGAGATGGGTCCTATCCAGCACCCAAGGGTTGTGCTCCTGTATCGCCGCCACAACCTCCGGCATGTCAAAAGTGGCGAGCGTGTCGCGGACGGTGTGGTTGGCATAGCGAGTGAACATGTAGGTGGCGTAGGAGAACCGAACGCAGTTGAATCCTGCTTTGGATATTTTAGCAGCGATCTGAGGCATAGGCAACTTGTTCAGACCCTCTGGTAACATTGGCGTAACGTGCGCCACCCAGTGTGCGCACGTTAGTTTGACGCGCTTTCCGGTGGCGTCGTCGAGGATCCATCTTTTGTGAACTGAGAGAGGCAGTGAGGTGCCAAAGGAGGTGAATATGGTGAAGAGAAGCAGAGAGAGTAATGGAAGGAAGGATAAGGATCTCATTTTAATATTAATTTGCTTCTATCTTTCAAGGAAACTAAGTAAGTAAGTCCCTTTGCTTTGCTCGCTGCTGTGTGTGCTTATATAATCAGTTTTAGGTTTGAAATTGAGATATGAAACAGATTCTAACAAACTAGAAGATAATGTGAAATCTTTCAAGTTTCAAGTACAAGATTAGCTTTTAAATTTCAAATGCTTGTAATTCAAATATCTTGTAACAGCTCCTCCTAGATTATATAGCTTTTAAATTTAATTGTTTAATTATATATCAACTTACTCAAATTTAGAAGCTAATCTATCCAAATAAATCAGTTACTTATCTATATATGTAACATTGTTATTCATACTCTTATGTGATATAAACAGAAAGCTTCATGAACACTGAACAGAGTAAAGAATATGATATCCTTTAAAGAAATTGTTCTAGAAAGTACAACGAATAAAATTAAAGAATGCAACACTAAAGTGAATCCATAAACATAATCTTCATCTCGTGACAAGTTTAGAGGCAATGAGACACTCTTAATGAAAGCTTTTATTCCTTCATAATATTGTAATTCTAAAATAATATAAGGTGTAGGGCTTGGAACTGGACCCTACAGTTCTAAATATTATGTTGGATATGGTTTTTAGAATTAGAATTTTAATTATAATGACAATTCAAAGCAATTGAAAAAAATAATTAAATCAAGTAATCACAGTTATTAATTTATTATACCCATAAATTCTAACTGCAAGAGGCAACTATTAAAAAAGGTGCACTATTTTTTGTGGCAACATGCAGTATAGGCTATACTTTGGTGCATTTAGTTGGAGTGTGTAACTCTTATATTTAGGAGACTTCTCTGGATTTGTCTCATACAAAGTGTCCTTTCAAAGGAGGATGGAGGAAATCAAGTAGAAGGATAATGTGGAACTTCCTATGGGGTGGACATATGGAGAATGGAGGAATTGGTTGGGTTAAGTGGAACCAAATTTGTAGACCAAAGGAGGAGGGTGGGCTGGGCTTAAAGGACTGGGGAACATTCAATATAGCATTACTTGGAAAATGGAGATGGAGGCCCTTGCTGGTGCAGAATTCTCACTGCTAAATACAATCAGGGGCTTCCCTTAAATTCAGCTATACGAAAAATGGGGGCATTCTGAATTTCTTGAAATTATTCACTACAAAGTCTGGACCTGGTGGTGAGCAAAGGCTTGGAATATGTGGATATTGAAGCCACTGTTTTGCTTCTAGGCGTTGGTAAGTGAAGGAGTTGCAGTGGGAACTTGGAGCAATTATTATCATAGAAAAGGGTGCTAGCTTCACCAATTTCGGGCCCAGGGAAACTTGAGCTATACTCATTATAATTCACTTGTTTCCTATTTTTCTATTTTCTTTCTTTTCTTTTGTTGCTTCCTTGTTCTCTCTTTGTATTGGGTTGATGCATCCCTAGGGCCTCATTTCAAGACATAATAATGTGAGAATGCGTAAGCATTATCTGGCATTCCTTCCACTAAGCCTGAATCCACCACACAATTCTCAATAGATGCAAATCCTACACAACATCAAATGAAAAATCTATGTACTGAAACTGCCAACCTTAGTGAGCAACACAAGCAATAAGGAATTAAATCCCATAAAATTCATGTACATGTTGATAAAATGATTAAAAATTTATTATGATTCTTAAAATAAAAACTCCTAAACATTACTAATTTGATTATCTTAGTTCAAATTTTAATATCTTAATTTCTTCATCTAAATAAAATGATGTGTGGACTGAATTCAATGAATGGACTAAAAATATATTTTTTTTTTTCGAAAGGATAAATTTATTAATAAAGAAACTGAGTCATAACAGAGTTTGGGCAGACCAGCCACCCAACTAACAAACGGCAAAAATACAACTAAAAAACAGAACACTACAACACAACCAAACTAACAAAAGCGAAAGTTACAAAGGTGGCATATTCACCCAGCAAAACATAACATGACCAGAAACAAGGCTAAAGGCACAAAATGATCAAGATCCTATATTTTAAAATATCAAATTAACAAAAGTACTTTAAAAGAAAATAATCTAATAAGTGATATAAGAGGTTCGATTTTCAAATACTGCAATAGGGTTTTGGTCTTTTTTTTTGTCTATGGTGGGGTTGGGTAGAGGCGGTAATATGGGCTGGTGGGGAGGGTCGGTCCTAACCTGCCATTGGCCCACTGAATTGCGGGTTGAATTAGTTCACATTTGTATTTGGGTTGAAAGACTTAACTCAACTAACATTTCATCGGGTTGGTGAGATATAGCCCACTTTAAGAATATAGTAAATTAAAAAAAAGGTTTAACAAATTATCAATCTATCAATGAAATTAGATTGAAGAAATTATCTAATCTATGAAAGAAATATTTAAGCAACAATATGTCAATACAAAAAAATGAATAACCAATTTAGATATCTTCTTAATTTTTAAAACTAAACAATAGAGTGAGGTCAGAACCCACACTGCAACAAAACAAACAATATGAACAAGCAACTTAAAAAAAGGGAAAAAGAGGAGGTGGACAATCAGAAGACAGAACCCAATGAAAATAATTCGCAGTCGTGAACAGAATCCACAGTTGCGAACATAATTCATGCGAACACATATGGAGGGTGAAAAAATTGCAAGCACAGGTGGTTGGAGACGACGTGCACGGAAACACGACGTGAATCGAATGCAGTGGCCGGTGGCAACATCAATCAAAATGTGAATTGAACACAGTGGTCGGAGACGTCATCAATCGAAAGTTAAACGAAAATAGTTGCTGGAGACAACGTGAACTACGAAGGAAATTTCAGAGAACTAGGAGCAGGACGTGCAAAGGCTTAAATGTGGTTGTGAAATTTGAAAAGTAGAAACCCTAGAAGAGTCGAAATAAATTTTTTTACACCTTAAAAATAATATTATATTATTTTTTCATTCTTATAAAAATAAGGCTTAAATATGTTTGGGGTCCCTAAAATTTGAAAGGGAATCATTCTAGATCCCTAAAAAATAATTTGATAAATGTAGTCCCTAACATATTTTTTTTAATCAAATTAAGGAGAACTCTCATTTTAAGCTGATTAAATCATCTAATTAACCCTGTCAGCATTTCCACATGTCAATTTTTATTTTTTTAATACCAGATGTAAAATGAAAAAAGCCACGTCATTAAATTGTTATTTCTAATAACATTACATCAATTTTCCCCAAATCCAATTACCCCATTCCATTGCAACCCTAATTTAGTGAAGAACAAGAACACCAGAATCAGCCTCTTTCAATGTTACAGCTGCAGATACCTTCCCTCATAATGTAGCTTTCCAATGTTAGGTGCCTTCATAGTACAAAAACACCCTCACTCACTTCAAGTTCTTACCTTTTATGTGCTGCATTTTGTTAAATGCAGAGCCTTCAAGAGGGTTCCTTCATCTTCCATTAGGAGTTAATAGGAATATGAAAGCTTTCTTCTTTTTCATTTTTCCTTACATGGGTTTTCATATCCAACTCTTTACTCTTTAGACTCTTTACAATGATGAGTGCTAGAAAAGATTGATGAAGTTTGTGTCTTGAGTATCTGTATATATAGACTTGTGTTGTTTTGTATGAGAACTATGAATCTGCAACCAAAAATGGCTCCAAGATTGGATTTTTCCCACTGGGGTGTCAAGGAATCAGAGAAAGGAACACCAGTGGTGGTGAAAATAGAGAACCCCACTTTCTCAGTTGTGGAGATTAACGGCGCAGACGCTGCGTTTAGGCCAGTGGAGAAGAACCGTGGCAAGAATGCGAAGCAGGTCACGTGGGTTTTGCTTCTCAAGGCTCACCGTGCTGTTGGCTGTGTCACGTGGCTCGCCACTGGTCTGTGGGCGTTGCTCGGAGCCATTAAGAAGAGGTTGGTTCATAGTGAGAGTGAAAATTTGGATAGAGGGAAGTTGCTGTTAAGAGTCATTAGAATGTTCCAGGTGACTTGTTCTTCAGTAAATTAGGAGCTGCTAACATTGGAAGAGGCTGATTTTGTTGTTGTTGTTGTTAGAAATAACAATTTAATGACATGGATTTTTTCATTTTACATCTGGTATTAAAAAAATACAAATTGACATGTGGAAATCCTGACAGGACTAATTAGATGATTTAATCGGCTTAAATAAGATTTGTCCTTAATTTGATTAAAAAAAATATGTTATGGACTACATTTATCAAATTATTTTTTCAGGGGCCTAAAATGATTCTCTTTCAAATGTCAGGGACCCCAAACATATTTAAGCCTAAAAATAATAAATAATTGAAAATGTTAATAACTTTCTTATCATTGGCTTGGCCGGCTGCCCAACACAACCCGCCATTGGCTCATCAAAAAGGTTATGATAAGGGTTACAAGTAAGTTAATGGGTTAGTGATTCCCAACCCAACCCGCTAGAAAAGGAGGTCCAAACAGATTAGACCCATTTTTCCACCCTAGGGTTGGGGTTGGTAAAATAAATTTCACATAGTACATGTGCACAACAAATAAATAAATAAGTATATATAACCCAGTTAGAGTTTTCTTAAATCTAAACTCATAACAATAACAATAACAATAACAATAACAATAACAATAACAATAACAATAATAATAATAATAATAATAATAATAATAATAATAATAATAATAATAATAGATGAACCTTTATAAAACCAAAGACAATGTAGCTGGCTTTTGGTATTAAATGACTAATAGGAAATACCCAACCTATTTTAGTTATTTACATTAACATATAAATTAACTTCCATACATTCCCCAATATTTTATCAATGATTAATTATCTTAACAAATTTATTTATCCATTTTAAAATTATAATATAAATGTAAATGATTTTTTTTATCTTTTGATGTACCATTAACTATTTTACTTTATTTCCTATAATATTTTTTAAATTTGATAATATATTATCTTTCACTTTATTTCCTATTTTATTTTATCTTTTATCCATTTTCCATATACGTGCAAATAAAATAAAAAATGTTTAAATATGTTTTTAATAGTTGGTATTTAAAGAGAAATCTAAATTGGTCCCTATAATATTTTTATTGTAATAGGTCCCTAAAAATATTTTTTAACATTGGTCCAAGTGATGTCACTTTGCCAACATGTCATGATTTTTTTCAAGTCACTGGTCCACATGGTGAGCCTAGTCAGCTGAGGGGTGTTCAGGTGGACTTTCCCCATCAGCTGTGGTCCTTCTAATTTTTTTAATCACTTTCGGTCTCTCCTCTTCCTTTTTCCTTTCCTTATTCTCTTCCTCTTTCTCTTTTCTTCCTCCATAACCACCGCACCATAGATTCCAGCCACCACTCCCTTAACTCTAAACCCTCAAACCACCACAAACAACCACCTCACAAGGCTTGTCTTCTTGCAGCGAAGCCACCGCTGAATGAGACTACACAGTGGCACTGTTATGTCCACCACCACGACCAACCTCACCCACATCATCTTTCATCGTTCACGACCTGCATGCTCACCCACAAAGCCTAGATTGAACCATTTCTCCACTCTTCTACACTAAAGGTTGTGCTTTTTAATTAGTAACACCGGAGAAGAGGGAGGTTTCAGGGAGGGGGTTTGACTTTGGGTAAAATGTATGGGGATTTCAAGTAAGCGGTTTTGATTTATACTATGTTAGTGTAGTTAGTGTTGGAGATGTGGTGGCGAGAATATATGGTGTGGTGGTTATGGAAGAAGAGGAAGAAGAAGGGGGAAGATGAGGGTATGAAAGCATTCAAAAAAATTAGAGGGATTTAAATTGATGCAAAATGTCCACGTGGTTATCCCTCAGTTCACTAAGCTTACCACGTGGACGGGCGACTATGAAAATTCATGACATGTAGGCAAAGTGACATCACTAGGACCCATTTCAAATAAAAATTTGAGGGGCCAATTATAATGAAAAAATTTATAGGACCAATTTAGATTCCTCTTTAAATTCTAAGGACTAAAAACACATTTAAACCTAAAAAATAAGATAATAATATTTAAATTAGCATAAATAAAATATTAATATCATTTTTTTTTGTTACATAAGGAAATATTAATATCATTTAGAGTATCATTTATTCATAATGAATTTCCTACCATATAAGCCATTCATATTGAGATAAGCACAATCGCTCAATCTAGAAATATTTCAATGCAATAAAAAGTTGTGCATAAAAAAATGCCTATAAATAGACCTATTCACACCCTACTCCAAAATGTGCCTGCAACTCTTTTTCTAAACTCTAATCTGATCATTTCTTAATTTCATTCATCTCGTAGCCATGTCAACTTCTGCGAAAAAAAGTAAGGGGAGGCAGAAGATTGAGATGAAAAGAATCCCCCATGAGAGCAACCTTCAGGTATGTTTCTCGAAGCGTCGTAGCGGGTTGTTTAAGAAAGCCTGCGAGCTCTGCACCCTCTGCGGTGTAGAGATTGCTATCATCGTTTTCTCTCCTGGTAACAAGGTCTTCTCCTTTGGCCACCCTAGTGTGGAGGCTATCATTCAGCGCTACCTCTCCCAAGCGCCGAACCAAACCTCGAGTATTGCATTTTACATCGAGGCTCAGCGGAGTGCTAATGTGCGTGCACTCAACATGCGACTCTCCCTGACCAACAACCAGCTGGATGCCGACAAGGAGCATGGTGAGCAGCTGAACCGTCTGCTCAAGGCAGAGCAGGCCCGGTTCTGGTGGGCTTGTCCGATTCAGAAGATGGACAGGCCTCACCTTGAGCAATTCAGGGCAGTGCTGAATGAGCTCAAGAAGCAAGTCAATCACCACTGTGCTGTTGCTGCTGCTGCTGCTGCCTACCCACCCGATCATCATTTTTTTGCTGCTTCCAATGGTCCTGCCAACACCATGATCCCTTTCAACCACCCACCTCCACCACCTCCTCAGGTGTTTCCCCAACAATTTTTCCAGGGGCCCATGCCGCAAGCCCAAAATTTTTATGGCTACAATAACATGGGAGGGTATGGAGGAGGACCCTCTGGGTTCTGATGAGACCATCCCTTGATGATGATGCTGCCGATGCCCTATATGTTTTTCTTTTCAATGTTGTTTTCAATTTCCTATAGCACAGGGGCTTAACCAGTCTCATGTATGTGATCTGGTTAGGTCTGTTTAAGATTTCAATTTTCATTACTGTTGTAGTTGGGAACTATCGTGGTGTAGTTTCAAACTTTTATTATTAAAATAAAGGGCATCTTATTGAAGTAAAATGTGTTTTCTTTATGTCATTTCTCTCCGAAATTGCACTTAATTTCTTCATGCGAATAAGTTTGGTCGTATAAAATGCAAAAGTAATTTATACTAATTTTTTTTTTTTAAAGGAGAAAAGTTTATTGATAGCAGGAGACAAATTTTTAACACGGTGTTGTGCCAAGAAGTTGAAACCTTTTGTGAGAATAAAAGAGGGCCTTCATCATATATCTCAATTTTCTTTCTTCTTTTCCTATATTTCTCATAATTCGAGTGCATTAACCAAACCTTTTCCTTTAAATTTTTATCATATGATGATACAAAATTGCTATTTAATAATATTTTTGTAAGATTTAAAGTTAATCTATCTAGCAATAACAATATAATAATGAAAGAATATACGCACACACATATAGATATTTATATACATAACATCATTAATAATTTAAATTTAATAGTTTTTTTAATTTTATCAATAAAATAATTGAATAATAAATGTCCATTATGATTATTATTTATACATATATATATATATATATTACATTAATAATAATTCAAGCTCAAAAAAATATTATTTCAATCAATCAAAAACGTGTGTAATTTATATTTATTAAATAATTCATATTGAATATTATGATATATTAAATTGTAAGAGTCATAACTTTAATGAATTTTCGAGGAAGCAAAAAGAGTTATAATTTAAATGTGCTGACAATGTATTGTACTGATTACCAATAAGATTTTAATGTTATGAACTACCAGTGTAGAATATATGACAATAAATGATTAGATTGCTGTGTAAAAAAGTTTTACATTAATTTTGCATATTCATTAAAAAAATTTATTTAATTTAATTGACATGCCTTTGAAATCTTTTTAGATTGCAATGAAAAAAAAATTATATTATTTTACTCCTCAAGAATACCTCTATATATATATATTTCAAAAAAAAAAAAAAAAGACCTATATCCAAATGCAGACAAGTACACTTCAAAGTGAACATGTTGTTAATTTATGTAAACCTAAATTATATTATGGTAGAGAATAATTTATATTCACTAACAATGTAAGTTTCAAAAAAAAAAGAAACAATGTAAATACATTTACAGTCTCAACCAATCAAATTTTATTATTTAATTCATTTGGTTGGTGCACAATATCATTGAAATTTAAATGATTGACCGTTAGAAAAACATTTACACTGGGGGATGGTGATGCTCCGGTGAACAACAGCCGTAAACAGATGAAGCTACCGGAGATAAACAGTGACAATATGAAGAACAGGGGGAGGAAACTAGCAGCAATGGACGGAAAAACACGAACTGGTTATGGCGAAGAGTCGACCCTATTCATTGATGGTCTTGCTGATCAGATTACTTATCGCCAAATCAAAACACTATTCTCAAGGTTTGGGCTACTAAAGAGTGTGTATGTGCAGAGAGCCAAAAGGAAACTAAGAAAATACAAATTCGGTTTTGTAAGATTTTGTTATGGCATTGATGCAAACAGAGCCATGAAAAACTTAAAGGGAACGACACTTGAAGGCAACAAACTATGGATTTCCTGGGCTAAGTTCCCTGGTAAGAACAACCAGAGATCCCAAAGGGATGATACACACCAGCCCCAGAAACAAGGAATCAACTACAGTCATGCGCCCCAGCAAGTTTGGAGGAGGAAACAAGCCATGGGCAACCTGGATAACCACAACAATGACTCGGGTGTGGCCTGCCACTATCAAACCAAGGAGGAAGATCGTCAACGAGTCGAGAGAACAGCAGTGGCATCTTTGAGGAAGCCTCAGAACATGGATTCCCTAAGAAACTTCTTAATAGCAAATGGATTGACTAAGGTGAAAATCCAGGCCATGGGGGCAAAGGAAGTGGCACTGCTGTTTGAGGATAAAGTTTCAATGCTGGGTTTCTTTCAGACAAGGGGAGAGTACCTTGGTAGAATGTTTGAAATAATAGCCCCAGCAACAAAAATGCCAGTCCCAACCAGACACCTCATATGGTTAAACATAGCAATGGTTCCTCTAGGGGCGTGGAATGAGAGTTTCTTCGCCTCCATTGCTGCCCTCTTTGGGGATTTCATTTGTATTGACGAAGAAACCAGGAACCATGTGAGAATGGACCAAGAAAGATTGCTCATTTCGTCCTCTGTGCCAATTATCCTGGGACAAAGATTGAAGGTGAAGGTCGATGACGAGCTTGTCGAGATCTCGATTAAAATGTCTGATGCTGGGAATAGGACAATTCAAAAGGATGAATCGGGGTACTCATCGCCAGCACCAAGATCGAGCTATGTCTCCAAGGAGTTCTCCACCGACAGGAACTGGGCAAGTTCGAAGGAGACCGTGGTTCAGGGGATGGCGGAGTCCGGCGACTGCTGCCCAACGGAGGAAACCGCTGACTCATGTGGGCCCATTTTTACTGCTTCAAAAATCCAGCAGCAGGATGACCACAGAGATGATAGTGACAGCTCATTGGGGGAGATCACAATGATTTCCATTCCTAGCAACACATACAGCATATGGAGAAAAGGTGAACAAAGGATTGACATCAATTTGCGACAAGATTTCAGCATAGTGCTAGGTGGTAGGAACGCAAGGCTCAAGGCTCTGAGCATTGGCCTGGCTGCAAACACGCCATCTTGCTGCCCCTTAGTCAACCATGTTTTGCGTCAAGCGTACGAAGCCCTCCTCAAAGCAAAGTCTCTGGCGGCTGGAAAAAATCCCTTACGGTTGGTACAACACAAGAATTATACCCGGGTGGGCCCATCGAAGGGAGTCAAAACAATGGGCCTCCTTGACCAGATTGGGAGAATAGAGCCCCTAAAAATTAAAAATTCAATATTGCACATTGATTTGGGCCAAGTGACAATTCTGGACCCATCCCACAGGGAACTGCCATACCTAATTGTTCTCAATCAAAATAATGTAACCACACAAACTCACTCCGTTGCTGACAAACAAACAGCCCCATCTTTATCTTATCCCCCTCTGATTTCATCCACCTTTTCTCACGGAGAAGCTTCGAGAGTGACGAGAAAATCAAAGGGAAAGCGATTGCCAAACAGAGGCCAGAATCAAGCACCACCGCCATCCTCGTCTGGCTCCACTCCTACATTACCCACCGACAACATTTCGAATCGTGCTAAACGTGCTGTTGCAGTGGCGAATGCGATTGGCGTGGTTTTTGAATGTCCGGAAGAAGAAGCGGTGGAAGGCATCAAATTGCAAATTGCTAAACATAGAAGGTCCTGAGAACCGGTTTCCTAAGGATGCTGAAAAGAAATTGGATAACCTGGAATGTGAGAGGTATAGGCAAATCGACGAAAAGGATGGCGATCAAACAAGCCATTCGCAAAGTCAGACCTGAGGTAATTCTTCTTCAAGAAACAAAGCTAACGGAAGACAGGAAAAATCTGATTGAGTGTTGGGCGAGATCGATGGATATGGCTTTTGATTTTGTTCCTTCTGAGGGGGCGTCGAGTGGCCTCATAACCCTGTGGAAATTAGCTGCCTTCAATGTCATCCAAGTAAAGAAACATCACAGGTTCCTCTTACTGATAGCTCAATCTGTGAATGATGGTAGAACTATTATTGTAGGCAATGTCTATGGCCAAAACGCGGAAAACATGAGGGCGGATTTTTTTCAAGCAATCGGAGCTGAGATTGAAACGTATCCGGGGTGCTGGATTGTGGGTTGTGAAGAAGGTCTTGCTCCTGACCCTAGCTGTGGTTTTGATGACGACAAACTCATCAACAAAAAGAAGAAAAGAAGACTTCAAAGAATCAAGCACTCAAGTCCATCAATAGTCTAGAAGTCTTAGAATTAGGTGAGTTATGCTTTCAAAGGTTTATTAAAGCATAAAGGCTCTTAAAACACCTAATCTAATCAAGCTAAGAGTTTTCATAACTTAAAAGAAGTAGAAAACCTTAAGCAAGTCTCAAAGAACAAGTTTCTGGAAAATGGGCTTCTGTGTAATCGATTACACCATTATGGTAATCGATTACACCAAGGCAAGTAATAGATTACTCCAGTCTTGTAATCGATTACATGTTTGAAATTCAAATTCAAACTGAAACGGTCACTTGTGTAATCGATTACACTAAGTATGGTAATCGATTACCAGAACGAAAAGTTGCATCTTTTCATGAACCATTGTGTCCCAAACCTTTTGAAAAGGGTTGTGATGGTTCAAGGACGTTTCCCTTGCCTATATAAAGACCATTTGAGTCCAGAAAACACAACACACAAGAACAATAACATAGAACACACACACACACGAAATTCACACATTTCACATGAGAAAAACACATTAGGCCAAAGCTTTTTCAAAATAGGTTCATCTTTTAGAACTTAAATCTTTTAGAGCCTAAATTCTGAGTTCATGATCTTCATGTTTACAAGAACACATTTGTTGTTCATATCTTGAAGAACTCAGAATTGTATTATGCTTAAAAGCCTTAAAAGCATAATTTCTCATGTTCAATCCAATTGTGTGTTAAAGGATTGAAACAGCCAAGTGTAATATCTGTTGGAACAGATAGCAACCTGAGAAGGGGGGGTGAATCAGTGTTGCCCCAATTCTAGCAACAATAAGTTTAATCCCGTTAAGAGTACAAACAATAGGAAGATTAATCAAAATAGACCTCCTAAGAAGATTCATTCCTCTCCTAGACAAACCTCTAGTTACAGTCATTACTCTTGTACTTATTGTAACAAAATAGGACATACCCCTAGTAGATGCTACTACAAACATATAGGAGTACCAAATAGGGAGTATATTTGGGTTAGAAAGGATGTTAACTTAGAAGGACCCAAAACTTGTTGGGCTCCTAATACCCATGTCTGAACTTTGTCATGTAGGTGTGTATGAAAGCAGCAAAGGATCTATGGTATCTTGATAGTGGCTGCTCATCATACATGACAGGAGACAAAACCAAGTTTTCTTTTCTTATACCTAGGGAAAAAGGTTTCGTCACATTTGGTAACAATCAAAAGGGAAAAATACTCGGTATTGGAAGAATAGGCACACCCCCTCAAATAGTCATCGATAAAGTTCTTTACGTTGATGGTTTGATGCATAATCTTCTGAGTATTAGTCAACTATGTGATAAAGGTTTGAAAGTAGGTTTTATTAATGATATATGTGTTGTGAAAGATGTGAAAACTAAAGAAATTAAGTTTTCTGGATATAAAGTAAACAAAGTCTTCATGATCTCATTGGAAGAAATTCCACAAAATGTGAGATGCCTATTAGCCAAAAACAATAGTGATTCATGGCTATGGCATAGAAGACTTGCACATATTCACATAGATCATTTAAACAAACTAATCAAGCATGATCTAGTTGTTGGGCTTCCAAAGATAAAATTCGAGAAAGACAAGCTTTGTGATGCATGTCAAAAAGGGAAGCAAACCAGAACATCCTTCAAACCAAAGAACATAGTTTCGACTTCAAGACCTCTTCAATTGTTACATATGGATTTGTTCGGACCTTCTAGAACTAAAAGCCTCGGAGGTAATTTCTATGCACTTGTTATTGTTGATGATTTCTCTAGATTTACTTGGACTTTATTTCTACCTCATAAGAATGAAGCCTTCTATGCATTCAAAAGATATGCAAGGCTAGTTCAAAATGAGAAGTCTTTGAAGATCTCTTCTATTAGAAGTGATCATGGTGGAGAATTTCAGAATCAACAATTCCAAGAACTATGTGATGAAAATGGAATATCACATAACTTCTCTACTTCGAGAACACCACAACAAAATGGTGTAGTAGAAAGGAAGAATAGGTTACTTGGAGAATTAGCAAGAACCATGTTAAGTGAATCTAGTCTCCCTAAATATTTCTGGGCTGATGCTGTAAGTACTTCTTGCTATGTTTCCAATAGAGTTCTTATTAGACCTATCCTTAAGAAAACACCCTATGAACTCTACAAAGGAAGGAAACCAAATATCTCTCATCTACATGCTTTTGGATCAAAATGCTTTGTCTTGAATAATGGAAAGGAAAACCTTGGTAAGTTTGATGAAAAATCTGATGAAGGTATATTCCTTGGTTATTCTCTAACAAGCAAAGCATATAGAGTCTTTAACAAGAAAACTCTATCCATGGAAGAATCCATACATGTTACTTTTGATGAATCTAAATCTTCAATAGAAGATAAAGTCAATCTTCCAGATAATGAAGAAGATGACATCATTATAAATGAAGATTCTCAAAAGGATGGAGATCAGGATCCAATACAAGAAGAGCACATTGAAAGTAATACTTATCAACTTCCAAAAGAATGGAGAACCCATAGGGATCACCCAGTTGATAATATTATTGGTGATATTTCTAGAGGCGTTTCTACAAGGCTACGCTTAAATGATTCAATTTTGAATATGGCCTTCGTCTCTCAGATAGAACCATCAAAAGTAAATGATGCTCTAGAAGATGAGTATTGGATTGTAGCAATGCAGGAAGAATTAAACCAATTTGAAAGAAATCAAGTTTGGGAACTTGTCCCTAAGCCTAGTGATAAACACATTATTGGAACAAAGTGGGTGTTTAGGAATAAGTTAGATGAAAATGGTATTATAGTTAGGAACAAAGCAAGATTAGTTGCTCAAGGCTATAATCAAGAAGAAGGTATAGATTTTGATGAAACATATGCACCCGTAGCAAGATTAGAAGCCATAAGATTGTTATTAGCGTATGCTTGCTCTTTAAACTTTCCATTATATCAAATGGACGTCAAAAGTGCCTTCCTAAACGGATATATTCAAGAAGAAGTGTATGTGAAGCAACCTCCAGGATTTGAAGATCCAAAGTTTCCTACACATGTCTTCAGACTAAAGAAAGCACTCTATGGTCTTAAGCAAGCTCCTCGTGCATGGTATGATAGGTTAAGTACTTTCCTTTGTGATAAAGGATTTCAAAAAGGTAAGGCTGATACAACCTTGTTCATCAAAAGAGCCAAAGGTAATACCTTATTAGTTCAAATTTATGTTGATGATATTATCTTTGGTGCAACTAATGAATCTCTTTGCAAAGATTTCTCTAACATGATGCAAGAAGAATTTGAAATGTCCATGATGGGACAATTAAATTTCTTTCTTGGTTTACAAATCAAGCAATCAAGTGATGGAATATTCATCAATCAATCAAAGTTTTGCAAGGAACTATTAAAGAAATATGATTTGGATGATTGCAAAGCCATAGCCACACCTATGGGGTCTAATACATATTTAGATCAAGATGAATCCGGTAATCAAGTAGATATTACCAAATATAGAGGTATGATCGGATCTCTTTTATACTTATCTGCAAGTAGACCTGATATTATGTTTAGTGTGTGTCTATGTGCTAGATATCAAGCATCTCCTAGGGAATCACATTTGAGTTCTGTTAAACAAATTTTCAAATATTTAAAAGGAACTACAAATGTTGGATTGTGGTATCCCAAGGGAAGTGTTTGTGATTTGATTGGATATTCTGATTCTGATTATGCTGGTTGTAAAACTGAAAGAAAGAGTACAAGTGGTACTTGTCACCTATTAGGAAATGCTCTTGTTTCATGGTCTTGTAAGAAACAAGCATGTGTTGCTCTAAGTACTGCGGAAGCAGAATATATTGCTGCAGGTAGTTGTTGTGCACAAACTCTATGGCTCAAATAACAACTCAAAGATTATGGCTTAGAGCTGGGCTGCATTCCAATTAAATGTGACAACACAAGTGCCATTAATCTCACTAAAAACCCTATCATGCACTCTCGAACTAAGCATATTGATATACGACATCATTTTCTTCGAGATCATGTTATGAGGAAAGATATTGAAATTTCATTTGTGGATACACATAATCAGTTAGCAGACATCTTTACTAAGCCTCTTCCTAAAGATTCATTTTTCAAGATAAGAAGAGAATTAGGCATATTAGATGAGCATGATATTTAAGGTAACATGTTATTTGCATAAACTTTATATGTTCATTTACATTATGTGCTTAAGTGTTTTTATAGGAAAAGTGTTACATAGGAATCTAGAGCCTAGAACATGTAAAATTGTCCTAATAATCGATTACCCTAGAATCTGTAATCGATTATCCATGTCCTAAGTCCTCGTGCTCACTGGAAATACTTGAGTAATCGATTATTCAAACTGCAATAAATCGATTACACATTCACAATTTGAAAATTTTCAAATTTGTAACTGATGTAATCGATTACCCCAACTGCAGTAATCGATTACACACTCGAAAAATTGCCAGAAATTCAAATTTCCCTCCATCTTTTGAAATTCAAATTTGGCTCAACTGCTCTGTAATCGATTACCAAAACTGCTGTAATCGATTACATGCTCAGGATATTTAAAACAAGCCTTTGATGTTGATCAGTCATACCTTCCAAAATCATTCTAAGTTCTGATTTTTATCTTCCACGGCAACATGTCTTCCTTTCCATGTTTATCCTCAGCCTTTTGTCCTCACAATCCACTAAATTTCTCCCGCCTTCTTCCCACCTCTGCCGAGAGAACTCGATTTATTTCTCACTTTCTCACCCAAACAATCCGAACCCCCTTCTATGCTGAATTAGAATCTTTCATCGAAGCCGGTCTAACCTTTCCCACTTTACTTGGAGATCAATATGTTGATACTTTCCTTCAATCTACCACACCTTACTATCCCGAGTTGGTCAAAATATTCTACTGCAACTTGGAAGTTGAAGGCACAAGTATTACCTCTTATGTAAAAGGGACTACCATTCAGTACTCTCTTGTCTCTTTTGGCAAGTGCTTGGGTCTTCCTTTTTCTGGTGCCGAGTTGGGAACAAATCTACCCTGCCCCTGGCCTGAATATAACTCTGATGCCTTTTACCGAATCTTGTGTCGCTTTACCCCTTCTGAAGTTCGGAAGCTTCATCCTCCTCGCACCAAAACCTGTCCTTATCATGTTGACGTTCTTACCACCACCAACCACTTGCTTCATTACTTTGTTCATCACATCCTTCTTCCTCAAGAAGACCTTCATGCTCATATTAGTGAGTTAGAACTTCAAGTATTATATGGCATCCTTCATGGCCATGCCATTAACTGGACATTCTTAGTAATGCACTATATGCGTACTTGCCGAACTAAAGCTCAATCATTTCCCTATGCTCCCAGTATCACTCGTCTTCTACTTCAATCTGGAGTTCCCATTGACGACTCCTATGATGTTCGCTCTTTAAATTACAAGTGCGTTAATTCTAGGATACTCTCAAGCTTAGGTTTATTTCATGACTACGGAATTGATACTCTTTCCTGGTTACTTCATTATGGCGGCATTGGCATCTTGTCCGATGATGAAGACATGTCTGATGATTCTTAATTCTATAGGTTGTAATTGTTTTATTCACCATTCCTGTTTGTACTTTTCTGTATTTGCTTTCTTTTATATATATATAAGTTCTGGTTGTTCATGTTTTCCTCATTTACCCCCATCCCCCATGCTTTATATTGCAATATATACTTGTGTGTATGCCTGTACATTTTTGGCCTTTTCTTCTTTTTGATGAAGTCAAAAGGGGGAGAAAGGTTCCGTGTCTTTAAAGATCTTATGCAGGAATTCAACGAGTACATTAGAAAGGGGGAGAAAAATCAGAAATACTAAATTCCATCAAATAGGGGGAGTTAAGCATCACGAATGCATAAATGATCTTCAAAGTTTCAAGTATGTGTTTGCCATCATCAAAAAGGGGGAGATTGTGAAGAAGGTCTTGCTCCTGACCCTGGCTGTGGTTTTGATGACGACAAACTCATCAACAAAAAGAAGAAAAGAAGACTTCAAAGAATCAAGCACTCAAGTCCATCAATAGTCTAGAAGTCTTAGAATTAGGTGAGTTATGCTTTCAAAGGTTTATTAAAGCATAAAGGCTCTTAAAACACCTAATCTAATCAAGCTAAGAGTTTTCATAACTTAAAAGAAGTAGAAAACCTTAAGCAAGTCTCAAAGAACAAGTTTCTGGAAAATGGGCTTCTGTGTAATCGATTACACCATTATGGTAATCGATTACACCAAGGCAAGTAATCGATTACTCCAGTCTTGTAATCGATTACATGTTTGAAATTCAAATTCAAACTGAAACGGTCACTTGTGTAATCGATTACACTAAGTATGGTAATCGATTACCAGAACGAAAAGTTGCATCTTTTCATGAACCATTGTGTCCCAAACCTTTTGAAAAGGGTTGTGATGGTTCAAGGACGTTTCCCTTGCCTATATAAAGACCATTTGAGTCCAGAAAACACAACACACAAGAACAATAACATAGAACACACACACACACGAAATTCACACATTTCACATGAGAAAAACACATTAGGCCAAAGCTTTTTCAAAATAGGTTCATCTTTTAGAACTTAAATCTTTTAGAGCCTAAATTCTGAGTTCATGATCTTCATGTTTACAAGAACACATTTGTTGTTCATATCTTGAAGAACTCAGAATTGTATTATGCTTAAAAGCCTTAAAAGCATAATTTCTCATGTTCAATCCAATTGTGTGTTAAAGGATTGAAACAGCCAAGTGTAATATCTGTTGGAACAGATAGCAACCTGAGAAGGGGGGGTGAATCAGTGTTGCCCCAATTTTCGCCTTATTGAAATCGTTACTTTCAAGTTTGTGATGATCACGAATTGATCGTTGTGATTGCAGCGGATATGAACAATACTTGAAAGTAAATGTGAAGGATAAAGAGAATCACACACAAGATTTATCCTGGTTCACCTTCAAACCTAGAAGGCTACGTCCAGTCCTCTGATCACACAGAGATTTTCCACTATACCAGAAAGCAAACCACTTTATGAAAAACCACTCCACTGAATCCCACAGTGAAGATTTACAATGATCGAGTGCTCTTAACGAATGCTTGCACCAAGAACCCTAAGATATCTTATCAATCTTCCTGAAGCAACCCACTTCTGATTGATCAAGTCTTCTTAACGAATGCTTGTGCCAAGGACCCTAAGAGAACCCATCAAACCCCAGAAAGCAAACCACTTTCTGATGACACCGTATCACCACGGTGGACTTTGAATCAAACCCGATTCAAAGGGCCTTTTTACAACCACCGAAAACCACGGTGAATGAATCAACTTGATTCGAGAGATGAAGAAGAAGATGCCTTTACAATGGCTGATTCAATCCTTTAGACAAGATGGATTGATCTTAGTTTGTATGCTCCAGGCAATTACAATGAAGGCTTCTTAATAATTCTGAGTTCTCAAAGGTTGAACAGCATAAGTGTTCTTTGATATTTAGAGAACAAGAACTCAGAATGATGACTCTAATGAATGTGAAAGTTGTGGCACAATGTCATACTTGTTTCTGAGTATTCATGGACTATTTATAGGCACTAGTGATTGTTCATGAACCATTGCAATGCTTCTCAAAAGACTTGGGATGCATTGGTTCATGAAACAACACATCCAATGCACTAACGGTTGTTAATGAACCATTGCAATGTTTCCCAAATGACTTGGGACATGTTGGTTCGTGAAACAACATGTATTATGCACTAGAGGTTGCCTATGAACCATTACAATGCTTCCCAAACGTTGTGAGACACATTGGTTCATTAAAAAGCACTTTTGTCGTGCTGGTAATCGATTACAGCAGTTGGTGTAATCGATTACACTAGCCGTTGCAGTTTGAATTCAAAATTCAAACTGTGTAATCGATTACACACAATCTGTAATCGATTACAGATAGTCCAAAACTCAGTTTTAACCATCTTAAACCCTAATTGAGTGTTCCTACCAAGTCTTACTTGTGAGAACATATTATACTCAATTAGTTGATCTTTAATGAGCCTTCAAATGCAATTAAACCTTAATAAAGCATAGCACACTAAGTTGAAAAGACTTACTTAAAACTAGAACCTTCATGTTTGATCTTGACGCTCTGAGCCGGTTCTTGAAGTCTTTCTTCTCTGAAGTCTTCTTTGATGTCTTCTCAAAGTCTTCCTTCCTTTTCTGAAGTCTTCGTGAAGTCTTTCTTCTTTTTGTTCCTTTCTTTCTTGAAGTCTTTCTTCTTTTTGTGATGTGTTTGTCTTCATCAAAACCTCAGTCGAGTCCAAGGACGAGACCTGATTTACAATCTCCCCCTTTTTGATGATGACAAACATCATGCTTGAGCATTGATTGATCATTAGACTTTCTTCCTTGACTTGTATCTCCCCCTTGGTTTTGCAATTATATCTCCCCCTTTGTTTTGCAAATGAAGCACAGTATCCTGAAGATGATCAAGCATACACAAAACTTTTCTCCCCCTTTTGACATCATCAAAAAGAAGAAAAAGCCATACAAAGAATTTCAGGATAATCGAAATATTCTCCCCCTTTTTGTTCCACTTGTAGCTTCTCTTGTAAATAAACTTTGCAACGCACAGGACTCTTTCTCCCCCTTTTGACTTCATCAAAAAGGAAGATGAGGCCAAGCATACTCCACGCATGCTAACAAGTAGGATAAGAATTTGAAACGTAGGGAGTGGGGGTAAGCAAGGCAGAATATAGAAACTCTTCATTTTCATCATCAGAATGATGTGTTGTCAACAAAGCGAGACATGCTTCTCCATTTTCTGAATCGGATGATGAACTTGCTTCATTTTCTCTCATGTATGCCTTCTTTAATTTGGAAACCTTTTTCTCAGATTTCTTCTTCAAGCCATGCTTCTTTCTTTGACAATCTCTATTTTTGAGGACCTTGTAAAGATTTTTCACAATGATTCTTATATCCTCATCATCATCATCACTATCGGATTGAGAATCTTCCTCTTGTGTACTATCACATCTTGTGACTTTAGTTCTCAAAGCAATAGGTCGAATGTACTTGTCAATGGCTTCTTGTTGCTCCATCTTCTTGAGTTCAAGTTCATGTTCTTGCAACTTGCCAAAGAGTGAAGCCAATGTCATCTTTGAAAGACTCTTCTTTTCAGAAATTGCTGTTACCTTTGGTTGCCATTCTCTTGATAATGATCTTAGGACTTTTAAGTTTAGATCACTTTTGGAGAAACTTCTTCCAAGAACAATTAGACGGTTGATCAAGAGAGTGAATCTTTTCTGCATATCTAGCACTGTTTCCCATGGCAACATTCTGAACTTCTCATACTCTTGTGAAAGAGTATTGATCTTTGATCTCTTAACTTCATCTGTTCCTTCATGAGTCACCATCAAAGTATCCCAAATTTCTTTTGATGAAGTGCATGTTGATACTCTGAAAAATTCATCCATGCCAAGAGCAGATGTAAGAATGTTCATTCCTTTGAGATCATGTTGAACTTTCTTCTTTTCTTCTTCACTCCAAGTACTTTCTAGTTTTGGTTGTGAAGTTCCTTCTTCAATTGTTACAGGCACAAAGGGTCCTTCTTCAATGACTTTCCATATTCCTGAGTCTAATGACTTTATGAATATCTTCATCTTGATTTTCCAGAAGTCATAGTGTTCTCCATTGAAGAATGGTGGCCTGTTTATGTTATGTCCTTCACTTGTTCCATGATTGGAAGAGGATGCCATCTTTTCCCGGATCTTAGGAATAACTTACCTAAACTTCCGCTCTGATACCAATTGTTGGAACAGATAGCAACCTGAGAAGGGGGGGTGAATCAGTGTTGCCCCAATTTTCGCCTTATTGAAATCGTTACTTTCAAGTTTGTGATGATCACGAATTGATCGTTGTGATTGCAGCGGATATGAACAATACTTGAAAGTAAATGTGAAGGATAAAGAGAATCACACACAAGATTTATCCTGGTTCACCTTCAAACCTAGAAGGCTACGTCCAGTCCTCTGATCACACAGAGATTTTCCACTATACCAGAAAGCAAACCACTTTATGAAAAACCACTCCACTGAATCCCACAGTGAAGATTTACAATGATCGAGTGCTCTTAACGAATGCTTGCACCAAGAACCCTAAGATATCTTATCAATCTTCCTGAAGCAACCCACTTCTGATTGATCAAGTCTTCTTAACGAATGCTTGTGCCAAGGACCCTAAGAGAACCCATCAAACCCCAGAAAGCAAACCACTTTCTGATGACACCGTATCACCACGGTGGACTTTGAATCAAACCCGATTCAAAGGGCCTTTTTACAACCACCGAAAACCACGGTGAATGAATCAACTTGATTCGAGAGATGAAGAAGAAGATGCCTTTACAATGGCTGATTCAATCCTTTAGACAAGATGGATTGATCTTAGTTTGTATGCTCCAGGCAATTACAATGAAGGCTTCTTAATAATTCTGAGTTCTCAAAGGTTGAACAGCATAAGTGTTCTTTGATATTTAGAGAACAAGAACTCAGAATGATGACTCTAATGAATGTGAAAGTTGTGGCACAATGTCATACTTGTTTCTGAGTATTCATGGACTATTTATAGGCACTAGTGATTGTTCATGAACCATTGCAATGCTTCTCAAAAGACTTGGGATGCATTGGTTCATGAAACAACACATCCAATGCACTAACGGTTGTTAATGAACCATTGCAATGTTTCCCAAATGACTTGGGACATGTTGGTTCGTGAAACAACATGTATTATGCACTAGAGGTTGCCTATGAACCATTACAATGCTTCCCAAACGTTGTGAGACACATTGGTTCATTAAAAAGCACTTTTGTCGTGCTGGTAATCGATTACAGCAGTTGGTGTAATCGATTACACTAGCCGTTGCAGTTTGAATTCAAAATTCAAACTGTGTAATCGATTACACACAATCTGTAATCGATTACAGATAGTCCAAAACTCAGTTTTAACCATCTTAAACCCTAATTGAGTGTTCCTACCAAGTCTTACTTGTGAGAACATATTATACTCAATTAGTTGATCTTTAATGAGCCTTCAAATGCAATTAAACCTTAATAAAGCATAGCACACTAAGTTGAAAAGACTTACTTAAAACTAGAACCTTCATGTTTGATCTTGACGCTCTGAGCCGGTTCTTGAAGTCTTTCTTCTCTGAAGTCTTCTTTGATGTCTTCTCAAAGTCTTCCTTCCTTTTCTGAAGTCTTCGTGAAGTCTTTCTTCTTTTTGTTCCTTTCTTTCTTGAAGTCTTTCTTCTTTTTGTGATGTGTTTGTCTTCATCAAAACCTCAGTCGAGTCCAAGGACGAGACCTGATTTACAATATCTTCTTCATCTCTTTCTGTAAGATTGAGTTCTTCACCGTGGTATTCGGTGAAGGGTTGTTGTTACTGAAAGTGGTTTGCTTTCAGGGTTTTGATTGAAGACAAGTTTGTCTTCAAGGTCTGAGGGTGGTTTGCCTTCAGGAACTGAAAGTGGTTTGCTTTCAGGGGTTGTTGAAAGCAGTTTGCTTTCACAGGATATTGGTAGAAGTTCTTGGGGTCCTTGGGTTAGGAACTTGTAAGAAATTCTTATCAATAGTGGAAAAATCCTCAAGGGGTTTCTTGAGGGACTGGACGTAGTCTTCGGTGGATTGAAGGCGAACCAGGATAAATCTTGTGTGTGATTCTGTTTATCCTTCACATTTACTTTCAAGCATTGTTCATATCCGCTGCAATCACAAGATCAACTCGTGATCATCATAAACTTGAAAGTAACGATTTCAATAAGGCGAAAATTGGGGCAACACTGATTCACCCCCCCCCCCTCTCAGGTTGCTATCTGTTCTAACATGGGTGGGATTTTAATGTGATCTTAAATGATGGCGAGCGGCAAGGCAGGGGTACGAGTACAGAAGGTAATCCTATCTTCAAGCAATTTGTACAGTCTTTCTCTTTTATAGACATGCCTATTAGGGGGGGCGATTTTACTTGGTGCTCTACCAGAGGCGGGGGCCTACAGAGTAAAATCGATTGATGGCTAATCAATGAAGAAGCATTGGTATGGTGCAATGGGGCAAACCAAGTGGCTGAGGATTGGGGCATCTCAGACCATAGGGCCATCTCTATTTATCTTGGCTCACACGATTTTGGTCCAAAACCATTTACTTTCTACAGTTACTGGTTACTAGAAGAGGGCTTCAAAGAATTAGTCCAACAGTGGTGGGCATCTTCAGTGGTAGAAGGATGGTCCGGTTATGTCCTACAGCAAAAACTGAAAGATTTGAAAGGCAAAATAAGGGCTTGGCAGAAAAACAGAGGTACGTGGGGCTCTGAAAAAATAAAGGCTCTAGAAGATAATCTTCATGATATTATGTCCAGAGTTGTGAGAGATGGTGCCTCTGAGGAGTTGCGGGTAGAAAGGCTACAGGTACTCAATCACTTATGGGCTGAATGCAGGCGTGAAGAGAGTATGTGGGTGCAAAAAGCCCGCATCAGATGGATTAAGGAGGGGGATAGGAACTCGAAGTTCTTCCACAAAGTGTGGAAGGCTAAGGAGGCGAAGTCTTCAATGGTAAATCTAAATTTTGACGGTGTGACACTGACTGATCCAGAAGCAATTAAAAGGGCTGTGTTTGGTCATTTCCAATCCTTCTTCAAGAGGAGCTGGCGGTGCAAAGGAAAGATTAAATGTCCCAATATTAAGAGAGTGCCTGCAGCTATGCAAAATCTGTTAGAGGGAGCTTTCACTGAGTTCGAGATTTGGTCTTCTATTCAGTCATGTGATGGAAATAGGGCGCCTGGACCTGATGGTTTTAACATCGCCTTCTTCAAGGAATTCTGGCCGATGGTGAAATCCGATGTTTGTAGGGTCTTCAAGGACTTCCACGATCATGGGAAACTAGTGCGAGGAATTAATGCAGCCTTTATTACCTTAATTCCAAAGTCAGGGGTCGCCTCTAGTGTATCCGATTTCCGTCCAATAATCCTCATTGGGAGCATCTACAAACTGATTTCGAAGGTGTTGGCGGGCCGTCTGCAAAAGGTAATGCCAATCATTATCTCTGATAATCAATTTGCTTTCACTCAGAGAAGACAGATTTCCGACTGTATACTAATAGCAAACGAGGTGGTGGACGCCATGAGGCGGCATAGGCAGGGGGGCCTAGTTCTAAAACTCGATTTCGCGAAAGCATACGATAAGGTAGATTTGTCCTTTCTGGTTGAGATGCTCAATGAAATGGGGTTTGGTGATCGTTGGATAAAATGGATGGAGGAATTCATATCTACCGCGGCATTGGCTGTACTAGTGAATGGTTCCCCAACAAAAAATTTTGCAATCGAAAAAGGACTAAGGCAAGGTGACGCCCTATCTCCTCTCCTCTTCAACATATGCGCTAATGGACTCTCATGTATGCTGAACCAACTTTTAACTTTAGAAGAATCTTGTGGATTCCCCCTGGGGAATGGGGTTCGTATCAACCACCTCCAATTCGCGGATGACACATTAATCTTTTGTGAGAATGCCCCCTCCCAGTAAGAAATCTTGGGAGCGACAATTGAGACATTCCTTGCTATTTCTGGGCTGGAACTAAATTACGCTAAATCTGTGATGATTGGTTGCAATGTCGGGGTAGACAGCGTGCGGGAGGCTGCGGAGTTGTTGGATGTAAGCACGGGGACTCTCCCCATCTCTTACTTAGGATGCCCCATCAGGGATAACCCCCGCAAAAAGCAGTTTTGGCAGCCATTAATTGAGAAGATGAGATTAAAACTGGAGGGGTGGAGCTCCAAGTTTATGTCCCTTAGTGGTAGGATAGCAATGCTCAAAGCCGTCATTAGTGCTATACCAATATACTACATGTCAATCTTCTTGGCTCCGATTGGGGTTGTAAGTGCAATGGAGAAAATGATGAGGGCCTTCCTATGGGGTACAAGGGACGGCAACCGGCACATTTCTTGGATAGCATGGAGTCAAGTCTACAAAAGTAAGGAACTAGGTGGCTTGGGCCTAGGAGTTCTGGGCTGGAAAAATAAAGCACTTCTTATAAAATGGATGTGGAGGTTCGGGGTGGAGATTAGTGCCTTGTGGAGACGGGTGGTTTGTGCAAAATATGGGTGGGAGCCTAATCTTCTATTGTTACACCTAAACGTGGGTAGCGCCAGAAATTGTTCACACATGTTTCAAGATATTCTCAAAGTGATCTCCGAAGACACAGTGGTGGCGAAAGCTTTCCGGGAGGCAACTAGATGCAAGGTCGGTCGGGGACTGAATATTAGATTCTGGTTGGACCCATGGGTGGACGTGTACCCATTGCACTCTCGGTTTCCCAGACTCTTTGTACTGTCAGAGGAGAGGAAAGCAACAATCAGCGAAGTAGGCTCTTTCATCCATGGATCTTGGTCTTGGTCAATTCACCTCCGGCGTCGCCTTTTTGATTGGGAAGCTGATGCTCTTAATGAGCTATTATAGTTGATTAACTCTGTAGTACCCTCAGACTCAGCAGACACTATTATATGGATCGGTGACGTGTCGGGTCAGTTTTCTGTTCGAGCACTTTACAGAGCGGCTGAAGAGAGAATTCTTGCTCAGGACGGGTCGTGGGTGGTTCCTAATCGTATTCGTAAAATTGTCCCACCGAAAGTGGTGTTGTTTGCTTGGCAGCTCTTGGAACATAGCATAGCAGTAAAATCCAATCTGTTGAGAAGAGGAATTGCCATAGAAAATGGAGGGGTGTGTGAAGTATGTGGGCTGGCCATCGAAACTGAAAGTCATCTTATGGTTCAATGCCCGTTTTCTTGGAATCTATGGAATTCTATCATCCAAAGGGAAGGAATACAATGGTGCTCCCCGTCGTCCTTTAACCATCTTATAGTTGAATGGCCAAATCTGCGGGCGGTGTCGGACAGATTTTTGTGGGAACTTATTCCCTTCTCTCTTGTTTGGTCAATATGGCTTGCCCGAAATGGGCTGATCTTCCAACAAAAGAGGGTAGACCAAGCTGCTGTTTGGGATATGCATATTTTGAGGATTATGTGGTGGATTAAGGCCTCTAAGAAAGAATGTTCCTTCTCTGCTTTCGATTTTATACACCACTTTGAGAAGATCAACATTTGCAGTAATCGCAAAAGCCCTAGGTTCTGTAAATGGTGCCCCCCCCCCCCCCCCCCCCGCGTGGTCTACTCAAATTTAACGTTGATGGCTCAGCACAAGGGGCGCCGGGGGCTAGCGGCATTGGGGGAGTTCTAGAGATTCTGAGGGGGACATCAAAGGCCTCTTCGCCAAGGAAACTAGGGTATGTTGGGCATACGAAGTTGAGGTAAAAGCCATTCTGAATGCGCTACTATTCTGTAAAGAGTTTGCATTTCATCGGGTCCTGATTGAAAGTGACTCAATGCTAGCGGTTGGATGGGTTAGGTGCAAAGATCATCGGCCTTGGAAGCTTTTGAATGATTTAAACAGGATAGATCTATTGCTGATTGAGATGGATTGTGAAGGGGTTACTCATATATTCAGAGAAGCAAATAGTGTGGCAGATTACCTTGCGAAATTGGGGTGCGATAGGCAGCAACCGTTGTGGGAACTATGTGCCTACTGATCCTCATGGTCCACAGTTCTGGTTTTTGGTCTGATTCCTGTTTTTCGCTGTTTGGCTTGGGACATTGTGATCTGATGACTGTAAATCAGTCCACCTTGGTGCCCATGGCGTCCATCTTCTCTCCTCCAAGTCCAGTTGTGGCAATGCTGTATTTGCTTTATTTCGTGTTCTGGGTCTAAGTGTTTGGAGACTGTGTTGCTGATTTTCCTGGCCTTTACTGTGAGGTTATATTTGCTGAATTCATGAGTCCCTCTGCTTAGACTTCATGCGCTTTCTGTTTTGCTGCCTGTGGCTGGGTCCCTTGGTCAATGCATAGAGATTTTATTTTTTATATCATTTGTCTATGCTGGCTTCTCTTTTTGGCCAGGCTTGCTATTTTTATCATGTTTCTTGGCACTTCCATCAAATCTGTGTCCTTTGGTTGTTCAGATTTTGATTTCTTCTGTGTAAGGGCTGGTCCCTATTGCTAATTCAATATTGATATATATATTTTTTCTTTTCAAAAAAAAAAAGAAAAACATTTACACTGTCAAATATTTTTTGGAAGGATACGAACACTGTCAAATTGCTTAGTAATATTTTGTAAATCTAAAATTAATTCATCAAAAAACGATAATAAAATGATTAAAGCATATATATATATATATATGTGTATATATATATATATATATGTATATATATTACATTATAACTAATTTTACTTTAATAAAATGTTTGAATAATAATTTTTATTATGATTATTATATATATATATATTACAAATTTATAATTTAACTTTAGTCAAATTGTATTATAATCATTCAAACAATTGAATAATAATATCTCACTATAATCAATATTTGTTTTGTATTTATTTATTTATTACACGTTTAATAATTTAACTTTAATAACTTTTCATCAATCAAACGGTTGAATAATAAATTTTCATTATGGTTATGATTTGTTTCAAATATTATGAAAATTAAATTCCCGTAAACATATAATTAAATTAAAATATTTCAAAAATATGTCATTAATCTTTGTATATATTAGGGATGTATTAAATGATTTTGAATAAATATAATGTTTTATAGATATAATATATCAATATGAGAAGAATATCAATTCAATTCAACGATGGATTCTAGCATAAAATTGTTCAAAAAAGTATTAAATAGTGTTATTTAGACTAATATTAAACACTTGAATAAGTGTAAATCATTTCGATCAACACACATGATGTAACTTTTAGTATTTAAACATTATTGAATAAAAAATTCTTGCACAATATACCAAGTTTTATCTTGTGATGATGATTTGAAAAGCTGAGCTAAAATAAATTCTATAAAATGTTAGAAGTTAGAATATATATTTAAAGCAGTTATTCCCTCCGTTCCTTAATAACTGTTACTATTTTCATCTTATTTTTGTTTCTACTTATTTGTTACTTTTACAATTCCAAGAAAATATTAATTATGTTTTACCAATTATACCCTTAGTTTAATGGTGATAGGAAAATTGAAAAGTTAGAATTGATAAGAGAGATAAATGATATATAAGGAAGTTTGAAGATAATTTAACTAAAAACATGTGCCGAAACCTTAAAGTGACAGTTATTAAGGAACGGAGGGAGTAAATGCATATAACATATTTGAAAAATTAACGCCTCTGCAAATTATCATAGTATTTTTCAAAAACAAGAATGTGCATTTTTTTTTTTTTGTTAAAAGGAGGGACTAAGCCCAAACAAAAAGAAATTACACTAGGGTAGAATGCGGGAATGAAACTCTCGCGCAATCAAACAGAATCAGGTTAGAGCACCTTGGAGAAGGACTCTCAATTACCTGAGTACCCAAAGCAAGATCATGCGCCATATTAGCTAAGCAATCTGCCACTTGGTTCGCCTCCCGACTGATGTGGACACAACGAAGCTCCCAAGCTTTCAATTTCCAAGCTCTAATCTGATTGACTAGAGACGCATAAGGGTGGAAAGTATCACAACCCTCATTTATCAGCTGCACTGCAACCATGGAATCACACTCCACTATGACCTTGGAGAACCCTTTGTTCCACGCAAGAGGAAGCACAGTGAAAATACTCCAAAGCTTCGTCCATAACACGTTGGATGTCCCTAAATTGCGACTGAAGTTGTCCCTGAAATCATCCTAAAACCCTAAATTTGTCCCAAAATCCTAAAATCAGTCCAAAACCATATAATCAGGCCAAAACTCGACCTGATCCCATTAGGCCGAACTAAACTAGGAGGGTCGAGCGGACGATGTTAGGTCGAGAGAGTTGACTCAAGTCGGGAGGGTCGACATCAGGTCGGGCAGGTTAGCATTGTTTGTCAAGCGAGTTTGGTCGGGTCAGCTTCATGTCGAGCGTGTCGGTTCAGGCAAGTCGAGATCAATTCGGATGAGTCGAATTAAGGGTTTTATGGTCGATTCTAGGGTGTAGGGATGACTTTCAGGTTCGAGGAAGATTTTAGGGTTTTGGACCGATTTTAGAATTTTGGGTCGATTTTACGGTTTTGGATTGATTATAGGGTTCAAAGCCGATTTTAGGGTTTTGTGGCCGATTTTAGGGTTTTATGGCCGATTTTAGGGGTTTTTGCCGATTTTAGGGTTCGGGACCAATTTAAGGGTTTATGGTCAATTTTAGGGTTTTGGGTCTATTTAAGGGTTTTGGACTATTTTTAAGGCTTTGGGCCGATTTGAGGGTTCATGGTCAATTTTAGGGTTTTGGGGCAATTTTAGGGTTTCAAGCCGATATTAGTGTTTTGGAACATTTTAGGGTTTATGGCCAACTTTATGGTTCAGGGTCGAGTTTAGGGTTATTGTCAGGTTTATGATCGAATTTAGGGTTTAGATCTGCCTGGGTCGCTCTAACCCGTTTAGGTCAACCCGACTAGTAAAGGTTTGGCCCGACACATCTAGTCGGCATGACAGGTTCAAGTTTTTTTTACAAGCAAATATATTGATGAGGCACAAAGGGGGTGCCCAAACTCGAACACAAAAGAAATCACCAAGACAAGTGATTTCAATCATGGAGTTACATTAGAAAGAAAAGACCAAGACTTAATAACAACACTTTTCCATGAAAATAAATTAGGTCCCTGTACAAGCAGCAGCTAGACTCTTCTCAAGATCAAAATTCCCAACTCCATCTGATAGAGGAAACAGAAAAAAAACCCAGACTCATGGGAATTGTAACCATGATTGAAAAACATCCAATATCCCGTCCATAAGCCTCGCAACAGTAACCTAAGGATACCGCCCCCATCCAAACCATCACAATAAAAGATCCCAAAAGAAATTTGCCACTATACTTGCGCAAATAATCCCCACAAGCTAGAATTAAGACACAATTACAGGGTCCCCAGACAGTGCAGAGGATTCATAGTCCATTCATACATGGAATAATGAAAACCTCTTACCTTTGTTTTAAGCCAGCTCCAAGGTTTATATTGGATCAGATCCACCACTGCTGCTCCATCAAGAGACTCATCACGAAATGTTACAGAATTTCTGCCCGACCATAAACAATATATTGCAGCAACCTACACTGATCCCGAGCCCTTCTGTAAATTGGATAAAAAGCCAGCATTTGAAAACTGAATAAAATGAGATTGACAATCCACAGGCATTACCAATGTTAAACCAATCCACGAGCAGATCTTCATCCAAACCCTCCATACAACTTTGCACGAGATAAACAAGTGTTGGGTGTTCTTTTCCTTTTCCAAACGCAGCAGACATTTAACAGTTTCATCATAAAAATGCACCCCCCTTAGTCTCGAATTTGCCTTGGTTTGTACCCTGTCTATCAACACTTTCCAAGCCAGAGCTAGTGCATTTGAAGGAACTTTAATGGACCACAAAAAATTAAACACTTCTTCCCGAAAATCTGAATTGATTCCATGAATCATTGCATATGCCGACATAACAGTATAACATCCTTGTTGATCCCTCATCCAGCGCCAAGAATCCGAATGTCCCTGCACTAGAACAAAGAAACTAATCCTACGAATCAGATCATCTTTAAGACTTTCCTCTAAAACCCCCAGCGGAGCGCACCACGTAAAACGCCACTGCCACATACCTTCATGACAATCACCCATCTCCCAGATCATAAAATTATGCTGGGAAGATAATGAGAACAAAGGGTGAAAGGTGTTGCTAAGAGACTCAGTCCCTAGCCAATTATTACTCCAAAAAAGAGTTTAATTGCCCTCACCAATCCTTCTACGAATGCCACCATCAAACCATTGTCCTTCTCCCTCCCCAAAGCACAGAAAGTGTAGATCCTTCCACCAAATTGATGCTGAATTTGGAACTCTGACACCATATTTTGACGTCAAAGTTCTGCACCATAAAGAATCTCGTTCATAGTACATCCTCCATCGCTACTTTCCTAATAATGCCTTATTAAAATCACCCAATTCTTTTACCCCAAGTCCGCCCTCCTCCTTTGGACTGCACACCTTGTCCCAATTTACCCAAGCAATCTTAGAATCCCCTTCAGTTCCACCCATAAAAAAGTCCTCATGAGACGTTTGCAATGTTTGATAACACAAACCGGCATTCGAAGCATTAAGATAAAGAACAGAGGTAAAGCAGAGATGACACTCTTGACCAGACAAGCCGCCCACCAAAAGAAAGTTTTTTACACCTCCACCTATACAATATGTTCCTGATCTTTAAAATGACCGGATCCCAAAAAGGAAGCTCTTCGCGAGTTTCCCCCAACATGTAAACCCAAATACACAAAAGGGGTAGCCATAATCTTGCAGTGAAGCAACACTATGAACCTTCGAGTTATAGCCTCGTCAACCGAAACCCCTGGCAACTTGCTTTTTGAGAAATTAACTTTCAAGTCAGATACAAGTTCAAAATACCGCAGGACACTCTTCAACAGAATCACATTTAAGAGAGAAGCATCCCCAATAAATAAAGTATCGTCTACAAATTGGAGAAGTGAAACACTCACTGGATTTGATCTCCCCACCTTGAATGGAGAGAATTTATTTTGTCAAACTGCCTGATGCATAAGCTCATTTAATCCCTCAGCAATTATGAGGAAAAGAAATGGAGCTCGTGGGTCACCCTGATAGACTCCCATTAACAAACATAGGTACAAAGGAGGATTCTAAACAGCCCCTAATCCACTTAATCCATTTTTCTTAAAACCCCATTCACCGAAGCATATACAAAAGAAAACTCCATTTAACAGAGTCATAGGGTTTCTCATAATCAACTTTGAAGACCAAAGAAGGAGATTTCTTTATCTTCGCCTCATGAACAACCTCATTTGCTATTAATGCGTTGTCCAACATATTTCTTCCTCCAATAAAAGCAAATTGGGCTTCATCGATAAGTTTGGGCATTACCTGCCCAAGCCTCTTTGCCAAAATTTTAGACACCACCTTATACATACAACCCACCAAGGATATTGGCCTAAAATCATTCAAGGATTGAAGAGAATCGATTTTGGGAATCAGAACAATGAAAGAAGTATTTGTACCTCTTGGCCAAACCCCATTCAAATGAAAGTCATCTAAAACCCTTTTAAAATGCAATTTAAATATTTCCCAAAATGATATGATAAAAGTGAAATTGTATCCATCAGGGCCAGGACTTTTATCGCCATCTCAATCCCAAATTGCTTCCTTTATCTCATCCAGACCAAAGCCATCAGTCAGAAAAATATTATCCTGATGTGACAGAGTGTAAAACTGGACTCCATCCAGATTGTGACAGAGTGCGAAACTGAACTCCATCCATATTAGGGGCCTGCCACTCTTCCTCCTTGAATTTCTGCTCGAAAAAATCCTTGACACTACTTTTAACTGTCGCTGGATCCTCTTGCTATACTCCTCCAAGATTCAAACCCACACTAGAATTCAAACGTCTTCTCCAATTTACAGTCATATGAAAAAACCTGGAATTTAAGTCACCCTCTTGAGTCCACCTCAATCTGGATTTTTGGTGCATCAAAGATTCATTTAAATCAACCACCCTCCATAGTTCTACACTAGATTCCTTCTTCAACAATAATTCAGCAGGATTTAGGCTTTGCTCCTCTGCAATTAAATCCAAATCTTGGCAGGTTCAGGTAAAGTTTAGGGTTTTTTATATTGAAAGAGTGGGATATGTGTGAGAGAGAAAAAAAATTTAAAATTCCTTTATTTTTTAGATCATTTCAATTCATTTAAATCTAGTTTCCCACGAATTTACAATTCATTTTAAAAATATACCCAAGCAAAGTATTTAATAACAAAACAGTTTAAATATCATCTAAAATTACATTTCTCTAAAAATTACCTTATCCAAATACACTTTAACAGTTTTATCAGTTGTGAAAAAACCTTGACCTCAAGCACTTTGACTTTCTCCGATCCTATGAAGCCCGCTTCCTTAGCTACTTTTAAACCTGAACTAAAAAGAAAGAGAAAATAGGTTTTGCATATATATATATATATATGTAAAAAGATTGAAAGTTCCGACTGTATAAAACAACTAGTGGTTACCCCAGCTCTACAGTAAGTTAACGCTTTTCTGGTTTTCCTTTGTATAATGTGCGGTTGCCGAGTAATATGAATACTGACCATGAAACAATTGCAAGATTAATATTGAGGATAATATACAATATTAAAGACTATAGTTTCTCATAATTCTTGTAATCAAATTTAATAGTTCAACACTTCATTTTCTAAATAAATGATTGAGAGTTCAAATTTCAATTCTTATAAATAAAAAAATAAATTCATTAGGATCAATATCCTACCGTGCTTAACTAACAGTAAGATAAAAATTTAATTTCACAACTATCGTCTTTGAGGATATAACACCAAAATATATAATTCTTGTACTCAAAGAATTTAATTGTGTGAAACAATTTAATACTCCTTTTAATTAACATGTCTTTTTCATCAAGTTACGTGTATGGCAATGCAAGCTGTTGTTAAAGGAGTATATGTTCCACATGCTGCACTTAAATGCAATATGAGTTGGGCTCAGAAGGTCATGCTTGTGAGGCACATGATTTTGTCGTTAGGAAGTTATCTCTTGAGAATGATGCTCATTGCTCAAGGCTTTCTCATGATTTGATATTTCTTTTTTATATATTTCTATTTATACTATAGCTATAGGGATAAGTAGGTGCACATATTCTGATACACAGTATCTATAGGAAACGCCTCATGCCCTAATAGTCAAAACCAATAATGCTGGGACTTTATTATGTTGCAGGAGGATGCCATACCTTAGATGCAAAGTCTTAGTCATTGTAGTGGGACCTAGCTAGGGTAAGTAGGTTTGATATTCAGCTGAAAATCCGATCACTAGCTATATACATATTCTTAAGGATGTATAGTGACATCAGAGATGACTGAAAAACGGACCTGAAGAGATTATATATTCCCATTTCTTGGTTTTAAATTTTAATATCGTCTTATTATATACAAAAAAACAAGGTGCATGCATGCCACGATACTTTTATGTAAATTTATTTTGCATTATGATTATGGCACATATTTGATATGATGTTTATGTAATATTTGACCTAAGCTCCCTATTGTTTCATTTAGAAGAGAAATAGAGAAAGGAGAAAATAAGTAGAGAAAAAGTGGTAAGAAATATAGTAGATTTTGTAAGTTGTTTAGTATGATATAAAGAAAAGAGAAAGAGAATTGATGACACGGAGGTATTCTACTCTTTTTAAGTCTTTTATTTTATTTATTTTGGGTCTCATGTAGTGTTTTTGGTCTTTTATAGTCTTAATTTACATCTCTACATTTACATTGTTAGTCTAGCTTTTATTTTATTTTTTATTTAATCTTTTAATTGGTTCTTTAGTTTTTTATTTAGTTTTATTCTCTATTAATTTCCTGGTCAGTTTTGGGTTGAGTTTTATTGACTATCATGAGAATTTGATGGGGTGAGAAGAATCTATGATGAGGTTTTATTAATTGATGAGGAGTCATGAATGAACTTTTGTGCCTTGATGATGTTTTGGGGAGTTTTGGTTGCATGTATGATGAGTATTGATGAGTAATGAAGAGCTTTAATGAAGAGAATACCAAAGAATTGAGCTGAAAGTGAAATTATACAATAGCTGCCAATGTCCCAACGCCTAGGTGCTGACACCCAGCGCCCCGGCGCTAACATTCTGCCATTCCAACTCAAATGTTGAAGGAGTCTAGCGCTCGGGCACTACAAGGCCAGCACCTAGGCGCTGATATTCTGTTTAGGCACTTGATTTTTCATTTATTCTAGGCGCTGGACCTCGTCAGTTTTTATTATAAATACAGAACTTGGTTAATAGATTTTTGTGCCTTAATAGATTTTTGTGCCTTAATAATGTTTTGAGGAGTTTTAACTACAGGTATGATGAGTATTGATGAGCAATGAAGAGCTTTGATGAAGAGAATACCAAAGAATTGAGTTGAAAGTGAAATTCTACAATAGTTGTCAGTGTCCCAGTGCCCAGGCACTGACATCCTGCTGTTCCAACTCAGATGCTGAAGGAGCCTAGCGCCCAGGCGTTGGCATTCTGTTTAGCCACTTAATTTTTCATTTATTTCCAGCGCCCAGGCGCTGGACCTTGTCAATTTTTATTATAAATACAGAACTTGGTTTCTTTAGTGAGGCGTCTTGTATTTTCCCTGAACCCTTTTGGGGATTGATTCTTGGAGCTTCTATGAGACTTTCTAGGCATCTATTTCCAGGTTCTTATCTTGTAAATTTGATTATGTCTTTGCTAGTCATGCTTGACTAGTTTTCTTTAGTACTTGGGGTCGTGAATCCTAGTTTAAGTTATGCTTTGAACTTCTAAATTTCTATATAAATAAAGTTATCTTTCTATGAATCTTTTCTCTATTGTTTAATTCGCTTGAGCCCACGCAAGTGTTATGCTTGTTCTTGGATAAACGGTAGTTTGGTAAGAATAGCAAATTTGCATTATATTGATTGGTTTATTTGCCACTTAGGTATTAGGGTGAGAATCAGTTGTGTTGGCCTGATCAAAGAGCTATAATTCTTCAATTGAATTGACTAAGTACTAAGGTATTAGGCTTAACAACTAAGATCGAATGATTTGCTTGATTAAGATATTAACAAGTGAAGGTAAAGGCTACGTCACCATAGAAATGTTTCTAAAGTTCATATAGGAATTTGATTGTAAGAAGCATAATTTGATTAGGTGAAACTAAACCCTGAGTATTTTTTTTTCTCATAAGAGTTTCCAATTCTTTTGCTATTGCTTTGACACAATTGTTTCGATACAAACAAACCTTCAAATCAATTATCTTTTTGGTTTTCTTTTTCGAATAGCGAGATTGTAAGTGTAAATTGACTTAACTAACTATCCCTATGGTTCCATGTCTTTTCTATTATTTCGGGTAATCCGTACACTTGCGAAAATGCTATTAAGAATAGAGAAAGTTACTTTTTGTGTTTAAAAATAGTTTTCCAATATAAATTTTTTGTCGGCTAAAGTGCGATTTCTGACTGTGTCACACCTGCAGTAAAGTGCACATAAAAAAAACATGATTGAATTTCTCTCTAATTTGGAAAGACTATCAAAAGTTTTGATTCCCACCCAAGTTCTTTCTCTTCTTGCATCCCTATGCAATACCAACCAAGGGAGATTATTGTTTCTCTCCTATCACTCTTTTGTAACTCTCACATATCAAACAAAGCCTAAGTCCTAGAGTTCTTGCATGGGAAAAGAAGGAGTGATGATTGAAAAGGTTTTATTACATTCAGCTTTATACCCCCAGAATTAAATTTGAGAGACATATATAGTCAGTAGCTAGTTTTGCTGTTTGATTGGTTGAACACACTCAACCACACTTGCTTACTTTATTTAATCTTCAATTTGGCCAGGTTATACATTCAGGAAGAGGAAGATTGGGCGCTGGTTTTTGGGTCTGTTTATGCAACAAGTTTGTCTCCAATTGATGCTACATATAGAGATAGCTTGTTTTAAGATATATTTGGAGTGCTAGAGTTCATAGTTAAATTTGAATTAGATTATTCCTTTAGGTCTGTTCTCCCTGTATTTCAGTTTTTTGTGTGTAGTTGATGCTATTGCACTTGTTATTCTTTCATTGTATTGTGGATTGGAGTACCCCTTATACTCCATTTAATTCAAACTTTCGCCTATAAAAAAAAAATATTCAGTACCAGATCCAGAATTTACACTTAGAGGATCCAATAATTTATATATCTACTTATTTCAAAAAGTAACTCTAGTAAATTTTACTCTATTTAATAATTTTGTAAACAATAACACTTTCAAGTACCGTTTATATATAATTTCCTAAAAAATTTGAATCTAATTAATACTTCATTAGAAATATTTTCCTTATGAAACCAAAAAAATAAAATAAAAATACTTCATTAGAAAATTTCTACACACCGGATAATAAACTTTTAAAACTTAAGTAAATATCTGCTACTCCTTATATTGCATACATGTGAATGTTTACTTTTTATAAAAGCTTGGCCCTAGGGTAGTAGTAATAAATGTATCATATTAATTAGAAGTAATATGTTACGTTTACTATTTAGTGAGATTAAAAAATTGAATTAATATTTATAAAAAGATTAGAGTAAAACACACTTACACCCCTCAAATTTTTTTAGAATAACACTCCACTCAATTCTTATCCAAAATCAACACTTCACCCAGCTCATTCTATCAAGTTAAACCCATCCACAAAGATTCCGACGGAAAAAAAATTATAGAAGGAGGTAATTAATAAAAGGATTGGAGGTAAAATGGTCCCCCCAATAAGTATACACATGATTCTCGATCGAGGAGGGAGGATGAGGTTTTTTTCTCCCTTTACAGCATAGCTAACCTGTGCAAGTGAAAGTGTGAAACAAGAAAAACTATTATTGATTGATACAAAATTATCAATATCATTTGTTTTATTTAAAGACCATCACATGACCATTTTATGGAAAGGTTTTAGATAATTGTGTGTGTTGTGTTGGAGAGACAGGGTAGCTTATTGGCTAACAACGAAGATCATCAAGAGATTTTAATACTATATCTTTATCTAAAATCTTAAGACATTAAGTATATGAATCCTCCATTTCTTTCTCATTTTTTTGATTGAAAGAGGATAAGCGCTATCCATTGAGTAAAGGGAGGCTTTCCTACACTACAGTGATTCGGGCGGTTGGTCTGAATGCTACATGAAGAACATAAGCCAGATGAAGGAACAGAAAGACCTAGGGTGTAGAAGATCATAACATGATTGACCTACTTCCACGGCAGAAATATCGTATAATCTTTTGAATGTGTTGATGGAACATAGTAGAACATTCATATTGCCACGCCCTCTAAAAGAAATAGAACTTGTTACCCCACCAGTAGTGGGAGATGTAAGGATTGATACGTAGAATAACTTTTTATTTAGTTGATAATCATATAAAGCGAAAGATATTTTAGCCATTTGCATCAAGCTAAAACTTCCTTCTTGCATACGTGCTCCTCCAGATGCACATACTAGAATAAGAGGTAAAAGTTGGTTGGTAGCATATTCGACCAACCGCCTTTTCCTGTCTCGTTGACGAGGTCAGGGTATCCTAGGATTATCCCGTCTTTCCATCGTCTCTCCCTTTTTCGGGGAATGGCTGCAATCACAAGCAAGTGATTGAATGAGTGGGGGGCTCCGAAAGCACATGCGGGATAAGTTATATCTCTCATAAAATATTCACATCACTCATATTTAACTAATATGGTACTTTAATTCATAGTTGAATTCTCAACCTTCTCCGTATGTGCATTACACGAATGTGTATTTAGAGGCGGACAATTTGCAGCAGTTGTACTGAAACCGCCGCAATGTCACACTTAAAGGCGGTTCCAAAGGCGTTTTAGGCAGCTGCTGCAGATTCTGTGTAAAAAGAGGCGATTCTTTATAAATTAGAGGCGGGCCGCACGTCCTTTGTGGCAGTTCTTTTTGCAGCGGCTGGGGTAACCGCGGCAGATTGGATTGACAATTAATATTTAAAATCCTTATCGCATGTCTTATCTTCTTTATAGCTGACTCTTGTTTTTACATGCAGGTAATCAATAACAGTTTCATATACTTTTTACGATTGGCTTGGTTTTAAGGTTATGCTTCCTTTTATATTTAATAAGCACTATTTGGATGCAGTATATGTGTTGGTTTAGTTCATGCCAAGAAGCTTGAATTTCAGTCCTGTTCACAGTAATCAGAAGCTCCTCACTTCTAGACTTTACAGGTTATAACCAAATTTTTAGCTTCTCCACTAGCTTAGGTTACGTAACTAAATGATACTCATTGCTGCTATCACGATACAAACTGCTATCATTTGAAAGTATTTTGGGAGAAGAGGCTTGGCTTTATTTAATCAATATTTGATTGTAAAAGAAAGAGATTTGCTGGAAGAATTAATTATGAGTTTGCAACTAGAGATGGGTACTGAATTGGGAGACTTTTTCCTCTCTCATAATTCATATATATAAAGCTGCTAATTACGTGTGGATATTGAACTGGAAGAACAGATCAAACAGAGAAACATCAATGGTTTTGGAAACTATAGGTGCTGCTAATTATGGGAGACAGTTTCCTCTCTCATAAGTCATACCTTAGACCACTTTTTGTGAATGCTTGGCTATATTGGACACTTTCTAGCAACATTTCCTAAACAAGTAAAATTAAGCATTCCTTTCTTCTTACCTAATTATTGCTCAGGTGAGATCACCTAATTATTTCCATCCAGTCACTTTTGGTGCTTCTATGACCTTTCTCCAGATTCCCCAGGTGGTACTGCACAGTTTAGTAATGATACTCTTTGTAATTGCTCAGGATGTTCTTTACTGTTCTCATAATCCTATTTCACCTTTACTTCTAATGTTCTTACATTTTAAGCTAATTTGTTGATTATCTTTTGGAATTTAGGCTACAAAACTCTGGCCTTATGTTAATAATTAAATAACCTCTTAATCAAACAATGTTATTTGGTTAGGGAGAACGAAGGAGATTAGTAAAATGGTTATATTTCTCATTTGAAATCCCATTAAAATGATTATTAAATAATCTCTTAATCAAACAATGTCATATGTTCTTCAGGAATATTAATATTGGCTTGGACTTCCATGTTCAATTGCTGGTTTTGGATCTAAAATCAAATATATATTTGGAAAAGTCCATCCAGCTTGAACTTATTGAAGGTAACTTTGTTGGAACTATGTTCATTTTATGTAAGTGAATACAAATTATAAATTTTAATCGATTGTTTGATTAAAATTCTTGCCACTGCATAAAGAAAATATGAGAAAAATTTGAATACATCAAGTAACGTTTAATTATAAGTTAATAAGATCACACTTATGGTTTAAATTAAAGGATATATACCAACAATTGAACAATTATTTACCAAAACACACTACGAATACTAAATAATGTTCCCGTAGCTATTTAGTTGTAGCTTAACAATGAATATGCTTGAAATCCTTGGGAACTATTATTTACTAAAATATTTTGGAATTGTGTGTATTTAATTAATATATAACATAGCAGTTACAAACTGCTGCGAAAAAGGGCAAAAAAATCACATTAGCAATTTACGGCGGTTATAAACCGCTGTAAAGAGAGGTCAAGTACACATTCTGCGGTGGTTTTGTAACCGCCGCTACATGTCAGCAGCGGTTATTCCACCGATTGCTCAAAACCGCCCCAAAATGATATCCGACGCTCGTAATTGCAATGTTTCAGCAACTGCCACTCACATAAATTTTGCGACAGTTCAAACCGCCGCAAATTGTTCACAGAACCGCCGCATAATGCTGATTTTCTTGTGGTGGTGGTTTTAAACTGCCATGCATAATTAATCATTTGTTTTATTAATTTAATTATTTTTCTTAACAAGGTGTCTCTGAGTCAAATCCATCGTTTCACGGTTAGCGCACTAAGCGATAGAGACTGACAAATGAGTTTCTTTAATTCACAAGAGTTGAGATTCAAATCTTAAACTACTAGCTTAAGTGACAAAGTGATGAACCACTACGCCAATCCACTTGATTTTTTTTTTTTATTAATTGGAGTTGTAGCCGGTTAAATCCACTTAATACTATTTTTACGGGAAATCCACTTAATACTTAACATCTAAAATTAAAACACAATAATAATAGTAAATTATTAAAGATATTGATAAACAAAGTATCCTATGTTTAATTCTTTTTAACATTGATAACAAACACTCAAATGTTGTAGCTGATTTTGTTGCTCGGAAATCTTTTTGTCTATGTACCATGTGTGAGTTGAGGATTATTCTATTAATCTCCTCCCGCTTCTAATGTTTGATGTACCTTTTTTATTTTTGATTTATAAAAGCTTGCATTAACTGTAAAAAAAACATTGGTAACAAAAACTTTGACATTGTATGTTTGCATATATCAATTTAATTACCTAATGACAAAATAAGCACATGCAAAGTTAAAAGATGCAATCTCTCTCTCTAATACAAACTAATATTTGGTTAATCTATTTTTTTCAAGTTAAAAAAAAAAAAAAACCTTTTTTAAGCTATTCAATTTTTAAGTTTGTTTACATTTTTTATCTGCAGCCTTCTAATCTGTATATCTTTAAATAAAAAAAAGGATTTCACTAGGAACCGTGGGAAAATGATATTTCACTCAACATGGGAATATGTGCACTCTTTGTACTATTAAGATGGACGGTTGGTTTCTTGCATCGAAAGCGTCTCTTATCCAGGAGCGGCAAGATAGATATTGTTTTTTTTTCTTTATCGAAGCGGTAGGGGCTGGCCAATAAGTTTTTTCCATTCACAAGAGTTGGGATTCGAACCCCCAACCACTTGCTTAAGAAACGAAGTGCTGAACCACTACACCAACCCGCTTGGTTATAAATAAAGAGGGTGCACATGAAAGAATATCTTTCATATGTGACAAACAATCTTAAATTTTTAAAACAACAATCATTTTAAAAAATATTTTGAAAAATATGTAAAAAGCTAAAGCAAGCAACAATTACTACTTGAACCGAACCAAATGTATACTAGAGTCAACTGAAACTTTAAATCCTGACCAGAAAAATAGAACAACCACCACAAAAAAGTTTATACAGTAGTAGCATGGAACTTGTGAGAAAGAGAAACAAATTTTCCAGTGAGGCATCTAATTTATAGAACATGATGATATTCAAATGTCAATTTTGGATTGGAATATACACTTCTAGCACCAAAAAGTTAAAGGCCAAAGTGAGATTTTTTATCAGGCTTCAATTAATCCTAAAACTAAATAGAAAAAGCAAAGTTATTCAGATTCCCTGATGTAACAGATTGAGATCCAATATCCTAAAATATCGTGGAAATTTCAATATAATTTCACTGCAGCAAGCTTAGTTTCTCTTGACAAAAACCAGCATCATCAAGAAGCCATTGCTCAAGCAAAGAGAATGGCATTTCAGCACCAACCCCCAATGGCTTGCTCTCATCTTGGAAAAGAGTAGCTTCAGGGGACTCAGAATTTGAAGAATCCAAAGACTCATTATAACCAAACAAGGACTCAAAAGTCTCAGACAATTCAGCACTGCTGTTGTTGCTTCCCTTTGCATGATCAATTGAGTTTCCTTCACTAGAATCAGTGTCATTAATCAGGGTCTTGTTACACGACGCCGACGCCTTGGGTGAATTTTTCATCCAACCCTTCAGCAAACGTGCAATGTTGTCAGCACTTGAAGCATAGCATGATGAAGATTGAGTTGTTGGTTTAGTGGAACAAAATGAGCCATCATCACTAGTAGAAAGGTTTGAATTTGATTGATCAGGTAACAAGGTGATCAATGTGTTGTTGTTTGGTGAGAGAGCTTCACTGAGTGCTTTCTTGGCCATGTGGATATCTGTTTGAAGCCTTCTTTCCCATTGGCCTCTTGGCATTGGCCTAGAAACTGATGACAACCCTGCATCATGTCCTAAGCTTCCTTCACCAGCACCTGTTTGCAATTTATTGAGCCTCTTCTTCAAATAAGTGTTCCAATAGTTTTTTATGTCATTGTCTGTTCTCTGTGGTAGGTATGCGGCTATTGCAGCCCATCTGCACCATAATCAATGCATTTTGGTTTAGCATGTGAGTCCAAAAGAGAAGAATTATAATAGCACATGTTTCGATCAGATTCGGTTTTCTCAAAATCAATTCTGAAACTCACAATTTTATCGGCACTAGCTACCTTTTGAATGTAAATCAAAGAACACTTGTTACTTGTTGGAGCTTATTTAGTGCATTTTTCAGTAGATAAATGACTAAAATTTACATTTAAGATGTGCATGTGTATGTACCTAATTCAACAAAAACTAGCTAGGTGGTTATTGTGGTAAAAATCAAAGAGTTTGAGGATGAATTTATTTACCTGTTCCCTAAAAGAGCTTGAAGATGGATTATCATCTTCTCCTCTTGTTCTGTGAAGTTGCCCCTTTTGATTCCTGGCCTCAGGTAATTGGTCCACCTTAGTCTGCAGCTCTTACTGCACCTTGACAACCCTGAAAAAAAGAGACCTTATTTTTAGATCACACATGAGGACTAAAAGAGCCTGAGAGTTTCCACAAAAATGAGATCGATTTAACGCATGTTTGGAAACCTTTTTACAATTGAAGTCATAATCAATTTTGGGAAAAGCTCTGTGACTAGCTTTTGAGTTTCAGAATTGATTCCGCGCAGGGTAAAAGCAGATTCAAACATGCTATTGCTATTTAATAAACAATAAAGATGAAAGTGGAAGATTAATAGTACCAGTATTGGCAGGAACAGCCTTCCAGTTGCCAGGACCATGTTCCTGAATATAAGAGACCAAAATGATGTCCTCTTCAGGGGTCCAAGGTCCTTTCTTAACACCTTCTTTATCACAACAAGGTGGTCTTCCCATCTTTCACTACACTTTAATATGCTCTAATTCTTGTATCTCTCTCTCTATGATGAGATTGATGATCTCTTTCTTTTCTCTCTTACTACAAGGTGTGGTGTTGAGAGGCAAGAGTCAAAAGCAAGGGTGTATAAATAGGGAAAGAAAGAAGAGAGAAAGGGGGTGGGAAATAGTCAAAAGTTGACAGCAAAATGCATTAACTCTCTTAAGGAGTAAGACGGCCAAAGTCAGCTTCTCATGAAATGAGCTTCTTTTCAAAACCGCGTGGAGCATTCAATGTGGCTGCACTGGGAAACCTCTATGATCCACTTTTAAAGTCTCTGAACACCATTAATGTTAGTGAGATAAAACTGGTGACTCTTTTTCACAACCCTTCTTTGTGTGCTTGTGAATATAGTTGTTGTTGTTATCTCATTGAACCAGCTATCCCTTTCTCTTTCGGCTTATCTATATAAGTTCTTCATTTAATTTGATTGGTACATTGCCACATTTGACATTTTTTGACATAGTTGTGTCACTTTCTTCTTTAAAAATGGGATAATGAGATCATTATAATGAGTAAGATGCATGATTTTGATTTGCCTAGCTAGTGGAAAGTGGAAATTAAACGATTCATTTATACTAGTAACTAGTAATTAAGGGATTTAATTCGTGCACAATTTTCAAATGGCAAGCCTGTAAGTTTATTTATTATAGATAATGTTGAAAATAGAGAATAATTTATTCACAGGAATATTAGTACATGCACGCTTTTGAACAAACTTTTAAATGTTTGGTTAGTCTAGGGTTAATACTAATTAATGTCATTAGTGTACTGTTATTAAATTTTGTAAATATTATAAGATGTCTTCATGAAAAATTATATATTACTAATATATTCAATATTTTATGTTGTAATAATACAGTACTATAATTTTGTAAATATTATAAGATTCAAATCTCTCCAGGGGAGAATATAAAAGAGTTACACCACACCTATAAAATCTGGACATACCTATAAAATATGCACTTACCCTTATCATTAACCATATCTTCAAAGTACTACTTTTTTTTTTGTTACAAAAGGAAGGAAAGAAAACAACAAAAGAAACAAACTAAACTACCGCATCTTTACACAAGAGCGGAATCACAAAGGAAGGAGGCTCCTTCCAAATACGCATCGGACACCCTGTCTTAGAAGCTTCTCTCACCAACGCATCCGCCACAGCATTCTTATCTCGCATAACATATGAGAATTGAACATTCCAGTCCTCACCCAACATTGCCCGAATAGAAGCAATAATATCTCGTTGCCAATAAGTTCGCGTGTCTCTGTTCTGGCTCAGAAGCTCCACAATATCCTTACAATCTATGTAGCAGACAATTTCTCAGAAACTCAAATCCCAGACAAGCTTCAAACCAGTTCGAAGAGTCAGAAGCTCCGCATGAAAATTACTACTTATTTACTAGCAATAATAATCTCCGGGCTTGTTTATTTTTCTTTTAATTTTCTGAATTTAAAAGCGGTTTCAGAAATAATTTCTACAATCTATATTTAAAAGAAAAAATTGTTTGCGTGAGATGTTTTACCACGATAAAAAACTATAATTAGAAATGTAAAAAAAAGTAAAAAGCCATCTCTAAGTTGTTTTTAAATTATAGTTTCAAAAACTAAAAATAAGAATCGATTTTAAGAATCATTTTAAAAAATAGATTATAATAAATAAGTTTTTAATATTTTTATTTTATAAAAAAACAGTTTTTGATAAACAAAATGGACTTTAGTTTTCTATAAACAACACTTGCGGTGGAATAGAAAGGAGGCTTTTATTTTATTTTATTTTTGTCTTAACTAAGGTATCCTCACAGCCGATTGCCGTGAGACTAATCCCTCGCCCCAAAAGGAGGCCTTTATTTACTAGATGAACAAATTAACTTTTTTTTTAAAATGACTAATTATATAAAAAACTGTGCTAGAAGTTTACTTAAATTAAAGTTAACTTCTTTCAAAAAATAAAAATTAAAGCTAACTTAAAAGTGTGTTTTACCATTTGTCTACTTAGAGCCTGGCCAATGAACACCGTCGTGGATCCAGAACAAAAATATAATAATGCATGGCCATAAATGTCGATGGTAAATAATTGGTTCTAGCAATTTTGTGATGGAAATTACCAAATCTACCTTAGATTAGTTTAGTTTTACTGTTTGACATTTGTAACAATCAATTTCATGAATGGCATTTTTGTAAGCGTAGGTACCCATACGAAGGCCCACTGCGTTTCAATGTGTCATAAATGGTACTCAAAAGTCATATCATGTGTGACCCAAAAAACAAGTCATGTGTGAGACGGAACATGTATGTGTCAACTACATCTAACTCGTTGGACTAGTTAACCAATACTGGATTTTTTATTAGTTACTACTCCTTCCGTTCCTATTTAAATGTCACTATTTTTATCCTTTTTTCGTTCCTAATTATCTGTCACTTTACAAAGTTCAAGAGAGTATTAATCATGTTTTACCAATTCTACCCTTCAATTAATGGTGATAGGAAATTAAAGAGTCTAAATTAAGAAGAAAGATAAAGGGTATGTTAGGAAGTTAGGTAGTAACTTTGATAGAAACAAGAACATTAATACAATTCCTTAATATGTGTGCAAAACCTTAAAGTGACAGTTATTAAGAAACGGAGGGAGTAGTATTCTTCAAGAAATTGAACTGTGTGCACCTTTGAGTTTTGTATGGTGGCAGTAGGCTGAATGCGATTGAGATAACCACAACAGAGCATGGTGAGAAACAACGAAGGGATAAACTTGCAAAAGGTTCGATGCTCAAGTTAGCTTCTAAATCAAGAAGAGAATCTCACAATCTAAAAATATCTAAAAGTTAGTCCTGCTATTTGATTATCAAACACATATAAGTATTATTAATTTTTGTATTGCCTTATAACTAATTTCTATTTTAATTGTTAATATAAAACAAACGCACTGTATCTTAAGTTTTATTGCTCCAATACCATTGGACCATTTGAAATTCAATGGTATTGAACAAGTCCCTATCATATGTCGACCCAATTTCAGCATTTATCTCAAAATTGCCCGCCCACTGTCGATTTGTGTACTCGCTCCTTCCCTGCGCGAACTCTTCCCTTCAAAATTCTCTTCCCTTTGCATCAAGAAACTATTTCCATCCATATATTTTTTTATAAGTCAAATTGTATTAAAGTGGAGTATAAGGGTACTCCAACCCTTAAAACAAGAGATAAAAAGAGAAAGTGCAAAAAAAGTTACAGCAAATAAGGTCAAAGCATAGAATCTGAATAACTAGGAATTCTAGAAACCATCCACCAAAACATCACCCCAATTATGCAGGTATAATCAGAAACAGTGGCAAAGACACAACCCCACCATGCTTGCACAGAGGTTTATGAACCCATCATAATCCCACTCCTTCCTTTCCAATAATCCAAAAAGTGTTGTTATAGCAGTTAAGCAGCAACACACACCTGCAACTTCTCAATTAAGCCACAAGCTCATGAGGAATCTTATAGGCAGCCCCAGTAAAATTCAGCCCACGTAGTTATATCACCTGAACAGAAGCTTACACTGTTTAAAGCTTGATTAAAATCCATCGCATTTTCCTGCATCATAGCATTTTTAAGCAATCTACATGGCATTAAATCCATTCAAAGAACGAAACCGATAAGTCCTTCTCCTTAGCTTTTAACCAAAGCCACACTTTGTACTGCACTAAGTACACCATCCTCTCCACATCAGTTATTCCCCCTCTAAACACTACATTGTTCCTTGTCCACCATATTACGTCAACCGCTGCAACCCAAATCGAGACCATGGACTGTTAGTTCGCAGCGCCACTGCCTTGCCAAGCTCGTGAAGTCAATCCCAACGAGCTCCATCCCTTTGTGCATCTGAAGGTATGCATAGTCCTATTTGTGTCTCATAGGTGGCTGTTATGTTCTTTCCATGGCTAAATTGGGGTTTCTTAATTTGTCTCCAGAAAGTGATTTCATTTTTTTGTTGGGTGCTTTAGCCTCTATTCTTCGAGCATATCCCTCAAATTCCATGGCTAAATATCACGATATATTTGGCTAAATTCCAAAATCTAACCCCTCTGAATTGGCGCCGACTTTCCCAACCCAACCCGCCTGACATGAAGCTAGCCTGATGTCGCCCCGCCCGACACCAGGTGCTGACCTGCCCGACGATGGCCCTCTTGACCCGACCTCGACTCTCCCAACCCAACGTCATCCCGCTCGACCCACCTGGTATAGGTTGACCTAATGGATTCAAGTCGGGTTTAGGCTTATTTTAGAGTTTAAGGCTGATCATAGTGTTTGGGCCAATTTTAGGATTTTGGACTAATTTTAGGGTTTCAGGCCGAGTTGGGTTTTAAGCTTATTTTAGGGTTTTAGACTGATTTTAGGGGTGTGGATTGATTTTAGGGTTCACAGGTGACTTTAGGGTTTAGGCTGACCCTACCCTAAAATCGGCTGATTTTGTGGTTTTGAGTCGATTTTTGGGTTCAGGTCGAGTTTAAGAATTTTGACCGATTTTAGGGTTTTGACCTGATTTTAGGGTTCTGGAACGATTTTAGGTTTTTTGACCGATTTTATATTATGATTATTGTAATAATATTAATTAAGTTTAAAAAGGATTAATATTTTGTTTAAGTTATAAAAATAAGGCTTAAATAAATTTTTAATCTCTGCAAAATACGTTTTTTTTTATAAGTTAAAGAATTGCATTAAAGTGGGGCACTAGGGGTACCCCAACCCAAAGTACAGATATAGGAGAAAGGAGGAAAGGAAAGAAAACAAAGAGAAAAGTACAGCCAGCTACAGTAAAAGTGGTACACCAACATAAGTTCATCTAAGTGAACAACAATAATAATAACCTCCTTGCCTCCATATCAATGGGAGGATGGATCCCGCCCCATCAACAGTGAAGTAACATTGCAGCAGCAAAAACATCAAAATGCCTATTAATTAATCTCTCAACCTCTATTAATGGCAATACCCACCACACGTAACCTCTGCAAAATACGTTGTTTTTATTTTTCGTCCTTAGGAAAAAAATTCTTATTTTTAGTCCTCCGAAAATTACACGTGTTGCTTTTAGTCCCTACCAGACACCAGTTGTTTTTTCATCAATTCAAATATGAGTTTTTACAATTTGGGAAAATTCTGAGATGATTGAACCCGAATTCACCGCTTGTAGAGCAAATCTAAGCGCGTGTGAGAGTGTTTTCAGATCTTGATTGGATGGGAAAACAACTAGCAAAAACTAAAAACAAAACGTGTAATTTTTGGAGCACTAAAAACAAAAACAAAAATCTAGTGACGAAAAACAAAAAGGAATTCACATCATTTTCTCTAAATAATGGAATTTGAAAATCCTGAGAATTTATTTGATTTCAAATAAATCCGCTGCACACTATTTTTCTATAATATGACATATTTCAATTTAATTATTTGCATAATTTTTTCTATTTGATATCTTGAAGATCATTTATAGTTTATTTATTAGTATCGCATTCATATTTTTTTTTTTTTGTTACATCCGAAAATATCGCATTCATTATTTATGAATGAGAAATGACAATTCATGCAAATAATAATCCAAAATAATGATATATGGCCAATTTAAATATTGAATTTTCTTTACAATTCATGCCTTACATACCCCACTTTTCTTTTTCTTGTTTTTTTAATTTATATTTCCCCTCATTTTCATCACATGTTGCATCACATGCATATGATCAAACTCATTCATATTTACGTATGTGCATACGTGGTGCATGTAATCTTCCTAAATGATTCAAATCACTGTTTGAGGGTCATCCTCATAAAAAATAATCGTTTGAATTGGTCACGAAGTACCACATTGATTGAAAACACTTAATGACCATGGCTTTTATTTCTTTCTTTTTTTTATCAGGAATTTTCACAAACAAAGCTAACCCTAAAGTTAGGGTGATGTTTACCGACGAAACTTTGACTTAGCTAAGTAGCTCATTCCACCAGATCAACATTTATTAGGTTCAATGAGCATGGCCTGTACCACTTTCGGTCTATTAAATTGTGTAATAACATTTTCAAAACTATTATGAAAACACTTGCTAATAGATTACAATTTATTCTTCCTCATAATTTGCGAGACTTAAAGCTCTGGTGTTCCTCACAATGCACTTATAGTATTTAAATGTTTTCATTATAGAAAAATATTTTTTTTAGATGATGAAAAGTGAAAAAAATAGCAAATAGAAAGAAACAAAAGCCTACCCTAACTCCTTCAAATGCACAACTGTAAAAGGAGGAGATGACCAGGAAGTAAAAATAAGTCTATCCTTTAAGTTCAACTTAGCTAGAGCATCTGCAACCTTGTTCTTCTCTTTAGAAGCATGCTGAATAACCACCTCCCACTCCCTTTGAAGAAGACATCTAGCTTAAGATAGAAAAATCACACAAGAGTGGAGATTACTGCATCTATTCGGAGCTAGACTGTGAACCACGTCCAAACAATTCGACTCACACAACCTTCCTGTTCACAATCTCATACCAGCTCAAGGCCACGAACAATACCAATTAACTTCGCCATGAAAGCATCACCATGCCCTTCAAAGCTAGCGAAACCCTGAATCCATCTTCCACGATGATCACGAAGAACACCCCCACAAGCAATGGTAGAAGAAGTAGGACGGTGGCTACCACCAACGTTAAACTTAACCCAACCCTCCGGTGGGGTCTGCCAACCATAATTCCAAGGCTCAAAATCCTGCATATCAGTCCTGCAATGCAAGTTATCCACCAGGTCCTTCACGATGTGCTTCACCACGGACCCAATCGACCAAACTTCAATGTCCAAGACCATATTGTTGTGCCACCGCTAAATCTGCAATAAGATAGTAACCAACGCCTTCATCTCATGGTTGTGTAACATAGACTCAATCCACAGTCTTGAATCAAGCGCAAGAAACGCAGCAAAATTGCAGCAAAGAAAACGGGACCATATCTCCTTTGAATGGGGGCAATCTCGGAGACAATGGAGGACATCTTCCACCGTGTTAGAGAAGTGTATCGTCTGCTGTGAAGACATGCGCAGTATCGTCTGCGGTATCGTCTAATATAGCATTCTATCATTTGATCCTATCGTCGGAGTAGGATCATCTACACAAGGAAGCATCGTCTGCCTAACCAAGATATATCGTCTAACCAGATATGTCATCTGAGTCCATGCTAGTTGTAAACCATTTAGCTAGTAATTAATATTATCTTGTAACCGGGATATCCGGGATATTTATCTTGTATTTATTATTGTTTATGATTCCCAATGTAATAATTGCAATAGTTGACCTCGGAATATCCGTCGTCACCTCTGTATAAATACAGAGCTTTTAACCTTGAATAATTAGGAATTGAAGTTGCAAAATGAATAATAATAAAAGAAGAACCTACACAGAGTTCTCCCCTTTTGCATTTTCGATTTCTCATTTTCTTTCTTTCTTCTTCTTTTGAGAACCGACTTCGGTTCTTAACATGGTATCAGTGTTAATCTGGTCAATGGTTTCCTTTTCTTCGTTCTTTCCTTCCATGGCCGAAGCTCTGCCTTTGTGCCAAGTTTTATTTTCTACCCTAAAACTCAAGAACAGAGGGTTAACACATGTTGACGTTCCTCTGAGAACCAGTTTTACGCTTTATCCTTTACCTATCTTTTTCGTTTTAACGCTGAGATTCATGGACAGAGGGATAACTCATGTTAACGTTCCTCTGAACTCAAGCCACTGTTGTCGTAAGGCCTCTGAGACTCAGGTGATGGAGAAAAACCCAACAACATTTGAGGTTCCCACTGAAGTACAAGCCCAGGAAACACAAAAACAAACAAAAATATGTCAAATAATGCAGCTTTAGCAGATCTGGGAAACATATCGTATCTTTCTTTATGTGCTTCAAATAGCATCCCTTCCAACCCCTTCGCTCCGAGTGCAAGCATCCATATCAAAGGGCCGCAACTGTTCCTGGCATAATATTCCACGCCTATAAGTCTGATCACGGATCTTGTATTCTGAATCAACAAGAACAAAGCCAGGGTGGATGCTACATCATGTTGCAGTTATGAAGGCAACTCAAAGTACCTGCGAAGGCTTCGCCTTCTCATCCTACGTTGAGTTTGCAGGGGGATGTTAGAGAAGTGTATCGTCTGCTGTGAAGACATATGCAGTATCGTCTGATACAACATTCCATCATTTGATTATATCGTCTGAGTATGATCATCTACACAAGGAAGCATCGTCTGCCTAACCAAGATATATCGTCTAACCAGACATGTCGTCTGAGTCCATGCCAGCTGTAAACCGTTTAGCTAGTAATTAGTATTATCTTATAACCGGGATATCCGGGATATTTATCTTGTATTTATTATTGTTTATGATTCCCAATGTAATAGTTGCAATAGTTGACCTCCGAATATCCTTCGTCACCTCTGTATAAATACAGAGCTTGTAACCTTGAATAATTAGGAATTGAAGTTGCAGAATGAATAGTAATAAAAGAAGAACCTACACAGAGTTCTCCCCTTTTGCATCTTCAATTTCTCATTTTCTTTTTTTCTTTTTCCAGAACCGACTTCGGTTCTTAACACACCAGCGACGAGCACCTACCACAAGCTGCGCCAGGGGCTAGCGAGCAAGCAAAACGATGAGCATTGATGGGGAGGGCTTTATGCAACACCAACCACAACATAAACTTGACTTTCTCAGGAATTTTAGCCCGCCATAACTGAGACCAAACTTGTTGATCATTTACAGCCCTTCCTTGCGCGTTGAGCCATGCATAAGCTGAGCAACTTGAAAATACACCATCTGGCTTCAGATTCCAGCACCAAGCATCAGAGAAATTTGCACCTGACGGCCCCTGTATTGCAGCAACCAAATCGCGAACATGACCGGGCATCAATGTCCAAAGAATGTTAAATTACCATGTTTTCTCCCAACGACTATCTACTTGGAAGAAGAAAATATAACAGAAAGGAAATGTGTAATGACTCTTAAGTTGGATATGTCAAAATCTTACAATAAGGTGGGAGTGACCTTTTTTAAAAAGTACCCTTTCTCATATGAGTTTTCCCTCTCATTGGATTTCTCTAATTATGAAGTGTGTATCTACTGTGCAATTCTCTATTATGTTAAATGGAAAACCTTAGTTCTACTCCAATCAGGGCTTACAACATGGTGACATACTCTCTCCTTATCTTTTTTATTTTGTGTGATGAGGTCCTTTTCGCAATGCTTCAAAAGACCTAGGTTTCTTCTTTTCTTTGTGGTGCAAAAATAGCGGGCGCCAGTTATTTCACCTCTTTTTTTTTTGCATATGATATAGTGTCATGTTTTTTTTATCCACCGTTCAAAGGCTTTGCATATTAATAATATTCTTCACTCTTATGAGTTAGCTTCGGGGCAACAGATCAACCCTGCAAAATCTCAACTCTCATGTAATCGAAATGTGTCAAGTACCAGAATTCAAGAGCTTGCATCGCTGATAGGTGTTAAGGCAATAGAGAGATATGATAAATATTTGGGTCTTCGCACCATTATTGGTAAGTCGAAGACTCATCCTTACTTTATCAAGGAACAAGTGTGGAAGAAGCTTAGAAGGTAGAAAGAGAGGTCTGTCTCACGGGTTGAGGCCTAAGAGAGAGGTGCTTAATAAGTGTGTGGTTCAGGCGATCCCCTCATACATCATGTGTTGTTTTGCTATCCCCCTTAGTACTTGTACTCAAATTGAAGGAATGATTAGTAAAAAAAATTACATTCACGACGTGTCTAAGAGAAAAGTTCATTGGCTGAAGTGGGAATAGTTGGCTTTCTTGAAGAGAGTAGGGGGCCTTGGTTTTCATGATTTCTCTACATTAATTCTGCACTTTTTTTCCAAAAAATGGTGGAGGATAGTTGGCTTGCCAATTGTAACATGGTTTACATTAGCCCTTTCTTCAATAGTGAAATATCCGCAAAGAATGTAGTAAACATAATTAATACAGCAAAAAGAGTTCATGATAGTGATACTCTTACAGCTTTTCTTGTGGAGATGACCATTTTTAATAAGAAATAAGTAAACTCAACAATTTTGTTATCAACAAACTTACTAAAATCAACAATACATAAACACCCTAATTAAAATTCCCAGCTTTCAAGTTATTTACATACCCAAAATTTCGTCATCCTTATGAAAAACCAAATTCTCACTAATAGAGAGATGGGATGGCACAACTAGTATGGGCAGGGAGCCTCTCATTCAGGGGAGAAAATCTCTCTATCCATGAGGAGAAGCACCACTTATGGTGACCAGAGAGTAAGTTAGCTTTGGCTGAGGTTCGTAGCAAGGAGTGTGCGAGAAGTTGCGATTGCTAGAGTTTGCAATAACTGAAGCCATATTCTTTTTCGTCAAATTAAAGTCTAATTTTACATGGGTGTTGCTTTTAACACAATTTTTAACTCTCCTCACACCACCTAATAGCTTCCGAAAATTAATTTTTGAGAGCCAAAGCTATTTTAGGGTGCTGGAGAGAGTTTTCTATGGTGGCAAAAGCAGCGGTAATCTACTAATCTTACATTCATCATGTTTAATTGTGAATGGCCCATTGGGCTTTGGCATTGTATTCGTTGGATGGATGAATAAGGTTAGGCTTGAGCTGCCTAACTAATAGGTCCAATTATTTTGGCAACTCTTATTTAATTTCTTCCATTCGATCAGCCCATTGCATGTAAAGTTAAACAAGCCCAAGCAAATATAAACCCAAATTTTTTATCTTGTTAATATAGAAAAATAAAAGTTTCTGTTTTTTACTTTCATTTCACATGATTTTATTTCTGAAGCACCGTGTAAGCTCACTTGGTCAGCTGAGTCATGGTAGACGCAACATATATATTGACTTGTTGAAAAGTGAATGTATTTATAATTCTATTATCTTGTACGTAATTAGAGTTTCTTCTATTATTTAATACATATGTGAAAACTTTGAAGTGAAAGATATTGGGAATAATATATTAATTAATTAATATAGTTAGCGTGTGTATATGTAGCTATACGTACGTAATTATATATTTGATTCAAATAATGATGAAGAGGGAAAATCTCAATCCAATGTATTATGTATCTGGTCCCTTGTGTGCGTGCCTCTTCGAATGGTTGTATATACTGTTTTTCACGTCGCCTCATGCAGAACAACAACGTATATCTCTGACTCTAGCTCCATCGTTAATGAGATTTTACAACTCGATTGTATGAAAGTGAACATAAATAATACCTATTTCACTTGTTTAATTGCATGCACTGTTAATTAAATTCATTCTTACACGGAACTTTAATTTACTTTCATACTTATAGTTGTCAAATGCAATTGCAAACGATCTTGGTCGTTCAAAACTGTGTTCCTTTATAAAGATTGAACCGTCCGATTTCATTTACATCGATCCCTTGTAGAGGATTTTGCGTCCGTCTTCCTTATCTAAAAGACTAAAACCGTGAAAGCTATTTTTTATTTATTTGATTTATTTTTATATATTATACAGCCAAATTAAATATAAGTCTTTTGTCTCTGAATAGCAATTATTGTGCTTTGTTTTAACTTTAGTTTTTACTTTTAAGCGTTTTCAGATATATTTCAAATAATGAAGAAGATTCCAAGAACCTGTTCCCAATTCGTTTGATGCAGTGGCACTTTCTGCTATTTTTTCTTTTTCTTTTCATACTTTCTATCTAAAAAAAATCTATATCCTTCTCAAATGTTTGTCGTGGACAAGATCCATGTTATTACGATGATATATATATTTTTAGAAACCATGTTCTTATGATGATATTGGTACAAGGGAAATGGAAGAAGATAAAAAAAAAAGGGAAAAATAGATAAATTAATAATGGAACAATTTATTATATTATACTTCAAAACTATATGTGGATACATGAAACGATGTAGTAATTAGGGGCAAGGCAGAAAATTGAGACAAGGGCCGATGAGGTTAATATCAAAGGATATATATGTCATTTTTATAATAATTTCTATAACTCACATACATATGTAAGCACAAGCTAAAAAACAAACTCCTTAGGAATAAGAAAGTGAGTCACAATTATATGAAAATGTACCATTTTATGTGATTTTTCTCTTATTTACTTGAAAACAAAACTATATTTACAAAAACTTCAATACAAATCCTGACAAATTTGACAAGGCCTTAGAATCTATTCTTCAATTTACCTTGTCATATAATATTCTAAAACAAGCAAGAATATTATTAATTCATCCCCAACAACACCTTACATACAAATATGAACAAGGAAACAAACACTTGTACATTTACAAGTAAAATCAATACCCAAATTGGTAATGATTTTAGTGGTAAATATACTAATTGTGAAAAATGGTAATTATATACTGATTAACTAGATGGCTAGCAATTGCTGATTTGGTTTAAGTGTAGCATTTATTATTGGTGGACATCTCAGTGGGGCAAGGGGGTAGTGAGTCCCATGATGCCAAAGTTGTCTTCCAAGTTCCAAGAATCATTTGAAGGAAAATTGAAGGGAAATCCAATTGTTCTCTTAACAGTACTTTCCCACTGATTAAGCTGCTGGAATGGACCTATGTTTGGTTGCATGTCCTGAGGGAGACTAATTGAGAAGCCACCATAATTCTGGCTTGGCTCTTCAAATCCTATATAGTCAGGGTTGGTTGACTCAAGTGTGTAGAACATGAGGTTCTCATCTGAAACAGGAATTTGTGGGGACTTTGGAACTATGCTTGTGCTGCTATTCATGATTGGTTTATAAGCTGGAACATCTGAGACTGAGAAGTTTGTGTTATTAGCATTGGAAACTTGGTTTATATGCTCCTCCTTGTTGTTACCACAAAATTGATTAATGGAGATATTCTCTGAACAGAACTGATGATTGGAGTTTGCAATTGCACCCTGTGTGAGTAAATCAGACACCATGCTTCCTGGTAACTCAGAGATCCAAGGTTGGGATAAAGCTTTCTGCACCATGGATAGAGAGTTGGTTTTCTTGAATATTCTGCAGATTGCCCAAGAATTCTGATAACACATCAACCACTTAGTTAGTTCACTACATGACTATCAGAATTGGGATACACAACTATATTAGAGAGCAGACACACATGTAAAGAGTATCAAATGAGTGTGTGAGAAACAATCATGAGTTCAGTTTCAAGAGTGAAGGTGAATAATGCAAATGTCTACCTACTTTGTGTTGAAATTCAACTTTTTTATTGAAATAATGGAAGCAATAAGGTTAAACTTTAGACCATTAGGACATAATTGCTTTGATATTGTGTTATAAACTAATTATCTCAAAAGTTTAAGCCTTGTGGATGAAGATAAGATAGATGAATGATTTTATATTATACTTGTAATTATAACCCTACCCATCTTTTTCCTAAAGAAAATATAATATTAATGATTTAACTTTATGTTAAAAATTATTATTTTTAAATCTAATATCAATCGCTTGTCTAATATTTTATTCACACATATACCCCAGGCACACGCACCACATGCATCCATATACACACAAACACGAAATGATAATAATATACCTTTTACAGTCACCCCTTTTTTATAGTTAAAATTTATACATTTAACTGGGAATAGAAACCATATAATTTATATGAATGTCATATAAATTTCATGAAGAAACTAATAGCATGTTACTTAGTGTATTACTTATATTTCTCCATATTATGCAATACTTACAGTTGCAGAGAAGCTTTTATCTGAGAGTTTTTTGGGAGGAGCTGCAGAGTCTGACATACAAGGTAGCCTAAACTCATGCATCATCCAATCAGTTTTCATCCCTTTGGCAGCTCTTCCTCTGTAGAACACAAGTGACTTCTTCAAACCAATGCATTTTCCTCCTGTTGAGTATATTGGCCTATCAGTTCCAGTGGCCTTCCAAAACCCTGCTCTTGTCACTCTATTTGGCCTTGCACTGTTTCTGTATTTTCTATCCCTTGGGCAGTAGAAATACCATTCTTTCTCACCAGTAGTACTAGCCAATTCTTCATGTACATAAAAACAGACAAACAAAAAAGTAAATCAACTTTTCTTTTGTCACTAGAAATGAGTTGTGTTATGAGTTTTAAACATTGGAAAGTAATTTGTTGACATATGGAGACATCAATTAGAGAAGTGTAAGGAACGTGATATATAATGGATATGATCCGAAAAGAGAGATCAAGAAAAAAAAATGAAGAGTGACAAAAGAAAGAGAAGAAATAGAAGTAATGATTGTTGTATATGATAGAAGAATGATAAAGAGAAAAATGAGGTATCTCTTGAGTGCGTGCACATTAATGATACTTAGACATACAAATAGTGCAATACAGACACTCAATGAATCTCATTTTTCTCTTTATCTCTCTTTTATCATATATCATATTCATTACTTCTATTTCTTCTTTTCTTTTCTTATTCTGAGTGTCTCTTGAATGACTGCACTATACATGTCTCTACGAATCACTTTCCAAAACAAAAGTGCAAAAGTAGAGAAAGCTTGAAAGGAAGTGAGTGTGAAGAAGAGCTGTTCTTACGTGGAAGGTCCCATGGATCATGTTTGTAAATATCCACTTGCTTAATGAGGTCAATAGGAAGAGACTTCTGCTGAACTTTTCTCTTGAGGTAATAACCAACAAGCTCCTCATCTGTGGGGTGAAAACGAAAACCAGGCATCACATCATCAACCTTATCCATCTCACTCCTCACTTCCAATTCCATCTCCTCTTTCACCCTCACAGCTATAGAGACAGAGTTCAAGTCTGTACCTGTAAGAAGCATGAACCTAGTAAGTAACAATTGAATATTTGACTATAACACAAGCATGTTGGAGTTAGCAAATGTTGGAAAACCAAACAAAACCCATTATTAACACAGTACAAGTTAAAAGCTCTTAAGAAGCTTCAAGTTGTGCTAACTCACAGTTTGTGCAAAATTGCTTAGTCCAAGAAGAAGCCTGTTTCCGAAGCTTTTGCCACCCTTTGAGGATGCCACTAATGGGAAGAGTGTAATTTGCACGAGAATCACACTAGTACTATTAATAAGCTTGTCAAGAACACCTTCCAAGGAAGATGTTACACAAGTCAAGCAAAAGTAAACCCATTCAATGGATCTTCTCACTTCCCCCACTTAGCTTAATATATTTGTTCTGTGAATGACCAAATTAAGGATCAGAAGAGACTACAAAACTAGTAGCTTTCAGGGGTTTTTATATTGTTATAAATCCATTTTCACACTTTGCTGATGCTCACAAACCTCTGCTTTAACCTTCAACAAATCAAAGACAAGCACAAAATGACAAGGCAAGCTTCTCATTCCTTCATTTTTCTAATTACTAAACAATTCTATTTTGAATTGTTCTTTTGTAAGATATAGGAAGGAGGACCACTTTCTTAATTTAATACTCTTAATGTAGTTTTCAAGCTGATTAATTCTCTGCCCCAATTTTTCTGAGGGTCCTTTTGGGGACAATTTTATCATTTTCCTGCTGCTGACTCCTGGACCCAAAATTCCCTTTTCTATAACATTCGTGTCTTGTATTAAAAGATGGGTGAACATCAAAATATTACAGCTCATTATTGGACATTCATGTTTGTGGCGGCTTTTAACAATAACAAAGTATATTAGTAATTAAAAACCGCCACAAAAATAAGGTGTTCCACGATGGCTTACACTGTTTTTATATTTGTGTATCGAGACTATTTGTTAATTTTTTTTATGTTACGTGACAAAGAAGAGCAGGTGACATGTCATGAGTTTAGTTTAGTATTTTAAACTATTAGTGTTAACAAAATTCTTCAATAAGTTCTTTAATTACTGCGATAGTGAAGGTATTCCCACTTAACCTGCTTTGAAACTTAGTATTTGAGACTTGAGTAAACGACCAGTTGACCCACCAAAAGAACCTAATGAGGGGTAGAAGAATCCTAGCATAGCAACCCACCCGTAGTAAAAGGTTTCTTTTAGTACAAGGATATTCAGATTCTTTATCGTATAGGGAAAATAAAATGAAACAAAACAAACCACTTTTTTTTTTAATTTCAGAATCAAACTTCTTATTTGATTTATGTAGGTACATACAAGAGCATATCTAGGGAGGGCACGCCCCCGATTTTTAATTTTGTTAACGACTATACGTATTTTTATATATAATTTTTTTTATATTTAGTCCGGTTTTAAAAGATTTTGTAGATTTTATGAGATATGATCTGATTTTTCTCGATGAAGAGATGCAAGAGCAGCTTCGCATAAATTGATGAGTTTTGAATTTATTTTTATATTAATGGGATCACAAAAATATTGAGAATCAGTAATATTCTTTGTCGGGCCGTACAATGTTATTAAGATATAGTTAATGCTTTGAATCTCGTGCCAATAATTAAATATTTTCTTCAACAATTGAGAGACAATGGTTTGAAGCTACTATTAGAGAATTTTATATCATTTTTTCATGCTTATCAAGTTAATGAAAGCCCTTTATTTTGTGGGGAATGGTCGTCATAAGAAATAAGATGGAGATAAGGAACATCATTATAGAATAGATATATATTTATTCTGCAATCGATTTGCAACAATCTTAACTAAATAGAACATTTAATGTAGAGGCAATGATTCTTCTTATAGTTAGTTCAGCTTTAGATCCTAAGGAAAATTTTAAATCATTTAATAATGAAAAAATCGGTAAGTTTATTGAGAAATTTTATGTTGATGATTTTTCCGAGCTGGAAAAAACTAAATGAGTTTTTTGTTTCAGCTAAAACATTATCAATAGATGTTTCCCGAGATCTTAATTTAGGAAAAATGTCTAGTTTATCTGAGTTTTACCAGGAGTTAGTTAAAAATGGAAAAGTAACAATATTTCGATAGATTGATACGTCTTGTTTTTAACACTTCTTGTTTTAACGATATCTACCTACGATCTTTTTCTACAATGAAAGTTGTCAAAACTCGACTTCGCAATAAGATCGAAGATGACCTTCTCAAAAATTTATTAGTTGTATATATTGAGAGAGAAGTTGCTGAAAAAATCATTCTTATTATAATAATAGGTAAATTTGTTTTTTGGTAACAATAATAATAGGTAAATTTAATACTGTGAAAGAACGAAGAGTTGTATTTAAATAATTTTTTATTATTTAAAGTACATATAATATTTATTGACAAATTTTATTAATATTTTATTTGGACCCCCAACAAAAAAATCCTACATACGCCTCTGGATACATATATAAATCAACCCTCCTTGAGGTTTGTAGCTTTATACTCATACGTGTGTGTTTTTAGAAGACTTTCCTTGTTTAGGCCTTCGTGGGGCTAATCCAAAATAATGTGGGTGGGAATTTATGACTTTGCCTCCTCTAAAGTGAGAGACTCACTTTAGAGTATAAAGTAAATTATCATAGCTATTAATTATGATTATCTATTTAAAAGTAACATTTACTAAAGTTCTTTCATAGTAAAGTTTGCAAAGGTTACTCCTCTTTTAACTCTTTGAATTATATGTTGGGGATTGAAAGGAAACATTTTGGAACAAGCTCCACATTGTGTACAAGCAAAGAAGGAACTAGAAAAAAAAAGATGAAGGGAATGAAATAAATTAACATATATTCAACAAAATCGAAATTGAATAATTAAATAATTTAGTGTAAAAATTTAAGAAGAGTGAATACATCATTTAATTATCATAAAACAATGCCCCTTTTCCACTTAACATGGTATAGTTCCAGTGTATAATTATAAATGAATAGGGAGGTCAGGGAAATATTTTGGAACAATTTCACATTGCATATGATGGTAAAGAAAGAGGAAGACTAATGTTATATATTGACCTAAGCTCTTTGGTCCAATATGATCCTTTGGTTGAAAACACATTAAACTTATATTTCATTTTGTTCTTTCTTTTGTAATCTTATCTTAGATTGTTCTTGGATGTAGTTCAGATATTTGCTTTCGAGTGTGTGAGTGTACTATGATTGTGAGGTGTCCTTCCGTTGTTATTGTGTTTCTATTTTATTTCTTTATGACATTTTTTTTTTTCAGTTGTTGTGTCAGAGCCAATGGTACGACCACGAGTTCATTTATGAATAGCTTCCGCTTAGAGCCACTGCTATTGTGGGATTAAATTCTTAGCATGACTTGATCTCTCATATCAGAAAAGAAAAGTCTTACTTTGGAAAGGTTTTGACTATAAAAAACTTGGTTCTTAAGCGTGCCGATTGTGGTTGACATTTCTTGTGTTGATACAATCATGATTACACATAACGTTTCAAGGAAAGTTTGGGCATGTAAAGAAGAATTGTCTAGGTGGAACACATGCATTTGTTGGCATTGATGCAAGGTGTGAGTGAGATCGTGTCGATGGATGAAGAACTTTCAAAGAAAGCGAACATGGAAGTTGCACCATAAATTTTCAGCATGACTTCGACATGTAGAAATTCTTAGAATTATTAAGCTCCAACGGAAGTATACTGTTTATGGTGAAATATGGTAGTTTTTTTAAATATAATTCTCGGTGTAGGCAATGAAAATGGAAGAGGTGTCCCATCAAGGTGAAGATATTGTTGGGGTTGACCAAAGGAAACATCTTGGAGCAACCCCACATTGCCTATGATGATCAAGGAAGAGGGTGGTCAAGGAAACGCCTTAGAACAAATTAATCTCACATTGCCTGGGACCGTAAAAGAAAAGGAAAGTCAAAGATATATATTAACTCAAGTCCTTTATCTCAATAACCATTTGAAAATCAACAATGTTGTGTGGCGCGACAACATTTGTGCACGACACGCACGGCAAGTGCATTTTAACAGGTTTCTTGTTTTGTTTTATTTATCAAAATTTTGATTTGCTATTTTTAAAGAGTTGTGTGTCGTGCTCTGGGTGTGCATAAAATATTCGTGCTATATAGCAGTGTTGTTAAAAAATACTTAATACTTTAAGCTTACATTTTACTTTGTTCTTTCTTTTAAACTCTTGTTTTAGAATGTTGTCACTACAAGAAATGCTTGTTGTTTTAGAGTCAATAATTAGTATCGGTTTCAAAGCCGACACCATATTTTTCATATAAAGTCGACGCAAAGAATCAATTTAAAATTTTGTTCTACTAATTATTTTTGTTTCAAAACTGGTCAAATATTTTAGGCAAACTATTAAGATTTGTTATATTAGAAAAGTGTGATTCACGCAGCATAAATTTCAATTAATATTCTGATTCTGATACTTTTGCTTAAATGATAAGCTACAGCCGCAAATTCAACCCTTATCTGTTCCGAGAAGAATCACTATTTTGACAGCATCATCATATATAAAGCAGTTAGCAGTCTATTAGTAATTACCGTGTAAATTGAAGTTCCAAACTCCATTATCTCTTGCATTTGCATTTAGATAAAAAAAGTATTTCCTGAATAGATTGAGGAAGCACATACATGGAAACAGATGGCAGATTATTTCTGACCAACTTCGTCATTATTGGGAAATCCAATAAGATATTCATTATACGTCTGCTTAATTACTTTATATCGAAATTTCTTTTTAATTATTTACCAGCATATGTGCACAGCTCTTCTAAAATGAGTGCTCACTTTACACGTAAGAGGATGTATCAGAATTATTAATAGTATTTACCTACTTTAAAAATTTCAATAGAAAAATTTAATCAAAAATTGTGATACTCACTTTTCTTGTGTAAAATAAGTCCGTTCAGTTTAGAGCCGTGGTAGCAAGTAATATTCTACTTTCCTAAGCATAAAACATTAAAAACACGCCAAATCACAATAGCCAAAAAGTTTCATGCTATAATTAATTATTACAAAATGTTTAAATTGTTTGGTAAATGAATGATTATAACTCTAACATGCTCTTTCACACAAGAGGTTACTTGAGTTTGAAGCGTGAAGACCACATACCATGTGTGGACCGAACTCTAGACTATCTAGACGTTCTGATACTATGTCATGAACCAATTATCTCAGATAAAATTGTTGGGTAAAGAATACTTGAATGATTATATTTCTAACACGCTTTCTGACGCAAGAGTCTACTTGGGCTTGAAACGCGAAGATCCAAATACTATGTGTGAATCAAACTCTAGGTCAATTAGGTACAGAGGTTCTAATATTATGTTGTAAATCAATGGTCTCAAAAGCTTACTTTTTTTAAGTAAATGACACGTGAACAATTATATTTCTAACAATAACTTCAGTTTTAATGATTTTGAGGTTTAACATGAATTTCAAACGTGGAATGAAACATATACTCAATATTTTGACAAAATCGATTTATCATTTATATTTTGATTTTTATATACATAAATAAACTTTATCATTTCAAATATTCATTGGATCTGGATAAAATTTCTTTATGAAGCCACGTTAATATTAATTAAAAATAACAGCTACACATTAATGTATTAACTAGTAAGTAACCCGTGTAATGCACGGATGTTTTTAATATTTAATTTGCAATATTTTTTTAGTTGATGTTGTAAAGTTAATAAATATATGACATATGTCAACATTTTTAAACACGCGTAAGATCACATGATATATTGAAGTCTTCAATTGATAAAACCAAAGTAGACACAATGACTAATATTAAAATTGTTCATATAAAGTTTATGTCATACCAAAATCAAACAACGTAATTAAGTTTTGATAGCAGAAATAGAAAAACATCCAACAAATACTTATGTAGCAATAGTCTTAACACAATGAAGATCTTGATAGAGGGAGAAATTGTTGGGTTGATAAAGTTACACGTGTCGACATATAAGAGAGTCTTTTTTTTAAGAGTTGCTGAGGTTTGAGATTGATGACTCACAATTAGTAGATACAGTAGTAGATAAAATACATGATTTAAATTTGTAATAAATAATTATTTGAATTCCTTAATTATCGCAAATCATGATTTAAATTCGGAAATTTGATTTGATAGAGGGAGAAATTGTTGGGTTGATAAAGTGACACGTGTCGACATATAAGAGAGTTTTTTTTTAAGAGTTGCTGAGGTTTGAGATTGAGGACTCACAATTAGTAGATACAGTAGTAATATCCTATATGTACATAAACGCATTATTTTTAATTTTTAATTTTGTATTCCTATTAAAAAATTGCTTATCATATTTCGAATAAAATATGAACCGTTTTAAATTACGCAAATAAAACTAAAAATGAACCTGGTTCGTTTTTCATTCAAGTTAACCTACCCAAAATAATTTGCCTTTGATAAAAATTTGTCTAATCAAATCCATCACATTATATATGACAAGTTACTTAAACTAGTTACTTGATTACGTAATCAGTCGCACCAATTGGTCTAGTACAAATTTAATAATTGTCATGTAACACGAATATTTTGAAAAAAAAAGGTGTTGTTTTCATTTTCCATCATGCAAATTCTTTTAATTTTAAAATATAATAGAAGCAACAATTACCGTAAGTAATTATCAGTGTTATGATAATCATAATATATATTGGAATATTCTTGGTTCAAAACACTGTCTATCTTTCACACGTAATCAAATAGCTCCGAAATTTTGTGTAGTGTTCTTTTCTTCTTATTCCTTCCTTCTTCAATTGGTTCGTTTACCATGATTTTCAACATTCAAGTGTTCAATTTTTTCTACTTTCCCACACGTTTGATTGATAAATTTTAACGTTATGGTTAGTTTAACAAATTACTTTAATATATATTACTGGTAGGATAAACAATTAACATTAATTTAGCATGCTCCACGAATGTGAAGCATGAGCTTAAGCATAATCCATGCCTAAATGGGTTCCATGCATGTACACACTTTACATTGACCCGTTTAAATGATAGATTTGCAGTCACATAAAATTAGCCAATAATAAAGGATTATTTGTATATATTTATTCGATGTCTTTGTTTGTCTCTCATATTTTCTTTGCAATATAGACAACAATGAGCAAAAGAATGCATTAAATTAATGCCTAGCAAATCCAAAACAACGTGGAATGTTAGTTTAAATTAACCAAGCAATCAAGTCATAAACCATCACTTTATCATTGCATGTGAATGCAGTCTAGGTTGAAACTCATATTGTTTAGAGGATAATTTCAAATGGTTGAATTATAGGCCTATCTATATTATATGTTTTTTAATAAGTGTTTGCATATTTTATCTTTTTAAAAGCTTTAATTATAAACTTATGAGAAGGTAATAAAATAAGTTTTACGATTCTATTTTATGAGAAGTTTCTAACACACATTTTTATTCAAAAAAATATTATTTTAAAAAGCATAAGTAAATTAACCCTAACCCACACAACACAAGTAATCTTTTTTACTTATTAACATTTTTTCACCGATAAAAAGACAAGTTTGAAATTTTTACAAAACATTATAATGTCAAATAATTTTCTTTATTTCAAGGCTACTCTTGATTCTCAATCGTTTGATGAAGATGAGAAACTTTCAAAAAAATGTTGATGATTACTCACTAATAATCTTGTCTCATTTGAACATGCTGGCTGGGAAAATAAGAAATTCCTTTAATAAGTTATTTTTAAAACTGCAAGGGATCCTAATCGATGTTAGACGCTTATTCCAACACATGAGAACAAATAAACCATTGAAAAAATGAGTATTTAAAAACAAACTGAGGATAGTTCACAAGAAACAAAACAACATCAGTTGCACAAGAATACAACTAACAAGAATATATTGGCATTACTGAAACATTTGCTTATTTAATTAAAATTTATTCCTTTCCCCACTTAATTCCTTTATGCACAAATAAATACCTTTTTTTTGTTATTGTTTAATGCAAAAATACATTTCTAGTGGATTAAAAATTTATAATATATCAGTGTAGTGTGCATATAGACCAGTCTCAAGAACTTTGTTCCTCAAGTAGCAGAGGCACCTCCAACTTTTCACTACCCCTCTGAATGAGCAACATTACTTGATCTCCTACATTATAGTCATCCAATGCTTTCAACAATTCTGCTTTGCTCTTCACCTGGCAAGGATGCACCAAAATTATCAGATTCAAATTAATGAATACCTTACCTTGTCTGCTTAAACATAAAAAGGCAAAGGGAAGATAAAATAAAGGTTTTCAATGTCTTGGCCTTTGAAAGAGCATGGTTTAAAGAGTTCATAAACAGTTTCTGCAAAAGAAGGCTCACAGGTTTATTGTCAACTGCAACAATGATATCTCCAAGGACGATATTACCGGCAAAGCCCCTTGTCGTGGGATTTAACCCAGCTTTCGCAGCAGGACTATTTACAGGAACCTAAGGAAAACAACACAAGTTCTTGGGATTAAAGAATGATTTGGAAGAAACTAAAAATACAAAGTTTGATGGCAGTATAGCAAAAAAAATCTCATGGACTTGCCTGAAGAATAAGAGCCCCATTTCGAACATTAAGTTGATTGGCAACTAAGTCCGGAGCAATATCCACATTCAAACCGCCTCTCACAACCTTAAATTGATGAACCATAGACTTAAATATGGGTTCATAGATCTTAATAAATATACTGCTAAAAAGTACACGCACATATATAGAATGGATAAAAGATAAGCTTCGAAACAGTTTTTCTACTTACTTTTCCATATTGAATCAACTGAGGAACAATTCGAAGTACAGTGGAAGATGGAATGGCAAATCCTACACCAGCTGATGTTCCTGCAATACCAAGAAATAAAAGTAAAGTATACAAAAGTATAATACAACAACCAGCACTTGTGGCTCATGTAGTAATTTCCTCATGCAAAGAAAAGTATATAGACCAACAATGTTATGAAGTGAAAAGTAATTCAAAAAATTAATCACGTGGACTGCAGTGATTTCATCGCCTATCATATTGAAACATATATCAATGTTCTGTAAAGTAGTCCAATTCCTACTGATTGTGATGGAAACAATGATTAAGAAACTTGCCTGTCTGAGTAAATATTGCAGTATTGATCCCAATTAAGCTTCCTTTCGAATCCAGAAGAGGACCTCCGCTATTAGAGTCACAGGAAAGGTAAAAAAAATGGCACTAGTTAACACCAAAATGAACAGAACAACTTCTTGACAAAGTGAGCTGCATCAAACTCAATAGATAAAATTGGTAAAGAATAAGGGAAAGGGAACTATTCCTAGTTCAAATATAGGGAGCCTCTTTTTAACCTGTTCCCGGGATTTATGGCTGCATCGGTTTGAATACCACCGCCAATTGTGACGCCAGTTTGACTAAAGATGTCTCGGTTAAGTCCACTAATAACCCCAACTGTGAGGGTGTGATCAAAGCCAAATGGATTTCCAATTGCCAAACATTGCTGCCCAACTTTTAGAGATGATGACTGCCCCACCTTTATAGGCCTTAAAATATCTTCAGGGGCTTCTACCTGTATTTCTAAAGTTATTAAGATCTTATCATGTATGAATCATGCACAATTTATTAACTATTTAAATGATTCACAGGCATGGTTTACACAGTACTTTGTTTAGGAGCTTGATTGCTTCAATTAGAACACTAGGGGGAAAGTTGCTCATTACCCTGAGCTGAGGGTGGTCTTGTATAATTTAGTCTAATAATAAATACTCCACTTCACCAACAATATTAAAGGAATGTATACAGACAAACTCATCATTAGTACTACTTTTTTTTGGGTTTAAACCACTGGTATCCTCCATTGAGGCAACCTTGTTCGAGTACAGTAGAACCATTATGGGTGGCAAAGCTCTTCCTAGCAAGTATTTAACGCAGCTACATTCACAGGGACTCGAGCCCAAGACTTCTACTTAAGCTAGAACAACTCCACGCCAGTTGATCTACGCGTTTGGTGTTATCGATAGTACTACTTTAATTAATAAAAGAAGACAACTTTTAACTGCCATTATTTTAATTGACAAGTAAAAGGAATGAACTGGAAGAAATAAACAAAGACAAAACATTTTAAAGTTGAATTATGAATTAGTCATTAAATGAATAAATGGAGTAGATTGTAGAAGTAAAGCTGAAAGAAGCAAATACAAGACCTGATTTGCCACTACAAAGCATAACAGAAGCAAAAATGAAATTGAACTTGGAGTCAAACTATGCTACTAAGATGACAGTATGTAGTAAGGTGAAAAAGTTATGTTGTTAAGTAGATTGCTTATGAATAACTGACTAGTGATTTGCAGGAAAAAAAAAGTCCAAAAGTTTGTCTTAGGATCAGCAATTAATGTAATTAGTCTAGACCTGAACATGTGAATATGGAGGTCTTCAGCTTATACTACATTCATAATCAGCACAAGATACAGCATCAACCAAGCCATAATTTTGATAGCACCTAAATTGTTTTGGAATAAATAAAAGTGGGAAGAAAAAAACATGCCTTCAAGACAGCAAGATCCTTTAAACGGTCAGCTCCAACGACTGTAGCCTCAAAATTCTTTTGTACCCTTTATAATAGAAAGTGTCAGAACTACATAAATTGATTATTGTTTGCAAAAGCATTATTATCAAAGAAAGTCTCCGTGAGCCTCACCCATCTGATACTAGAATATTAACGCGTGCAACAACCTGACCAGAGCTTGGGTTTCTTGAAAGGGCATTGCCAATTACTGAGTAATACAAGAATGTTACAATCAGATATCTTCACCTGATCTTAAAGACTAGTGGATAAACTAAGATTCGTATGTGTGTGTGTGTAACATAATGCAATCGCTCCAATAGAGTGCAGCAAGAACGGGCTAAAAAATTCAAAGGACTGGGGGAAAGGGGAGAAAGATCAAAAGATACTTAAAAGTGGAAAATTTTCAACAAATCCTTAGTATTGCAATAAGAATTCATTTTCAAGTCTAATAGTCCAATTAAATGTCATAAACACAGTCAAAAGACCCGATCCGCATAAGAGAAACCTAATGCAAATCCAGTCAAATCTTAGTGAATAGACCCAACGTAAAAGTATGTATCTGCTGTTTTTGGAGATACAAGACAGTGAATTGAGGCTTAACATAAAACTGTATCTTCACCGCTAATTCTCACCATGATAATTAGTCACAATGTGGCCCTCTTCATCCCAAACTACTCCAGAACCATTTCCTTCAGGAATCTGACAGTATTGATGCAAACAGTAACTAATTTGTTTGATTCTTACACATACGTAGGACTACAAAGATCCTATGATGCTCATAAGCAAGAGACAATATAGTGATTAAATAAACTAGATAGTCCTTATATAACCTCAAACTGTTTTAACATCAGATATTGGCATTTAAATACTAGGTTACCTCAACCACACCAGTCACGTTAAGTTGAGGACGCAATGTCACATCAAAGATGTTAACAACAGAGTATGTGTTCCTTTCAAATAGTTGGACAATTCGGTCCTGTCAATTACCATGTATTGGAATAAGCTTCCATCAATATTGCTATTGAGAGGTTAAAAAAAAGTTTCACAAAAAGAGGTGCCATAGCTCAAAGCTGACCTCAGCAGGAAAGAGTGGCCCAGAAGAAAACACAGGAGGAGTCACTTGCTCAAGTGTCACTGATGGATCTCCCAATGCTAGTGCTGTACATTTACAAATTATTGCATGATGAGAGACTTTGGTAGTAAAACGAATAGAGGCTTCTACGAAATAATAGTACAGTATATCTATCATGAAAGAGATAGAAAATTACAACAAAACAACTAAAAACTCTAGTACCCTACTCCATTAATTCCATATTTAAAAAATTAAAATGGATCATATTACAATTATGAACTTATAATACCGTTGGCTACTCATGTCTCCATGTAACAAGCTAAGGCTCAAAATCAAATGCACCAAACTGAAGGCGGACCACCTCATCGGCATTGGCAAAATGAAAATTATTAAGTTTTAAGCAATGTGTAAATGCTTAAAAAAGTAAAGAAATGGATGACATTATCATTCAATTTCCAGTTCAAAAATTATAAATATACTTATACAATCAAAAAACTTGAACATGGAAGCTGAACAGTGCGGACCTGACAAGTACCTTGAAGAAGGGAAACAGGAAAACATAGTCAAGCTCGCAATTAACACACGTCGTGACGGGGACAGAAATTTTTTACTCAGCATTGCTTCAAAATCCTGTGATTTATCTTCAGCAGGCCTACACGTATATAATCAAATAAGCCTACATCAAGAAAAGTTACAACCCCCAAAAAAACAACGATAAAAATGCACCCTTATGAACAATGACATGCACAAAGATTCAAACTTTGGCTATTTTTACAGCAAAACACAGACACCCAGAAGCACTTTTGTTATTAAAATCATAGTAGAATGATGGGGGAACCTTGAAATGGAAATGGGTTGGGAGGAAACGGCGTCGTTTGGCAAGTGTTGGGAGGAGTGAGAGCGGCACACAGAGGACAAGCCATTGAAGCAGATCTCACGGCGGCTCAGAACACTGCTTCTCTGAGGTGGGATTCCCGGAGACCATAAATTGCATGCTGACACTTGCATTTTCTCCCCCCAACAGATAAATGTTGGGGTGGGTTTGAATCTGCAAACTAGAATGAGAATTTGCAAAGTTAAATGTTGTTGAATTTTGGGAGGAAGAGACAGAGGGAGATAAGGGTGCTTTGCTACTGAGATATTAATGTTGTGATTCTGATTCTGTATCCACTCGAATGTTCGGAAATTGGTCTACTTATACGGTGTGAAATCAGGGTGAGATAAAAGTGCGTAATTTTTCTTAGCTTTATCTTTCACTAATTTTGGTTTCACTATAATTTATCTAAACATACACTTAGATATTTTTAGAATGAGAAATTAGAATTTTGTTTGTATTGTACCACTTGAATCAACTATCTGCGAATTTTATTGAAGTTATTAAACTTCAAAATAAAATTTTAAAACTTATATTATGCAAATATAAGCCATGTAGCAAACATGTTACAAAACATCAGCGTAAAGTTTGGTGTACATATGTTTCTAAGAACAGTACTAGTGCATGTGATGTATTTGACAAATTTATGCTTACTGAAAATCAAAATCACAAGCATGCTAATCTTTGTTTTACTCTAAGCCTAAACTCGAGGGCCACCGTCGCATTACACCATCGTCGTTACCGAGATTAGGTGGTTGAGATTTGTGCATCCACCACCAACAAATAACAAAAACATCAACATTGTTGCTGTCGTCAGAGGAGGGGGCAACATGTGTCAAATGCATTGGAAAAAAGGGAAACAGTGAAAAGTTAAGGAAGAACGTAAAACAAGGAGAAGTTGAAAAAAAATATAAGAGGTTGATAGGAGGCAGAGATGGAAACTGTGTTGTAGTCATCGAAGTAAGCAAAAGGCTCCTTGCTCGCGGTGGCAGATTTGGGCTCGACCGATGCAGATAGCGACAAATCGACAATAATGAAGTGGTTCCATGGGTGTTGCAAAGTGAGACTAGAAGGACCAACTCTAACCTGACTGTGGCTTCGGCGTGATGCGAAGGGAAGCACTGTGGTGGCATAAGGTTAGTGGGACATGGCCTGAATGACAAAGAGGAGGGGAAATCGCAGTGGTTTAGGGTGCCTCTAGTGGAGGTGAAGGGTTTGTGTGGGTTCTAGTGGTTTTTTTTTTTTTTGAAGGTGTGGTCTATGGAGATTGCAATGGCTTTCGTGGTGGTTATAGGGTTATTGATGATGGTGGTTGGTGTGTGGGGAGTGGTTGGGTTTGTGTTTCCACAGTGGTTTCTGGTACGTAGGGTGATTCACGTTTGTTCTTGAGGAAATGAGTTATGGTGGTGCAGAATGGCTTGAGTCTTCTTGCTGGAAAATGAGTTATGGAACTATGTTTGGGTTGTCTAGTTTTCCCACGATGTTGATGGTGACTAGCTGAATTTTTGTTGGAAGAAGAAGAAGGGGGAGGGGCGGTTCTAGGTGTAGAGGAAGAGACTGGAGTTAAGTTTTACATGGGGCAATTTAATTTCAATTGTTCAATATTCTTTATATTATGGTAAAAACTACCTATGTACTGATACAAGTCTTGAAAACATATGTACATTAGACTTTGTCCTAAACATATCCAATAAACGACACCATGATTTATACATTTGTAAGTAATATAATTTTACTTTGACAGTCAAAACAGAAATAAGTGAGAAGTTGGGGATATGTGAACAAGTCTTGAAGTACACAGAATTCGCCTAAAATAAAAATAAAATGAAGTATGTGGAATATGAGTTTAGTGAGAGAAATATGCATCCCAACTTAGAGGCGAGAAAGAAAAAAACATACTTTATCACAAGTCTCATGGATTCATATACAATGTAACAAAATATGTAAGGTGGTTGGTGTGTGGTTTGTGGGGAGTGGTTGGGTTTGTGTTTCCACAGTGGTTTCTGGTTCGTAGGGTGATTCACGTTTGTTCTCGAGGAAATGAGTTATGGTGGTGCGGAATGGCTTGAGTCTTCTTGCTGGAAAATGAGTTATGGAACTATGTTTGGGTTGTCTAGTTTTCCCACGACATTGAGGGCTATGGTGATTAGCTGAATTTTTATTGGAAGAAGAAGAAGGGGGGAGGGGCGGTTCTAGGTGCAGAGGGAGAGAATGGAGTTAAGTTTCACATGGGGTAGTTTAATTTCAATCGTTCAATATCCTTTATATTATGGTAAAAACTACTTATGTACCGATACAAGTTTTGAAAACATACGTACATTAGACTTTGCTCTAAACATATCCAATAGACGACACCATGATTTATACATTTGTAAGTAATATAATTTTATTTTATAAGTTGAACCAGAAATAAGTGAGAAGTTAGGGTTATGTGAACAAGTCTTGATGTACACAAAATTCGCCTAAAATAAAAATAAAATGAAGTATGTGGAATATGAGTTTAGTGAGAGAAATATGCGTCCCAACTTAGAGGCGAGAAAGAAAAAACATACTTTATCACAAGTCTCATGGATTCATATACAATGTAATAAAGATGTAAGTTATGTTTGGGGTACTTGTTGACACCAATTCAAACAAAAGTTGACACTTACTTTAAGATAAAAAAGTTAATGAAACTATTTTTATGAATTGAGATGGAAATTTTCTTAAACTGTATTCAATCGGTATTCAACACATACACAAAGATGTCAACTATAAGTCCAAGTCGTGCAAGTGAAGTGAAGAAAAGTATCATTCATATTAAAAGTGAGACCAACTCGATGATCCAAACAAAACCAATGTAGCTAGTTTGGATTTTTTGGTTAATTGATTACTTTACGTTAAAACTGAATCAAACCCATTATAATCAGCTTGCTTATCATATTTATGTTTTTCATCCCGAACAATTAGGATGAATGTGTTTCACATTAATTAAATTGTTATTCAAACACACAAAGTTTATGTAAAATTTGTCAAATCATGTATATCTTACTTTTAATTTGGTAAGTCTTTTTTTTCTTGTCCAATAAAAATATTATACGAAGTGGTTTTTTTTAACATCAGAATGCATTTAAAATCTTTTTATAAGGATTGATTCCTGAAACTCCCATCTCCACCTCATGTGTCCAACTCTTACCGGATGAGTGGTTTTTGTTTCAATAGAATTTTTTTTTCCCGATGATAAAAACAAGTTTTTCATGTTTGATGATGGATGGGTTTGGTTGAAAAATGTAACCAAGGCCAACAGGGGAAGATCCATCTCCTACAAGACAATGTACAAGCCTGGCCCATGAGCCATATTTGCATGGCGGCAGCTATCATCAACCTACCATTGTTAGGGTTTAACTCTAACCAGACCTTTCCCTCCCTTCACTCTCCTTCTCTCTTTCCTCTTCTCTAACTCAAATTCACACCCCAATTTCCACAATTCAATTCAACTAACCAATTCTTCATCTGAATTAGTCTTATAGGAAATTCGAAAAATTCTTTGATTCTCTGAATTGAATTTGGCTCTTCTTCTGCTGTTCCTCCATTTCAATGGCCAGAGGCCCTGCCTCCTCTCTCTTCCACCTATGCACCTGCAAGAGAAACCTTTCAAGGCTCAAAGCTCTTCTCTTCAATCACTCTCACCCTTCACCTTCCCAATTTCGCCCTTCCTACGACCCGGTTCGACCCTTTTCGACCCGTTTCCAGGACTCGCGTTTTCTCCCGAGTTTTCCCCGAAGTTCGAGTCTTTCCGGCGGTAGAACCCTACCCACGAGGCCGTTTTCTGCTGCTGGCGAGGAGGGTGAAGGGGCGGTGACCCGGGATAGCGATTTCGACGCGGATTTTGGTAAGAGTGCTGATTTTGAGCTTGGAAATGAGGATAATGGTGGTGTTTATGCTTTATCTGAAAATGTAGCTGCTGCTGACGATGGTAATAATGAATGTGATGATGAGATTGTTGATTCTGTAGAATGTAGAAGTAGTGGTGATAGTGGGGGCGGTGATGAATTGGTGGAGAAGAGTGTGGATTTCGTGCATGTGGCATCACGTGACCCTGTCGAATTATACCGCGAGCTTGTGAGTGTTGAAAAGGGTGCAAAGCTGAAAAGACCCGAGGCCGAAACCCTGCAGGAAGTGTTCCGTTGTTTGGCTAAATCAAGTTGGGCATCCAACCAGGCCCTTGCTATTTACATTGGTTTGTCATTTTTCCCCACTGCTGTGCACAGGTTCCGGAACTATTTTATGAAGAAATGTCCTGATGATGTTGCTAAGTACTTGTTGTCACTTGGACCATGTGATGCTGCTGTGAAGTTTCTGTTTCCTATATTTGTTGAGTATTGTTTGGAGAAATGTACTAATGAAATCAAGAGGTTCAGGGGCATGGTTGAGTCAGCAGACCTCACAAAGCCACACACTTGGTTCCCGTTCGCACGGGCCATGAAACGGAAGATAATTTATCATTGTGGGCCAACCAATAGTGGCAAAACATATAATGCTTTGCAACGATTTATGGAGGCGAAGAAGGGGATTTATTGTAGTCCACTCAGATTGTTGGCAATGGAAGTTTTTGACAAGGTTAATGCGAAGGGTGTTTATTGCAGTCTACTAACTGGGCAAGAGAAGAAGCATGTCCCGTTCTCGAATCATGTTGCCTGTACTGTGGAAATGGTATCAACACAGGAATTGTATGATGTGGCTATTATTGATGAGATTCAGATGATGGCAGATTCTTATAGGGGATATGCATGGACAAGGGCTCTCCTTGGGTTGAAGGCTGATGAAATACATGTATGTGGTGATCCTAGTGTTTTAGATATTGTTCGGAAGATCTGTCAAGACACAGGAGATGATTTGTATGAGCAACATTATGAGAGATTTAAACCACTGGTGGTGGAAGCTAAGACCCTGCTTGGAAATCTTCAAAATATTCGATCTGGGGATTGTGTTGTTGCGTTCTCAAGGAGAGAGATATTTGAGGTTAAATTGGCCATCGAGAAACAGACTAAACACCGTTGTTGTGTGATATATGGTGCTTTGCCACCAGAAACTCGTAGACAGCAAGCTAATCTGTTCAATGATCAGAATAATGAATATGACGTTCTAGTAGCTAGTGATGCAGTGGGGATGGGCCTGAACCTTAACATTAGAAGGGTGATTTTTAATAGCCTTTCAAAGTACAATGGTGACAAAATGGTTCATGTTCCAGCGTCTCAGGTTAAGCAAATTGCAGGAAGAGCTGGTCGGAGAGGATGCCTTTATCCTGATGGTCTCACCACTACCTTGCATATAGACGATTTGGATTACCTGATTGAATGTTTGAAACAACCTTTTGATAATGTTAAGAAGGTGGGCCTTTTTCCTTTTTATGAGCAGCTTGAATTGTTTGCTGGGAAACTTCCTAATATGACATTCTGCCAACTTTTAGAAAAATTTGGTGAAAATTGTCGTTTGGATGGGTCATACTACTTGTGTCGACATGACCACATAAAGAAAATTGCTAATATGTTAGAGAAGATCCCGGGATTATCTTTAGCAGACCGGTTTAACTTCTGCTTTGCCCCTGTTAATGTTAGAGACCCAAAAGCGATGTATCACTTACTCAGATTTGCTACAAAATTTGGCCAGAAGCTCCCGGTTGGTATAGCTATGGGCATACCAACATGTTCTGCACGGAATGATGCAGAACTCCTAGACCTTGAAACTAGGCACCAGGTGTTATCTATGTATTTGTGGTTGTCAAACCACTTCGATGAGGAAACATTTCCATATGTGAAGAAAGCTGAGGCAATGGCATCAGACATTGCTGACTTACTGGCTCAATCTCTTATCAAAGCTAATTGGAAACCTGAATCAAGGAATAAAGGTAAACCAAAAACTGGAAAAAGTGATGAGCAAACACAACCAAGGAGTAAAGCCGTATCAAAAACTGGAAAAAGTGAAGGACAAACAGAACCAAGGAGTGAAGCCATATTAAAAACAGAGAAAAAGAGAAATGATTATTCAAGACCACTGTCTCCTGTTAAGTAAGTACTTCTGGATGTTACCTTCTTTATCTTAGTGTTTACTTAATTTCACTATGTGTTGAATGCAAATATCTCACTTCAAACAAACTTTTGATGTTTTTTTTTTCTTTCTATTATCTAACCTTATTCCCTCTTTTTCTGTGAAAGGCCCCTGGTTGGCTATGGTGGCATGTCCTTCTGTACTTCCCGTTGACTCATCATTGGGACATGTAAGTTATGCTTGCTAAAGGCACTTTTTTTTGGGGGGGGGGGGGTAAAATTCTACTGTTTCAGGCTGTGTTTTCATGGGAAATATTTTCTGTTCTTCTTTTCCTTTGGCCTTTTGATTTTTTTTCATGGCAAGGGTAGGGTGGAGGGGATCAAGATTTGGAGGTGAGATGAACAGTATTGTTAGTTTGCGGATAGAATTGGAGGATGAACTTTGGATTATAAATGCAAACTTAGGAAGTGTGAATGGCCCATGGACAAGGAAACAATTATTTGAAAGCCTGAAGTTTCTGATTTATTAGTTAAGCATTTGAAGTCCTCCCAACAATTTAGAAATCTACAAAATAAGTTAGTAGCTTGTTTTTAATGCTTCTTTGGCCTATGGTTGGTGATCTTTCTGGCTTGAAATTTAATTATCATTATGTATGTTCTTTGCATAATGCATACCAAACTAAGAAATCTTGATTGCTACATATAATAACCATTCTGCATATCAAATGTGCCCTATTATTGTGAAATGTGAATGACTTCATGATAAACTAGTTACCCTTTTTTACTGTTTGCTGGTTTCAGTTGGGGGAATACACATAAATGGTTTATATTATATTTCTATTGCACCCTCTCATACAACAGCTCATTGGTCTTAATCTGTTGGGCAGCCATATTGCAAGCTTCGTAACTTGACTCTCGAATTTGTCTTGTGTGGATAATGCACTAGGCCACCTAACTTGTGATGAAATTCTACTTTTTATTAGAATAATAAGGAAACAAAGGTTGAACTCCATACTTCTTAATCATAGAGATTCTGATACCTTGTCTTAAACCACATTTTCCAAGCTTTTATGATAGGTGGTCCATGACTTGGTGTCAGAGCCCACGGTTTGTTTGGGCCTACTATTCGAGATGCTTCCGCTTGAGGGGGAGTATGATCTTGGGATTCACTCTTGGCTCACACTTGAGGGGAATGATTAATGTTGGAAATTCAAGTGTGAATGAAGAAGTCTTAGACTGTTTTAAGCATGGAATAAATGAGAACAATATAAGTGAAAAGACACATAGACTCAACGCTTTAAGATCTTTGGGTCAACATATGGTGTCAGGTTCACATTGCAGTTTGTAGCTTTGGTCCATTGGTGCAGGTCCCCTTGTTTTTTGGCTCCCCTGGATCCTAAACCCTAAGACTGTATACCATAGCCTGTTCTAGATTTTATGTTGGATCCTAAACCTCCATTGCAGCCACTCTAAGCTGTCTTCATTGCCAGCCGTTTTCCACGCTTCAAATTTCCAATCCTTGGAGTGTGGGAGTGGCCAAAATAGTCCCTCATAAAGGATTTGGCAATCCTTACTACTAGCTAGCTTTTGGGTATGGTTAGGCCACTACCCAAAGTTCTCAAGATAAACAAAGTTGATTGAGCAGACTGAGGATTGCAGGTTTGGAACATTGTCTCTCTGAACTGTATTGAAACTGAAAATGATATATATATATATATATATATATATATATATATATATATATATATATATAGGGGATGTATCTAATGAGAAATGTGTTTTTATATGAGAGAATTAATCACGACTGTCAAATCAAATTATGAATGGTCAAGATTAAACATGCAGTCATGTGACCCTTAAATTGTTTTAATCTTAACCATTCATGATTAGATCGAACGGGCGTGATTTATTCTCATGTTCTCATATAAAATCATCTTTCTCATTAAATACATCCCATATATATATATACATATATCATTTTCAGTTTCAATACAGTTCAGAGAGAGAGAGAAGCCAAGAAAAATTGTTTACAAACTTTCAAACAGTCAAATTCTCATTAACTCAAATTCCAACTCTGCTAAATTATAAAATAGAATTATATATATACACAAATCCTTACTAGACTAGATATGCAACAACAATAACAAAAGCCAAACCCGCTAGGTGGGGTTGACTAAATGAATTAAAACTATGTCATAATGTTCTGTCATAAATTATGTCTTATAATTGGGAAAATTTTATAAAATATAAAGTCACTGGATTTCTTGTAAAAAAGTATATGAAATCAATTGCCTCTATATCTCCTTCGCTGACCTCTAAAAATGGCATCTTGGTGCTATAAAGCTCCCTTCACCTCAATTTTTATTTGTTCTACACATGTTTGAGATTTGTAGTTATTTATTATAGTCTAGCACTTCTTTTATTTTGTCATGTGTATCCCATAATCATAGTCAATATAATGATGTCTAGTACATATTATTATTCCTCCTGACTATGTAATTATTCAGTTATTCAGGAATCGGCATGAAAATTCCTTACAGCTTGATCGTTCAGAGAAGGTTGCTGCATAATATGATGAGTTTGGAGGTAATTATGATCTCTCTCTCTCTCTCTCTCCTGGTGGGGAGGAGTAGTTAGGATGCATTTTCTGCATTATATACCCTCCTAGCTTGCAAAAATTCAAAACCAAGTTGACATCCTGCCAAATCAATATATACCTTAGTTTGATCCCTCCGTAGTCCTTATCATACAGTTCTTGAAATTAATATGAAAAGTTGAAATTATTTTCTTCTTCGATGGCACCTTATTTCCTTTTATACATGACTTCACATTGAACATGATTGAGCTTTGTTAGAATATGAGAAAGATATCTCATAATATGTTGATCATATCTTATACTCCCTCCGTCCCAAATTATAAGACCCTTTAGAGACAAACTCGGTGTCCCAAATTATAAGACCCCTTTTAGATTTCAGGAAAAAAAAAATAAGCTTTTGCTTTTTTACCCCTTGCATTCATTATATTTTAAATTCCAAAATTTTAATTACCACCTCTACTAATTACTTCTTTCATATTCCCAACCAACTTTAGGTATATCCAATACTTACATTAACAATTTCCAGATTTTTTTAAATAGGGGCAAATTTGCAAGATTTGTGTAAAAAGTAATAAAACCAACATATTAATTAGCTTATTACATGTTTTCTTAATAAGCGTGATTGTCTGAAAAAGACCCTATAATTTGGGACGGAGGGAGTAGTAATTAAGATAATTCATATTATTATGTAGATTGGCTTCTTTATTTTCTTATTTATATTGATTTGTTTCCTATTTAATTAGGATTAGCAGTCTTAATTGGTTTTCTTATTTAGCTAGAATCAACCGTCTATCCATTAAAAACTTATCTTATAATTTCATCAGACCTTTTTACACTATGAACAAGTCCACATGGACAACCTTGTTTTTTCAGGTTAATATTGTTGTACTTACAAAGGGATGGCTTCCTTAGTCCTGACAAGTTCTTCTTTCAAAGGAAGCTTTTTTATTTCCTAGGTTTTGCATAATTAGTTACTTACTGGGAAGTTTCAAAGTCTGTGGATAAATATACGTGTGAGGTTTTGCTTTTAATTTTTAGGTACGTTTGAAGTTTCAATTCTTTTTTCTATGAATCTTTGTTGTTCTGGTTCTGTCACCTTTAAGTTCTTTAGTTCCCTCTTTGGTGTGCAGGTAATAATCAACGACCACTGCAATATAACAACCTTTACCAGGGAGTTTCTTAAATTCATTGAACTATTTTAGCCACATCTTTGGCTGGCTAAGTGAAAGAAAAGAGAGAAATACTTAAAGAATGAATGATTGTGACATCAATAGAGGGGGAAAAAGCAGCTACAAGTATTATGTTTTTTGATGAATTGTGGTGGCCAATTTGCTCAAAGGAATCCCATAAATCTTTTTTTTTCTTCTTTCAATCCTAACCATAAATCATTATTAAGAAGGGTTGAATGCTTTAGGCTTCATTATTAAGGAGGCCTGTGGACTTGAGAAATTAGGCATGGGTTGGGTAAGTTACATCCTCTCTTTTGTGCCAAATGTATCATTAGTTCTTTCTCCATAAATGCACTGACTTGAGCATCGGTTTTGTATTTTTCTTTTAAATTAAGATTTATTTTTCTAAAATTGAAATATGTTCAATATTTTACTTTAGGTATTACGACATATTAGAATGTCTTACGAGAATAAATACGACGTGGCATTAATAGAATTTATTTTAGAAATCGGGTAGGTTAAAATTGAATACCGAATTTTAGAAGTGATTTGTTTTCAATTTTGGAGGCTTCAAGTCACGTAGTAAACAATGAAGTAAGAGTTTGAAGGCCATTATGGGATTTACACTGCCATTGGATTTTTATTCTCGGAAGTCAAAAAATAACAAAATGTGTTCTGAACTTTAAAAATGATATTTTGAGTGCGAGGGTGGTGTGGTTGTATGGGTGGGGTATGTTCATTTAGTGTTAAAATTAAAAATGTTCAAAAATAATTTTTAGGGATAACTAAAGTTATCATATGACTTAACAAATATAACAATTTAAAATACAACTCATATTTTTGGGGATCTTTAAACTTAATCAAAATAAAGTGGTGGTGGTGAAGGGAGTTGTGGCGGCGCTGGTGGTAGACACGTTAAGAATGGCGGTGGTGGTGGTGGTGATGGAGGGACTGGTGGTCGCGACAGTGGTGGCGGTGAAATTAAAAATAAAAAGTCACAACAAACATGTTTATAAAATTTAGAGATAAAAACTATTTTGAAAAAATAAAAAACAAAAGTATTTTCTGAATGTGAACATCCCTTTCACTTAATTAGAACGATGAAACCAGAAAGAAATTAAAATAATAATTAGATATGTAATGATCGTTTTATATATGGTGTGGTCCAAAGTAGGAAAGGCATCTTTCACCATTGAAGGCAAATTGTTTGAGCAATAAGCAAACTGACAATTGTTTCATTTAGTGTCTGTGTTGTTGTTGATGTCAGAGATAAGAATCCATTCAGGGTCTCTTTTGCAGCAATCTATTCTATACGGATCCTCACATAAATTCCCTTGTTTCCATTTCGATTTGCATTATTAATGCACATCTTTATGTCAATGTCTAACTAGCACAATTAGAAAGTTGTGTAATATTTGTGGTTAATTAGGATGCTACATTTAAGAACCCCAAATATCATAATCATTAGTCCTTTTACTGTGGATATCACAATATGGTTGGGTAGTTGAGTAGCAAAAGATTTCATAATATGTATCTTTTCAAAATAACATCATGCTTAATTAATTCTCTTGTCAACTCGGTCTTAGAGCATCTCCAATGACAGTTCTTAGAAGCAGTTCTTAGACTAACAATTGAGTTCTTGTAAGAACTAACATTGGAGCAAGGTGATGTGACACTTCTTGTTAAGAAGTGACAGCAAGATCTTCTTAAATAAGAACTCACTTCATACATTAAAAAATAATATTCTTTTCTCTCATTCAACAAAGTGTGCATCAATATAAGGTGGTGTGGTGCGAAATCTGCATTGATTCTTAAGAGTTGCTTAAATTCTACATGGCACATGAGACCCACATAAATAGTGCTAAGAAGTTACTTGTTAACCATTATCATTAAAGATGCTCTTAGCACATCTTATTAATCAACAACCTTTTGATTCTCTCCTGGCAAATTTTCCCCCTCTGCCAGCTAGTTTTGCAATTCAGTTCTAATTCTCGTACCACTAAATAATATTTGACCATTTTTTACACATTACTTTATGGCAGAAATGGAAAATAGTGAAAAAATAATTATTTATCACTTTGTAGTGAGGTATCAAAAATTGATTGGTGCTATTTAGTGGTACACCATAACACTTTCGTTTGCAATTTGCTTTTCAATCATTACCTGATGGGAAAACTTGATTCAACATGGTATTTCAAATCGAATCCCTCACCTTCACAAATTAATTTAGAAACAAGATGTGTTCTGTTTGCTCCATTTTGGTTAGCTAGTAAAAATCAAAGAAGGCATCAATTCGGTATCAAAGAAGAGACTTCTGATCACACACCTTATCTGATGTGATTTCGTTGGGCTGTATAACTATAACTGGGTTCTGATTTTTGCTTTCGTTGGGTCTGTTTTGAGATGGATTGTATGCTCCTATTTAAAGTCTAGAAAAGACTTTCGGAAAATGCTCTTATCTATTTGCTTTTATTTATGACTAGCATGATTTAGGCCCCGTTTGGAAGAGCTTATATGAGCTTAACTTATAGAATAAGTGCTTATGCAAGCGTTTGGGAGAGCTTATGTAAATAGCTTATGACCTATCTATAAGCTGTTTTGAGCTTATTTTCATAAGCTATTCAGAGTAGCTTATGAAAAAGAGCTTATGCTTACATATAGCTTATTTTCAATTCATTATAATAAATATCTTAAAAGAGCTTATTAATAAGCGCTTATGCCATAAGCGCTTATGGTCATAAGCGCTTAATTAAGCTGTTTTCCCAAACGGGCCCTTAGTTTAATCTTTTGATATTGTTGATTCATTTATCTTTTGTTCATAAATCTAGTAATTTTGTGGCGGATGGTTTGACCAAACTTTTTTTCTTTTGGTGATTTCATATGGATTGAGGAAATTCCTCTGGTACTTGTTTGCTTGATCAGGTTGATGTATTGATTTCTACGCCTATTGTTTTTACTTAATGCATTTAAGCCAGTTTAAGAAAATATAAAAAGTAACTAATTAAATTAGCTTCATATTAATAATGTACATTCAATCCATTTTATTTCGCATAAATTTCTAATCTTGATAAGTATGTGATGTAAATAATTATTCTTATTATTTAAATATTAATATCCCAAATATATATCATATGAGAAAACTGTTTTTATATGAGAAAATAAGAATAAATTATGACCGTCAGATCTAACTATGAATAGTTAAGATTAAAACATGAAGTCATGTGACTTTTTAAAAAGTCACTTGACATTTTTAAGTAGTCATGTGACTATTAAGTTGTTTTAATCTTGACCATTCATGACTAGATCTAACGATCGTGATTTATTCTCATTTTTTCATATAAAAATACATTTCTCATGTGATACATCCCCTATATATATATATATCAATTTAATTTTATTATATGGTATCCTATAACTACATATAATCAAACATATATTTTAAATATTCATGCAAAAATTGGCCTCGTATAATTATCATTATTTTTATTTTTTCATAATAATAATAATAATGATAATAATAATTAATAAATAACTACATATAAGTTTTATTTACTTTTTGAATAACAACTATGATTTTAATCATTTTAATTTCAAAAAGAAAAACTATAAACTTATTAATATATGACAAATGGTAAAATTTTACTTTCAATTGCATGTAAAATTGAGAATTAAAATGTGAAAATAATTATAATTAAAAATAAAATGATTAAATGCATAATAGTTATTGACATTTAAATTATTAAAAATATGGAGTGGATCATCGAATCACTAAATTTGAGGATCAAAATTGCTAAAAGAAAAGTAGAGGGATCAAAATTGTTTAAGCAATATTTGGTCTAGTACATATCATGACGTACATAAAGATTTCCATTGCGGCTGGATACGGTACTCGACACATCGTCATCCTCTTCGCTTCATTGCTAGAGATTATACTTGAGAATAATTTATAATTGACATGAAGTGGGGTAGAGATTGGCTTACAATCTTGCATGTTTAAGCGTCACAAGACTTTCCTGTGATATTTCTGCTGAGAGAGTCAAATCTTCTTATATTTTATGTCTTGGTGAATTTACATCCCTAAAATTTTGTTTGAAGTTCCCAAGCCCTTCGTATCTAACTCACTCGTCAATTGTGTGTTCAATCTTTGTTGGAGCCTACTACCAACATGTCATCCGCTTGCAACATGATAAAATCATTATCCTCAAATGTCTTGTACAGTGGGGTTTGAGCTCAATCTGTTGTATCCAAGTCTTATGATGAAGGAAACAAATTCTTGTACAACACCTCTACACCGTATTTACATTGTACAAAGATTTGATATTGGAAACCAAGTTTTCTTTTGTATTTTCTTCAAAATATCCCCTTCTTCAATTTCTCCATGAAAAAAAAAGCAACATTTACATCCAATTGTTCAAGATGTAAGTCAAATGCAATACACATAGCCAACACTACTCCGATAGTGATAAGTCTAACCACTAGAGAGAATATATCATTGAAATCAATGTCTTCCTTTTGAGCATATCCGTTTTACCACCAATCTTGCATGATATCGTTACACTTGAACATTTCCATCTTATTTGACCTTACAAAGTTACCAAGGTTAAATTCTCGCATTTACTAAGTGAATTGATGTTTTAGTAAATAATAATAACTACATTTTCATAAATAAACATTTAAAAAAATTATTGGGAAAATTGCTAGCCCATATGATAGATGAGTCTTTATTATTGATCCAACTCATTTTGGGTACCACACCTTGACATGGCTTAAGGTACCACAACAAGCACCAACATAGTTTGAGTGCCAAGATGGTTTCCTTATTTGACGTGTTGTTCATCGAACTTCAACATTATTGGCTTCTTCTAGTTCTTGTACCTTGTCCTGTGGTTTCTGCTTCGAAAGAATCCTCTTCTCTAGACTTTCCATCTATATGAACAATAGTAATATCTTTAAAAGTTTTGTCATTTTCCTGCTCACTTTGCGATTCACTTCTGGTAGTGGGATCCTAGGTGATATCTCTTAATGCTAACACCATAACCCAAGAATATGCATTTCTTGGATTTTGTATCCAACTTAGTTTTTTCTAGGCAATTGCACATCATGCACACAAGAGATCCAAACACATTAGAGAAGAATATTCTGATGGCTTTCCATTCAACATCTCTACTGGTTTCTTTAGACCAATCGCAATTAATGGTGATCGACTTATCACGTAACAAGAATTTTTCACTATTCCTGCCTAGGACTACTTGACTAATATTGCACTACACAACATAGCTTAGTCCTCTCTATGAGAGTTCTATTCACCTTCTCTGCTACATCACTTTGTCGAGGTGTATGAGAAACTGTAAATTACCTCTTAATACCCAATTTCTCGGAGAATGCCAAAAAATCACGGGTTGTATATTCTCCTCCTTTGTCCTCAAGAACTTAATATTATTTCCAATTTCAAGATGCATTAGAGCTTTTAGATGCTTGAATACTGGAAACACATCTGACTTCTTCTTGATTGAGTACCCCCACAATCTTACAGTGTAATCATCAATGAAAGATCCAAAATATTTTTCTTCTCCTAAGGATATTTGTATTGACTACCACACATTATAATGAGTCAAAATAAGCCAAGTATGTGTTTTTCTCTTAGTAGTAGATCAATCAAACTTCAATTTATTTTGCTTTCTTGTCACACAGTTCTCACAAAAAGGTAAGTTTGTCAATTTGAGTTTGGGTAAGAGATTATGATCTGCTATAACTTTCAAGCATCGTTATAACATGTGTCCTAATATGTGATGTCACATTTGTCATTGAGTCTTCTTGACTAGTTGATGCAACTAGGGGCATCTGCCTATTGCAACGTCTCTTCCATAAGCTTGTACAGGTTTGCAACTAGCTTCTATGTTTTCATCACTACTAGAGCACTTTTCACCACCTTCAAGATTCCACTTTAAATATGGGTCTTACATCGGAGGTCATCTAATTGCCCAATTAACAAAAAATTCTTCTTAACCCTTTCACATGTCGTGCCCCTTGCAATGTGGGAACATTACCATCATTCATTTTATTTTGACTACTGAGTCCAACAATTTCTAAGTTGTGATCATTTTCCACAAGCACGAATCCATTTGAGATAGGTTCATAAGTGAAAACCCAACCTCGTCGAGGAGTCATGTGCCATGTTTTTCCTAAGTCTATTATTCAGACGTCAATGAGTTGTTTACCATTTTTGGAACCAACTGTTGCTCCCATGTACAATATTTCTCCATCATCATAGGTACTAGAAGTACATCCTTGAGATCTACTTGCTTTAGAAGACTTCTTACTATTCTTTACACACCAATAGTCCTTTTTCAAGTGCCCCCTCTTTAAAAAATTGTAGCATTTGAGGTTTATATTTCTACGAGACTTTGATCTACCATGCTTTTTCCCTTCTTCATTGTCAAATCTTGTATTTGTTTTGAGCTTTCCTAACGGTATTCCTTATTCTTGCTTTTGGATTCTTCTTCAAGAGTAGCTCGGACAACATCATTAAAGTATAGACGCTCTACAACATTATTGTTTGCTATGTTGATGACGTGTTGTCCTGTGAATTGGTAAACTTTGAATTAGAAGTTCCATACGTTCCTTTTTTGCTATGTTTAAATTTTCCATTTTAAGTTAAGCAAAGAATGTATGCGGAGTGTTGATGGACCCGTCACATATGTGGACTCACACATTTGAAGAGTCTAAAGTCTCCTCTTTAGGAATATTATGTTTTGAAGTGACATGACCTCGTAAAGTTTGATGAGAATATCTCATATCTACTATGTCTTTTCAACGCTGGACAAAACTGAATCTGCCTAAGTTAGGTACAAGTTGGCAACAATAGCTATATATGCAGATCTACCTTCAATTGTTGGCAAAAAATATCATTTCTTAGGATTTACTGTATCTTCAATTTCCATATGAAGAAATTAATCCTACTGAACTTCTCAATCTCAATTTTTCCTATCATTGTTTAACACCAAAGAAAAAAATTCAATTGAATCAGCTAACACAATTTCACAATGAATAGCACAATATATTTGAGTAGTGACTATAAAAGTATACAACCACCACTTGTGTGAATAGTAATTATGTATAGTATCCGCAATGAAATAGTGACCAACACCAATAGCTCTGATACAACTGTTGAGATGGTTTAACTGAATAGTATCACGCAACTAAAATTAGAGATGTGAGAGTAAGAATCGACACACGATATTTACGTGCGAAACCCTCAACCAATATAGGAAAAAACCACAGACAGTGGCAGAAAAACACTTAAGTAAGTGGAAGAAATTATAAAACCTCTCTAAATTTTCAAGGAAAGAACAATATCACTTTCCCTGTAAAATAACATAATACACACTAGGAGAACTTCACATAAGAAAAAGTGAAACGAGAGATTTGTATTTATAGGGATAAACTCTCTCAAATATACCATTCATATTCTTTTTGAAAATTTTAGAAAATTTTGCCATAAATTATAACTTTAGACATGGTCTCCCATATAACTTGCTCTTCCCTATACTTTCAATTCTGACACATGGTAGACAAAGCCAACTCTAACTATTACAACACCAATGTCGGAAAAAAATAGACCATCATTGAGAAATATAAAAAGGGACACAATTACAACACAAAAATATAGCGTGGAAAACTCTAAAATAGGAGAAAAATCACAACTGTTCTATATACCAACAACGAGAGAATAACATTATGTGAAAATTGTTCCAATACATAGCCTTCACAATCAACCACCCATGACCCCAATACGTGCACACTGTCCAAAGAAAATATTTGAACTACATCACATAACAATCTAAAACATGATCATAAGAGAAAAATGTGAAAAGAAATACAAGCTTAAAGTGTTTCCTAGTAGTGCATCTTGAATCAAAGAACATATGTTAATATATATAGTCACAATGGACATGCTTAAATACCAAGTATTTCCTAGCTAAAACCCTCCACAATAGCACTTTCTCATTGTGTCTCCTTGCGGAAGCTATCCTCAAAGCCATCACCATGGTCAAACCATCAGCTTTGATACCACTTTTTGGGAAACCAGAAAGAAATGAAGCACATGAGCGAACTACCCCATGACCATAGTACACCTACGATCTCCAGAGAAAATATTTGAACTGCATCTCACAATACTCTAAAACAAGAGAATGAGAGAAAAGAACAAAACACAAATACAAGCTTTAAGTGCTTCCTTGTGGTGCATATTGAAACAAAGAACTTGAGTTATTATACAGCCTTGGCCTCCTTATTTCTTCATCATGCTAGGCAATGGAGGACTTCTCGAAGAGCTCCCTTGACCTCCCTCTTCATTTACAATACTGAGGGATGTGATACTTGTTCCACTACTACAATCAACCTCAACAATCTCCGCCTTGATTATAATGGATGCATATTTTTCATTTATTGTCTATATCAACAATCTTAGTCTTCATTGACAATCATAAATCTCACTTCCTACACCAACAAACAAAATTGTCACAGTACTCCACCATAATGAGTACACTTCACTTGGAACTTTAAATCATCCCAAGATTTTTCACAGGTCACAGCCCTACTAGAAAGTATGGTTCAACCTTTATGTTAGCTTTCATCGGAAGTTCCTCAGCAATTGACATAACCTTACCCCAAGTCTTGCAAAATTGTTAACCAATGCTTGTGCACTATCACCGCACACCTCGCGTCCATTTCAATCAATGCCCATGTGCTATCACCACACATCTTGCATCAATGTCGACCATTTCCCGTGTACCACCTAGACAATTACATTCCAACTTTGCGTAATCTTGATTGCACCAACCATCCATGACTTGTCATATGTCAAAATTGATTCTTCCATCAAATTTCTTTATTATAATACCATCGCAGATGCATACCGACTATAAACCATGCAGCAGATAGGTTCTCAAGAAAGAGTGGGTCACAGTGTACTCGCTTAAATACCAAGTATTTCCTATCTAAAACCTTCCAAACAACACTTTCAAAGTATCACTGTGTCTCTCCGTGGAAGCTATCCTCAAAGTCTTCACCATGGCCATACTATAAACTCTTATACCATTTGTTGGGAAACCATAAAGAAATAAAACACAGGAGCACAATCAACACTTAAGAATATTACGAGGAAAACTCCAAAACCGGAGTAAAACCACAAATGTTCTCTATACCGATAACTAAAGAATAAATACTATGTGAAAATTGTTACAACACATAGACTTACTCTCAACCACCCTATGTCCCTAGCACACTGACACTCTAAAGAAAATTTTTGAACTATATCTCACAATACTCTAAAACAAGAGTATAAGAGAAAATGAGGAAACACAAATACAAGCTTAAAGTGTTTCTTGGGGCAAATCTTGAAACAAAGAATTTGGGTTAATATATAGTCTTGACCTCCCTATTCCCTCACCATGTTAGGCAATGCGGCACCTCTCTAAGAGCTTCATTGACCTCCCTCTTTATTTATCATAAAAGGCTATGTGGGAATTATTCTACTATTACAATCAACCTCAACACTTGTTGTGGAGAAGGGGGCATAGGCTAATGAAACAAGGCACTAAGAGTTTTGTACATCACGTATTTACCTAAAGTCTTAAGGCATTGGGTTTATGAGTCATATCTCTTATATTGTTTTCACCCCACTCATTCTTAACCAACGTGACACTCCAACTCACTTGAATTTTAACATTCTCTCCCTTAAGTGTGAGTCGTCATCACATTATCATGCTTCCCTCCTAGCGAAAGCTATCAACACTTGCACCTCATTGGCCTCATCACTATGTCAATGGAACGTGCCGCAATTGTCAGGAACACTTTCGATACAAGCAACACCACTATTGATCGCATCAACCATCGCTTCTGATACTTAGGAAACAAGACATCAAGAGATTTGGATATCACATCTCCACCCAAATCTTAAGACATGAGATTTATGGATCATATTTCATATATTATTTTCTCATCACCCATTCTTAATTAATATGGGATTCCAAGTCACACTTGAATCTCTTTTATACGGATTGATTTTATTGCAAGGTGTACATAACGTGTATGTATGCGTGTTGTGTGCTCCTATCTACTTTTTTTCTTAGAAAACAATGTGAGGTGACAGGATTGTTGGTCAATATTTGGTACAAATATAAAATCCAAAAGTTACTAATTAACTAGTTAAGACGTTTATATGATAAGCATAAATGAGAGCATTCGCAACAAAAATGCTACAAGACTAACCGATAAAGAAGAATGTTTTTATTGATGAGGGGTTAAAACATGAAAGTTTATTTTCAAAACATGTAATGTAACCATGGATCTTATATATATTGCTCTATACATGTAAATGCAAACAAATGAATCATTTTGAATTTGCCGTACAGGTTTGGCAAAGCTTACCTATCATGGTCACGTTTTTAGGTGAAGCACTATAGACAAATGTTATTGGCATCCTATCAGTGCACCCCACAAAAATTGCCTTCTACTATCAATTTAGGGGCCACGGTACGAGAGCCTTAAATATGGCTTAGCTGGTCATTCCAAATTAAACCCCAGCTTTATTCTATTGCTAAGTAAACCCATCACTATTTAGGTGAAAAGAAAAAGCCTTTCCAATTTGAACCCCTCACTATTAAGGGCTTTCCTTATATATGCGGGAATCGTTTTCGCATTAATTTGATTTTGAATGTAACATGGCAAACTGTAAATTAGGTGAATTGGAAAAATGTAAATCATGCAAGAAGGATTGTAGAAATACCAAGAAGTTTCTAACTCAATCATAAATAGGGTTTCTTTCTTGAATAGTATTTGTGGTAGTCTATTGCACGTAATTAAACTGAGACCATGGTTTAACCCCAAGAGATTGGTCGCATGAAGCTTAACAGGTTGTAGATTTGAGCCGTCACTCATCTCGTTGATGTTAGGTAAATGTAAGTGTAATATGTTAGTATTCTTTGAACTCAACAAATTTCTTTGCCCTAAATCGGATCATCATCCTTATACCAAATTTTTTTGCATAAAAAAATTGAGACAATGGTTTTGGTTTCAGCTAAGTCTCAAGGTTTTACTTTTTTTCCATTTTTAAAATAGTCCCATATAGCTTTATGTTGTTTCACGTAATTGTATGGCTGATTTCTTATGGTCGGTTTGTTGTCATATTGGAGTACCTAATATACTTCCTTAATAATTTTGTTTATACAAAATCACAATTAGAACTTAGTTTCCTTTTATTTTGACTATATGTTAATTTAATATTATCAAAGTCACTAAAATATAGGTGTGACTCACTTATTATCTAATTTCATAATTTAATTCAATGGTTAGTTGTCAAAGGCCAAAGTTTTAAGTATGTGAAGGAAATTCTAACATACACAACCAGAAAAGGTGATGTGTAAAATGCACTTATCACTTATTGAATTTCGACTTACAAACATATGTGATAAAATTTATAATTTGTGACTAAAGTTTGTAACAATGTTTCATTGCTCCACCTCGATGATATTCCCTTCCTCACCCTCCTCTCAATAACTTTAAAATCGAAAATCATATAGTTACTTTTATAAAGTTAGAGCTCCAATTTACCATTACAAAGTGTTACAAAATCTACTACATATGATTATGAAACGAAATTCAATAAGTTATAAGTATTTAACAAGCCAAATTGTGTAAATTTGTGCTTAAATTTGCTTCCTCTTATTAAAATAAGATTAAAGTACTTCTAAAGTGAAAAATCTTACTATGAACTAATGAGTGGGTATCACATCAAGTTTAGAATTAGTTACTATCTACCTACCATTCAAACTACATTTTTAATGTTGTAAGTTATGCAGTCTTCTGAACTAAAAGCACCTAAGAATAACCACCTATGCCATAAATATGTTTTGATCTATTTAATTATTTCCACCCTTAATTGTTAGGTTTCCAAGTCGAGGAAAACCGCCACCAATTAGCTATTGCTTGATTGAATAGTACATACAGTTAAAATAGGAAATTATGAGCTGACTCCACTTAGTTGCTAAAAATTCTTGGAGGAGAGGAGATGATGTTTACTTTTTAGAAAAATGTAGGGCTCACATTCAATGAGTGTAGATACTTAGAGTGAATAAGGAAAATCAATGAGGTAAATAATTGATGTAATATACGACGTTATGTGACAAGAAGAGTGGGATTGACGGAAAAATGAGGGAAAAATGAGGTATATCTGCGGTGTCGTTTGGTGTTTACATATCATAACTATTTATAAATACACATTCTAGGGTTAGGGCTCGGTGTACGCAATGTAAGCTGTTCTCTCTCCCTCTAACTTTCTCTCCCTCTCTCTAACTTTCTCTCTCTCTAAACATGGTTTCTTTCTCTGCAGGGTTAGAAGAAGAGGAAGGGAGTAACATGAGGAAGCGTCAAGTAGTGGTGAGAAGATCAGAGGATCCTCAAAGAAGCGTGAGGAGTGTGAAATATGGAGAGTGCCAAAAGAACCACGCTGCTAATGTTGGAGGGTATGCTGTGGATGGTTGCAGAGAGTTCATGGCGAGTGGAGAGGAAGGGACAAGTGATTCTCTCGCTTGCGCCGCGTGTGGCTGTCACAGAAACTTCCACAAAAAAGAGGTGCACACTGAAGGATCAGTGAGTGAAACATGATTTTCAACTCACATGTTGGTTGCTTTTCTGTAATATATTCTGTTATGGGACTTGCTTTTGCTGCTTCTCTCAAGAGTTTGGATTTTAGCTTTTCTAGAACCATATTGTAAAACTTGTGGTTTTCAATGTTGATATATGATGCATGTGTGTGGCGCTTTCAGAATGGTTTGTTGGTTTGTAGAATCTCACCCACCAACATGTCCTCGGTTTGAAACCAGTAGAACATGGAGATGATGCATATGTGTAAAGGGGGGTAAAATTAAAGGCAGGGGTAAATCAGAACTTGATTTTGTGATGAGGAGTGCAAAGTTGCTGATATTATTCTCTTCTTAGTTACTAGCAAGGTTAAACCTAGTTTTTTATTTTTTTACTTTTTCTAGTTTCTGTTTAAGTTGTTTATGTAAGATGTGTTGTGGGTTTGGTTAATGGCTAAAGCAGTTTTTGGTTTGAAAAACATGCGAAGAAGTTCAATTGTGTTCAGTTTTGGTTGCTTTAATTTCTGTGTCTTTTTGTGTGGGATGTTGATTTTGATTCCATTCCAGATCATATACCAAACCCACTATGCTTTGCCTTCTTCTTTGTCTATTTTTTCCTTTTTCTATTTGGACAACATTGCCGTCTCAGAATTAAATTTCCCACCTTCATCAAGACAGTGTATGAGGAATTCACCATACTTTTACTATTATAATAACATGCATGCCTTCAGTTTCCATGTGTCGTGTATAACAAATGTGTAAAAGTTACAATTAAGGCCATTTTTTCTAAATGTAAAATTTGGGGTTTATGTGCTAAGTTAACTCTAAAATGCTAACCACATGTTTCTCATCTCTTTAATTCACTCTCTAACTGGTTTTGGTAGGTTCTACAACAATGATCACAGAACCTCTAATCCTCTAGATAGTGTCTTTTGAGACCACTTTCATGAATTCTTCCACGGTCCACATGTCTAATCATGTTGGTTGTTGAAAAAAATATCATTAGCAAGTTATTAAAAGTTGGTTTTAAGCTATCTCAAACTCATCCTAAGAGGTAAAATTAAAAGTTGCGTAAGAACTCATTAAATATGTTTTAATATTGCTGAGCTTTATCTCTCTAATTATAGTATGTTCAGAAATATTTCAAAATCAATTATGAGGAAAAGCTTCTGACAACAAAAAGCTACTCAGTGAGTGTTTGGAAACCCGTTCGAAAACCACATGAAGGCAAAGTGATGGTGGACACAAGGAAAAGCTAAGGAAAGCTCTTTTTGTCCACCGTAATTTTGGATTCACCGTTGTTTTAGAACGAGTTTTCAAACATGTACTGAGATACTTTTGGCGGCCAAAAGCTACTCAGTCCATGTTCGAAAACCCGTTCCAAAACCACGTGAAGGCAAAGTCATAGTGGACAAAAGCAAATTAAAGCTAAGGAGAGTTGTTTTTGTCCACCATGATTTCAACCTTCTGATGGTTTTCAAACGATCCACGGATTAGCTTTGTCAATTCTGAAGAAAAATAAATGATGCAATTGAAAGTAACAAAAAAATGCCAAGCTACAAACTATCTAGCCTAGAAGTGTATTGCTCTAAATATAGAATATATGAATAAGTTGTTCCATGCACATGTTCAGTTAGAAACTAATTAAGTGCAGTTAAAAGGAACTAATAGATGCATGTTTAAAGAAGAGAACTAAAGAACATGGTGAGATTAGAAGAGTACATGCCTTTGAATATGGTGAGGGACAGTGTTGATATAGCAGTGGGAACTGAAAGTCACAAAACACCAGTCGTTTTTGCTGTTCTCCAAAGTGGCTTCTAACTAAAATTAACATGTAGAGAATGTGCAAAGGGATCAGAGATATTGGGAAGACACACTTGTTGTGCCCTATGGCTATTAGCTTTCATTAAAGGAGATAGCAAAGTACCACTTTTTGTATGCATAGACACTTTTCATGTGAGGTGCTGCAAGCAAAAGTGGACTAGTTAGGTATTTGAGCATACAAGGAACAAAGTTTCTGGTATACGTTGACATTGAATCAGGTAGATGTCTATTCCGAAAATACTCCATCCAAATTAAGCTTGCCACAATTTTCAAACACCATTTAACATTTCTTTTTCCCAAAAGAAAGTGCTTTTCAACCTATTATATCAGAAGGTAGGAATCAGCAATTGTCAATATTGATCCCTTTACATGTTTGATTGCACTAAACCTTCATAGAACAATTTACATTCCCATGTGATAAATCAATGTCAGACAAATCTAAATGCTTGATATCAGATATAAATATGAGTTCCATCTTTTTGTATACCATCCTTATGTTTAAGAATTTATTCTTTAATTTCCATCAATTTTCTTTCTCCTTTAAAATTCTCATTGGGGTCTATCTAACTTGAACCATGATTTATGTACATCCCTTGGTTCGCCAGTGGATGTATCATATACACCATCTATATATTCATGTTCTAGATCATCATAAAATCATCGGTTACTTGATAATTTTAAGTAATTTTATTCTTCAAATATAATGCATTCCACTTTTTCACTGAGCTTCCCCTCTCCTGGTTTCACTGGACAAATGATTTTCGCCATTGTTCATGACAATCCTAAACTTTTAGAGATGAGTTCTCCCATATTAACAACACTAGCAAAGTTGACAACAATGAAGAATAACAACTACTAGTTTTTTTCTTTTGGGTAAAAAACAACTACTAGTTAAAATGAAGGAGTTTTTACTCTTGGGCTTCTTTTCTTGTCACCACTGCTCTTGGGCTTTTGAAAACTAATCTAAAGCATCTCCCTAAAGGGATTTTTCTTCTTCTTTTTGGCCATTTGACAAGACAAAAACGCTAAAACAAACGGTTCTTACTTTGGTTGACCAAAAAAAGAAAAAAACAGTTCTTAATTTGTTAGAACACTCCAAAATTAATGTGCATTTGCGTCAACTGAAAAGTTGACGCTAATGACCTAAAGTCAACACCAAAATAGATTTAGCATCGGTGTCATGATGAGCTTTAGCCTGGTCAACACAAATACATGAGTGTTGCCAGTTTAATGTTAATTTAGTGTCGGTTAAACTGCTTTTAGTCTAACGCTATTCAAGGTCGATGCTAATTTTTCGATTTTGAACTCAAATATATCATCACCTGTCAAAATAACATGATCAACATATACGATCAGGAAAGCAATCCTTTTTTTTTTTTTGAATAGCCAATACAATAATATTATTAATATTGAGTACAAGATAGTAATCTAATTATTTGTTGAATGTTTATAGAGTAACGTGTGATCAGCTTGAGTTTGGATATAACCAAATCCTTTTACCATAGTTCCAAACGGCTCAAACCATTCTCTCCAAAGATTCCTTCAACCCATATAATGATTTCTTTAATTTGCACACAATATTTCTTCCAAGTTTTTCCTCAAATCCTGGGGAAGACTCAAACACTCCTTCCTCTATTTCCTCATTCGAAAAAGCATTCTTTACATTCATTTGATGTAATAGCCAGTTGAAATTAGCACCAAGGGATATAAGAATTTCGACAGAGTTAAGTTGAGCGTATGGAGAAATCTCCTGATAATCTACTCCATAAATTTAAGTAAATCGCTTTGCTACCAACCTATCCTTGTACCTTTCTATGCATCCATCAATGTTTCACATAAAGGTAATATCTCATTCTTTTCAACTCTTCTAAAAATGCTAAATTCCAGTTTGGATCATCTTGCGCTTCTTCAATGTTTCTAGGCACAAAGAAATTTGTAATTTAATAGGTAAAAACTCACTACGAATGAGTCATTGCAGAGTAAGAAATTTTTGTCATCCCTATAGCCAACACTAATGTTTGCTCTTTAGCATCGACTCAACCAATGCAACACCGACAGTAAAAAACAAATAAACTTACTTAATTACAGCGTCAGCCTAAGCGACGCCATTTGGCATTGGCTTACTGACAATTAGTGTTGGTTTTGACTGACGCTAAAATTATCTGCCAACTCAGCGTTTGGCCAGTATCAATTAGCGGTAGTCTGAGACTAACTCTACGTACACTCGTTGGTCAATTTAGCGTTAGCTGTGACTGACGCTAATGTCAACTGAGTCCATCATACTTCTCAAGCCTGAAGGTTTGCATCGGCCAAGCTGGCACTAATCTTCATTAATTTCTCCTCCTTGTTTTCCTTATTAGTTTATTCTCTCCCTCATTCCCCAAACCCTCACACTTACTCTATCCCCCCACTACCCCCTCCCTTCTCGTCTTCCACCCTTGCTCTCTCTCACCCTTCCCCTTCCCCTCCCCCTCCTCCATCCAGCGATGCCACTCGATGAGCCCCTCCCTCCTCTTTCGCCACCCTCCTCCTCTCTCTTTCTCTCACTTGCCCTCCTCCTCTTCCACTCTCTCCTCCTGTGGTGACACTGCCATTTCATGGCGACATATGAAACAAAATTTAACAACCACATAAGTTAACCATGCAGAAATATTAGCATTTCATGAGGCAAGTCAAGAGTGTGTTTGGCTAATATCTAGATTCAATGCATGTTTGATACTTGTGATTTGTCCTCTAGAATAATTCTTCTAACAACTATATGTAGAGGTAATACTGCATGTATTGCTCAGACAAAGGAATTATACATCAAGGGAGATAGAACAAAAGCACATGTGATCACCAAAAACTCTTCTTCATGCACAATCTACAAAAGAATAGAAACATAGCCCTCCAACAAATTTATTCAAGTGATAATTTGGTAGATTTATTTACTTAGGCCCTTCTAATTACAACATTTGAAAAGCTTGTAAGTAATATCGCAGTTCATCGGCTCAAATATCAACTAAAATGCATTAATCTCTTTTTCCATTAACCATATGTTTTCCACATTGGATTTTTCTCAATAAGATTTCTAATAAGGCAGTATTTAACAATAGGCTATAAGATACTGTAGTATTTTTCATTCACTAGATTTTTATTTCAAATAGTTTCGCATAGTAAGGTTTAAACGAGACACATTTTTAAGAGATTGTCATTCAAGGGGAAGTATTATAAATATTGTGGCTCACCATCAGATTTGATTAGGGTTAGACGTCAATGAGTCAGACTCATATGTACATTAAGGTTGTACTTTGTACTAGGTTATATTTCACTGTTAACTTAATATTATATATATATAAAAGGGAGGATATCTCACTACAATATTCCTCCATCCTTGTTCATCTCTTCGTCTATCTTTACTTACTTGCGTACACCTTATTCATAATAATATATTACTTGTATAATAATATTAACAATTTTGGTAATCAAATTTGTTTCAACACAAAGAAGTTTTATTTTTTAAATTGAAATAAATAAAATTTTGGCTAACGTTATTAAATTGAAATAAACAATATTCCAATAAAGATTAAATTGATTGACTTCATTATGAATTTTAAAAAAATGTTAAAAAATTAAACGTGATAAATTATTAAATAATTCTGAATCGCAAAAAAAGTAAAATTAAGTTCAACCATTTTATATATTATTTTCTTCACCAAAAAATTGTATATATTATTTTATTTCCTTCTAAAAGGCCCATTGAAAGTTTATCGAGGCCCAATAAAAATTCGGTCTGCCCTGCAATCGTATACTATACTCTTTTGTATATATGCAAAACAATATTAAAATCTGATGTGATTTTTATATGCGTCCTATTTAATTTTTATTTTTCACATACTTAAAGACCTGGGCGGGTGTCTTCTACTTGTAATACAAGTTAATTAATTATAGACCTACCAATAACATAATCATTTATTAATTTATAACTTAAATTTATTATGTGATTTCTTATTTTAAATTCATTGGTTATATATAAATATTAGTTAAATATGATTGACAAATGATTAATTAATTATCCATTACCACTTTAATAAATAAATATTTGTTAATTGTTCTTCTAGAAGCAGAATTGAGAGCACCTCTTGATCGTTGTACGGTGAATGTAAGCTGAATACACTATGGAGTTGAGAATGTCCACGGTCGAACACAGCAAGGGATGAATAAGTCAGCTTCTAGATTAGAGAGAAAAACTTAAGTATTAGAAGAGTATTCAAACAGCAAAATAAGTACTGCTTATATTAAAGGGTTAATGGTATAGTGGGTCCCTATGTTTGTACCCAAGTTTGCGATAGGTCTCTCGCCGGAATTTTTTTTGAAATAAGTCCCTTAGTTTGCACCAAGTTTGGGTTTAGTCCTCGCCGGAGACCGGAGCTCCGGCAAGTGCTTACGTGAACTGCTGACTGTATTAATAGCGCTGACGTGGATTTTTTTAATTATTTTTGAAATTCCAAATAATTAAATTCATTTTAAATTTAAAACCCCTAAACTATTCTAAATCTTAAATTAACCCACTAAATTCCTAAACCCCCAATCCCCTCAAACCTAAATTTAAAACCCAATCTAAAATGAATTTAATTATTTGGAATTTCAAAAATAATTAAAAAAATCCACGTCAGCGCTATTAATACAGTTAGCAGTCCACGTAAGCACTTGCCGGAGCTCCGGTCTCCGGCGAGGACTAAACCCAAACTTGGTGCAAACTAAGGGACTTATTTCAAAAAAAATTCCGGCGAGGGACCTATCGCAAACTTGGGTACAAGCACAGGGACCTACCATACCATTAACCCTAAATATTAACAATTAAGTAAAATAGTGATAGTTTTTTTTAAAACAGAGTGATAGAAAGATAAAATATGAAAATGTGGAAAAATAACTCTCTTCCCCCATGTTTTTCTCTTCAATTTACACTGACCTCAAAAAGTTAACCGGTCCCACATGTTTTTCTACCTCTCATGCCTCACTCTGCTCTGCCAAACAAGGTGACTCCTCTACCTCTCCTTAAACTCTCGCGTGCCGCTATGTTTGGTTATATGTTGGGTAGAGTCAAACCTAGTTTGTCACCATCTAACGTGCCATCATTGCAATTTTAAAAGTACATTCATCAACTTTAATTACACTCCTAAATCCACACTCATCTCAACCCAATTCAAGAATTAAACCCAGTTTGGCTTATCCTGTGATATAAATGACCTTCATTGTCTTACATCTCAAAACCCACATTCATGTGTACCCAACTCAATTGTTACCTTCTTTAGTAATTACACACATTTGAAAGTGTTTTTAGCTAATATTGTCCAACTAAGATTAATTTATCAAACCTACTTCTAAAATAAAAGTATCCAAATATAAATCACATTATAAAAAAAACCGCATTGACTCGAACTCTGTTTTGCAAACTCACATTGACTCAAAATCCAAACACACTAATTCTTCTTTCCTAAACCGGGTACCATCCCCTCACCCTAATTTTTTTTAGCCAAAAGAAATTGTCTGTAACAAACAGACTGTTCAAGAACAAAAAAAAAAAAAAAATTATAACTTTATAGACAGCCATTAGGAGGATTCATTATGAATATTTAAAATTAATCATTGTGAATATTTGAGAACTAAGAATTTTTGCAGTTTTTAATTGTATTCATTCAAAAAAAAAAAATTGATTGGACAATTGTACCAAGCCAAAATATCAACTACTCGAAATTTCCATTTTACCTCATCCAAACTTCTCTTATAATTTTTTAGTATATATTATACACTACTGATAAATAATAAATAATCTTAAAAAATGCATTACACTACTGATAAATAATAAATAATCTTAAAAAATGCATTGGATCATTCCTACCAGTGACCAATTTCTTCTAAAAGACTATTATTGAAGACTGAACATAAACTTGCAATGAATTCGTCATTTGATTCTTCAACTTATGTTTGCTCGTCCTCAACCTCTTCTGTAGGCCACCAAGAAGCAGGGCCCAGACCATCATAATCTATTGATCCCTATAAAATAGAGATCAGGTTAATCTTCCATTAATGGGCAATGCTAGAAACAGACATGCTTATATACCAACAAGTGTAATTCAGCTTCTCTCAAGTTAGGGGAGTATAATTCTCTATATAAAGTGATTGGACTAATATGAATAATATGGCAGACAATTCAGAAGTAAACAATGACATTGGGTGTGATAATGCTATCCAAGGTGCTTGCTGCTCCCAGGCCCAGGTAACAAAAAATGGAAGTGCACAACAATTCATCATCAACTATTCATCAAGGAACTAAGCAAACAATACATTATAACAAATTGCTTGTTATATGTGAAGTTGTAAAAGCCATCGGAATTAAATTACTCGAATCATAAATGAAAAAACCATCCTAAATATAACATCAAAATATAAAGTTAAAACTCTTAATAAACAAAGGTAATAAAGAAAGCAGAAGAAAAATGGTGACAGGTGAACAACAAAGTACTTACAGTGACCAACATAGGGGCAAATGGCTTGGAGTCTTTTGGTTGATTGGATTCGTTTCGTTGATTGGGTTCTTTTGGTTGCACAACTGGAATCGGTGGGTAACTCACACTTTGAATTCGGAACTTGATCGGCTACATTCGCAATCAAAATATAGTGTGATCTTCATCTTCCAAATATACAATTAAGATAACAGGCAAAGGAGGCTAACCTCATCAGTATCATCAATAGGAAAAGATTGGTCTTCATAATTCCAATACCATGTGCCGTTCTTGCTGTAATTTTCATCTAAACCGTATAAGCATAATGTTGAACATACATAATGAAAGAATGCATTATGTATATAAAAATAAAAGGATATACTTTTGTATTACGTCCGAAGTTCAAAGTAAAAAGTAAATAGAGGCAACGTCACCTATTTATTGGTTCAGCCACAAAGCGGTTTGGGCTGGGCAGGTTGTGAGCAGGAATATAAATATCATCAAAGAATCCAAGGGATACTGCCAACAACAGTTTCAGCATTAGCAAGACTAATTTAAAACACATCAACATAAGACAACCAGTTAAATTTTTAGAGGATGCAAATCTTGGATGGCATTGCTACATGATGCAAAGTAGGTCATTCTAAGTGTCATGATATGAGTATACATGTCAAAAGCAGGAAGATTAGCTTTGATAACAATTCAACTTGAAGGGTCACATTATTCTAGTCTTGACATTATCGGAGCTTCAAATAAGTTACACATGATTGACTCATTAAGAACACATGGGAAAAAAGAAATAGCAAAGACATCAGGGCAGAGCTCTCGTCAAAGTAGCGAGATTCTAAAGCCGCATCTCATCTGAAAGTAAATGAAAAATGGATACTGACTAACAGACTAACAGCATGAAATAAAACTTCATTTACTATGCCAAGCAGATGAATTAAACTAACTGATCTTGTACTATCCTGTATGTTATAACCATCTTTTATGGAACTCAATAACGTATATCGACTGAAATTTACAATAAGGGAACCAGCTGAAAATTGAATACATACAGCGTACACCTTCAGCATCAGACGACAGAAGTTTAGCAGTAATAATCTCCCCTTCAAATGGACGAAACATAATCAAATTGAATACCACCTGCCAGAAATGCCAGAATACAGTTATTGTATATACATAAACAATCACATACACCACCCACTTCTATATCAATCTAAAAAACATTGCCTTATACATCTGAAAATAGTAGTAAATGTGGGGAGCTAAAAGGTTTTGTATCTTCCAAAGATACAAAAAATAACTCATTATAATAACAGCACAAAATCATAATAACAGTTTTGTGTCCATAAATAAAAATTTAAAGTAAACATAACAACACTTTTGTTGTGTCCATACAGAAAACTTGAGTTGGTGATTTTTCTCCGGATAAAGTAAAAAATAAAGCTAAACTATTCAGTTAAGAGCAGAAAGAATAATTTACAAAACTTAGACCTGCATTTAGTTTCGCACTTCCATCATGTAGAACTTTAAATTCAATGTTAGGATAAGAAGTTCAAAACAATTCATACCTTATAAGTCGGAGCACCATCACCCGGGTAGATGAATCCACCCTCAATGGATCTGATATCATAAACAGATATGCAAAGGCCCAAGTTTGCAATAACCTGACATGATTACAGACAGCCAAAATGAAGCCAAAGGGAATTAAGTCAAATATATTACATAAAATGGGTCGAAAAGGAAACTGAGGATAGTAGCAACAGAAAACCTTATCCAAGAAAAGCTTCTCAAGCTCCAAGTGTATGCCTTCTTGGAGGGGAAGGGTGGGAAGAGGAGGAGGCAAGGGCAATTTATGCTCAATTCTACTGAGATAGAACATTTAGCCTGAACCAAATTACAGAGTCTGAGGAGGTCCAGAGGAAATACAATCGCAAAATAAAGTATCTGTTGCCTTGACCAGCAGAACTTCACTGCTCTAGCTACAACAACAATATGAAACTAAAATAAGAAAATTTTGGTTGTAGGATCAAACTATACTTTGGTCCTTCAGTCAATGAAGGACAGTTATTTGGCGTGCAGAATTCTGTAAGCATACCAAACAGGATTCACTTGATTAAAGAAATTCACAGCTGCACATAAAAATGAAGAAAAATAAATGCCACCGTAAAAATTTAGCATAAAGCCAAACCTTAAACCTATGATGCTGACTTGCAAAGCAGAAGTGTTTCTCAAAGCACTTTTTTAATCAGTTCCAATACTTTCAGGAACAGCTTTCAGTTGCATATATAACATATAAAACTTTCATTTTTACTTTACGGATTTCTCGCATAGCCAGTGTTATCAATTGCGGATGGCGGGAAGCCGAAATACCGCCATAATCTATGGCGGATGCCATGGCAGCCTTAATAAAAAAAATTATAAATATATCTTTCCAATATATATATATATATATATATATATATATATATATATATATATATATATATATATATATATATACTATGAAGCACAACAAGGACACCGGACGTGGACGCGGACACTGTCCGTGTCGCGGACACTGACGGCTAACACCTAAAAGTAGGACACGGGGACAGGGCATGGGAGGGGAGAGATTTTAATGGAGGGGAGGGGAAGGGAGGGGAGGGATTTTAATGGAGGGGAGGGGAAGGGAGGGAATTGGAGGGGAGAGATTTTAATACTTATTATGTTTGGTTCATAGGAGGGGAGGGGAGGGGAAATAACTCTTTTTTTGTTTGGTTCACGAGGGGAGGGGAGGGATTTTATAATTAAATTACTTTTGTACCCTTTATAAATTTACTTGTATTTTAAACTAAGCTGGAACCAATAATCATCATCTTAACCTCAACACCCCCGCAAGATTTAAATCAAACGCGTTCATACTTCGAATCAATCACAAGTAGAACAGTAGTATGCCATTTCAGGTTAATATGGATGGGAGATAGAAAACTCCACCGAATCATCAGATAAAAATCATCAATCTTATCCAAACATAGAGGTTGTAGACATTTATTTGGTGACACATGAACAGAAAGAGCAATGAAGTATAAAACGATGAATCTGTTGCTCAGCTCAACATCCACACTTAAACATTTTTACTATTTATCCTGAAAACCATTTCTGTGAATATCAAGTCCTTTTCCTCAAAAGTTGCAAGATTTATTGTAAATGCAAAACATAAGCATGCTCCCAGCTAGAGCAGAACAATACAACAAAACCAAAGTTCCATTTTTTTTTTTGGAGAAATTAAGATATCCAAGAGAGAATTTACAAACAGAATGCAATAAATATTCAAACTTTCTCTTGGACAATTTATCGAGCACATTATCTGCGACAAGATTGAGACCAGACATGACTCCAAATGAGTGAACCAATTCAACATATTCGATTTCAGCAACAAGACCCAACAATTACAGAACTTTTGGCATAAAGCAAGAGGACCCATTATGAGAAAAATGGTAATTTCGAATTGAATAGAACAGGTGGGTCAAAAACAGAAATGCGTCGCTGAATTGATATTATACCCTGTAAGAAGAGGCGTGCATGAAGAGAGACATGGTGGTTTCCATTGGTTTGAGTCCCCTCCCACCCCCACCTCCGCCCTTCCTCTATCACCTTCACCTCCCCACATTGTTGTCATCCTCCTCACCAACTCCTCCCTTTTCCCCAACCCCCACCTTTCCTTTTACCCTTTCTCATCTTTCACCTCATAACTAGAGCATATTTCCAGAACCTTACACATTCAAAACCAAGAAAAACCCAAAAATCATCCCCCACCTCCTTCTCCACCTATCGCTGCCTCCTCATCCCCCAACTTTCTTCCCCACCCACTGTCTTCTCCTCCACCTTCTTCTACCCCTAGTGTTTCCCATCTCTCCACCTCATTCTCCCTCACCCACAACCTTCTCCCCCTAAACTTCCCCTTCCCCTATCTCTTTCTCCCCCACCCCACCACTGATAACTCGGGGGTTTATTGATGTTTTAAGAGTCTTTTCATCTGTGTTTTGCATTTGTGGAGTCGCATATAGTGTTTTAACCTTAGGTTTTCATGCATCTTTTGCATTCGTATGTTATTTTAGCACTTAGTTATTTTTCTAGTCCTTTTAGTGGTTTTTAAGCTAATTTGAGTCTTGTTGAGTCGTAGGGGTTTTTGGGTCAAAGTCTTGTTAGGTGCTAATGATATGTTGACCTCTCTTGGAGTTTGATCTATGAATTGCAGCTTAAACAGGTGAAGTTGTGGTACAATTGGAGCAAATTGAATGCCAGGCATCCATCGCAGTTACGACGAGACCTACTGTCCTGAAGCTCTTATTGTTGCTGCGATATCTTATATCGCTGTTGCAATATCTTATATCGTTGCAGCGTTAACACCTTAATATTGCTGCAACGATGGTTATGACCGCTGCTGCGATGGGCTGCATTTTGACGGGATGGTGATTTTGGTGTACCGCAGCTGCGATGATATTGGTACCGCAGTTGCGATACGAAGAGGATTATAAATATTATGTTAAGGCCGAGGCAAAAGACACCAGATTTTAGAGAGAGATTTTGGAGAACCAAGGGAACAGAATTCCCAACCATAGGCCTTCTCACTTCGCCCATGAAGGCGTGAGACGTGAGAATGCCCTTGGAGGTTGATATGACGCTACACTACGCGAACCTCATGTGTCAGGGTGTAATACGCCTAGTGCAATTCTCAATGGCCATGAGAACCCAAGCAAAAGTCTCAATGAGCAAAAGACTCATCAAGCGAGCAAAGCCTTTATCAAATAAAATCAAGCTAAAATCCTTGATTGAATTAAGTCAAGTAAAACCTCGCTAAAGGAAGCCAACGCCTCAAACCAAATAACACACACGGTTAAGAGATCGCATAAAAAACATGCTGAAAAAATGCAAGGACTTGAATAAAAAAATTCAAGTACGAAGCTCTCCTTTACGAGCTAGAACGCAAACGAGTATGGGCCTCGCCACGCGAGGAGCACGACTCAAAAAAAACTTTGAAACAAGGAATGCAAGAACAAACTCATTGTATTATATTTTGAAAATTACAAAGGGGCGAGACAGGTCACCGCGATTACAAAAAGAAATGAGGCGTGTTGAAACCTCACGCCTAAACATTAAAAAAAAGAAGACCTAAGGACTTAAACATCTAAAGAATGCTCGTTGGTAGTAGGTGACGAGGGAGATTCTCTTCAACCGGCGTGGATGATGGAGCACGCTTGTCGCTATTTGAGTTGCCATTTTTTAGCATGGACAACTTGGTCTCCATCAACTTCGGCATCGTCATCAGAGGGATCGTCAAGGCCCATCACAGCCTCAGTAGTAACTTATTTCCAAGCTCCAATCTGCATAGCCTTCAATAAATTGCTCCTTCAGCCCTACCAACTCGACAGCCATGTCATTAAAGGTGAGGAGTATTTTTTTTCTTTATCAGCCTACTTCTTCTCATGGCGTGCTGCCTCGTCAGACATGGCCTTGGAGAAATCAGCTTGCAACTGATTCTTTTGATCCTCCAAGGCCTTGGAAAAAATTTCTTCAAGGTGCCTCTTCTTGACAGCTAGGGTGTAGGCGAAGTCAGCCTCTAGCAAGCTTTTTTGGTTTTCCATCTCCTTAGCATGGCGAGAATACTTCTCCTTCAAGGCCTTAGAAACATCCTACAACTTAGACCGTTGTTCCTCAAGAGCCTTCTTCTTAGCCTCCAGCCTGGCGTTGGCGACCGCCAAGGATTTCTTCTCCGCAAGAAAATTCTCAAACTTGGCTTTTTCGACATCTCTCTCTTTGATGAGTTCATTAACCCTTTGATTACGGGAGGTCTAGGCCTCAAAAGCGCGTCGTTTGGCGGCCACGTAATCTTTGTGCTTCACAGTCATGGTCGTTGCTAGATTGGCAAAATGTAGTTCATAGTTGGCAACCTGATTGCCAAACAGTTCAAGAGATTCTGAAGTCGAGAGGCTAGAGAGATTGAATTGGGCCTCAACTAAGTCAAGGGCTTGGAAGTTACGATCCAGGATGCATGGACGAAGGTCCCCGCTAGCCTGGGGAAAGGGTCCCTCAGCAACTTGAATGTTTTGAGCAGCTGAAGGGGGATTTTTAAGTTGGGGACCACCCCGTGAATGAGCGTTCAAATCGATGATTGGGCCGTCATGTGCAGAACCTGATGACGAACTCGCCACTGTGGAATTCAGGGCCTTGGAAATCAAAGGCTGATCTTTAAGTACAAGTGTCGAGCTCGTCGGGCGTGCCTTTTTCTGGGTGGGACCATCCTTTGAGTTGGGTGCCTTACGGATTGCCTTGCTACATTCAGCCTGACGATTGAGAGCCCGTTTCACCATTTGCTCTTTGGAAACGCTGAATTTCATCACTGAAAGAAAAGAAAGCAAGTTAGAAATAATGGCGATCATAATGAAGAAGGCACGACTCAACAACTTACACAAACATTCATTTGCGGCATTATGTCTATGGGCATTGAGAAGCCCGGCGCAGTCGACTTGGATCATGAGGGATAGATACTCAACTACCAACCATTTGTCCTCTGTGACCGCGCCATCCTCAATGCTCAAGGATAACCGGGGCTTCTCAATCCAGTAGAGGGGGAACTTATAACGCCTTGTGTCGGGGTGTTTGAAAAGGTGAGGAATGTTGGGGCTATCGACAATTTTAAAGAAGCGGCGTTGCCATGTGTTGTGGAAGTTGCTTTTCCAAGGGACAAACCTTGATATATGGGCCGTGGCGGCGAAGGCGATCCAGAAGAACACACCACATGATCGCCACTCGCTCAACAGGGAGTAGCTAGGCGCCTGGTGACTAAGTTAAAGAAGACGAAGACACTCTTAGTCTTCCCCTTTCAGACATGGTGTCTTGTGGACTGGGCGAGCTTGTGGACGGGGCGAGCCCCTTGTCTAAATCTTTCAAAATAAATATGAGGTAATATCACTTTAGTTTTATGTGGTCTAATAATGATTTAACATGTTTCATGAACTATAACTTTCTAAAACAAGAGTAAAATATTATTAAGTCACTTAGACTAAAGTAATTTTACCCAAAATAAATCTTAAGTGATTTGAACAACCCAAAATAAATACTTCTCTTTCAATAATATAATGATAAATTAAATAGTATGCATAGAAAACATGTTGTAACCAAAAACAAAAAATAAACATGCACGTTTTAAAAAAAGCACAAAAAGTCAAAAACTGCATGTGAAGACCAAAGAGTTATAGTATTGATTATTCACATTTTCATTTATTTTTATCTCATTTTTCACATTTTCATTCATAAATTTGTTCTCTTTTTCTATTATACCATTCTCCATATATCTCTCATTTATTTTTATATTTCTGTTCTTCTGATGTAGCCTATAAGTATAATTTTTTTGGTGAATCCAGTATATCCACTGTCGTTAACAATGACTAATCTCTTCGTTGCGTGTGCTCACACTAAGTGGTAAACGACCAACCACAAGATGCGCCTCATTTGCATGGATAATGATCCAAACTCCAATCTTATGATTAATAGACGAAGTGAGCTAATCATTACATCATTCCCATAATGTAAATGTATTTAAAGTATGAACATTCCTCAAAGAGTTTTATTAAGTTTTTCAAGGTATCTCTAAAGCCATTAGCTATGAGATTAATGTCTTAATCTCTAAAATCACAAAAATTAGTAAATCTCTCTTAATAAAACATTTTATATGCGTCTTGAGGGATAAAATGGATTAGATGCTTGAAAGAGAAAGAAAAATAAAGGAGAATGATTAGGAAATCGAACATTTTGCAAAAATAAATGCACGTGGAACCAATATTTGCCGGTGCAAAAGAACAAACGATTAAAAAGAATAGTCCTGGCTATGGTACCCGTCCTTATAAACGAGTGTACGGTACAGGAGTGGTTTAGACCACTAATATCAAGACACCTAATAAAACTTGCCCCAAAGTTCTAATATATCCTTATACATTTGTTAATTATGAAATGACCCCAAATTTTTTGCAATATCTAATTTAGGATCCTCAGTAAGTTCTAACTTACCTTAGTAAAAAATTAATTTACAACATCAATCATAATTAGTAAAAATGCCTAAATAGTTTAGAAGATGAATGGACTGAATCACTGAAATCAAATCTGTGTTCTCTAACCCTCCTCCTCCCCTATTGCGCAGCCACCACCTCACTTCTGCTCTTAGCCCCTCCGTCTCCGTTCGAGTCCCTGCCGCCGCCGCTGCTATTGTTCGTTCTTACCTTTGTGATAGGAAAACGCAGACGCAGACGCAGAGGGTGGGCGACGCAAGGATTGGCGGAGTACGAGGCGGCGGCGGCGGACAAAGCAGCGTTCGAAGCGGCGACGGCTGAGGAAGCGACGGGTGGCGCAAGACGCAGAGAGGAAGGCAGAGGGTGGGCGATGGCGGCGAACGACGACGCGACGGCGGACGAAGCGGCTGCGGCGGCTGATGAAGCGATGGGACGCAGATCGAGATCGGACTCTGGCCAGGTTTCAAGTTCACCACCGCCACCTTGACCGATTCTGAATTAGGGAACCGTACTCGTTTTCTTGTTCTTCGTCAAAGAGAAGGGTATACCACCATGCCCTCCTCCTTTTGTTACTGCGATTCTGGGCTCTCATTCATTGTTACTGTTCTTGTTCTTATTCTTTTTGAAGATTAATGAATTATGCATAAGGATTAGATCTAGATTGTGCATGATTGTGGGTCAACCTTAAGTGATATAAATTCAATCCTGTTGCAAGGTGTTAACTTATCATGGATTGGTTTGAATATTTCAGGATTATGATTAATTAACTTAGGTTGTATATGATTTAGTTCTTTTGGTTGCTTTTCTGGGATCTTTGGACCTCTTATGCCATATCTATACTTCGAGTATCCTTGAATAAATGTTCTCTTGTTGTGAAAGTTGCGCAGAGAAAGAATAGCAGAAAGAATTAGGGCATTTAGAAGTTTGTATTGTAATCATGCTTGCTAAACATTTAAATTTAATATACATATTAGGCATATTAGGTACATATATTAGGTTCCTGACATTAGTAATATACATCCTCTTGATATCTTCAATTGGTTTCATATTTAGGACTTTTCTATCAGATTTAACGAATGTACATTATATCTCTAGTGGAATGCTTGTCCAGGATCCTACAAAAGGCACTGACGTAGATGCAATTTTCAATCAAGCAAGGCGGCTTGGAGCTGTAGAAAGGCCAATTGATCAACTTCAAGAGCCACCAAGGTCGACAAGTTTTACTGGAACTGGCAGGTTACTCTCAGGTGAAAGCATACAATCTGCCCCTCAGCAACCTGAGTCTGTTGTTCATAACATTGTTTTTTGGACTAATAGTTTCACTGTAAATGATGGACCTTTGAGGAGCTCCTGAAAATGCCTCATTTCTAGAGGTAATTGTAACCGAAGTTCTAACTCATAAATGGATGAAGAGAAAAAATATTGGAAGCAATGAGGTTCATATGGTCCAGAATGGGAAAATAAGTCCCCCAGTGTTAGAAGATTGAAATTTCCCTACATGCATTGTTCAAGGAATAATTATATCAAAAGTTTTTTTGAACACTACTTGCGGCAATCTGTCATTGGATTTTCTCTGAAATCCTTCATATATTGTTGTTACGTATTCTTATTATTTATAATCTCATCCTTTGACTATGTTTGAATGTCTTAGAAATCGGTTGGGCTAGTAATACCATTACTTTCTTCTTGGTTACATCAATAATTTCAATGTGTTTATTGATATCTGTTATGTTTGAATGCAGAGCATAAAAAAATCTGAGTGTCCAAAAGAGCTTGAACCTGCAGTGTTATTTACAGTGCCTTGTTTTATTTAAGGTATAAAATGCAATGCATTTTATTGGTTGAGAAAAATAATTTAATCAAACTTCAGTTTTTTATACGTATCCCATTCCAAGCCCTTTTATCTCCAACATCTCTGAACAGCTTTCTGCAAAGAGCAGTTTTATACACCTGTGAACATGTGCAGGAATTAATAAAGCACATAATTAATCATAATTATTTGTCCCCATAATTAACTAAAAATTTATCGACCTTCCCATTGAAATTGTGTATATGGTTGGAGCAACATCAATATTATACACACATCTATGTAGACGTACAATAGGTTATCAATTAACCTTATTTGGAGAGAGGTTCATCATTTAAATCCTAGCACCTACTATTGTTTCTCATGATTTTATTCTCTTCTTTTAAATAGAATCACTTTATCAATATACACTTTTTACACAACAAAAGTAAGATGCCTTGCTATCCATACATTACTAATGGGTTATAAAAGAGTAGATTATATTTGTTCAAAATATTAAGCCAAACGGTAATAATTAGCTTTTTTTAAACACATGTAGAAACGATAATAAAGTGCTTAAACATATTATCTCAAAATAGATCACTATAAAGTTAAACCACCAGTCGTACGGTGGTAAAATTGTACATAACAAAATTTTGATAACCAAATAGGTGTTTTAATCATAACAAAATTGTAAAAAACAACTAATTCCAATGGCTTCTCTTTCATGGCTGCCTCCTTGCATAACCCAAAGTAGTTCAATGACTTTTTGACAAGGACGTCCTTATGGGTGTCAAATTGATGCATCGACATGTCCAAACCAAGGCGCAACCTAGATCCGTTATTGACCTGAAAAAAATATAAGAGACAACAAAATTCTATGTAACTAAAGTACGAAATGTTATTCAGCTTAATGTTGTAGTCATTTATGGCCATTTGTGACATCCACATAGCAACATACACTCCGCAGTCATTTCTAAGAAAACACAAACTAACTATCATTTTAGAGCTACTAAAGCATAACATAAGTAAAGAACAAAAATGTGTGCCCAAGTCACTTACGAGTCCCCCTTCTGCACGATTAAGCCATCCGATATCACAAGTCTAAAATCTGATATTTTTGGCACAATTAATCTTCCCCATAAGCCTTATGGTAAAACTTGATCATTTGGGCGGCCTCTGTTGTCCAAGATTGGACAAATTGCTAAAATGATAAAAATGAAACCATTGTGAGATATGTGGCAATTGAGGAAAAAATAAATATAACTCACTATGGAAATCTTAAAAACAATATAAAACTTACTGCAAACGTAGTAGGCATGAACCAGCGTGATGTGAAATTGGATATAGATCGCTCTTTGTGTGTTAGGACCAGGGCAAGTAAATTCAACATCTGTAGATAGTATATAATTAGAACTCATAAATTAAAAAATGTTAAAATAGTTCCAAATTTCATCTCACCTCATCCTGCAGCATACCCCTTGGTTTAAGACATAACATATTTCTGCGAGCCCATATGCATCGCCACAGTATGGTTTCACTATCTCCTCATTCCTAAATTACAAATTAAATCAACCAATAAGGGTATACCATTGTTCTTAATTTCAAATGGAAACAAAATCCAGTAATCAAACGACTTACATTTCAACCTCTGTCATTTGTTTCCTTGAAGATGTAAGTGGCTACAGCTGCCTCAACATAGCTCAAATGCATAACATTATGCGGGCCAAACATGGTGGACATTGGACAGCCACTAATAAAAAAAATTAGAGTGAAAGTTGTAATTCAGTGCAGTAATAAAAATAATGTCAGAGGGCAAATAAATGGTTACTAATGTATGTGGTCCAAATTGATACTGCAGGTGGGGAGCATAGCCTAGATCCAAATACATTCTCCAAATTTTCATTCAAAGGAGACAACTGTAACTAATTTAATTTATATGTACTCAAGTTAAACTGAAATAGAAATAATATGTAATCAACCATACATGTCTAAATTAGCATATCTAAGAAATTTGTTCAGGGATCATATACTGTATCAACATTCCTTAATCAGTAAAACTCCATAAAACAAACGAGTGAAGGTTGGAGGATGGAATAAAAGGTTTAAACAATTAAACAGAATCATGTGGAAGCGAATACCTGGATGATAGGATTATCAGTGATTTTCTTTCTTCTATATGTCACACTACTCCTACTCAGAACAGAACACAAAAACAAAATGAAAGCAGAAAATTAGAACCCAAATCAATAATCTCAACCCTAATCAAGTAGGGAAAGAATGATGGGAAGAGGGAGAAGTGCAGGAGAATGAGATGGTGAGTCAGAGTGACACTGTGTGGAGAAAATCCCATGAACGTGGTCAGAGAAGAGGCCCAAAATGAGGAAGAAACAGGAACGTTGTCAAAATGAAAGAGGAAGATGAAAATTAAAAAATATTCTACCGGTTAGGAGACGAGGAGGAGAAGAGGAGCTTCTGGTGGCGGAGATTGATGTAGAGGTGGCCGGCGCTCCTGTGGTGTGGATTCGGTTGAGAGGAGAGCGGTGAGGAAGAGAGATTGAAGGTGGCGGCTGAAAGTCGAAGAGGGAGGGAAGGAGTGGTGGCGGAGACGACGGCTGAAAGTCGAAGAGGGAGGGAGGAAGGGTGGCGGCAGTGATGTGAAGAAGAACGGAAGAAGAGAGGCTGAGAAGTGAAAACAGAAATGAAAACCAGGTATTGTTTGGTTGAAGGGGAACGGAGGGAGGGAAAGGGAGGGGTTTTAAAAAATAAATTGTGTTTGGTTCAAATTTTTTGAGGGAGGGGATCAAAACCCCTCCTCACTCAATTTTTTGTTCCTTTCAATAGGGGGATTGGGAGGGAAATAAATTTTTTAACAAAAATATCTCTAGACAAATTTAATAATTCTCAAATTCAACCAAACAATACCTAAACTGCTTCTCATTCATCTTTCTCATTCCTCTTCTCGTTCTTCCTGCTTCTCAGTTCTCAATGGTGAAACACATTATCCATTACTGTAACAAAGATGAGAGTCGATTAATCTCTATTCAGTTATTCCTACTTGATGCCCTACTTTACTCTCATTCTCAATCTCATCTTCAATTTCATTTCTTATTTAAATTGATTCGAAGTATGAATGTGTTTGATTTAAATCCTGCAGGGGTGTTGAGGTTAAGGTGATGATTATTGATGCAAACATGTTTAAAATACAAATAAATTTATAAAGGGTACAAAAGTAATTTAATTATAAAACCCTCCACTCCCCTCGTGAACCAAACAAAAAAAGAGTTATTTTCCCTCCCCTCCCCTCCTATGAACCAAACATAATAAGTATTAAAATATCTCTCCTTCCCTCCCTTCCCCTCCCTTCCATTAAGTTGAAGTCACTACTAATATATATATAAGGATATTTTAGTAAATACATATATATATATATATATATATATATATATATATATATATATATCTCATTATGTTACAATGGGCCTTAGAGATCACCATAAAGCCCAATAAGGTTAGATGAGTAACTAAGAACAACATGAAGTATAATTAGGGCAGATAGACCTTTGAGGTCAACATGGAACCTTGTTGGACCCGAGGGACATTGGATATCAACTAGAGATATCATCGGACTTGATGGACCCTAGGTCAAAATGAAGCTTAATTGGATTTCATGGGCCTATAACATCAATTATTGACTTGTATTGTGCCTGAAGGGTCTTGTACACAACAGAATGCTCATTGAGTCTAATAGACATTTTTGATCAATATGAAACCTCGCTCATTATGTTATGATGGGCCTTAGTGATCACGATGAAGCTCAATAAGGTTGAATGGGCTTCTAAGATTAACATGATGCATGATGTTGTCAAATGTCGAAATGAAGCTTAATTGGGCTTGATGGGCCTATAAGTTTATTATTGAGTTATATTGGGCCTAACAGGCATTGTACGCAACATGATTGAGCAATTGATCACTATCATCGACTGCCCAAGGACGCTTCCTCAGGCTTTGTCGGCGAGGGGCTTTTCCTTAGTGAGCCATTTTTCTTTCCGAACGCAGTTCTGGTCTAGAGGATTTGATTTGAACTTAGGTGATGATTAGAGGAAATCAGTGGTAGGGACAACATTATATAGGTATATAATATTCCTCTATAAAAAGTTATGATGACCAGTAGCATTTCATCGGACATATCAAAAGACACTAGAACTTTTGGTGCGCTTGGGTAGAATGGAAGGAGATGAAGGGTCATGGTGGAAGACATGGGGGTGATAAATTTTTAATAAACATTTCTTAATATATTACTAATTATGGTTTGAGATGGTCCCAAGTTACGACCTAAAGATTTCTTAATATATTACTAATCATGGGTTGAGATTAACCAAAGTCACGCTCTAAAAGTGGGTTACTTAGTGATGAATTAATATTTTGTTAAAAAATATATCTATTTATTAACTAATATTATTATAAATTATATAAAATATAAATATTGAAATTAATTTTGGGTTATGGTAATGAACGGACAAAAAAGCTGATAACCTATTCTGTTAGAATAATTTCTATCCTAACTCCCCCCTCAGTATAACTTGTACATATGATGGACATGATAAATTAAGGGACAGAATAACGTTATCCAATCTTGCTGTCACAATAAACAACAGATTACACCAAACCACATCATTAGTGGGGTTACCTAATCTCTCAACAATCGTAATTTAGGGTCAATTTCCTAATCTCTCCACAATCCCTAACTATAGAATATCAGTTTTCTATTTTTTTTATTACTATAACCCAAAATTAATGTCAATATTTATATTTTATATAATTTATAATATTGGATTTACTCATATAAAATAAAAACATTTTCACTATCATTTGCTACTATTTAGTTAACATTATTTTTTGTTATTTATGTTATAATAAAAATACACAAAATAATTTTTCACTAACAATAAAATAGGCGAATTTCCTATTATCATCACTTAAAATTATTTCTTTACTTATATAATAATAATAATTATTTAAATATAAATTAATTTCGAAAGAATAATTTCTTTTAATAAAAAATGTAGTACAAAGTTCCTTCAAATGGATTTGAACCTATAAACTCCAGCTGATTAGATGTGACACTAACCATTAAGCCAGGTTGAAATTTTATTAAATTTATCAACGTTATTTATATATAGCCTATCATTTAACCCTTAAAAGAAATTGCAATCTAAGCCTGCCGTCCCACACTTTTTCTTCTTGAAAGTCCACTCCAGCACGATACGAAATTGGTTCTGCATTCAATTTCTTGTTTGTGCAATCATGGTGGCTCTACCCTATATATATCTGCCTTTGAAAATAAATATGATATGGTAAAAACTAGCAACCATGGACCACTAGATGATTTACAATGTGACTAACCATTAGCACACACCATCTTTTCTGACAAAAGTTTGAACTATAATTATTATATTACTATGACAGATAAAATAAGTTACAAATATACAAAATATGGCATATTTAAATGTTGAAGATTTGGTAATTAAAAACATTAATATATATTTTATGATAAATTTTTAATAAACATTTCTTAATATATTACTGATTATGGTTTGAGATGATCTCAAGTTACGACCTAAGTGGGGATTACTTAATTTCTCGACAACCCATATTAAGGGTTGACATAGTATGGGTTGAGATTAACCAAAGTCACGCTCTAAAAGTCGGTTACTTAGTGATTAATTATTTTGTGTATTTTTATTATAATATAAATAACGATAAATAATGTTAACTAAGCGGTAGTTGTGAGTGATAATGAAAATTTTATTATTTTATATGAGTAAATCCAATATTTTCACCATTTATAAGTAATTAAATAATTTTAACTCAACAACAACAACAACTAGAAATTGATAAGTAATAAAATTAATATTTTGTTAAAAAAATATATTTATTAATTAATATTATTATAAATTTTATTAGTAGTGAGTGATAATGAAAATTTTATTATTTTATATGAGTAAATCCAATATGGGATGACATGATCCAAAGTCGCGTCCTAAGTGGGGGGATTGCTTAATCTCTCTATAATCACTAACTATGGGATGACATGATCCTAAGCGGGGTCTACTCAATATACTGACAAATCCCGAGATAGGGTTGAGTTAATTGCCACCTAGATCCTAAGTGGGTCTACTCAATATCATGACAATCCCTACTTAGGGCTGATATAGACTGGAGCTACCCCCTTGGTGGATGGTTGACATGGGCTTATAGGATGCCCTAGTCGTTAATGCAAGGGGTAGGAACTTACCCCTCAATGCATTCTGATAATGTGGTTTCAAATGGGGCATGCCACTTTTAGGAATGAGAGTTTTCATACTTCAAAGGATCGCTCCCACACTATGCAGTGATGCTGATAAGCAGACAGGATATGATAACAGTAATCCTATCATGTTGTAATATATTGTTTGTTGCGCTAGCATGATAGGATAATACTATGCTGTCCCTTATCCTATCATGTCCATCATGTGTAAAAGTTATCCTGAGGGGAAGGTGAGATAGAAATTATCACGACGGGATAGAATATCAGTTTTCTATTTTTTTATTACTATAACCCAAAATTAATTTCAATATTTATATTTTATATAATTTATAATATTGGATTTACTCATATAAAATAATAACATTTTCACTATCACTTGCTACTCTTTAGTTAACATTATTTTTTGTTATTTATGTTATAATAAAAATACACAAAATAATAGTAATAGACTAATTTCCTATTATCATGTGCTGTTACTTAAAATTATTGGTGCTATTATTTAAAATTATTTCTCTACTTATATAATAATAATAATTAATAATTTAAATATAAATTAATTTTAAAAGAATAATTTCTTTTAATAAAAAAATCCAGTAACAAGTTCCTTCACATGGATTTGAACCTATTAACTCCTCCAACAATTTAAATGTGACACTAACCATTGAGCCAAATTGAAATTTTATCTAATTTAGCAACGTTATTTTTATATAGCCTATCATTTAACCCTTAAAAGAACTTGCAATCTAACAATTGCTAAAAAGACACGATCTGCGTGCGCACATTAATGCTCACTCCTATCAAGGGCTGCGCACATGAAGCAGCTACTCGAGAAACGAAATTGGCTCTGCATTCAATTTCTTGTTTATGCAATCATGGTGGCTCTACCCTATGGCTATATATATCCGCCTTTGAAAATATCTGCAAGAAAACTCACGTATTCTCTACTCTCAATTTCTTGGACCATTAGAATACCATGGTGCACATAAATTTTATAGGGAATAAAACATTAACAAAATAGAACTCACGTATTCTCTACTCTCAATTTCTTGGACCATTAGAATACCATGGTGCACATAAATTTTATAGGGAATAAAACATTAACAAAATAGAATAGGAAAATGAAAACATAATTAGAGATTAGAGAGATTCTTGTACAAATACTATGTTGAGTGCCAGAGTATTAGACTCGGTAAATAAATAGGAAAAATAAAGTCAGGTGATTTTATGACTAATGACTGTCTAAAAATATATGCTACAAATGTAAGGTAAAAAATTAAGAAACTCAAACCACGTGAAAAAATAAAAACAGAAGAAGAAAAAATTAAAATTAGATTGAACATGCGCAAAACTGAAAATTCATGACGAAGCTTGAAATCCCAATTTCTCTAAAAATGGCCTTCTTAACACGGCTACTTAATTTCTGCTAGCTTTAGTTCCTTTAGATGTTCCTGCACCCTTTTCCTTCCCTTTTAGCTTTCGGAAACAGAAAACAAGAGCAAGTAGCACTAAAACAGCCACCAACACTGAACCTAAAGTAATGCCTACAATGGCCCCTGCTTTTAAACTCTTACTGCCATCAGAACTTTCATTATCATAATCCTTTGTTTTATTATGTGAACCAGACGCAGAATGATGATGACTAGAACGAGGTCCACTAGAAGGAGGAAGATCCTCTATGAAGTTATCGAAAGATAGATCCCTGCATCATAGAAAATGATGGCAAACAATAGAATCAATCTTAAAATTAAGAATAGCTAGCCAGTAATAATCATCACAAAAATCAATGATTATACAGTTTAATTTTTTTTGTGAAACTCTTTCCCTAATTCTGGAAGGGATTTCCATTAGAGCATAAACTTTATAAGTATAGAACATAAATTTGGGTCCTAAAATGTGATCATCCAATGGGAAGCAATTATGTTCTAAATCTAAATATCTTTAGAGACGAAAAAGAAAAAATGTTCATGAAATCAAATGAATATGATCTTAAAGATTTTTCAGATTTGAGTAATTAGTATGAGTAACTTAGCAATGCAATAAAATACTATATAATTGTTTGATAAAAAGGATGTTATAATATAGAGAATACCCACCTGCAATGGTTGAACTATCCCATCCAACAAGCAGACTCCCAAGTGTAGCAGCAAGTGCAACGGTTACAACCTCCCTCATCGTTGTTCTTGGCTGAAAGCGTAGCCAAACAACCAAACTCAGAGCACAATTTGGATCACTTGCAAGTAATCAAATAAAGAACTTGAAATTTTTTCCAGATTGATGTGCAATATCTTTAATGTGCAAACATCAAACCTAGTAATGTGCTCTAATTTACCAAGCTTTGAACACACTTCTAAAGTGTGCACATTTTAGTTAATTTTTGTTATGTGTACGACTTTCCCTTTAGTATTGCAATGAAGATGTTAAAGTGGGACTTTGTTCAGTTAATTAATTCAAGGTCAAATTCAAAAGAACAATGGCAACCCAAAATTCTTGGTCTCTTGGTGCTCGCGTGTTTGTGACTAGTTGTTTAAAATGAAATCTCCGAAAGTTTCTGTGAGTGAAAAAACACCACGGATATATTTTACAATGAATGAGAGAAAACAAAAGCAACAAGAACAGCCCAGAATCGCAGTAACAAAAGGAGGAGGGCATGGTGGTTTACCTTTCTCTTTGACGAAGAACGAGAAAACGAGTACGGTTCCCTAATTCAGAATCGGTCAAGGTGGCGGTGGTGAACTTGAAACTGGCCAGAGCCCGATCTCGATCTGCGTCCCATCGCTTCATCAGCCGCCGCAGCCGCTTCGTCCGCCGTCGCGTCGTCGTCCGCCGCCATCGCCCACCCTCTGCCTTCCTCGTTCTGCTGCTGCGCGTAGGCGACGAGCTTGGAGGGGTCGGCGGAGGAGATGAGGCGGAGGGCGTCGGGAAAGGGCACCGCTGCACGTAGGCGGAGGCGAAGCAGAGGGAGGAGGGGAGGGGTGCGAGGGCGTCGGCGGCGCCGGTGGGGTGGTGGCGGCGGCGAGACGGAGGGGCTAAGAGCAGAAGTGGGGTGGTGGCTGATCAATAGAGGGAGGAGGAGGGTTAGGTCTTTGGAGGATAGGGTTGAGGGTTAATTCAATGATGTTTTTTTTACTTCAGATTATGCTTTTTTTTTTACCTCACTCTTGGGCCAAAGTAGTAAGTTATTGAAATTGAGGGACTAATTCATAATTCATACAAAGACTTAACTATTAAGGGATATAAAATAATAAAAAAGTATTATAAAAAATCTGATTGGTACAGCACATTACTGTACCGTACCCATAACAAAAAACCGGGGTACCAGAGCTTTTGCCAAAAAGAATAATAATAACAAGAGGGTTGCACACCACGCAGTACACGAGGGCAGCGCGCCAAACTTGTCTTTCTATTCTATAAAAATAAAAAAGGGTTAATGGTATAGTGGGTCCCTGTATTTGTACCCAAGTTTGCGATAGGTCCCTCGCCGGAATTTTTTTTGAAATAAGTCCCTTAGTTTGCACCAAGTTTGGGTTTAGTCCTCGCCGGAGACCGGAGCTCCGGCAAGTGCTTACGTGAACTGCTGACTGTATTAATAGCGCTGACGTGGATTTTTTTAATTATTTTTGAAATTCCAAATAATTAAATTCATTTTAAATTTAAAACCTCTAAACTAGTCTAAATCTTAAATTAACCCACTAAATCCCTAAACCCCCAATCCCCTCAAACCTAAATTTAAAACCCAATCTAAAATTAGAATTCGAAGGGAGAGAAACATATGTCGCATGAGACGAATCTGAAACTTTCAGATAAAACCCTTGATTCGGAAACAGTTCACCCCCTGCAAGCGCAGGAACAATGCTCACAACTTGCAACAGTGACGACCTGTGTTCCCCTCCAACCTTCACATCTGTGTTCATGTGCTGCAACAGCTTCAGAAGCACCCCAGGAACCAGATTCGCCATTTCCCCAAATTCGCATCACTCTCTGAATTCCCCACAAAAAAAGTTTGGATTTTTCTCTTAACAAACAAGTCCTAAATCATGGGTTATCCAAAAAGGACAAAACTTTTCAGTTTCAGTTTACAATTATTCAGATTTAGAAAACCTAGTTAAGATAGAAAAATTTAAATGCATAACAAAAACAACAAATAAGACATTATTGACGAACCCAACATCAATAAAAATAAAGTTTTGATTTTTCCAATCATAGAACAGTACCCTTCGCTCTTATCTGATTTTCAGCGTTTGGTAGTGGAACAGCAAAGAACCCAACATCAAAAACGTAACTTTAGCTGAACCCAACAACCATGGACATTTTTTATGCAAATTCCAAAAACGGTAATGAAAACTACATAGTTTATGCACACAAGAAGAAGAAGGAGTGAAATTAAGAAGGGGATGAATGAATGAAACTGAATTCAATTGTTGAAAGGTGGAAAATTAAAGGGGTGGTGTCATTCTCCGTGAGGTTGGATTGGATGGTGTTGAAGAAAAGCTAGCTTCACAGAAAAAAATGGTTGTGTAATGTTAGATTGGGTTTTTAATTTAAGTTTGAGGGGATTGGGGGTTTAGGGATTTAGTGGGTTAATTTAAGATTTACAATAGTTTAGGGGTTTTAAATTTAAAATGAATTTAATTATTTGGAATTTCAAAAATAATTAAAAAAATCCACGTCAGCGCTATTAATACAGTCAGCAGCCCACGTAAGCACTTGCCGGAGCTCCGGTCTCCGGCGAGGACTAAACCCAAACTTGGTGCAAACTAAGGGACTTATTTCAAATTTTTTTCCGGCGAGGGACCTATCGCAAACTTGGGTACAAACACAGGGACCTACCATACCATTAACCCTAAATATTAACAATTAAGTAAAATAGTGATAGTTTTTTTTAAAACAGAGCGATAGAAAGATAAAATATGAAAATGTGGAAAAATAACTCTCTTCCCCCATGTTTTTCTCTTCAATTTACACTGACCTCAAAAAGTTAACCGGTCCCACATGTTTTTCTACCTCTCATGCCTCACTCTGCTCTGCCAAACAAGGTGACTCCTCTACCTCTCCTTAAACTCTCGCGTGCCGCTATGTTTGGTTATATGTTGGGTAGAGTCAAACCTAGTTTGTCACCATCTAACGTGCCATCATTGCAATTTTAAAAGTACATTCATCAACTTTAATTACACTCCTAAATCCACACTCATCTCAACCCAATTCAAGAATTAAACCCAGTTTGGCTTATCCTGTGATATAAATGACCTTCATTGTCTTACATCTCAAAACCCACATTCAAGTGTACCCAACTCAATTGTTACCTTCTTTAGTAATTACACACATTTGAAAGTGTTTTTAGCTAATATTGTCCAACTAAGATTAATTTATCAAACCTACTTCTAAAATAAAAGTATCCAAATATAAATCACATTATAAAAAAAAACCGCATTGACTCGAACTCTGTTTTGCAAACTCACATTGACTCAAAATCCAAACACACTAATTCTTCTTTCCTGAACCGGGTACCATCCCCTCACCCTAATTTTTTTTAGCCAAAAGAAATTGTCTGTAACAAACAGACTGTTCAAGAACAAAAAAAAATAAATAATTATAACTTTATAGACAGCCATTAGGAGGATTCATTATGAATATTTAAAATTAATCATTGTGAATATTTGAGAACTAAGAATTTTTGCAGTTTTTAATTGTATTCATTCAAAAAAAAATTGATTGGACAATTGTACCAAGCCAAAATATCAACTACTCAGAATTTCCATTTTACCTCATCCAAACTTCTCTTATAATTTTTTAGTATATATTATACACTACTGATAAATAATAAATAATCTTAAAAAATGCATTGGATCATTCCTACCAGTGACCAATTTCTTCTAAAAGACTATTATTGAAGACTGAACATAAACTTGCAATGAATTCGTCATTTGATTCTTCAACTTATGTTTGCTCGTCCTCAACCTCTTCTGTAGGCCACCAAGAAGCAGGGCCCAGACCATCATAATCTATTGATCCCTATAAAATAGAGATCAGGTTAATCTTCCATTAATGGGCAATGCTAGAAACAGACATGCTTATATACCAACAAGTGTAATTCAGCTTCTCTCAAGTTAGGGGAGTATAATTCTCTATATAAAGTGATTGGACTAATATGAATAATATGGCAGACAATTCAGAAGTAAACAATGACATTGGGTGTGATAATGCTATCCAAGGTGCTTGCTGCTCCCAGGCCCAGGTAACAAAAAATGGAAGTGCACAACAATTCATCATCAACTATTCATCAAGGAACTAAGCAAACAATACATTATAACAAATTGCTTGTTATATGTGAAGTTGTAAAAGCCATCGGAATTAAATTACTCGAATCATAAATGAAAAAACCATCCTAAATATAACATCAAAATATAAAGTTAAAACTCTTAATAAACAAAGGTAATAAAGAAAGCAGAAGAAAAATGGTGACAGGTGAACAACAAAGTACTTACAGTGACCAACATAGGGGCAAATGGCTTGGAGTCTTTTGGTTGATTGGATTCGTTTCGTTGATTGGGTTCTTTTGGTTGCACAACTGGAATCGGTGGGTAACTCACACTTTGAATTCGGAACTTGATCGGCTACATTCGCAATCAAAATATAGTGTGATCTTCATCTTCCAAATATACAATTAAGATAACAGGCAAAGGAGGCTAACCTCATCAGTATCATCAATAGGAAAAGATTGGTCTTCATAATTCCAATACCATGTGCCGTTCTTGCTGTAATTTTCATCTAAACCGTATAAGCATAATGTTGAACATACATAATGAAAGAATGCATTATGTATATAAAAATAAAAGGATATACTTTTGTATTACGTCCGAAGTTCAAAGTAAAAAGTAAATAGAGGCAACGTCACCTATTTATTGGTTCAGCCACAAAGCGGTTTGGGCTGGGCAGGTTGTGAGCAGGAATATAAATATCATCAAAGAATCCAAGGGATACTGCCAACAACAGTTTCAGCATTAGCAAGACTAATTTAAAACACATCAACATAAGACAACCAGTTAAATTTTTAGAGGATGCAAATCTTGGATGGCATTGCTACATGATGCAAAGTAGGTCATTCTAAGTGTCATGATATGAGTATACATGTCAAAAGCAGGAAGATTAGCTTTGATAACAATTCAACTTGAAGGGTCACATTATTCTAGTCTTGACATTATCGGAGCTTCAAATAAGTTACACATGATTGACTCATTAAGAACACATGGGAAAAAAGAAATAGCAAAGACATCAGGGCAGAGCTCTCGTCAAAGTAGCGAGATTCTAAAGCCGCATCTCATCTGAAAGTAAATGAAAAATGGATACTGACTAACAGACTAACAGCATGAAATAAAACTTCATTTACTATGCCAAGCAGATGAATTAAACTAACTGATCTTGTACTATCCTGTATGTTATAACCATCTTTTATGGAACTCAATAACGTATATCGACTGAAATTTACAATAAGGGAACCAGCTGAAAATTGAATACATACAGCGTACACCTTCAGCATCAGACGACAGAAGTTTTGCAGTAATAATCTCCCCTTCAAATGGACGAAACATAATCAAATTGAATACCACCTGCCAGAAATGCCAGAATACAGTTATTGTATATACATAAACAATCACATACACCACCCACTTCTATATCAATCTAAAAAACATTGCCTTATACATCTGAAAATAGTAGTAAATGGGGGGAGCTAAAAGGTTTTGTATCTTCCAAAGATACAAAAAATAACTCATTATAATAACAGCACAAAATCATAATAACAGTTTTGTGTCCATAAATAAAAATTTAAAGTAAACATAACAACACTTTTGTTGTGTCCATACAGAAAACTTGAGTTGGTGATTTTTCTCCGGATAAAGTAAAAATTAAAGCAAAACTATTCAGTTAAGAGCAGAAAGAATAATTTACAAAACTTAGACCTGCATTTAGTTTCGCACTTCCATCATGTAGAACTTTAAATTCAATGTTAGGATAAGAAGTTCAAAACAATTCATACCTTATAAGTCGGAGCACCATCACCCGGGTAGATGAATCCACCTTCAATGGATCTGATATCATAAACAGATATGCAAAGGCCCAAGTTTGCAATAACCTGACATGATTACAGACAGCCAAAATGAAGCCAAAGGGAATTAAGTCAAATATATTACATAAAATGGGTCGAAAAGGAAACTGAGGATAGTAGCAACAGAAAACTTTATCCAAGAAAAGCTTCTCAAGCTCCAAGTGTATGCCTTCTTGGAGGGGAAGGGTGAGAAGAGGAGGAGGCAAGGGCAATTTATGCTCAATTCTACTGAGATAGAACATTTAGCCTGAACCAAATTACAGAGTCTGAGGAGGTCCAGAGGAAATACAATCGCAAAATAAAGTATCTGTTGCCTTGACCAGCAGAACTTCACTGCTCTAGCTGCAACAACAATATGAAACTAAAATAAGAAAATTTTGGTTGTAGGATCAAACTATACTTTGGTCCTTCAGTCAATGAAGGACAGTTATTTGGCGTGCAGAATTCTGTAAGCATACCAAACAGGATTCACTTGATTAAAGAAATTCACAGCTGCACATAAAAATGAAGAAAAATAAATGCCACTGTAAAAATACCAAACAGCATTTATTTTTCTTCATTTTTATGTGCAGCTGTGAATTTCTTTAATCAAGTGAATCCTGTTTGGTATGCTTACAGAATTCTGCACGCCAAATAACTGTCCTTCATTGACTGAAGGACCAAAGTATAGTTTGATCCTACAACCAAAATTTTCTTATTTTAGTTTCATATTGTTGTTGCAGCTAGAGCAGTGAAGTTCTGCTGGTCAAGGCAACAGATACTTTATTTTGCGATTGTATTTCCTCTGGACCTCCTCAGACTCTGTAATTTGGTTCAGGCTAAATGTTCTATCTCAGTAGAATTGAGCATAAATTGCCCTTGCCTCCTCCTCTTCCCACCCTTCCCCTCCAAGAAGGCATACACTTGGAGCTTGAGAAGCTTTTCTTGGATAAGGTTTTCTGTTGCTACTATCCTCAGTTTCCTTTTCGACCCATTTTATGTAATATATTTGACTTAATTCCCTTTGGCTTCATTTTGGCTGTCTGTAATCATGTCAGGTTATTGCAAACTTGGGCCTTTGCATATCTGTTTATGATATCAGATCCATTGAGGGTGGATTCATCTACCCGGGTGATGTTGCTCCGACTTATAAGGTATGAATTGTTTTGAACTTCTTATCCTAACATTGAATTTAAAGTTCTACATGATGGAAGTGCGAAACTAAATGCAGGTCTAAGTTTTGTAAATTATTCTTTCTGCTCTTAACTGAATAGTTTAGCTTTAATTTTTACTTTATCCGGAGAAAAATCACCAACTCAAGTTTTCTGTATGGACACAACAAAAGTGTTGTTATGTTTACTTTAAATTTTTATTTATGGACACAAAACTGTTATTATGATTTTGTGCTGTTATTATAATGAGTTATTTTTTGTATCTTTGGAAGATACAAAACCTTTTAGCTCCCCCCATTTACTACTATTTTCAGATGTATAAGGCAATGTTTTTTAGATTGATATAGAAGTGGGTGGTGTATGTGATTGTTTATGTATATACAATAACTGTATTCTGGCATTTCTGGCAGGTGGTATTCAATTTGATTATGTTTCGTCCATTTGAAGGGGAGATTATTACTGCAAAACTTCTGTCGTCTGATGCTGAAGGTGTACGCTGTATGTATTCAATTTTCAGCTGGTTCCCTTATTGTAAATTTCAGTCGATATACGTTATTGAGTTCCATAAAAGATGGTTATAACATACAGGATAGTACAAGATCAGTTAGTTTAATTCATCTGCTTGGCATAGTAAATGAAGTTTTATTTCATGCTGTTAGTCTGTTAGTCAGTATCCATTTTTCATTTACTTTCAGATGAGATGCGGCTTTAGAATCTCGCTACTTTGACGAGAGCTCTGCCCTGATGTCTTTGCTATTTCTTTTTTCCCATGTGTTCTTAATGAGTCAATCATGTGTAACTTATTTGAAGCTCCGATAATGTCAAGACTAGAATAATGTGACCCTTCAAGTTGAATTGTTATCAAAGCTAATCTTCCTGCTTTTGACATGTATACTCATATCATGACACTTAGAATGACCTACTTTGCATCATGTAGCAATGCCATCCAAGATTTGCATCCTCTAAAAATTTAACTGGTTGTCTTATGTTGATGTGTTTTAAATTAGTCTTGCTAATGCTGAAACTGTTGTTGGCAGTATCCCTTGGATTCTTTGATGATATTTATATTCCTGCTCACAACCTGCCCAGCCCAAACCGCTTTGTGGCTGAACCAATAAATAGGTGACGTTGCCTCTATTTACTTTTTACTTTGAACTTCGGACGTAATACAAAAGTATATCCTTTTATTTTTATATACATAATGCATTCTTTCATTATGTATGTTCAACATTATGCTTATACGGTTTAGATGAAAATTACAGCAAGAACGGCACATGGTATTGGAATTATGAAGACCAATCTTTTCCTATTGATGATACTGATGAGGTTAGCCTCCTTTGCCTGTTATCTTAATTGTATATTTGGAAGATGAAGATCACACTATATTTTGATTGCGAATGTAGCCGATCAAGTTCCGAATTCAAAGTGTGAGTTACCCACCGATTCCAGTTGTGCAACCAAAAGAACCCAATCAACGAAACGAATCCAATCAACCAAAAGACTCCAAGCCATTTGCCCCTATGTTGGTCACTGTAAGTACTTTGTTGTTCACCTGTCACCATTTTTCTTCTGCTTTCTTTATTACCTTTGTTTATTAAGAGTTTTAACTTTATATTTTGATGTTATATTTAGGATGGTTTTTTCATTTATGATTCGAGTAATTTAATTCCGATGGCTTTTACAACTTCACATATAACAAGCAATTTGTTATAATGTATTGTTTGCTTAGTTCCTTGATGAATAGTTGATGATGAATTGTTGTGCACTTCCATTTTTTGTTACCTGGGCCTGGGAGCAGCAAGCACCTTGGATAGCATTATCACACCCAATGTCATTGTTTACTTCTGAATTGTCTGCCATATTATTCATATTAGTCCAATCACTTTATATAGAGAATTATACTCCCCTAACTTGAGAGAAGCTGAATTACACTTGTTGGTATATAAGCATGTCTGTTTCTAGCATTGCCCATTAATGGAAGATTAACCTGATCTCTATTTTATAGGGATCAATAGATTATGATGGTCTGGGCCCTGCTTCTTGGTGGCCTACAGAAGAGGTTGAGGACGAGCAAACATAAGTTGAAGAATCAAATGACGAATTCATTGCAAGTTTATGTTCAGTCTTCAATAATAGTCTTTTAGAAGAAATTGGTCACTGGTAGGAATGATCCAATGCATTTTTTAAGATTATTTATTATTTATCAGTAGTGTATAATATATACTAAAAAATTATAAGAGAAGTTTGGATGAGGTAAAATGAAAATTCTGAGTAGTTGATATTTTGGCTTGGTACAATTGTCCAATCAATTTTTTTTTGAATGAATACAATTAAAAACTGCAAAAATTCTTAGTTCTCAAATATTCACAATGATTAATTTTAAATATTCATAATGAATCCTCCTAATGGCTGTCTATAAAGTTATAATTATTTATTTTTTTTTGTTCTTGAACAGTCTGTTTGTTACAGACAATTTCTTTTGGCTAAAAAAAATTAGGGTGAGGGGATGGTACCCGGTTCAGGAAAGAAGAATTAGTGTGTTTGGATTTTGAGTCAATGTGAGTTTGCAAAACAGAGTTCGAGTCAATGCGGTTTTTTTTTATAATGTGATTTATATTTGGATACTTTTATTTTAGAAGTAGGTTTGATAAATTAATCTTAGTTGGACAATATTAGCTAAAAACACTTTCAAATGTGTGTAATTACTAAAGAAGGTAACAATTGAGTTGGGTACACTTGAATGTGGGTTTTGAGATGTAAGACAATGAAGGTCATTTATATCACAGGATAAGCCAAACTGGGTTTAATTCTTGAATTGGGTTGAGATGAGTGTGAATTTAGGAGTGTAATTAAAGTTGATGAATGTACTTTTAAAATTGCAATGATGGCACGTTAGATGGTGACAAACTAGGTTTGACTCTACCCAACATATAACCAAACATAGCGGCACGCGAGAGTTTAAGGAGAGGTAGAGGAGTCACCTTGTTTGGCAGAGCAGAGTGAGGCATGAGAGGTAGAAAAACATGTGGGACCGGTTAACTTTTTGAGGTCAGTGTAAATTGAAGAGAAAAACATGGGGGAAGAGAGTTATTTTTCCACATTTTCATATTTTATCTTTCTATCGCTCTGTTTTAAAAAAAACTATCACTATTTTACTTAATTGTTAATATTTAGGGTTAATGGTATGGTAGGTCCCTGTGTTTGTACCCAAGTTTGCGATAGGTCCCTCGCCGGAAAAAAATTTGAAATAAGTCCCTTAGTTTGCACCAAGTTTGGGTTTAGTCCTCGCCGGAGACCGGAGCTCCGGCAAGTGCTTACGTGGGCTGCTGACTGTATTAATAGCGCTGACGTGGATTTTTTTAATTATTTTTGAAATTCCAAATAATTAAATTCATTTTAAATTTAAAACCCCTAAACTATTGTAAATCTTAAATTAACCCACTAAATCCCTAAACCCCCAATCCCCTCAAACTTAAATTAAAAACCCAATCTAACATTACACAACCATTTTTTTCTGTGAAGCTAGCTTTTCTTCAACACCATCCAATCCAACCTCACGGAGAATGACACCACCCCTTTAATTTTCCACCTTTCAACAATTGAATTCAGTTTCATTCATTCATCCCCTTCTTAATTTCACTCCTTCTTCTTCTTGTGTGCATAAACTATGTAGTTTTCATTACCGTTTTTGGAATTTGCATAAAAAATGTCCATGGTTGTTGGGTTCAGCTAAAGTTACGTTTTTGATGTTGGGTTCTTTGCTGTTCCACTACCAAACGCTGAAAATCAGATAAGAGCGAAGGGTACTGTTCTATGATTGGAAAAATCAAAACTTTATTTTTATTGATGTTGGGTTCGTCAATAATGTCTTATTTGTTGTTTTTGTTATGCATTTAAATTTTTCTATCTTAACTAGGTTTTCTAAATCTGAATAATTGTAAACTGAAACTGAAAAGTTTTGTCCTTTTTGGATAACCCATGATTTAGGACTTGTTTGTTAAGAGAAAAATCCAAACTTTTTTGTGGGGAATTCAGAGAGTGATGCGAATTTGGGGAAATGGCGAATCTGGTTCCTGGGGTGCTTCTGAAGCTGTTGCAGCACATGAACACAGATGTGAAGGTTGGAGGGGAACACAGGTCGTCACTGTTGCAAGTTGTGAGCATTGTTCCTGCGCTTGCAGGGGGTGAACTGTTTCCGAATCAAGGGTTTTATCTGAAAGTTTCAGATTCGTCTCATGCGACATATGTTTCTCTCCCTTCGAATTCTAATTTTAGATTGGGTTTTAAATTTAGGTTTGAGGGGATTGGGGGTTTAGGGATTTAGTGGGTTAATTTAAGATTTAGACTAGTTTAGAGGTTTTAAATTTAAAATGAATTTAATTATTTGGAATTTCAAAAATAATTAAAAAAATCCACGTCAGCGCTATTAATACAGTCAGCAGTTCACGTAAGCACTTGCCGGAGCTCCGGTCTCCGGCGAGGACTAAACCCAAACTTGGTGCAAACTAAGGGACTTATTTCAAAAAAAATTCCGGCGAGGGACCTATCGCAAACTTGGGTACAAATACAGGGACCCACTATACCATTAACCCTTTTTTATTTTTATAGAATAGAAAGACAAGTTTGGCGCGCTGCCCTCGTGTACTGCGTGGTGTGCAACCCTCTTGTTATTATTATTCTTTTTGGCAAAAGCTCTGGTACCCGGTTTTTTGTTATGGGTACGGTACAGTAATGTGCTGTACCAATCAGATTTTTTATAATACTTTTTTATTATTTTATATCCCTTAATAGTTAAGTCTTTGTATGAATTATGAATTAGTCCCTCAATTTCAATAACTTACTACTTTGGCCCAAGAGTGAGGTAAAAAAAAAAGCATAATCTGAAGTAAAAAAAACATCATTGAATTAACCCTCAACCCTATCCTCCAAAGACCTAATCCTCCTCCTCCCTCTATTGATCAGCCACCACCCCACTTCTGCTCTTAGCCCCTCCGTCTCGCCGCCGCCACCACCCCACCGGCGCCGCCGACGCCCTCGCACCCCTCCCCTCCTCCCTCTGCTTCGCCTCCGCCTACGTGCAGCGGTGCCCTTTCCCGACGCCCTCCGCCTCATCTCCTCCGCCGACCCCTCCAAGCTCGTCGCCTACGCGCAGCAGCAGAACGAGGAAGGCAGAGGGTGGGCGATGGCGGCGGACGACGACGCGACGGCGGACGAAGCGGCTGCGGCGGCTGATGAAGCGATGGGACGCAGATCGAGATCGGGCTCTGGCCAGTTTCAAGTTCACCACCGCCACCTTGACCGATTCTGAATTAGGGAACCGTACTCGTTTTCTCGTTCTTCGTCAAAGAGAAAGGTAAACCACCATGCCCTCCTCCTTTTGTTACTGCGATTCTGGGCTGTTCTTGTTGCTTTTGTTTTCTCTCATTCATTGTAAAATATATCCGTGGTGTTTTTTCACTCACAGAAACTTTCGGAGATTTCATTTTAAACAACTAGTCACAAACACGCGAGCACCAAGAGACCAAGAATTTTGGGTTGCCATTGTTCTTTTGAATTTGACCTTGAATTAATTAACTGAACAAAGTCCCACTTTAACATCTTCATTGCAATACTAAAGGGAAAGTCGTACACATAACAAAAATTAACTAAAATGTGCACACTTTAGAAGTGTGTTCAAAGCTTGGTAAATTAGAGCACATTACTAGGTTTGATGTTTGCACATTAAAGATATTGCACATCAATCTGGAAAAAATTTCAAGTTCTTTATTTGATTACTTGCAAGTGATCCAAATTGTGCTCTGAGTTTGGTTGTTTGGCTACGCTTTCAGCCAAGAACAACGATGAGGGAGGTTGTAACCGTTGCACTTGCTGCTACACTTGGGAGTCTGCTTGTTGGATGGGATAGTTCAACCATTGCAGGTGGGTATTCTCTATATTATAACATCCTTTTTATCAAACAATTATATAGTATTTTATTGCATTGCTAAGTTACTCATACTAATTACTCAAATCTGAAAAATCTTTAAGATCATATTCATTTGATTTCATGAACATTTTTTCTTTTTCGTCTCTAAAGATATTTAGATTTAGAACATAATTGCTTCCCATTGGATGATCACATTTTAGGACCCAAATTTATGTTCTATACTTATAAAGTTTATGCTCTAATGGAAATCCCTTCCAGAATTAGGGAAAGAGTTTCACAAAAAAAATTAAACTGTATAATCATTGATTTTTGTGATGATTATTACTGGCTAGCTATTCTTAATTTTAAGATTGATTCTATTGTTTGCCATCATTTTCTATGATGCAGGGATCTATCTTTCGATAACTTCATAGAGGATCTTCCTCCTTCTAGTGGACCTCGTTCTAGTCATCATCATTCTGCGTCTGGTTCACATAATAAAACAAAGGATTATGATAATGAAAGTTCTGATGGCAGTAAGAGTTTAAAAGCAGGGGCCATTGTAGGCATTACTTTAGGTTCAGTGTTGGTGGCTGTTTTAGTGCTACTTGCTCTTGTTTTCTGTTTCCGAAAGCTAAAAGGGAAGGAAAAGGGTGCAGGAACATCTAAAGGAACTAAAGCTAGCAGAAATTAAGTAGCCGTGTTAAGAAGGCCATTTTTAGAGAAATTGGGATTTCAAGCTTCGTCATGAATTTTCAGTTTTGCGCATGTTCAATCTAATTTTAATTTTTTCTTCTTCTGTTTTTATTTTTTCACGTGGTTTGAGTTTCTTAATTTTTTACCTTACATTTGTAGCATATATTTTTAGACAGTCATTAGTCATAAAATCACCTGACTTTATTTTTCCTATTTATTTACCGAGTCTAATACTCTGGCACTCAACATAGTATTTGTACAAGAATCTCTCTAATCTCTAATTATGTTTTCATTTTCCTATTCTATTTTGTTAATGTTTTATTCCCTATAAAATTTATGTGCACCATGGTATTCTAATGGTCCAAGAAATTGAGAGTAGAGAATACGTGAGTTCTATTTTGTTAATGTTTTATTCCCTATAAAATTTATGTGCACCATGGTATTCTAATGGTCCAAGAAATTGAGAGTAGAGAATACGTGAGTTTTCTTGCAGATATTTTCAAAGGCGGATATATATAGCCATAGGGTAGAGCCACCATGATTGCATAAACAAGAAATTGAATGCAGAGCCAATTTCGTTTCTCGAGTAGCTGCTTCATGTGCGCAGCCCTTGATAGGAGTGAGCATTAATGTGCGCACGCAGATCGTGTCTTTTTAGCAATTGTTAGATTGCAAGTTCTTTTAAGGGTTAAATGATAGGCTATATAAAAATAACGTTGCTAAATTAGATAAAATTTCAATTTGGCTCAATGGTTAGTGTCACATTTAAATTGTTGGAGGAGTTAATAGGTTCAAATCCATGTGAAGGAACTTGTTACTGGATTTTTTTATTAAAAGAAATTATTCTTTTAAAATTAATTTATATTTAAATTATTAATTATTATTATTATATAAGTAGAGAAATAATTTTAAATAATAGCACCAATAATTTTAAGTAACAGCACATGATAATAGGAAATTAGTCTATTACTATTATTTTGTGTATTTTTATTATAACATAAATAACAAAAAATAATGTTAACTAAAGAGTAGCAAGTGATAGTGAAAATGTTATTATTTTATATGAGTAAATCCAATATTATAAATTATATAAAATATAAATATTGAAATTAATTTTGGGTTATAGTAATAAAAAAATAGAAAACTGATATTCTATCCCGTCGTGATAATTTCTATCTCACCTTCCCCTCAGGATAACTTTTACACATGATGGACATGATAGGATAAGGGACAGCATAGTATTATCCTATCATGCTAGCGCAACAAACAATATATTACAACATGATAGGATTACTGTTATCATATCATGTCTGCTTATCAGCATCACTGCATAGTGTGGGAGCGATCCTTTGAAGTATGAAAACTCTCATTCCTAAAAGTGGCATGCCCCATTTGAAACCACATTATCAGAATGCATTGAGGGGTAAGTTCCTACCCCTTGCATTAACGACTAGGGCATCCTATAAGCCCATGTCAACCATCCACCAAGGGGGTAGCTCCAGTCTATATCAGCCCTAAGTAGGGATTGTCATGATATTGAGTAGACCCACTTAGGATCTAGGTGGCAATTAACTCAACCCTATCTCGGGATTTGTCAGTATATTGAGTAGACCCCGCTTAGGATCATGTCATCCCATAGTTAGTGATTATAGAGAGATTAAGCAATCCCCCCACTTAGGACGCGACTTTGGATCATGTCATCCCATATTGGATTTACTCATATAAAATAATAAAATTTTCATTATCACTCACTACTAATAAAATTTATAATAATATTAATTAATAAATATATTTTTTTAACAAAATATTAATTTTATTACTTATCAATTTCTAGTTGTTGTTGTTGTTGAGTTAAAATTATTTAATTACTTATAAATGGTGAAAATATTGGATTTACTCATATAAAATAATAAAATTTTCATTATCACTCACAACTACCGCTTAGTTAACATTATTTATCGTTATTTATATTATAATAAAAATACACAAAATAATTAATCACTAAGTAACCGACTTTTAGAGCGTGACTTTGGTTAATCTCAACCCATACTATGTCAACCCTTAATATGGGTTGTCGAGAAATTAAGTAATCCCCACTTAGGTCGTAACTTGAGATCATCTCAAACCATAATCAGTAATATATTAAGAAATGTTTATTAAAAATTTATCATAAAATATATATTAATGTTTTTAATTACCAAATCTTCAACATTTAAATATGCCATATTTTGTATATTTGTAACTTATTTTATCTGTCATAGTAATATAATAATTATAGTTCAAACTTTTGTCAGAAAAGATGGTGTGTGCTAATGGTTAGTCACATTGTAAATCATCTAGTGGTCCATGGTTGCTAGTTTTTACCATATCATATTTATTTTCAAAGGCAGATATATATAGGGTAGAGCCACCATGATTGCACAAACAAGAAATTGAATGCAGAACCAATTTCGTATCGTGCTGGAGTGGACTTTCAAGAAGAAAAAGTGTGGGACGGCAGGCTTAGATTGCAATTTCTTTTAAGGGTTAAATGATAGGCTATATATAAATAACGTTGATAAATTTAATAAAATTTCAACCTGGCTTAATGGTTAGTGTCACATCTAATCAGCTGGAGTTTATAGGTTCAAATCCATTTGAAGGAACTTTGTACTACATTTTTTATTAAAAGAAATTATTCTTTCGAAATTAATTTATATTTAAATAATTATTATTATTATATAAGTAAAGAAATAATTTTAAGTGATGATAATAGGAAATTCGCCTATTTTATTGTTAGTGAAAAATTATTTTGTGTATTTTTATTATAACATAAATAACAAAAAATAATGTTAACTAAATAGTAGCAAATGATAGTGAAAATGTTTTTATTTTATATGAGTAAATCCAATATTATAAATTATATAAAATATAAATATTGACATTAATTTTGGGTTATAGTAATAAAAAAAATAGAAAACTGATATTCTATAGTTAGGGATTGTGGAGAGATTAGGAAATTGACCCTAAATTACGATTGTTGAGAGATTAGGTAACCCCACTAATGATGTGGTTTGGTGTAATCTGTTGTTTGTTGTGACAGCAAGATTGGATAACGTTATTCTGTCCCTTAATTTATCATGTCCATCATATGTACAAGTTATACTGAGGGGGGAGTTAGGATAGAAATTATTCTAACAGAATAGGTTATCAGCTTTTTTGTCCGTTCATTACCATAACCCAAAATTAATTTCAATATTTATATTTTATATAATTTATAATAATATTAGTTAATAAATAGATATATTTTTTAACAAAATATTAATTCATCACTAAGTAACCCACTTTTAGAGCGTGACTTTGGTTAATCTCAACCCATGATTAGTAATATATTAAGAAATCTTTAGGTCGTAACTTGGGACCATCTCAAACCATAATTAGTAATATATTAAGAAATGTTTATTAAAAATTTATCACCCCCATGTCTTCCACCATGACCCTTCATCTCCTTCCATTCTACCCAAGCGCACCAAAAGTTCTAGTGTCTTTTGATATGTCCGATGAAATGCTACTGGTCATCATAACTTTTTATAGAGGAATATTATATACCTATATAATGTTGTCCCTACCACTGATTTCCTCTAATCATCACCTAAGTTCAAATCAAATCCTCTAGACCAGAACTGCGTTCGGAAAGAAAAATGGCTCACTAAGGAAAAGCCCCTCGCCGACAAAGCCTGAGGAAGCGTCCTTGGGCAGTCGATGATAGTGATCAATTGCTCAATCATGTTGCGTACAATGCCTGTTAGGCCCAATATAACTCAATAATAAACTTATAGGCCCATCAAGCCCAATTAAGCTTCATTTCGACATTTGACAACATCATGCATCATGTTAATCTTAGAAGCCCATTCAACCTTATTGAGCTTCATCGTGATCACTAAGGCCCATCATAACATAATGAGCGAGGTTTCATATTGATCAAAAATGTCTATTAGACTCAATGAGCATTCTGTTGTGTACAAGACCCTTCAGGCACAATACAAGTCAATAATTGATGTTATAGGCCCATGAAATCCAATTAAGCTTCATTTTGACCTAGGGTCCATCAAGTCCGATGATATCTCTAGTTGATATCCAATGTCCCTCGGGTCCAACAAGGTTCCATGTTGACCTCAAAGGTCTATCTGCCCTAATTATACTTCATGTTGTTCTTAGTTACTCATCTAACCTTATTGGGCTTTATGGTGATCTCTAAGGCCCATTGTAACATAATGAGATATATATATATATATATATATATATATGTATTTACTAAAATATCCTTATATATATATTAGTAGTGACTTCAACTTAATGGAAGGGAGGGGAAGGGAGGGAAGAAGAGATATTTTAATACTTATTATGTTTGGTTCATAGGAGGGGAGGGGAGGGAAAATAACTCTTTTTTTGTTTGGTTCACGAGGGGAGTGGAGGGTTTTATAATTAAATTACTTTTGTACCCTTTATAAATTTATTTGTATTTTAAACATGTTTGCATCAATAATCATCACCTTAACCTCAACACCCCTGCAGGATTTAAATCAAACACATTCATACTTCGAATCAATTTAAATAAGAAATGAAATTGAAGATGAGATTGAGAATGAGAGTAAAGCAGGGCATCAAGTAGGAATAACTGAATAGAGATTAATCGACTCTCATCTTTGTTACAGTAATGGATAATGTGTTTCACCATTGAGAACTGAGAAGCAGGAAGAACGAGAAGAGGAATGAGAAAGATGAATGAGAAGCAGTTTAGGTATTGTTTGGTTGAATTTGAGAATTATTAAATTTGTCTAGAGATATTTTTGTTAAAAAATTTATTTCCCTCCCAATCCCCCTATTGAAAGGAACAAAAAATTGAGTGAGGAGGGGTTTTGATCCCCTCCCTCAAAAAATTTGAACCAAACACAATTTATTTTTTAAAACCCCTCCCTTTCCCTCCCTCCGTTCCCCTTCAACCAAACAATACCTGGTTTTCATTTCTGTTTTCACTTCTCAGCCTCTCTTCTTCCGTTCTTCTTCACATCACTGCCGCCACCCTTCCTCCCTCCCTCTTCGACTTTCAGCCGTCGTCTCCGCCACCACTCCTTCCCTCCCTCTTCGACTTTCAGCCGCCACCTTCAATCTCTCTTCCTCACCGCTCTCCTCTCAACCGAATCCACACCACAGGAGCGCCGGCCACCTCTACATCAATCTCCGCCACCAGAAGCTCCTCTTCTCCTCCTCGTCTCCTAACCGGTAGAATATTTTTTAATTTTCATCTTCCTCTTTCATTTTGACAACGTTCCTGTTTCTTCCTCATTTTGGGCCTCTTCTCTGACCACGTTCATGGGATTTTCTCCACACAGTGTCACTCTGACTCACCATCTCATTCTCCTGCACTTCTCCCTCTTCCCATCATTCTTTCCCTACTTGATTAGGGTTGAGATTATTGATTTGGGTTCTAATTTTCTGCTTTCATTTTGTTTTTGTGTTCTGTTCTGAGTAGGAGTAGTGTGACATATAGAAGAAAGAAAATCACTGATAATCCTATCATCCAGGTATTCGCTTCCACATGATTCTGTTTAATTGTTTAAACCTTTTATTCCATCCTCCAACCTTCACTCGTTTGTTTTATGGAGTTTTACTGATTAAGGAATGTTGATACAGTATATGATCCCTGAACAAATTTCTTAGATATGCTAATTTAGACATGTATGGTTGATTACATATTATTTCTATTTCAGTTTAACTTGAGTACATATAAATTAAATTAGTTACAGTTGTCTCCTTTGAATGAAAATTTGGAGAATGTATTTGGATCTAGGCTATGCTCCCCACCTGCAGTATCAATTTGGACCACATACATTAGTAACCATTTATTTGCCCTCTGACATTATTTTTATTACTGCACTGAATTACAACTTTCACTCTAATTTTTTTTATTAGTGGCTGTCCAATGTCCACCATGTTTGGCCCGCATAATGTTATGCATTTGAGCTATGTTGAGGCAGCTGTAGCCACTTACATCTTCAAGGAAACAAATGACAGAGGTTGAAATGTAAGTCGTTTGATTACTGGATTTTGTTTCCATTTGAAATTAAGAACAATGGTATACCCTTATTGGTTGATTTAATTTGTAATTTAGGAATGAGGAGATAGTGAAACCATACTGTGGCGATGCATATGGGCTCGCAGAAATATGTTATGTCTTAAACCAAGGGGTATGCTGCAGGATGAGGTGAGATGAAATTTGGAACTATTTTAACATTTTTTAATTTATGAGTTCTAATTATATACTATCTACAGATGTTGAATTTACTTGCCCTGGTCCTAACACACAAAGAGCGATCTATATCCAATTTCACATCACGCTGGTTCATGCCTACTACGTTTGCAGTAAGTTTTATATTGTTTTTAAGATTTCCATAGTGAGTTATATTTATTTTTTCCTCAATTGCCACATATCTCACAATGGTTTCATTTTTATCATTTTAGCAATTTGTCCAATCTTGGACAACAGAGGCCGCCCAAATGATCAAGTTTTACCATAAGGCTTATGGGGAAGATTAATTGTGCCAAAAATATCAGATTTTAGACTTGTGATATCGGATGGCTTAATCGTGCAGAAGGGGGACTCGTAAGTGACTTGGGCACACATTTTTGTTCTTTACTTATGTTATGCTTTAGTAGCTCTAAAATGATAGTTAGTTTGTGTTTTCTTAGAAATGACTGCGGAGTGTATGTTGCTATGTGGATGTCACAAATGGCCATAAATGACTACAACATTAAGCTGAATAACATTTCGTACTTTAGTTACATAGAATTTTGTTGTCTCTTATATTTTTTTCAGGTCAATAACGGATCTAGGTTGCGCCTTGGTTTGGACATGTCGATGCATCAATTTGACACCCATAAGGACGTCCTTGTCAAAAAGTCATTGAACTACTTTGGGTTATGCAAGGAGGCAGCCATGAAAGAGAAGCCATTGGAATTAGTTGTTTTTTACAATTTTGTTATGATTAAAACACCTATTTGGTTATCAAAATTTTGTTATGTACAATTTTACCACCGTACGACTGGTGGTTTAACTTTATAGTGATCTATTTTGAGATAATATGTTTAAGCACTTTATTATCGTTTCTACATGTGTTTAAAAAAAGCTAATTATTACCGTTTGGCTTAATATTTTGAACAAATATAATCTACTCTTTTATAACCCATTAGTAATGTATGGATAGCAAGGCATCTTACTTTTGTTGTGTAAAAAGTGTATATTGATAAAGTGATTCTATTTAAAAGAAGAGAATAAAATCATGAGAAACAATAGTAGGTGCTAGGATTTAAATGATGAACCTCTCTCCAAATAAGGTTAATTGATAACCTATTGTACGTCTACATAGATGTGTGTATAATATTGATGTTGCTCCAACCATATACACAATTTCAATGGGAAGGTCGATAAATTTTTAGTTAATTATGGGGACAAATAATTATGATTAATTATGTGCTTTATTAATTCCTGCACATGTTCACAGGTGTATAAAACTGCTCTTTGCAGAAAGCTGTTCAGAGATGTTGGAGATAAAAGGGCTTGGAATGGGATACGTATAAAAAACTGAAGTTTGATTAAATTATTTTTCTCAACCAATAAAATGCATTGCATTTTATACCTTAAATAAAACAAGGCACTGTAAATAACACTGCAGGTTCAAGCTCTTTTGGACACTCAGATTTTTTTATGCTCTGCATTCAAACATAACAGATATCAATAAACACATTGAAATTATTGATGTAACCAAGAAGAAAGTAATGGTATTACTAGCCCAACCGATTTCTAAGACATTCAAACATAGTCAAAGGATGAGATTATAAATAATAAGAATACGTAACAACAATATATGAAGGATTTCAGAGAAAATCCAATGACAGATTGCCGCAAGTAGTGTTCAAAAAAACTTTTGATATAATTATTCCTTGAACAATGCATGTAGGGAAATTTCAATCTTCTAACACTGGGGGACTTATTTTCCCATTCTGGACCATATGAACCTCATTGCTTCCAATATTTTTTCTCTTCATCCATTTATGAGTTAGAACTTCGGTTACAATTACCTCTAGAAATGAGGCATTTTCAGGAGCTCCTCAAAGGTCCATCATTTACAGTGAAACTATTAGTCCAAAAAACAATGTTATGAACAACAGACTCAGGTTGCTGAGGGGCAGATTGTATGCTTTCACCTGAGAGTAACCTGCCAGTTCCAGTAAAACTTGTCGACCTTGGTGGCTCTTGAAGTTGATCAATTGGCCTTTCTACAGCTCCAAGCCGCCTTGCTTGATTGAAAATTGCATCTACGTCAGTGCCTTTTGTAGGATCCTGGACAAGCATTCCACTAGAGATATAATGTACATTCGTTAAATCTGATAGAAAAGTCCTAAATATGAAACCAATTGAAGATATCAAGAGGATGTATATTACTAATGTCAGGAACCTAATATATGTACCTAATATGCCTAATATGTATATTAAATTTAAATGTTTAGCAAGCATGATTACAATACAAACTTCTAAATGCCCTAATTCTTTCTGCTATTCTTTCTCTGCGCAACTTTCACAACAAGAGAACATTTATTCAAGGATACTCGAAGTATAGATATGGCATAAGAGGTCCAAAGATCCCAGAAAAGCAACCAAAAGAACTAAATCATATACAACCTAAGTTAATTAATCATAATCCTGAAATATTCAAACCAATCCATGATAAGTTAACACCTTGCAACAGGATTGAATTTATATCACTTAAGGTTGACCTACAATCATGCACAATCTAGATCTAATCCTTATGCATAATTCATTAATCTTCAAAAAGAATAAGAACAAGAACAGTAACAATGAATGAGAGCCCAGAATCGCAGTAACAAAAGGAGGAGGGCATGGTGGTATACCCTTCTCTTTGACGAAGAACAAGAAAACGAGTACGGTTCCCTAATTCAGAATCGGTCAAGGTGGCGGTGGTGAACTTGAAACCTGGCCAGAGTCCGATCTCGATCTGCGTCCCATCGCTTCATCAGCCGCCGCAGCCGCTTCGTCCGCCGTCGCGTCGTCGTTCGCCGCCATCGCCCACCCTCTGCCTTCCTCTCTGCGTCTTGCGCCACCCGTCGCTTCCTCAGCCGTCGCCGCTTCGAACGCTGCTTTGTCCGCCGCCGCCGCCTCGTACTCCGCCAATCCTTGCGTCGCCCACCCTCTGCGTCTGCGTCTGCGTTTTCCTATCACAAAGGTAAGAACGAACAATAGCAGCGGCGGCGGCAGGGACTCGAACGGAGACGGAGGGGCTAAGAGCAGAAGTGAGGTGGTGGCTGCGCAATAGGGGAGGAGGAGGGTTAGAGAACACAGATTTGATTTCAGTGATTCAGTCCATTCATCTTCTAAACTATTTAGGCATTTTTACTAATTATGATTGATGTTGTAAATTAATTTTTTACTAAGGTAAGTTAGAACTTACTGAGGATCCTAAATTAGATATTGCAAAAAATTTGGGGTCATTTCATAATTAACAAATGTATAAGGATATATTAGAACTTTGGGGCAAGTTTTATTAGGTGTCTTGATATTAGTGGTCTAAACCACTCCTGTACCGTACACTCGTTTATAAGGACGGGTACCATAGCCAGGACTATTCTTTTTAATCGTTTGTTCTTTTGCACCGGCAAATATTGGTTCCACGTGCATTTATTTTTGCAAAATGTTCGATTTCCTAATCATTCTCCTTTATTTTTCTTTCTCTTTCAAGCATCTAATCCATTTTATCCCTCAAGACGCATATAAAATGTTTTATTAAGAGAGATTTACTAATTTTTGTGATTTTAGAGATTAAGACATTAATCTCATAGCTAATGGCTTTAGAGATACCTTGAAAAACTTAATAAAACTCTTTGAGGAATGTTCATACTTTAAATACATTTACATTATGGGAATGATGTAATGATTAGCTCACTTCGTCTATTAATCATAAGATTGGAGTTTGGATCATTATCCATGCAAATGAGGCGCATCTTGTGGTTGGTCGTTTACCACTTAGTGTGAGCACACGCAACGAAGAGATTAGTCATTGTTAACGACAGTGGATATACTGGATTCACCAAAAAAATTATACTTATAGGCTACATCAGAAGAACAGAAATATAAAAATAAATGAGAGATATATGGAGAATGGTATAATAGAAAAAGAGAACAAATTTATGAATGAAAATGTGAAAAATGAGATAAAAATAAATGAAAATGTGAATAATCTATACTATAACTCTTTGGTCTTCACATGCAGTTTTTGACTTTTTGTGCTTTTTTTAAAACGTGCATGTTTATTTTTTGTTTTTGGTTACAACATGTTTTCTATGCATACTATTTAATTTATCATTATATTATTGAAAGAGAAGTATTTATTTTGGGTTGTTCAAATCACTTAAGATTTATTTTGGGTAAAATTACTTTAGTCTAAGTGACTTAATAATATTTTACTCTTGTTTTAGAAAGTTATAGTTCATGAAACATGTTAAATCATTATTAGACCACATAAAACTAAAGTGATATTACCTCATATTTATTTTGAAAGATTTAGACAAGGGGCTCGCCCCGTCCACAAGCTCGCCCAGTCCACAAGACACCATGTCTGAAAGGGGAAGACTAAGAGTGTCTTCGTCTTCTTTAACTTAGTCACCAGGCGCCTAGCTACTCCCTGTTGAGCGAGTGGCGATCATGTGGTGTGTTCTTCTGGATCGCCTTCGCCGCCACGGCCCATATATCAAGGTTTGTCCCTTGGAAAAGCAACTTCCACAACACATGGCAACGCCGCTTCTTTAAAATTGTCGATAGCCCCAACATTCCTCACCTTTTCAAACACCCCGACACAAGGCGTTATAAGTTCCCCCTCTACTGGATTGAGAAGCCCCGGTTATCCTTGAGAATTGAGGATGGCGCGGTCACAGAGGACAAATGGTTGGTAGTTGAGTATCTATCCCTCATGATCCAAGTCGACTGCCAAACAAGGTGACTCCTCTACCTCTCCTTAAACTCTCGCGTGCTGCCATGTTTGGTTATATGTTGGGTAGAGTCAAACCCAGTTTGTCACCATCTAACGTGCCATCATTGCAATTTTAAAAGTACATTCATCAACTTTAATTACACTCCTAAATCCACACTCATCTCAACCCAATTCAAGAATTAAACCCAGTTTGGCTTATCCTGTGATATAAATGACCTTCATTGTCTTACATCTCAAAACCCACATTCATGTGTACCCAACTCAATTGTTACCTTCTTTAGTAATTACACACATTTGAAAGTGTTTTTAGCTAATATTGTCCAACTAAGATTAATTTATCAAACCTACTTCTAAAATAAAAGTATCCAAATATAAATCACATTATAAAAAAAACCGCATTGACTCGAACTCTGTTTTGCAAACTCACATTGACTCAAAATCCAAATACACTAATTCTTCTTTCCTGAACCGGGTACCATCCCCTCACCCTAATTTTTTTTAGCCAAAAAAAATTGTCTTTAACAAACAGACTGTTCAAGAACAAAAAAAAATAAATAATTATAACTTTTATAGACAGCCATTAGGAGGATTCATTATGAATATTTAAAATTAATCATTGTGAATATTTGAGAACTAAGAATTTTTGCAGTTTTTAATTGTATTCATTCAAAAAAAAAAATTGATTGGACAATTGTACCAAGCCAAAATATCAACTACTCGGAATTTCCATTTTACCTCATCCAAACTTCTCTTATAATTTTTTAGTATATATTATACACTACTGATAAATAATAAATAATCTTAAAAAATGCATTACACTACTGATAAATAATAAATAATCTTAAAAAATGCATTGGATCGTTCCTACCAGTGACCAATTTCTTCTAAAAGACTATTATTGAAGACTGAACATAAACTTGCAATGAATTCGTCATTTGATTCTTCAACTTATGTTTGCTCGTCCTCAACCTCTTCTGTAGGCCACCAAGAAGCAGGGCCCAGACCATCATAATCTATTGATCCCTATAAAATAGAGATCAGGTTAATCTTCCATTAATGGGCAATGCTAGAGACAGACATGCTTATATACCAACAAGTGTAATTCAGCTTCTCTCAAGTTAGGGGAGTATAATTCTCTATATAAAGTGATTGGACTAATATGAATAATATGGCAGACAATTCAGAAGTAAACAATGAAATTGGGTGTGATAATGCTATCCAAGGTGCTTGCTGCTCCCAGGCCCAGGTAACAAAAAATGGAAGTGCACAACAATTCACCATCAACTATTCATCAAGGAACTAAGCAAACAATACATTATAACAAATTGCTTGTTATATGTGAAGTTGTAAAAACCATCGGAATTAAATTACTCGAATCATAAATGAAAAAACCATCCTAAATATAACATCAAAATATAAAGTTAAAACTCTTAATAAACAAAGGTAATAAAGAAAGCAGAAGAAAAATGGTGACAGGTGAACAACAAAGTACTTACAGTGACCAACATAGGGGCAAATGGCTTGGAGACTTTTGGTTGATTGGATTCGTTTCGTTGATTGGGTTCTTTTGGTTGCACAACTGGAATCGGTGGGTAACTCACACTTTGAATTCGGAACTTGATCGGCTACATTCGCAATCAAAATATAGTGTGATCTTCATCTTCCAAATATACAATTAAGATAACAGGCAAAGGAGGCTAACCTCATCAGTATCATCAATAGGAAAAGATTGGTCTTCATAATTCCAATACCATGTGCCGTCCTTGCTGTAATTTTCATCTAAACCGTATAAGCATAATGTTGAACATACATAATGAAAAAATGCATTATGTATATAAAAATAAAAGGATATACTTTTGTATTACGCCCGAAGTTCAAAGTAAAAAGTAAATAGAGGCAACGTCACCTATTTATTGGTTCAGCCACAAAGCGGTTTGGGCTGGGCAGGTTGTGAGCAGGAATATAAATATCATCAAAGAATCCAAGGGATACTGCCAACAACATTTTCAGCATTAGCAAGACTAATTTAAAACACATCAACATAAGACAACCAGTTAAATTTTAAGAGGATGCAAATCTTGGATGGCATTGCTACATGATGCAAAGTAGGTCATTCTAAGTGTCATGATATGAGTATACATGTCAAAAGCAGGAAGATTAGCTTTGATAACAATTCAACTTGAAGGGTCACATTATTCTAGTCTTGACATTATCGGAGCTTCAAATAAGTTACACATGATTGACTCATTAAGAACACATGGGAAAAAAGAAATAGCAAAGACATCAGGGCAGAGCTCTCATCAAAGTAGCGAGATTCTAAAGCCGCATCTCATCTGAAAGTAAATGAAAAATGGATGCTGACTAACAGACTAACAGCATGAAATAAAACTTCATTTACTGTGCCAAACAGATGAATTAAACTAACTGATCTTGTACTATCCTGTATGTTATAACCATCTTTTATGGAACTCAATAACGTATATCGACTGAAATTTACAATAAGGGAACCAGCTGAAAATTGAATACATACAGCGTACACCTTCAGCATCAGACGACAGAAGTTTTGCAGTAATAATCTCCCCTTCAAATGGACGAAACATAATCAAATTGAATACCACCTGTCAGAAATGCTAGAATACAGTTATTGTATATACATAAACAATCACATACACCACCCACTTCTATATCAATCTAAAAAACATTGCCTTATACATCTGAAAATAGTAGTAAATGTGGGGAGCTAAAAGGTTTTGTATCTTCCAAAGATACAAAAAATAACTCATTATAATAACAGCACAAAATCATAATAACAGTTTTGTGTCCATAAATAAAAATTTAAAGTAAACATAACAACACTTTTGTTGTGTCCATACAGAAAACTTGAGTTGGTGATTTTTCTCCGGATAAAGTAAAAAATAAAGCTAAACTATTCAGTTAAGAGCAGAAAGAATAATTTACAAAACTTAGACCTGCATTTAGTTTCGCACTTCCATCATGTAGAACTTTAAATTCAATGTTAGGATAAGAAGTTCAAAACAATTCATACCTTATAAGTCGGAGCACCATCACCCGGGTAGATGAATCCACCCTCAATGGATCTGATATCATAAACAGATATGCAAAGGCCCAAGTTTGCAATAACCTGACATGATTACAGACAGCCAAAATGAAGCCAAAGGGAATTAACTCAAATATATTACATAAAATGGATCGAAAAGGAAACTGAGGATAGTAGCAACAGAAAACCTTATCCAAGAAAAGCTTCTCAAGCTCCAAGTGTATGCCTTCTTGGAGGGGAAGGGTGAGAAGAGGAGGAGGCAAGGGCAATTTATGCTCAATTCTACTGAGATAGAACATTTAGCCTGAACCAAATTACAGAGTCTGAGGAGGTCCAGAGGAAATACAATCGCAAAATAAAGTATCTGTTGCCTTGACCAGCAGAACTTCACTGCTCTAGCTGCAACAACAATATGAAACTAAAATAAGAAAATTTTGGTTGTAGGATCAAACTATACTTTGGTCCTTCAGTCAATGAAGGACAGTTATTTGGCGTGCAGAATTCTGTAAGCATACCAAACAGGATTCACTTGATTAAAGAAATTCACAACTGCACATAAAAATGAAGAAAAATAAATGCCACTGTAAAAATTTAGCATAAAGCCAAACCTTAAACCTATGATGCTGACTTGCCAAACAGAAGTGTTTCTCAAAGCACTTTTTTAATCAGTTCCAATACTTTCAGGAACAGCTTTCAGTTGCATATATAACATATAAAACTTTCATTTTTACTTTACGGATTTCTCGCATAGCTAGTGTTATCAATTGCGGATGGCGGGAAGCCGAAATACCGCCATAATCTATGGCGGATGGCATGGCAGCCTTTATAAAAAAAATTATAAATATATCTTTTCAATATATATATATATATATATATATATATATATATATATATATATATATATAGGGGATGTATCTAGTGAGAAAGCTCTTTTTATATGAGAATTGTGAGAATAAATCGTGGCCGTTAGATCTAACAATGAGTGGTCATGATTAAAAGAAATAAGTGGTCAGATAACCACTTAAAAATGTCATGTGACTTTTTAAACAAGTCACGTGACTTATTTCTTTTAATCATGACCACTCATTGTTAGATCTAACGGCCACAATTTATTCTCACCATTCTCATATAAGAAGAGTTTTCTCACTAGATACATCCTCTCTCTCTCTCTCTCTATATATATATATATACACTATGAAGCACAACAAGGACACCGGACGTGGACGCAGACACTGTCCGTGTCGCGGACACTGACGGCTAACACCTAAAAGTAGGACACGGGGACAGGGCATGGGAGGGGAGAGATTTTAATGGAGGAGAGGGGAAGGGAGGGGAGGGATTTTAATGGAGGGGAGGGGAAGGGAGGGAATTGGAGGGGAGAGATTTTAATAATTATTATATTTGGTTCATAGGAGGGGAGGGGAGGGGAAATAACTCTTTTTTTGTTTGGTTCACGAGGGGAGGGGAGGGATTTTATAATTAAATTACTTTTGTACAATTTATAAATTTACTTGTATTTTAAACTAAGCTGGAACCAATAATCATCATCTTAACCTCAACACCCCCGCAAGATTTAAATCAAACGCATTCATACTTCGAATCAATCACAAGTAGAACAGTAGTATGCCATTTCAGGTTAATATGGATGGGAGATAGAAAACTCCACCGAATCATTAGATAAAAATCATCAATCTTATCCAAACATAGAGGTTGTAGACATTTATTTGGTGACACATGAACAGAAAGAGCAATGAAGTATAAAACGATGAATCTGTTGCTCAGCTCAACATCCACACTTAACATTTTTACTATTTATCCTGAAAACCATTTCTGTGAATATCAAGTCCTTTTCCTCAAAAGTTGCAAGCTTTATTGTAAATGCAAAACATAAGCATGCTCCCAGCAAGAGCAGAACAATACAACAAAACCAAAGTTCCATTTTTTTTTTGGAGAAATTAAGATATCCAAGAGAGAATTTACAAACAGAATGCAATAAATATTCAAACTTTCTCTTGGACAATTTATCGAGCACATTATCTGCGACAAGATTGAGACCAGACATGACTCCAAATGAGTGAACCAATTCAACATATTCGATTTCAGCAACAAGACCCAACAATTACAGAACTTTTGGCATAAAGCAAGAGGACCCATTATGAGAAAAATGGTAATTTCGAATTGAATAGAACAGGTGGGTCAAAAACAGAAATGCGTCGCTGAATTGATATTATACCCTGTAAGAAGAGGCGTGCATGAAGAGAGACATGGTGGTTTCCATTGGTTTGAGATAGAGCTGTCAATTTGGCCCCAAACCCCAGGGCCAGCCCTAGCCCACATGGGCTAGGGCCAAAAAGCCCCCAGGGCCAAAAAGCCCACTGGGCCTAGAGCTGTCAATTTGGCCCCAAGCCCCAGGGCTAGGGCCAAAAAGCCCACTGGGCCAAAAGCCCATGTGGGCTAGGGCTGGCCCATGGCCCCATATAATTTAAAAACACAAAAAAATTCATCTATGTAATTTTTTTACTAACTTTTCTTATAAAATATACAATAAAATTATTTGTGTGAATTTAAAATTTAATTTGACTTATTTATTCATATTGTATGTTAAAAAATTATTTCAGATACTATAAAATATTAAAAAGTGCATTTAGTTATTCCCATAAAAAAAAATGCATATAGTTATTACTTATACAACTAAACATCAATCACAGTTTTTTTTTAAATTAATCACACGATTAAACCATTAAATCGTGAACTAATACATTTTCAACTCAATGACCTGATCTAATTTTTAAAATATGAAGATATAATAATGTGATCTAGCAAAATCACACGATTAAACCATTAAATCGTGAACTAATAAATTTTCAACGGCCCATATTCCACTCAATCAAGTTCACAAGAAGCAAAAGATACACGATCCTGAAAGCTAAAATTAAAATATTTTTCTCCTTCAACAAAGTAGCATCATCAAAACCATCATTGTCAACTTTGTAAAGATCAACAACACATTTAAGACATTCACACATCTACACTTGAACTTTCAATTTTTTTACAAACAAGCACATGCCTAGTTAAGTGTGAGGTCCCATAGTTATTTTTGGTCTTGGGATGTCTACCAACTGCATAATCACGACCACAATTATTACAAGCAGCCCTTTGAATGCCATTTTTGTCTAGACCAATTTTCGTAAAAGATTTCCACACACCGGACATTTCTTTCTTAGTTGTCTCAATAGTTTCACATCCCATTGGAGGAGTTTCAGAAACATTGTCATCATCCATAATCACATTATTACTTGCAGACTCCATAATTCAATTAATGGCTCCTATGAATTAAAAAATAAAACACAACAAAAGAAGATAAAAAACAAGGTACTCACTAAGACTTTGATTCATGATTAAACAAATCAAATAGAACAAGTTACAGCCAAAAACCAGCAGTTAATGTTGCTATTCTGATTACCAAAAAAAAGCAATAGACAAACAAGATCAGGCCCAGAGGATTACATGAGAAATTAATAAGCAGAATCTTAACTGGTGTAGTTAGCCTCCTATAGCAAAATTTAAAATCCAAAACCAGATAGATAATACCATAAAAATCAGCATATATCAGCATATAAAAATTCAAAATCTTAACTGTTTGTTAATGTTTAGTCTAGGGTGGTATTGACACATTCTTGATTCATCCACACATAATGACACAATCAAATAGTTTTGCCAAATAAAAATCAGATGCAATTAAGTGTCCCAATTAAGTTAAGGACTTCAATTGAAACCAAACCAAATCAGAAGACGCAATTATTCCAAATAAAAATCAGAAGAAGCTCAGAACAATGACAAGGGAAAGGAGGACATTTACCTCGGACTTCAATTGAAACCAAACTAAATAAGCTTGAAGATGGTAATGGAGACTCACTGCTAAATCTGCAACCACACAAAATCCAAAACCAGATAGATATTGTCATTGTTAAGGACTTCAATTGAAACCAAACCAAATCAGAAGAAGCAATTATTCCAAATAAAAATCAGAAGAAGCTCAGAACAATGACAAGGGAAAGGAGGACATTTACCTCGGACTTCAATTGAAACCAAACTAAATAAGCTTGAAGATGGTAATGGAGACTCACTGCTAAATCTGCAACCACACAAAATCCAAAACCAGATAGATATTGCCAAATAAAAATCAGATGCAATTAAGTGTCCCAATTAAGTTAAGGACTTCAATTGAAACCAAACCAAATCAGAAGAAGCAATTATTCCAAATAAAAATCAGAAGAAGCTCAGAACAATGACAAGGGAAAGGAGGACATTTACCTTGGACTTCAATTGAAACCAAACTAAATAAGCTTGAAGATGGTAATGGAGACTCACTGCTAAATCTGCAACCACACAAAATCCAAAACCAGATAGATATTGCCAAATAAAAATCAGATGCAATTAAGTGTCCCAATTAAGTTAAGGACTTCAATTGAAACCAAACCAAATCAGAAGAAGCAATTATTCCAAATAAAAATCAGAAGAAGCTCAGAACAATGACAAGGGAAAGGAGGACATTTACCTCGGACTTCAATTCGAGCAGCGGCGGCGACAGGTTTCAGCGGCGGCGCTTGTGTTTCGAGCAGCGGCGGCGGCACGGTTTCAGCGGCGGCTCTTGTGTTTCGAGCAGCGGCAGCGGTACGGTTTCAGCGGCGGCTCTTGTGTTTCGAGCAGCGGCAGCAGCGATGAAGAGGGGTTTAGGTCGCGAGGAAGAAGAAGGGCGGCAGTGAGGGGTTTAGGTCGCGAGGAAGAAGAAGGGCGGCGGTGAGAGCCGAGAGGTCGAAGGAGAAGAAGAGGAAGGGCGCCGGTGGAGTGGCGGTGAGAGGAAGAGGAAGAGCGGCGGTCGGCGGTGACGGTGCGAGATCGAAGGAGAAGAAGAGAAGGGCGGCAGTGAGCGGCGGTTAGAGAGAGCAAGGGCTGAAATGAAATTGATTTGGGAATTAGGGTTTTTTTAAAGAATTTCAGAATTAATTATTTTAATTAAAATTTTAAAAAACATTAAAAATAAAAAAAATGAAATGTGGGTTGGCCCGGTCCAGCCCACATTACTGGAAGGGCTGAATGGGCTAGGGCTTTTTGGCCCACAATTAAAAATAGGGTTGTGTGGGTTAGGGCCAAGATAGTAGGGCTTGGGCTCGCAAGGGGGAAAAGTTCACAATAAAACCTAAATCACAGGAACAACACAACACTTCGGGAGCCAGAAACAAAGGGGTATTCAGTTCAAACTTCAATCAAACCATCAACAATCAGGAGAAAAGCAAGGGGAGGAGAAAATCATGAGAAAAGTTCTTACCTTTGTGATGGGAAAACACAGACGCAGGGGCAGAGGGTGGGCGGCGCAAGGGTGGGCAGAGGAATCGGCAGCGGCGGCGGCAGGAAGGCAGAGCGTTGAATATTTCTCCTATAAGTGCTTATAAAGAAATTGTCCAATAACGGCTTACAAAAATGGGAATATACTTTAAGATTGTTAGATTTTCTATTAATTTTTTAAACTTTATCCTGTTAATGTTAACTATATACTTTTATACATACGTATTTATAATCACATATATCAACCGTTAATTCTTAAGTCAACTATTATAACTCATATTTTACCTTCTCACTTTAGTTAAGTAAAATTCGTCTACCATTTTCTTCCCCTCCAATCCCCTCCCTTCCAAAAATTTGAAGCAAACATAATTTATTTTTAAAAACCCCTCCCCTCTCCTTCGTTTCCCCTGAACCAAACAATACCTAAGGGAACATGAGAAAAAATCATGGGAAACATGAAAACACTAACATAAACGCAAACCTACATAGCCTAAATAAATCATAGGAAAATTCCTGCGTAAAAGCCAAGGGCCAGGAATAGAAAATTATGAGAAAAAATAGACAAGGACCAGGAACGTGAAATCATGTAAGGATGATCATTACTGTTCTATGAAATCATAGGGGAAAAAAACAGGGGAGGAAGCAAGGGGGGAAAGTTCACAATAAAACCTAAATCACAGGAACAACACAACACTTTGGGAGCCAGAAACATAGGGGTATTCAGTTCAAACTTCAATCAAACCATCAACAATCAGGAGAAAAGCAAGGGGAGGAGAAAATCATGAGAAAAGTTCTTACCTTTGTGATGGGAAAACGCAGACGCAGGGGCAGAGGGTGGGCGGCGCAAGGGTGAGCAGAGGAATCGGCAGCGGCGGCGGCAGGAAGGCAGAGGGTTGAATTTTTCTCCTATAAGTGCTTATAAAAAAATTGTCCAATAACGGCTTACAAAAATGGGAATATACTTTAAGATTGTTAGATTTTCTATTAATTTTTTCAACTTTATCCTGTTAATGTTAACTATATACTTTTATACATACGTATTTATAATCACATATATCAACCGTTAATTCTTAAGTCAACTATTATAACTCATATTTTACCTTGTCACTTTAGTTAAGTAAAATTCGTCTACCATTTTCTTCCCCTCCATTCCCCTCCCCTCCCCTCCCCTCGAAAAATTTGAACCAAACATAATTTATTTTTAAAAACCCCTCCCCTCCCCTCCGTTTCCCCTGAACCAAACAATACCTAAGGGAACATGAGAAAAAATCATGGGAAACATGAAAACACTAACATAAACGCAAACCTACATAGCCTAAATAAATCATAGGAAAATTCCTGTGTAAAAGCCAAGGGCCAGGAATAGAAAATTATGAGAAAAAATAGACAAGGACCAGGAACGTGAAATCATGTAAGGATGATCATTACTGTTCTGTGAAATCATAGGGAAAAAAAAAAGGGGAGGAAGCAAGGGGGAAAAGTTCACAACAAAACCTAAATCACAGGAACAACACAACACTTTGGGAGCCAGAAACATAGGGGTATTCAGTTCAAACTTCAATCAAACCATCAACAATCAGGAGAAAAGCAAGGGGAGGAGAAAATCATGAGAAAAGTTCTTACCTTTGTGATGGGAAAACGCAGACGCAGGGGCAGAGGGTGGGCGGCGCAAGGGTGGGCAGAGGAATCGGCAGCGGCGGCGGCAGGAAGGCAGAGCGTTGAATTCTTCTCCTATAAGTGCTTATAAAAAAATTGTCCAATAACGGCTTACACAAATGGGAATATACTTTAAGATTGTTAGATTTTCTATTAATATTTTCAACTTTATCCTGTTAATGTTAACTATATACTTTTATACATACGTATTTATAATCACATATATCAACCGTTAATTCTTAAGTCAACTATTATAACTCATATTTTACCTTCTCACTTTAGTTAAGTAAAATTCGTCTACCATTTTCTTCCCCTCCATTCCCCTCCCCTCCCCTCCCCTCCAAAAATTTGAGCCAAACATAATTTATTTTTAAAAACCCCTCCCCTCCCCTCTGTTTCCCCTGAACCAAACAATACCTAAGGGAACATGAGAAAAAATCATGGGAAACATGAAAACACTAACATAAACGCAAACCTACATAGCCTAAATAAATCATAGGAAAAATCCTATGTAAAACCCAAGGACCAGGAATAGAAAATTATGAGAAAAAATAGACAAGGACCAGGAACGTGAAATCATGTAAGGATGATCATTATTGTTCTGTGAAATCATAGGGAAAAAAAACAGGGGAGGAAGCAAGGGGGAAAAGTTCACAATAAAACCTAAATCACAGGATCAACACAACACTTTGGGAGCCAGAAACATAGGGGTATTCAGTTCAAACTTCAATCAAACCATTATCAATCAGGAGAAAATCATGAGAAAAGTTCTTACCTTTGTGATGGGAAAACGCAGATGCAGGGGCAGAGGGTGGGCGGCGCAAGGGTGGGCAGAGGAATCGGCAGCGGCGGCGGCAGGAAGGCAGAGGGTTGAATTTTTCTCCTATAAGTGCTTATAAAAAAATTGTCCAATAACGGCTTACAAAAATGGGAATATACTTTAAGATTGTTAGATTTTCTATTAATTTTTTAAACTTTATCCTGTTAATGTTAACTATATACTTTTATACATACGTATTTATAATCACATATATCAACCGTTAATTCTTAAGTCAACTATTATAACTCATATTTTACCTTCTCACTTTAGTTAAGTAAAATTCGTCTACCATTTTCTTCCCCTCCATTCCCCTCCCTTCCAAAAATTTGAAGCAAACATAATTTATTTTTAAAAACCCCTCCCCTCTCCTTCGTTTCCCCTGAACCAAACAATACCTAAGGGAACATGAGAAAAAATCATGGGAAACATGAAAACACTAACATAAACGCAAACCTACATAGCCTAAATAAATCATAGGAAAATTCCTGCGTAAAAGCCAAGGGCCAGGAATAGAAAATTATGAGAAAAAATAGACAAGGACCAGGAACGTGAAATCATGTAAGGATGATCATTACTGTTCTATGAAATCATAGGGGGAAAAAACAGGGGAGGAAGCAAGGGGGGAAAGTTCACAATAAAACCTAAATCACAGGAACAACACAACACTTTGGGAGCCAGAAACATAGGGGTATTCAGTTCAAACTTCAATCAAACCATCAACAATCAGGAGAAAAGCAAGGGGAGGAGAAAATCATGAGAAAAGTTCTTACCTTTGTGATGGGAAAACACAGACGCAGGGGCAGAGGGTGGGCGGCGCAAGGGTGGGCAGAGGAATCGGCAGCGGCGGCAGCAGGAAGGCAGAGCGTTGAATTTTTCTCCTATAAGTGCTTATAAAGAAATTGTCCAATAACGGCTTACAAAAATGGGAATATACTTTAAGATTGTTAGATTTTCTATTAAATTTTTCAACTTTATCCTCTTATTGTTAACTATATACTTTTATACATACGTATTTATAATCACATATATCAACCGTTAATTCTTAAGTCAACTATTATAACTCATATTTTACCTTCTCACTTTAGTTAAGTAAAATTCGTCTACCATTTTCTTCCCCTCCATTCCCCTCCCCTCCCCTCCAAAAATTTGAACCAAACATAATTTATTTTTAAAAACCCCTCCCCTCCCCTCCGTTTCCACTGAACCAAACAATACCTAAGGGAACATGAGAAAAAATCATGGGAAACATGAAAACACTAACATAAACGCAAACCTACATAGCCTAAATAAATCATAGGAAAATTCCTGTGTAAAAGCCAAGGGCCAGGAATAGAAAATTATGAGAAAAAATAGACAAGGACCAGGAATGTGAAATCATGTAAGGATGATCATTACTGTTCTGTGAAATCATAGGAAAAAAAACAGGGGAGGAAGCAAGGGGGGAAAGTTAACAATAAAACCTAAATCACAGGAACAACACAACACTTTGGGAGCCAGAAACATAGGGGTATTCAATTCAAACTTCAATCAAACCATCAACAATCAGGAGAAAAGCAAGGGGAGGAGAAAATCATGAGAAAAGTTCTTACCTCTGTGATGGGAAAACGCAGACGCAGGGGCAGAGGGTGGGCGGCGCAAGGGTGGGCAGAGGAATCGGTAGCGGCAGCGACAGGAGGGTAGAGGGTAGAGGGTTGAATTTTTCTCCTGTAAGTGCTTATAAAAAAATTGTCCAATAACGGCTTACAAAAATGGGAATATACTTTAAGATTGTTAGATTTTCTATTAATTTTTTCAATTTTATCCTGTTAATGTTAACTATATACTTTTATACATACGTGTTTATAATCACATATATCAACTGTTAATTCTTAAGTCAACTATTATAACCATGCACGGATTTACGTGTGTGCTAGGGGGGGCAAATGCCCCCAAAGGAATTTTTTAAAAAATAATAATAATAATAGTAATAAACTAATACTCCTTTTGTTCCTTTTTATAAGAGCTAAACCAACTTTGCACAACCCTTAAGAAAGTTAGGTAGTATAGTTTTTTGCATTAAATTTGTTCTCAAATGTTGTTGAATTTCCAAAATTGTCCTTAACATATTTCTTTTTAATCTCTTTCCATCATTAATGCAATTCAATATTTGCAGAATTGAATATGGGTAAAAATGTGAAAAAATAATTAATATGGCACAAAGCCTTATGTGGTTCTTGTAAAAAGAAACAGCCAACACCCTTCATCTATCTCTTATAAAAAGGAACGGAGGGAGTATTATTACTAATTCCCATTCAACCGTAATTTCCCTTTCTCCTTCTACCCGCCTCACTTCCTCTTTCTGCTTCTAGCCTCCTCACATCCTCCACCACCGAATCTCGTTCTGCTTCCCTCCTTCTCCTACACCGTCGCGCGGCTCTGCGTCCTTCTCCGTCCGCCGTCGCCTGTGCATCTACGGTCTGCAATCTCCGTCCGCCGTCGCGCTCTGCTCTTCCATCTCCGTCCGCCGTCGCGCTCGACTCCTCCTTCTCCGTCCGCCGCCGCGCTCGACTCTGCCTTCTCCCTCGCCGCGACGCTGCCTTCTCCTCCTCCGTCGCCGCGGCTCTGCCTCCTTCGCCGCCGTGCCTCTGCCTTCTCCACCTGCTCTGCTTGACTGCTTCAAAGTTCAAACCCTCTTCTGATTCTCCCCTTTCTGCTTCAATCCAGCAAGGTATTACCTTCTTTACTCTTTAGCTTGGCTGTTGCTTTGTGTTTGGTTGTGAATTGTGAATTGTGAGCAAACAAGGACTAGGGGGAACTTGGGATCTTGCTATAAAGCTTGTGGAGACTAGGAAGCATATTGTATATCCATTGGTATATTTGCTTTTAGAGTTAGCTTTGATACTTCCTGTAGCAACTGCGGCAGTTGAAAGAGCTTTCTCCGCTATGAATATCATCAAGAATCAGAAGCGAAATCGTATGGGAGATGAATGGCTAAATGATTGTTTAGTTACTTATATAGAGAAAGATGTATTTGATAGTGTTGAGAATGAAAAGATAGTGCAGAGTTTTCAAAATATGAAAACTCGTAGGGAACAATTTTGATGTACTTTCAAATTTTTAATAGTACTATGTTATATTTTCTATGTTACAAATTTATGTGCATTTTGCCCCCACCCCACGTACTTAAATTCCTGGATCCGTGCCTGATTATAACTCATATTTTACCTTCTCACTTTAGTTAAGTAAAATTCGTCTACCATTTTCTTCCCAAACGATGTATATAGTACTACGTCATTTGTAAACCAAACATCTTGCTTAATTTTTTTGAAACTCTGAATTATGTTGCATTATCTTTCTTTTGCATCTCTTTTTTGCGCCATTTGGATGTATTTTGCACCAAATCTCTAACCACACGGTTGACATTCATAGCTTGGTTAAGAAAACTTTGAACTCAATATGTATGCTATTAGAATCATGGCTTATGCATAACAAACTTTCAGCAAAATCCAAACTTTGGCCATGTCAAATTGTTGATATGCATAAAAAACATGTTTCCGTTTTAATCTTTCTTTGACTTTCTCACAAGAAAAGTTTGTGTCGGTTTGTTCAAGGTAAAACTATCGAACCTTAATAAGGGGATTGTGGTGAATGTTTTGTGTCCTGCGAATTAGAATGCTTCACTAGGCAAGAGCGCCTTCTTCTAAGTATCCAGCAGTGAAAAAATGGGTACATGCACTCTAACGCTCAAGTAAATAAGGCATAGAGAGAAATAAATTAGAGTAGAAAGATTTTGTACCTGAGAGACGTCTCTCGTTTATGTATATAAACATAGAGTTGTTGTAAATCTGGAGAAAATCATGCAGAGATATGATATAATCTTGTAACAGATATATATTAATATTAAATATTACCTTAATTAGTAATTCTTATCCTCTTAATCATGAAGGACCTCTTCCAATTGGGCCTATATCATTATTATGTGACGGTTGCCCCCAGACTGAGTACTCTAGGCATGAGATGTATGGGCTACCAATATCCTAGGTAGTTTCTCTAGTTCGAGGCAATTCAGAGGGTCTGACCTGCCCTATCTAGTATACTCGTGATCCGAAGCAAGTATAATAGCTCTAGAGGCAAGTGCTTGAGATCTATGTTGCTAGTTTGGTTTGACCATAAGCACATGCCTTTTTGGAAAGACGTTTAGTCCAAGTTCATTGGAATGAGAAAGATTATGTCTCATCATGGAGTGATCATTTGACAAGGTGGTAATTGTATGTGTCTCTTCCACTGATGAGAATTAATCGGCGTGATGACCAAAAAGTTGAGTAATGATGGAATGCAAAGATTGAAATATTGCCATTAGCCTCTCTTCGGAGGTGAAAATTTGCATTTGCCCATGGTCTAGAGTCTTTAATTCCAAAGAAAGGGCATCATTCGCCTCCTTCCCTTTCATCCCTACACTCTCTCTTGTTTCCATATTCAGAATTTGCGATTTCTAGCGGTGCATTGCTGACCTTTGGATGTATAGTGATTTTCTTTTGGTTTTTAGCTTAGTTTAGTACTTCTTAGGTCATATTAATCTTGTATTTGCTATTTTTTTTGTTATTTTAGTCATTTTTCATTTTTGTATATTAGTTTACGAATTTTTGTTATTTTCTAAGGAATTTTTACTTATTTTTCAAACTTTTTGTGCATGTAAAGCAACACCTGAGCACGGGACATTCACAATGTTAGTGCGGTGAGAAATGTGGCAACATTTGGAATTCACTCAACACCTCAGCGTTGAGGAGCTGCAGCGTTTAAGTGCTAAACAGTGTTGCAGTGTTTGAAACTTATCAACTTTGCAGCGTTGCTTATCTGGTTAAAAAGGGTTGAATTAGATACATAAAAAAAATTATAACGAGATGAGGTGAGTAAGGGAATGAGAGTCTTAAACCAACCACTATACTCCCCAATTACTTCATTAACTTATTTACTAAGTTTAAGGTTGAGTAAGAGAATAAGGGTCTTAAACCAACCACAATATCTCCCAATCAATCTAAATGTTAGGAGTAAGCAAGATAATGAGGCATGTTCTCAAACATTTACATATACTCCAACAACTCAAATAAACAAAATAGAAAAATATTTCTCAAACATTAATTGCTTTAGGTATTTTTGGTGGATTATGTATGTGAGGGTGAGCGAACATATGAAGCTTGCAAAAGTCTCTTATCTTGAATTTTTCCTCACCTCTCACTCTCACTTACTAGGGTTTGCTCACTCTCTTAGCTTGGTACCTCACAAACCACTTGATTTTATTGATCTTGATGTTTTGAAATGTTTGGGCTGAATCATTCTTAAGGATATTGTTCCCTGCTTAAAGACAAGCAATCGTCCTAGTATAAGGGGGTGTTAATCTTTGAATGTCTAATGATTTTTATTAACTAAATTCCCTTTAGTTAGTTTTGATGATAACAATGTGAGAGTTATAAGTACATCATATAAGGAAGAACTTAACTACGGTATTTTGAAATTTCAAGAACTTTTTTTTGTCAAAATACTAAGTCTTTGAGATCTCTCAACAACGCTTGATGATGACATCGTCTTACTGAAGAAATCTCACAACGTCTTACATCTCCAAGTGAAGACATTGTTTGACTATAAAAGCATGGATCGTCTGATCAAGTGTGTAAGAACGTCTTACCCCAAGCCGCAAGATCATTTATAGTATCTTCGTTTAATCAAGTATAAAAAGTAGTAACATCTACTTTTTAGCAGATAATCAGAGTAAAAAGTAGAGTCAACTCAAAGCTTGCACAAAAATGGAAAGTTTGGTATAAAGATCTTCTGCATAGTGCACTTTGTATGACCATTTTATGGAAAGAAACTAAACTGAAGATATCAAGTAATCAGAAGGGTCAAGAGCACTAAATGCACATCAGAAGTCATTTTATAGTCGTTTGAAGCCAAGGTTGTAGGTTGAAGTGAAGCATGTCCAGATTTCTTTTTAAGAGTCATCTCCTACTAAGACATAAATAGAGGGGTTGAAGAAAGTTGAATATAAGAATTCATAATTGCACATTCACACGAGCTGCTTATCTTGCTAAAGTATTTCAATCTTCATTATTGCAAAACTCTTAAGGTCCGTTTGGTGGTCAGAATAGGATAAAGCAGAATATGGTAAGAGAGTTAGATAAGGGCGTGATATGATAAAAACATGATAAACTTTTATCATATCATGTGTTTGAGGTGGACATGGTAGTGATAGAATATGATAACTGAATAAAAAATATATAATATTTTTTAAATTAATTTTTTAAATAACAAAATAATGTTAACTGAATAATAAGCAGTGATAAGGAAAAAAATTATCTCCTTTTGTATGACTTTTTGGGTACATCGGAAATGTAAACATAAGAGCAAAACTAAACTAGCATATAGTAATAATCCTGCAAAAGTAAAGCCTCCACTTCTAGCCGAGGAAGATCCTGGAAAACATCTCGATCCAAGCCTCTTGAGTCACACTTAGTCCACCAATCAACAATCATATTATTGTCTCTAGAAATCTAAACTACCCGAAGGGTTTGTTTGGTTCAAATGAGGGGAGGGGAGGAATTTTAATGGAGGGAAGGGGAGGGGAGAGGAGGGGGATTTTAATACTTATTATTGGTTCGTAGAAGGGGAGGAGGGGGAAATAAATCTTTATTTGTTTAGTTCACGAGAAGAGGGGAGGAGTTTTATAATTAAATTACTCTCGTACCTTTTATAAATTTACTTGTATTTCAAACATGTTTGCATTTAGGGAGAACCAGAGCACGAAATTGGAGAACGAAATAGTACAGTGCGCTCTTTGTATGGGTAGAATCTTTGTTGATGATTCATAATTCATCTTTGTTGATTCCAAAATATATAGAATGAAATAATGCTACACAAAAATAAGAACCTGTTATTAAACATTTCTTTTCTTCCCCTCTTCAAACATAACCCAGTTTATTCCAGTCCTCGAATCTTCACAAAAGCACGGAACCCTGGTAATTCTACTCGAATCCTCTCTTTCATGCCGTGAGTTTCGGTTTTCAACAATACTTGGCGAATTTTCCAGTTTGATTCATCTGAGTGCAGAAAATCGCAACAGAAACATACCTGTGGTGGTGACGTCGTGGGCGAGGACAAGAGCGGTGGCCGACGGTGGTGGAGACAGGAGACGTGAATGAGTTGACCTAGATATGATTTTAATAAATTTGGAATTCTTATATTTCTGTAAGGATATTTTTGTCCAAAAAAATATTTCCCTCCTAATCCCCACAATTGGAGGGAATAAAAAATTGAGTCATGAGGGGTTTTGGTCTCCTCCCCTCTCCTCTTCTCCCCTCTAAAAATTTGAACCAAACAAGATTTGTTTTTAAAAACCCCTTCCCTCCCCTCCCCTCCCCTCCCCTCCATTCCCCTCCAACCAAACAATATCTAAGGAAAAAAGTATCTACTTTTGTAAGACTACGACCAATATTTTCACCATTTATATATTAATTTATTTTTAATTAAATTTATGAGCAAAATTAAAAAAAAATATAAACATTGAAATAATTTTAATTTGGTGTGAGGGTACTGAAAAGGAATATAAACTGCTATCATATTCTGCTGTCATTATATGATTGCATTATCCTATCGCGCAAGAAACAACGAATTGCTACCAGATATGATTACACTATCATATTTTGTCTCCTCATCGAGTCCACCAAACGGACCTTAGTGTGCTCTCCATTTTCTATCACTTAGCACATATACTTGAGCTTAAAACTTCTGCTACCATCTCTTGTAAAGAGAACTTCGAGTAGAGCAAAGCTTACACTCTTTCTAAGTTTATAAGAGGAGAAATCCTTGGAATACTTGGTGAAAGAGAAGTTCTTGACAATACTTGTAAGATGAGAAGTTCTGTAAAATACTTGATTGTTTTAGTGGATAATCTTGGTAGGAGACTAAAAACGGGATGTAGCCGAAAAATTGAGGTTGAACCACAATAAAATCTCGTGTCTTTTTCTTTATCGTATCTCTTTATTATTTACTCTTATACTTATTCGGTGCCACTAACAAAGTTTTTAAAAGAAAATATTTTTAAAAGAGATTAAGTTCTTTCACTTAGTTTTTGCAAAAAAATAAATAAATAAATAAACACAATTCAACTTCATTTCTTGTGTTACTTTGTTATATTTCACTTTTTAGGTCATGTTAATTATTGGCTATTTTTAGTTAGTTTAGTAAATTTTCATGTATGTAGATTAGTTTAAAAGTTTTAGTTATTTTCTAAGAATTTTTAATATTTTTTTCCAGGACAACGCCCGAGTGCTGGGAGGAGCTGCATAGTTTGAGTGTCAGCAACGTTACATTACAGCGTTGGAATCTTATCAACGTTGCTTACTAATACCCAATTAAAGAGGGTTATCCATTGTATCTCCTTTCTATAAGAAGATATAGAACCGCGATGAAAACACTCAGTGTTACACAAACATGGCCCTACAGATAATTGTGCCACATAAGCTAATTAAGTGTTTCCCTTCATTGAATGCCTCATAAGCTAATTAAGTAAAAAAAAATTACATGTCAAAATATTTAAAGTTATTATGCCTCATAAGCTTTAGCCAAAGTCAGAATGTCAACAATTTACATTACCAATTGGACAGAATGACTTGATTTTCACATGCCATATTATTCAATGGCCAAAATCACTCATTTTAGACATCAAGAACCCAAATTATACAATTGTGATAGATGAGAGACCACAAGTAATTAAGCCTAAAATTTAGCAGTGTTAATTTTAAATTTATTTTGTCATTTATACATACATAGATAGACACATAATCAGAATCTCAAAATTAAAAATTTCCATACCTTCTCATCAAAAGCTCGTCTCACATTAGTGGAGACAAATTCATTTCCACCAGTGCTTTACAAAATTCCAACACCAAAATCATCAAATACAAATTAGTTTAGAATATGATATTACATATAATTCGAAGCTTTAGTGTTGATGTATACCTAGTGAAGAACATAATCTTTAAGTATAAAACTTGCATTCCCGGTCCATGATGAATTAGTAACAACGAATCCCGAACCATAACGTCTGTGGTCTCCCTCAAACACGGGACCCAGAGACAGAGAGGAAGGGAGGGGGTTTACATGATAATAAGGGGGGAAAATGATGATGTACAACATTTATTCAATAGCAACTGATTCCACCCTGTTCGTGGATGCTGCAGTTTTGAAATGAGGCTTAGAAGGGAAAACAAAAACAGAATTAGAAGAATTCGAAGGCTGATACGATGCTGAGTATCGCACTGAAGTCATGGAAAATCTAGGTAACTGTTGCATGCCTGAGGCAAGTGGGACAAGTTTGTAGCTGAGAATTCGCTCGGATTTCGGAAGAACATACACAGTGTCATCATGATATCCACATAATACAAAACTTTGTGAGTCTGCTAGTGAGTATTTGACTTCTTGTAGCAATGGTGTCTGGTTCAAAATTATAATATAGTATGTGAAGGGATCTCCCAGGATGGCATAAGGGGGGCATTCCAAACTCACAATCAATGGTGGTAACTCCACATTCATATCTGGCAGCTTTTGTGTAGTCACAACCCAAGACAATGTTGGGGTAGAAGCAGATTGCTCTTCAGCTCCCAAGTCCCTCCTCCATCTAAAACACACAGTTGGTTTGAGCTTTGAAATGTTCAAATTGGAACTGACTGAGAATACCTTCTTGAACTCTTCCCCAGGAACAAGAAGTGCGGAGTTTGAAAGCTCCTCATTTCCATGTTGAATGGAACACGTCCTTTCAACGTCATCCTTTATTTTAAATTTATTTTGTCAAATAACGACGGTGGGGCCTCAAATCGGAGAGGAGCAGCGACGGCTCGGAGCGGTGACGACGGCGGCAGAGATCAGAGACGGAAGAAGGTGGTCGATGAAGAAGAGCGAGACGCGAGCGAGATGCGAGCGAGAGAGAATGAGTGAGGGAACGAGCGAGAGAGAGACGGAGGAACGAGGGATTTAGAATTCCTCCACTTTTGGGATCATTTTAATTCCCTCACTTTTACACAAGAAAATTACTCCATTCAATTTCTGAGAATTTCAGAAATTCTCCCCCACTAATACCCAAACAGGGTATTTTGACATGAAGTATTTAAAATACCCTTAAAAAATACATTACTCCCGAAATTTCCCTCATCCAAACACACTCTCAGTGTTACACAAACATGGCCCTACAGATAATTGTGCCACATAAGCTAATTAAGTGTTTCCCTTCATTGAATGCCTCATAAGCTAATTAAGTAAAAAAAAATTACATGTCAAAATATTCAAAGTTATTATGCCTCATAAGCTTTAGCCAAAGTCAGGATGTCAACAATTTACATTACTGTTCTCGAATTGAGAGAGCATAGAGAATAGATAATTCAGGTCCCCTTTACATGAGTCTCCCTTGGCTATTTATAGGGAGGAAGGCCATAAATTACATTTAATTCAGACTAAGCCTATGGGCCTCAAAGATCAGGCCCAATCTCCTATGTATTACAAATAATCCCCTAGGTCGCCATTCTGGGCCGCCCTTTACTAATGTTGGTCGCCCTCTTACTGTCGTGGGGCGCTCGCCCTGTCCACAAGCCCACAAGACACCGAGCTTGAAGTATGAAAGCGAAGTGTCTTCATAAGTCTTCATGGCCCGCCACTGGGGGAGGCACTCGCCCAGCCCACAAGCCCACAAGACACCAAGTCTGAGGCACAAAGATGAAGTGTGTCTTCAAAGAGTACTCGCCATGTAATTCCAACCAACGCTTCCTTTGGGCGGTCATCCCTATAGAACGTGCCTCGTTAAAACCTTCATAGGAAAAACCCTGTGGGATAAAAACCTAGTGAAGGAAAAAGAGTACAGCATTCTATAGAGAAATGAGTCGCCTAAGGCCTGGGCGCGGAGAGTAAATATGTCGCCAATCCTAGCATGAAAATGAAAGTGAATGTGACACTGGGTGGGGTCGACATGCCTAGTGTGGAATGAAGTGAGTCGCTCGCCCTATAGGAGTTGACGTCAGCCCATAAGTCTAACTGAGCCTCGGAAGTATGAAACAGCTCGCCATACTGCAACTTGATCGCCAATCTTGAAAGTGTAAGTACAATGGAGGATCACTCGCCAGGTTGGGCTGGGGTTACTCGCCCAGCTGTACCTCATGCTTTCCTCATCCTGTTACCTGTTTTCTATATTTCTCACCTGCAAACACAGTCATTAGTTCTTCAAGTCGCTACTGGACCATTTTGAAAGAAATAATTTTCTAGGTCGCCACAGAGGCATTATTCTAAAAGAAATAACTTTTGGGTCGCCACTAGACCATTTTGAAAGAAATAATTTTTGAAGTCGCCACAGGGGCATTATTCTGAAAGAAATAACTTTTGGGTCGCCACTGGACCATTTTGAAATAATTTTTTGCCTCGGATCATTGTTTTGAAGAAACCAAGTTTGATGGCGTCTCTGGGCCATTATCTTGAAAGAAATAAAGTTTAAGGGCGCCTCTAGGCCACTATTTTGAATGAAGATTGAGGGCGGTCTAGGCCACTGTTTTGAAAGAAATAAAGTTTGAAATCACCACTGGGGCATTGTTTTGAAAGAAATAATTTTGAGGGCGCTTCTGTAAGCCATTGTTTTCAAAGAAATAAAGTTTGAGGGCGCTTCTAGGCCATGGTAAAAGTGATACTGTAGGCCGCCATTGGACCTTTGTTGCACGCATGGTTTCCGCTCGCGTAACGAGTCGTACTCGCATGGCTCTTCTAACGAGGCTCGGGGGTGCTCTGGTCTTACGCAGCTAGGGCGGCCAGAGGCTAGAAATTTTATGAGTCACGTTGTGACCCGCACGCCCTGTGTTTGTGCAATTGTCTGTTATGAGGCTTTGGCCCGCTCAAGGCGGGGCTTTCGCTCGACCTTATTCCGGTGAGACTTTGGCTTGATTTAATTCGATCAAGGCTTTTGCTCGCTTAGCGAGGCTTCTGCTCAATGAGACTTTTGCTCAGATCCCAGTGGCCACTGGGGTTGCCCGAGGCTTGGCTCAATAGACGTGCTCGATCTTCTTCGATCAAGGCTGGGCTTTCTTCGCCGTATCGCACAAGGGTCGCGCCCCACCGTTCCAAGAGGACCACCGTTCACGCACCGCGCCTTCCCGCCTGGAAAACGGGACGATGCGCCAGGCTAGAGGGTGCAATTTCCCCCTTGGCCTCTTGGAAGCGGCTAAGAAATTTACTTTGTCATTACTAGACCGCTTAATCTGTAAATGTAATTTAGGCCCTCTATGGACCTTGGGATTTAGACCACCACTGGGCCTTGGAATTGAGACCACTACTGGGCCTTGAGATTTAGACCATTTTATGGCCTTGGGATTTAGACCGCCACTGGGCCTCGGATGTCTAACGTGCTTATTCGGGCGATCCCATATTTGCGCCAATTTGCAATGTATTGACATATGGGGCGGCCGAATTTTGTTACAAGGGTCGCCTCGTCAGACCTTACCCTCTAGAGTCCTTAAGACTATTAGGGAAGTCCTCCGCGCCCTTGCTGTGTACCTGCAAGAGTAAAGTTTTGGGTTTTGGCTGGGCCACCTTAAGGCCCAATTATTGACCTTTTCATAGGCTGAATTTACTATCTTTATTCTCCATGGGGAGAATCCTGCGCGCCCTTGCTTTGTACTACCTTAACTGTAATAATGCTTTAGATTCATAGCGTTCCTTGGAATCCTTCTAACTGATAATTTCTCCAGGCGCCTTGGCCCAGAAATTGCGTGTATTTCTTATCTCCACCGTGCCTGAAAGAAACATAACGCAGGACCGCCCAAAAACAACAAGAAAAGTTGCATACAAATTCCATGAAAGCCTCCATTAGATCACCCTTCCACCCATACTCAAACGCCCTCATCTCACAAAAACTTCATTCTAAACCAACACCTCCTTTCAACCAAAACCCCAACGCCATCATCCCCCTAAACAAAAACCTCGCCCTAAACCAAACCACCACCAAATGCTACCATGGAATTTTTCACAAACAAAGGGCGGTCACTTGCAAGAAGATCGCCAAATGGCGGTTGCCCGGGAAACATTAGCGAATCAGAAGATCATTTGATATGTTCTCTCAGTTCTGGATAAGCATTCTGCAGAAGCTCTTTTACAATGTTGCTTGGGGTTTCGAGATGCTCTTTGCTCTAAAGAAAATTATTGCTTTTCCTATGCTTAACTTGCCTCAAATTGTTAGTTAAAAACAAAATATACATATTCATTAACATATTCATAATAATGCAATGAATGTACTCAAAATGCTATGAACATGCTACTGCATAGTAACCACTATCAGCACATTATGCAATTAGGCTTAAGAATCAATTTTGTAATATCCTGAAGTTTATAAAATATTTTAAATAAGTTACAATCTCGATTAATCATACTACTACCCATGCATATAAGGAATATTATCTATACTCAAAATTAATTAAAGTAAGCAGGATGAGACTATTTCAGGCTCAAAAAGATAGCAAACAGCAATACCATTCTCATTGAATTGTGAATCTGACATGAAGTCGTTGTTTCTAAATTCACGTTAACATTCAAATTGCTCTTAAAATTTGCTAACTTATCCATATAATCCATTTTCGTCAACAATTGACTTATTTGATTTTCCAGAATCACCTTTTAATAATACAATTTGACAATTTACCATAAGACATAAGCTACCAGCTACTAACATATCTACCTTTTAAGAGGTGAACCTACAAAAACAAGTATTCTTTTTAGGAATTCCTGGAAATTTTACTTATTTCAGTTTCAAAACTACACCTTTAAAATTCTAATACCAAAAGAACTTACCCAAAGGATAATTAACTAGTTACATTCTGCCTTCCAAAACAAAATATTATGACAAGCTACTGAAATATGAATATTCATGTGCAATAGGAAGAATTTCGGTAGGCAACCTAAAGGAAAATCATTCAGTTAATTAATGAGATAGTATTAGTGCATTAGGAACACAACAAAGATATAAACAGCACTCAAAATAAGGTTTCTCATGAGTCAAACCGAGAGAGTGGACCTTACAAAAGCGAGAGACCGGTCAAGACACACTATAGATTCTAAATCATAAAACATATCATTACTGTCCAAGCAGTTAATTCATGTTAAACAAGCAATAAATCAGTCTCAATTCTCAAAACAGCACCCTTAAAAGTAACCATGTCTCAATTTAAATTCCAAGGAATGGCTATATATATATAAACCTCAAAAGTACCTCTTAACATAATAGATCAATAAGAGAAGGGGCTACAACAAAATAAAAAGAATTGCCACTTCGAAAATCAAAAGTACAGTCTCTCTATATCTTGTTAAGATCATTAGGCTCACGCACATGAATTTATAGGCCCATATACTTCATATGAATTCTTAAGGTTGTAAACGCAGGTGAGAAATTATGATAAAACATGTACACTATATCATATGAACAGTTGGACCAGTCAAAAAGCTATGTAGTACTATTTTTATATTTTGGATTAAGCAAAATCCCCTTTTACAAGTAAACTGAACCTACAATCTCTACCCAAATCCCATTTTAGTTTTAAAAAGTACATGCATAAACCAAATTGCTTTAACCGAATAAAATACAGCACCCTGCCAAAGATAACCGTGCACCTTCTTATGATAACCAGATGATAAACATGCTTTAAATCTTAATCAGAAATACTCTCCTATTATTAAAACCCAAACTGCTGACCCAATCAAGAGCTTCTAGTAGTACCAAGAGTGACATGGAAAGCTAGAATTTACAAATTTCATCAACACATGAGAGGAAAACCTCTTGAATACTCATTTTCTCACCATTACAAAGTAAGATACAATGACAATCAGACCTTTAACAAGCAATTAAAAAGGCAAGTATACACAGCTTCAAGTATACACAGCTTTATACATGGGAAACGTTTGCAATTTCTATTTCATGATTCACAACCTAAGAACAAAACTGCAGTACATCATTTTTAAAGCACTTTACGATTAATAGAATAAGAAGAAAATTGTCTCAGATAAGAAGGCATGATTCAAAACAGCTTTCAGAATTATCATTTTCTTATGACTAATTATTTATTCCTGCACAAATGATCCACAAAATTTCACACTTACAAACTAGAGAACGCACATGCCGAATAAGCTACTAATCCAGATGAACACAGAAAAAGGGAACATGCTAATGTGAAAAAACTTGCCCAAGTGCCTTGTTGCTTTACAGCAGAATCACAGTATCAAGACAATTTAGGCGTGAAACCAAAAGTAATAAGTATAGATAGGAATAATAGATAATAAAAAACTAGAAGATTATAAGAATTTATTTAGGAGCATTAAGTACAATTAATTTAAAGGATTAACCATATTAAGTACAAATCAAGATATAACCAAAGTCGCTGAGACATACAATAAGTCTGATTTTTAAGCATGCTCCTCTACTTTCTTTCATTTAGATAAATTACAGACCAAGTGTTAATCAAGTAAAATTCCATAAGAGATGAAAATCACGAGGCCATATAAATAAACGAGAAGGAATACGAAAACAAGGGTTAACACCAAAGCCATGCATGCAAGGCCATAAACTCAGCGACGAGTCTAGGTAAAGCATGAGCTGCTATTATATGCATTGTTGGCCAAAACTATAAAACAATTGATAGCGGAGAACAGTGCAGCTTAACCAAAGTTGAACGAACTCAAATAAGTAGAGATAAATACATGGAGCAGTTATCACATAACTGTAGCAGTCGTCATAAAATATTAGTTTACATGAAATAAGAGGTTTAGAAGCATTGTGAATCAAAGGAGTCATCACATGGAATAAAGCATTCAAGAGAAACATTAATGTTTATGCAAATTTCCTTTGAGCATTTCGTCAAACACCTGAGGGCAAACTGACTTTACTTTCTTTAAAGATCATGAAGTAACACCTTTGCTGGAAAAGCATGAGTTCACACTCAAACATTTTTTCTCAAAATGGATTCAGTCCAAGCAACTTATCTAGCCTCATCTCTAACACCAATTATCAGAAATTTAATGAATAATTCCTATACTAGAAAACTCCAGCTCTCAGAAATCCCTTTTTCATGCATGGGAATATATATCAAAACTATCCCAAAGACTAGTAATCCTGTTGTTATACTAACAATAATTCAAAAGCAAACAATAATCAGAACTTCAGATTATGAGGTATTTTAATCAAAATGTTGTACTAACTTGGCGGGGTGTCTCCGGTCCATATCCTAAGCGCTGGGCAAGCGGGCGACGAACCAGTGACAAAAAATGGAGCGATTTCATGAACTGCACTCCTGAAAAACCAAGTCGCCTTCCTCATTTTCGGCCGGCGCTGTCAGAGGTAGGAGAATGAAAATCAAGAGATAGTGCAGACCCAACGTGTTATTTCAGTTCCTGCTCCCACGTCCTAATTTCGCATCTTCATTGCTGTATCAAATTTTGAGAAGCATCTTCTCACTGGAGCTGCATATTTGCCACTGATTCCTTTTACTCCCAAAGTTGAGACCACGGCGGGCACGGCAATTTGGTTTGTGTGAGTCGCCACCTCGCTCTCTTTCTCCCTTCTTCCTTCTATTCTAGTTTGGAGATTGAATGTTGTCATGGGCTGCAATCGAAAACATGAAGAAAAAGAAAGGAACTTCGGTCAAGCATTTAATCAAACAGATAGTAGGCATCAAAACCACAATGAAAATATTGAAAAGAAACGGTAAAAGATAATTCGGATGATTGCAGGGTCGTTGTTTCTCAGAGTCCGGAAGTGTCACGGCTTCAGACTTGAGTCACCGCCGCTGGCCGCTGTGCTTGGCTCTTCTCTTCTCAGGTCGCCCCCGTTGCTTGAGTTTGGCGGCAGCAAGTTTCTTCTTCTGCGCCGCCCTAGGGTGCTAGGGTTTGAGGCGAAAGAGAAAGCAGAGGTGGCGGCTCGGAGTGAAGGAGAGGCCTGAAGCCTTGAATGGTGGTGATGAAGCTTCGGTTTTGAGGTGTTACTCGTGAAGTGAAGGAGTGACCAATAGGAAGCCCTGGTTCTGTGCAAGGAGATAGACGTCTGTGTTGGTGTCGCATCACACGCCTTTGGTGCTACGGCGAGGCAGTCTGATTTGCATCGCCCAGGTTTCCTTGCTCCAATTTCTGATCTGAATCGTGAACCATGTTGACACGGCAAAGCTGAACCACGTCAACACTGTCCGCCACCGCTTCCTCGCCACCGGTTCTCTTCCCCTCTTCTTCGTTCCACGGTTCCTTTCTCCCCCTTCTCTTTTCTCGAGCTTCCTCTCTCTCGCCCCGTCACCTTGTTCCACCACGCCCTCACCGATTTCGCCCTCCATCGCCGTCGTCCGTGACTTCAACACCACGAGGCCCTCGCCCATATCACCATTACACATCGCCGCTAAGAAACGGATCGAGATTCTGGGTTTTGTGAAGACGGTCGGTGGCGGCTGGTTAAGAGAGTTTAGGGTTTCGATTGGGAGGGACGAGGAAGGGATTATGGTGGCGGCTCTGAAGGCCAATTGGGAGAAGAGTGGCGGTGGCGACTGCACTTGCGGTGGTGGATTGACGAAGGAGGCAAGAAGAGGATGAGGAGGATGACGGCCAGGCTTGGTGACGGCGCTGGGTAAAGCTAGAAGAACTAGGGTTCTTTAGGTCTGGCCCTTTTTTCTTATTTTTTCTATTTTTTTTTAAATCGCCCCTCACAAATGTTCTCGAATTGAGAGAGCATAGAGAATAGATAATTCAGGTCCCCTTTACATGAGTCTCCCTTGGCTATTTATAGGGAGGAAGGCCATAAATTACATTTAATTCAGACTAAGCCTATGGGCCTCAAAGATCAGGCACAATCTCCTATGTATCACAAATAATCCCCTAGGTCGCCATTCTAGGCCGCCCTTTACTAATGTTCGTCGCCCTCTTACTGTCGTGGGGCGCTCGCCCTGTCCAATTACCAATTGGATAGAATGACTTGATTTTCACATGCCATAATATTCAATGGCCAAAATCACTCATTTTTGACATCAAGAACCCAAATTATACAATTGTGATAGATGAGAGACCACAAGTAATTAAGCCTAAAATTTAGCAGTGTTAATTTTAAATTTATTTTGTCATTTATACATACATAGATAGACACATAATCAGAATCTCAAAATTAAAAATTTCCATACCTTCTCATCAAAAGCTCATCTCACATTAGTGGAGAAAAATTCATTTCCACCAGTGCTTTACAAAATTCCAACACCAAAATCATCAAATACAAATTAGTTTAGAATATGATATTACATATAATTCGAAGCTTTAGTGTTGATGTATACCTAGTGAAGAACATAATCTTTAAGTATAAAACTTGCATTCCCGGTCCATGATGAATTAGTAACAACGAATCCAGAACCATAACGTCTGTGGTCTCCCTCAAACACGGGACCCAGAGACAGAGAGGAAGGGAGGGGGTTTACATGATAATAAGGGGGGAAATGATGATGTACAACATTTATTCAATAGCAACTGATTCCACCCTGTTCGTGGATGCTGCAGTTTTGAAATGAGGCTTAGAAAGGAAAACAAAAACAGAATTAGAAGAATTCGAAGGCTGATACGATGCTGAGTATCGCACTGAAGTCATGGAAAATCTGGGTAACTGTTGCATGCCTGAGGCAAGTGGGACAAGTTTGTAGCTGAGAATTTGCTCGGATTTCGGAAGAACATACACAGTGTCATTATGATATCCACATAATACAAAACTTTGTGAGTCTGCTAGTGAGTATTTGACTTCTTGTAGCAATGGTGTCTGGTTCAAAATTCTAATATAGTATGTGAAGGGATCTCCCAGGATGGCATAAGGGGGGCATTCCAAACTCACAATCAATGGTGGTAACTCCACATTCATATCTGGCAGCTTTTGTGTAGTCACAACCCAAGACAATGTTGGGGTAGAAGCAGATTGCTCTTCAGCTCCCAAGTCCCTCCTCCATCTAAAACACACAGTTGGTTTGAGCTTTGAAATGTTCAAATTGGAACTGACTGAGAATACCTTCTTGAACTCTTCCCCAGGAACAAGAAGTGCGGAGTTTGAAAGCTCCTCATTTCCATGTTGAATGGAACACGTCCTTTCAACGTCATCCTTTATTTTAAATTTATTTTGTCAAATAACGACGGTGGGGCCTCAAATCGGAGAGGAGCAGCGGCGGCTCGGAGCGGTGACGACGGCGGCAGAGATCAGAGACGGAAGAAGGTGGTCGATGAAGAAGAGCGAGACGCGAGCGAGATGCGAGCGAGAGAGAATGAGTGAGGGAACGAGCGAGAGAGAGACGGAGGAACGAGGGATTTAGAATTCCTCCACTTTTGGGATCATTTTAATTCCCTCACTTTTACACAAGAAAATTACTCCATTCAATTTCTGAGAATTTCAGAAATTCTCCCCCACTAATACCCAAACAGGGTATTTTGACATGAAGTATTTAAAATACCCTTAAAAAATACATTACTCCCGAAATTTCCCTCATCCAAACACACTCTCAGTGTTACACAAACATGGCCCTACAGATAACTGTGCCACATAAGCTAATTAAGTGTTTCCCTTCATTGAATGCCTCATAAGCTAATTAAGTAAAAAAAAAATTACATGTCAAAATATTCAAAGTTATTATGCCTCATAAGCTTTAGCCAAAGTCAGGATGTCAACAATTTACATTACCAATTGGACAGAATGACTTGATTTTCACATGCCATAATATTCAATGGCCAAAATCACTCATTTTAGACATCAAGAACCCAAATTATACAATTGTGATAGATGAGAGACCACAAGTAATTAAGCCTAAAATTTAGCAGTGTTAATTTTAAATTTATTTTGTCATTTATACATACATAGATAGACACATAATCAGAATCTCAAAATTAAAAATTTCCATACCTTCTCATCAAAAGCTCGTCTCACATTAGTGGAGAAAAATTCATTTCCACCAGTGCTTTACGAAATTCCAACACCAAAATCATCAAATACAAATTAGTTTAGAATATGATATTACATATAATTCGAAGCTTTAGTGTTGATGTATACCTAGTGAAGAACATAATCTTTAAGTATAAAACTTGCATTCCCGGTCCATGATGAATTAGTAACAACGAATCCAGAACCATAACGTCTGTGGTCTCCCTCAAACACGGGACCCAGAGACAGAGAGGAAGGGAGGGGGTTTACATGATAATAAGGGGGGAAAATGATGATGTACAACATTTATTCAATAGCAACTGATTCCACCCTGTTCGTGGATGCTGCAGTTTTGAAATGAGGCTTAGAAGGGAAAACAAAAACAGAATTAGAAGAATTCGAAGGCTGATACGATGCTGAGTATCGCACTGAAGTCATGGAAAATCTGGGTAACTGTTGCATGCCTGAGGCAAGTGGGACAAGTTTGTAGCTGAGAATTTGCTCGGATTTCGGAAGAACATACACAGTGTCATTATGATATCCACATAATACAAAACTTTGTGAGTCTGCTAGTGAGTATTTGACTTCTTGTAGCAATGGTGTCTGGTTCAAAATTCTAATATAGTATGTGAAGGGATCTGCCAGGATGGCATAAGGGGGGCATTCCAAACTCACAATCAATGGTGGTAACTCCACATTCATATCTGGCAGCTTTTGTGTAGTCACAACCCAAGACAATGTTGGGGTAGAAGCAGATTGCTCTTCAGCTCCCAAGTCCCTCCTCCATCTAAAACACACAGTTGATTTGAGCTTTGAAATGTTCAAATTGGAACTGACTGAGAATACCTTCTTGAACTCTTCCCCAGGAACAAGAAGTGCGGAGTTTGAAAGCTCCTCATTTCCATGTTGAATGGAACACGTCCTTTCAACGTCATCCTTTATTTTAAATTTATTTTGTCAAATAACGACGGTGGGGCCTCAAATCGGAGAGGAGCAGCGGCGGCTCGGAGCGGTGACGACGGCGGCAGAGATCAGAGACGGAAGAAGGTGGTCGATGAAGAAGAGCGAGACGCGAGCGAGATGCGAGCGAGAGAGAATGAGTGAGGGAACGAGCGAGAGAGAGACGGAGGAACGAGGGATTTAGAATTCCTCCACTTTTGGGATCATTTTAATTCCCTCACTTTTACACAAGAAAATTACTCCATTCAATTTCTGAGAATTTCAGAAATTCTCCCCCACTAATACCCAAACAGGGTATTTTGACATGAAGTATTTAAAATACCCTTAAAAAATACATTACTCCCGAAATTTCCCTCATCCAAACACACTCTCAGTGTTACACAAACATGGCCCTACAGATAACTGTGCCACATAAGCTAATTAAGTGTTTCCCTTCATTGAATGCCTCATAAGCTAATTAAGTAAAAAAAAAATTACATGTCAAAATATTCAAAGTTATTATGCCTCATAAGCTTTAGCCAAAGTCAGGATGTCAACAATTTACATTACCAATTGGACAGAATGACTTGATTTTCACATGCCATAATATTCAATGGCCAAAATCGCTCATTTTAGACATCAAGAACCCAAATTATACAATTGTGATAGATGAGAGACCACAAGTAATTAAGCCTAAAATTTAGCAGTGTTAATTTTAAATTTATTTTGTCATTTATACATACATAGATAGACACATAATCAGAATCTCAAAATTAAAAATTTCCATACCTTCTCATCAAAAGCTCGTCTCACATTAGTGGAGAAAAATTCATTTCCACCAGTGCTTTACGAAATTCCAACACCAAAATCATCAAATACAAATCAGTTTAGAATATGATATTACATATAATTCGAAGCTTTAGTGTTGATGTATACCTAGTGAAGAACATAATCTTTAAGTATAAAACTTGCATTCCCGGTCCATGATGAATTAGTAACAACGAATCCAGAACCATAACGTCTGTGGTCTCCCTCAAACACGGGACCCAGAGACAGAGAGGAAGGGAGGGGGTTTACATGATAATAAGGGGGGAAAATGATGATGTACAACATTTATTCAATAGCAACTGATTCCACCCTGTTCGTGGATGCTGCAGTTTTGAAATGAGGCTTAGAAGGGAAAACAAAAACAGAATTAGAAGAATTCGAAGGCTGATACGATGCTGAGTATCGCACTGAAGTCATGGAAAATCTGGGTAACTGTTGCATGCCTGAGGCAAGTGGGACAAGTTTGTAGCTGAGAATTTGCTCGGATTTCGGAAGAACATACACAGTGTCATTATGATATCCACATAATACAAAACTTTGTGAGTCTGCTAGTGAGTATTTGACTTCTTGTAGCAATGGTGTCTGGTTCAAAATTCTAATATATTATGTGAAGGGATCTCCCAGGATGGCATAAGGGGGGCATTCCAAACTCACAATCAATGGTGGTAACTCCACATTCATATCTGGCAGCTTTTGTGTAGTCACAACCCAAGACAATGTTGGGGTAGAAGCAGATTGCTCTTCAGCTCCCAAGTCCCTCCTCCATCTAAAACACACAGTTGGTTTGAGCTTTGAAATGTTCAAATTGGAACTGACTGAGAATACCTTCTTGAACTCTTCCCCAGGAACAAGAAGTGCGGAGTTTGAAAGCTCCTCATTTCCATGTTGAATGGAACACGTCCTTTCAACGTCATCCTTTATTTTAAATTTATTTTGTCAAATAACGACGGTGGGGCCTCAAATCGGAGAGGAGCAGCGGCGGCTCGGAGCGGTGACGACGGCGGCAGAGATCAGAGACGGAAGAAGGTGGTCGATGAAGAAGAGCGAGACGCGAGCGAGATGCGAGCGAGAGAGAATGAGTGAGGGAACGAGCGAGAGAGAGACGGAGGAACGAGGGATTTAGAATTCCTCCACTTTTGGGATCATTTTAATTCCCTCACTTTTACACAAGAAAATTACTCCATTCAATTTCTGAGAATTTCAGAAATTCTCCCCCACTAATACCCAAACAGGGTATTTTGACATGAAGTATTTAAAATACCCTTAAAAAATACATTACTCCCGAAATTTCCCTCATCCAAACACACTCTCAGTGTTACACAAACATGGCCCTACAGATAACTGTGCCACATAAGCTAATTAAGTGTTTCCCTTCATTGAATGCCTCATAAGCTAATTAAGTAAAAAAAAAATTACATGTCAAAATATTCAAAGTTATTATGCCTCATAAGCTTTAGCCAAAGTCAGGATGTCAACAATTTACATTACCAATTGGACAGAATGACTTGATTTTCACATGCCATAATATTCAATGGCCAAAATCACTCATTTTAGACATCAAGAACCCAAATTATACAATTGTGATAGATGAGAGACCACAAGTAATTAAGCCTAAAATTTAGCAGTGTTAATTTTAAATTTATTTTGTCATTTATACATACATAGATAGACACATAATCAGAATCTCAAAATTAAAAATTTCCATACCTTCTCATCAAAAGCTCGTCTCACATTAGTGGAGAAAAATTCATTTCCACCAGTGCTTTACGAAATTCCAACACCAAAATCATCAAATACAAATTAGTTTAGAATATGATATTACATATAATTCGAAGCTTTAGTGTTGATGTATACCTAGTGAAGAACATAATCTTTAAGTATAAAACTTGCATTCCCGGTCCATGATGAATTAGTAACAACGAATCCAGAACCATAACGTCTGTGGTCTCCCTCAAACACGGGACCCAGAGACAGAGAGGAAGGGAGGGGGTTTACATGATAATAAGGGGGGAAAATGATGATGTACAACATTTATTCAATAGCAACTGATTCCACCCTGTTCGTGGATGCTGCAGTTTTGAAATGAGGCTTAGAAGGGAAAACAAAAACAGAATTAGAAGAATTCGAAGGCTGATACGATGCTGAGTATCGCACTGAAGTCATGGAAAATCTGGGTAACTGTTGCATGCCTGAGGCAAGTGGGACAAGTTTGTAGCTGAGAATTTGCTCGGATTTCGGAAGAACATACACAGTGTCATTATGATATCCACATAATACAAAACTTTGTGAGTCTGCTAGTGAGTATTTGACTTCTTGTAGCAATGGTGTCTGGTTCAAAATTCTAATATAGTATGTGAAGGGATCTGCCAGGATGGCATAAGGGGGGCATTCCAAACTCACAATCAATGGTGGTAACTCCACATTCATATCTGGCAGCTTTTGTGTAGTCACAACCCAAGACAATGTTGGGGTAGAAGCAGATTGCTCTTCAGCTCCCAAGTCCCTCCTCCATCTAAAACACACAGTTGATTTGAGCTTTGAAATGTTCAAATTGGAACTGACTGAGAATACCTTCTTGAACTCTTCCCCAGGAACAAGAAGTGCGGAGTTTGAAAGCTCCTCATTTCCATGTTGAATGGAACACGTCCTTTCAACGTCATCCTTTATTTTAAATTTATTTTGTCAAATAACGACGGTGGGGCCTCAAATCGGAGAGGAGCAGCGGCGGCTCGGAGCGGTGACGACGGCGGCAGAGATCAGAGACGGAAGAAGGTGGTCGATGAAGAAGAGCGAGACGCGAGCGAGATGCGAGCGAGAGAGAATGAGTGAGGGAACGAGCGAGAGAGAGACGGAGGAACGAGGGATTTAGAATTCCTCCACTTTTGGGATCATTTTAATTCCCTCACTTTTACACAAGAAAATTACTCCATTCAATTTCTGAGAATTTCAGAAATTCTCCCCCACTAATACCCAAACAGGGTATTTTGACATGAAGTATTTAAAATACCCTTAAAAAATACATTACTCCCGAAATTTCCCTCATCCAAACACACTCTCAGTGTTACACAAACATGGCCCTACAGATAACTGTGCCACATAAGCTAATTAAGTGTTTCCCTTCATTGAATGCCTCATAAGCTAATTAAGTAAAAAAAAAATTACATGTCAAAATATTCAAAGTTATTATGCCTCATAAGCTTTAGCCAAAGTCAGGATGTCAACAATTTACATTACCAATTGGACAGAATGACTTGATTTTCACATGCCATAATATTCAATGGCCAAAATCGCTCATTTTAGACATCAAGAACCCAAATTATACAATTGTGATAGATGAGAGACCACAAGTAATTAAGCCTAAAATTTAGCAGTGTTAATTTTAAATTTATTTTGTCATTTATACATACATAGATAGACACATAATCAGAATCTCAAAATTAAAAATTTCCATACCTTCTCATCAAAAGCTCGTCTCACATTAGTGGAGAAAAATTCATTTCCACCAGTGCTTTACGAAATTCCAACACCAAAATCATCAAATACAAATCAGTTTAGAATATGATATTACATATAATTCGAAGCTTTAGTGTTGATGTATACCTAGTGAAGAACATAATCTTTAAGTATAAAACTTGCATTCCCGGTCCATGATGAATTAGTAACAACGAATCCAGAACCATAACGTCTGTGGTCTCCCTCAAACACGGGACCCAGAGACAGAGAGGAAGGGAGGGGGTTTACATGATAATAAGGGGGGAAAATGATGATGTACAACATTTATTCAATAGCAACTGATTCCACCCTGTTCGTGGATGCTGCAGTTTTGAAATGAGGCTTAGAAGGGAAAACAAAAACAGAATTAGAAGAATTCGAAGGCTGATACGATGCTGAGTATCGCACTGAAGTCATGGAAAATCTGGGTAACTGTTGCATGCCTGAGGCAAGTGGGACAAGTTTGTAGCTGAGAATTTGCTCGGATTTCGGAAGAACATACACAGTGTCATTATGATATCCACATAATACAAAACTTTGTGAGTCTGCTAGTGAGTATTTGACTTCTTGTAGCAATGGTGTCTGGTTCAAAATTCTAATATATTATGTGAAGGGATCTCCCAGGATGGCATAAGGGGGGCATTCCAAACTCACAATCAATGGTGGTAACTCCACATTCATATCTGGCAGCTTTTGTGTAGTCACAACCCAAGACAATGTTGGGGTAGAAGCAGATTGCTCTTCAGCTCCCAAGTCCCTCCTCCATCTAAAACACACAGTTGGTTTGAGCTTTGAAATGTTCAAATTGGAACTGACTGAGAATACCTTCTTGAACTCTTCCCCAGGAACAAGAAGTGCGGAGTTTGAAAGCTCCTCATTTCCATGTTGAATGGAACACGTCCTTTCAACGTCATCCTTTATTTTAAATTTATTTTGTCAAATAACGACGGTGGGGCCTCAAATCGGAGAGGAGCAGCGGCGGCTCGGAGCGGTGACGACGGCGGCAGAGATCAGAGACGGAAGAAGGTGGTCGATGAAGAAGAGCGAGACGCGAGCGAGATGCGAGCGAGAGAGAATGAGTGAGGGAACGAGCGAGAGAGAGACGGAGGAACGAGGGATTTAGAATTCCTCCACTTTTGGGATCATTTTAATTCCCTCACTTTTACACAAGAAAATTACTCCATTCAATTTCTGAGAATTTCAGAAATTCTCCCCCACTAATACCCAAACAGGGTATTTTGACATGAAGTATTTAAAATACCCTTAAAAAATACATTACTCCCGAAATTTCCCTCATCCAAACACACTCTCAGTGTTACACAAACATGGCCCTACAGATAACTGTGCCACATAAGCTAATTAAGTGTTTCCCTTCATTGAATGCCTCATAAGCTAATTAAGTAAAAAAAAAATTACATGTCAAAATATTCAAAGTTATTATGCCTCATAAGCTTTAGCCAAAGTCAGGATGTCAACAATTTACATTACCAATTGGACAGAATGACTTGATTTTCACATGCCATAATATTCAATGGCCAAAATCACTCATTTTAGACATCAAGAACCCAAATTATACAATTGTGATAGATGAGAGACCACAAGTAATTAAGCCTAAAATTTAGCAGTGTTAATTTTAAATTTATTTTGTCATTTATACATACATAGATAGACACATAATCAGAATCTCAAAATTAAAAATTTCCATACCTTCTCATCAAAAGCTCGTCTCACATTAGTGGAGAAAAATTCATTTCCACCAGTGCTTTACGAAATTCCAACACCAAAATCATCAAATACAAATTAGTTTAGAATATGATATTACATATAATTCGAAGCTTTAGTGTTGATGTATACCTAGTGAAGAACATAATCTTTAAGTATAAAACTTGCATTCCCGGTCCATGATGAATTAGTAACAACGAATCCAGAACCATAACGTCTGTGGTCTCCCTCAAACACGGGACCCAGAGACAGAGAGGAAGGGAGGGGGTTTACATGATAATAAGGGGGGAAAATGATGATGTACAACATTTATTCAATAGCAACTGATTCCACCCTGTTCGTGGATGCTGCAGTTTTGAAATGAGGCTTAGAAGGGAAAACAAAAACAGAATTAGAAGAATTCGAAGGCTGATACGATGCTGAGTATCGCACTGAAGTCATGGAAAATCTGGGTAACTGTTGCATGCCTGAGGCAAGTGGGACAAGTTTGTAGCTGAGAATTTGCTCGGATTTCGGAAGAACATACACAGTGTCATTATGATATCCACATAATACAAAACTTTGTGAGTCTGCTAGTGAGTATTTGACTTCTTGTAGCAATGGTGTCTGGTTCAAAATTCTAATATAGTATGTGAAGGGATCTCCCGGGATGGCATAAGGGGGGCATTCCAAACTCACAATCAATGGTGGTAACTCCACATTCATATCTGGCAGCTTTTGTGTAGTCACAACCCAAGACAATGTTGGGGTAGAAGCAGATTGCTCTTCAGCTCCCAAGTCCCTCCTCCATCTAAAACACACAGTTGGTTTGAGCTTTGAAATGTTCAAATTGGAACTGACTGAGAATACCTTCTTGAACTCTTCCCCAGGAACAAGAAGTGCGGAGTTTGAAAGCTCCTCATTTCCATGTTGAATGGAACACGTCCTTTCAACGTCATCCTTTATTTTAAATTTATTTTGTCAAATAACGACGGTGGGGCCTCAAATCGGAGAGGAGCAGCGGCGGCTCGGAGCGGTGACGACGGCGGCAGAGATCAGAGACGGAAGAAGGTGGTCGATGAAGAAGAGCGAGACGCGAGCGAGATGCGAGCGAGAGAGAATGAGTGAGGGAACGAGCGAGAGAGAGACGGAGGAACGAGGGATTTAGAATTCCTCCACTTTTGGGATCATTTTAATTCCCTCACTTTTACACAAGAAAATTACTCCATTCAATTTCTGAGAATTTCAGAAATTCTCCCCCACTAATACCCAAACAGGGTATTTTGACATGAAGTATTTAAAATACCCTTAAAAAATACATTACTCCCGAAATTTCCCTCATCCAAACACACTCTCAGTGTTACACAAACATGGCCCTACAGATAACTGTGCCACATAAGCTAATTAAGTGTTTCCCTTCATTGAATGCCTCATAAGCTAATTAAGTAAAAAAAAAATTACATGTCAAAATATTCAAAGTTATTATGCCTCATAAGCTTTAGCCAAAGTCAGGATGTCAACAATTTACATTACCAATTGGACAGAATGACTTGATTTTCACATGCCATAATATTCAATGGCCAAAATCACTCATTTTAGACATCAAGAACCCAAATTATACAATTGTGATAGATGAGAGACCACAAGTAATTAAGCCTAAAATTTAGCAGTGTTAATTTTAAATTTATTTTGTCATTTATACATACATAGATAGACACATAATCAGAATCTCAAAATTAAAAATTTCCATACCTTCTCATCAAAAGCTCGTCTCACATTAGTGGAGAAAAATTCATTTCCACCAGTGCTTTACGAAATTCCAACACCAAAATCATCAAATACAAATTAGTTTAGAATATGATATTACATATAATTCGAAGCTTTAGTGTTGATGTATACCTAGTGAAGAACATAATCTTTAAGTATAAAACTTGCATTCCCGGTCCATGATGAATTAGTAACAACGAATCCAGAACCATAACGTCTGTGGTCTCCCTCAAACACGGGACCCAGAGACAGAGAGGAAGGGAGGGGGTTTACATGATAATAAGGGGGGAAAATGATGATGTACAACATTTATTCAATAGCAACTGATTCCACCCTGTTCGTGGATGCTGCAGTTTTGAAATGAGGCTTAGAAGGGAAAACAAAAACAGAATTAGAAGAATTCGAAGGCTGATACGATGCTGAGTATCGCACTGAAGTCATGGAAAATCTGGGTAACTGTTGCATGCCTGAGGCAAGTGGGACAAGTTTGTAGCTGAGAATTTGCTCGGATTTCGGAAGAACATACACAGTGTCATTATGATATCCACATAATACAAAACTTTGTGAGTCTGCTAGTGAGTATTTGACTTCTTGTAGCAATGGTGTCTGGTTCAAAATTCTAATATAGTATGTGAAGGGATCTCCCGGGATGGCATAAGGGGGGCATTCCAAACTCACAATCAATGGTGGTAACTCCACATTCATATCTGGCAGCTTTTGTGTAGTCACAACCCAAGACAATGTTGGGGTAGAAGCAGATTGCTCTTCAGCTCCCAAGTCCCTCCTCCATCTAAAACACACAGTTGGTTTGAGCTTTGAAATGTTCAAATTGGAACTGACTGAGAATACCTTCTTGAACTCTTCCCCAGGAACAAGAAGTGCGGAGTTTGAAAGCTCCTCATTTCCATGTTGAATGGAACACGTCCTTTCAACGTCATCCTTTATTTTAAATTTATTTTGTCAAATAACGACGGTGGGGCCTCAAATCGGAGAGGAGCAGCGGCGGCTCGGAGCGGTGACGACGGCGGCAGAGATCAGAGACGGAAGAAGGTGGTCGATGAAGAAGAGCGAGACGCGAGCGAGATGCGAGCGAGAGAGAATGAGTGAGGGAACGAGCGAGAGAGAGACGGAGGAACGAGGGATTTAGAATTCCTCCACTTTTGGGATCATTTTAATTCCCTCACTTTTACACAAGAAAATTACTCCATTCAATTTCTGAGAATTTCAGAAATTCTCCCCCACTAATACCCAAACAGGGTATTTTGACATGAAGTATTTAAAATACCCTTAAAAAATACATTACTCCCGAAATTTCCCTCATCCAAACACACTCTCAGTGTTACACAAACATGGCCCTACAGATAACTGTGCCACATAAGCTAATTAAGTGTTTCCCTTCATTGAATGCCTCATAAGCTAATTAAGTAAAAAAAAAATTACATGTCAAAATATTCAAAGTTATTATGCCTCATAAGCTTTAGCCAAAGTCAGGATGTCAACAATTTACATTACCAATTGGACAGAATGACTTGATTTTCACATGCCATAATATTCAATGGCCAAAATCACTCATTTTAGACATCAAGAACCCAAATTATACAATTGTGATAGATGAGAGACCACAAGTAATTAAGCCTAAAATTTAGCAGTGTTAATTTTAAATTTATTTTGTCATTTATACATACATAGATAGACACATAATCAGAATCTCAAAATTAAAAATTTCCATACCTTCTCATCAAAAGCTCGTCTCACATTAGTGGAGAAAAATTCATTTCCACCAGTGCTTTACGAAATTCCAACACCAAAATCATCAAATACAAATTAGTTTAGAATATGATATTACATATAATTCGAAGCTTTAGTGTTGATGTATACCTAGTGAAGAACATAATCTTTAAGTATAAAACTTGCATTCCCGGTCCATGATGAATTAGTAACAACGAATCCAGAACCATAACGTCTGTGGTCTCCCTCAAACACGGGACCCAGAGACAGAGAGGAAGGGAGGGGGTTTACATGATAATAAGGGGGGAAAATGATGATGTACAACATTTATTCAATAGCAACTGATTCCACCCTGTTCGTGGATGCTGCAGTTTTGAAATGAGGCTTAGAAGGGAAAACAAAAACAGAATTAGAAGAATTCGAAGGCTGATACGATGCTGAGTATCGCACTGAAGTCATGGAAAATCTGGGTAACTGTTGCATGCCTGAGGCAAGTGGGACAAGTTTGTAGCTGAGAATTTGCTCGGATTTCGGAAGAACATACACAGTGTCATTATGATATCCACATAATACAAAACTTTGTGAGTCTGCTAGTGAGTATTTGACTTCTTGTAGCAATGGTGTCTGGTTCAAAATTCTAATATAGTATGTGAAGGGATCTCCCAGGATGGCATAAGGGGGGCATTCCAAACTCACAATCAATGGTGGTAACTCCACATTCATATCTGGCAGCTTTTGTGTAGTCACAACCCAAGACAATGTTGGGGTAGAAGCAGATTGCTCTTCAGCTCCCAAGTCCCTCCTCCATCTAAAACACACAGTTGGTTTGAGCTTTGAAATGTTCAAATTGGAACTGACTGAGAATACCTTCTTGAACTCTTCCCCAGGAACAAGAAGTGCGGAGTTTGAAAGCTCCTCATTTCCATGTTGAATGGAACACGTCCTTTCAACGTCATCCTTTATTTTAAATTTATTTTGTCAAATAACGACGGTGGGGCCTCAAATCGGAGAGGAGCAGCGGCGGCTCGGAGCGGTGACGACGGCGGCAGAGATCAGAGACGGAAGAAGGTGGTCGATGAAGAAGAGCGAGACGCGAGCGAGATGCGAGCGAGAGAGAATGAGTGAGGGAACGAGCGAGAGAGAGACGGAGGAACGAGGGATTTAGAATTCCTCCACTTTTGGGATCATTTTAATTCCCTCACTTTTACACAAGAAAATTACTCCATTCAATTTCTGAGAATTTCAGAAATTCTCCCCCACTAATACCCAAACAGGGTATTTTGACATGAAGTATTTAAAATACCCTTAAAAAATACATTACTCCCGAAATTTCCCTCATCCAAACACACTCTCAGTGTTACACAAACATGGCCCTACAGATAACTGTGCCACATAAGCTAATTAAGTGTTTCCCTTCATTGAATGCCTCATAAGCTAATTAAGTAAAAAAAAAATTACATGTCAAAATATTCAAAGTTATTATGCCTCATAAGCTTTAGCCAAAGTCAGGATGTCAACAATTTACATTACCAATTGGACAGAATGACTTGATTTTCACATGCCATAATATTCAATGGCCAAAATCACTCATTTTAGACATCAAGAACCCAAATTATACAATTGTGATAGATGAGAGACCACAAGTAATTAAGCCTAAAATTTAGCAGTGTTAATTTTAAATTTATTTTGTCATTTATACATACATAGATAGACACATAATCAGAATCTCAAAATTAAAAATTTCCATACCTTCTCATCAAAAGCTCGTCTCACATTAGTGGAGAAAAATTCATTTCCACCAGTGCTTTACGAAATTCCAACACCAAAATCATCAAATACAAATTAGTTTAGAATATGATATTACATATAATTCGAAGCTTTAGTGTTGATGTATACCTAGTGAAGAACATAATCTTTAAGTATAAAACTTGCATTCCCGGTCCATGATGAATTAGTAACAACGAATCCAGAACCATAACGTCTGTGGTCTCCCTCAAACACGGGACCCAGAGACAGAGAGGAAGGGAGGGGGTTTACATGATAATAAGGGGGGAAAATGATGATGTACAACATTTATTCAATAGCAACTGATTCCACCCTGTTCGTGGATGCTGCAGTTTTGAAATGAGGCTTAGAAGGGAAAACAAAAACAGAATTAGAAGAATTCGAAGGCTGATACGATGCTGAGTATCGCACTGAAGTCATGGAAAATCTGGGTAACTGTTGCATGCCTGAGGCAAGTGGGACAAGTTTGTAGCTGAGAATTTGCTCGGATTTCGGAAGAACATACACAGTGTCATTATGATATCCACATAATACAAAACTTTGTGAGTCTGCTAGTGAGTATTTGACTTCTTGTAGCAATGGTGTCTGGTTCAAAATTCTAATATAGTATGTGAAGGGATCTCCCAGGATGGCATAAGGGGGGCATTCCAAACTCACAATCAATGGTGGTAACTCCACATTCATATCTGGCAGCTTTTGTGTAGTCACAACCCAAGACAATGTTGGGGTAGAAGCAGATTGCTCTTCAGCTCCCAAGTCCCTCCTCCATCTAAAACACACAGTTGGTTTGAGCTTTGAAATGTTCAAATTGGAACTGACTGAGAATACCTTCTTGAACTCTTCCCCAGGAACAAGAAGTGCGGAGTTTGAAAGCTCCTCATTTCCATGTTGAATGGAACACGTCCTTTCAACGTCATCCTTTATTTTAAATTTATTTTGTCAAATAACGACGGTGGGGCCTCAAATCGGAGAGGAGCAGCGGCGGCTCGGAGCGGTGACGACGGCGGCAGAGATCAGAGACGGAAGAAGGTGGTCGATGAAGAAGAGCGAGACGCGAGCGAGATGCGAGCGAGAGAGAATGAGTGAGGGAACGAGCGAGAGAGAGACGGAGGAACGAGGGATTTAGAATTCCTCCACTTTTGGGATCATTTTAATTCCCTCACTTTTACACAAGAAAATTACTCCATTCAATTTCTGAGAATTTCAGAAATTCTCCCCCACTAATACCCAAACAGGGTATTTTGACATGAAGTATTTAAAATACCCTTAAAAAATACATTACTCCCGAAATTTCCCTCATCCAAACACACTCTCAGTGTTACACAAACATGGCCCTACAGATAACTGTGCCACATAAGCTAATTAAGTGTTTCCCTTCATTGAATGCCTCATAAGCTAATTAAGTAAAAAAAAAATTACATGTCAAAATATTCAAAGTTATTATGCCTCATAAGCTTTAGCCAAAGTCAGGATGTCAACAATTTACATTACCAATTGGACAGAATGACTTGATTTTCACATGCCATAATATTCAATGGCCAAAATCACTCATTTTAGACATCAAGAACCCAAATTATACAATTGTGATAGATGAGAGACCACAAGTAATTAAGCCTAAAATTTAGCAGTGTTAATTTTAAATTTATTTTGTCATTTATACATACATAGATAGACACATAATCAGCATCTCAAAATTAAAAATTTCCATACCTTCTCATCAAAAGCTCGTCTCACATTAGTGGAGAAAAATTCATTTCCACCAGTGCTTTACGAAATTCCAACACCAAAATCATCAAATACAAATTAGTTTAGAATATGATATTACATATAATTCGAAGCTTTAGTGTTGATGTATACCTAGTGAAGAACATAATCTTTAAGTATAAAACTTGCATTCCCGGTCCATGATGAATTAGTAACAACGAATCCAGAACCATAACGTCTGTGGTCTCCCTCAAACACGGGACCCAGAGACAGAGAGGAAGGGAGGGGGTTTACATGATAATAAGGGGGGAAAATGATGATGTACAACATTTATTCAATAGCAACTGATTCCACCCTGTTCGTGGATGCTGCAGTTTTGAAATGAGGCTTAGAAGGGAAAACAAAAACAGAATTAGAAGAATTCGAAGGCTGATACGATGCTGAGTATCGCACTGAAGTCATGGAAAATCTGGGTAACTGTTGCATGCCTGAGGCAAGTGGGACAAGTTTGTAGCTGAGAATTTGCTCGGATTTCGGAAGAACATACACAGTGTCATTATGATATCCACATAATACAAAACTTTGTGAGTCTGCTAGTGAGTATTTGACTTCTTGTAGCAATGGTGTCTGGTTCAAAATTCTAATATAGTATGTGAAGGGATCTCCCGGGATGGCATAAGGGGGGCATTCCAAACTCACAATCAATGGTGGTAACTCCACATTCATATCTGGCAGCTTTTGTGTAGTCACAACCCAAGACAATGTTGGGGTAGAAGCAGATTGCTCTTCAGCTCCCAAGTCCCTCCTCCATCTAAAACACACAGTTGGTTTGAGCTTTGAAATGTTCAAATTGGAACTGACTGAGAATACCTTCTTGAACTCTTCCCCAGGAACAAGAAGTGCGGAGTTTGAAAGCTCCTCATTTCCATGTTGAATGGAACACGTCCTTTCAACGTCATCCTTTATTTTAAATTTATTTTGTCAAATAACGACGGTGGGGCCTCAAATCGGAGAGGAGCAGCGGCGGCTCGGAGCGGTGACGACGGCGGCAGAGATCAGAGACGGAAGAAGGTGGTCGATGAAGAAGAGCGAGACGCGAGCGAGATGCGAGCGAGAGAGAATGAGTGAGGGAACGAGCGAGAGAGAGACGGAGGAACGAGGGATTTAGAATTCCTCCACTTTTGGGATCATTTTAATTCCCTCACTTTTACACAAGAAAATTACTCCATTCAATTTCTGAGAATTTCAGAAATTCTCCCCCACTAATACCCAAACAGGGTATTTTGACATGAAGTATTTAAAATACCCTTAAAAAATACATTACTCCCGAAATTTCCCTCATCCAAACACACTCTCAGTGTTACACAAACATGGCCCTACAGATAACTGTGCCACATAAGCTAATTAAGTGTTTCCCTTCATTGAATGCCTCATAAGCTAATTAAGTAAAAAAAAAATTACATGTCAAAATATTCAAAGTTATTATGCCTCATAAGCTTTAGCCAAAGTCAGGATGTCAACAATTTACATTACCAATTGGACAGAATGACTTGATTTTCACATGCCATAATATTCAATGGCCAAAATCACTCATTTTAGACATCAAGAACCCAAATTATACAATTGTGATAGATGAGAGACCACAAGTAATTAAGCCTAAAATTTAGCAGTGTTAATTTTAAATTTATTTTGTCATTTATACATACATAGATAGACACATAATCAGAATCTCAAAATTAAAAATTTCCATACCTTCTCATCAAAAGCTCGTCTCACATTAGTGGAGAAAAATTCATTTCCACCAGTGCTTTACGAAATTCCAACACCAAAATCATCAAATACAAATTAGTTTAGAATATGATATTACATATAATTCGAAGCTTTAGTGTTGATGTATACCTAGTGAAGAACATAATCTTTAAGTATAAAACTTGCATTCCCGGTCCATGATGAATTAGTAACAACGAATCCAGAACCATAACGTCTGTGGTCTCCCTCAAACACGGGACCCAGAGACAGAGAGGAAGGGAGGGGGTTTACATGATAATAAGGGGGGAAAATGATGATGTACAACATTTATTCAATAGCAACTGATTCCACCCTGTTCGTGGATGCTGCAGTTTTGAAATGAGGCTTAGAAGGGAAAACAAAAACAGAATTAGAAGAATTCGAAGGCTGATACGATGCTGAGTATCGCACTGAAGTCATGGAAAATCTGGGTAACTGTTGCATGCCTGAGGCAAGTGGGACAAGTTTGTAGCTGAGAATTTGCTCGGATTTCGGAAGAACATACACAGTGTCATTATGATATCCACATAATACAAAACTTTGTGAGTCTGCTAGTGAGTATTTGACTTCTTGTAGCAATGGTGTCTGGTTCAAAATTCTAATATAGTATGTGAAGGGATCTCCCGGGATGGCATAAGGGGGGCATTCCAAACTCACAATCAATGGTGGTAACTCCACATTCATATCTGGCAGCTTTTGTGTAGTCACAACCCAAGACAATGTTGGGGTAGAAGCAGATTGCTCTTCAGCTCCCAAGTCCCTCCTCCATCTAAAACACACAGTTGGTTTGAGCTTTGAAATGTTCAAATTGGAACTGACTGAGAATACCTTCTTGAACTCTTCCCCAGGAACAAGAAGTGCGGAGTTTGAAAGCTCCTCATTTCCATGTTGAATGGAACACGTCCTTTCAACGTCATCCTTTATTTTAAATTTATTTTGTCAAATAACGACGGTGGGGCCTCAAATCGGAGAGGAGCAGCGGCGGCTCGGAGCGGTGACGACGGCGGCAGAGATCAGAGACGGAAGAAGGTGGTCGATGAAGAAGAGCGAGACGCGAGCGAGATGCGAGCGAGAGAGAATGAGTGAGGGAACGAGCGAGAGAGAGACGGAGGAACGAGGGATTTAGAATTCCTCCACTTTTGGGATCATTTTAATTCCCTCACTTTTACACAAGAAAATTACTCCATTCAATTTCTGAGAATTTCAGAAATTCTCCCCCACTAATACCCAAACAGGGTATTTTGACATGAAGTATTTAAAATACCCTTAAAAAATACATTACTCCCGAAATTTCCCTCATCCAAACACACTCTCAGTGTTACACAAACATGGCCCTACAGATAACTGTGCCACATAAGCTAATTAAGTGTTTCCCTTCATTGAATGCCTCATAAGCTAATTAAGTAAAAAAAAAATTACATGTCAAAATATTCAAAGTTATTATGCCTCATAAGCTTTAGCCAAAGTCAGGATGTCAACAATTTACATTACCAATTGGACAGAATGACTTGATTTTCACATGCCATAATATTCAATGGCCAAAATCACTCATTTTAGACATCAAGAACCCAAATTATACAATTGTGATAGATGAGAGACCACAAGTAATTAAGCCTAAAATTTAGCAGTGTTAATTTTAAATTTATTTTGTCATTTATACATACATAGATAGACACATAATCAGAATCTCAAAATTAAAAATTTCCATACCTTCTCATCAAAAGCTCGTCTCACATTAGTGGAGAAAAATTCATTTCCACCAGTGCTTTACGAAATTCCAACACCAAAATCATCAAATACAAATTAGTTTAGAATATGATATTACATATAATTCGAAGCTTTAGTGTTGATGTATACCTAGTGAAGAACATAATCTTTAAGTATAAAACTTGCATTCCCGGTCCATGATGAATTAGTAACAACGAATCCAGAACCATAACGTCTGTGGTCTCCCTCAAACACGGGACCCAGAGACAGAGAGGAAGGGAGGGGGTTTACATGATAATAAGGGGGGAAAATGATTATGTACAACATTTATTCAATAGCAACTGATTCCACCCTGTTCGTGGATGCTGCAGTTTTGAAATGAGGCTTAGAAGGGAAAACAAAAACAGAATTAGAAGAATTCGAAGGCTGATACGATGCTGAGTATCGCACTGAAGTCATGGAAAATCTGGGTAACTGTTGCATGCCTGAGGCAAGTGGGACAAGTTTGTAGCTGAGAATTTGCTCGGATTTCGGAAGAACATACACAGTGTCATTATGATATCCACATAATACAAAACTTTGTGAGTCTGCTAGTGAGTATTTGACTTCTTGTAGCAATGGTGTCTGGTTCAAAATTCTAATATAGTATGTGAAGGGATCTCCCGGGATGGCATAAGGGGGGCATTCCAAACTCACAATCAATGGTGGTAACTCCACATTCATATCTGGCAGCTTTTGTGTAGTCACAACCCAAGACAATGTTGGGGTAGAAGCAGATTGCTCTTCAGCTCCCAAGTCCCTCCTCCATCTAAAACACACAGTTGGTTTGAGCTTTGAAATGTTCAAATTGGAACTGACTGAGAATACCTTCTTGAACTCTTCCCCAGGAACAAGAAGTGCGGAGTTTGAAAGCTCCTCATTTCCATGTTGAATGGAACACGTCCTTTCAACGTCATCCTTTATTTTAAATTTATTTTGTCAAATAACGACGGTGGGGCCTCAAATCGGAGAGGAGCAGCGGCGGCTCGGAGCGGTGACGACGGCGGCAGAGATCAGAGACGGAAGAAGGTGGTCGATGAAGAAGAGCGAGACGCGAGCGAGATGCGAGCGAGAGAGAATGAGTGAGGGAACGAGCGAGAGAGAGACGGAGGAACGAGGGATTTAGAATTCCTCCACTTTTGGGATCATTTTAATTCCCTCACTTTTACACAAGAAAATTACTCCATTCAATTTCTGAGAATTTCAGAAATTCTCCCCCACTAATACCCAAACAGGGTATTTTGACATGAAGTATTTAAAATACCCTTAAAAAATACATTACTCCCGAAATTTCCCTCATCCAAACACACTCTCAGTGTTACACAAACATGGCCCTACAGATAACTGTGCCACATAAGCTAATTAAGTGTTTCCCTTCATTGAATGCCTCATAAGCTAATTAAGTAAAAAAAAAATTACATGTCAAAATATTCAAAGTTATTATGCCTCATAAGCTTTAGCCAAAGTCAGGATGTCAACAATTTACATTACCAATTGGACAGAATGACTTGATTTTCACATGCCATAATATTCAATGGCCAAAATCACTCATTTTAGACATCAAGAACCCAAATTATACAATTGTGATAGATGAGAGACCACAAGTAATTAAGCCTAAAATTTAGCAGTGTTAATTTTAAATTTATTTTGTCATTTATACATACATAGATAGACACATAATCAGAATCTCAAAATTAAAAATTTCCATACCTTCTCATCAAAAGCTCGTCTCACATTAGTGGAGAAAAATTCATTTCCACCAGTGCTTTACGAAATTCCAACACCAAAATCATCAAATACAAATTAGTTTAGAATATGATATTACATATAATTCGAAGCTTTAGTGTTGATGTATACCTAGTGAAGAACATAATCTTTAAGTATAAAACTTGCATTCCCGGTCCATGATGAATTAGTAACAACGAATCCAGAACCATAACGTCTGTGGTCTCCCTCAAACACGGGACCCAGAGACAGAGAGGAAGGGAGGGGGTTTACATGATAATAAGGGGGGAAAATGATTATGTACAACATTTATTCAATAGCAACTGATTCCACCCTGTTCGTGGATGCTGCAGTTTTGAAATGAGGCTTAGAAGGGAAAACAAAAACAGAATTAGAAGAATTCGAAGGCTGATACGATGCTGAGTATCGCACTGAAGTCATGGAAAATCTGGGTAACTGTTGCATGCCTGAGGCAAGTGGGACAAGTTTGTAGCTGAGAATTTGCTCGGATTTCGGAAGAACATACACAGTGTCATTATGATATCCACATAATACAAAACTTTGTGAGTCTGCTAGTGAGTATTTGACTTCTTGTAGCAATGGTGTCTGGTTCAAAATTCTAATATAGTATGTGAAGGGATCTCCCGGGATGGCATAAGGGGGGCATTCCAAACTCACAATCAATGGTGGTAACTCCACATTCATATCTGGCAGCTTTTGTGTAGTCACAACCCAAGACAATGTTGGGGTAGAAGCAGATTGCTCTTCAGCTCCCAAGTCCCTCCTCCATCTAAAACACACAGTTGGTTTGAGCTTTGAAATGTTCAAATTGGAACTGACTGAGAATACCTTCTTGAACTCTTCCCCAGGAACAAGAAGTGCGGAGTTTGAAAGCTCCTCATTTCCATGTTGAATGGAACACGTCCTTTCAACGTCATCCTTTATTTTAAATTTATTTTGTCAAATAACGACGGTGGGGCCTCAAATCGGAGAGGAGCAGCGGCGGCTCGGAGCGGTGACGACGGCGGCAGAGATCAGAGACGGAAGAAGGTGGTCGATGAAGAAGAGCGAGACGCGAGCGAGATGCGAGCGAGAGAGAATGAGTGAGGGAACGAGCGAGAGAGAGACGGAGGAACGAGGGATTTAGAATTCCTCCACTTTTGGGATCATTTTAATTCCCTCACTTTTACACAAGAAAATTACTCCATTCAATTTCTGAGAATTTCAGAAATTCTCCCCCACTAATACCCAAACAGGGTATTTTGACATGAAGTATTTAAAATACCCTTAAAAAATACATTACTCCCGAAATTTCCCTCATCCAAACACACTCTCAGTGTTACACAAACATGGCCCTACAGATAACTGTGCCACATAAGCTAATTAAGTGTTTCCCTTCATTGAATGCCTCATAAGCTAATTAAGTAAAAAAAAAATTACATGTCAAAATATTCAAAGTTATTATGCCTCATAAGCTTTAGCCAAAGTCAGGATGTCAACAATTTACATTACCAATTGGACAGAATGACTTGATTTTCACATGCCATAATATTCAATGGCCAAAATCACTCATTTTAGACATCAAGAACCCAAATTATACAATTGTGATAGATGAGAGACCACAAGTAATTAAGCCTAAAATTTAGCAGTGTTAATTTTAAATTTATTTTGTCATTTATACATACATAGATAGACACATAATCAGAATCTCAAAATTAAAAATTTCCATACCTTCTCATCAAAAGCTCGTCTCACATTAGTGGAGAAAAATTCATTTCCACCAGTGCTTTACGAAATTCCAACACCAAAATCATCAAATACAAATTAGTTTAGAATATGATATTACATATAATTCGAAGCTTTAGTGTTGATGTATACCTAGTGAAGAACATAATCTTTAAGTATAAAACTTGCATTCCCGGTCCATGATGAATTAGTAACAACGAATCCAGAACCATAACGTCTGTGGTCTCCCTCAAACACGGGACCCAGAGACAGAGAGGAAGGGAGGGGGTTTACATGATAATAAGGGGGGAAAATGATTATGTACAACATTTATTCAATAGCAACTGATTCCACCCTGTTCGTGGATGCTGCAGTTTTGAAATGAGGCTTAGAAGGGAAAACAAAAACAGAATTAGAAGAATTCGAAGGCTGATACGATGCTGAGTATCGCACTGAAGTCATGGAAAATCTGGGTAACTGTTGCATGCCTGAGGCAAGTGGGACAAGTTTGTAGCTGAGAATTTGCTCGGATTTCGGAAGAACATACACAGTGTCATTATGATATCCACATAATACAAAACTTTGTGAGTCTGCTAGTGAGTATTTGACTTCTTGTAGCAATGGTGTCTGGTTCAAAATTCTAATATAGTATGTGAAGGGATCTCCCGGGATGGCATAAGGGGGGCATTCCAAACTCACAATCAATGGTGGTAACTCCACATTCATATCTGGCAGCTTTTGTGTAGTCACAACCCAAGACAATGTTGGGGTAGAAGCAGATTGCTCTTCAGCTCCCAAGTCCCTCCTCCATCTAAAACACACAGTTGGTTTGAGCTTTGAAATGTTCAAATTGGAACTGACTGAGAATACCTTCTTGAACTCTTCCCCAGGAACAAGAAGTGCGGAGTTTGAAAGCTCCTCATTTCCATGTTGAATGGAACACGTCCTTTCAACGTCATCCTTTATTTTAAATTTATTTTGTCAAATAACGACGGTGGGGCCTCAAATCGGAGAGGAGCAGCGGCGGCTCGGAGCGGTGACGACGGCGGCAGAGATCAGAGACGGAAGAAGGTGGTCGATGAAGAAGAGCGAGACGCGAGCGAGATGCGAGCGAGAGAGAATGAGTGAGGGAACGAGCGAGAGAGAGACGGAGGAACGAGGGATTTAGAATTCCTCCACTTTTGGGATCATTTTAATTCCCTCACTTTTACACAAGAAAATTACTCCATTCAATTTCTGAGAATTTCAGAAATTCTCCCCCACTAATACCCAAACAGGGTATTTTGACATGAAGTATTTAAAATACCCTTAAAAAATACATTACTCCCGAAATTTCCCTCATCCAAACACACTCTCAGTGTTACACAAACATGGCCCTACAGATAACTGTGCCACATAAGCTAATTAAGTGTTTCCCTTCATTGAATGCCTCATAAGCTAATTAAGTAAAAAAAAAATTACATGTCAAAATATTCAAAGTTATTATGCCTCATAAGCTTTAGCCAAAGTCAGGATGTCAACAATTTACATTACCAATTGGACAGAATGACTTGATTTTCACATGCCATAATATTCAATGGCCAAAATCACTCATTTTAGACATCAAGAACCCAAATTATACAATTGTGATAGATGAGAGACCACAAGTAATTAAGCCTAAAATTTAGCAGTGTTAATTTTAAATTTATTTTGTCATTTATACATACATAGATAGACACATAATCAGAATCTCAAAATTAAAAATTTCCATACCTTCTCATCAAAAGCTCGTCTCACATTAGTGGAGAAAAATTCATTTCCACCAGTGCTTTACGAAATTCCAACACCAAAATCATCAAATACAAATTAGTTTAGAATATGATATTACATATAATTCGAAGCTTTAGTGTTGATGTATACCTAGTGAAGAACATAATCTTTAAGTATAAAACTTGCATTCCCGGTCCATGATGAATTAGTAACAACGAATCCAGAACCATAACGTCTGTGGTCTCCCTCAAACACGGGACCCAGAGACAGAGAGGAAGGGAGGGGGTTTACATGATAATAAGGGGGGAAAATGATTATGTACAACATTTATTCAATAGCAACTGATTCCACCCTGTTCGTGGATGCTGCAGTTTTGAAATGAGGCTTAGAAGGGAAAACAAAAACAGAATTAGAAGAATTCGAAGGCTGATACGATGCTGAGTATCGCACTGAAGTCATGGAAAATCTGGGTAACTGTTGCATGCCTGAGGCAAGTGGGACAAGTTTGTAGCTGAGAATTTGCTCGGATTTCGGAAGAACATACACAGTGTCATTATGATATCCACATAATACAAAACTTTGTGAGTCTGCTAGTGAGTATTTGACTTCTTGTAGCAATGGTGTCTGGTTCAAAATTCTAATATAGTATGTGAAGGGATCTCCCAGGATGGCATAAGGGGGGCATTCCAAACTCACAATCAATGGTGGTAACTCCACATTCATATCTGGCAGCTTTTGTGTAGTCACAACCCAAGACAATGTTGGGGTAGAAGCAGATTGCTCTTCAGCTCCCAAGTCCCTCCTCCATCTAAAACACACAGTTGGTTTGAGCTTTGAAATGTTCAAATTGGAACTGACTGAGAATACCTTCTTGAACTCTTCCCCAGGAACAAGAAGTGCGGAGTTTGAAAGCTCCTCATTTCCATGTTGAATGGAACACGTCCTTTCAACGTCATCCTTTATTTTAAATTTATTTTGTCAAATAACGACGGTGGGGCCTCAAATCGGAGAGGAGCAGCGGCGGCTCGGAGCGGTGACGACGGCGGCAGAGATCAGAGACGGAAGAAGGTGGTCGATGAAGAAGAGCGAGACGCGAGCGAGATGCGAGCGAGAGAGAATGAGTGAGGGAACGAGCGAGAGAGAGACGGAGGAACGAGGGATTTAGAATTCCTCCACTTTTGGGATCATTTTAATTCCCTCACTTTTACACAAGAAAATTACTCCATTCAATTTCTGAGAATTTCAGAAATTCTCCCCCACTAATACCCAAACAGGGTATTTTGACATGAAGTATTTAAAATACCCTTAAAAAATACATTACTCCCGAAATTTCCCTCATCCAAACACACTCTCAGTGTTACACAAACATGGCCCTACAGATAACTGTGCCACATAAGCTAATTAAGTGTTTCCCTTCATTGAATGCCTCATAAGCTAATTAAGTAAAAAAAAAATTACATGTCAAAATATTCAAAGTTATTATGCCTCATAAGCTTTAGCCAAAGTCAGGATGTCAACAATTTACATTACCAATTGGACAGAATGACTTGATTTTCACATGCCATAATATTCAATGGCCAAAATCACTCATTTTAGACATCAAGAACCCAAATTATACAATTGTGATAGATGAGAGACCACAAGTAATTAAGCCTAAAATTTAGCAGTGTTAATTTTAAATTTATTTTGTCATTTATACATACATAGATAGACACATAATCAGAATCTCAAAATTAAAAATTTCCATACCTTCTCATCAAAAGCTCGTCTCACATTAGTGGAGAAAAATTCATTTCCACCAGTGCTTTACGAAATTCCAACACCAAAATCATCAAATACAAATTAGTTTAGAATATGATATTACATATAATTCGAAGCTTTAGTGTTGATGTATACCTAGTGAAGAACATAATCTTTAAGTATAAAACTTGCATTCCCGGTCCATGATGAATTAGTAACAACGAATCCAGAACCATAACGTCTGTGGTCTCCCTCAAACACGGGACCCAGAGACAGAGAGGAAGGGAGGGGGTTTACATGATAATAAGGGGGGAAAATGATGATGTACAACATTTATTCAATAGCAACTGATTCCACCCTGTTCGTGGATGCTGCAGTTTTGAAATGAGGCTTAGAAGGGAAAACAAAAACAGAATTAGAAGAATTCGAAGGCTGATACGATGCTGAGTATCGCACTGAAGTCATGGAAAATCTGGGTAACTGTTGCATGCCTGAGGCAAGTGGGACAAGTTTGTAGCTGAGAATTTGCTCGGATTTCGGAAGAACATACACAGTGTCATTATGATATCCACATAATACAAAACTTTGTGAGTCTGCTAGTGAGTATTTGACTTCTTGTAGCAATGGTGTCTGGTTCAAAATTCTAATATAGTATGTGAAGGGATCTCCCAGGATGGCATAAGGGGGGCATTCCAAACTCACAATCAATGGTGGTAACTCCACATTCATATCTGGCAGCTTTTGTGTAGTCACAACCCAAGACAATGTTGGGGTAGAAGCAGATTGCTCTTCAGCTCCCAAGTCCCTCCTCCATCTAAAACACACAGTTGGTTTGAGCTTTGAAATGTTCAAATTGGAACTGACTGAGAATACCTTCTTGAACTCTTCCCCAGGAACAAGAAGTGCGGAGTTTGAAAGCTCCTCATTTCCATGTTGAATGGAACACGTCCTTTCAACGTCATCCTTTATTTTAAATTTATTTTGTCAAATAACGACGGTGGGGCCTCAAATCGGAGAGGAGCAGCGGCGGCTCGGAGCGGTGACGACGGCGGCAGAGATCAGAGACGGAAGAAGGTGGTCGATGAAGAAGAGCGAGACGCGAGCGAGATGCGAGCGAGAGAGAATGAGTGAGGGAACGAGCGAGAGAGAGACGGAGGAACGAGGGATTTAGAATTCCTCCACTTTTGGGATCATTTTAATTCCCTCACTTTTACACAAGAAAATTACTCCATTCAATTTCTGAGAATTTCAGAAATTCTCCCCCACTAATACCCAAACAGGGTATTTTGACATGAAGTATTTAAAATACCCTTAAAAAATACATTACTCCCGAAATTTCCCTCATCCAAACACACTCTCAGTGTTACACAAACATGGCCCTACAGATAACTGTGCCACATAAGCTAATTAAGTGTTTCCCTTCATTGAATGCCTCATAAGCTAATTAAGTAAAAAAAAATTACATGTCAAAATATTCAAAGTTATTATGCCTCATAAGCTTTAGCCAAAGTCAGGATGTCAACAATTTACATTACCAATTGGACAGAATGACTTGATTTTCACATGCCATAATATTCAATGGCCAAAATCACTCATTTTAGACATCAAGAACCCAAATTATACAATTGTGATAGATGAGAGACCACAAGTAATTAAGCCTAAAATTTAGCAGTGTTAATTTTAAATTTATTTTGTCATTTATACATACATAGATAGACACATAATCAGAATCTCAAAATTAAAAATTTCCATACCTTCTCATCAAAAGCTCGTCTCACAGAGTGGGAGGCGCTTCTCGACCGCAAGGCCAAGGGCCGCGCCGCAGCCGACAAGGATAAAGGTACCAAGTTCGCTCAAACTGTAGCTCTGGGTTATTTTCGCTGGGTTTGGGGTTTGGGGTTGCTGCTGTTGGGAGGGAGAGGGGTTTGGGGTTGTTGCAGTTGGGTTTGGGATTTGGTGTTTTGATTCTGGATTTTCAGATGAAAAGATGAAGATGAAGATATGAAGATGAAGAACATTCTGGGTTTTGGGTGCTGTTGGGAGGGAGAGGTGTTTTGATTCTGGGTTTAGGATTTGGTGTTTTTAATTTAGAAGTTAAGTTTGTTTAGTTAATTTACAAATTAAGTTTGTTAAAGAGAATTAATTTTTTTAATTTTTACTTTTTTATTATTTATTTATTTTATTTTAATTATTAATTATACATTTGTCATTAAAACTAAATTAAACATGACGTGGATAAATCCACGTCAGCATTGACCTGCCACTCAGCACTCTCGCCGGAGCTCCGGGCTCCGGCGAGGACCAATTTCAAATTGTGTGCAAACAGAGGGACCTTTTGCTAAGAATTTTCCGGGGAGGGACCTACCTCAGACGGCGACCCAAACACAGGGACCAATAGGGACCAATATGATGACAATCCCTAAACTAATTATGATGAAAACGAAACTGTCTAAAAGATATCACCAAGGCATTTATTGTCCACTTCTACTTCTTTCAAATAAAGGTCATACAGATTCCATTTTGAATACTGTTATAGGGAACCAACTTTCTCAAAAATGTCAATATGATGGTAAGCATCATTATTCCAATAATGCTATCATGTGTGAATTTTACTTTTGGATCATTTATTATAATACAAAGAAAGTTTCAGACTACAACTGGAATCTCAATGACTGAAAGCTATTTTGGTGAAAACTAATACAAATGGTTAAGTCATATGCGGATATGCCTTTCTCAACATGTGAGCAAGATAGATAGTTAAAGAAAGGTGCTCACTTGGTAGTTATAAGCTTTTTCATAAAAAATAATAACACTAGCTTTTATTGGATAATTTTATTAATCACAATATTAATTTGAACTTTAAAGTAGATTCTAATAAACTAATTATGATGAAAATGAAACTGTCTAAAGGATATCATCAAGGCATTTATTGTCCACTTCTACTTCTTCCAAATAAAGGTCATACAGATTCCATTTTGAATACTGTTATAGGGAACCAACTTTCTCAAAAATGTCAATATGATGATTAGCATCCTTATTCCAATAATGCTATCATGCATGAATTTTACTTTTGGATCATTTATTATAATACAAAGAAACTTTCAGACTACAATTGGAATCTCAATGACTGAGAGCTATTTTGGTGAAAACTAATAAAAATGGTTAAGTCATATGCCTTTCTCAACATGTGAGCAAGCTAGATAGTTAAAGAAAGGTGCTCACTTGGTAGTAATAAGCAGGATAATATTCCCACTCAGTCAGAGGTTTGGATGAAGAGCCTAGAATAACAGGCAAAAGGCTTTGAGTGGTTTTTGAACTTGTCTCCAACAGCTCACCAAATACCAAGCCTTTTATATGTATTCTGGGGAATTGTCTACTAATTCACTCCAAGTGAAGAAATGTTGCTTCTGGGGCACCAACAAGCCTTTTATATGTATTCTTGTGTTGGCGGAACCACGTCACTGCTTCTGTAACCTTTCCACTATGCAGTAACAATGTTGATATCTTGAAATGCAATTGTTCGGAAATAGATTTTATCTCAACTAAGCGTTGTACTGGTGGTAACCTTGTTGTCACTCCAACAATCTGTAGTGTCATGAACAGAAAATGCATGTGAAAAAATTAAACATACAAAAGTTTGAGCACATGCAACTCTATTCAATCACTGGAAATCATAGGTGAGACAGTACATTAGAATTTTCCAGAGTCTAAAAGAATTAAGGCTAATAGAAATAGAGTCCCCATGTTTACCATATGTACAAAATCATTTGCTACAGATGCTCTTAGAGGATGTGAAAAAATGCCCCTCATAACTCAAGGCTCTGACTACTGAGAGCAGAATACTGGGCATGATGATAAGTTTTTCATATATTAATTGACTTAACCAACAGACAGAGGGGTTACGCATTACACTAATAATAGAATCTGCACTCTAGCCTCTAGACAGGGATATATAATAAATTATGAATAGAACAGAAAAATTTATAAATATTTACACGCACCTCTCGCAGTGTGTGATAGGCCTCCTCATAAAATTTCAATGCTTCAGCCCAGTCACATCGAAATTCTGCATATACAGCAACCTAGCAATTCATGGCATCTAGATAAATAAAGCAAAATTATTCTGATAAAAATATAAACCATACACACTTGCAAAAGCTCACACGTGAATAAACTGCTTAAGAAACTGGCACCAGCCATCACAGAGCACGACCAATCTAATTCAAGTCTCTACAACTAATTTCCGCTTTTAACAAAAACAACTAATTCTTAAAATGACTAGAAATTAGATGATGCACCTGTTCTGGAACTAACAACACCACAGAAAATTAAGAAACAGCATAGAACTACATTGAACCTCAGTTGATTGGCACAACAATAAACCAAAAAAAGAAGAAAGGATCCGTACTTTGAAGCAGTAACGAACAATCAATTCAACAGAGCTGACATTCTTCTTCTCAATCCGCTGCTTAACCCTCCTTCCTTCTTCCCTGTAATACGCACCGGCTAATTCCGAAAACGTATTTGCAAGCCTGAACCCAAAAACAAAAAACGTGAACAATGTTGCTGTGTTGCAGGCAAAAATAAATACATACAAATTTCCAGTAAAACAGTACTTGCCTGTTAAGAGAGAGTTGAAGCTCAGAGTCGTCATTGGGATTCAATACAACCACATACTTAGCTTCTACTTCTGCTCGCTTCCGTAACGCAATCATTTTATCTTCACTGATCTCATCTGCAACCAAAACCCTCAAACACATAACCACCGCGCATTTGCATTCAATTCAACTATCAATTGCAGCAACAACAAAAAATCAAAAAAAGAACATTTCAAGGTAATAAGCTAACCTTGTGGATTGGTGTGGATGACAACAACAACTAACTTGATGTTCCTAGCACGAATCACAGACCTACAAGCACGAAACGCAGCATCGTTGAATGGAATTGAAGAGAGAGAGAGAGAGAGAGGGGGGGGAAGGGGTGGTTACTTGATGGAATCGAGATCGGAGCAGAGTTGTTGCCAGAGAGCGGGGTCGGCGAGGAGGAGGTGAGAGGGGAAGAGAGCGGCGAGGACGGCGGGGACCTTGGTGCGGTGTTTGAGGAACCAATCGCGCTTCAAGATGCCGAAGGGGGAGGAGGGGGAGGGAGGGAGCGGTGCCGTGGCGGCGGCGTTGTTTTCGGGATCGTTCTTCTTCTTGAAGAGGTGGATTTTGGAGAGATCGGGGAGGGCGAGGGTGTTGATGGGAGGCTGCTGGGAGAGGAGGTAGGTGGAGATGAGAGGGTGGAGGTCGGGGCAACCCACCAAGGAGACCAGTGTCACCGGCGGAGTGCGTAACTCTTCCGGGTACTCTTCCATTGTTCTTTTTGCTTCCTTCAGATCGGATCCGACGCGGTGAACAAGTGAAGGAAACCCAACCAACGAAACACAGTACAGCACACCACAGCACTGCAGCAACTTCTTCCAACACTAGCCAAGTGCGACCAATTTTACATTTTTTTAAATAACTTTTTGGTCCCCGTAATATATCCATTTCCGAATTTAGTCATTGTAATTTTTTTCTGTATCTAAAATTTTTATTTTTATTTTTGTTCATACCTATGGGCTATGTTTTTCATCCAAACAAATAGAAGTTAAAGTCAATTGTACATGTGAATTTTTTTTTTGTTTTTCATCCCTTCTAAATTAGTAATTTCATTATTAGTTCCTCACATTAGTTTTACTATCATGTCATCAATCATCTCTCCCACCTCTCTCCCCTCCCCTCCCACCCCCACCTCCGCCCTTCCTCTATCACCTTCACCTCCCCACATTGTTGTCATCCTCCTACCAACTCCTCCCTTTTTGTGAAGAAGGTCTTGCTCCTGACCCTGGCTGTGGTTTTGATGACGACAAACTCATCAACAAAAAGAAGAAAAGAAGACTTCAAAGAATCAAGCACTCAAGTCCATCAAATAAGTCTAGAAGTCTTAGTATTAGGTGAGTTATGCTTCCAAAGGTTTATTAAAGCATAAAGGCTCTTAAAACACCTAATCTAATCAAGCTAAGTGTTTTCATAACTTAAAAGAAGTAGAAAACCTTAAGCAAGTCTCAAAGATCAAGTTTCCGGAAAATGGGCTTCTGTGTAATCGATTACACCTAGGCAAGTAATCGATTACTCATGTCTTGTAATCGATTACATGTTTGAAATTCAAATTCAAACTGAAACGGTCACTTGTGTAATCGATTACACTAAGTATGGTAATCGATTACCAAAACGAAAAAGTGCATCTTTTCATGAACCATTGTGTCCCAAACCTTTTGAAAAGGGTTGTGATGGTTCAAGGACGTTTCCCTTGCCTATATAAAGACCATTTGAGTCCAGAACACACACAACACACAACACACACATAACATACACATTACACATGAGAAAATCACATTAGGCCAAAGCTTTGTCAATATTAGTTCATCTTTTAGAACTTAAATCTTTTGGAGCCTAAATTTTGAGTTCATGATCTTCATGTTTACAAGAACACTTTAGTTGTTCATATCTTGAAGAACTCAGAATTGTATTATGCTTAAAAGCCTTAAAGCATAATTTCTCATGTTCAATCCAATTGTGTGTTAAAGGATTGAAACAGCCAATTGTAATATCTTCTTCATCTCTTTCTGTAAGATTGAGTTCTTCACCGTGGTATTCGGTGAAAGGTTGTTGTCACTGAAAGTGGTTTGCTTTCAGGGTTTCGATTGAAGACAAGATTGTCTTCAAGGTCTGAGGGTGGTTTGCCTTCAGGAACTGAAAGTGGTTTGCTTTCAGGGTCTGTTGAAAGTGGTTTGCTTTCACAGGATATTGGTAGAAGTTCTTGGGGTCCTTGGGTTAGGAACTTGTAAGAAATTCTTATCAATAGTGATAAAATCCTCAAGGGGTTTTCTTGAGGGACTGGACGTAGCCTTCGGTGGATTGAAGGTGAACCAGGATAAAATCTTGTGTATGATTCTCTTCATCCTTCACATTTACTTTCAAGTATCGTTTATATCCGCTGCAATCACAACGATCATTTCGTGATCATCATAAACTTGAAAGTAACAATTTCAATAAGGCGAAAATTGGGGCAACACTGATTCACCCCCCCTCTCAGGTTGTTATCTGTTCTAACAATTGGTATCAAAGCGGAAGTTTAGGTAAGTTATTCCTAAGATCCGGGAAAAAATGGCATCCTCTTCCAATCATGGAACAAGTGAAGGACATAACATAAACAGGCCACCATTCTTCAATGGAGAACACTATGACTTCTAGAAAATCAAGATGAAGATATTCATAAAGTCATTAGACGCAGGAATATGGAAAGCCATTGAAGAAGGTCCCTTTGTGCCTGTAACAACAGATGAAGAAGGAACTTCACAACCAAAATCAGAAAGTACTTGGAGTGAAGAAGAAAAGAAGAAGGTTCAACATGATCTCAAAGGAATGAACATTCTGACATCTGCCCTTGGCATGGATGAATTTTTCAGAGTATCAACGTGCACTTCATCAAAAGAAATATGGGATACGTTGATGGTGACTCATGAAGGAACAGATGAAGTCAAGAGATCAAAGATCAATACTTTATCTCAGGAGTATGAAATGTTCAGAATGCTTCCAGGAGAAAAGGTATTAGACATGCAAAAACGATTCACTCATTTGATTAATCATGCTCTTGGAAAACAATTTTCAAACAGTGACTTGAACATGAAAGTTCTAAGATCACTTACAAGAGTATGGCAACCAAAAGTTACAGCCATCTCTGAGAAGAAGAGTTTATCAAATATGACTCTCGCAACTCTCTTTGGAAAACTCCAAGAACATGAGTTGGAATTGAATCGTTTAGAAGAGCATGAACAACATGAGAAGAAGTATCGATCAATTTCCCTAAAAGCAAAAGAAAGCATCAAAGAAGATTATGATGCAGACTCTGAAGAAGAAGACAATGGAAATCTGAATCTTCTAGTAAAGAACTTTGGAAAGTTTCTTAAAAAGAAAAACGTTAAATTTAACAACAATAGAGTCTTCCAAAGGAACAATGAGTCTTCTTCATCTCAAAAGATTACATGTTTCGAGTGTGGCAAACCGGGACATTTCAAGTCAGATTGTCCAAATCTTCAGAAGAAGAAACATGGTCTAAGAGAGAAATTCGAGAAAAAGGATCAACCTACTCGAAGAGCATATTTGGCTTGGGATGATAATGAAGTAAGTTTATCATCAGATTCTGACAAAGAAGAAGCACAAGTTGCCTTGATGGCCTCACATGATTCAGATGTTGAAGATTCCCAGGTGTGTATGAAAGCAGCAAAGGATTTATGGTATCTTGATAGTGGCTACTCATCACACATGACAGGAGACAAAACCAAGTTTTCTTTTCTTATACCTAGGGAAAAAGGTTTCGTCACATATGGTAACAATCAAAAGGGAAAAATACTCGGTATTGGAAGAATAGGCACACCCCCTCAAACAGTCATCGATAAAGTTCTTTACGTTGATGGTTTGATGCATAATCTTCTGAGTATTAGTCAACTATGTGATAAAGGTTTGAAAGTTGGTTTTGTTAATGATATATGTGTTGTGAAAGATGTGAAAACTAAAGAAATTAAGTTTTCTGGGTATAAAGTAAATAAAGTCTTCATGATCTCCTTGGAAGAAATTCCACAAAATGTGAGATGCCTTTTGGCCAAGAATAGTAGTGATTCATGGCTATGGCATAGAAGACTTGCTCATATTCACATAGATCATTTAAACAAACTAGTCAAGCATGATCTAGTTGTTGGGTTTCCAAAGATAAAATTCGAGAAAGACAAGCTTTGTGATGCATGTCAAAAAGGGAAGCAAACCAGAACATCCTTCAAACCAAAGAACATAGTTTCGACCTCAAGGCCCCTTCAATTGTTACATATGGATTTGTTTGGACCATCTAGAACTAAAAGCCTCGGAGGTAATTTCTATGCACTTGTTATTGTTGATGATTTCTCTAGATTTACATGGACTTTATTTCTTCCTCATAAGAATGAAGCCTTCAATGCATTCAAAAGATATGCAAGGCTTGTTCAAAATGAGAAGTCTTTAAAGATCTCTTCTATAAGAAGTGATCATGGTGGAGAATTTCAGAATCAACAATTCCAAGAACTATGTGATGAAAATGGAATATCACATAATTTCTCTACTCCGAGAACACCACAACAGAATGGTGTAGTAGAAAGGAAGAATAGATTACTTGAGGAATTAGCAAGAACCATGCTGAGTGAATCAAGTCTCCCTAAATATTTATGGGCTGATGCTGTAAGTACTGCTTGCTATGTTTCCAATAGAGTTCTTATTAGACCTATTCTTAAGAAAACTCCCTATGAACTCTACAAAGGAAGGAAACCAAATATCTCTCATCTACATGCTTTTGGATCAAAATGCTTTGTCTTGAATAATGGAAAGGAAAACCTTGGAAAGTTTGATGAAAAATCTGATGAAGGTATATTCCTTGGTTATTCTCTAACAAGCAAAGCATATAGAGTCTTTAACAAGAAAACTCTATCTGTGGAAGAATCCATACATGTTTCTTTTGATGAATCTAAATCTTCAATAGAAGATAAAGTCAATCTTCCAGATAATGAAGAAGATGATATCACTATATATGAAGATTCTCAAAAGGATGGAGATCAGAATCCAATACAAGAAGAGCACATTGAAAGTAATACTTATCAACTTCCAAAAGAATGGAGAACCCATAGGGATCATCCAGTTGATAATATTATTGGTGATATTTCTAGAGGCGTTTCTACAAGGCTACGCTTAAATGATTCAATTTTGAATATGGCCTTCGTCTCTCAGATAGAACCATCAAAAGTGAATGATGCTCTAGAAGATGAATATTGGATTGTAGCAATGCAAGAAGAACTAAACCAATTTGAAAGGAATCAAGTTTGGGAACTTGTCCCTAAGCCTAGTGATAAACATGTTATTGGAACAAAGTGGGTATTTAGGAATAAGTTAGATGAAAATGGTATTATAGTTAGGAACAAAGCAAGATTAGTTGCTCAAGGATATAATCAAGAAGAAGGTATAGATTTTGATGAAACTTATGCACCAGTAGCAAGGTTGGAAGCCATAAGACTATTATTGGCGTATGCTTGTTCTTTAAATTTCCCATTATATCAAATGGACGTCAAAAGTGCTTTCCTGAACGGATACATTCAAGAAGAAGTCTATGTGAAGCAACCTCCAGGATTTGAAGATCCAAAGTTTCCTTCACATGTCTTCAGATTAAAGAAGGCACTCTATGGTCTTAATCAAGCCCCCCGTGCATGGTATGATAGATTAAGTACTTTCCTTTGTGATAAAGGATTTCAAAAGGGTAAGGCTGATACAACCTTGTTCATCAAAAGAACCAAAGGTAATACCATATTAGTTCAAATTTATGTTGATGATATTATCTTTGGTGCAACTAACGAATCTCTTTGTAAGGATTTCTCTAACATGATGCAAGAAGAATTTGAGATATCCATGATGGGACAATTAAACTTCTTTCTTGGTTTGCAAATCAAGCAATCAAGCGATGGAATATTCATCAACCAATCAAAGTTTTGCAAGGAATTATTAAAGAAATATGATTTGGATGATTGCAAAGCCATAGCCACACCAATGGGGTCTAATACATATTTAGATCAAGATGAATCCGGCAATCAAGTTGATATTACCAAATATAGAGGTATGATCGGATCTCTTCTATACTTATCTGCAAGTAGACCTGATATTATGTTTAGTGTGTGTCTATGTGCTAGATATCAAGCATCTCCTAGGGAATCACATTTGAGTTATGTTAAACGCATTTTCAAATATTTGAAAGGAACTACAAATGTTGGATTGTGGTATCCCAAAGGAAGTGTTTGTGATTTGATTGGATATTCTGATTCTGATTATGCTGGTTGTAAAACTGAAAGAAAAAGTACAAGTGGTACTTGTCACTTGTTAGGAAATGCTCTTGTTTCATGGTCTTGTAAGAAACAAGCATGTGTTGCTCTAAGTACTGCAGAAGCAGAATACATTGCTGTAGGAAGTTGTTGTGCACAAACTCTATGGCTCAAACAACAACTTAAAGATTATGGCTTAGAGCTGGGCTGCATTCCAATCAAATGTGACAACACAAGTACCATTAATCTCACTAAAAACTCTATCATGCATTCTCGAACTAAGCATATTGATATACGACATCATTTTCTTCGAGATCATGTTATGAGGAAAGATATTGAGATTTCATTTGTGGATACACATAATCAGTTAGCAGATATCTTTACTAAGCCTCTTCCTAAGGAATCATTTTTCAAGATAAGAAGAGAATTAGGTATATTAGAAGAGAATGACATTTAAGGTAACATGTTATTTGCATAAACTTTATGATAATTATATGTTCATATGCATTATGTGCTTAAGTGTTTATATGAAAATGTATTACATAGGATTCTAGAGCCTAGAACTTATAAAAGTGTCCTAGTAATCGATTACTATAGGTCTTGTAATCGATTATCCATGTTCTAAGTCCTCGTGCCTGATGGAACTATCTGAGTAATCGATTATCCCAACTGCCATAATCGATTACATATTCAAAATTTGAATATTTTTTCAAATTTGAAACTGCCGTAATCGATTACCCTAACTGTTGTAATCGATTACACACACGATTTTCTCTATAAAATCAGCATTTGTCTTCTGCTTTTTGCCTACCTTCCTACATATACAATCCTTCTTCTTCTAAGTCTTGTTTCGCCATGGGGTCTCTTCCACGTCCTTCAAATGTCTCTTCTCCAATCTATGTTCCTCGAAGGGAATCCTCCACAGATCCTTTGGTGTTGTCTCGCTATCGCATTGATGTTCAAACCAATGCTGCATCGGCTGGGTTATCTCCATTTTATACCATTCCTTCAAATTTCTCACAAGAAACCAAGGTTATCCTCGAACGAATGGACATCCTGTCTCTTCGTATCTCTCAGAAGTTGGGCCAACTGGAGGATACCATTCGGTCTCGCTTCATACTTGTGGAAAATCGCATAGAGGCCGTGCACTCCTTCATGCGTAAGGAAATTGAGAGCCTTCAGAACCTTGACCCTTCTGAGAACTCTGAGGATTCTAGTCAAGCCTAAGTTCTGAAGTCTTGTGTCTCCATATAGTTATCTACTTACTATTAGGATTTCCCTATTTTCGCAAAATGGCTCTATCTATTGTTGTAATCCCTCTACTACATATGTTTGCTATGTTTTACTATGTATAACTTATGTATTTGCTCCTTTTTATATATATAAGTGCTGGTTATTCATGTTTTACACGTTTACCCCTACCCCCAATGCTTTATATTGCAATATATACTTGTGTGTATGCCTGTACATTTTTTGCCTTTTCTTCTTTTTGATGAAGTCAAAAGGGGGAGAAAGGTTCTGTGCTCTTAAAGATCATATGCAGGAATTCAACAAGTACATTAGAAAGGGGGAGAAATATCAGAAATACTAGATTCCATCAAATAGGGGGAGTTAAGCATCAAGAATGCATATATGATTTTCAAGTATCAAGAATGTGTTTGCCATCATCAAAAATGGGGAGATTGTGAAGAAGGTCTTTCTCCTGACCCTGGCTGTGGTTTTGATGACGACAAACTCATCAACAAAAAGAAGAAAAGAAGACTTCAAAGAATCAAGCACTCAAGTCCATCAAATAAGTCTAGAAGTCTTAGTATTAGGTGATTTATGCTTCCAAAGTTTTATTAAAGCATAAAGGCTCTTAAAACACCTAATCTAATCAAGCTAAGTGTTTTCATAACTTAAAAGAAGTAGAAAACCTTAAGCAAGTCTCAAAGATCAAGTTTCTGGAAAATGGGCTTCTGTGTAATCGATTACACCATTATGGTAATCGATTACACCTAGGCAAGTAATCGATTACTCATGTCTTGTAATCGATTACATGTTTGAAATTCAAATTCAAACTGAAACGGTCACTTGTGTAATCGATTACACTAAGTATGGTAATCGATTACCAAAACGAAAAAGTGCATCTTTTCATGAACCATTGTGTCCCAAACCTTTTGAAAAGGGTTGTGATGGTTCAAGGACGTTTCCCTTGCCTATATAAAGACCATTTGAGTCCAGAACACACACAACACACAACACACACATAACATACACATTACACATGAGAAAATCACATTAGGCCAAAGCTTTGTCAATATTAGTTCATCTTTTAGAACTTAAATCTTTTGGAGCCTAAATTCTGAGTTCATGATCTTCATGTTTACAAGAACACTTTAGTTGTTCATATCTTGAAGAACTCAGAATTGTATTATGCTTAAAAGCCTTAAAGCATAATTTCTCATGTTCAATCCAATTGTGTGTTAAAGGATTGAAACAGCCAATTGTAATATCTTCTTCATCTCTTTCTGTAAGATTGAGTTCTTCACCGACGTATTCGGTGAAAGGTTGTTGTCACTGAAAGTGGTTTGCTTTCAGGGTTTCGATTGAAGACAAGATTGTCTTCAAGGTCTGAGGGTGGTTTGCCTTCAGGAACTGAAAGTGGTTTGCTTTCAGGGTCTGTTGAAAGTGGTTTGCTTTCACAGGATATTGGTAGAAGTTCTTGGGGTCCTTGGGTTAGGAACTTGTAAGAAATTCTTATCAATAGTGAAAAAATCCTCAAGGGGTTTTCTTGAGGGACTGGACGTAGCCTTCGGTGGATTGAAGGTGAACCAGGATAAAGTCTTGTGTATGATTCTCTTCATCCTTCACATTTACTTTCAAGTATCGTTTATATCCGCTGCAATCACAACGATCATTTCGTGATCATCATAAACTTGAAAGTAACAATTTCAATAAGGCGAAAATTGGGGCAACACTGATTCACCCCCCCTCTCAGGTTGCTATCTGTTCTAACACTTTTCCCCAACCCCCACCTTTCCTTTTTCCCTTTCTCATCTTTCACCTCATAACTAGAGCATATTTCCAGAACCTTACACATTCAAAACCAAGAAAAACCCAAAAATCATCCCCCACCTCCTTTTCCACCTATCGCTGCCTCCTCATCCCCCAACTTTCTTCCCCACCCACTGTCTTCTCCTCCACCTTCTTCTACCCCTAGTGTTTCCCATCTCTCCACCTCATTCTCCCTCACCCACAACCTTCTCCCCCTAAACTTCCCCTTCCCCTATCTCCTTCTCCCTCACCCACCACTGATAACTCGGGGGTTTATTGATGTTTTAAGAGTCTTTTCATCTGTGTTTTGCATTTGTGGAGTCGCATATAGTGTTTTAACCTTAGGTTTCATGCATCTTTTGCATTTGTATGTTATTTTAGCACTTAGTTATTTTTCTAGTCGTTTTAGTGGTTTTTAAGCTAATTTGAGTCTAGTTGAGTCATAGTGGTTTTTGGGTCAAAGTCTTGTTAGGTGCTAATGATATGTTGACCCCTCTTGGAGTTTGATCTATGAATTGCAGCTTAAACAGGTGAAGTTGTGGTACAATTGGAGCAAATTGAATGCCAGGCATCCATCGCAGCTACGACGAGACCTACTGTCCTGAAGCTCTTATTGTTGCTGCGATATCTTATATCGCTGTTGCAATATCTTATATCGTTGCAGCGTTAACACCTTAATATTGTTGCAACGATGGTTATGACCGCTGCTGCGATGGGCTGCATTTTGACGGGAAGGTGATTTTGGTGTACCGCAGCTGCGATGATATTGGTACCGCAGTTGCGATACGAAGAGGATTATAAATATTATGTTAAGGCCGAGGCAAAAGACACTGGATTTTAGAGAGAGATTTTGGAGAACCAAGGGAACAGAATTCCCAACCATAGGCCTTCTCACTTCGCCCATGATGGCGTGAGACGTGAGAATGCCCTTGGAGGTTGATATGACACTACACTACGCGAACCTCATGTGTCAGGGTGTAATACGCCTAGTGCAATTCTCAATGGCCATGAGAACCCAAGCAAAAGTCTCAATGAGCAAAAGACTCATCAAGCGAGCAAAGCCTTTATCAAATAAAATCAAGCTAAAATCCTTGATTGAATTAAGTCAAGTAAAACCTCGCTAAAGCAAGCCAACGCCTCAAACCAAATAAAACACACGGTTAAGAGACCGCATAAAAAACATGCTGAAAATTGCAAGGACTTGAATAAAAAAATTCAAGTACGAAGCTCTCCTTTACGAGCTAGAACGCAAATGAGTATGGGCCTCGCCACGCGAGGAGCACGACTCAAAAAAAACTTTGAAACAAGGAATGCAAGAACAAACTCATTGTATTATATTTTGAAAATTACAAAGGGGCGAGACAGGTCACCGCGATTACAAAAAGAAACGAGGCGTGTTGAAACCTCACGCCTAAACATTAAAAAAAAAGACCTAAGGACTTAAACATCTAAAGAGTGCTCGTTCGTAGTAGGTGACGAGGGAGATTCTCTTCAACAGGCGTGGATGATGGAGCACGCTTGTCGCTAATTGAGTTGCCATTTTTTAGCATGGACAACTTGGTCTCCATCAACTTCGGCATCGTCATCAGAGGGATCATCAAGGCCCATCACGGCCTCAGTAGTAACTTATTTCCAAGCTCCAATCTGCATAGCCTTCAATAAATTGCTCCTTCAGCCCTACCAACTCGACAGCCATGTCATTAAAGGTGAGGAGTATTTTTTTTTTCTTTATCAGCCTACTCCTTCTCATGGCATGCTGCCTCGTCAGACATGGCCTTGGAGAAATCAGCTTGCAACTGATTCTTTTGATCCTCCAAGGCCTTGGAAAAAATTTCTTCAAGGTGCCTCTTCTTGACAGCTAGGGTGTAGGCGAAGTCAGCCTCTAGCAAGCTTTTTTGGTTTTCCATCTCCTTAGCATGGCGAGAATACTTCTCCTTCAAGGCCTTAGAAACATCCTACAACTTAGACAGTTGTTCCTCAAGAGCCTTCTTCTTAGCCTCCAGCCTGGCGTTGGGGACCGCCAAGGATTTCTTCTCCGCAAGAGAATTCTCAAACTTGGCTTTTTCGACATCTCTCTCTTTGATGAGTTCATTAACCCTTTGATTACGGGAGGTCAAGGCCTCAAAAGCGCGTCGTTTGGCGGCCACGTAATCTTTGTGCTTCACAGTCATGGTCGTTGCTAGATTAGCAAAGTGTAGTTCATAGTTGGCAACCTGATTGCCAAACAGTTCAAGAGATTCTGAAGTCGAGAGGCTAGAGAGATTGAATTGGGCCTCAAATAAGTCAAGGGCTTGGAAGTTACGATCCAGGATGCATGGACGAAGGTCCCCGCCAGCCTGGGGAAAGGGTCCCTCAGCAACTTGAATGTTTTGAGCAGCTGAAGGGGGATTTTTAAGTTGGGGACCACCCCGTGAATGAGCGTTCAAATCGATGACTGGGCCGTCATGTGCAGAACCTGATGACGAACTCGCCACTGTGGAATTCAGGGCCTTGGAAATCAAAGGCTGATCTTTAAGCACAAGTGTCGAGCTCGTCAGGCGTGCCTTTTTCTGGGCGGGACCATCCTTTGAGTTGGGTGCCTTACGGATTGCCTTGCTACATTCAGCCTGACGATTGAGAGCCCGTTTCGCCATTTGCTCTTTGGAAACGCTGAATTTCATCACTGAAAGAAAAGAAAGCAAGTTAGAAATAATGGCGATCATAGTGAAGAAGGCACGACTCAACAACTTACACAAACATTCATTTGCGGCATTATGTCTATGGGCATTGAGAAGCCTGGCGCAGTCGACTTGGATCATGAGGGATAGATGCTCAACTACCAACCATTTGTCCTCTGTTACCGCGCCATCCTCAATGCTCAAGGATAACCGGGGCTTCTCAATCCAATAGAGGGGGAACTTATAACGCCTCGTGTCGGGGTGTTTGAAAAGGTGAGGAATGTCGGGGCTATCGACAATTTTAAAGAAGTGTGTTGCCATGTGTTGTGGAAGTTGCTTTTCCAAGGGACAAACCTTGATATATGGGTCGTGGCGGCGAAGGCGATCCAGAAGAACACGCCACATGATCACCACTCGCTCAACAGGGAGTAGCTAGGCGCCTGGTGACTAAGTTAAAGAAGACGAAGACACTCTTAGTCTTCACCTTTCAGACATGGTGTCTTGTGGACTGGGCGAGCTTGTGGACGGGGCGAGCCCCTTGTCTAAATCTTTCAAAATAAATATGAGGTAATATCACTTTAGTTTTATGTGGTCTAATAATGATTTAACATGTTTCATGAACTATAACTTTCTAAAACAAGAGTAAAATATTATTAAGTCACTTAGACTAAAGTAATTTTACCCAAAATAAATCTTAAGTGATTTGAACAACCCAAAATAAATACTTCTCTTTCCATAATATAATGATAAATTAAATAGTATGCATAGAAAACATGTTGTAACCAAAAACAAAAAATAAACATGCACGTTTTAAAAAAAGCACAAAAAGTCAAAAACTGCATGTGAAGACCAAAGAGTTATAGTATTGATTATTCACATTTTCATTTATTTTTATCTCATTTTTCACATTTCCATTCTTAAATTTGTTCTATTTTTCTATTATACCATTCTCCATATCTCTCATTTATTTTTATATTTCTGTTCTTCTGATGTAGCCTATAAGTATAATTTTTTTGGTGAATCCAGTATATCCACTGTCGTTAACAATGACTAATCTCTTCGTTGCGTGTGCTCACACTAAGTGGTAAACGACCAACCACAAGATGCGCCTCATTTGCATGGATAATGATCCAAACTCCAATCTTATGATTAATAGACGAAGTGAGCTAATCATTACATCATTCCCATAATGTAAATGTATTTAAAGTATGAACATTCCTCAAAGAGTTTTTTTAAGTTTTTCAAGGTATCTCTAAAGCCATTAGCTATGAGATTAATGTCTTAATCTCTAAAATCACAAAAATTAGTAAATCTCTCTTAATAAAACATTTTATATGCGTCCTGAGGGATCAAATGGATTAGATGCTTGAAAGAGAAAGAAAAATAAAGGAGAATGATTAGGAAATCAAACATTTTGCAAAAATAAATGCACGTGGAACCAATATTTGTCGGTGCAAAAGAACAAACGATTAAAAAGAATAACAATAACAAGAGGGTTGCACACCACGCAGTACACGAGGGCAGCGCGCCAAACTTGTCTTTCTATTCTATAAAAATAAAAAAGGTTAATGGTATAGTGGGTCCCTGTATTTGAACCCAAGTTTGCGATAGGTCCCTCGCCGGAATTTTTTTTGAAATAAGTCCCTTAGTTTGCACCAAGTTTGGGTTTAGTCCTCGCCGGAGACCGGAGCTCCGGCAAGTGCTTACGTGAACTGCTGACTGTATTAATAGCGCTGACGTGGATTTTTTTAATTATTTTTGAAATTCCAAATAATTAAATTCATTTTAAATTTAAAACCTCTAAACTATTCTAAATCTTAAAATAACCCACTAAATCCCTAAACCCCCAATCCCCTCAAACCTAAATTTAAAACCCAATCTAAAATTAGAATTCGAAGGGAGAGAAACATATGTCGCATGAGACGAATCTGAAACTTTCAGATAAAACCCTTGATTCGGAAACAGTTCACCCCCTGCAAGCGCAGGAACAATGCTCACAACTTGCAACAGTGACGACCTGTGTTCCCCTCCAACCTTCACATCTGTGTTCATGTGCTGCAACAGCTTCAGAAGCACCCCCAGGAACCAGATTCGCCATTTCCCCAAATTCGCATCACTCTCTGAATTCCCCACAAAAAAGTTTGGATTTTTCTCTTAACAAACAAGTCCTAAATCATGGGTTATCCAAAAAGGACAAAACTTTTCAGTTTCAGTTTACAATTATTCAGATTTAGAAAACCTAGTTAAGATAGAAAAATTTAAATGCATAACAAAAACAACAAATAAGACATTATTGACGAACCCAACATCAATAAAACAACAAAATAAAAATAAAGTTTTGATTTTTCCAATCATAGAACAGTACCCTTCGCTCTTATCTGGTTTTCAGCGTTTGGTAGTGGAACAGCGAAGAACCCAACATCAAAAACGTAACTTTAGCTGAACCCAACAACCATGGACATTTTTTATGCAAATTCCAGAAAAGGGTAATGAAAACTACATAGTTTATGCACACAAGAAGAAGGAGTGAAATTAAGAAGGGGATGAATGAATGAAACTGAATTCAATTGTTAAAAGGTGGAACATTAAAGGGGTGGTGTCATTCTCCGTGAGGTTGGATTGGATGGTGTTGAAGAAAAGCTAGCTTCACAGAAAAAAAATGGGTGTGTAATTTTAGATTGGGTTTTTAATTTAAGTTTGAGCGGATTGGGGGTTTAGGGATTTAGTGGGTTAATTTAAGATTTACAATAGTTTAGGGGTTTTAAATTTAAAATGAATTTAATTATTTGGAATTTCAAAAATAATTAAAAAAATCCACTTCAGCGCTATTAATACAGTCAGCAGTCCACGTAAGCACTTGCCGGAGCTCCGGTCTCCGGCGAGGACTAAACCCAAACTTGGTGCAAACTAAGGGACTTATTTCAAAAAAATTTCCGGTAAGGGACCTATCGCAAACTTGAGTACAAACACAGGGACCTACCGTACCATTAACCCTATATTAAACAATCAGACTTTGTATTTATAGGGTAGAGTGTGACATGTAGTTGAGGCAATCGGCCCTAGTGAAGCTTTTGAGGAAAACTTCTGAGATGATAACTTAATCCTAATTCTATTTAACTCTCTTAATCTTCTTATTTGATTGGTTTTCTACCTTGTCCTTATAGGAGAGAAACATATCAAAGGTTTTATCTAATTATATCCAGAGTAGTAGCCTATAAATATTAGGTAATATTTCTTTCCTCCTCTAGTCATAATTTGTTTCAAGTTTCATAGGCTCGTATGAATAAATTCAAAAAGTTTGGTTTCACTTTCAACAGAAGAACATGACTTCTCAGTTATTTTCGCCTCAACACAAACTTCACACTTATTGGTGTATGATATATTAGATCCATTAATTAAGCCTAGGATTTGCATCTTCTGAATATAGAAGAAATGGGGTTGGCTAAATGACCCCATGATTAATTGGAGTCATTTAACCTCATGCTCATATGAACCAATAAGATTGTCCCATAATTAAAATTAAAAAATAATGTAAAAATAAATAAAATAAATAACACAATCTTATTGGTCCATATGGACATGGGGTTGAATGACCCCAATTAATCATGGGGTCATTTAGCCGACCCCAGAAGAAATTTACGTGATGTGGTCTAGCATGCCCCATGTCAACATAGTCAATTATATAAGTAAAAGAAGATGCATTTTCTTTCATTACTTAAGAGATGTTAAGTACAAAGAGACCTTGGTCACAATATCTCTTTCCAACAAAAACATTATGTGTAGTCATTACAATTTATCCGACTCAAAGCATACCTTCACCCCAACCTTCTCCAATAGGATAATTGAAATTAAATGTGTTCTTATTGTTGGAACATGAAGTACATCTTTTAAGGCTAGTATCTTTACGATATCTCTCTCCTTCCCATTTTGTTGCTTTATTTTTACAAATTGAATCATTGGAATAAGAGTAGACAACCACAATCCCTATGGATCGATAATTTAAAACTCCGGGCGAAATTATACACTTGCAGTTTGGCACATCAAGTTTTTAGCACTGTTACCGAGGATTGTGCTTTAGTTTACTTTTGAAGAATTGATTTAGTTCTATTTTTCTTATTTTATTTTTATTTTTGCTGGTGCTTTTAACCTGTTTGCTAGTGTATGGAGGCATAGATAAACCGGATTCACTGCTCTTTGGCCCAGAGATAGAAGCAACTGCTTGTATGAACCGTGTTAAAAAGAAGAAGGAGAAATCCGCAGTCGCCATGGCTGAGTAAACATGGGCACAGTTCGTGGCCCGACTTTGTGCTAAATATGATGAGAGGGTGCAAGCTGCTGTCCAAGCTAAGATAGAGCAGGAGAGCTAGGAGCAAACTGAATGTGATGCAGGGCGATCTCTGAAGGAAATCAATGCACCTCAAATAAACTATGAGTTTGAGCCAAGCATTATCCCTCCCATAGATATGCTCGTTGGTTTCAAGATACCACTGCACTACATTCACTTGGTGGAGCAAAACCAGATTAGTGGGACTGCACTTGAGGACCCATACACTCACATGGATAGTTTCACTATGCAGTGCACTTCGATGAGGACAAAAGATGTGAGTCTGAACTCCATCAGACTCTTACTTTTTCCCCTTTTCTGTAAAGGATGATGCTTTTGAATGGTTGAGAACCAAACGTCGGTGGAGTATCATTTCTTGGGATGATCTGGCAAAGAAGCTTTACAGAAAAATTCTTTCCTACTTCACGCATGAGGAGACTAAAGCAAGACATTAATTCTTTTTTTCAAATGGATTCAGAGAACTTACATGAAGTATGGGAAAGATTTAAAAAAATTCTTAGGTAATGTCTTGGTTACAATCTAAAAGAGTCTGAACAGGTTGAAAGGTTTTATGCAGCTCTGAATGATTACAACAGGGATAAGCTGGATCTTGCCGGTAGAGGAGGAGCTTTTGATCTTCTACCCACACATGAAGCCCTAGAGATTATTAATAATTTGACTCAACGAGATGCTCCTTCAAACAGTGATAGACATCCAAGAAGAAGCGTTAATGAAGTTTAAGTTTATGAGAATATATTAGCATCAAATAAAAAATTAGCAGATAAAATAGATGCCATAAATCAGAGGCTAGACAACCATCAGATGAATGTTGAGGATGCAAATTTGGATGAGGAGATAAAACTCTTGGGAAATGCTTACAATGATCCTTATGGTAAAACATTTAATCAAAAGTGGAAGAAACATCCCAAACTTTCCTGGAGAGATCAGAATTAGTTAGGCTAGCAAGGGAACCAAAGGCAACAAGATCAAGGAGGAGGCAGAAAAAGTTGGGAAGATGTTATGGAGCAAATATCTAAGGCCAAAATTGACTTAAAGGTGACAACGGAGGCTTTCATCAATGAAGCATCAATTTGAGTCACGCATCAATTTCAAAAACCATGAAGCCTCAATTAAAAATATTGAGAATCAGGTTGGTCAAATTTCCAGAAAATTATCTGAAAGAACTCCAATTATGTTCCCTTCTGATACTATTCCAAATCCTAAAGAAAATGTTTCTGCTATTACTCTTAAGAGTGGAATGATTTTGAGTGAGAGAGAAGAAAAAGAGAGCAATCGTGAAAAGAAAGAGAGAAAAGAGAGAGAGAGGAGGAAGAAAGAAAGCAAGGAGAAGATTAGAACTAACAAATATACAAAGCTTCTTTTCCCCTATGTCTAATGATGCAGGTAAAAAAGAAACTGGAGAAGCAATTCTCAAAATTTGTGGCATTGTTCAAGAATCTGCGCATTGACATCCCTCTCACTGAATGTCTTGAGAAGATGCCACAATATGCTAGATTCATGAAATAGATCCTCTCTAAGAAAAAAAGGCTGGGTGAAGAAGATGAGACAATGATGCTCACAGAGGAGTGTAGTGCCATTCTGCAGAAGAATCTCCCACCTAAAGTGAAAGATCCGGGAAGCTTCACCCTACCTGTTGAGTTTGTTGGTCAAGAGGAGAGGAAAGTTTTGGTTGATTTGGGGTGAGCATTAATCTGATATCTCTACCCATGTTTGTGAGGTTGGGTATTGAAAAGCTGAAATCTATAATGATGACGCTTCAACTTGTTGATTGCTCTATAGTGAGACCATGGAGAGTGGTTGAAGATGTTTTGGTGAAAGTGGATAAATTTGAATTTTTAGTGGATTTTGTAATTATAGATACTGATGAAGATGGAAAAATCCCATTGATTCTAGGAAGGTCATTTTTAGCCACAGCTCAAGCAAAAATTAATGTGGCCAAAGAAACAGTATCTTTGAAAGTTGCAGATGAGAAGCTCACATTCCATGTCTTTAATCCAACTGAGACTTGTAAGAAGCTGAATTAGGTTTTCATGACGGTGATGCTACAAGAATGGAGTGATGAAATTTTGGAAAAATTCTTCTTAAAGGAGGAAATTGCTAGTGTGAAGAAGAAGGAGCTCATGAAGAGCAAGCAAGTTGAGCAAGTCTACTCAATGAGCAAGTTTACTTGCAGTTTGGCACATCAATGATGAACAAATTTTTTATTTGCGTACCTTTTGTTAGCATATTTATTTTGTACCAGATTTTCTCAAGAAGCCAAAGCCTTAGCTCGTGCTTCCTTGGTCGTTTTTCTGCTAGTCTCCTCAATTACAATGTGGGTGATGAGATTAGCAAATGACATTTGTTTGTTTTTGTGCTTCAAGTTATTATTTGTAATCATTATAGGAATCATGCAACTTTTTAAAAAAGAATTCCAGCAACAAATTTGTCAAGAACTATTATGTTCTCGTTGTTCCAGTCTTCAAGGAAATTGGGATACTCGTTGATCGGAGTTCTGACATATTTTTCTTCAATCACTTTCCACCTATAATCATTTCCTATCAGATGCAGGTTTTGCTAGTGGGGTATTTTTCTAGAGTTAAGAAGATGTGGCTACTCGAGAAAGTCTTGGGTCTTGAATACGCTAGAAACAATTTAGAAACTATTTGCGGGTTGGAGAAAGAATTTAGGGAGATGTTATCTTCTTAGTGTTTTAGTGTTTTTTTTCATGGCTGTTTGTCTTATGGCTTGTGTATGTATCTGGATTTTTGGTGCTTACCCTTTTGTGTAGGCTTTTGTTGGCCATTTAGTTGTTTGCCCTTTGGAGGTTTTGTGTCCTACTTTTTTATTGGGTCTGCCTCCCTTTCTCTTCCCTTGAGAAGGGTGATCTTTAAATGTCGATTATATATATATATATATCTTTTCTCTCTAAAAAATAATAGTTGTCTGTCACGAACTTCTGTCTTCCAACGTCCTCAGCCATATATTTTAAAGCCATAGAATCCCAAATGTCCTTTTCTTTTTTGTATGATCAGTATCTTTAGATAATGTACTAATAATAGCATGACGATGTACCTCGTTTGTATAAGTCCATGCTTGAAGCCGTTTTGGATCAGCAGGGGAATCTGGTTTTGGATCATTGAGTGCGTTGGCAACTCCATGCATGTCCAGGGTAGAGTGAATTCTTTCCTGCCACCTGCGAAAATTCTGACCTCTGAACACTTCAATCTTTGAGATATCAAGAAATGGCTTTGTGTAATGAGGAACAAGGGTTGCAGTCATTGCAGAAACAGGTATGGAGCCAGGTCTGCCAATGTTATTGGTGTTATATTTGGCATTAGTGTTGTCGACGTTCTCCATGATATTAAAACTCTCAAGGTTGTTGGATGAGGACTGCGGGCATCAAGAAAATAGAGCAAGAGCAGCGCAAATGTAGAATAGCAACAAATGAACTGAGTCACGAATTAGATTTGTCGTCCTCAAGAGTTTTATTCGGGCTATCCCTAACACTTCTCCAAGATTAAACAATATCTTTTGTAATAAACCGAGATATCATAACTGGTGAGAAAAATATTTGTATGCCTAGGAATAAAGAAGAAGTAGTAAGGAATAGCAAGAGTCCTAATATGTGAAACATGACCTTATATTTATAGGGAAGAAGTTCGTTAATAACAAGGTAAGGTACTTCCAAAATGATGGCGTCACACTTAAACCCAAGGCGGCATAATTAAATGGCGGTTGTCTACATATGTTAAATATGGGTGATATAACCTATGTTGGACAGTGGGCATTTGTTACGGACAGTAAGCATATGTAAAATGTGATTGAACTTTTAAAATACACGAATTTTCAATAAACATAAACTTTAATAATTTTTCTTCCCTTTAGTTTTACAAAATCTAGAGGAGTGAAAGAATAAGTGAGCGCCATACAAAATGATTTTCTCCTCCCAACCGGAAAGAAAATGTAAAAAGGGAGATGTTAGGAAAATCTACCCAAGATATTTTCATTATATAATAATAATAATAATATTATTATTATTATTAAAATAAATAAATATATTTTAACTATATTTGAAATTATTTTAATTGAAGGATATGTATGTTATTTCATAAATACATTTTTTTTCTTTCTCCTTTTTTTTTCACTAACTTTTCTACTAAACAATTTAAAACATCATCTCATTTTCTACCCTTTTTCTTTTTTTTAACCAAACAACTCCTTCAAGAAAATGACCCCATGTCATTCTAGATATATACATAATTAAGCGTACCCCCAACCTCTCAAATGAGATTAAAGAGAATCCAAGCCACTAGATATTAGTGCAATTCTCTTTTAAAGGCCTCATAATGACACGAAGCAGCCTACTGATTGGTGATGGACAATGGGAATCCAATGAATATATTGTAACATAGGTCATTCAGACTTCTATGTCCTAAAGGTTGAGATTATATACCAATTCTGCTAATCTTTTCCTTTTACAAAGGTTCCCTGCGAAAACTGTTTTGGTTTTTTATAGGAAAGTTGCCAAATTCTCTTAAATTTTGGCACATGGGGCATGTTCTATTGCAAACCCAGTTCTGCTCACCCTAGCTAGTAGCTAGTAGATGGTCATCATGATATCCACCAGATGGGACGGCACCTTAGTAAAATTAGATCATAGCATCTTTGCCTAATTTATTTTTTCTCATAATTAATCATGTTATTAAGAAGCTAATCACATTATAAGTTAGTTTTGCCTGTAGAATTATTTGGAAGAGGATTTCCAAATATAAAATTCAGTTAAATGTTATTTTGGACACTCCACATTTATATTAGATTTATCATCTTTTGTCAATTTTATCCATCAAAGTGATCAATTTCACTTTATTCTGTTTAAACAACCTCATTTTTTAAACTTACTTTTACATGTCATTTCCAAACACAAATTAATTCATACATAAATTTTACACTTCATAATAAGAGTTTTGATTATGAGCTTAATTTTGATACGCTGATAATGTAAAGAGTTTTACACATGCATCCAATCACATCTCTCTTTAAATTTAAATTAATTATGACATGATAAATTAATGGATTCTGATTAGATGCATGTGTAAAACTTATTTACACTATCAGTGCATCAAAATTAAACTCTTTGATTAATTCACATTTAATTTTCTATTTCGTCTCATCTTCACACACTTTCTTTTCTTATATATCATATCTTATGTTTTTTTCTTTTCCATTCTTATCTCTTCCATTGGATGTGGGTGAAATGAGTATGGATGAATTACTATTGTTATCATATATAATACTTGGATCAGGAATTAACATAATTGAATTGAATCAATTAAAAATTTGGTAATGTACGGTAGCACAATACACATCTTCGTTCAAATGAGGTCTGTGAAAAGTTTTATTAAACTCCCAGGGTGGGTGTTAATGTTCACGAGGTGAACCTAGATAAGAGGCCGAGCTAGATCAAAATACTTATATTACTCAATCTTATAGTACAGAGATGACCATGTGTTCTTCTGCTACCCTATCTCTCTCTTATACTATTAAGCATTAAGGGCATCAAATCATTTCCCTTCCATTACTCTTGATTGTCGCTCAAATCACATCTTCTTCCGATCGCGGAATGATCAGTCAATCCCTTAATCATTGGTCGCTCAACATTTATGTAGAATTGATGGTGCTCCTTAATATCTTGCTATACTGTATATATCTTGGTAACGATCGGTCGTTGCTGATGGAAAAATTCACTTTTGCCAAATTTAGGATGTCTGAAGAAATACCGAATAAAGATATGAATTCGGTGAGAAGGACTCCATATGTCGTAGAAGGAGAAAGACAATTTCACAACCGAGAGGAAGTCATTTGAGGCTAAAGGTCATAATTCGGCACATCATGATCGACGTAATAGTTTCGCTACCAACAAAAGTTAAGCATTACAAATCAAGCTGAGTATTGGTGTCGATAATGTCTATACCAGTCCGAAGAATCCAAATCATGAAGTAGATGTCAAGTCGAAATATTGGAAAGAATCAAACACCAGCAAAGTCAGTTCGACGCTTTCGGGAACAAATTGCTATGAAGCTATTAAGCGTTGGTACTGAAAATGACTATTGTTGGTACCGAAGGAAGGGCCAACGCCAACTAGTGGTTTGGAGGAAAAACTTAGGATTTTCGGCCTAAGTGTGCATGCCGAAAGCAAGCTTTTCGGCACAGAACGCTTCGACATTATCATACAGTTACAAGCAGTTGCCAAATCATGGCTTCCAAAAGCCACCCACGTTTGGAGCAAAGGGGATCATCTGGCGCACCAAGGTGTAGATCTGTAGTTAGGATTTGAATTTCATCATGTGTTTGATAATTCATTTGACGGTTACATGCCCCATGCTTAAGTGTTTTTAGGAGGTAGTGCATGTAGTGCTCAAGTGCCTAGGTATAATAAGCTTTGATTTTCTTCTATAAATAGGATATAGGAAGAAGTAGTATGGGTTGGAGATATGAACTAAAGCTCATACTCCTTTCAGTAAGCATGGAGAGCTGCCACGTGTTTAGTACACCTCAGTCATTTCCATTGTAATTTTCTCCTACAATTTCACTTCATGTTTTTCGTATTCAACCTTTGTTGGTTTCAAATTTCTCCTATATCGCATTATCACTCTGCAAAACATAATCTTGCATCCAATAATCGTTAAGTTTAAACTTGTTGTCTCTTTTCAATTTCATGTTTTTGTACGTACATGTTCGTAGCATAAGCATGTTGATTGTTTAGTTTTGTTGCTGTCTTCTACCATTTTCGTGGTTCTGTTGCGTTTCTTATTAATTTATGCAGTTTGTTCACTTTCAAGTTCTTGCATTTGCCTTTAAAATAATGTTATGTGTTTGTTCTAAAACTGCATTTTATGGATGTTCTTAGTGCTCTCGCGCATTGGTTTTTACTTTTTTTTGCACAACTTTCTCTTTTAACACGAATTCCGGCAAGTGGAATATATATGGTTATTCGGTTTTCATAAATGGGATAGTTTTAGCATGTGTTTTCTCCTTTCTTCATTTTTCGCTTCAGCATTCTCATTCACTAGACTTGAAGTTTTTTTGAGGTAGACAATATTTTTGGTATTTCTATTGTTGTATTTATACTCTTGGTATTGTGAGTTGATCAAGACAAGGATTTCTTTCCCTAGCTGGCACGCACGCTTTCCCAACATTCTCAGCCATTTATATAAACAAGGGCACACAAATTCACCAAAAGTATCCTCTTGCACCAAAGTACCACACAATTTACCCTCACATACATAAAGGGTTTAATCACTTCGAGAGGTGAAGTTCGAACTTCGTCAGTAATTCAACCTCACAAATTTTTCACCGAGGAAACAACCGTATATATGTAGGAACATATTCTAAACCTAAAATCAATTTTATGAAAAAGTTTATATAGTGGTGTCTGAGTATTAGATTTGATTCTAAAAAAAATAGTAACCAACCGAAAATATTAAAAATCAGACCCGACTGGCCAGTCTGACCGGATGAATTTAGTCAAATATCCAATCCATTTAAACAAAAAATAGGTAAAATCGACCAAGAACCAGTCAAACCAGTTAATACCAATGCTATCGAATCAGCCATAATCGATTTAAACCAACCATGTTTAAAGAAATTCTAAAAGTTGCCATTTTTTCAAAAGATTCAGAAAAATAATATTTTTATTTAAATAAATGTCTAATATAAAGTTAGAATATCCCCACATACATGAATTATTGTTGAAATTATTTTTAGTATTCATTTTTATCATATTAAATACATGATGATTTTATTTTAATTAAACTTAATCATATAGCATTTTATGTTAATAAATTATTTGTATATTATATAGTATTTAAAAATATATATTTAATTATTTCGGGTTAAACCATAATTTGTCCATAGCTGTACTATTGAACCATGACACTGGTACAATAACCGGTCTGATTTTTAAAACATTGAATTAGCAATATTCTGTTTTTTTTTTTTTTTTGTCAATGCTACATTCTAATTCAAGTTAGTTGGGTAATCACCACAAGTGTGGACTCGCCTTGCGTAATTAACATGACTCCCAAGTCCCAACCCAAGACTCATATAAGGCTCATAATGTGAGAGCTAGCCCAATAGATATTTTGAACCCACTACAACATGGATTAGATTAGTCATTAGACACATGAATCGTAAAGTTAGGTTACAATGTATTTTCACAATAAACTTTGTAGGATTGGAACAAGAGGAGAAATAGGTACGTTGCAAAAGATTTAGCTAGCTAGGTTGATTCTTTCAGGTGAATTATTAGCTACCCTAGCTAGAGCCTGCACAGAGCTTCACGTTTTACATTTATGCCATCAATAATCACTTCCCAATATATGGTGTATCAACCAATTAAACCCAAAAAATTGAGTTTATTAATTATGTATAAAAGAAAAAGTACATTCACCCACGTCACATTTCATTTGGGGAAATATTATCTATCTTACTAACTATTATAAAAGATGGAACTTATCACATTTATTTTTGTCTTTGATGCATGTCTCCACCTATATGAGAAATTGTATAATATTTTTTTAACAAATGATTTTTTCAAGATTCAAACTTGTGTTTCCATCTTACTCTAGATTGTTTATTAAACTCAACATCATCTTATAGCATTGGACGCATCGTTAGAGTTAATATATTTTACTAATAAAGTCCAATACAATTTGGTAGATAGTTAAATTAAACATTTAATCTATGTTTAATTTCTAAGTAATATGTATAGAAAATAATTTATTTAGAATGCTTATTTAACGTAATATTCGAGTCTCAAGAAAATTACTCTCATTCGATTGAGAGATACTTGAGAAACAAAAGTATATATTGATATATTTTTTTTAAAAGTTATACGTACGCTTAAATAAGACAGTAGTATGTAGAGAAGTTTATTTGGTCGAGTTGACCCTTGTTACTTCCCCAATTCCTAAACTTTGATTGCCCTACAGCATGTCATGATTCTCCACAATATGAACAAAAATTAATAATATGATTAAATTAAATATTAATTCTATCTAATAATGTAAACAACACATTTGATTTGATGTGATTTTCCCCATCTGGGATCTCAAATTCGTGCCTAACTAGCAACAAGTGCACATGTTCCAGACTTCAATGGAACACTACTGTTTTGGCACGTGTTGATAATATATGTATATATATAACGTGCACGCACGTTTGAATACAACAACCGCACTGGAACAGGGATCTATCATCTACAGAGGAACCACTAGAATTTCAAATTACATCCATTGCCATAATTAAATTATTAAATAATAATATGGTTTAGAAGATAATAAAAATTATTCTAACTAATCATAGAATATTAGGGGTCACATCATCTTACCCTAGTGTAATTTTTAGGTAGGGACAGAAAGACACCTAACAACACTGTGTCACGTAGGACGTTAAATTCAGCTTCAGAAGAAAAAGAAAAGTTAACTCACATTTTAAGCAACCATGCATGATTAAGATAAGTGCATTGCACCACATATATCCATTATCTTCTTAATCATCAATCAAAAGCAATTTATGTTTTGCTAAAGAGAGATTTATTGAATGTTACGGATGTTTCGAATTTGGACAGTGACAAATGGTTTTTTATGAATAACACAAACTTACCTGTTAGAAAAAAAAAAAAAAAAAAAAACATAAGTTTAATTTTAATACATAGATAGTAATGTTTTGTCCAAGCCAAGGAACTAACTCTAAAGAATCTTCACAAATGATGATTGAGGTGAGATTTGGCATTTTTAAACTATGAAACGTTGGATTTTCACTAAATAAAATTTACAAATGCATTTAATTAGTATTCATTAATTTGCCATATTGTAATTAAATATGAATTTAAAATTATTTTAAATAAATAATAGGAAGACATGATTTGATACACGTATACTTCTTATGGGGTCGGCTAAATGACCCCATGATTAATTGGGGTCATTCAACCCTATGTTCACATGGATCAATAAGATTGTGTTATTTATATTATTTATTTCCACATTATTTTTTAATTTTAATTATGAGACAATCTTATTGGTCCACGTGAGTATGGGGTTAAAAGACCCAAATTAATTATGGGGTCATTTAGCCAACCCCACATCAGATAGTCCTAAATGGGGTTGAATTGACAGCCTTTGAGCATTTAATTCTTAGAGAATGTTAATTGTTTTATTGAGACACATGAAAATGCTAAGACTACAATGGATTAAGACAGGAGATAGCGAAAGAATCTTTCTGTACTACCAACCTTATCATTGGTGTTACGGAAAATTTGAAGGTAATAAACATATTTACACAGTGTAATTGTAGAGTTTAATTTTGATGCTGGGATTTGTGTAAAAAAAATTACATTAATATCCAGTTATTTAAAAACGGTTACTTTTTTTAAAATTAAATTATAAGTTTATTTTATAATGTGACGACCAATTATTAAATATTTGTTTAAATAAATTCTACACTGATCATGCACGAAGATTGAATTGATAATTGTAAAAATTCAATAAATTTAAAACAATAAATTCAATTCATTTTTATGTTTTATCGCCATTAGATAAATTTGACACAAAGTTTCAGAATATGTGAATGTGAGTACCAGTTGCATTCAACAGATTAAAAAATTATTCAACGAATTGAAAATTGATCAATAACATGCTTTCACATTTTCATCTTGAAAATGTCGAATTTAACTTTTCTAGGAACTAAAAACGTCTGTTTTGATATAACTCAAACACACTCTAAATCCATTTATTATGTTTATCGGCTAAATATGTTTTTAGTCCTTGAAAAATATGAGTAAATTGAAACAGGTCCCCTTGAATTGTTTTATATATTTTAGTCCCGAACATCAACTAAATATGTGATTTTAGTCTACCAATAGAATCTTTAGTTAAGTGATGATGTGGCTCACTAAATGCTCACATCACTACATTTATTTCATTAATCAAATGTGTGATTTTAACAATGTCACATCATGATAAATAAATGAATGGCACAAGAAGGGACGTTGAATTGTGTGCGTATAAAACTTGTCTTTCAAAAATAATTATTAGTTCACAAAAACTTTTCGTAAACTATGGCAGCGGGATGATATTAATCAGAGTGTAAACGACAAAGTTATGAACAAAACAGACAGATGTAGACGATAGGATAAATCAGTTTATAAGCAGATGTGAAACGTGTGCTAGGGTGGATGATGTGTGTTGTAAAGTTATAAACGATGCAGACAGTTAAGCGATTGGACGATGCAAGCAATAAACGATTGGACGATGCGAGCAATAAATAAGTAAACGATGCAGAGAATAAAAACAACACTCAAGAGATTTATCCTGGTTCACCCAAAATCAGTAGGGCTACGTCCAGTCCTTGGCTTCACCAAGATTTTTCACTATTCAACCCTGAACAGTACAAGTATTAAACAAGACTTCTCCCAGTATCAAACAGGACTTCTCCCAAGTATTATACAAGACTTCTCCTAATTCTCTTACAAGAATTTATACTTCTACAAAGTCTCTTCAGAAAGAGTGAGGTAGAAAGTTTAAGCACTAACAAACTCTAAGTATTTTCGGTAGAGGATATGGCTCTAAAGAATATACTTGAGGTTTGGTGAAACAGAGATGATTGGACGATAGGTTCTCTGTTTGAGTGTGAAGGGATAAAGAGATTTGACTCTTAGGAAATTTCACACTTTGGACAACTGCACTTGGTTGGTGTTTTGACACTTAAGATCGAGTGGAATAACTGAGCTTGAGTGGTTCGACTCTGTTCTGACTATGCTATGTTTTTCTATCTTTTTCACTTGCACTTCTAGTCGCCCCATTCTTCAAATCTTCAAGTCTTCATTTTATATCTTCTCTTGAAATAGCTGTTGCTGAAGATGTTGAGAGCTGAGGCGCGATTTCTTCTTCTTCCCGTTTGCCAACGGATTTCTCCATTTAATGCTCTTGACCGTTGAAAGCTTGGCATGGCTGTTCTGAGCAGTAGGTAGCTTGTAGCAGATCTGAACATCTCTTCTTTTGGGTTGTACTTGATGTAGACGCAGAGATTGAACAGTGTACTAGCTTCGTTCTTTAACTAGTTCTTCCTCGTTTCAGTCTTCGTATTATAGTCGTTGAAAGCTTTGCATTCAATGCATTCTGACTTTTCATTTATTGCATTCTGAGTTTTTCCTTGTCTCGAGAACAAAGCATTTAATGATGTTGCATAGAGAGAAAATAGAGTCGTTGACTTCTGACTTTGTCACGTGATTTGTGCTCTTCTTCTCGGTTTGTGCTTGACAGGTGTAGACAACTCATAAAGCATATTCTGCTTACCCTAGGACGATGTTGTCTCTTTTGTCTTTTACTTCGGATGATGCTTCTTGTCTTTTGCTTAGACAGTGTTATCTCACTTGGTTGGACTATGCTTTTTGTCTTGGTTGTATGATGCTTCTTATCTTGGTTGAACGATGCTTCTCATCATGGTCAGAAGATACTCTTTGCATGCAGACGATAGAGCTTCTCCTTTGGATGATGCTTCTCATTTTTGTTGTACGATAGCTCTTCACTGAACTATACTTCTTCTTTAAAGATGGATGATTGAACGATGCTCTTCTACATATATGACAATGTGAGCAAACGATACTTTTCCTTTCGTCTGAATGGTAGGGATACTTCCTGAAAAGCATAATACACGGAGTTTAGGAAATAAAATTGTTATCACTCAAAACATGATAAACGATATAACTCGTTTGAACCTAACACATAATTCTTCTTCTTCGTCCCTTCTTCTTCCTCATTTCTTCACATTTTTCTTCTTTTCCCAAATATTGCAACTTCTGGCTTGAAGCAGCCTTGGACACCAGGTCTTTCTCTTCCTTCCCTTCTTCTCACTCCATTATTCTTCCTCATTTGTTAACAGAACCCCTCAGTGTCGAAACCCCCATAGACTCTCCAATAGAACCAACACAGAATCACCTCAAATCACCATCACAAAGTCACAACCCTCTTCCTCAGTCACCATCAGAACCCATCAAACATCATCATCATTATCTCACCACTGCATTAACCCAAGAAAAACCCAAAGCCACAAACCTTGCACCAATAAAACCTTTGTGGCATCTATACCGTGAAGCCAACATCACCCTTTCCTCAGTTTACCATGGTCGTCCAACCACCAAGCTCTTAGCCACTTATTCCGCTGAAACCGCCGCAACCTAAATCAAATCAACCATACCAAACCCCTACTCCAGTGTCCCAAATTCCATAATCTCAAGTACATCCCCTTGCACGATCTTTGGCCACTGCGAATCCAATCGTTCGTAACGGCCATGGTTCTCCTCGTTGTTCCAACCGCGAGCAATGATGAGCTTGCTTCCTCACAACCATTAGATTAATGGAATTAGGATCCTTATTGTGTTCTTCTTCATTTATCTTCTTCTTACATTCATGTGAATGATTGAGCGAACAACACAGAAGGATTCTTACCTTTAGAGCCTCGCATGAATGAATCAAAAAATGGGAACTAATGGCAAGCTCATTTCGTAACACCCCACAAAATCTAATGCCTCTCGATTTTGATGAATCACTCTCGACCCAGACAATTGTAACCCCTTCCGTGAGATCTTTCACTGTGAATTTAGTTAGAGCTATCGTTTCAGTTGGAGGTTAACAGTGTGCACCTCCGAAGGGACCGAATCGTGGTGGTACCGAATCATAAAGCTATGCAAGGTGTCCCATTGCAACCCATATGAGAAGCGTTGGGTGCTGAGTTGTGGGTCTGGTTTACAAGGGTCGATGGCAGACAAGTCTTGCTGGTTAAGGAAGTTAGAGGCTTGATTGATTGAGGAAGAAAAAGGAAGTAAGAAGAGAGAAGATGGTCCTTTGAGTTTGTGGTTGTGGTGATTATTAGGGTTTGTTAGGGAAGATGAAGAACATAGGAAGAAGGAGAGAAGATGTGGAATCTCATTAATCTGAAGTGGCATTCATGGGGTGATGTGTCATGCCCTGTAATGTGGTGATGTAAGCACTCAATGAGTCACATAAGCACTTAACAAAAGTCTCTAACGACAAAGACTAAATTCATGTATTTCATTGACGTTGGGACTAAAATTTATAAAAAAAAATTAAAAAAAATTGGAGGGAACAATTCCAATTCACTCCTATTTTACCGAGACTAAATCATATTTAATAAGAAAAATGAAAAATGAGGTTTATGGTTGTGCAACTTATATAACTATTCAAAATCAAAATAATTATTTGACAGACACAAAACAAAATTTGAGTAACCGTTACACTTAATGGATCGAAGAAATTAATTCAACGGATAAAAAAATAACCTCACATACTTCCGCGTTTTCTTCTTGGAAATGGCAAATTTGATTTTTCTAAATGCTAAAAACGTCCGTTATGATATAATCCAAACGCACTTTGAATTCAACTATTCTTTTTAGGAGTATTGATTAGTATATAAGTTTTCACTAACAATCTTTTCTGTGTTTAAACTTCAACAATACATTTCAACTTTTTAACTCTGCATATGTTAAACTCAACAAATTCTACCGGTATCAGTTTGTTGAAGCCATAATGAGTTTAATTTCTCTCTAAATTCAAGAGTCATGAATGGTAAGAAGAAAATTTTAAATGGATCCACATGATTTAGAATTAGTTAAAAGTTAAAACCCAAAATTAGATCCAGGGTTAAAGAAACTCACCTAACTAGGCTCATGTGGATGCACCTTATGAGGAAAACGGAGCCAAAATTTAAGGGTCCACTGTCAACATTATAACGCAGAAGCACTCTCCAAGCAACACTTTTTTTATAATAAAGTAATTAAAATTAAATAGAAATGAAGAGATCATTCAAATTTCAAACACCTGTCCTATTATACAATGAACATGGAATCAAAGATTGGGGAAAATGACCAAATTTCTATAGTGGATTACTATTGCATTAAGTTGGGGAATTGAGACCATTATTCATCAAAATATCCCTGTTTTTAAGGGGCAATTCCTCATCACCTGCACAAAAATATCCCTCATTTCAAGGGGCAATTAAGGGCCAAGGACAGCCCATGCCTGAGTAGTTAAGAGCACCAAGGGCAGCGGGCCCCACACAACCCCTACCAAAACAAGATTAGTGACTTCATCAATGACCAGAAACCATAACAAAACCCATGGGTGGACCCAAAACAAGTAGTAGTAATAAATTAAATAAAAAGGAAAGTGGCCTAATACATAACACACCCATAACTCAAAGTGTGGAAGACACATCTCTTTGTTCCTCATCCTCTCTCTCTCTCTCTCCTTCTCTAACTTCCATCACTTTTTATTTTTTCTTAAGCAAATGTATCTAACGTCATTTCTCGCCCAATCAGTACATTTAACAGTAAAGATAAGCTAAAAAGTTTTTTTTCACCCCCAAGAATTAAAAATCTAACCCCTAACCACTTAGTTTAGTTAAAAAATAAAGAGATAAACCACTGCTACGTCAACTCAGGGAACCATTCACTTTGTTATTTACACTTTAGATACATATACTTATTAATTAACAATAAAGAGATCTACTTGCCTTAAAAGGAAAGAGCCTAAGAACATTTCCAACAACACATGCAACTGATTATTATGTTAAATATGGTAAGTAGTTAGATTATGCACTATTAGAGGAGATTATCTTTAAAAAGTAGGGTTAAGATTCCCCAGGACCGCGGCTATAAGATAATGATAAGGAAACTAGCATCTCATTTCTCAAATGGAAGCTGAAAAAGTAAACAAAAAGAACAAAGAAGCATATTTGCAGCAGGATGTAACTACATGCTTTGATTAGAAAGAATATTAAAACGATAATAAGGTTTCTTTTGGAATCATTAGCCACATCATCTATCATTTTTCCTCCTTTATCGGCAACATTCTTTGATTATTACCAATTAAAAACGCACATCCACTCCCTAATAGAACTTGATTTGTTTATGCTTCTTTTGTTGATTTTCTTCTTAAAATAGTGTGTAGCAGCACAGGGCCACAAGAATAGAATAACACTCATAATTCACAAACCGCCTTTAATAGTTAATAATTAATAATAAATCTCAGTAGCTACACTTTCTGCCTCTATCTCTCGGACACAAGATATGAAGAATAAAAAAAAATCATAATTAATTATTCCATGTCTGACCAGAAAAAAGATTAAAAAAAAAACTCAGAATGCTTTGCCATCATCTTCATGCAAATCCAATTCCAAACACCATAATTTAGCAAAGGAGAAACAATAATTAACACTAATCACTTTCTGAATAACAAGGGTTTAGTTTTTTTTTGAACTAACAAGGGTTTAGTTATTATAATTAAGCAGCAGCAAAAGGAGCATATGAAATTAAGAACCCAGAAAAAATAAATTCCCTTCGGATAACAAATTCTCTGCCATGTTAAGAAGGTGGCTACCACCACCAGCATCATCATCATTAATTAACAAAAACTAAACAATTAAATGAAAAAAAAGGAGAAAATTAAATGAAGAAGCGACTAATTAACTGGTACCAGCTCTTAATTACTCTATCTAAACATAATTATTATTATTCTCTCTTGTTTTGTTTTTGTTTTTTTCTCGAATTGAAAGATTAAGAAGAAGAAGACGACCCATTAGTAGCACCGTTAGTCCCGCTATCATTCTCGTACTGATTCGGATCCTGCAGCGAAGCAGCGCTGACGCCGTTACCGTTAAGCGCGCGGTCGTGGTCGCCGGCGCCGCCTTCTGCGCCGCCGTTGGCAGCAGCGTGATCCTTCTTCCCGAAGGTGTTCTTGTTGTTGTGCATCCAGACCTTGAGGACCCCTCTGTCGACACCGACCTCATTGCAGAACTCCATGACCAAATCCTCGTCCCTCTTCTGCATCTTCCACCCAACCTTGTCCGCGAACTCGAGCATCTTCTCCTTCTGCCCCTGCGTGAATTTCGTCCTGAACCGCTTCCGGGAGGCGGAGGAGGATCCCGGGGCTTGCGTCGGAGCCGCGGTGTTCTCCGGCGGGACGGGGAGTCCGGCGCCGGATAAGGCGAGGAGCATGTGCGGTGCCGAGGGGTACGACGAGATCGGCGGCGGAGACGCCGAATTAGGGCTCCGATTCTGGAACGGCGGCGGAGGGGGTGGATGATGGCGGTGGTGAGGCTGGTACTCGAACACATGATGCGCGGCGGTAATTGGCGCTGGCGGCTCTTCAGGCTCCCGACGGTGGAAGTTCCGGTGGCAGCCGCAGGCGGCGCATTTGATGGAGCTCGGGTCGTCGGCGGTGGTGTTGGGGGAAGGCATGAACTCGCCGCAACCGTCAAGCGCGTGGCCACCCAAACTCGCCACGTGATTCTTCAAGCATTCCTTGTAGGTCACCGTCGCCGGCGGGTTCCCATGAGACGGCGGAGGAGCGTGGTGGTGCGGCGGGTGGTGCCGCTTGAGCACGCCGTTGGAGAATGATAACGGCTTTGCGTTTGTGTTTGTTGCGGCGGGTTGTTGGATCCGGGTCGGTGTTTCGGTTTCGGGTTCTGGCGATTTTGCAGTGCTCGTTGGGGTGCTGTTTGTGGCGTTTGTTATTATCTCCATCTCTCTCTAACACCTAACTGAAAATCCTTCTTCTGTTGCTTCTCATGACAATTTTTCTTTCCTTCCTCTGAAAATTGAGGATGAGATTAGGTGTATAGAGCTAAGAAGAAAAGGAAGAGAAATAAATCGAAAGGAAAGAAAAAAGAGCTTACTATGGAAAGAGGAGGTGGTGTTGTTGATGCTCCTTGAGTGAGGACTGTTGATAATAAAAATCCTTGTTATGTGGTTGTCCCTTCTTAACCACTGGTTTTTTTAACCCTGGTTCTAATCTATGGTTAAGTTATTGACCTTCCTAAGGGGTTAGATAGGAGTAATAAATGTACCCTTCACTCTTCTTACACTGAAATTTATTACTACTAGTTATATGAGTTAATGTGGTGCAATTAAATGATGGTTTTAAGAAGAGGATTAGGAGTAGTAATGATGAGTGGAACAAAGCCGTGTATGGAGTTGGAGTGGCCTGCAAATTTGTGAGCCCACTTCACTGTAACCCATGTTAGTTAATTTGGTTTCTTAAAGTATATTTACGAATACTCATCAAATTAATTCTTCAATGTTTGAATATTATGTTAAGTGGATCAGTCTCTTTTAACAAATATTTCACTATAAACATTGCTCAGAAATTAAACTTTAAACTAGATAGTTAAAAAACTCAATTTATTTATCAACTGTGCTACACCTTGTTAGACCACGTTAATTACTAATTTGATTGTCAAGAGGACAGCTTTCGCAGTTATAAAATCATTGTGGCTTATTTTTGGAGAGGCAGTGCAAATGGAAATGGAAATAAGATTCAACATCAATCCTCCTTCATTTTCTTCTTTTTTCATCGTCACGTATATTTATTTACTTTTTTTTTCTCCTTTTTCCTAAACTGCCCTTCGGTTACTGGATGTGTATTTAAATACATGATCAGTAATTTTGTCATTCCCCCCTCTCTCCTCAGGAACTTCTCACTCCTCAGCGAAAAGGGGAGTGGCACGTTACGTAATTTAAACCAGAAGAAGGGAGAAATATTGCGAACCTTTCCTCCAAAAAATTAAAAGGTGTTTCTGTCGGCACAAGAGAATTTCCGGACACCGTCCAATTTGAAACAGAGTGCATCCACCATCACACTGTAAAAAATATTAACTATAATCGAATATTAATTTTTATTTGATTAATAACTAATTAAAATTGCTATTAATATTTCTCAAATAAATGTATATAATTTTAAAATAGTAGGGATTTATAAATTTAAAATTTCTAAATTGAAATAATGATTGATTACATAAAAGTAGTTGAATTATTTGAAGAAGGAATGGTGTCTGGCAGCAGTTCAGGAAAAAGAAGAATGGCTACTACTGAGAACTAAAACTCAGGTCCATTGGGTTGGTCATAATATATTAATTAAATAATATAATTCATACTATTTTATATTGGTATTAATCATTATTTCCATTAGTAACAAAAAAAATCATTGTTTCCATTTAAAACTCTAACAGATTAATGGATTACGTAGGTTCAGTGTTAAGAAATTTTATATGACATATAATCACATTTGTAATCTTTTAAAAAAAAATCACATTATGCTCATAAAACTGAGAAGTTATATTTCTTTTTAATTTTAATTAAAATAAAAATAAAATATGATGTAATAGAAATTAATTAGATATATGTGTAAAAAAAATTATGTATCAACTATTTTTTCAATCAATTATTTATTATCCCTGCTATATTAAATATTATAAATTTATTTGAGAAATATTAGTAACAATTTAATTAATTATTAGTTAAATAAAAAAAGTGTATTCAATTATATTTAATTTATTTTACGTTAATTATATGTAAAATTTACAATAATTTAAAACTAAAGAATGAGAAAGAAAAAGTGACGTTTGATTTTTTCTTAAACTGATAGTAATGGTTGTTATTCTATAGTATGAGGTTGAAGGGGTAGTTTGGAAAAAGTAAAAAAAAAATGAAAAGGAGAATTAATTAATTGTATCAGTTATTGTGAAAACCAAGAAGACAATAATGAAAATAGTGGTTTGGAGGATTATTCGTATGTTCAAGTATGAGATTATATCATTTTTCATAAAATTACGTAGAATATATACTAGACATAACTTTTATAAAAGTAATTGTTTTTTTAGATTTTATAAAAGTAATTGTTTTTTTTTTAACTGAACAGAAATATTAATCAATAATAGGGCCAGAGGCCACAACATCATGCTGCAAGGCAGCTAAAGTCTCTTGAGGAGCATCCTCAACCCAAACAACAGACATTTTAGAGAAGATAATTTGACAAGGGAGTCTGCAACCATGTTGCCTCCCCGCCTAACAAAAGAAATATCCATAAAATCAAAATGACAAGAGAACGAGCGGCAATCCCTAATAATAGCAAAAAGATAAGAAGCCCCAGGTTTTGGACGACGCCAAAGATTAAAGAGTTTCAGACAATCAGTCTCAAACATGACCCTTCTGAAACCCAAATCAATAGCAGTGGAGATCGCCCAACAAAAACACAGAGCTTCCGCAATGACGGGGGACGAGACCATGATAGTAGTTGCGGTCGCCGATGCAAGAACCTCACCCTCAAAGTTTCGAGCCACCATGCCAAAGCCCGCCAAAGTCGAGTCTCGAAGAGTTGCATCAAAATTAAGCTTAAAAATACCTCTGGGCGGTCGGGTCCAACTGGACGGCAACAACATAGACTGGCGGGGAGCTGCACGCAAGTTCGGAACCCCAAGAAGAGACTTCACACGGTCAAACATAAGCGGTGTGGGAGTCCGCCGCTGCTGGAAGACAATCTGATTCCTCCTCTCCCAAATACAGTAGGCCGTAGTGATAAAGCAAAGGAGAGCCTGGTCATCCGCGAATTCTAAAAACCTGAGGAAGAAATCAGCAAAGGAGAGATCGGTCCAGTCACCCACCCGCAAGCCAATCGATGAACCAAACCAAGCCTGAACGGACTCCGGACAAAAAAGAAGCGCATGGGACACTGTCTCGCACTCCTCCACCTCAAAACATGGACATGAAGGGTCAATGTCCACACCTCGGTGTCGCAAACGACCTCTAACCGGCAAGATATCCAGAGCTGCACGCCACACCAACTCCTTGCACCGCGGCAGGGCACGAGACCGCCACAGACGCTTCCAAGCCTGAGACGGCATCGAGGGAACCACCGAAGAGGAGGCCACGGAGGAAGCCTGATCCTGCAAGATAAAATTATAACCAGATTTTGTAGAATAGATACCATTTTCATTAAAAGGCCAAAACAAATAGTTAGCATGTGAAACACAAGGAAGAGGAATTGATAGAATATACATAGCCGTATTAGGATGAAATATCATATCTCCCGGCAGAAATAAGGTCACTCACCCGTTGGACATTCGCCTCATTGGCCAACTCCTGACGGGTGATAATAGGGATACCATGAGAAAGCCACTTGTGTTTCCAAATGTGAACACTAGTGCCATCCCCTATCTTCCACTGCCCACCCTTTTCAAAAATCCATCGGGAGCTAAGGATACTCGACCAAGCGTAGCTAGGACGAAGTCCTTTTTTAGCATCCCACAAGTCCCCGCGAGGGAAATATACCGCCTTGTAAAGCCGGCTTACAAGAAGATGGGGAGATGAATAAAGTCTCCACCAATTTTTGGCGACCAGAGCCGTGTTGAACGCTTTAAAATCGCGGAACCCTAGCCCACCCGACCACTTGGGTCGACAGAGGCTTGACCATTTTCGCCAATGGATACCTCGTTTCTCAGTATCTCCGCTCCAAAAGAACCTACTAATAATCCCTTCGATGCGGGAGCAAATAGAGTCGGGCAAAGCAAAACAAGACATCACATAAGCCGGAATTGCTTGAGCCACGGCTTTGATTAGAATTTCCCTCCCTGCCCGGGAAAGGGAGCGTTGTAGATATATAAAGAATACGATAAGAAATAAGAAGATAATTAGTTACATAAAAAAATTAATTAATCGAAAACAATTTTGTTGTGATATTTTAACATTCAAGATAATTTTTGTAAAGTAACACATGTATTTCACTTTCACAGCATACTTTAAATTATAATATTTATTTATTTTATTTCTTACTTAAATTTATAAAATATTTAGTACTTTAAAAGTAAATTATAATTAAATTTAAATATGTTTTTAATCCCAGTAAAATATAGGTAACTTGGATTTGGTCCCTCAAAAAAAATATTTCATAATTTTTAGTCTCCAACATTAATAAAATGAGTGAAATTAGTCCATCAATTCTTTTTGTGGTGGTTTAAACTGCCTATAAAACCACAAATAAATAATTTGTGCATGTTAAAAATCGCTGCTAACACACAAAAATCGTAGCAAAATGCACGTCAAGAATTGGATTCACATATTTTAATAGTGTTGGAAACTTAAAGTTATGAAACTTTTTTAGAAGAATCAAATTTAATTCACTTATATTTTAGAAGGACTAAAAACATATTTAACCCTTATAATTGTTTTTGGGAAATTTCGTTAATATAAGACACATATACGATATTTTATTACTATATTTCATTCTCCAAAATTAATGAAAGGGTCACTTTAAATGTTAAACTTTTACACTTAGGCCACTTTTAATATTTTTCATATAATGAAAAATCAATCAATCCAACCATTGAATCATGATATATTAAGCTAATAATCATGTATATAAATTTTCATAAAATTTAGATTTAAGCTGTATGCAATCAAATACCTCACTTGTTCTTTATTAATCATTTAGAAAGAAAAAAAACACGCATATTAAGAAGTAAAATTAATTTTATCAATTTTTTTATATTTTAAACTTTAAAATTTATTTTATCTCTCCTCGTTTATTGTTTTTACAAGGGCATTACTCGGAAAGACATCAATTAATTCTCTTTTGATATATAGGAATTTTTTTTTTCAATATAAACAGTTATATAGGAATGGACGGAACAGTAAACATTTACTTATGTTTAAATAACACATTATACACAAGAAACTGGTATGATATAGTAGTAATTAATATTTTATTTATATGAGATTTTGTAGACTTGATCTACTCTATAAAAATATTTCATTCAACGGTTGGATTGATTAATTTTGCATTGTATAAAAAGATATAAAATAATGCAAGTGTAAAAGCTTGACACCTGATTTTAATTAATCCTTCGATATATAAAAAAAAACTTTTATATATATTTGATTCACTTTATTTAAAAAATTTAAATATTGATATATTAAATATAACATTATATACTTGCTCAAGTTAATTCTACTTTATTTATATATATATTTACAATATTTATCATGTCACAAATATATAACTTACTATCACAACTGTGCCGTTGTATTTTTATATAGGCTGGTGAGTTGCCTGGCATTCCACCTGTTGCATTGGATATTTTTGTTGGCAAATCATTTATATTCAAAATAAAAACTGACAACAAAATGAATGGAAGGGGCTCAAAGAGTTTTTCCGTGCTCACAATGTCTGATGATGCTGACTCGATCAAACGTTTTAACACAAGTGTTGGGTCAAGAAAGGTTTGTAGAACTCCTTCCACATATAAACATAATATTATTTCTTAATTAATTAATTTAACCTTCCAATTATTATGTTATATTTTGTTTAGGATTCAATTGAAATGGAAATGTGCAATATTGAAGCAAATAGTGAACAATCAGTTCACAAGCAAAATTCTGATGTCGTAAGATATTCATTTCCTTCGTTTGAACATCTATATATCTCTAATTAATAATGGTAACATTCTGATGTAAAATATTTATTTGTACTTCCTCTTGGTGTTACTCCTATAAAAAGAATTTCGGATCAAGGTTTGGATTGTGTTGATGTAACAATCGATTCACCAGCACAAACTTCCTCAACAAAGGAGTTAAAACGTGTCAAGATTGAAAAGTGAATTAAGATTATCAATGTGTTCAGACAATTGGTGTAACAAGTACTTTTTGGATTTTTTTCAATTTTAGTTCACTTAACTTAATTATGTAGTTTGATTTTTTAAAGAAATAAATTAGAAATCAACAATTTTAATATTAGTCATTACGTCTACTTTAAATTTATTTATTGACAGATTTATTAACTGCGGTATATCACGTGATCTTAATCATGTATAAAATTGTTGTAAATTACTTATTAAAAGTACCCGTGCATTGCACGGGCTACTCACTAGTTAATATATTAAATGAAATATTTAATACCTATTCAAGTCAACTTTACTTAATATTTTACTATATTTCCTTAAATATTTATATTTATGTATATTAAATATATATATATTTACAATATTTGTAAATTAGTATATTAAATGAAATATTTAATACCTATTCAAGTCAACTTTACTTAATATTTTACTATATTTCCTTAAATATTTATATTTATGTATATTAAATATATATATATATATATTTACAATATTTGTAAATTAGTATATTAAATGAAATATTTAATACCTATTCAAGTCAACTTTACTTATATATTTTACTATATTTCCTTAAAATATTTATATTTATGTATATTAAATATAACATTTAATACTTGTCAAGTCTCAGTTCAAAAAAAATACTTGTTCAAAGTCAATCTTACTTTATATATATATATATATATATATATATATATATATATATATATATATATATATATATATATATATATATATATAAGGGGCGTATCTAGTGAGAGCGATGTTTATTATGAGAGATGAGAGCGTTAAATCACGGCCGTACAACCATTCATGAGTGGTTGAGATTAAAAGTAGTTTAGTGGTCACATGACTTTTTAAAAAAGTCACATGCCATTTTGTTTTAATCTTGACCCTTCATGGTAGATCTAATGGCTAAGATTGAACGCTCTCATCTCTCATAATAAACATCGCTCTCACTTGATACACTCCCTATATATATATATATATTTATTTATTTATTTAAGGTTAATTGAAATTGTGTCCACTACTTCATTAGTTTGTCTTTTGGTTTTTATTTTCATTATTTTGTTTTTGGTTTTTTATTATTTTTGGAGATGAAAATAATTTCGCCACTAAAATAGATAAATTTAAACTAGTAAAACTTTTGTGATGAAAATCATAGAAAATCTGTTACTAATTTTATTTATATTATTTATTATTCAAGGATTTTATGACAAATTTTGATATTCCACCGCAAACTTTAAAAGGGTGGGTGGAATATACTCCCTCCGTCCCAAATTATAGGGTCATTTTCAGACAATCACGCCTATTAAGAAAACATGTAATAAGCTAATTAATATGTTGGTTTTGTTACTTTTTATACAAATCTTCCAAATATGCCAAATATGCCCCTATTTAAAAAAATCTGGAAATTATTAATGGAAGTATTGGATATACCAAAAGTTGGTTGAGAATATGAAAAGAAGTAATTAGTAGAAGTGGTAATTAAAGTTTTGGAATTTAAAATATAATGAATGCAAGAGGTAAAAAAGGAAAAACTTATTTTTATTTTCCTGAAATCTATAAGGGGTCTTATAATTTGGAACACCGAGTTTGTCTCTAAATGGTCTAATAATTTGGGATGGAGGAAGTATATGTTAGACAAAAATGAAGTGGAGTGTCATTATAATAAATCTGGAGGTGCATTAAAAAAAATCTGGAGGGATCAATACTTTACTCTTAAAAAAATCAATTCGCAGCGCTTATATTACAATTTCCTGAAACAATTAAATTAGTAAAAAGAAAGGGAAGAAAGACTGACACAATTGGACATAATTATAATATTCAAAAGAATTTATAGACTAAATTGATGCAATAAAAAATAGCAAAACTAAAACACAATAGTAATACACTTTTTATCTTATGAAGTTGAGAAAATAAATTTAGTAACATGTATCCTATTTTTTATCACATCATAATGCGAACAACATTATGTAAATTGAATTTTTCTTTATAATTTATCTATAATGAATTTTTTTTAATTAAAAGTTCAATAAAATTAAAAAATCAATAAATAAAGTGCTTTTCCTCACTTAACTCAAGCTAAAGAGAAGCAATAGTAGAAATATCAAGAAAACTGATGAAATAGATTACATTAAATTTCTTAAATTATTAAATAATGCTCTAATATTGCACATAATATTACTTGGACAAGAATGTCCCTGCGAGTTCAAGACTATTGCGGTTCTGGAACTGCGTGTTGAACCTTCTCGCTTAGTCGCTTGTGTCAAGTGTCAACCATAGTAATCATAATTAAGGACACGAGACAGATCCTAAATCACCCAACACGTGTTAAACGAGAGCCACGTGGCAACACGTGTGAGTAATCCTGTGGGTTTCTTTGTTGCTAATACCAAGGTTAAAAGTCAAATTTGCTAAAAGTAATAATTAATAAAGAATAATGAATAAATAAATGAGTTACTTGACTTACTAATTAATTGAGACCTGTAAAAAAAAAAATTAAAGAAAATAGAGGTTAGAGGAAAATGGGCGCGTTACGGAGTAGTTTAAAGAGGGCACTGAGTTTGGAGCGTGGACGGGTACGGAAGCAGATGAGAAGAGTCAGAGCAGAAAGAAAAAACAAGTGGTAAAAAGTTTTCAACATGGTGGTCACATAACGCATAGATTAAAGACTTTAATTTTTTCTTTTTTACTTTTTTTTAATCTTAGATCTTTTTTAGTTTAAAAATAACAATAAGAAGGAATTTTTGTGCTCTTGTGCTGACGTTAGCAGACCAATCATGGAGTAGATCAGGCTTAACCATCGGATAACGTGTAATCAATGGTTTGCATTGAAACTCACGATAATGCACTATACAACCTACGAAATTTATTTTTCCCATTTCTAGTAAAATAAATAAATAAAGACATTGGAGCTACCTTTGGATACATGGTATGGTATAAAGTGATGTGGATTATCACAAATGATAAGTGAAGTATTTTTTTTACATGAGGAAAACAAATGACAAGTGAAGTTGGTTATGTATGTGTTTGGAAACTCATCTCAAAATCATGGTGAAATTAAAATTATGATATATAAAAATAAAAATTTAGGAAAGTTGTTTCTTGCACTTTGTCTTTAACTTAATTGTAATTATCAAATGAGTTTTTAAATATGTACATTTTCACCATAATCTTCTCTCTGTAATGCTTTGTTTTGCATATGAGAATAAGAGAGAAGAAAGTAAGAGAGAAGATAGAAGATGAGTATGAGAAGATGAGTGTGAGCAGATTTTATTGGGTGTATTTGGGTTCTCACTGTTGTTGAACCTTGCTCCTTTAAGGGTTACATTTATTCTTTGTAGTATGGGTTGGGGTACCTCTTGTACCTCATTCTAATACAATTTTTGGCTTTCAAAAAAAAAAATTGAGAAAAAAGAAAGATAGAAAAAGTAAATTCTTATGTAGATTATTTATTACTACCTCCGGTTTTCAATACTCCCTCAATTCTAAAATACTTGATGTTTTAGCGTTTTTTATTATTTTAAAAATGTTTGTTATTTTAGATTTTTAAGACTATTTATCAAACTTTTTCCTATCTATGGCCTCATTTAATATTATATCTCTTACTTAGCACATTTTGTTTTCACATATCACAATTTTCATTAATTACTTAACGAATAATTATCCTTCTTTCTTTAATATAACTTAATATTAAATAAGAGTGTTTTAGTTAAATTACCATATCAATTAATGAACTTTTAAACTGTGTACATAACCTTAAACAACAAGCGTTTTTGAATAAAGGGAGTATAAGAACCAAAAAACTATCTCACACAGTCTAAAAAATCTAATTAAAGTAGTTAAGTGCATTGTTCTCAATTAATATGGAACTTCCAAAATTGTCCTTAACCACTTTTCTTAATTTCTTCATATTATTGATGCTTAAGAGAGTGGAAAGAAAGAAATTTTAATTAAATAATAGTATTCTTATCAAAAAGTAATTAATGCACTACAAATTCAAATTGATTCTTATAAAAATGACTGATTTACAACTCCAATTTGATTATTATAATAAGGAGCAAAGGAAGTATAATAATACAAAGAGTGGATCAATATTCACAATCTATTGAGAGAATTGCCCCCATTTTACAATTCTTTAACATTTTATATTGATAATATATACTAATTGCGCCCATAAAAAAGTTATAATTTAACATTATATGTTTACGTACATAGGTCCCACAACTGCATCGTTGGTGGCTGGAATGAAACCCATTAACCCACCCGAAAAAGTTTTGTGCTAACAATTGCCCTAACAACTTCAAGTTTTTTATCCGTTAATGCAAAGAAAAGATAAAAAAAAAAAGAAAAAAGAATGATGTAAATAATTTTTTTTTTGTGACGAAAACCAACATTTTCTATTTTTTAGGAACAAACATATTTAAGGCTAAAAAAATAATAAAATAAATTTTTTATACAATGAAGTTTAAGGAGTTAAACACAGAATTTCAAATATTAGGAACTAAGTCACAGCCAAACATCTACTAATTTGAATTGGTAAAAGTAGCACAGAATAGAGAAATGCTTTGGTATGCTCAGCTTACTCTGTTTTTGTTTTCTTTCTGATTGGTCGAAAGGGTTTTTATTGTCTCTTTTTGGGCTTTGAACTTACATAGTGAGAAGTCCAAAATTGAAAAATAAGCCAAGTGTAAGCATGACCTTTATGTGAACAATTAAAAAACGAAGAATGTCATAGTTCGCCCAATTGTTGTGATAAAAAAAAAAAGACTACGGAACTTCAAAATACTTCTAAACCAACAAAGCCCAACATGAGTGAATTAGTAGATACAATTAGTAGATACAGTAGTATATTGACTTTTTAAAAACAAAACTTAGAAGCATTCCATCCATACAATTTTTACCGTTATCCAATCATAGTTAAAAAAATTATCATATTATATTAATAATTTATAAAGAGAAAGAAATATTTTCTTAATTTCTTATCTTAAAGCTAGTATGAACTCTGAAGACAGAAAACTCGAGTAGAGACAAGTAGCAGCAAATTATTCTTTCATTTTATCATTATTTCTCCTGACAATCTGCTATCTTATTTTAAACTCTATAATCATTCCATCTGCTACTATGTACAGAAGCTTGCCATGATCCTTATGCTTATCTTTCAACCAACAAATATAATTAATAATAGGCTACTAATTATCCCAAGTTGCTTTTGTGTTTTGTAGCAGGTGTTCTGATAATAATTAATTAAGTTTGTTGCTAATATCTCTGGAAGCAGTAATTAAATAAAATTATGGGATTTACCAAATGCACAAATATAATTATATCACTATTTGAAAAGGAATTGAAAAGAACATGGAAGAAGATAGGGCAAGGCAGGTGCTAACCCCACCCTGATTTGTTCAACCAAACGGGGAAAAAAAATTAATGAAAGGGTGAGTGAACCCCACCTTCTTCATTTTCACATGGAATCATTGGAATGATTATAATATCAACAATTCAATCTACCAAATCAATATCAATCTGTCTTTTTCCTTCTTTTTTGTAGAAATTATTGTGAGTTTTTTTTTTCGGTAATAAAAGAAATTCATACGAACTGTTGAAAAAAAAGCCAATCTCAATGAGTTTACATATTTATAAATTCTTGGTGAAAATATTAACTTTCAATTGAAAACGTGTTTAAAAATATCAAAATCAAATTTTAAAAACTAAAAAACTGTCCTAGGCTAGACTATGTTTGGCATGATATTCAAGTTAGCTTAAAACTTATTTATTAGCTTAAAAACTTTTTAAAAGTGTTTGATAAAATAGCTTATTTCAGTAGCTTAATTTTTTTTAATAAACAACATGAAATAGCTTATAGCTTACAACTTAAAACTTATTGAATTTATTTTCATTTTTAATCAAACTTTAATTATTATATTTCCTTATCCTACCAATCTCCTCTGATGATAAATAATTTAAACTATATGGAGTTATTTAAAGTGGTATTTAATTTAATATTAATACATATAAGTATTGATGTGTAAATAAAGTTATGTTAAAAATAAAAGGAACTATACGAGCATGCTCCTTTATGTCATTTTATAAGTTCAGGTTGTTCAACAGCTAGTTTTACCAAACTTTTTTTTTTCTTCATTTAGGTGGTTTTTTAACTTTTAGCTTTTAACTAGCTTAGAAGCTTTAAACAAGCTTTTCAACTTCCAACTAATTTGTTAATTAGGCATGTCAAACATAATCTTGACCCTAATATTCTCCGATGTATGTCTAATCAACTAATCCTAGGTCCAATCCAAAATCTCTAATTAAGTACATGCATGAGTTAGATGTTAGCAAAAGTGTAAATAAACGTTAATACATATAAATTGGTTTCACTTGTTTTCTTTGTGACGTAATTTTATTTTTGAAAAAATCCAAAGTGGTGTTTAGCTAATCAATGATTTTATGAATAATAGAGTAGTATCACTATTCACTATGTGATCTGATTATGAGTATCCTTGTCGGATATTTGTTGCGTCGGCACAACATGGCCTAATTTGGTTGGTCATTTGTAATTTTCACTTAAATTGACCATTGACACACCCGTTTACTATTTCCAATAATTGCATCACTATTAACTTCAAAAATAGTAATTCTATCACTTTCATATTATCTGAAAATTTGAAACAATTATAGTACCATCACTTATAAACAAAATTTGAAAAATAACTCAAATTTATTCTTGTTCCAATTTCTAGCCTTGCGTGTGCTCAAATGTACATGTGCTCTGTTAGTCAAATTTCAAAGCTCCCACTGAATGTCTCAAATCTCAATACACACTAAAAAACAATATCAAAACCAAAATTAAGATGGATATCCATAAAAGTTAAAACGGTTGCCCACTTTAATTTTGGTTCAATATGGTTTTCCATATATACCTATTATAGGGATGCCACTCATGTGGGGCTGGGGCGCGGGAATGTCTTCCTTGTCCCCATCCCCACATCTCTCATGTGGGATGGGGAGTGGGTCTAGCCGATTGGTAGCACACGTGATCGACTAAAGGAAATCAAGAGTATAAGGATAAGATTCAAGGAAGATGCAGAAACTTAGGCTTCAAGTAGAATGAGGTTTCTAGAAGCTTTCCACGTGCAAAAGTAGTTAATGGGCTTGTTCCCGTGAAAATAAGAGAAAATGGTTACAAGCTAGCCGATATAATAGGGAACGACTGAAACAAAGCATGTAGGCTGACAGGAGAGAGGGAACGATGATACCCCACGATTTTGTAAGCACTTGTAATGATCAGAGAACGTGGGGGTGGGGTGTCATATGTTCTTTCCAACTGCCAAGTAGTTAGCCAATTTGCCTCTATAAATAGAGGAATGGTCATTTGTACAAACACACAATCAACCAATCAAATCTATAAATTTCCCGAATTTTATCTTTATTTTTTACTTTTAGCGCTTTATTTTTCAGTCATTTAATTCTTTATCTCTTTCTGCAATTTATCTTTCAGCATTTATTTTCTTTACAGCTTTTCAGCCCTTTACTTTCCTTAGGACTAGACCTTAGTTCATAGCCAAGGTCATATTTCAATATTCTTCAATAGTGAGGCACTAAGAGCTTTTTGGAGTATCTTAGGAGTCCATATTAAGGAACATAGTCCCTTCCTCGAGTAATCGCTTGATTAGGGAATCATAGTTGGTTTTCCTGCCGACCACACGGCTTCCTGATCAACCAAATCTATTTGTGAACCAACAAATTGGCACGCCCAGTGGGACCATTCTCGTTATTGAACGATTTCCATCACCTACTCACGACCTAAATTGGCACATGCAGTTGAGGTCTTGAAAGAAAATGGAGTCTTTCACTACAATGAAAACGACCTAAATTGGCGCAAGCAATCGCAGAGCTAGTAGTAGCCGTACCTTGCTCGCTGGTACCACTTCTACCTCCACTACAATGCCTGTACAAACAAGACTTGCTACGGATCCTGCCGGCCACGTCATTTCAACGATAGTCGCAATAACTGTTTCTCCTTATGTTGAAGTCATTGAGACAACAAACGAAGATAGATTTGTTTAATGCTGATAGATTGTTCAAATGTGTATATATATAGATAGATTTGTTTTTCCGTTTTTGTTTTGTTCGCAAACAAAACAAAAATTATATTAAAACTAGAATTACAATGGACATCCATAAAAGCTAAAACAAAGTTGCTTCTGGAGCTGCCTATTGTAATTTTGGCTTAATATGGTTTTCCATGTGTATCCAAACATAGTAATATGTTCTGGTATCATATATATGAACAAGCTAACACTAGCTAAGCAATAATCTCTCTAACTATATGGGCCTTTAACAATTTTATGATATCGGTGCAGTGTTTTGTGAGGCTTAGAAAATGAAAGAAGAACTTTTGGTATTTTTTTTTATTTGGTCCACTGACAAGCCTCATTCATTTCTCTCTTTTTTAGTGATTGGGCTGGTACAATGTATTTTCTGGGCAGTTAGTGTGGTTGGGCTTTGTCCCCGTTTTATAAAAAAAAAATCTCATGGTATGTGGTGACCTGTGATATTTGTGGTTGGTAGGTACATTTAAAAGTTAAACCAAACATGCTAAGCTAAGGTAGTTTGTAAGTAAATGAAATTTGAATCCTGTTGGCATCTACTCCAAAGGGACAAGTGGAAACGGTATTATATATTTTGCAGGCAGGCTTGGCATGAATCATGAATCATGAATCATGATGATGTTCCCCCCGGGAGTTTGGGAAGCTCACATGCTAAAAGATATGCATTTTAAAAGATTGATTGATGAAACTCATTTTTAATCCCACTTAAGCATCTACCTATTCCGAGGAAAACAGATTCTAAAGCCCTGTGAAAAAGGGATTGTTACGTTTGAGATGAGCTCTAGCTCCCCTTGGCCAATTCAATGACATTAATGAACTCCTTTGAGCTGCACTATATATTCTCACCTGTTAAACACAGTGCTCATTTAAAGAGATAATAGTAGTATTATTTAAAGAGATATTTTTATTAAAATATGAACTTGATCCGAACCAAAATATGTGACATGCAAACACTATCCAACGGAAGGCAGAAGGAAAAAGATATCTCATTGGTAGCATCATGCAAAGATCGATCAAAAGGAGAAACAGAAAATAAAGTCAAAATACCTCTTTCTTTTTTATATTGTGGAGGAGAGACTAACAATGACTTTTGCTTAGGCTTTTGGTCTGGCCATTCACCCAAAATTTCAACTGATTCTTCATCATCACTCTCATCAAGGTTTTCACTTTCATCACCAGAAGGATAATCTATTTCTAGAGCATTCTGGCCAAGTATGATTACATCAAACTTGGAACCTCCTTCATACTTAAACACAACCAAACAGCCATAATCTAGAGAGTAATTTTGAGTGAACTCTTACCAGCCCTTTTAGAACCAAACCTCACCACCATTCTGTTTAGTCCAGAACACTTTCCATTCTGTTCCATCACGAGGCTTCAAAAACACTGGACTTGATAGAGCACCCCCATATATCCTTGTAAACTTGTTGGGTAATTTCTATGTGAAGAACACTGTTGGTCAGTATTTTGTGTTTTGTCCAGTAAATGCAACAAGCTAGGCTCATCTAAATTTCATGTGTTTCTCTACTCAAATCTCTGGTGCTTATATTTAAGGGTGATTTAAATCTAATATCAACAAAAATATCTCACATGCAAATATGATCTGATAACAAAAATGCAAAGAGGTTAAGTAGGAATAATGCTTACAAGCCTTTGAAGATTTGATTTGAGAATGATCTTGAAGAAACTGATAGGCAGGATAGCATTTCCTCTGGGAAGATGAGCAGCCATGGATGGAGTTTGAAGTTGATCAAAGATGTTGTGTGTGTGTGTCACTGAGATCCTGTAACAAGAACATAGAAGCTAGCAAACAGCAAGCGGCATGGTCTCAAAGTAAATGCTAGTCAGAGCAAAGTGTAGTTATTCATTTATAACTATTATGTCCAACTTATAAGAAAAAAAACTAATTCACACACTTTAAAAAATTTAGTTTAAACTTGTTTTTAATTAATATTAAACTTCTAAAATTGTCCTTAATTTAGTTTTCTTATTTTTTATGCATCATTAATGTTTATGAAAGTGGAAAAAGAAAAAAAAGTTTAATTAAATAAATGTATTTTTGTTAAAAAGTAATTAGTGCACTACAAACTCAGTTTTAGAATACTACATGTGAGACTCTCCTGATATAGTGGCCAAAGGCCAAAACCCTGAAATTATTTTAAAAGACCACTAGAGCCTCTTACAAAGGTGACTGTCCTGACCTCATGGGAGTCCTGAAGAGTCGCCCTCATGGGCCCTATTTAGAGCAGACCCCATAACAAGTCTATCCAAATGGGTATGTCCGCCCGATCCACTCCAATTAGATTTTTATAACAATGATTAAATAAATCTTTTATTTGATTCTTATAGTAATAATTAACTTACCAGCCCTCCTAACTCAATTTAATTGTGCCATCATTTACCGGTATTTTCACGTTTCAACATAGATTTAGATTTTCTGCCATTTTGAGTATTAATAGTAGAAAATAAGGCACAACCTGTTATGTTTGTTTATATTTTATACTAATAAAGTTTTACTAAAATGTTTACTAACAAATTTTTGTTATTAAAATATCCTTTACATGAATTAATAAGCATAAGTTGTGTAATAACTTCGTAGAAAAATAACTACGTAACTAAGCATAGTGATATGATAAAATTATGTGTGTGAATTTTGTTTAGATTGGATCATTCCATTTAGTGACGGATAAATTCCGTCGCAAAATTCGATGATTTTGTGACGGATAAATTACCTCGCAAAATTCAATGATTTTGTGACGGCCAAACTCCGTCGCAAAATTCCATGATTTAGTGACGGACAAATTCCGTCGCAAAATTCCATGATTTAGTGACGGATAAAATCCGTCGCAAATTTCGATGATTTGGTGACGGACAAATTCCGTCGCAAAATTCCATGATTTAGTGACGGCTAGATTCCGTCGCAAATTTCCATGATTTACTGACGGCTAGGTTCCGTCGCAAAATTCCAAGATTTAGTGACGGCTGAATTCCGTCGCAAAGTTCCCAGGGATCCACGTGCCATGGTAGGGAGCCAAGTGCCCCACAGGATTTTTTTTAAAAAAAATTAGTAATATTACTTATTTGCCCCTTCTATTTCCCAACCCTAATTTCCTCTTTCAATTTCTGCCTCTGCCTCCTTCGCTCGCCGCTACCTCCTTCGCTCGCCGCGCCGTCGCGCGCTTCTGCCTCCTCACGCCGTCGCGGATCTGCCTCCTTCGCTCGCGCCGTCGCGCGCCGCTGCCTCCTCCGCCAATCCGCGGCTCCTCTGCGCGTCTGCCTTCGCGGCACTCCCTCCTTCTCCACCTGCTCTGCTTCAAACCCTCTTCTCCCCTTCGCGTCGCCGCCGCTCCAGAGTCCAGCCTCCTTCGCGCGGTCTCTTCCTGAACAACCAGTGAGCAAGCCAGCAAGGTAACCCAATCCTTTGTGTTGTCTGATTTGTCTCCACTCTCCACTGCTTACTTGCTTACTTTACTTGCTTGTTGTTGGCTGTTGTTTTTTGTTTGGTTGGTACTTGGTAGCTGATTGAATTGAAGTTTGTTTAAGCACCACTGCACAATCATAGCCATAGCAATATAGATTTTTGGAGTTCGACTCAAGAACTCAAAAAATCATTAGGCCCAACCTTGAAAAAAAGATTTTTGTAGTTCGACTCAGAAAATCTTCCTAGTCATTCTGGGTTAGGGCCACCAATGTTGTTATATCATCCTAGTGATAGAGATGAAATCAGGAGATATTATCTACAAAAGGGTCCTTGTCAACCAAAAGAGATTGATTTTCCACAAAAGACAATTTGGGAATACATTGCGTAGGTTCAATCCTGATTGGTATTCCAAATTTGGTAATTGGTTGGAATATAGTCAAAAAGATGATACTATGTTATATTTTCCACATGTTCAAATTTCTGGATCCGTGCCTGATCATTCAATTTTATTAGAATCTAATTTTTTAGTTTTCAATTCTTTTTTTGTTAGCTTTTGGGATTCTGTTAGTATTATTTAACTTGCATGGTCATTTTTGTCGATATGATGTTTTTGTATTGGATTCCCCCCTAAATTTCTGTTCACATCCATTTTCACACGTTACATACATCAGCAAGTAAACAAAATCTGGTTTATAATTAAACTTGTAAAATATCAAGTCATGGACCATAAAATCTTCACTCAAGTTTACCAAGACTAAAGCAAAATGTCACTTTGAACATTACATGATGAAATGAAAAATAAAAGTCCAATTTCTTGCAAAATTTAGAGAAAAAAGCAACAGCTCCTAGAGGATGAATCCTTTGTGAACATGAACTTACTTTGGAACTTCTCTGTCAATGAGCTCAAAGACACAAATGTCACCATCTTGCAATTTACTCTCCATTACAAACAAAGGCCACCCAAGAGTGAGGCGATCATACAAACCATTATGCGCCAACTTCACCGGCCACAATCTTTCTCCAAGCTGCAAAATCATATCCAGCTTCTTGTTCTTGAAATCGATGAACTTTGGTACTTGTTTCTGCATAATGTAAATAGTGCATAACATAATAGTATATGAAATATATTACATAAGGGTAACATAAGTGTTTAATCATATAATTGGATCCTCTAACCTCACGTGATAATTTCATGTGAAACATCGTGTTTATCTCTCTACATGGATATTTACAGAAATCCACTTGTTTAACATACATGAGAGGAGAAATAGAGACAAATTTTCAACATGACAATGTGATTTGTAATTTCAACATGAAAGAATCTTAATCCCGTTTAATCATATGTACCCCTGCAAATGACATGGCTTTATGTCCATCGTGAAAAAAGGATTGTTTGTGAGTGTGAGAAACTTTTGGGCTACAGCCTGAGCTTTAACTGACCTGGGCCAATCCAACAACAAAGTTCTTTGAGAAGTGCTCACACATGTGAAATGCAAACATAATTAGGCCTGTGCAAAAAAACCAGTTCTGGTGAACCAAACCAGAACCAAAAAAATCCAGCCCATTAAGCCAAAAACCAGATCCAACCCATATGTAAAATCCGGTTTGGTTATCTGATCCACATTTTAAAACCGGTTTTTTAATAAAGTGAAAAACTGAATTGTAACCTAGAACCCTTCGGCCTTTCGTGTCCGCGACTCCATTCTCTTCTTCAATCTTCTTCTTCCGTCCGCCGCTCCTTCGTCAGCAACCACTTGTAACCCCTTTGTCCGCAGCCACTTGTAGCCCCTTCGTCCGCCGCGGCGGGAAGCCCCGTCGTCCGCCCGCCCGCTGGAAGCCCCTTCGTCCGCCTTCGCTGTTGCTGCTAGTTCGTCAGCCCATCATTTTCTTCAGGTGATCTCATCATGAACATTACCAACCCTTGTTCCCTTTTCTGTTTAATCCGTGTTTTTGGATTGGTTTCCTGCTTCTAAATTATGTGTTTGTGTCAAAATTATGGGTTTCCTGCTTCAATTTTTATCACATTTTTCTTCAATCTGAGTTACTCTAGATTATCTATGTTTGTATGCATGTATGTATGTCATACTGTATGCAATCTGCATTATAAATCTTTGCACTTGTTTCAATTGAAATGCTGATATCTTGTCATGAAGTTTATTCCAAGTAGCATATTTTAGTTCAATTTTATAGACTAATTTTTCACATTAGACGTGGCTTCAATCAAGGAGGAACAGGATGTGCATATTTATTTGCTGTACAATCAGCAAGTATCTCTCTCCAATTATCAGTGAATTCATGATTCTATCATTGGTATTTAGTGAAATAATCTTACCACCTAGATGGACTTATAGGACTGAACCTGATGGATTGAAAATGAAATATTTATCTTCAAGCTTATGCTCAACTTCATTGTTAATTTTCTGCTAATATTTGACTCTATCTTTATGTTTGAGAATTGGGTTTTGTTAGTTTTGTTTCTTTGCTAGCTTAATTTCCATTCCTTGTCCAGAATGATTGTCATCATGTCAGAATCACAAAGAGTCGTATCCTGTGATTTTAGGGGGTTGTTTAGTTTAATATTACCAAACTCAGTTAGGTGGAACAAGTAAACTACTAAGAACAGAGATGATTTGGTTCAAAGCATGTCTAATTAGATGAAACATAAGTCAAATATCATGTTACCTACTATAATTGAAGACAAGTCATATGAATAAATGTGCAAGAAAAGATTCTTTATATGATTAAAGTCAAATAATTGTTTCCACCCCTTCATTCTGTTTTTACAAAAAGCTGTTATTGGAATCTTGATCTACTCAAATTAAAAATGACTTAGAAGTGAATTTCAAGTGACTGCAGAGTAATCTTAAAGAATCAAATAGTTGTCCCACAACTAAGTTTATGTTTGCTTTGCAATGTGACATTGAACAAAGCCAATTTTTTTTTTCAATCATTTGTAAAGAGTTGGGTTTCTGTTCTAAGTACTTTTAAACTCTGTGAATAGAAATCCAAACACACTATGATATGTTTGTTTGACTCAACGCACATGCATGCAGCATGCTATAATAGCTGATGATGTTAGTTCACATGGTTATATCATTCTACTTGAATCTCAATCAGCCTAAATTTACTATTCCATAGGCATAGTTATGCTGTATTACTGACTTAGGTAGGTTAATAATGCAATGTGTAGGTTTCTTATTAACAATTTGAAGCTTATCTTTTTGTAAATGATTGAGCACTGTTATGAGGTCAAGTTTATCTTTTTTGTAAATGATTGAGCACTATTATGTGGTACTGCTCGTCTCACTTGCAACGCCTTGTTTGGTTGTCCCTTTGATCCTTATGTCTCCCTGTTAATTTTCTAAATCATGTATGTACTGTGTTGAGATTATTAGGTTGAGATTATTAGTCTGACAAGATAAAAGTTTCATTGTTTTTTCTTTTCCCAAACAAGTTTCCCGTACGTGTTACTAATTTTTGGTTTGTCCTGTTACCTTCCTTGATCTCCTAACCTATGTTTGACTGATTCTTTCCTTTAAGTACTTCAATACTGATTTAATATGTTGATTCTTACATTCTTCCATGGAAGAGCCTTATCTAATGAACAACCTCATTATTGCAGTGAATCAAGCTAATCTAGTAGGGTGCTATGTTGATTGACCACTACACGGTGCTAGGGCTACCGTCCGGAGAAGAGGGCGCGAAGCTAACAGAGAAGGAGATTACAAAAGCTTACAGATCGAAGGCCCTCGAGCTTCACCCGGATAAGAAGCCCAACGACCCCAACGCCGCCTCCAACTTCCAGCAGCTCCGCACCTCCGCACCTCCTACGAGGTCCTCCGTGACGAAAAGGCTCGCAGGCTCCTGGACGAGCTGCTGCGAGTCAAGCGCGACCACCAGCGCCGCCAGTCCCAGCGTGACGGCAAGCGCCGCAAGATGATGTCCGACCTCGACCGGAGGGAGCGTGAAGCCTCCGCCCCTGACCCCGCCGTGAAAGAGCGCGAGGAGGAAGCTGGATCACCAGGCAGCTCAAGGAAGAGATTGCGAGGATTCGGGCTATGCACAACAAGAATGCGGTGCCCGATTCAGCGGCTACTTCTAAGAAAGAGAGAGCGGGTGGTGGTGGGGCTGCGTTGGATCAAGAGAAGGTTCTGAAAGTTTTGTGGGAGAAGGTGGGTGAAGACTATCCAGCGGATAAGTTGAGGGAGTTGTTTTCCAAGTTTGGTGAGGTGGAAGATGTGGTCGTCAAGGGGAGTAAGAAAAGGGGTTCTGCACTTGTTGTCATGGCCACCAAAGAAGGAGCGGTGAGTTTCTTAATCTTTTCTTTTTAATAGTGTTGATTGATTTTGATCCATTTATCGTTCTGCGGGACTAGGCTTGATTGTTGTTGCTTTTGCTAATTGTATTTGAATAACAGTATGTGTGATTACATTTTTTAATTGTGGCTTCTTTATCCAGGTTGCTGCAACAGGAAGTGTGATCGGTCATCTTGCTAATCCCTTGCTGGTTTTACCTCTTAAACCAGCAATGCCGGCAGATTCTTCGAGTGCCCCGAAGGCTGGGGAACCTGAGAGGATGGGTAATCTGGTTGGGGCTGGATACCAAGCTTTTAAGGATTCTGTTCTGAAGAAACTGCACAAGGTGTGCTATTCGCTTTTTCAATTTTCAAATTGAACTTAAGTTTGATTTATAATTTCTTATAGCTAAACAAGGGTGTTACATCTAGTGGCATGAGAGAAAATATAGATCTTGGTTTCATTGACCTTTTGTACTCATATAGTTGTACTGCTGCACTTTAATATACCATCTCATTTTGTGTTTGATATACGGCCTATAGCTTAATGTGACTACTGTAAAAATAATCTTAGATAATATGTTCTGTTTGTGCATTTAGTAATCGAGTAAACATGGCTTTTAAGGGTTAGAACAATGAGAGCATGTTGATATTCATCAAAGTTTAGAGTTAAAACCATACATGTTGCCGAAGCATAACAGTACTTAAGGTTGTATTAGCTGCTTAGTATCACAGGGTTAATATATAGTATACAAAGACAAGAATAGATAAAAAGTACTGAGATTTGTGGTATATGAGAATTGGTTATTGTAATTTGGAATATGGTACTTGAGGTTTGTGATTTAGAAATAGAAATTTGACAAGATCATGAGTCATTAAGTCCTAGCAAATTATGTTCTATACTGGAACCGATCAACTTAATACGAGAACGTTTGTTGGTGAAAGTAGAATTGTTAAGCCTAAATGTATATTTTCCTAGCAGAAACGATTTAATGAAAGAAAGTCTTGCAAGATGATTCAATCAGATGCATAATGATATGAATATGATATTTAATGTTGACCAAGGCTTTATGAGATGCTATGAAAATGTTGTCTTGAGAGGGGTAGTTGCTGACTACCAATACCCTAGATTTTATCCAGTCAGCCAGATGAAAGTATTGACTACGGAATAATATTCTGTTTGTTTATTAGATAATTTTGTTTAGAGTTTTCATGGTACTTTGATAAAGTTGTATTTTATGCTCCACTAAGAAAGCTTAATTGGACATTAATTAGTGTATAAAAAGGAGAGTAAATTTAAAATTCGTAGCCTTGGTAGCATTTGATGCATGGATAGAATAGAATGGAATAGCTTGTTACCTTGTTCTAGTGTTCTCTTCGATTCAACTTTTTAGCGTAACCAGAATGTATCACTTTCCACCCTTACCTTATGTCTTGTTCTGTTCTACTTTTTTGTTTGATTGTTATACTCCAAAGATACACCAAACTTGAAACAAAATCCCTATTTTGTTCTATTCTAACTTGTCTATCAAGCGCTACCTTAGGGTTATATCAAGTCCTAGTTCTGCTCTGAATGTTTTACTTTCACCTGGGATGAGTAAACTGCTTTTCTCTGTATAATCATCTGTGTTCCAGTGTCCCATAACACTACATGACATCTGTAACTTTAGATCTTACCTGTATTCTTGGCTTGTTTCTATGTACAGGCTGCAGAAAAGGAAAAGAAAAGATGATTGGATTTGGATGAGATGAATGATTCAGCTACTTCCTGAGCTCTAGCATCCTTTGGCCTATTCAATGACAATGAAGAACTTCTTTCACCTGTGGCTAATATCAACAACGAAACTGATAGGCAAGATAGCATTTCCTCCAGGAAGATGAGAAGCCATGGATGGATGAAGTTTCAAGATGAGATGCTTGTGTGTGTGTCACTTTTCATGTACCAAGAAGATAGAAGCCAGCTAGCAAATAGCATCAAGCTTTGCTAGCTGATACGTCAAGCTTTGTAAGCAGTGGTTTCCCCCAAGAATTGAACTGATACATCAAGCTTGGAACCTACTTCATATTTAAACACCACAATGTACCCATGATCAAGAGAGTAATTTTCAGCAAATTGTTTCCAGCCCTTTTCAAACCAAACCTCATCATTCTTTTTTTTCCAATAAACTTCCCATTTAGTATTGTCCGGAGGCTTCAAAAACACTAGATTTGATAAGTTCCCTTCATACATCTCTGTAAAGGTTTTGGGTATTTTCTGTGAACAACATTCTGGTTAGTATTTTTTTAAAAAAAAAAGTACATATTCCTATCAGAAAAATAACATTAATCAAAACACTTATATTCCTAGGGTAGTTCGTCCCTAAGCCAAGACAACAGCAATAGCAAATATTTTATTGAAATACATACGCGGCAATTCTTAGAAGCCTAGAAACATTTACAAGCCTTTCAAGATTTGCTTTGAGAATAATCGTGAAGAAATGGATTGGCTGAACAAGATTAGAAGCCATAGATGAAATGTGAAGTTGAAAGGGTTAATGGTTAAATTAGTCCCTAATTTTGTAAGGGAATTTGATTTTAGTCCCTCGGTAGAAAAATGACGTTTAGTAGCGGTAAAAAACAGCCGGTAATTATATTATGTCCGGGTATTATTAAAAAATGTGTTTGCTCGATGACAGAAAATGATTGGTTTAGGCAGTTAGAAATGTCAGATGTTTTATCGATTAACCGTCGATAATTGCTCTCTCCAATTTTGTCGTCACTTACCAAAGACTATATCTACCGTAACGTTTCTACAAAATTTTACTGCCACTACATGCCTGTTTTTTTAGAAATGATGTAGTTCCAACGACTAAGTTGTAAGTAATTCAGGTACTTACCAAACGAATATGTGGCTGTTGGTAAACCGTGTTAATGAACTTTATGGATGTAATTAATGCTTAGTATTATAAGAGGGAAATAGGGCAGCCGAAAAACACATGCTTATTTCTGTACTCTAGAGATAAATTAGTGAATATTCTTTAACATGGCTTGGTCTCTTGCATTCACTTCATGTTATTATAATCTAATTATCACTATTTTCCCAAGTATTTAATAAACTTGAAGTAGTACGTAGGAAGGAAAGGTAGTACCACCCATACTCTATACTATCTAAAGCATTTCCCAGTATACACAGATACAGATACACATGGAGTTAACGAACCCATCTTTTGTTTTTCTCCACTTGCTAGTTTTTAAATGTTAGTAAGAGCAATTTTCCACTCTCTGCAATATTGTAAAGTTCACAAATAACTTAACATGTACGAACAAGCTAACTAACTTCTGTTTAACATTACTTTATATTTCTATTATGTAAAATAATGAATTTTTACAGATTGTATGTAATTTTTTTTTGAACTACCGTGTCAAATTCTATCAAATGAAGGTGTAAAACTTGTGTTCTTATACAAACTAATAGGAGTGTTAGTGGTATGAGTGATGGTGAGTTGAACTTGACTATCACTTGCTCTAAATATTTATTGGGTTATTTTTTAAACTCTAGCTCATCTCCAAATTCGAAGAAATCCAATGAGGTATGTGTTTAACAAAGATCGAATCACAACAGAACAGGTCCGAGTTGACCTGAAAGACAAATTAAATGTTAATTTCAATTTTCACCAAAGAAATAAAAATATTTACATTTTGTAAAAAACTAATTTAATCATATTAATTAACTAGAAATGAAATTACACATTTATTAGATCATTTGTACTAAACTTTGCATGACACAAAGTTCTCATAATCTACCTAAATAATGAGATACATTTCTTATATAATATTTCAACATATACACATGTTGGATCGCTGGAGACTTCATGCTCAATTGAGACAAAGTCATGTTTTGAAACCAATTGATAAAAAGTATTCGCGGGACAGGTTGGGACGGATTGTGCTCGTCTCACACTCGATCATATTGATTGAGTGCAATTTTTAAACTCAAACTTGTCCCCATGCTGAACAAAACCTGATGGAGTGCTGGTTTGATGGAATTTATCTACCACTAGAGGAGCAAGTGCTAGAATTTTATTTATTTTAACCATTTCACATGAAAATCCCATAACCTGTTCTCATGTAATATATATGTGCTCTGCTATGGTATCACCGTCACAATATTAATGGTGACACATGTGTCATATGCTTGTTCTTGGTATCAAAGAAGACTCTCTCTGCATGTTTTCAGCAATAAATCACGCTGATAAAAGTGGTGGTTTCCCAACCCCATCAGCATTCTATAAATGCCTCCACTTTCTCTTTATGTCTTATTCAATCATCACTCCCCTGATCTGCTTTATTTAATTCCCCACTTTGGTGCTACACAACACAGGTTCTGCTAAACAGTGTAGGGGGTGGTGCCTGATTCAAACAATGGCCATGCCTAGATTACTTCTTGTTTTGATCTTTGCCCTCATTGCCATTTCCATGCTTCAAACAATGGTTGGTCTTTTAAGAGAATGTAGAACCACACACATACACACACAAAGCACAATTTTTTTAAATCTGTTCTCAATTTGTGAGGTTTTGAAAGATTCTCACATTTTTTTTCTGGTTTGATTTTTTAAGGTCATGGCATCTCATGGGCATGGAGGTCACCACTATAATGACAAGGTATATAACTAAGCCTTCCCCTCTTTTCTCTCTCTCTCTCTCTCTCTCTCACCCTTTTCTCTTTGTTGGGGTTAAAGATCAAAGAATGAAGATTGGGTTTTTGGAATTTTGTTTTTTGAGGGATGAAAGCTGAAATGCTGATTTTTCTGCTGCATTGTTGTGTGTTTCTCAGAGAAAATATGGACCTGGAAGTCTCAAGAGCTACCGTAAGTGAAGTTCCTGCATTCTTGTTGTTCTTTCTTCTTGTCTTTCACAGTAAAACAACTTGAGGATATCTTCAACTTTGAACATGAAAAAAAATGGTAGCAACCAACTAGCAACAAAAAGAAAAAGAAAAAAACCCATTTTTAAGACTAACCCAAACTGGAATATGGATCCTCTCTAGCTAATTTGGCTCCCTCATCTCTGAGATCTAAACCATTAATTTTACATCTAACGATATGAAATACTCATAGTTCAAACCCCACCTCATGATCTTATTAAGCTGATGGTAAGTTTTGAACATTTTAGATTGTTAAATGTCTAATATTCGTTAAAGTCGTACATGATTGATTCTCCTTAAATAAGATCTCGTGTTTAAGTATTGCGGATAAAAAAACCTCCTCAAAGAGAGTTAGTCCACTGGATATAGATATTCCCGACTCAAATATAATTATCTCCTGTGTGACGAAAAATTAATTCTGATGAAGAAATTATGAAAGTAAATTAATAGCAGGTATGGATTAGCAAGTTTTTACCATAATTAATTCTGAAGCCCAAAATCTTTTGATAGACGTTTATCCATATGTGGATGCTAGTGTTCACATTACGACCCTGGTCTCTTAGTTGCATTGGATCCATTTGCTTTAGATCTTACTAATAGAATTGTTTTTCAAGCAATTGATGATAAAATATGCTGGTTTATCTGTGGTCAAAATGGTTTCTTGTAAAAGCTGCATCTTTGGAGTATTGGACTTTAATTGACTTTTTTTTTTTGGGATGTGTGATATGACTAGAATGCCCTTCACAATGCACGAGGAGGTGCAGCAAGACCCAGTACCACAAGCCTTGCATGTTCTTCTGTCAAAAGTGCTGCAGTACATGCCTGTGTGTGCCCCCAGGGTATTATGGGAACAAAGCTGTGTGCCCTTGCTACAACAACTGGAAGACCAAGAGAGGGGGTCCCAAGTGCCCTTAAGCATGTTCTCCATCCAATTAACAGAGATAGTTTTCCATAATATGACATAATTTCCTTGTACTTATATGTTGCCCTTAAGCATGTTCCCTTCTATGTCCTAACCAAAATACTTGTCCGTAATAAGGCTATGTTTGGATATTCATTATGGACTTTAACATACACTTTAAGCCAAAAAGTGAATGAAACACTCATATTAAATTGAGATAAAAATTCATTCACAATTTAACTAGTACTTATATGTTGCTGAATTGTGGATGGCCTTTGAGTCAGCTGTAGGCTACTCTGCTTGCCACTCACAGAGGCTTTTGATGCTTTTAGATGAAGTGTGTCTAATACTATTGCTGTCATAATGCTTTTTTAAGTCTATTTTTAGATTTTTGTAAGAACAATGGAAAGCATGTTATTCCTGACAAATTATTATCATGTTTCTTTCCTATATTACTTTTACATGAATGGCATCGGTGCATTCAAACTTGTAATTCCTAACAATATATTGAAGTGTTGATGTAAAAGTGCAGCACCCGGAAAAGTGTTACACCATAGGTTGTGTGGCGAATGATTTTCACAAGTTTTGCTTATTTTTTGCCTCGAAGTGATTGGTGACATTTGTTTGCACCGATAGTAACACGTATTTAAGTATACCCTTAATAGTTGAGGCTAGTATTAAAATATTAATGACATTTAAAGGTTTTTGGATTTTCAAAGTAGTCTCGTATTGTTATTGTTTTGACATGCTATCATCATCATCACATGCACCACCACCCGCAGGGACGACGAGACCGAAAAAGTTGGATTGGGGGAAATTTTTTAATACATTAAGCAAAATTAAAAGTCATTAATTGAGAAACGCAATATAAATTTTTTATATGGGGGCAAAAACAACATTTGAATACTTTTCTTTTGAAGATTTTTTTTTTCTTGCCTTGCTCCTTTCCTCTCTATGTAGGTTCGTCCCGGACTATCGGTATCGTCTCTTCAAGAGCTCGACCACCATCGGACGTTGTCTATTTGGCCTGAGATGAAAAAAGGAAAAGGGGAAACAATGTGGAGGATGAAAAAAGAGCAAGCTTAAAAGGGGGGAGAGTGTGGAGGATGAAAAAGGAGCTAGCTTTGAAGAGGAAAAACATGGAGGATAAAAAAATACAAGCTTTGGGAGGGAAAAGAACATGGAGGATGATGAAATTGTATAACATTGTGCGAAAACTAAATCTGAATGTGACGACGACACCTTTTAAAACTCTTTCATGTCGGTGCAAGTTTCTTCAAACACCTTTTGTTCATGTTGTAGGTGATGGAGACGGAGAAGACAAAAATGATGACCACCACTTCACGATAAGGTGTGTTTTGTGCAATGAGAACTACGACGCCAATTACTCAAATATTGGTTGTGCCGAGCAACCAGAGTCGGGTCAACTAATAACACGAATACTGCCCAATCATAGCCATTGACTTGAGAGTCATTTCACTAAAGTTAAGTGTTTCAACTGCACTTCATATCAGAATCTATAAATATAGGAGTTTGATCATTTAATCACATCAAAATTCATTATGTTCAACTTGAACTTTGAATTCTCTTTATGTGCTCCTAAACTGACTTGAGTGTCAGAGTGACTTATACTGGTACCTTCCCCGCCTGCATTGTGGACAAAAAAACCACAACCAAGTGTAAGGCCTAAAACCACCAAAAGGAAATAAGAGGGAACCACAACTCACTTTGTAGAATATCATGATTAGTAATATCTTTTTTTCCCTTCTTTTTGAAAGGATGGTTAGTGATATTGCCATCCTTAAAATAGTTCAAATAATATGAGGATTATTCTATCCTAAAAAATACTAGTTAATTTTTTATATCTTTATTTCAATGTTGAGATTTTGACACAAGTAAATAGGTGATTATTTGGAAAAAAAGAAACCTAGGAATCTTTTACTTTATTTTCTCCGCTCTTAATTTCATTTATTTTAATTTTCTTCCAACCCGTTCGAAGAAAGTGGAAACAAAACGAAAGTATGTGTTGTGCTGTTAGAACTTACAAGCAAAATCTCACGTTTTATTTATTTGGTAGAAAGGCTAGCCTTCACAAACAAAAATATTCATAAAGATACAAACACATATCTATAAACACTCTCATTTTTGTCTCCACCACTCTTCTTATCGCATCAATTATATATCACATATACTACTTATCACTCTTTTTTTACTTTATTTATTTTATAGCTATGAATTATAACTCGTTCACGAAATATTGATTCGGAGCTATAATGTCATGAAGTTGTGGATGTCTTAAAATCTCAATATCTCATCCAAAACTACATCGTACTCTGTCCCTCTCTCTCTCTCTCTCTCTCTCTCTCTCTCTCTCGTCCTTCTCTTCAATCCAATTTCCATTCCACGGTTTTCCATCTTAGAAAGCCCTCACCTTTGATTCACACCTGCACCATTTTCACTCAATTTCACCATCTGGGTCTGCCCCGTTTTCATCAAACCCCTTGTTGTTGATGGCATCACTGGGTTCTGCACCATTTCTTGTGGAAACTCATGCTGACACCACTGTACTACTGCTTCACACTAGGAATCTCAAAATCCCACCAAAATTCAGCACCATAAATGCGTCTGTGTTTACCATAGGGTTTGATCGTGGTAGACTGAAGCATAGGTGTGGCAGGGGTTTGGTGTGCCCATGGGGGACTCAGCACATTAGAGCTCTTGGTAAAAGTTCTGGAACGAGTGAGGACAAGGATGATTCTGAGGACATGATTCAGGCCACCATTGAAAAGGGCCAAAAGGTTCTTGCTTTGCAAAGGGAACTTCTTCAACAGGTATTTGGGAATGCGTTGTGACAAAGGGTGGGAATTTTCATGGTTGTCCCCAAAAGGTTTAGGTTGAGACCTAGAATGTTGCTAATATTGTTCATTGATTGATTTGTTGAAAATGGAAAATTGGGACCTTACTGTTAAAAGAAAAGAGCTCAAAAAAAAAGAAGTTTCCTCTTGGAAAGGTATGTACAAGTAGTCAAATTGAGTAAAGCAATGGCTAGTAAGTATGCTTCTCCTTCAAGTGATTGTTTGCTAAAGCTCCCAGCGTATTCACTAATGCTGTAGCAATGACGTCTTTTTACGAATTTTATCCCCAAAATTCACTTTTAGCCTTTTCTAGCTATTGTTGTCAATTTTTCATGAACCTAAGAATGTAATCTTATTTGATGTTATCATGATCTATTCAGGCTTCTAGAACTGATTGCAAAATTACATGGTAGAATTCTGTCTATGAGATCCTTATGAGAATATCTGCCCTTTGGAATTGCTATTTCACTCTCTCTACTTGTTAGGTCTTGCGGTTAGCTTTTTTACAATAAAGTGCTAAAGATTTAAGGATGACTGGGTAGAGAAAGATATTGTTACAGTAGCAGAGAAGGTAACTCAGCATTAACTAAATAACAAAATAGAATGTGTGGCTTGATTTATCTAATTTTTTGAAGGAAGAAGTTAAAATTCGTATAGGCAAAGGCAACCCCATAGATTAGAATTTTCTTTCATTATTATTCTTGTTTTTGTTTCGGTAATGTTTGTCTTATAAAACCGAATCATTCAATACAGGATCATATTACTATTGACTACTCACTCAGCAGGGTCACCCTATATATGTTTAGACCTATAGTGAATTTAAGGTGGAAACTTCTTAAACAATTTAAAATGAAATGAGTGACCTATTTTTAAGAGACAAATGGGTCATTTTTTTAGGAGAGAGTCATAGTAAGATGAGGGGTTTATATATAGGAGTTTTTTTTTTGTTTTTTTTTTTATCTGTATGCTTGGGCTGCCCTTGCTAGGGCAACATTTAAATGACAAATTGAACCTTGTAGAAGAGGATGCCTAAAGCTTTTGCTTTACAAGCCTTACCCAATGGCCAGTCTTGCTACTGAGTATCAGAGACTCACATTTTAAACTATTAGCGGAGATTCAATTATGTTGAATAATAAGATGGATCTAGTGAGATTTTGTTATTTCAGTTGAATAAGCTGTTTATTCATTCTATGGCGTAACTTGCAGAAATATCAAACTTCTGAAGCGCTTCACTGGTTCAGTAAATGTTAGTTTGGAAAATGAACGAATGTCTTAGCTAGTATAGTAACAGTAGCACCTTCCTATGTATTTGCTATGCTAGTTTGTTAGCAATTGTGATGTCCTGTCTGAAAACAGAGTTATGAGTTTATCATAATCTAGTTCTCATAGAATGTGCTCTGTGAAAAACTGAAAACATGTAGGCTAGTAAGCTATTGGGAAATGATTCTTCTTACAATGTTAAGGGTACATACTACATAATTATACTATTCATACTTAAACCACTTTGCTGAACTTAATCATTAGGTCATAGTTAGAGGATTATAGGTGGCATCAAGAGATATGATGTTCTCAAATTTATGCATTATGACAGTGAAGATAATTATACAAGTTAATTATATTTCCATGCCAGCGTAATTCTTTTGGTCCCTTATATGCTTTCTTAACCCCAAATATTCGAATAAGTGTCTTAAGATCCCACATTGACTAGAGATATGGTCAAAATAATTATTATAAAGGCTTTGCCAATCCTCACCTTGAAAGCTAGCTTTTTGGGTTGAGTTAATCCGAGCCCGAATTCTAAGATATATTAGAGTCTATCCTAGATCTGATATTGGACCCAAATTTCGCCTTCACTGCAGCCACCCTAGGCTGTCTTCATTGCAGGGTGATCTTATATTGCTTTATTGTCTACTGTAGATCTCTGAAGGAAAGAAATTGGTTTCTTCAGTAAACAGTGACAGCATTCCTGAACCAGAAGGGAATAGTGTTCCTTATGAACCCGGTGGCAAATCTCTGTTAAGTGACTCAAATCCACAGAAAGCTTCTGCCGGCAGAGACAACACTTTTGAAAACCAACACGGTGGCAGTGTTTTGACCAATTTTGTCAATTCTAGCAAAAAGGAGATGCAAAATGTCTCATCTGTAAGCATTGATCAAGATTCTGGTGAAGGCGATGAGGAAGACAATAAACTCTCACCTGCTGAAATGGCTTCATCTAAGCAATATTTCTTTGATAAAGGCGAGGAGGAAGACGATAAATTCTCACCTGCTGAAGTGACTTCATCTAAGCAATATTTCAATGAACAATTGAAAACCAAGAGATATGAGACAACTAGCCCCCGGACACTGCCAAACAACCTTCGAAATAGCATTGAATCTTCCAGTTTAAAGGTTGAAAGTCTGAAAGGTGTGACTCAATCAAATTTAAAGGAGGTTGCTAATGAAGCTAATTATGCTGAGAGTGAAGTTGGAAAATCCCCACCATTGGCTGGGGCCAATGTCATGAATGTTATATTGGTTGCAGCAGAATGTGCTCCTTGGTCAAAAACAGGTAATTTAACATTATTTCTAAGGAAGGTTTTTCCTTCAATTATATGTTGCTAAGGTTCCCTGTAACAAACCTACATATGCACCCTTGAAAGTATATGCTTAATTATGTAATATAAGCCCGTGAATAGAGTGGAATTTGGCAATTAGGTAATTTTATAGGTATCCGATTCACCAGCTTTTTCCTGCTTGGTGAGCTCAGCTACCTAGGTCAATTGATGCCACAGTAATCATGGATCATAATCATATCTAATGATAGTCCATTCAACTCCAAATCTCCCCTAATATTTTATTGTTTTTCTTGGTCTACCCCTATCTCTATCTATTGACCGATGGTTTACCCTCTTTACTAATGCTTCTATGAGCCTTCTACTCACATGTCCAAATCACCCAAGCTAAGACTTCCATTTTTTCTACCATAGAAGCTATGCCAACTTCTTCTTTTATGATTTGATTCCTAATCCTATTTCGTCTTGCGTGACAACTCATCCATCTTAACATTCTTTTCTTTGTAACATGCTTAGCCTGACGATTCGTTATTTCAAACAAATTTGCATCGAAAGTACAAAGTTTGGTAACTTGCATCTCATTTATGAATCCTCTTTGAGATGTAATGTGGTTTAACCCCTTACTTTTCACAGGTTTATTTGACAATTTAAATAAAAACAGAAAAAACAATTGTGAGATTTTATTTTGAATTTATATGTTTGTCATTGAATTATTACACTAGCACCCTAATGTGGTATATATATCCATTCATAAGCATTCATGTGATGAAACTAACATGAAGCAAATCCGTAGAACTCTCTCTTTTTCTCTGTCAGACCAATTCTTCAATCTTTGATTGTCCTGTGCATGGTGTGTAGTTTTTATGTAATTTTGAGACTTGTATATGAACTAATAGGTGGGCTTGGAGATGTTGCTGGATCGTTACCAAAGGCTTTGGCTCGGCGTGGACATAGAGTTATGGTAAAGTGCTATTCCCTTGATGAACCGAGAGAGTATCACATATGTGGGAAGAAAAGTTAATCTTTAAATTTACTCCTTGCTTAACAAAGAACCAACTGATTTTCAATCTCATCTCATTCCATGTGAAGTTGTAATGATGCAAACTGTAGAAGTTGAAAATACAAAGTGATTTTTAGAAAGATAATTTTTGAAGAGCAAAATTTTGGAGATAAAAAGAAAATGCATATTTAGAGAACGGAGTTTTGAAGAGCGAATTCATAGAAGAGCGAAAATTTTCTAGATAAAAAAATGCTGTTTAGAATAGTGACTTTTTATAAGAGCAAATGAGAGTGAGATTCTTGTCTTGTGTGTGTTGTTGAAGAGAGAAGAAGATAGGAGAGGAACAGTTGTAGTTTTGTCAATAAAAATTAATTAGTTAAATGTTTTGTTCTGTTTCATTTGGTTCCATCTTTTTCAAGCGAACCAAAATGCTCCACTTTGTTAATTTTATTTTCAGTTCTAGTCCTTTTTTTAAATATACCAAACATAGGATCCAAATCATATATTTTGTCCCATCCGGTTTTAGCCTGTATGCCAAACGCTACCTTAGTCTTTTGTTTCATAACCATATGGCTTTGGTGGACTTGCTAGGCCAGACTTCATAGCTTTGGGATATATCTGAGGTTCCATTTAAATTGATTTTTCTGTCTAGCCCATATGTTTCACTAAATGTGGGTCAAAACATGATAGCTTGTTTCATATCTCATCGGATTATTATTAGTTACTTCAATAAAATTTCAAGTTCCTTTTTTATTAATTATTTTGATTACTTATATTTCTTTTTAATATCCTCTTCTTAGGTTGTAGCACCTCGGTATGGTGATTATGCTGAAGCACAAGATATGGGAGTACGGAAAAGATACAAAGTAGATGGTCAGGTGTGCAGCGGCCACTCTTTTGCTAATAATTTATAATTTGTTGAAACAATTAATTCTACTACCTTGTCGTGATACTTCAACATATTACTTTACAGGACATGGAAGTAACATATTTTCATGCTTATATCGATGGTGTCGACTTCGTTTTTATTGAAAGTCCAATATTTCGCCATCTAGAGCAGAACATATACGGCGGAAACCGAGTGGTAATTATCTATTTCTGTTAAGTCCGCCCTATTGTAAGCTCGTTCATTTTGGTGAGGTCCACCTTTTACACGTCCATTGTCATAAACTGTAGCATTACTGAGCTTCTTTTCAAGGGGAAAAACAGAAGAAAAGTGGGGGAAAAAAAGACAGAATTGTCTTATTTTGTAAATTATTGGTTTCCTCCATTAGCAAAATGATTATGAGAGGAATGACCAAAATGCTTTGCTGTTTTGATTTAAGGTATCCGAGAAACCCATCTTGCAGCAGTACATGTGCAAGACTGCTCAGTTACCTGTACCTAATTTTGTACTATTATTATTTCTTTTCCTTTTGGCTCTTACATGTCTTTTAATGGAACAGGATATTTTAAGACGCATGGTGTTGTTTTGCAAGGCAGCTGCTGAGGTACATTAACTAAATGGTTTTGCAACTAAATCAATTATGGGGACACTCGGTTATGACAATTGTGTACCTGAAGAGTCCTTTAGCAGAATATATATGCTATTTTAAAAAAATGATAGCACATATGTCCATATAGTAGATTGTGGGCTTAAATAGTCTGTTTCAGGCAACTTGAATTACATTAGTCTGCATTGAATTGGACAAAAATTGTGAAAATAGCAAATTACTATAGTAAATTTATTCTTCAAGGCAATGTGACTAGCATAAGTTCTATTTTCATCATTGGGCATCTCCATCTCCATTTGCTGGAGAACCCTGCTTTGAATTTCCCTAATATTATCCCTTATACGGATTTTTATATAAGTTTGCTCCGTTGCAGTATAATAAACAGGAAATATGCAAATATAAGATGAACCTGTATAGTTACCTAACTCGAGTCCTTAAGTAAATGCTAGGAAGTTCTTGCCACAAGGAAATGAAAAGTCACTCTAGGAGATGTGTTCTTTATGAAATCCTTATATTGTCTATTTTCACCATGAGTAGATGAAGTTATTGATTTTCAGGTCTGTTGGCATGTTCCATGTGGTGGTGTTTGCTATGGAGATGGAAATTTGGTCTACATAGCAAATGATTGGCATACCGCTTTGCTGCCAGTGTATCTGAAAGCATATTATCGCGACCATGGTTTGATGCAGTATACAAGATCTGTTCTCGTGATTCATAACATCGCTCACCAGGTTCATTCTGAATCTAGATATATTGTTAATTCATTGTTCTTTACAGTGAAGGAAGAAGCTGCTCTCTTTAAGAAATAGATGTATATTGTGATTTTCATTCAACCACAGAATCCAGATAACAAGGTTCATATGATTCATATTTTAGCAGAGGTATATACATTATTATTTTCCTCGGGTAAAGAATGGCTTAATAAGTAGAGGCAGATAATTATTATCTTTGATATACTAATACCACTAAAACAATGATTTGCATTTCTAGAGCACCATTTGTCTCAGTTAAATAGAAGCCTTTTTAAATGAAATTAGAAAATGAGTGAAAGGATATAGGCCTTTTGCATTAGTACCTCCATATGTCTCATAACTGTTCTGGATGCTTCTATATTTGCACTATAAGGTCAATTTGTTTAAATATTCTGTAAGTAAATAGGAAAAATCCCATCATTGAGCAATAGGCATTTAATGCCGTGTTGATGATTAATTTTGTTGTGGTAGTTTAAACACCATGATCTCCAGCAACTTGCTTGTGATGGAAGCAAATGAAATATAGTTAAGGAATCAAGAACATACTTCCTCATCAAATGAATCTAACTTTCCACTGTCTGTGAATTGTAACTAAAAGCAATTCTTTTACTTTTTTTCTATTGGAGACTACTTTAAGTAGAAGGCAGATCATTGAAGTTGATTTAATTTTCTTATGGTTGACAGTTTATATTGCATTCATTTCTTACATAGAGAAGGAACATTAACGCATTTGCTTTACATACAGGGTCGAGGCCCACTTGATGATTTTCGCTTTGTGGATTTACCGGGAAACTACATGGACCTTTTCAAATTTTATGACCCTCTTGGAGGTGAGCACTTCAATATCTTTGCAGCTGGTTTAAAAACAGCAGACCGGATTGTCACTGTAAGTCATGGATATGCATGGGAGCTTAAAACTTCTGAAGGTGGTTGGGGTTTGCACGGCATCATAAATGAGAATGACTGGAAATTTAGAGGAATTGTGAATGGAATCGATAGCAAAGATTGGAACCCCCAGTTTGATGTTCACTTGACATCAGATGGGTACACTAACTATACCCTGGAGAGCCTGCACAGCGGCAAGCCTCAATGTAAAGCGGCCTTGCAAAAGGAGCTTGGTTTGCCTGTCCGTGAGGATGTTCCAGTAATTGGCTTCATCGGAAGGCTTGATCACCAGAAAGGTGTTGATCTCATAGCTGAAGCGATTCCTTGGATGATGGGCCAGGATGTGCAACTAATCATGTTGGGATCTGGAAGGCCAGACCTAGAACAGATGCTTAGGCAATTCGAAGGCCAACACCGCGACAAAGTCAGGGGGTGGGTCGGCTTTTCGGTGAAGACGGCTCACAGGATAACAGCAGGTGCAGACATACTGCTCATGCCATCAAGATTCGAGCCGTGTGGGTTGAATCAACTCTACGCCATGAACTATGGAACTGTTCCTGTTGTGCACGCGGTTGGTGGACTACGAGATACCGTGCAGGCTTTTAACCCGTTTGAAGAGTCGGGGCTCGGGTGGACGTTTGATAGCGCGGAAGCTAACAAATTAATAGATGCGTTAGGGAACTGCTTATGGACCTACAGGGAGTATAAGAAGAGCTGGGAAGGGCTTCAGAAACGAGGGATGTCGCAAGATCTTAGTTGGGACAATGCGGCTCAGCAGTATGAGGAGGTCCTTCTTGCTGCCAAATACCAATGGTGAATTTTTGGCAACTACACCATCTTGGTTGACTGATCAATAATGAGTGCATTCATGCTGAAGGATTTCACATTTCATGGCCTGTGAAAGGAACTGGGCAATTTGTTTATAGGTTGGTTATTCCTGAAATTTTTCTACATATCTGTCCCTGGATGTAACCTTCATGATGCTGGTTCTGGAGGAGCATTTCTTTTCCAAGTAAAATAAGGTTTATGCAATGCAGTAGAGTTGTTACACATCTATGTCTTATGTCTCTGGCGCGTACCCATGTAGCAACTGAAATCACCTGGCCAAAAAGTAAATTCAGCTTTAGAAACTTTCTTGTCCTTTTGGATAAAGAAAGAAAAGAAGATAGTACTACCCCCCCTAATGAAGAGATTCTCTCTCTTTCTCACTGCCCCCTTTTAAGTTTCAATATTTATCACACCTATTGTAGAAATGTGTCTCCTTAGATGTATTCGAATACTCTTGTTGAGTAACATGATAGAGTCTTGTTGGAGAGAAAAACACAATTCTATCATGTAGAGGAAAAACCCCTTGGATTCCTATTATTTGTTTTAGTGACTTGAGTCCCTAAAAGGTAGAAATTGCAAGAGTTATTGAAAGATGAGTCTTGTTGGTCAATTTAGTTCTTTTTAGAGACTATATTATATATATATTAATTAATGAAAAGACCAAATTGATTGACAGAACTCAACTAGGAGACTTTTTATTATTACTAAAATGGCCAATTACAAATAATTGAAGGATGAGAATGGTGTTTTTTTTCTTCTCCCATGCAAGGATTCACCATAATTGGTTGTGGAATCTGCTTGAAAAATAAAGTGTCTACTCAACCATATCCTGCTATTCACAAGAGAGGATGCAAATATCTTGGTAGACTAGTTAAATAAACAACCCATTGTTGGTCTTGAATGTGACAACTTTGTCTTCAACAATTTCTTACGATTTGTTTTAGAAATAGTAAAATTGCTCTCCACAATATGATCCTACTTTGATATTTCAACAATCAATCACCTTATTATGCTGTATTTCTTTTGTTTGGGCATGGGATTGATTTCTACAACTGAAGACATATGGCTCTTAGAGTCTTAGTTAAATCCAATCTAGCTACTGGCTTGAAGCATTTCCTCTTTTTTGTTCCCATTAAGAGTTCATACTCTTCCATAGGATTTTCTTCTCTCTTATGCGATAGCTCTCTGTTCTTTGGACTTTGGATAATATTTTTCTATCCTTTAGGTATGAATTTTTTTTTTCTGTTCTCGACTTTTTACTTTTGTTTGACTTATATCACTCTCCACCTCCTCAACCACCACATCCATTGTCTCTGCTGCCGCCTTTGCCTTCGCCACCACTGACGCCTCCAACCCCGCTGCCTGGATGGTAAATTGTTAAGAACTTATTGAAGGAATGCATCTACTTCAATAAGTAAATTCTAGGAGTGCATCTACTTGTTTTACCCTGAACTTTGTTAAGACTAGGCAGAATCATTTCAAATCCAAATAAGATTGAAGGAGTGCATCTACTTGTTTTACTCTGAACTTTGTTAAGACTAAAGGTAGAGTCATTTCAAATCCAAATAAGATTGAAGGAGTGCATGTGCTTGTTTTACCTGAACTTTGTTAAGACTAAGGTAGCATTTGACAACTGGACAGAGTAGAATGGAACAGAACGTAATAGAATGAAATAAAACAAAAATATTATATGTATTGTGTTCGGTAACTCCATAACATATTTTTATTAGAACATGACTATAAGTTTAATTACATATATACTTCTATTTAATAATTTATTAAGCATAGAAAATTGAACAAAATATAACATTTTTGTCATATATATTATTTTACGATAATTAAAGTATAAAAATTTGAAAATTATTATTAATATTTTAATTCATAATAAAATATAACACTAAATTTTGTATTAACACTAAATTTACAAAAAAAACTTCTAATTTTATGAAAGTATGCATAATTATTAATGGTGTAATAATTTTTTTTGGTGAGTTATAACAGGGGTATTTATGTAACTCATATTATTTATAAAAAATACATATAAAATATTTATTTTAATATTTTTTATTATTTTATAACTCAAGTTTCAAATGTAAAATAGGGTATTTTTATAAGTATAATAACCATTTTTATAATGTTTTGTTCTCCTTTTATTCCACCATTACAAATGGAACTAAAGTGTATCATTTCAAGAGTCTTATGCCGTTATATGTTCTGCTTTAAAAATATAATAATCATGGAATAGAACCCCTATATCCCGTTCTAACATGTAAACCAAACACTACCTAACGCATAATTTGTTTGAGTGAGCTTTGGCAAGAGAGTTACCAAAGAGAAATATGTAAAAGGAGAGGTTATCTACCTGTTTGGTTGCTCGAGGACACAACTAGGAGAGATGTGAGAGGGTTTTCTCCGCAATTTTATGTGGTCTCCCAACTAATGCGAATAAAACTGGATAGAAAAATTGCGAGAGCAATTTAATACAACTGATATATTTGTTATGATTTTTCATTTTTCTATTTTGCTCTGATTTATAATTTTAGTAATATGAATTTTTTTCATATATTTGGAGATAAAACTGACTTTTTCATTCTTTCTCTTTTTATTTTTTCTTTCTCTATTTCTATTTCAGGAAACCACCGATAAAATATATACTCTTTTACTTACCACTTTCTATCTATTCATGTTGTCTCTCGTCTCACTCTGTCTTCTCACTTTCTTTCATAACAATATCAATTCATTGCTAAGGTACGTGCACTTGATAGTTGGAATGAAAGAGACCGGTATCTAAAAGAAAAGCGTTTAAGATTCATTTTCACAACTGAAAATGAGTTATGGCATGATTTTCTCTGCTCATTTCCTTAACCCATTTAAAATTGGTTGGGCTGCTGTGCTACACAAAGATACTTAACTACAAAGTACCAAGTGTTAGGGTTTCTTTTTCTTTTTCAACTACCTGTAAGGGGACGTTTTAGTTGCACTACATTAGTGTGTATTCATAATTTAGTTAGCTTCTTATTTTGACTTTTTTGCGTACGGAAATAAAAAAAGATAAAAGGGAATTCCCTCGAACATATAGTATGCCGGTTAGCTGAGAAGTACCCATACTCGTATCCGTACATCCTAGCTGGTCAGTAAAAGATAACTTGATGAGGCAAAAGTTCATAGTTTCAATTTAACTTTTTTTGAGCAAAATAAAATAAGCAAGGGTCATTTGAGTTTTGCTTAAATAGCTTGATATACTGATCAATATAAGATCACTCAATCATTCATTCATTCCAGAAGTCAAACACAATGGTAGTAGTAGTGGACCTATTTGGTCTTCAAATCCATGCATTAACACCCAAAAGTAAAATACAAAAATAAAAATTAAGGCACACCTAATCAATTGATTATTTTAAATGAAGTTTTTGCTATTCTTGATAATTTCATTTCATCAATTTGAACAAACAGTACCATGCTACAGGAGATCTGTCCAATTGCAATGGCCCATCTTGGCTTTCTCATAATTGAAAAGACCAGAAGTATGTCATGCTTTTCTTTAATTAATGCTGCCACAAATTTTGACGCAGGAGAATCAGATATATGATTACTCAGAAATTAGAAGTTAAAGGAAGGGGAAATCTTAATATGCTCTGGATGTAAAGTACCTAGAACCTACCAAATATTACAACATGCTGTCATGTAAGGATTGGTATGTTATTTCGTATCAAAAAAGTCATCTAAACCACAATAAAAGTAAAAGTTGCTCTACGAAGAAGGCATAGCTGGTTAGTCACTTGTTTCATGTCCCAAGTTCTAAGGGTTTACTGATAGAGATTAACAAATTTAACCTAGGAGGCTGGGAGATTTGTCTTCTATCTTATTGAAAGAATTTTTTTTTGGGGATTCTCCGCATACAAAAATCATGAATTCGTACCCATCATAATACATGTTAGAAATATAACATAATGTCATTCATGTGTCTTCTCCTAACAGTTTATACTTTTGAGATTGTTGATTCGTGACATAGTATCAGAGCCTAGCCTGAATATGATCAAATGGTTTAGAGTTTGGTCCTTATTACTCCCATTATTCTATAAAAGTTAAATTTCAGTATAAGGTGGGTGTGTTTGTACATTGTTCATGCAAGAGTTAATTGGACATCTGGCAACAAGCTTACGCCATGTTTACCTAACAAATTAAGGCCAATGAGTTTTGCTACGAGGGGCGTGTTAGAAATATAATATAAAACTCTTCATTTGTCTTCATTCAACAACTAAAATATTTAGGATAGTTGGTTCATTATAAATCACATAACCTCATTAGTGCTTTCTCCCTCTCATCTTGTCTCATCAACCTAAAATGCTTAAGTAATTTGCGAAAAACAGAGGATGTCTCCTCAGTGCAATTGAGAAACAGGTGGAATAAATAAGGTCAGACTATTCAACATAGTTACAGACTAAGAATTGCTATTGACACCAGATGGTTGCTTTGCAATCTGATAATCACTACATATGAGACAGAATGAGAGTATACACATTGACAATTAACAATTGAGTTTGTTCAGATTATCATAAAACATAAATTCAGATATAACAGAAAAATGTATAAATCAATAGTTAGCTCAATGGATAAAAAATTAACATCAAGATCTTACCAAAATGGTCATCATTCCATACGAGAACTGCGTGTTCTCCCTCCAGCTATCCATCAATCGTAGAAGATATTTACTTGTGCAATAACCTTGAGTTTAGTTTATTGCAAATGAAAGGAATCAATGTAATGCTACTGATATTAAAACACATACATTCTTATCCAGGCAACAGATAGGTTGGGACAGCAAAGTGAGCAAACATGAAAATTTGTATACAAACACTATATCAAAACCAAAAATAAAATCAAACTTACAGAAATTCAAAGCTAAGTCAATCTAAGTAAGCTCCAGCAGTTACTAGAAAGGCCATGGTAACAGAAAAAAACATCAACTAAGATTCCATAGGTAGAAACAGAGAGGGAAAAAAATGACAAACTAAAAGAGCATATTTCAGGATCCAAAATTGTTTTGGTTAAAAAAAAAGGACAGCCGGTGCAAGAAACCTCGCGGGGTCCGGGAAAGGGTCCGACCACTTGGTCTATTGTGCACAGTCTTACCTTGTTTTTACACTAGAGTCTGATTCCCGGAAAAGCCTGGGGAAGGCATTAGGCCAAGAACCAAGAAGATAACAAAATGTATAATAAGTAAAAGATTCTATAGATTATAGAAGTTCAATGAACGTGCAACAGATATATACAGAATACAACAAACTACAGAAGGAGACATCAATCAAAAGAAAAGAATAATCTTCATAATCAAAGGAGATGTAGGGCAACAGTGACAACCCGGGCACTGAAAAAGGAGATGTCCCAAAAACGAAAATAACAATGTAAGGCATTTTAGTTTCAAATGGCATTTTCAAGATTGAAACCAACTCAACAAGGTTCAGATGTAGGTTCACAAACAAGAACGCCAAACTTACTCTATTGTAACCTGCAGCTTATGAAAAGATTGGGAGCCCAACTCCTAGGGTATTATCACAAAAAACATGACATAACAAGAACCGTCAGAGACAACAGAATGAATTCAGATTCGAAGCAGCCTCTGCAGCCAATAAATCATCCTAAACTCTTTTGAGAGTTCATCAGAATCATAATAATTTGAGAGCAATAAATGTTAGATATTAGAGAAGCAAATTCAAATATAAAAGTTTCTTATATTCGCGGGTATAACCAACTAACTGTGTATGACCCATAGTTTCTTACAACTTATTGCCAAGGGGCTTATTTAAAAACATCCTAGATTCTAATAGAATGAGACCATATGATCAGAGAAACCACTTCTCTGCAAAAAGGACAAAGCACATATTCTGTAATTGATTCAACAAATGATCCTTCCTTCCTATAAATCAAAAGGATAGTTCATTGTTGCACTTTCCATGTTTCCTACTTCTTGATCTTTCGATGCTTCTTTGGTCCCGGGACTTCTAACCTACCAACAGAACAGCCACACCTTGCTCGGAGAATAAGCACAGCTCTTCCATTGGGTGGTGCCATCTTCTTCAGCTCAGCTTCCAGTTCCCTGTGATGATCACGAAGCAGTTCAAAGAGACCCTTCTTAACACCAGCACCATCTTTGTTCAATGAAGGAGAGTTCTTCACACAATCCTCAGTCTCCAATTGAATGTCAAACTCAGCAGCTTTTTTCAGACCCTTGCAATTGGGATTCCCACACTTCCTGGTGGTGCACGCCACAAAACCCCATGTAGCCAATGCTGCACAGAAAACACTGAGTCCTATAGAGATGTAGATCGAAGGCGCAACAGATACCTCTTCCTTCACCAAAAACAGCACCACCCTCCCAATCTGAAAGGACTTGGTGATCAAAAACTCGAGGTAAGGGAAGAACAGAAATCCAAAAGCGAACACAACAGCAATGAACATCACCACATCCACCATAGCCGATCGAGATCGATCGCAGGGTGGAATCTGAAGCGAATTGGATGAGCTCGGGGCCCTCCGATTCCGCTGACGGTGATTGCTTTGCCTCGATTTCGAACCGAAATCGGCGGAACAAATCGAATTGGCCATGGCAGGAGCGGGTGGTTGGTCAACGGAATTGCAGAGAGAGATTGAGCTATGGAAATATACCATTTCAAAGCACAATCAGAAAACAAAACCAGAATCTCGAATCCACAATTCCCAATTTTCAGATCAAACCCAGCAATATTATACCAGAATCGGATCGACCCACCTCGGCAAAAATCGAAAAGTTTGCAACTTTGAAGTGATCCAGGCACTGAGGAAGATCGAAAATTGTCGGTGCCCAGATGGATCAAAATTCACAAAAGGAGAATTTTCTTCTCCCTTGTTCAAATTTGAGAGGTGAAATCCGATATCTGATGATTGAGCAGAGAGCGTTTGAAGAAGAGAGTGAGGAAATGGGTTTTAGGCCGGCTTGAAGGGGTTGCAGAGAGAGCATGATGAGGAAGGAAGAGTCATGGTTCACTGCTTTATCATCATCATAATCAAAATGAAATCAGGAGTGTATTTTATTTTAACTAAAGGAGGGTCATACATAACATAAGTTACTCACACACAATGGGCTTGGATTCACATCCTCTCAAAATGATGTGGGAATGATTTGGTGGGGGCATCCCTATGGGCTTGACCCACCTCTCTTTCGGGGATGTTGCATTTTGCTTGCCATCTTATTTATTTAATATGGATCTAGTATCTATTAATTGTAAGTCATCAATCTCAAATCTCAATCATTTAAAAAAAAAGATTTATTTATATGTTGACGCGTGTCACTTTATCAACTTAACAATTTTTCTATCAATCAAATCAATTTTTCGAATTTAAATCAATATTTGCGAAGATTAAAAAATTCAAATAATTATCATGTAATAATTATCTTTTACAAATTTAAATAATGTAATTTATGATGGTGTGTTTTATATAATAATTATTGTTTGATGATGTTACCAATTATATTCAATTCAACTTTATATATTTTACGGTTTTATCATTAATTTCCTATTACTACTCACTAGCCTATTTTAAAGCAAAATTTTGTCAACATCTTGATTTATCTGTTAAATATGCAAACATCTCCCTAAAATAAAATCACCATTTTTTTATTATGATAATTAGATAATGAAAGTTGCACGTCAATGTCTAATCCATTACTGTATCTACTAATTGTGAGTATTCAATCTCAAATCTCAACCACTCTTAAAAAAAAGACTCTCTTATATTATATGTTGACACGTCTTACTTTATCAACTCAATAATATCTCCCTCTATCAAATTAGTTTTCCGAATTTAAATCTTGATTTGCGATGATTAAAGAATTCAAATAATTATCTATTACAAATTTAAATCATGTAATAATTATTTGTTAAAAATTTCTATCATGTAATTTATGATTATGCTTTTTATATAATAATTATTGTTTGATGATGTTATCAATTATATTCAATTCACCTTCATTTTTTATTTTATTACGGTTTAATCGTTAATTTCCTATTGCTGTTTTCAAAAAAAATTCCTATTGCTACTAACTAGCCTATTTTAAAGCAAAATTTTGTCAACATATTGATTTATCCGTTGAATGTGCAAACATCTCCCTAAAATAAAATCACCAATTTCGAGTATGATAATTAGATCATGAAAGTTGCACGTCAATGTCTAATCTACTACTGTACCTACTAATTGTGAGTCATCAATCTCAAACCTCAACCACTCTTAAAAAAAAATACTCTCTTATAGGTTGACACGTTTATCAACTCAACAATTTCTCCCTCTATCAAATCAATTTTCTGAATTTAAATCATGATATGCGATGATTAAAGAACTCAAATAATTATCTGTTACAAATTTAAATCATGTAATAATTATCTGTTAAAAATTTAAATCATGTAATTTATGATTATGCTTTTTATATAATAATTATTGTTTGATGATGTTATCAATTATATTCAATTTACATTTATTTTTATTTTATTACGTTTTATCGATAATTTCCTATTGCTACTAACTAGCCTATTTTAAAGCAAGATTTTGTCAACATGTTGATATATCCGTTAAATATGCAAACATCTCCCTAAAATAAAATCACCAATTCCGATTATGATAATTAGATCGTGAAAGTTGCACGTCAATGTCTAATTTAACGGTAAAACTTTTAAATCATTATCCTTATCATCTACTAACTGTGAGTCCTCAATTTCAAATAAGTTTTCCAAAACATCCGAACCGTATCTCTGAATTTTTTAAAACTTCGGTTCACACAATCATGGATTCCTTAGCTAGTTTTCAGTTTTCCTTATAAAAGCAAATAAAAAAATTTAAAATAAATGAAAGACAGATGCTATTATTTATACAGATTTTTAATTACTTTTTAATTATTATATATCATTTTTTATCTTTTGATTCCTATTTTTTTCTTTTTGAATTCTTACTTTATTTTCTATAATTCTTATTATCATATACGTGATAGTATTAAATATGTAATCCTTATCTTAAGGCGCTCCTCTAGATATATACTAAATTAAATTTGTAACGATTATTCTTTAAGATTAAATTTAACATTTATATATTAAATTTAAAAAATCATTTATACTTTAATATTCAAATATTAATTTTTTCTATATTACAAATTATATTTTAAAAATATTTTTTCCCGTCTATACACGAGCTAAAATACAAGGATTCATTGTGTCACCGCGTGTTTAACCTGACCACGTAAGTGCATTTCCATTACTTTATTATTTGTATATTGGGAGACTGGCCAGAAGTAGAAAAACATACATATCAAGGTTTGACAAGGCATCTGTTGCACTTATTTTTTTATAACTTTTCAGGAATCCGCATCATTTGATTAAACAACGTCCATCCATCAACTTGGCAATTAGAAACTACGAAAATTCCATAAATGTCATCTCTTTGCACATGCACGCATTCTAATTTCTCTTTTTAGAATTAATTGTCATCTTCAATATCAAGCTTTTTTTAGATACATGCTAATTTTTTTTTCCAAAGTATAACCATAACCACATATGAGTCTAATCTCCCTCAAGCTTTCAGAAATTATATTAAGTCGCTAGACTTCTCGCAACAAATCATTCTTCATAAGTTAAATTATAAACTAAATATTTAAGGAGTTTAACTATCTACTAGTTGTGCTAGACCTTGTTAGTACAACAATATTTTTTTGTTTTGGTGATTTCACTTAGAAGATATTTTAGAAGAATGTATGTTTTTCTTTGTTTAGTGAACATAAAAAATAAACAATTATTTTATAAACTTTATGCTTTACAAGTAAACATTTGAATGACTCATTATAGCCTGCACTCATCATTTAGCCTTCAAAAGCATAAACGTTTGGCAACCCTTGGTTTGGGGACCGTAAAAGTAGGTATATGTTGCTTCTTTTATTGATTTTTTCCTTGTTATATAAAAATAAAAAAACCAAATATGAAAATAAAAATGAAAATAAGAAATTTCCTTGCCTATTACTCTATGATGGCCGAAAATACCTCTATGTGTTAGGGTTGGGTATTTTTTATTTTAACCTTGGTTTGATGTTAAAAAGTATTAAAAATGTGTTTGGGAGTGTTTGGGTAATTTTAAGAAATTTAGTGACTTTTATGGGGCTATGGCTGAATTTATAAAGTGATTTTTGAGTGGGTTTCTTGTTTGGAAAACTTGATTTTAAGTGTTGGAAATGAAAATGGCTTTTAAAGTAAGCTAGGGACTAGATTTGAAGTTTTATAAAATATAAGGACTAAATCTTATAACTTGAAAAGTATAAGGATTAAAAATAGTATTTTTGAAAGTCCAAGAACTTAAAATTGTATTTTACAAAAGTTTGAGACTAAAGTAGAAATATGGTAAAGTTTGGGGACTAAACTATAATTTCTTAGTTGAAGGACCATTTTGTAAAGTTGGTTTCCTTTATTATTAAATAGTAAAGGTTGAGCATGTAGTTGCATATAGACTTTAATAAGTTAGTATCCTTACCCAATGAGTTAAGTTGTTTTAGAAACTAAGATAGTATGTATCTAATGTAAGGTACGAGGCTCGAGGTATGGCCGAGTTTAGCGCGAGAGGAGTTTCACATTGGTTACATACCAAGTAAGAGCTTCTACGCATTTTCGGACAGTCCTTGCTATGTGATGGTGTATTGTGTGGAATGTATGACTTGAATATGTCTATGAATTGTGGAAGCATGGTCTACCATAAGTAATGTGAATATGATATGATCGTTGAACTTGAAATGCTATATGATATGCCGATCATGATATCTGACTTAAACTGTCTAATGAAGTTAACTATAACATGACTTGAACTGTGACACCTGGCTTACACTGTTATATGATATGAATTGTGATATGACTTGAACTGTGATGTTTGTTGGAACAGTTATATGTTTTGGACTGTTACATGTTTTGTCTAAATTATGTGAATGATAGCATGTCTAAATCCATGTAATGATGATGGTGCTATGGACTGTACCTACTTGATACATGATGTTGCTATGCATGACTCATATTATGCCTGAGATGAACTGTTGTTATGTGTTATCGGCTGTTAACTGTGAATGACAGACACTCGAATGATGAGTGAAACCAACGTGATGAAATACTGGACACCTGTGACTAGTGGTTCTGCTCGTGGAACAATGGATGGAACGTCAGAGAACGGACCTGAAGTCGTGATTGACTTTAGATTGGAGCATGGCATATGCATTTGGGGCGCGAGGGGCTACTTGTAGACCAATGCTAATGAGCTTAGTTAGTGGTCGTACTTTTTTTAGTACAGAATCTGTAGGGTGACTGTGAATGATCGTGGATCTGTCTTTTTTAAGTGGCAATCATCTTTAGAGCTTTAGCAGTTGGCTATTAGCTGGTTCTGAGTAATTTGTCCCGCCTCCCGTGTATCGGTTACTGGCGTATATCCGGATTATTTTGACATGACATTGCACTCATGTACATTGAATTTCTAACTAAACTTTCCCCCAAAGTACCTTAAATGTTTGGTTAGTTTATCCGGACATTTATACTTGTATTTTCTTGAACTGTATCATTTTTGTTTGGGTCACATAGTTAGAACGATTCCCATATGCTTGAAGTAGTTGACCCTTGCACCTTTGTTTTCTTTTTTGGTTTGGATCTGCATGGTGCTACCACAGACGATGATGCATCCCTGGAGCATGATTTGGCCCTCGGGCGAGATCAGTTTTGACCTCTGCGACTCGGAGATTCCTAACGTGTGGTCTTCCTATGTGTCGACTACAGGGAGTATTCCGATAGGAGTCTTGGTGAGAGAGAGATCCCTTGGGTGCATTTCCTATTTTTGGCGTAGAGGTTTTTCTCTTCCGGTCAATATGTACTTATTTTGCCCAAGTTTAGGGCTTACTCTTTGTAGTTATGGGTATTATGTATGCTTTTTGCATGATTACTAATTATATTTAATTATTGTGTTAAGTTCTTAAAGGAAGTCAAGTTGTTTTAAAACTGAAAATAAAACACCTGCCTTTTTTTGAAGCGTTGAAAATGTTCATTGCTTATTATTTTCGTGACTGTTCACTATTTGTGACGCCATGCATAGGATAGAAAAACGAGGTGTTACAGGGTTGGTCTCTAGAATCTACTTAAGACCTGTTGCCATGTGAGGTGATGGCTGAAATCATGGCTATGCCGAGACCTCTATCAGACGTGGGGAGGATATTGTCGTTTGGGCTTGGAGTAGCGACTTGAAAGTTTCTACCAAATCAGCATATGTTGCTCTTACTGTCGTTGAGTTTCCTTATATGAATAGGTTGTGGGTTGCAATTTGGAAGTGGAATGGATTGGCCATGGTTAAATGCTTCATTTGGAAAATTCTAAACAATAGTGTGATGACGAACTCAAGGCATATGCGGTCGAATCTGGTGGAGGACGAAATGTGTCTATTTTGTCGTACTGACCCTGAAACGATGCTCCACTTGCGGTGTAAATTTTGTTTCGTTAAACCCCTCTAGTTGCAACTGTTTAGAGGGTCGAAGCTTAACAGTTTATTCACGCTAGGATTGAAAGATCAGATTAAACATGGGCTAAAGGATGGTGGTGGAGCTGATGGGAGCTTGGAGGCTCAACATTTTGGTATCATTTTATGGAGCGTTTGGAAGGAGCGTAACAAGGTGGTATTCGAGCAAGAAGATTTTAGTGCGTAGAGGATCTTGGCTCGTGTAGGGTCGGCTTTAAGGATGGCTAAGGAGGGCTTTTTTTTTTAATAATACTTAAAAAAAGTTAGATCAATATGTCCCAAAAAAATATATTTAGCGGAATGTGGTTGTTTTTGCATGTAAGTACTGAGGTGGAATGGGAGTAGGAGTCGCAGAAAGCTATGCAACTTGTGGGTGCCTCGTCTTGGGAAGCAGGAGACTCGTGGAACACGAGGCCACCGAGAGTCGCATAGACCCCTGCGACTCCTTGTTGACCGACAACAACTGAAACCGAGGCTGCCTCGTGTTGGGGGAGTCGCGTGGACTCCTGCGACTTCTGTGCATGGCTGCCACATGGCACGGGAGTTGCAGCATGCATCGCGACTTGTGGTGCTCATTTTTTGCGGTCCAAAACCCTTATAAATAGACCGCCATAATCAATTCTGCAACACAACACATTCATCCTCCTCTCTCTCAAAATCTCCATGAATTTTCTCCATTATCCTCAAGCCCTCTCACTCTTCTCAAGTTCAAGTCCTCCATCTCAACATCTCTAACTATCATATCAAGTCCTCCCATTTTGGTAAGTATTTGATTGATATTTTGGAAAATATTATTGTTTAGAAATAATAAAATTTTCAAATATTATTGTTTATAGTATAGAAAAATTAATGTTTATATTATTTTTCAAAAATATAAATTGTTTAAAAATATTGTTGTTTATTGTTTAGAAAAATAAATTGTTTATATTCATTTATTTTAGAAATATTATTGTTTATATTAGTGTTCAGAAATATAAATTGATTAGAAATAGTAAATTTTAGAAATATTATTGTTTTGATGATGCTTATTGTATAGAAATATAAGTTGTTTAGAAATAGTTCAATTTTTGAAATAATATTGTTTATATTAATGTTTATTGTTCATAAATAATACATTTTTAGAAGTATTAAATCTTTCAAATATTATTGTTTATTATTTAGAAATATAATCGTTTAGAAATATTAAATTTTTACATTTTAATTTAATAACTATATATTAAAATTGATTGTAGGAATTGAAATGGCGGATGAAGCATTTATCAATCCAGGTCCAAGAAATCCGAGTCTTTTGCATTTACAAAACAAGCACTTGTCCAATCAAGTATGGAATGAACAACCAAATAGAATTTTGAATCTGAGAAAACCCGGGATGAATCGTGATGGCATTCCTAGTCTAATTGTAGGCCGTCTCCAACGCGCCGGACTTTACGAGGTGGCAATAGTTCAAAATCAACCTTTAGACAAAGAGTTGGTATCAACTTTGGTGGAGCGTTGGAGGCTAGAGACGCATACCTTCCACATGCCATTCAGGGAAGTCACAATCACGTTACAAAATGTGGCTGTGCATCTAGGCCTGAACATAGATGGGCTACCCGCCACAAGCAGCACGTGGGTTAACTGGGGCGAACTCATGGAAAATTTGCTAGGAGTGGCTCCAGACCCAACGACTCGTGATATCAAAGGAGGTGCGATTAAGTTGTCTTGGTTAATCAGTATTATGAATAATATGGTGTTGGACAAGGCTGACCAAGTTAGATTGGACCGTTATGCAAGAGCATACATACTTGTCTTGATTGGAGGTTTCATGCTCCCTGACCACATTGGTGGAAGGGTACCAATGAGATATCTTGCACTGTTAAACGACTTTGATGCAGGCGGAGGTTACCGTTGGGATTCTGCACTTCTTTCTCATTTGTACTTTGAGTTGTGTGAAGCAACCAATCATGGAAAAAAATAGATGAGCGGTTTTTCATATCTTGTCCAGATGTGGGCCTGGTCAAGGATTCCCGGCATTGGACCACAGGACCCAGAACTTTAGGCTATTGTCGGACCTCCCCTTGTAATAAGGTATGCTCTTAAACTTGTTAAATAAAATTAAAAATTGTAACATATACATCTTATAAAGATAACATGCATTGCATACTTCATTTTTGTGTAGGTTGAATATGGTGCCCACAAATTATCAAAGGTTCACAATTGATGTATACCGACGTAAATTGGACACAACTTCGCAGCAATCAAGTGAGTTATGAAAGTTCGGTTTATATTAGTTGGCTAAATGTTCACATAATTGACATTATTGACATTGTTCTTCTTGTCCGTAGTTTCGGTGGATGTCATATACTGATGATGTTTTGGCTGCACTTCTCGAACAATTGTGAAGAAGTAGCCATTTGTGGAGAGATGTTGTGCCAAATGATCCTTTTCTGGCGTGTTGAGTGGCATCAACCGGACCGGTCATGCAGAAATTTGGGATGCACAGCCAATACCTCAAGCACCTCTATAGAGTGAAGCGTTGTATGACACATCCTTGAAGGGAAAGGAGAAAGAGGATTGATTATAGAAGATGCACCACTTTATAAATCTGTGGGACCAAAGGAGTAACTATGTCATCACAGAGCTGATGGCGGACAACTTTGTAGGCCCCAATGATGAGTATTCATTGTGGTACGCGCAATACTCGAGACACTGGGTGACGTGCAAGGCTACGACAACTGGGCAACTGATGATGTCAATATCTTATCTATTACTTTATTGATTAATAATCTTATAATTACTTATGATTTTTTTTTTGTTAACGTAGGATGAGCGGCTACATCATCTCTAGTATGCATTTTCCCCAGCAAGCCAAGTGCACTACACGAATGATCAGATCTTGATGCAACTTGAGCGTTGCCTTTCACTCATCCATGAGGTTGACAGAATCACTGTTCCATCTACACACACTCCTGCCTTGTCCATAGAGGTCTCAATATCAACCCAAGATGCAATACCTGTGGTTGGTAGAACTGAAGGAAATGGTCTTCATTGGCAGAGAACCGAGCATGTTGCACAACAAGTTCCTCTTGGTGGTCCTGAAAATCCTAATCCAGGGGTGTACTTCACGCCAACACAAGAGCCTGATGCTCCTTACACACAATACAATTGGTATCAGACCACGAAAACAGAACACAGCTCATGGCCGCAAATGCAGGTGCCTGAGTCCCAACCTGCATATTATGGAACAGATCCTTATGCGGAATCGGGGTCACTCCTTATGGATCAGATCCTTATGAGGCGTCGGGGTTGCGTCCTTATGGATCAGATCCTTATGGATCACAATCGTATACCGGAGGCACCCAGGATGATGATGACTTCCACACACCGGCCGAGTTTCATGGTCAAACCGACCAACGGGGAAGCTTTTCTGAGATGATTCTGGATATTATAATGCCGTCCAGAGACCCGCATAATTACGCTGTTGATCCAACATAGGTCCATAATAACCAGGTTAATTTCTAGCTTGATTTGAACGAGGCAGTTATCCCTGCAAGGAGGAGGCACAATCAGGATAGGCAAGCAAGACACTAGCATTGGCCGCAGTGTGGCATTGAATGATTGTATTGTTCACCGACTTGTTACAATTAGCCAATGAATTTATTGTTCTTTTTCAAGTGTTGCTAATTAATGAGAGGTTTGTGATTCACCTTTTAATTATTTGACCAAATAGTATCTGGATAAAACTTGTTGATTATTTCATGGTTCAAGGTTTTTACAACAACAACAACAACAACAACATTTCCCATATCACATTTATCTCTGAAGCGAACTTGATCTTCGACTTTGTTGAGACTCCATCAAGTCCATCTCGTTCGGGATACGAGTTGACTTTGGACGACCTTTACGACGCACTGTAGTTGGATTCGGAATAATTCGAGGCCCATTGTTCGGCTCCATGTTCATGACATTACCAATGGGATACCACTGAAATTGATATCCATCTACAATACTCTGGATCCTATGGACTGGGTCCAAAAAATGATAATAGTACAACAACCATCTCAAGCACGCCGCTATAACATGCTCACAAGGGTACATGTATGTTTGGATTATGCCACAAGTGCACGTTCTGTTATCCAGATCGACTATCCATTTTGTACCCTAACGATATGGGCGGCGCGGGTTGAATCCTTCCTCTACTTCGAACTCGGTACTCTCCATGTTGTACGTGCAGATGATATGATGAGTTGCATCATTCTCCCATAGGTCCAATTTTTCCATTAACTACATGCAATATACTTTGCCGATCGCCTATTCTTCTTTTGCGACGATACCTCTCTGGACAAATTAATCCACCCCTATTCCAGAAAGGGGTGGAGTTTGGGACACCTCAAAAAATGATTTAATACAACCACAACATTTCAAAAATAGAGGGACTGAAAAGTCAAGTTGAATGTACATACCATGGGTCTCGGAATATACATTCACCGGTACAAGCATGCAATAGGAGGAGAAGTAGGTGCCATTTGGGGTCCTGGATTAGCATCGAAATCAGCCTCTACATCTGAGCCTGAGGAATCTCCTTCAAGCAATATGTCGTCTTCATCCACGTCATCTTCTGAATGATTAACATCAGGATCCACATTATCAGTGTCAGGATAGTCATTATCGTTCGTCAAATTAACAGTATTTCCGAAATACACAGAGTCTTGATCGACAACCGCCTCTTCGACGTGTTTAACCCCTTCATCCGACAACATCTGTTGCGTATCCATCGGATACGTTGACATTGGTATTGACGATCATCCGACCTCAGCAATATCAACTACAACTCCAGAGTGATTCCACTACGACCATTAACTAGTTGGCTAGTCTCGGTAGTGGGGTCATCCCTATGGGAGTATTCTTTCTTAGATCCTGAATTGGAAGTGTAGGTGGTGGAAATTGCGTTTTGAGCATGTGTTCTGGAAAGCTAATTAAGTTACGGGACGAAGCTCATTCTATTCCTCTGGGCTCCATGTGTTTCATGAGCCTTCTTATGAGAGTTTACTTTTTCAAAATATTACGGTAGTGTCTTTCCCTAAATTTATAATTTGTTAGTTTGTTATTTTTTATAGACTAGACCGTCATCAATAAAAAGAAAAATAAAAAGAAGAATGTCTCTTATATATTGTTTACCATTGATGAGTAAATGATTAATTAGAAACCTAAGTGTTAATATGTATTAGGGGGCGTCTGTTAGGTGGGTATAAAAAAATATACCTGGGAATGAGAGTGTGGGAATGGAAATTCCCTTGTTTGGTAGGAGGTTAGAAAAATATATGCCTGGGCATCACTCATTCCCGGGAAATTAATTTTCTCATATTCACGTGGCTCAACATTCTCATCTCAAAGGATGGGTATCAAACATTCCTGGGTATCTTCTAACCTGGTGAGCAAGGAAAAATCAATTTTGCCCTTTTATAGTTTTATTCACCACATTTCCGTCAATTTCGTGGCTCCCTCTCTACTTGTTGCAACAGATTTTGGTCCCTCCATTTTCGGTGCTATTCCTTCCTCAATTTCTTCTTCTTCTTGGAGCATTGTTACCATCAATTTAGTGGCTCCTTCTCTTCTTGTTGCAGCAGATTTCCAAGCCCCCAATTTTCGGTGTTATTCATTTCGTCAATTTCTTCTTCTTCTTGGAGCATTGTTATCGTCAATTTCGTGGCCCCCTCTTCTCTGTTTTTATATTTTGTATTGGATGAGAAACTATTTTTTGTTAGGGGATGTGCTGTTGATTTAACTCGATATATACTATAGTCAAGTGTTAGAATGGTCATTTTAATTAGTCTTACTACAGCTCCCAACTTTTTTAAATCATTATACATGTGTTGCCATTTTGGAAAATGAATTTGTTTTATATTGATATGCAAATGTAATTTTTTTTAGTTTTGTATAGTTTGATTATGTGAAATATACATAGGACTCTGTTGTATGTTATTTAAAAAAAAGGATAATTTAAGAATTTCGTGATATATTCCTGAAAATATGCCAGACGGATATTAATTATACCCATGAATACAAAAAAGGATTCCGAGGAATAAAATTTGTTAATCAAACACATTTTTTAATATATACCCTATATTCCCGGAAATCCTCGTGCCGGAATGTTTTTTTTTTTTATAACTTGTAAAAACGCTCTTAATCCATACCAAAAACTGTATTTTGGTCTGTTTTCTTTATATGGGTTAAGATTATCTTATTGGGAAAGTGCTGACTTGGATTGAGGGGGATCGTGGCATCAAATATGAAAAAGTGGGAAAGAGAAAGATCTTTTTGATGCCATAACCACAAAGAGCTTGTGGCTCAAAATCATTGTTGCATCTGATGTAGCAGCTTTTGCGTATCAACAAAAAAACGCACAACACCACCACGACACAACGTGTCACTATTTGGGTTACTTAGGTTTTAAAAATTAAATAAAAATAGGCTATTTAGGTTTTATCCTTTTTAGGAAACAAATAAAAAATAAAAACGATGGATGCAAAAGACCCCGCGATCAAGCTCTTTGGGAAGACGATCCCGGTGCCGGAAATCCCTGCCGGATCTGGGGAATCCGACGTAGCTCCGGCTTCATCTTCTGGCGAAGTTGTTGATGATGGTGTTGGTCAAAATGATGTTTCTTCCAGGAACTCTTCCAATGCCAACTTGGATGATGAAGGGTGCGAGATTGACGAGGTATGAAAAAAAATTAATTTGAGAGTGACCCATTATTGTAAATGTAAAAAGATTTAGTGGGTTGTTTTTGGTTTTGTGGTTTATTGCCATTGGAGATTCTGTTGACTTGCTGTGGTACCTTTTATTTGAAGGGGTGAAGAGTGCAATTGGGATTTAGGTTTTGTTCTATCTTGGGTTGTGGGGTGTTAATTGATGGGTTTGTTTCAAATTTACAATTCCTATTCAGTTTTGCAAGTGTTTTCATGCTACCTTTTGCTACTGTTGGAGATTCTGATGTCTTAACTTTAGAAGTTATATTACTCTATTGGCACAAGCATTTGGACAAATTCTTCAGTCACTTTATTAGTCTGGCAGTTCCTGAAATTGTGGTGTGAGTTTAGCATTATTTGAGCTATTAGTTTCTGAGCTTAACTTATCTATGTAATTTCTGTGCTTTCTGGTGTGAGATCTCTGTGTCCTCATAGTTCAGCTTCTAAGACCTTATAGCTGTGGTTTCTTTAAAGTGGACTGCTACAGACATTAATCTAATTTTTCCTTTCTTTTTCTGATGTTCTCTAATCTTTCGAACAACAAATGACAATAATTTATTGAGGATTCTTCTGGCTCAATTTCTTGGAATGTGGTAGTATCAGTATGCTTATTAAAAATGTTTTCCCTATTTGACTTCTGAGTTTGATATATCAGTTTTTCCAAATAAGAAAGAGAAGATTAGAGAACTTTTAAGTTTATCTATTTTGAGCTCCATTTGCTATACTTCCTACTTTGGTTTTCTTGTTCGTTGGAATTTTGTCTATGATCACAGTTAACCTTGCCTTCCTGTGGATTTGTTATTGAAGTTCTATCTTATAAGAGAATAATAACAAACTACAGCTCCTCAACTCGTGGTTCATAATGAAATTCGATACTATTCAATTTTTTGCTGCTAAAGATTCCTCTTTGATCGCCTCTTGATTTTTGCTTGTATCCCCTTAGTTTTATCCAGCCATTGTCCTAGAGTTGGATAGTGATATTTCAACCTTAGATTTTTTTTTGGCATAAGTATTGCTTTTACAGTAATATTGTTTTGACTTAGACAAGTATCTGCAGTTGCAGAAAGCAGAAGTTTAAAACACAGCTAATTTATATTGAGGCATCTTTTTCATAATATATTATATTACTTACATTAAACTTTTGATCTAGAGTATCATACTCAACATGATTTTTCTTGATTTCAGGACACAATGGGAGAGGAACCAACCGAGAGTAAGAAGGAAGATGTAGTCCCCACCCAATCATTAGAAAAGAGCACCAACCTAGATACTTCATCAAGATCAGGAGAAGAGTTAAGTAACCCCTCCAGTAAGGAGAAGAAGGGTGTTGCATTGAAAACTTCAAAGACTATAGAAGAAGAGGGTGAGAATTCACAAGATAAGACCCTGAAAAAGCCAGACAAAATACTTCCTTGCCCCCGCTGCAATAGTATGGACACCAAGTTCTGCTATTACAACAATTACAATGTCAACCAGCCTCGCCATTTCTGCAAGAATTGCCAGAGATACTGGACTGCTGGTGGGGCTATGAGGAATGTGCCTATAGGTGCTGGTCGCAGGAAAAACAAGAACTCTGCTTCTCTCTATCGCCAGATAACTTCCCCCGAAGCAGCAGTTCAAAATTCTCAGTCAGACTTGCCAAATGAAGTTTATCATCCTTCCCTGAATTGTAATGCCACTGCCTTTGCATTTGGGTCTGATACACCGGTACCCTTGTGTGAATCAATGACATCTGTCTTGAACCTTGCAGATAAAATAGTGAACAATTGCCCAGAAAATGGATTTAATAGACCAGAAGAACTAAGAATTCATGTTCCCTATGTTGGTGTAGAAAAAGGGAATGACCATTCCACTAAATCTTCTGCCACGCCAACAAATCCAACGGAAGGTGCGACCGCCAATAATATACAGAATTGTCAAAGCTTCGCACCTCAAGTTCCCTACTATCCTGGCGCACCTTGGCTTTTCCCATGTAATCCAGCACCTTGGAGCTCTGCAGTATCCCCACCTGCTGTTTTCCCACAAGGATTTGCCATGCCATTTTATCCTGCAACAAGTTATTGGGGTTTTACTGTGCCTGGGGCATGGAACACCCCATGGCTACCACAACCACCAACACCAAATACTAAAGTCCCTAATTCTGGTCCTAACTCTCCAACCTTGGGTAAGCATTCAAGGGAAGAAAATATGCTCAAATCCAACAACGCAGGTGTTGCTGATGAACAGAGTGAAGGAAATAATGAAGAAAAGTGTTTTTGGGTTCCAAAAACATTGCGGATTGATGACCTAGGAGAAGCAGCAAAAAGCTCTATATGGACAAACCTGGGGATTAAAAATAGTAAGGCGGACTCAATTTGTGGAGGAGGGCTCTTCAAAGCATACCCATCAAAGGGAGATGAAAATGATCAAGTAATGCAAAACTCACCGGTCTTGCTGGCCAATCCAGCAGCATTGTCTAGGTCAATTAACTTTCACGAGACCTCATAATTCACATGGCAGTGTTCCACTTTTCTGGAGGAAGTTACAAATTGTAAAGACACATTGGTTTCCCAGTCATTTTTTCAGTAAAAGTTTGTTCTTGTTGGTCAATTGGAAAAATTGAGGTGACGATTCTTCCTGCATTTGCCGGATGCTTTTCTTACCCTCATTAGGTGGGAGCTAGGAAATTTTACACTCCCTTTTTTTCATATGCTTTTCTTAGTTCATGTACATATTTTAAGTGTTTTGGTGGCATAGGTAGCAACAGTACATTTGTCTTCCAAGATCCCAAATGTATCTAAATAATTCTTGAAGAATCAAATCCTTTATTTTTCTCTGACATGGTATATATTGTTTAGAATGTTATCTTTTAATAAACCTTGGTTTAAGGAAGGGGTGTATGTGATGCTTGTTACCCAGATCTATCTTTATCTTTGTTGGCTTGCATGGGCTGAGAGTAGCAAGACATCGTGGGTTCCTTAATAATATTGTAGAATCAGATTCTAATTAGTGCCATCCGTTTCATTGATTTTGGATGTCTCTCTTGTCAAGATAGAGGCATGTTTTTCAAAAAGACAATGTTGTTGTCGATGCTTTGGTTAACATGACCAATCTTTGAATTGTTCTTTCTGAACTCTTTCATAAGTTGTCATCGTTTATTTCTCTTCCATTTTTTTATAGCCTGTGTATGGCTTTTAGGCCCTTTCTACATAAAGAAGACAAAGAATACATACAAATACAATGTATTAGATATTAGATGAAGATAAAATGCTTCAAAGTCCCCTACTTGATTGTGTATAACCATTTGAAATATGCCTAAACTTGGGTGATTATCATACTTGTATGCAAAACCAAAACAATTAATAATGTTTTTTTTGTTTAATGAAGTTTCAGTACCATTAGTATATTTGGAACAAAAAAAGTGTATCATAATGGTATAAGATAAAGTACTCGGCAAAAAATATACTTGTGTCGAAGAAAAGGAAGAGAATAGCATACTAAAATATGAAATACAAAAAAACTTAGTCAATACTTAGAATAAACAAAACCAACATGTATGTTCATACATTTTGGTGCTTTTATACTTAACAGTCATCATAAAGATAAAATAAAGAACAACTACTAAAGTTGATACCCATAACTTCAGTTAAAATCACACAACAACTTCAAATTACAAAAACAGCTCAAATCCATTACTTCAATTCTTCAAATACCAACAAATAAGCAATTAACTAACAAGCAGCTCCACTTCAAATATCCTCAACTGCAAAACACAAAGTGCTTGAGTGTTCCTCGTCGTCTCCTCTTCTGAACTTCATTATCGCAAATAATTTCTGCAATGTTCCAAAAAAAAATGTAAATGTGTTACATAAACTAATGAATAAAAAACTAACCAATGAAACAACACTTAAAAAATGGATGAGACTTAAAAGTTATGACCTTGCTATGGTCATGGGGTTTAAAATTCACCATCATCCTCAACGTCCCCGAGTCTTATGATTCCTAATGTGTATGTTCATCATTGACAATCTTTTTCATTGATACAAAAATGTTTGGTTGATGCAAAAAATGGTTAAATGCAAATGATAATGCACAAATTTATGTCATTTTTCTTTTGAAATTTAACTTCTATATTCCGGGTAAAATAAAAAATAAAAGTTACTCCAAAGAGCTCTTTTCAATAAAGCAAATTCACAATTTTTTTGCATTGATAGGGCATTTTAGCGTCGACCAAGTTAAACTCGGTCGTATAAATCGACGCAAAATAGCGTCGGCCTGTTCGACCGGCTCTAATGTCCACGATTTTGCATCGCTTGTCGTCTCTGCCGGCTTTGCATCGCCTGTCGTCTCTGGCGGCTTTGCATCGTCATAGAGTCGGCTAGACTGACTCAAAGACTTGGCATCGGCCTTTTGGCCGGCTCTGCACATTAGTTTCGACCTTTTTAACGGCAACTCTAACACCGAAGCTAGAGCATGTGTAGCGTTGATTTTTTACCAACGCTATTCAACGTCTTTCTTGTGAATATAATAAACAATTTTCTTTCTCTACCCAATCTCTACCATCACAGTTCTTGTCTTGAATCCTCCGGTCGCCGCCACCTAGCACATTCCACCTCCATTACGGTCAACCAACACCTTCTACCATAGTCATCACCACCGATTTTTCCTAACATCATCCATTGTCATTGCCACCTGACACACTATGCTTCCACAAAAACTTGACACCATCTATATCCCCGCCACTATTGGGCTCCCTCACCACTGCCACTTCTCAACGTCCTTCCCCGCCACCAATCACGAATCTACATGAGATATTAGTTATCTTTTGTCTTTACCTCCTAATATCTATAGTATCTATCTATTTATTATAGTATATTAATTCTGAAGCGCGAATTGTAAAGTTGTCATTTCAATTTTTTTTTATAATATTACACTATGTCAGCTATTTAAAGTTTTAAATCCTATTTTAATAGTTTAATAATAAATAAGCTAAAATATTTTTTGTGTATTTAAGCTATAATTAAAACATAGGCAAGTTCATTTCTACATTTTAGAGCTCTTATATCCATTAACCTCACAAGTTTTACCTGGGAATTTTTTTAAAAGAAAATGAAATGCTACTTTCATACAACCCAATAAACTTATTTTTATTTTATATATCTATTTAAATTTATTACTAAATTTGAATAAAAAAACTTAGTCACTAAAGTTAATAATAATTAAAAAAATTAATTAGCACAAGATTTGGAGTTGCAAAATCAAATTTTTATACTTCTATTTCATACCAAATAAGCAAATTTAAACCATTGGAGCATTTTCCTATCTTGATTTTTCAACTTTCTAAGAATCAATTTTAATTGCTTTCCGATGAATAAAAAAATTATTTTTAATGACATTTCAAACTGTACAATTATGATTTCTTAATTATAGTTTCAGTTCAATAATAAAAAAATAATTAATGATTTAACTCATCCTATTTGAAAAACTTGATACATTAAATGCTCCATCAACATTGACATGTCTCTCACAAAAAACACATTTAAGATATGATAGAATAGTACTTCGTCGGTTCTTTATTATAAGAACCAAATTAGAAGTGCGTCTTGATCTTTTATGTAAGAACCAATTTTAAGTTTGTAATGAATAAATTATTTTTATAAGAATATTCTTATTTAATTGAACTTTCTCTCTCTTTACAAAATGTGGGTTATGAGTAATTTTGAAAAGTTGATATAAATTGAAAAAAAAATTAATGCGACCAACTAATTAACTATATTTCTTAAGGAGCGTGAAATGGTAGTTTGATTCTTATAAAAATGAATAGTAATTATTTTTGTATTTCCATGATTTTATTCATTATCTTTATAATTATTCTTCATATTAAACTATATATATATATATATATATTGTAAATTAACACCAATTAATAATAATTTATTATATTATTACAATTAAAAATATCAGATATAATAATCGGTTCATGTAATCTGTAAATAATTTTTAAATGTCAAAATACTTGTTCAGACTAAGTTAACTTGTAGAGGTCACAGACTAAGATAGATAAATTATCTCTTTTTTTTTTTTTGAAAGCGAAATTATATATTATATATAAATAATCAGAGGCCTACAAAATACCATGGCCGTTAGATCTAATAATGAGTGGTCATGATTAAAAGAAATAAGTCACGTGACTTGTTTAAAAAATCACATGACATTTTTAAGTGGTCATGTGACCACTTATTTCTTTTAATCATGACCACTCATTATTAGATCTAACGGCCACGATTTATTCTCACAATTCTCATATAAGAAGAGTTTTCTCACTAGATACATCCCCATATATATATATATATATATATATATATATATATATATATATATATATATATTCTATTTAAATATAAAAGTATAAGATATTTCTAGACACTTCTAGACTATTCAATAAAGTATAAGTCTTTTTGTCAAATGAACATATAATGCATGAATATCTAATAAGCATACAATACATGTTTAGTGTTTATATATGAGTGTCTATCTACATGCATATACAAATTTACCAAAAAAAAATCTATACATATATATAAAATTCACATAACATTCTATTAGATACATATTTTTTATTATGAAAATTCATGGTAATGAATCCAGTTTATTTTTTAAACAGTTACGTTTAATACACCAATTTTTTTTTACGTTTATTTCGTATAAGTTCTTAAGTTAATCGTATGATTTATTGTTAATTTTTTTAATTTTAATATTCAGTTATTAACATAAATACTATCAAAATTAAAATTATTAAACTTTAACAATTTAAGTCACTATTTTATTTCTCAAATTTCAAAAGAAATATTCTCACACTATTATGAATTGTAATGCCAAAAAAATTTCACTTCATATTTTAAAATAAATATTATTTTGCTGAAAAAAATTATACCAATATATGCTCGAGTAACGGGAAGATATAGCATGTAGTTATGTTCAATCCTTCTCAAAAAATTCACCACTATATATAAATAATTTAATTGATTCTTTGCAACAAATGTTTATAATCGACACTTTCACTCTTCACACCTACAAAAGGTGTCACCCTCTGTTCAACTTTTCAGCAAAAAAATAAAATAAAAATGGGTTATTTGGATTTTATCCTTTCTAGGCATAAAAATGAAAATAAAAACAAAAATAAAGCAATAGAAAAAGGATGGAAGCATAAGACCCGACCATCAAGCCCTTGAAGACGATCTCGGTGCTTGAAATTCTGCTGGATCTAGGAACTCCATCGAAAGCTCCACTGGTGTTGGTCAGAACCATGATTCTTATCATAATATAGTATATTGCTTACATTAAAGTTTTGATCTAGAGCATTGTACTCAATCATGATTCAAGGACACAATGGGAGAGGACCCACTGAAAGTAAGAAAGAAGAAGTAGTCCCCACCCAATCACGATAATTAGAAAAGAGCACCAACCTTGATACTTCCTCAAGATCAGGGGATGAGACTATAAACCCCTTCATTGAGGAGGAGGTTATTACATTGAAAACTTCAAAAACTCCAGAAGAAGTGGGTGAGAATTCACAAGATAAGATCCTAAAAAAGCCAGACAAAATATTTCCTTGCCCTTGCCACGAAAGTATAGACACCAATTTCTTCTATTACAATAATTACAATGTCAACCAACCTCGCCATTTCTGAAAGAATTGCCAGCGATACTGGACTTCTGGTGGGGCCATGAGGAATGTGCCTATAGGTGCTGATCCCAAGAAAAACAAGAACTCTGCTACTCTCTATCGTCAGATAACTTCCCCCAAAAGCAGCAGCTCAAAATTCTCGATTAGACTTGCCAAATGGAGTTTATCATCCTTTCTTGAATTGTAATGCCACTGCCTTTACATTTGGATCTTATATATCGATAACCTTGAGTGAATCAATGACATTTGTCTTGAACCTTGCAGATAAAGCAATGAATAGTTGTCTAGGAAATGGATTTAATGGACCAAAATAACTAAGAATTCATGTTCCCTATGTCGGTATAGAAAAAGAGAATGAACATTCAAACAAATCCAACGGAAGGTGGAACAACCAATAATATTCAGAATTGTCAAAGCCAGTGTTTTAAAACTCGGCCCGGTGATCGACTCGGCCGAGGTACTGGGTCAATGGGTCACTGGTCGGACCGAGGGGTCACTGGTCGGACCGGTTGACTCGGTATATATTAAAAAATATAAAAAAAATTCAATGCTAAAAATAAAAGAATGCTTATAAAAATAACTTTCATTGTACCTCTACCGTCTCTAGCTACTAAAATTGAAATAAACAAATATTGCCCCTACAATAGTTGGATATATACTAATGAAGAATTTTCAAAGTTTTGGATATAGATATTTTAAATTGAATTGATAGTTTTGGCTTTTATTTTAGTCTTTTCTTAAATATGTATTGATTAAATATTTAAATTTGTAATCAATAAAAATTTAAAGTATTAAATATTTCATCAATGTATTGTAATATAAATAATATTAATATTTTTTAAATTCATATTAAAAATAATATTATTCATTTTTTAATTTTTTAATCAGTTTACAAATATAAATAATAAAAGATATGATTAATCACTAATAATATTGTGGTGTAGTGGTAATAGTGTTGTTTTTCTATTCCAAGGTCCTTTGTTCAACTCCTTCTTGCACCACCTTTTAAAAATAAATTCACATTTTTATTAAATAATTGCTGGGCTTGTCAAATTGGGCTTACACCCATTATCAACATACTTAAGAAAAAAAAAACCAGTTTCAAAACAAAAAAAAAACTCAGAAACAAAAAAAAAACTAAAACAGAAAAAAAAAAAAAAAAAAAAAAGAGAAAATGGGTGACTCGCCGGTTCAACCAAAACCGGCCGAGTCACCGGTTTCAGCCTTGAACCGGCCGGGCCGTACCGGTTCGCTTGCAGAACCGGTCCGAGGAGTGACCCAAACCGGTCATGACACCGGTTCCCGGTCGGACCGGTCCGGTCCGGTTTTTAAAACACTGGTCAAAGCTTCCTACCTCAAGTTCCCTACTATCCGGTGACATTTTTTCCCATGTAATCCAGCACAGTGGAGCTCTCTAGTACATCCACCTTTTTTTCCCACAAGGATATATGCCATGACATTCTATCCTCCAACAAGTTATTGGGTTTTACTGAGTCTGGTGCATGGAACACCCTGTGGCTACCACAACTGCGTCACCAAATACTACACTTCCTAATTTTGGTGCTAACTCTCCGACCTTGGGTAATCATTCAAGGGAAGAAAACATGCTCAAATCTAATGGCACATGTGTTGCTGATGAACAAAGTGAAGGAAATAATAAGACAAGTGCTTTTAGGTTCCGAAAATATTGCATATTGACTATCTAGGAGAAGCAGCAAAAAGCTCTATATGGACAAACCCTTGAGATTAAAAATAATAAGGCAGACTCAATTCATGAAGAAGGGCTCTTTAAATCATCATTGTGTAGGTTAATAAAAAAAAAAACCAGTCTCGCATGTCAATCGAGCATCATTTTGTAGGTTAATCAAATTTCATGACAACTCATAATTTACATGGCATTGTTACACTTTTCTTGAGGAATTTACAAATTGTAAAGACTCACTGGTTTACTCGCCATTTTATCACCCCTGAGTGGTAGCTAAGTCATTTTACACTTCCGTTCTGTTATATGCTTTTCTTAGTTCATGTACATATTTACGTGGTTTGGCGTAATAGACAGTTGCCTTCCAAGATCCCAAATGTGAGAAAATAAGGTTTAGAGTTCAAATTGAACTCTTGTTCTGCTATATTTGAGAATGTAATCCTTTATTTTTCTCTGACATGGTATATATTGTTTAGAATGTTATATTTTAATAAGCCTTGGTTTAAGGAAGAGTATGTGTTAATTGTTAGACGGATTATGACCGGTTGTGCCTATTACACAGATCTATCGTTATTCGCTGGATGTCACTACCTAAGTTTGTGAGTTAAAATAAACTGTGGTGGTTTTTTTTTTTTCAACTGTATCCCAAACAACATCTTGTGGAGGGATTTTAAGTGGCCATTGCGAAGCCTTTATTCTTCTTGCAACTTAGGTCAGTGGACAATCTTGCAAGAGTAGCAAACATGGCTTCTTTAATATTATTGTAGAATCTCATTCTAACTGGTGCCATCCATTTTTTATATTTTGGATGGCTCTCTTGTCAAGTAGTTAAGCTCACGAAGCAAGATGTGTTGGAGAAAACCCTAATATAATCTCTGAGATCTATCATGTCAAAACAAAGAGAACAAATAACCGAAGAGCGGAAGCGTACCTGAAGATAAAGGTTTTTTCCTTGTTTGTACTGCTTTTGGCTAAACCTTTATGATTCAATCACAGTAAAGCAGATACGGTTTTATTATCCTCAGGGATTGTGTGATCATCAGTTCCACCAGTTAAATATTGATTTTAGCGAATAAAAGGATATTTAAAGAAATGTATTTTTGTGTTTTTTTAATATTAAGAAAGCAGTAAAAGAAGGTTTACATGGATAACAAAGGAGAAGGTGTATTAAAAAATGCAGTCACCTAATCCTCTAATTGTTTTCAACTCAAACACTTATTTAAAGGTTCATTTCATCTATGATGCCGAGAGCTATCCACCTAACTATCCCTAGCCAAGGTGAATCTATTAGTTGAAATTCCTAAACGTAATCCCTTATCATCTAGAAAACCCAAAAGGAACAATACAACTCATATTATTTCTCAAAGACATTCCCAATGACCAATCTATCTTAAGAAAAGGTACCTAGCCTTGCGAGTTTCGTTGTCACCCAGGAAACTCCTGTTAGAACTCAAAACCCCACCTGTCACGTGGAAATCCACTATTGTTCCTGCCTAAGATATTCTCACCCTAAGACAACTAATTCATTGAGTAATTTCTCTCTTGAACCGGAACTGCAATTATCTCTCGATCTCATGCTAGTCCATAGAAATCTAACACAAATCAATGATACTTAAAGTGCAGAAAGTAAAACTTTAACACACGGTGTTGTGACCTAAGACATAGGCGTCTACTTTCATTGATCTAAGCATACATCAATTCATATCAACTTCTCGATGTATCTACAAATTAGTGAAGCCCATTTGATTATCAATTGATTCGTTAGAAGCATGAAGTGCAAAGAGAAACACCATACATGAAAGATTTCCATTTACATCAATGAATGAGTTTACAACAAATCAATGAATCAAGCTATACAATCTGAATAAAAAAAATAAAAAAATAACATGTACAAAGGAAAGGAGAGGAAGAGATGAAACCCAAAGAACGACGACGGATCCACGACCATGGAAGCTCTCCCAAGCTTTCCATGGATTTCGAAGGTCGCCACCACGCTCCGGAGCTCCACTTCGTCAATCCTAGGCCCAGGGATCCCTCCTCCATGATTTTCAACCTCCCTTGCTCTGTTTCGGTGCAAAAATGGGAGGAAACTCAAAGAGAAATGATGAGATCATCAAAAAATCGTGTTTGTAGCCTTTTATAAATGTTGAAGCTGTCAAAAAGGCGCTCAGCCCCCTTTTTTGGGTGCTCAGCGCATTTTTTCCTTCAAAGGGGGGGTTTTCAAACCGCCCCAAACCAACTGAGTGCCTCTAAATTGAGCTGAGCTCTTTTTGCTCAGAACCATTTTGCCAGAAACAAGTTGAGCTCCTTTTGGAATGAGCTGAGCTTCTTTTTTCCAGAATCTTCCAAATCCTTATTTTTTCTGGCCAAATCTTGCATTTTTCTATAGATCTTCATTCCTACAAGTTAACTATGATTTAAACTATATTTACGACGTAATACTACTAAAACCTAAATATTTATAAACTCATGAAAATGAGGGATAATTTGAATGATAATTTACATGTTTAGAACAAATAAGTGTCAATTCTTATATGAAAAATTAAGTAAATTTGGCACTTATCAAAACCATAGCAAACGGCAAAAGGAATGGAGAAGGGATTGATCTTCCAAACCAACAAGCGTTCCATTAGAGAAGTCCTTTATGTTTCTCTCTAATATTTCTCTGATAATGGATGTCAGGAGAAAGGGGAAAACTTGATACTTGTGATTTGGGGACCATGACCCTATTTATTGATAATAGATTTAAGAATCTATCTTTTTATTCCTATTTTAACCCATCACTAAAACAGAAATATCTTTATGTCTCTACACATTAAATCATATCAAATACATGATTATCCTAATTAACCGAAATCTTATATTATAATATCACATTTAATTGAGTATCACAAATTGGCAGTCCATAATGCATAATTATTTAAATATATAGCCCAATATTGGATAATGATCCAACAATCTCCCACTCGGCCATTTGAGCTATATGTGAAACCTCATAATTATGCTTTAAAAATAACCTAAGTGAGCTCAACTTTGTTGTCCCAAACAAAATGCATTATAACCAATCCGGTCCATCAATTATATCAACGTAGGGTCAAAGCGACATTCGTATTATTAATCATAACTAAATTCATCGGTGATCAAATATGCTAATATAATCAAATGACATGGATCATGATTTGGATGCGTAGCATGAAAATTTTCATGTAATGTGATCTAAACATGAAAATTTTCAACTAGTCCAACTTAAAAACAAAATGAGATCCACCTTAACGAATTCAGAGTGTGAATTCAACCAAAATGTTATTTTTGCAGAAAATAACCATAAAATATATCCATAAAAATGAATAACCAAAATGTCTATAACATAAATGAATACAAAATACAAACTCCCACAAAAACTGAATATCCTCAATAGATAAAACACTCATACGAGCAATGCGCTCATGATACTTATCGGGTGATAATATCATCATAAGCGGACCCGAAATCATGGAGTTTGTTCATATATGCTTTATAGACAACTGTCCACTATGAACTGTATCTTTCACAAGTAGGAACTTGATATCTATATATCTCGACTTCGTCAAGCTCCTATTGTTGTTAGAATATATGACTACAGATTTATTATCACAAAATAATTTGATTGGTATTTCAATACCATCCACAATACGCAATCCCATGACAAAGTTTCATAGTCATACACCTTGGTTAGATGCCTCATGACATGCTACAAACTCTGCTACTATGGTAGAAGATGCTATAAGTGGATGTTTAGCACTCTTTCAAGAGATGACACCACCGTCCAATAGATAAATGTAGTCAAACATAAGTTTCATACTATTTTGGCATCTAGCATAATCAAAGTCATTTAGGGCCTGTTTGATTTGTGTTTTCAAAAACTGTTTTCTATTTTTTAAAATTAAAAAACAAAAAAATCTGTTTGGGTAGGATGTTTTCTTAAATTTAATTTGAAAACAGTTTTCTGTTTTTTTGTTTTTAAAACAAAAAATTCAAAACAGTTTAAAATTGTTTTTGTTTTGTATTTTCAAAAATTTGTTTCCAAAACAGCTTGATACGGAAAACAATCTGTTTTCTTATTTTTCATTAATGTCATTTTCGTAATTACAGTGAATAGCAAATAAGGGTTTTGTAGCTGGCCTTTATTCCATTCTTCTCTTCACCGTATTGCTGCTGCTGCGCCCCCTCTCTGCTCCCCGTTCTGCTATGCTCCGCTGTCTGCTCCTCGTTCTGCTGCGCTCCCCTCTCTTCGACCCCATCAGTGACAAAGTATCAGTACCTTAGCAGACATCGAAGGGGATATTGGCTCCTCCACTAATCATACCATCATCACACCAAGCGTGGCTTCTTCTAGTAATGTCAATGGATAAATATAGCAGCATCTATAGCCAAAGCTAAATAGTAATAATCAATAGCATTAGTACATAGTGCACTGAATATGGAGAATTAGATGTTTTCTAGCTGGTGAATATTTTCACTTTATCTGATCTAATTTAGTTGCTTGTTCTGATATGGTGAATTTAGCTTAATCTAGCATTATTTTTTGTTATATTTGGTGAATATTGGTTATGCTTAGTGTGCAGCAGTGGCAGTGGGGTTACTGGTTTATAGTAATTCCTAGTGATAGGAGAAAGGGGTGGCTAGCTATACTATAAGGCCAAATTTTGCTTCTATTAAGTTACATAACTGATTTGATATCCGATGAAGGAGCAACAGAAATGGTAGCATATAGAGATCTTATTGCAAATATAATGTGGGCACAGCGAAATGACTAGTTTATCAAATTTACTTTATGTTCTTATATATTCATTTTTAAGATTTTGGATTATTATATGACTATTGGCATTTTATATATGTCATTATGGTATAATTGGTGACATTTTATATACACTATTATAAGATTTATGACATTAAGAAAAATATGTGAAAAATATTATCAATAAAATTATTATGAATATTAATTAATTTGATTCATTAAATTCATATCAATAATTAATCACCACAAAAATTCATATCAATAATTTAGCACACAACCAAACGAGTTTTCTAATTTTTTGTTTCCAAAACATGTTTTTGGAACAAATTGATCAAACAAATTTTTTTGTTCTTTTAATCTCAAAACTGTTTTCAAAATCATACTACCAAACAAGTTTTTTTTTTATATTGTTCTGAAAAGTAGTTCTTAAAAATTATTTTAGAAAACAGTTTTGAAAACAAAAAAACTGAAAACACATTCAAACAGGCCCTTATTTTCTATAATTTCCTCAAGAGTTGTTTGACTGCTTTCTAATGTGTCGCAACCGGAGTCGCGGCGGGGTCGACGCTAAAGAAATATAAAACAGACAAAGTCGCCACTAACATTTTTTAGGGAAAATGCTAGAAAACCTAAAATAAAATAAAAGTGCCTAAGAAACCTATAACCTAGGTTCGGGAGTCGGTTACGCGTGGGGAAGGTGCTAGCACCCCACAACGCCCGTTAGAACGGTACCTTTCAATTGATTGTGCAAAAATTATTAAAAGATTTATTTTAATTAAAAAGAAGATATTATTATTATTTTTTAAGATTTTTTTATTTACAAAGAAAAGGAAATTATTTTAAAAAAAATAATTTTTTTATTTTTTTTAGCTTGATAGGTGTGAACCTAGTCCTACATACTTCTTTTCAATAGGAAGATCAATACTACTTAATTTTAAAGGATTTAAATTGATTTTTAGTTTGGGGTGTCTGGCGGGGTTGTTGCCCGATCTTACGTATCTCTAAAGAGAAATCAATGCTACGTAGTTCTTAAGGTTTTAAATGATTTTTAATTTGGTTAATGATTTTTTAATTTTGAAAAAAATTTCTTTGGTTTTTAGAGTTTTTTATTGGGTACACATACACATATTTATAGGGACTAAAATTAAATTAAAAATGTCTAGAGTCTAACTAACTTAAAAAAAGGAATAGGCCAAACATTCAGAATATTAAAATCAAATAAGAGTTGTTGTGTTAGATTTCTCACCCCATGAATAAGTTTTTACACTCTCTGAGTTTTGCCTTCCAAGATATAAAACTCGGAAATTTTGCTTTCCAAGATATAAAACTCGGAAAATTTACCTTCCAAGATATTAAACCCGAAAAAAAAAAGTGCAGAAATGGATTATTAGGGTGAAAAATCTAACCCACCAAATAATGCTCTTCACGCTTTACACAAACGCAAACACATTGGCTTAACCCACACACATAATAATAATGATAATAGAAGTATAAAACACACACATATATGATATAATAACCACACACATTAACACTAAATAGAAAATAATGAAATAAGAAAAACAAACCAGTATTCAGTACTCACACTTATTTATATCACTAAACGCACACACTCACAGAGAAGAAAAGAGTGAGAGAAAGATGGAACGAGAGAGGGATAAAGGAGGAGCGGGTGAAACCAAAAGTGAAATCGGAGAAGACGAAGCAGCGGTAAGCTGCGCGGTGGCGGTGGCGAGCTTGATTGCACGTGGTGGTGGCTGCAATAGGGCAGCGGTGACGAGGGTTCTGTGCACGATGGCATGCATCGCGGCCTGGAAGGTTGTCACCGTGGGTGGTCAGTGGAGAGTAGTCTCTTACATATCGGGTATGAGTATATTCGGGGATAGCGAAGAAAATAAAATAAAAAGCAGGGTATGACATATTTACCCGTCAAATGAATGGTAAATTACAATATACCATCACCGGGAGATCTTAGATTTTTTTGTTTTCCTTCCCTTCCTCCTCTTCCTTTTTCCACTGATTTCTTCCCTTCACATACCGCATATGTCACTGCCATCGTTTTGACCCTTGAAGCTTGGAAATTGAACACCTCGTCCCACGAAGGCATCCATTATCTCATCGAACACTGCACTCATCTCGCATTGGCTGTGGTACTCTCTACACTGCATTGCATACACACAACAATTACACATAGATCTATTCCTCTGTGTCGTCACTGGCACCTAAACCTTCACCATCGCCAGGTGTCAACTTCTTCTTCTTCTTGATTTCAATTCCTTCATTCACAATCATACATGATACTCATTGCTTTTCTTCCCCTATTTCATTGTTCATGTGCATCTGCACCCTTCTCAAACACCCCACACCGACACCACCCTTCATTTGGGTCTTACCCTTTTGCTTTTCTCCCTTTCTTTCCTACTATTTTGTGTCAAAGTTTGTTTTTTTAATTAGTTCCGATTGAATCTTCTCAAGGAAATTTTTGGGGTAATTAGCTTGTTCTATGAATGGCGTTCTTGTATTGTTTTCGTTCTCATTTCAGATGCTAATAATGTCTTACCATAACCGTGTGTGTGCATCTTCTATGATTCTGAGTCCCATGAGATATACCAAACTTGCTATCTTTATCTTCTATTTCATCTTTTTGTTATGCAATTACAGTAATGATAAGGTGAAGGAAGAATCAAATATGGAGGTTGATCTTCAAAAGTCTAAATCTTCGCTCCTAAGTCGTAGAGGGGACCGAAGTAATCAGAATCCACAAGCTAAAGGTGAGGAATGAATGTTGTAGTGTTACCAACTCTTTTGATTCTTTATTCTGTTAAGAAAGCATTTGTTTTACATGTTGGTGAAGCCAATAGGACGTTTGTCTTTGGAAGATAAACTAAGTTTGTTTGTTGGTGATGCAGAATTTGAAGTGGGCTTCTTTTCTTCAGGGAGGGTACCCCAAGATTACCCTATGAGGATTGTTTGGAAGAAAGGGTTTATTCGATTGGTTCTTGTAACAGGGATCTTGTGGATGTTACTAATTCTTATTGCATTGTTGTTCCATATATGGTCTTGTCAATCTTCTGTCTCCTTTTTATCAGGTTAGTAATCTTTTAATACATTTGGTTACTTCTTGGGAGTCTTCTTAAGTTTATCTCTTGTCTGTAACCCTTCTGATTGTCATAACATAGACTTTTCATCTAACTGACTATTTTTAATGTTACACTTTTGGAATTAGGTAAAAGGGAATGAATAACATTTTTATATTTTAGCTTTGAACTTTGTAGCTACAATATGCCTGTAAATTTTAGTGATGCCTGGTATTAGAAAACCAACAGCTATACAAAGTTTCTTGCCAATTGCCATACATAGACACTAGTCTATGAAAAAGATCAGTTTGGAGATTCATTTCTCGCTCTTGAATATATAAGTTGTAAAAAAAGTATATTTCTATAGTAGTACACTAGTACTAACTGTGGAATAGGTAGCTAACCAAATTTATAGCTGAAGATAAGAATTATAGACTGCATCCTGGTACTGAATGGAATTTAGTGTAATTCATTCTTGTTATTTTTCCTTTCACTTGATGGTTTAGAGGGGTTTTGCCAAGGGAAATAGGACTCTGTGCTTGTCTTATATTTATTTATATTTAGTTCTTTGGGACTAACATTAGAAGTGCAAACATCTAGAATTTGATTGGTGGGTTTAGATTTAGATCCAAATTTGCTATGAGTGGGAATGTTGGAGAGCTTCCGTTAGATTATTATAAGGCATGCTTGAAGGAAAGGTTGTTTGTTCAACATAGACATTCTTTATCTTTTATTTTCTTTTCCAAAATTACAATATTATGTCATCATTTCTGAAAATAATAGCAATTTTCTGCTTGACCTGCAGCTATGTGTAACAAAGATAGCAAGGTTTACACCATGTTAGACACTATGGGACTTGTATCAAAACCTCACAGTAAGATTTTTGCAGTTTTTCATCCATCCATTCTCTTTAGACTTAATAACTAGTCTTTGATATTGATGCTACCTGTATTCATTAGGATGTCCGATTCCTCTTTCCAATGACCCTGATACGATTGTTATCCCGACTGGAAGAACTCCTGACAATGTTGTCAAAAAATTATCGTATGTTATGGAAGATGAGGTTCCAAGTAATGGTTCCCAGTCATCTCCTCTGTTTGGAGGCCATCAAAGTTGGAAACAGAGGGAGCAGAGTTTCAAACTTAAATCAAACATGAAGGTAAATGAATTACCATAATTTGATTCAGTTCAATTCAATTGCAATTGCTTCACAATTTTGTAAGATTTTGTTGTTCTTGCCTTGCCTCCATAAATATGTCATCATGTTTCCCATGCACTTCACCCCTCAGGTGCACTGTGGATTTATCCAAGGTGGTGGTGCTGATATGGATCCTGTAGATATCAAATATGTTAAGAAGTGCAAACTTGTCGTGGCATCTGGTATTTTTGATGGCTATGACACCCCTCATCAACCATCAAATATAAGCGATCGCTCAAAGAAGCTTTTTTGCTTTCTTATGGTGGTGGATGAGGTATCTCTAAAATTCATGAGGGAAAATAGTACTGTCGAAGAAGACAATGCTGGTGGAAAATGGGTGGGAATTTGGCGACTTGTTCTTCTTAAGAATCAACCTTATGATGAACCAAGAAGGAATGGGAAGGTTCCTAAAATTTTGACCCACAGGTTATTCCCTCAAGCACAGTATAGTATATGGATTGATGGTAAAATGGAGCTGATCGTGGATCCATTGCTTATCCTAGAAAGGTACTTATCAGTTGTCATAGTGTATGCCGAGTCTTTCTGATAATATGGATATTTTAATCAGTTTCTCTGGATAGGTATTTAAACTGCTATTTTGTTTCTTCTTAGAAGGATAAGAGAAAAAAGCATTTGGTTTTGAATGTGATGATATATATATATATATATATGTACTTACCAGTTAATTACATAATAGCCATTCCTATGCACATCGATTTGAAGGGTTCAATTTTATGGATTTACTCGTAATGTGTGTTTATTGATTTCCTTAGTCACTTCTTGTGATTAGTTTGACACTAGCACCCCCTCCTCTCTCCCAAACAAATCAGAAATGGTATTTGAAACTGTTAGTTTGACACTGCCCCCCCCCCCCCCCCCCCGAGTTACTTCTGTTGTGCTTATTTGCATTTGAGACTTACATCCCTTGTGTAGGATAACAACATATCTAGTTCCTCTGGAGAACATTAGTTCATACAATTATACTTTGCACAAGAGATCCTAGTTTCCAAATATAAAGCAGGATAATGTTAGAACTGGTACCCAATGCATAAGGAAGAAGACACCAACAGTTAGCGAATCCTTATCAGAGACAATCAAGTTCTGTCTTGAAACTGGAATATAGTATTATTAGAGAAGAAGAATGTTCTCAAGAAGAATTACAAACTGGTATCCAATAACCAGCCACCCAAAACCTAATTCTCCCAAAAAACTAATCCTAATAAAGGTACACTCACCTCTATTTATACTAAACCAAATGACCTAATAAAATATAATGATAAATATAAAATCTAATGCTGACCGCATAAAATATACTAATAATAAAAACATAAATCCTAATGCTCTCTAATCACTCTTATTTATAGGCAACATGCCTCTTAAACCCTCTAACTAACTAACAAACTACTGACACCACTTAACTACTAACTAGCTAATCCCGAGTACCTATCAGATAACCTTGAAAAAGCATTTATATTTCAACCGACAGGAAAACCAACAGTGAAACCATTGGCATAATCTCTACCATTGAAGTTTCATCTTCAGAGCTTACTGCATATGCATTGATGTAAAATCTGCCAACCATATCTATGCTGCCCTTTTTGTTTCTCATGTAGTCTAATATAGGATTTTACATTTGAAAAAACTCAACACCACAAGGGGCCCAAAGTAATAAAGAAACTTGTTACAAATTATATGAACAGTTAGAATCTCGATGATGATGGATATTGTGATGACTTTAACTTTGTAAGACTATCTTTACTATGCAGATACCTGTGGCGAGGGAAGCATTCATTTGCCATTGCTCAACATAAGCATCACCGCAGTATATACGAGGAGGCTGATGCAAACAAGAGGAGAAAGCGATATGCACGACCCCTTATTGATCTCCATATGAAAATCTACTATTATGAGGGAATGAAGCCATGGAATTCAAATAAAAAGACTGTTAGTGGTAAGACAGGAAACGAGACTTCCTGGTTTTGTAGTTTATTTCTACTGTTTGATCTCAACAATTTTGGTGTGCCATTCTGAATTCTAAGGTGACAAATCTGTCAAAACTCAAAAATCAAAATATTCATAAAAAGTAACCCATGGACTTAAATCTCACTAGAAATTGTACTTGAGGTAGAGCTGTAGAGCAGTAGAGGAAAGTAAATAGCCTTTTTCAGAAACCAAGAAATTTTTTCCAGTTCAAATTTCTGATATTGTAGTGAGCTGAGAGAAAATGGATGGACCATACTATTGAGAACTGGTTATTGAGAACTGTAAAGTACTGGGTTACTTTTATTGAGATAAAATTTTCCCGCCCCTTTGTCTTCTGCTGGTTATTGAGAGCTGTAAAGTACCGGATCACTTTTATCCCTACCCATACTATTTAGTCACATATTCACACTTTTGGAGTTTGAGTAGAACAGATGTATTCAACCTCAACCTCCCCTCCCTCCGCACCCCCCCTAAAAAGAACTCTTGATGGTAGGTAAAGTGATGAAGAAGTAGGTTGGATCTAGAAGAGGATGATTGATGATTCCTACTTAGGAAACTTTTTCTTGAGTTTTCATGTTTTTAGGTAGTCTCTTTTAAGCTTATAGGCATAAACTTCTTGGCTACCTTGACTTTGGTTGGTATTTGTATGTTTTGTTAAGACACATGACTTTTTATCGTTAATTATGAATGTCATTAATTTTGAGTATTTTTCTCATTTTTGAGCGTTCATATATATATATATATATATATATATATATAGTATAAATTATAAAAATTGTATAAAATTTAGCATAGCAGGGCAGCTATGCACTAAACCGGTATAATGTTTTTATTGCCAGCCGCAAATGCTACGCTATCTGGGATTGACAACATTGGTGTTTAGGCCAGAATAAAACTGGCGATTGTAATCTGATTCATTCACCTATGATGTGGCCTCACCAATTACCCAGAACAAGAGTCACACAGCAGAGCCTTTATTACCATCACCATTAAGTCATTAACCTTATCCAAGAAATTTGGAGATATTGCTGTTTTTAATTCAGTATAGTCATGCATACATCATTTGCTCTAATACTTGATGACAAGACACATCAAATCACAAATAGTTGAACAAATTTCCTGCTGTATTATGTATTTGGATGTTTGGGGTAGGACAAAATTTGGGTTCATGTCAACAAATGGCCTTTTGGTTCAAATGAAAGGTCACAGAAAATACCATATGAATAAGAACTAATCTACTTCTCTGTTGACTTCAGTTGATATGTGTGGCGTGCAAATGTCAATGGCTTGTGTAAGCTTCAACTAGTGAACTGCATGCCAAGTACTTGTATTTGTAACTGCATAATAATGTTTGGTAATGTTATATTTCTAAGAATAATTTATGATATTTCAGATGTCCCAGAGGGAGCCATTATCATTCGGGAACATACTGCCATCAACGACTTGTTTAGCTGCTTGTGGTTCAACGAGGTTCACCTCTTCACACCCAGAGATCAACTGAGTTTCGGATATGTCGCGTACAGATTAGGTGACTCCTTCAAATTCTTCATGTTTCCAAACTGTGAATACAACTCCATTTTTGTGTTGCACCCTCACACAAGAGAGCACTCTTCTCCTATTGAATGGGTTAAACAGTTGGATCAACTTAAGAAGAATAGCAATTTAAAAGAAAGTAGGGGAGGATTAGGCTTGTTTACCCCTTATCCAGGGGATCTTGATTCAGTTGTTCTGCCAAATGTAACAAGAACATCAAAAGCAGGCTGACATATGTTTATTGTTTCAGCATTTAAAATGATCTCTTAATGTTAATTTTGTTTAATTTTTATGAAAGTATATAAGGTTCTTAAAGTTTATTTTGAGAAAACAAAGCTCTTTTTGCCTTTTTACCCTTTCTCGTAGTTACTCAATAACTAAAATTGTGACTCTGGAAACTGAGTAAAATCTCCTTTTCCACGCCCTATTCTTCCTTGCTTGTACTGTTGACATGCATCTTGTTCAAAAGTTAAGTTCTTTGATACTGATCTGAGGATACTTGCTCTTCAATATTTGTGTGACAGTTCGTGATTATTGACTATGGATGTACTTAGCTATCTATAATCTCTAAAGCGTCAATTCTAGCTTTATCATGCAGTTCTATATCAACATTATTTTGTCATTTCAACATTTTGGGTGGGGGTAAATAATCTCTTTTCTTCTAAGTGTTTTTTTTTTCAACCATAAGTATTCAATGTTCTCTTTCAATTCTACTTGTCCTCCCTACTTCTCTCTTATAACTACTTTTATCTAACTCTTAATGTCCTTCTCCTAACTTTTCTTTTTTTCCTCAATCACTTTTTTTACCTTATTTTCTCTCTATACTGCATTCACCTTGCATATTCCATGGTTCAAATATAAATTTTAGTTTTTTAAATAAGGGAGATAATTTGTATACTTCATTTGATATTAATTTCAATTTCACTTTTGAGTTTCTCTAAAATCATTTCTCACAATGTTTTTTCACAATGTGTCTCAATTTATCCCCGTGTATTAACTTTTCAACTTAATACATTTCATAAGCAGTTTGGATTCCTTCAATATTTTCATTTGATAAATAATATTATAGATTAGATTTTACTAGTTTAAATTCTAATTTTGTATGAGGTTATGTTATAAATTCTTCCAATTAATATAATAGTCATTATACATTTTGCCCCCACTTATTGTTGGATTTAACTTACTTTTTCTTAGAAATCCTAGATATTGCGACACGATAATACATACCGAATAACGATAATACATACCGAATATATTGTCTAGTTTGTTTCTGTCAGAAGAATCTATGTTACTTTGTCAATACACCATTTTTGCGATTCGTTGGCACTTTCTTCATGCGACATAACATTTATCATTCCAAGAAGTCATGGATGATACGATACGAAAGGCATGGTAGTACAGAGTATATTGTCTAGCTTGTTTTTCGTGAGAAGAACCTATGTTACTTTGCCACATACACTATTATTGTGTTATGTTGGTACTTTCTTCGTACTACATAGCATTTCCCATTCGGAAAAATTCTAGATGTTATGATAAAAAAAACACAATAATACATATTAAGTATATATTGCCTAGCTTGTTTTCTAGCAAAAGGTCCTACTTAATATACCACATACACTACTCTTGTGTTTCGTTTGCAGTTTCGTCCAACATAACATTTCTCATTCTAAAAAATCTTGGATATTACGATACAAAAGACACGATATTACATACTTAGTATATTGCCTAGTTTGTTTTTCCTCAAAATAGTCTATGTTACTTTACCACATATATTATTCTTGCGTTTCGTTGGCACTTCCTCCTTATGACATAACATTTCTCATTCAGAGAAATCATGGATGTTACGATACAAAATGCGTGATAGAACGTATGAGTGTGTTGCCTAGCTTGTTTTCCCTCAAAAGAACCCATGTTACTTTGTCGAATACACTGTTCATGCTATGCGACGGCACTTTCTTCATTCCATATAGCGTTTCTTATTCAAATAAATCCTAGATACTACGATAGGATAGACACGATAGTACACACTGAATATATTACCTAGCTTATTTTCCATCTTGTGTTGCTCTTCCGCATACATTATTCTTGCATTTCGATTGCACTTTCATCAAACAACTTAGAATTTCTCATTTCACATGCAGAGAAATTCTGAAAAAACATCATTTTAATTTGGACAATGCTCCCAGGCAGGACGATCTACTTCTACCATAAGGGGGCATTTTCCCCCACAACTTTTTTTCATTTTGGGTTAATACTACACATGCCATTACAAAATGAAATATTTATTTGCCCCCATAGGATAGTAAATGCCCCATGCCCTTACAAATGTTCAGACAGACTTACCCAGGAACCAGTAGCTTGTTACGACACTCTAATAATCCACTTCCCCAAGCAATATATTGTCCACTAGCCAATGACATTAATCTTACTTGTTTAAATTTACTTGTTTATGGTTTAATATATCTGTTTACTTGTTTATGGTTTAGTATATCTGTTTAGTTGTTGTTATGTTTATGAGATTAATAATTTAATATGCATGTTTGTTTTGGCACTTGAACCAATACAAATGTGATTCTATGTATTTCAACACACTAATAGATAAACTAGAATTTACCACATTGACATTGAGTTCAATGTGAATTACAAAATTAAAATTTTGGCATGTTAGTTTCAACCTGGATCCATGTTGAGTTCAACGGAAAATTATTCGCACACAATATATTTTAGTATAGATTAATGGTATAGGATTTATTTTGAATATTTTTTAAAATTATAACCATAATTATTTCTTTGAAACTATGTATTTCCATAGGCTTTTTCATTTTTAAGTATGCATATATTTAAAAAAATTTAGCCGTTGGAATGTTGTTTCTATTATATACTTTTAGCAACAATTCAAAGAGCTTTTTTTGCCACGATAAAAAATTTCTGGATTCGCCGCTGCTTCTAGGGATGAACCCAAAGGAGACGAAACCCGTTGAACATTGAGCATAAGATTTCCCACCCTACACTCAAGATTTTACACTACCATTTTTTTCAAAATTCCAAAATACACTCCACCCTAATAACTCCAAATCGTTCCTGCAATTGATGCTGCTCCTCTCTCAAGTGCAAATTTGAAGCATGGTAAAGGGATAAGCATCCACAAAGGGCCCGTCGATGATACTCAAGTCGTTGGATGCTTATCATGGAAAGTATCATGGAAGGTATTTTCACTACAATCTTGAACCCGTCGTTAAAGAAGAAATGGATTTACCTCCCATGGTGGATTTTGGAATCTGATTCAAGATTGGAGAGAAAGTAGCATGGAAGAATAAATGGACTCACGATGCAACAACAGAGTTTATATAAGCATCCACAAAGTTCTTCTGGTCCATTATATACACCACAGTGGCTGCGTTCAAGCAATGGGGGAAGAAGAGTGAGAGATGTGTGTATTAAGTCCACATCTCTAAGAAGAAAAAAAAAAGTTCTCAACAACAATAACACATACCGGATTCTAATCCAATAGATTAAAACAATACTCTATTAAAAATATGGTGTTGTCTAAAAATATAATTCTGTTTTTAAAATCCCTGAAAAATTATAAAAATATTGTTCGTCAACATCTCGGTGTGTTAAAAAGAAAAGTTGTTTCTTTTCAATTTCGGCTTTTAAAACCCGAAATCCAAATAACATTCCGCGATGGTTTCTTAGATGCTAATTTACGTCCAGAGTTCTAGAATTTTAAAATCCGGAACTTATGGATGATGTAGATTTCATTTTCCGAAAAGAAAAACAAAATATGTTTTGGGATTCAAAAGCCCAATATGTATTTAACCATTTGTCATCTGAGATTAAGAACTCGGAATGATAATGATGGGAAAGTGTTTTGAATTGTAAATGTGAGTATGAACATCCAAATTTACAAATCCCAATACACAAAATAAGTAAGAGTATTTATGATTTTTATTCTATTAAAAATGAGGATTTAAATTGGATAACCTCAGACATTTTTAAGTTTTAACCGTGTGATGCTGTTAGAATTTACTTTTCATTTATCTGATAAAAAACATAGGGTTAATGGTTTACTGGGTCCCTGTAGTTGCACCAAGATTTGGAATTGGTCCCTGGCCGGAAAAAAGTTTGCAATAGGTCCCTGTAGTTGCACCAAGTTTGCTATAAGTCCCCGCCGGAGACCGGAGCTCCGGTGAGTGCATATTTGGCATGCTGACTGGATTAATGAAGATGATGTGGATTTTATTAAATTTAAATAAAAACAGGTCAAAAATAATAGAAACCCTAAATCCCCAAATTAAAACCCCTCACCCCCAATTTATGGTCTTCTTCGTCCTCCTCTTGCAGCTGCGTTTCTTCTCCTTCTTCTTGTCATCTGGGATACACGATTTTCTTCTTCTTCTTCCTCCTCCTTGGTGCTTGTTCTCTCTCGTTGTGGGTATTCTTCCCATCTTCCCACAGGGCACGAGTTTCCTTGTTCTTTCTTCGACTTCTTCCTCTTCGTTCTTGCTTCTTGTTACTTCAGACACTCCTTTATCAGATGAGTCCACAATTTCAACCATGTCTTCTTCTGATTCTATCTTATCCTTTCCATCTAAATTAGTTTCCTCTGCAACACACATTGAACTGCAATCTGTCACATTTTCAACAACATGGATATTTTTTTCTGGCAACATATCTGGTATAGCTTCAACTTTGCTGGGCTGCGAGTCACTTGGCAAAGAATCATCACCGCACACAACAGTCAATTCTTCTTCAGTCCTCAAATATGCAGCTAAACTTGAAAATGAATCAACTGTAGAGCCTGACAATGAACCTTGCAACCCCACTGCTTCATCTTCTACTTCAACACTTTCACGTTGCAAACTTTCAGGTTTTTCAATTTGGTCGTCATTGCTTGAGTTGACGATTAATGGACTCACACTTGCAGCTGTGAAATGAATTATCAGACATGACCGAACCACAGAGAAGAGAAAAAAAACTTGGAGCTTAAAAAATGCCTATTATATACTGCTGGATTTAAATTTTGGAAAATAAATGTGTAGTCATATGTGTATCCATACACAATTGCTGGTCTGGATAATCGCATAAATACACTTTCAAAAGTTTTTCACAAATGAAAACTCTCCCTTTCTTGTTTCAATTTTAATGTGCTAGCAACGAAAAAAGAGGAAACGATTCACAATGTAAAATAATTGAAAGCTCAGTAATTTTCATGTCACTTCACAGAATTGTGAAATGCTTCCACAGTTTAAATAATTGGACTCATCTTCCCATCTTCAACACAGAAGCAAGAACGAAGAGGAAGAAGTCGAAGAAAGAACAAGGAAACTCGTGCCCTGTGGGAAGATGGGAAGAATACCCACAACGAGAGAGAACAAGCACCAAGGAGGAGGAAGAAGAAGAAGAAAATCGTGTAGCCCAGATGACAAGAAGAAGGAGAAGAAACGCAACTGCAAGAGGAGAACGAAGAAGACCATAAATTGGGGGTGAGGGGTTTTAATTTGGGGATTTAGGGTTTCTATTATTTCTGACCTGTTTTTATTTAAATTTAATAAAATTCACATCATCTTCATTAATCCAGTCAGCATGCCAAATATGCACTCACTGGAGCTCCAGTCTCCGGCGGGGACTTATAGCAAACTTGGTGCAACTACAGGGACCTATTGCAAACTTTTTTCCGGCCAGGGACCAATTCCAAATCTTGGTGCAAACTACAGGGACCCAGTAAACCATTAACCCAAAAACATAATAACCTATATTAACTATTTCGTGGAAATCATGCACCAAATAGCATAACAATTTTAGTTTGAGAAAGAACAAAAATTATTAAAAGAAAGTTGTTAAAAATTTAATACGTCCGTCAATTTGGCCCCTATCAAACATACATGGGATATTCCAGCCATATTACCCTCTCAAAATGTAAACATAACATGGAAGGTAAAATTAAAATTTATAGTAGTCCTTAAAAGTTGGTATATTTATAGCAGTTCCTACGGCTGTTACCTTTTGAATTTGACGGATAAAATATTTGATGACCTCTTTTCTTTCAAGAGCTAAAATACTGACTGATTGCTAATTCAAGTTTTAACACTATCCTTAGCAAAAACATTTACTTAAAAATGAGACAAATTTTCCAGTTGCAATGCAACTTCGTTGATCCAAACCATCCAATAAAATGATGCTAAATGATAAAGTATCTCCACAATAAATAGCAAAAGCTAAGTTTCTTAGTTATAAACAACCAGAACAATCTATTGCCACTCATGGCTGGTAATTGTATGTTGACCATCTGTGATCACGCCATCGTAATTGACGACCACGATTCCTTACAGAAGAAGAAACATTGCTCCGAGGATTACTCTGAGCAACATGTGAGGCCCGAGGCATCCTTGTTGAAGATGTTCTGACCCCAGGACTCATCTCTCTATAATAGCGACCAACATCACGGGGCGTTCTTGAAGATGATGCTAAATTTGAATTTGTTCTCCATCTAGCCGTACGATTCACCTCTACATTTCGTGATGACGACAATGATGATGATGATAAATTACTTCTCCATCTTCTTCTATGAATCCTCTCCAGATGATCAGGGGAAGGTAAATCAGATCTCCATCCAGCTGACAGATTTGCTTGTGCATCATTTGATACCCTGTTAATGGTTCCGGACCTTCTGTCATGTAATGGCACCCTCGGTCTTGAACTAGACAACAAACTAGCCATCCTGTCAGCATCTCCGATGGCGGAAAAGATTTCATACAAGAACATCAGGTCAACAAGACCCCCAGACCACACAGTGTCTCTATTGTGCTCTGCATCAGAACTTGCATGGATTGTGCTAAACAGATCTTCCATGTCCCTTTCCTGTTCCATCCTTAACCAATCACACTGCCGTGACGGATCCACCTCTGACGGTCGAACAAAAGGATGTTCAGACCTAGCATGCTTCCTGAGTTCAAAATATGTTCCCTGGAACTCACACGTCTCAGAAGAACAGCTCCTTGGTTTAGAATTCATATAGCTTCGAGCAGGCTCTGAAACCATATACCCGTATATATCTCCCCGGCAAAGAGGGCAGATAAGCTTTGGTTTTAACTCGCTCCCACACTGAGAGGAATTACCGGGCTCCGACTGAGCTTCCCTATCATGAGAGGCTGAGCTTGTGAGAGGAATTTCTTCCAGTATTGCTGATGAGAGATGAGAAGCAAATGACTTACATAACTGGTCAAGGCAGTTGGAGTGCCGGTAACTGGTATTGCACATGTAAGGACGGCAACCCATCTCATGGGAAGAACATTTCAAAAGAACTCCATTGTGAGGGTGTTCCATGCAAATAGGACACCTAGCATCCTCCCATTCTTTCATTTCATTAAACGATCCTGACAAATTCATAGGTTTATGTGGCTCTACATTTTTGGAGTTGGAAGGGTAGGGATATGACCGACCAGAATCAATAGATGGGGACTGTGCTCTTCTAACTTTCGGCATTTGGGAAACTTCAGATGTTGCAGCTTAAATCAAATCTACCTTACATCAAACAACCAAAAATAAGAAATGAATTTAAGTGATAAGACTTCTCAATTTGCAATTCAATAATTGAAGTGTGACTAGTCAGAAACTATGAAGTAAAGACACTTCTTTTACTTGATAAGTCGGAGTATACATTTCCAACACCGACACCTACTCAACATTTGTACAACACTTATCAGACACTATTCATTAGGAGTCCTATCAAATAAACATTTCCTATCAATTTGGACATGCAAACATTTCTTGGACACTAAGCCAACACACACACAAATAAGGCTCGGCACTTGAAGGATGATTGCAAGAATATTTGTTTTATTTTAAAATAACTGTTAAGAAAAAGTCTACTTAAAATAACAAGTTACCAATTTCAGTCTGTTTGCATTTCGATCTATTTGGTGGCTTGGACTGATCAATGTGACCTGTTTAATGGGCAACCTGCTCAGTCCAAGTTGAGTTTTACAATTGTGAGGCTACCTATTAAGAAGGATTTTATATCCAAAAGTATTAGCATCAGTGGTTGGAAAGAAAAAAGTTGACCAGGTTCCTAAATGAAACAGCATAAAAATGCAAACTCTGTTCTAATAAACTTTCTCTAGAGCCTTCTGTTAATTCCTTTTAATGAAATATGGTTTAACTAAAAATTTCTGCAAACACAAAGACGAGGTAAAAATTTCTGCAAACACAAAGATATGGTTTAATCAGAAAATAATCATACTATCACCCCAAAAGAAAACACAACTTCAAAGACTTTGCTAGTTTGCTGCTTGTTCCACATGCAGTTTTTATCTAGGATAAAACAAAAACTAGGCAACAATATGAAAGTAGCAGCAAAATAATTGATAACCTTGTGAACTAGAAAAGGGACACTCATAATTACAGATGCAAAATAATTGGCACGTATTCTAACTAGCTATATTTTTTGGGCGATGCTGGTTGTGCACATTACTTTGTTTCCCTAGGGCCACCAAATGTACTATTGGAGTTTTCTTTTATTTGTTTTAAAAACTAAACTCTGAAGAACCACATTTTACAACAAACTAACTAGTGTTATAGATATACTGTTGATTTGTCCATTATGTTGAGAACAATTATTCAATATTTTCATTTCAAAATTAAACTAGGTAAATAGACCCGATGGCAACGGGTTGAGTCAGGTGCGGGTTTAACACTTCCCAAACCCAAACCCGAAAGTAAATACCCAAACCCAAACCTTATTCGGGTAGGAAAGGTAAACCCGAACCCCGAACTCATTGGGTTTTGGGTTCCCCATAGCCGAACCCAAACCCGTGATAAACAAAGAGAGGTAATTAAATTAAAGCACAGAGTTGAACACAAACACACTCAAAGAAGTAGCACTTAGAACTATTCCCAAATCAAATCAGTAGCACTTCTCATCATTTATCATAGATACTGGAAAATAAAAGTAACAATAACAAAGAGAAAAGGCAAGAAGTAGGGAAAATGAAAAAAAAACAGAATGGAGTTACCGGAGAACAAAGCAGCAGGAAAGCAAAATCAGGGGTTCTTCAACGACAATTAAAAAAACCTCAACAGTAATGAATTAATCAAGGGTCCTGGGACCAATCACAGCAGAAAATAACAATTGATGTGAGAATGAAGGTCCAGTAACTAAAGCGTAAAACTCGAAACAGAGGCAAACAATCAAGAAATTGATCACAGCACAAAACTTAGCAGAAGCCCAGCGAACACATAGTCTAATAAGGATCTAGCAAGCAGAACACTTAGCAAAACATTTGACAGAGGGGAAGAAAAGAAAACTAAAATGACAACAAAACAGGAAGTGGCTAACTCACGACAACCCTGCACTGCGATGAATCTGAAGTCAGAGGCCTGGATTCGACGGCAGTGACGATGGAGCGGCGGCGGACGGCGAGGAGTGGTGGGGCGGTGAACGATGAAAGCGGTGGCGGTGGTTCTGAGCTGGGAGTGAGGAAGAGATGTTGTGAGGAATGAACGGTGGTTTGAGGAAGAAGGAGATGGGCAGGGGCGGTGAGATTAGGATAGGACGAAGGATGGGGTGCGACTGTGATTAGGGGGAAGAGGGATTTGGTCTATAGAGAGAGAGAGAGAGAGAGAGGATGTATAAGGTGTTTTTATATGAGAAAATCTAGTGTAAATATTAAAATACTTAAAATATATATATATATATATATATATATATGATGTATTTAGTGAGAAAGCTCTTTTTATGTGAGAATAGTGAGAATAAATTGTGGCCGCAATGAAAATGATAGTTCATTTGGAATCACTCCTTCTTCGGCAAAAGAGGCAAATGCAGTATCTAGATGAGCATTATTCAGAGGAAAGCAAATGACCACATCAGAATATTTTCCTTTTAGCTGGCATAATAATAATAATAATAATAAGGGTGTAGTATTAAACTGCTCAATAAGTTGCTTATCAATATAAAGATTATTTTGATTCACCTTCAGAACAAATTAAAGTGAAGCTGGATCAACGAAAGCTCCAGTAGCAGTAGAATCTGCAACAATAGCCCATTTATAACAGGTTAAACAGCAGTATCATCCGAAGTTAATTAAAAACAAAAGTTCCAAAAAGCATATAAAAAAAAGTAGGAGGTGCAAGATCAAATCCGAGTAGTAGAAACAAAGTACAAAAACAAACAATCAAGGTAAGCAAAAAGAAGGTGAGAACAATTTCGAAAGCTACCTTTTCAAAGGAGAGAAAAACAATTCAGAGATCAATTGCGAGAACGATTTCTAGGTTTACCTAGCTAAATCTTCAAGCCTCGTTTGCACAAAAGTACCTAAAAAAATGGATTGAGAGGAATCAGGATTCAAAATCTATGCAAAAGGTAAAAACCCTAGCGACAGAGAGATGAGTGAGAAAGAGGACCAGAATGAGGGTAATGCGAGCTCAAAAGACCCACATCCTCATTGCTCTAAAGGAAACGAACAACAGCAAGACAATCAAAAGTGCAAGCAATATTCGTGTAACCCAGCTCTCGAGCATGCTTAAGCCCCATTTCAATCGCCAACACCTCTACTAAGGGAGCGTTCCCAAGCACGGATCCAGGAATTTAAGTATGTGGGGGCAAAATGTACATAAATTTGTAACATAGAAAATATAACATAGTACTATTAAAAATTCGAAAGCACATCATAATTGTTTCCTACGAGTTTTCATATTTTGAAAACTCCGCACTATCTTCTCATTCTCAACACTATCAAATACATCTTTCTCTATATAGGTAACTAAACAATCATTTAACCATTCATCTCCCATACGATTTCGCTTCTGATTCTTGATGATATTCATAGCAGAGAAAGCTCTTTCAACTGCCGCAGTTGCTACAGGAAGTATCAAAGCTAACTCTAAAAGCAAATATACCAATAGATATACAATATGCTTCCTAGTCTCCACAAGCTTGAAGGGGAATTAGTAATAATACTCCCTCCGTTCCTTTTTATAAGAGCTAAATGAAGGGTATTAATCGTTCCTTTTTATAAGAATTACATAAGGTTTTGTGTCATATTAATTATTTTTTCACATTTTTACCCATATTCAATTCTGGAATTGCATTAATAATGGAAAGAGATTAAAAAGAAATATGTTAAGGACAATTTTGGAAATTTAACAACATTTGAGAACAAGTTTAATGCAAAAAACTATATTACCTAACTTTCTTAAGGAGTGTGCAAAGTTGGTTTAACTCTTATAAAAAATAACGGAGGGGAATATTAATTTATTACTATTATTATTTTTATTTTTTTTAAAATTCATGTGGGGGCATTTGCCCCCCAACCCACCATGTAGATCCGTGCATGAGCGTTCCCATGGCCAAAACTAGTTGAAACACCAGAAACCCAGTCACCGTTTTTGGCATGGAGGACCGCAACGTATACGCTGAAAAATGGGGTTCCCACTTCCATCTGTAGTGATGAAAATCGTTGCAGCACTGCTACTCATAAAATTAGTAACATAGGCTAAAAACGCGAATGGCAAGCGAGGAGAATGCAGAAATTTTAAACTTTGGTTTTTTACTGTTTTATCATTATTTTTTAACTTGTCTTATATTGTTGGTACAATTTTAATTTCTCATATAAAAATAGATATGGTAGCATTTTAAGTATTTAGAAACGTCTTTAATCATAAACAAAAATAATGCCAATATTTTTTTGGTACATACAAAAATAATGCTAATTTAGTTAAAAGAGACCTTAAACTATTCACAAAGTTATGCAAGCCTACCAGATCAATCAATTTAGTATAAATTTATTTTATTATTTTTATGGTGACACAAGTATTTTATTTTTCTGGGTCGTGCTTACCATGGTCATCAAAGCTTTTTTGTTAAACTTGTGGGTCATGCTTACTTTTTTTTTTGTAAATACTTTGTTTCTCTAATTTGTTCTTTGTTCTTCTCTTCCAAGTTCTCCGTTTTTTTTTCCTCATTTACTGGGCCTTAAAGCTACTATAGGGAAAGCTACTATTGGATTTAAAGTTAACAAGTTTGGATGACAAAAAAGAGTTGAACAATTTTGATATCGGAATAACAAATATTTTTAATGCATTATTAAACTATATCTATTTCAAGCCTTCAACTTTTGATCAAATGGGTAAGATTTTCTCCACGTTTTAACTTCTTTTCATCCATTAATTTATGAATTTGTATATTATTTTGCTTCTATCCCTTTGAGCAAGGTTATAATTTACATGAGCTATGATGGTTAGAATGAGAGGAGTTGTGTAAATATGTGACAGAAAGAAAATTATGGAGAGGGACAAAAATTAAAGAGAGAAAATTTAGAAATATTTTTTGACAATAACTTATATACAATATATTACGTGTTTATGCTATGCTCAATAAGTATTCCTACAAAAGTTGCAAATTAGCTTTTATTCTAATAAAGGCAAATAAATCTAAAAGAGCTGGGTTAATTTGATGGAATGTGGTTGTGTGGTCCAGGTAATCTTTAAAAATGAGGTGTGTTGTGTTATTAGATTATTGGATATTGCAGTGAAGATTAGATAAAAAAAAATATATGAAAAGAGTATTAAAGTGAGTGTTGATAACATAATGAGTAGAAACACATAGATTATAGATTTTGTTAATGTGAGGGTTACGTTTGACATTTTTATTGGTTAGAAAACCAAGAGCTACATTATCAAAATTGAAGTAGGTTGTGGAAAATTTTGTCTCAGGTGCATCAGATACCAGAGACGTTCAAGTTGACAAAAAATTATATGAACCTCTTTATTGCCCCACTAATTGAGGAAACACACTGATCTAGCATAAAACAAGAGTACACAAAGTCATTGCTATCAGTCATACAAGTTTGGAATATATCACAAATTGATCCAATCCTAAGAATCCTATGATATTTGCCAAATTAGTCACACGCCCTTGAAAAGTTTGAAGAGGGAAAATAACTAAACATCCAAATAAGAAAAAGAAAGATAAAAGTGACTACTATCACCAAAATAAAAGTGTTTAATGCACAGATTGGCTTGCGGATGTTTTCTTCAAATCAATCTTGTCAACCTTAACCTCTCCATCAATAAGTTCAAATACATAAACCACGACATAGAGGCCATCAATGTCCATCAGAACAATCCTATAGCATTTTGCAATTGTTGAAGTAGAAACAAAGGAATCATGGTCATGGTTTGTTAAGCTGTTGATGGAAGACTTGAATACCATTGAACATAAGTCCTGGTGCTTTATTTCTGATCAACAAAAGGTTTGTCAACACACTAGTTTTTTTGGTTATTTGTTGTAATTAACAATCCAATTTAACAAACTTACTTATTTCATGTTGATTGCAGGGTTTGGTCTACATTGCAACAACTAGATCAAAATGTGGATCATAGATTGTGTGTGAAGCACTTATATGGGAATTGGAGAAAGAAGTTCCCCGGTGAAGAAATGAAGGGGGCACTCTGGGTTGCAGCAAGGGCAAGTACCATTCCATAATGGGAAAGGGCAATGGGCAATCTGAAGAACCTAAATGAAGAGGCTTGCAGAGACATGAATGACATACCAGCCAAGATGTGGAGTAGGTCAGCATTCAGCACATATCCTTTGTGTGATCTTTAGGTCAACAATATGTGTGAGGCCTTTAACAAGGCAATTTTGGAGTATAGGGATAAACTCATTATCACTCTAATTGAATGTCTCAAGTACTATCTCACCAATAGGATTGTTAAGCAAAGGGATTTGATGTTAAGATATAGGTCAAAAATCTGCCCACTGATACAAAAGAAGCTACAAATCTGCAAGAAACAATCTGATGGGTGGTTTCCTTCATGGAAATTCGAATTACAAACCCCATGTGCCAATCATGTGTCCTGTTTTGTAAGAGATAAAAAAAAAAATTCACCTAATTTTCACGTGTGTAGGTTCATGTCATTAAAAAAACTCCACATGGGTCCCCTCCATTCAGATTTTAACAGAAGTCTGACGGAAGGGCAAACGCTGCTCTTCTAAAATTCAAAGAGGGCACAAACCGTGTCAAAAATACTTGAGGGGTACTTTTTACAAAAGTGTGAAACATCAGGGACCAAAAATGCTTTTAAGCCTTTCTTTTATAAAGACATTAAGTAATTATAGAGGTTAAGCCATAAGGTACAACGTCATAGGCGACCCCTAAGGGTTTTCTCTTAACCAGACACCATAAGGGCGGCCATGCACGACTTGGTTAAGGAACGAGCTACCCCAGTCCAATTTGCAAAGTGTCCGAGCGGCCATGCAAAGGGCCGAGATGAAACACATAAAGCATGACGGCACCAAGCCAACCATGCGCCCGAAAGCTCCACTTAAAGACTTCTCATACACCTGCAGATACACTGAGCACAGCTACCGACCCTATAATATAGGTTCTATCATTCATTTACATAACATACTATTCATTCTTAGCATTTCCTGAGTTCATCTTAGACTCATGGATTTTCTCATTGCTCTCACAATGACTTGAGCTTCAGAGTCTCTTTTGCGGGTACTCCCCCTTGCGCTTGAGGTCAGCACCACCACACTATCAGGTCATCATAAGCTAAACAACGTAGCGGAGTTTAAGGTGAACCATCAGTCCAGATTCTCAGGAGAACATTTTTAAAATTTCAAATTCTTTCATCTTCTAATAACATATATTTTAATTACAATATAATATTTTAATAATAATTAAGCAAGTTCATTTCCACATTTTAGAACTCCTTTATCCATTAATTCTACAAATTTTATCTTGGAACTTTTTTAAATATGAAATATTCCTTTCTTACAATCCAATAAACTTATTCATATTTCATATGTTTATTTAACTAATTACTAAAAGTTAATATAATAGTTAAAAAAATTAATTTACGCAAGATTTGGAGTTACAATATTAAATTTTTGCTGCTCCTGTTTCAAGTCATAAAAGAAATTTTAAGCCATTGGAGCATTTGTGGTTGTGATGAGTTTCATCCTTTTGCTTCTGGAACTGAGGGAGGTTCTGTTTGTTCATACTAATATTAATCCCTTCCCGCGTGAATACTCAAGGATGATTCAGTTGCTGTTGAACTTATTGCTTATCAAGAATTACCACAAGAAAAGAAACGTGTTACTGAGAATTCTTTTGTCATCTGTACAACTCAAGTCAAACTTTCCAACACATTTTAACAACTTGTACGTACAAATCTGACTCACTCAATTCTCAAATTAGAAGCACAGAACATGAAGCAATATCTAAACTGCAAAATTGTCCCCTAAATTTCCGAGGCAAAGATGTTAAACAGCACAACAATAAGATGGACTTCACAAATGAAACATAAATTGGAAGACCTCCATAATCAAGACTCTTTGTCTTTTGATACATTACGGGGCAGTCTGTTGAAAACACTTTCATCTACTACTCTATAATGTTTTGAAAATTGGCGGTGTATAATTCCACAACATTTATCTACATAATTTCCATATTTCCTGTACAACGCCGGGATTGTAATCATCATCAGGGTTCCTGTCACCATTAAAGAGAAAGACTGTAAACTAAACAAAAAATACTGCCATCACCGCTCATGAAGAAAAACCAAACAACAGGAGACAGTTAAAACTTAAAAGGAAAGCTAAAAGGTTCAAGAAAAAATCATAAAAAAGACATAGTGCAGAGTTTACTGCACATTAGTGAGAAAGGAGGTACTGATTATAGACATCACAAACTGCTTTTAAATTTTACTAGGATAGAGATAGACTTAAGATGTAAACATACCAATATATGCGAGTGTGAAGAAAGAGAAGTAGCTGCCAATGACAGACAAGAGCCATAAACAAACCACCACCTGTCAAGTAGACAACAGACAATGAAGCATCTCTTTAGCACAATATTAAGAATTATAATGATCCCATAGCAAAATAAAAACTTAAGACATTAATAGACCATGAAATGAATATATGATATAACAGAACATGTCATCACCAGATATTGTTGAAAAAACAAATGATAAATTTCAGGGAAATACTTCAATAGAGCAGGTTGTATTCACATACAACTAGCTCACGCATTGCACAAGCCCATCCCAAGTTATACATCATCCCTGTTAAGTTTTACTAGCACATTCCTTCTACAAAATCTGACATGGGAATAGACCATATAGCCCAAAAGAGACCTATAATCTGAACCACATTAGGCCAAGCTTGCATTTGGCTCAAACTAGGCCTACTTACTATATAAATTAAGTCAATGTTTTTAAAAGTTCTATTTACATAAAGAAGTCAAGCTTTTAGGCCAACAAAAATGTTTGACAGGCCAGCCTACTTAAGTAAAAATCATCCTCATCATCATCATCAATATCTTCAAATTATATGCTTGTTGGCCTATTTAAAAGCTTCATAGAAAAATAGGCTTTATAAAGGCTTTAAGGCCAAAAAAGGCTTTCAAAAAGGCCACAACAAGCCCTAGAAAATGGCCTATGTCAAGTAAATGGGTTAAACATATTTAAGGTAGGGCCTAACTTAGCCCATTTTCACATCATTTATTATTTAGATCGCAGAACCCAAGCCACAATTCCTAAAACGCAGTAACCTGAAACAAAACTAACCTTAAAAAATATTTTAAAATCCTTGCCAATAGTGATGTCATGAGCTATAAGGAGCACATTATTGATTTTGACCCGAAACGAAGCTGCTACATTATTAACCATCTCCTCTGACACAACTAGTTCAGGTAATGTTGGTGCTTGTCTGCTTGAAGAGAAAAGGATAATCAATGACATAGTGTTAAGCATGACGAAAAACATAAAACAAGCAGAACAGAGGTTACTAGCCATACTTATTTCTAAGGGCAGCATAGTTAGCATGCAGAAACAGTAGTACGATCAAAATCAGCAAGACATCTGAACAAATCGTTAAGAATGGTAAACCAGTCCACTCTAGCAGGAGCCACGCAACTGTTGCAACAAGAATGACACCCAAGGAAACGTACCACCGTTTCCACAGAATAACATCAGCAACTACAATAGAAACAAAGGAGAGAAAACATAAGAACGTTTAAACCATATTAAATCCAAGAGAAGGAATGCAAGCTTGCAGAGTGATGTTTTTCAGCAAATTTTTCCAAGTTTGTAAGTATAATTAAACAACTAATTAGCTTATTTGAATCAGATTTCGCATGAGAAAACCAAAAAACAATTTTCAACCAAAACACTTTTCAATCCCAAATTCAAAACATGTTAAGATTAGACCAACAGAAAAGAAATACTGAATGTGCAGACAAAAAACAGAAATATAAACCAAACATGAATGACCACAGTCATAGGTACCTAGTGAAGCAAAGTGCTGATGTAAAGTAGGGCTATAGAAGATTCAGTAGCCTTTCAAGCAAAGGCAAAATAGAAAGAAAAAAATTCATATATATATGGTGAACACTGATCAGGAAGTTACAACATACCAAAGGCAGTAGGAAGCTGAGCGTCTGACTCAGACATGAAATTAACTCTCCAAATGAAAATCCTACCAACCAGATTGCCAAGTCCTGAATACATAACAACAAATTCAACTGAATTGCCATGACAACAGGCTTCACAAGAATATAGCATCAAAATCAATGTTCATAATTCAGTTATCTCTGCCAAATCACAACAAACAATACAATTGCCCAGATTTGAATTATGATGGCAAGCTAGCAACTATAACTATATCATCGAATGAAAATCTAGATTAAAATCACAACTTTCATTAGCAATAATTCCAATAAGTCTGGCTTGTGAAAAGAAAAAGTAAAATTGAAACTTGAAACTTGAAACCAAATTCGCGGTTTCTACCACGAAGATCTGAGAGGTAACCCCGGGACGGCGGTGACGTGGCGAGAATTATGGGTGAGAAAGGGAAACCCTAAAATTGATGAGAACAAGAAGATCAAGGGTTCGAATGAATCGAAACAAGATAGGTTTTTTTTGGTATGATTGGATTGGAGAGTGGATACAAACAAAGTACGATAATTCAATTCCAAATTTCGGAACAACAAAATGCTTACAAACCTCAAGTCAAGTCTTCTTAGCCGACATGTATTTCAAAATGCTGTTTTTTTTTTGTTTTACGTTGCTAGATTCGGATACAAATACATCTAAAAAAAGAAAAATTGGATAAGAATCACTTACTAATCAATTTGGAATTATTATTCAATTTTTATTTGCTAAATAATTTTAGTTGTTTAAAACTTTAAATATACATTTCAGCAGTCACATGTAAAAAATGGTTGTTCGATTTCCAGCATTTTTAAAGAGAATTTTGGGCATAAATTTGTTTTAAGATTCTTAAAAGCCCAAAATTTCATTTATTTTAGAGAAGTTAGCAATTGTTTTTAGGTTACAGAAGGTAGAATTTGTTATATTGAGTTTGGTATAGATAGAGAAGGAAGATAAAAACATTCTCATTGGTTATTAGTCGATGGATATGAGATCAATTGATATGTACTATTAGTATAAATAAGTTTTACATCGACATTCGATCATATTATTTTATATAAGACTAAATAGTTACATTTCTTTTTAATATTAATTGAAATAAAAAATAATTTTTAATATGAGGGAAATAAAAAAAAGTTTATATCACGATACATCAACTATTGGTAAGTTGATCTTTCTAAATAAATCTAGAATCCCATTTTGTAAGGGGTATGCAGAATTCAAATGACTTGCTCAAATTGCAATATGGCACTCTCTTATTTGCCTCTCAGGTAAAACAGCAGTAGTGAAGTACCCTTGACAGCATATAAATTAAGACACCAACATCTCAATATAATCTGGTAATCTAAATAAAAATATATTACATGCACTAAGCCATAACTTAGTTTTGGCCCAATTACAGGCATTAATCTTATGATACCACTACCTGATGACATGAAAGGATGCATATATATTACATTTGTATTTGAATACGAGGTGATACAAATGTGAACAAACTTTTATTTTAATTCATTTGAAAAATACCATTTAACTTTAACCTCAAAGAGACCGTTAACATCTGTTTGCATTAATGTTGAACAAATATTCAAACATAGCATCGCCGGTTAATAGCGGAACTGCCTTCCGGTGTAGGTCTCTCCAAAGGACCAACTTGGTGGGGCAACATTGAATGAGACCACACTGTGGCCATTACTAGTAGTGACTAAAAAGGAAAGGCTCTGTCCATTCAGGTAGGAGTTACTCTGCCAGTTTTGGCCCCAATTCCTTGACATGGCTTGCCATCTAGTTCTTGAACCTTTGATGGCCACAGCATGCACATCACCAGCACCTCCAACATTGGTCACAAGGACTAAATTGAAGTAAGAATGGCCATTGATGGTGAACCTGATTCCACCTCTTCTTCTGCACCTTACCCTTTAAAAACCCATCCATGAAGTTAGCTTCAAGGCCAAACATATAGTAAAAGATTTATGATATTTACACAAATTACACTTGCATACTCCTTCTAGGTATACTCCTTCATACAGGTCATTTAATAATGGGTCCTAGTGTCTCTTTAAAAGTGTGCACAGGACTCTTTATTGTGCAAGTATTTTTTTTCCCTAAAATAAGAATGACAATAAATATTCATTCACACCTCAATCTCATCCACCAAAAGTGATGAGAGAAAAACGTGAGATATAATATGTGATTTGATAGTAAAAGTAGAGAGTAAAAAAAAGAAAAAATGAGTGGAAGTGAGATCGAAAAAAAGTGGAGTATAAATGAATTAAAACCTTAAGAAAAAAGAACATTGAGACGACTAACATCATGTTTTGAGGCACATTAGCTAAGAGGCTACATATTGTTACTTATGGATGAACACAATTTTAGGGTCTAATGGTAGTATATTAGGATGAACTTCTCTTTCTTCAAAATCATCATGCCGCCAGTGTTCATCCTGGGCCCAGGATCAACTCTCCATGAGATTCCTAGTTGCATTACTTATGGAACTCCAAACATGTACAAAATGTGATAATTGTTGAACTATCTGCAACCAAACTTGCACTAAATTATTACCTTCTGTAAGCTACAGGAACAACACCAGCTTTATATTGGGCAATGTGCTGGAAAACAGGCTGAGAAATATCAAAATGGTGATTGGGAGGGTCACACCAACCCCCTGGTGGGCAGAAATTAGTGGCAGTGACTACAATGGAGCCAGGGAGGCACCATATTGGGTCATTTACACATTTAATTTCATAGCATGCACCACAGCTCAAGCCATTGTTGAACAAGGCACTGCTAAGTGCTGCTGTATTAGTCCCATAACCTTGACTATACAAGTTTCCATACCCACAAGCCCCACCTGCAATTTGAGATATATATGAGTTACTGCAGCAAGTATAGAATCTAAAGCACAACTTTGACAAACACATTTGTTACTTGTTACAGCATGTTAGAATCAGTTTATTTTTCCAAATAATCAATTCTATCTCTCAGAAGCTACTCACAATCAATCTTGTTTTAGAATTAATTCCAGAAGGATTTCCAAACATGCACTTAGTTAAATTTGTGCAAAGTGCATACATACATACATACCCATTGTCCCAGAAGCATCACTGCCCCCATAGAATGTGGCATGTGCATTAGTCCAACCCCCACTGCTCCTCCCATTGCCATGTCCATGAACAAATGAGATAATGGTGAAGAATCCCAGAAAAAGAAAGCGAAGGTGAGCCATTGTCCTGCATAAATGTAGCAGAGGAGTATTCACACACAGTTCAGTAATGTTTATAGTACACAAGTAGTCTAAAGTATAAATTGAAAGAAAACATCAAGAAAGGAAGGAAAGTCATGAGGGAAGATTATTAATTACAAGAAGCTTAACCTTGAAAGGAGTTGTTTGAGGAAATGGAGGGTGAAATGGAGATGGAATAAATAGAGGCCCAGTCAACATCAAACCTGACACAGTGGAGCTGTTGGGACCATGCAAATGCAGAAAACTGTGAGGGAGTAAGCGGCCTAGGGACTCTATTTTATGGAAACTGTGCTTTTCAACTGGGAACAAAGCATTGATTTACCATACATGGGTCAAATGGAATCATTGTAAGGCTTGAAAGTGTCAATTTGGAATCATTGTAAGGCTTAAGGTATTTATTTACTAGTGTACTCCATTAGAGCATCTCTAATACGAGTTTTTGAGCCACTTTTTAAGCTAAAAGTTTATTTTTTAATTCATCACTCATTAGAGCAAGTTGATGTGGTAGTTCTTGCCAATAATTAAAAGCAAAAACTGTTTGTTCAAAAACTAAGCTTTATTCACTTCTTACATTAAAAAATAATTTTTTCTCTCTCACTTAACAATTAAAATCAGTTAAGAAAACAAATATAAGGTGTTGTGGGACTAAGGAATAGTGTTAAGAACTCAAGGTAAAAACTCGTGACTGAAGCGAAATCTGCATAAATTCTTAAAAATTGTTTAGATCCTACGTGGCACATGAGACCCATGTGAATAATGCTAAGAAGTGAGTTCTTACACACTAGCATCGGAGATCCTCTTAGTTGTAAATTGCAACAATACTGCGTAAAATGATTCCTTAGAATATTTTTTCATTGAAATATTTAAAAAAATTCTAACAAATTTGCTAGTAATTAACCATCTTAAATATAAAGAAGGTATTGGATTTTACATTAATTGTTGATAGATTAATATAAAGATACAATATATATAAGTTTTTTTCCTCAATAAGTTGATTCTATTATTTCTTAAGTGGATAAGTGGTTAATATTATTTTAATTTATCTTATAACTAGGTGTGGACATAGACTGGGTTAGGCTAGGCTTTACTTAAATAGGTCTGGTTTACTATAAAAATTCAAGGTCTGAGTATGGCCTAGTACTTGTCATCGGCGTTTTTTAGGTTTGTGGCCGATCTTTTTGAAAGTCCGGTCTGATCTAATAGTCTATTTAAAGATCTGTTTAATAATAAGATATACGAGTAAACTGATAAATCTATTTGTAAATATGTCAAGAAACTTATAGACCAACGAGCTAAAATATATTAAGGCCCCGTTTGGGAAAATAGCTTAATTAAGCGCTTATGACCATAAGCGCTTATGGCATAAGCGCTTATTAATAAGTTTTTTTAAGAAATTTATTATAATGAATTGAAAATAAGCTATATATAAGCATAAACTATTTTTCATAAGCTACTCTGAATAGCTTATGAAAATAAGCTCAAAATAGCTTATAAGTAGGTCATAAGCTATTTACAAAAGTTCTCCCAAACGCTTGCATAATTGCTTATGCTATAATATAAGCTCAAATAAGCTCTTCCAAACGGGGCCTAAAAGTGCTAAAGAGGGTCTCCCAACTAATGTCAAACGACATCACTGCCATCTTATTGTAAATGCTTCATGTTCGCGGTGTAATGCAAAGACCGAGGATGTGAACCATCTTTTCAGAATCTTCCCCTGCTCTAACATCTTATGGCTGCATTTCAGCACTTTATTGCCGCCACTGAATACGCAAATCCCTTTCAATATCTGGTTTCTGAATTTGCTGCGACATCGGCATTGTATATTGGGCATTGCTGTCATGTGGTGGGCTTGGCAATGGCGGAACGAAATGATATTGGGAGACCAACAATGACTAATTAACCATGTTCTTCGCAACATTCTCCTTGACGTGGCTAGCTGGAAGAATTTCCTTGGTCCTTTGTCTTGCAGTCTGCAGGTGGTCCGTCTGCTATGGATATCATTCACCAAAGTGGTGTTGCTGCCTTTATGACTATTGACGGCAGCTGGAACCCTTCGTTCGAGCACATGGGCTGTGCAGCGGTGATTCGTGACCGTCGAGGTTCTTGGCTATGTGGTGTTTTTGTGAGTTTTGGTGTCGGTAACGCGTTCTTGGCGGAATCGTTAGCAGTTGACTTGGGGCTTAATCACGCCTGGGAGCTCGGTCGGATTGCTTAGATGTTGTTGGAGTGTTGCAGGGCAACGCTGACGTTAATTCCTTCCAGGCCAGAGATACACTTCACATAATCAGAACTCTTCTTACGCGAGAGTGGCGTGTCACTACCGTTGACATCCCACACGAGATGAATAACACTGTCGATTGTCTTGCTCATCAGGCAGCTCGAGATAACTCTTTACGTCGTGTTTGGAAGCGTCCCCCTTCCTTTGTTTCTACATCTTGTATCTTGACACGTTTGGTTAGTTGTGGTGTTTGTCTTTAGTTTTCCTCGTGTAACCAAAACAAAACAAAAAACATGTTTAAATGTATAAATAAGTAATATATGATTTAAGGTGTTATAATAAAAGTGCAATGGAAAAATAATAAAATAAATTTAGATTAATTATATTTATTTAAATAGGCTGACATGTTAGACTTTTTGAGCTTATAAACTAAATGGACTTTTTAAAAAGCATTAGTCTTGTTTATTTATCAATTTGACCTGATCTGGACTAATGTAAGCTAGGTCATAAATTTATGTCGGTGATCTGACCTAGTTCCATCCTTACCCACCATTTATCATTAAGTCTTAAAATTCCTCATTGATTAAGGTCGCATGTGGAAGAGTTTGATATTACTACTATTTATTAAACGACACCAAAGATGAACTTGCTCTCATTGGATACGAGTAAAGCCATTTGTCACCTATGAAGTGCACCATGACAAGTCAAGCTTGGTTCTTTCTTCCACTTTGCTTTTCTCCTTGTTAGCAGACAAATTTAAAGCAGTGCTTTGATAACAAGAATTGCATGTGATCTTGAAATTAAATACAATAATATATGAAGACTTTATTGTTTAACTATTTAATGTAAAATGAAATATAAATGATAAAAAATGCATTCAATTATTCCATTTTATTCAACTAGTACATTTCAATCTTCTGTTTTCACCAATTTGGCAAGAGGATTGAAGTGAGTTAGCTCATGAGGCATGGAGCCCATTTTAATAAGGCGCTACCTAAACATATGCTCCGCTACAATGATGATACAAAATACCAACTTATTAGGTTATAGGCTCATGGCACCACATACTCATAGGCAACAAAAATGCTGTGGAGTAACAAATGCGTGCATGGTTTTTCTTCATAGCCAAAGCTTTACCCATTTATATCAACAGCCCAAAAGCTTGGTTACTCGGTCCAGTGAAAAATTAGTTATCTTCAAACATCCATCGTATTTAATTAGAAAGTGCGTTTAAGATGCTACTGTATAAGTTAATAACCTAGGAAAATTTTGAGGTTTCTTTTTACACAAAAAATCAAAACTTTTCAGGTTCAGAAACATGAAGTCAAGTGATACATCTTCATTTTCGTCGGCAGAGTTGCCCAAGTTTTGGTTCAGTGGGGCCAGCTCACACAATTCCGGGTACTTTTTCACGTGGGGAAGGACAAGGATATTTAGCCCTACCACCCAGACATCACTTTTCATTTTTTGACCCTTCCAAGATTCATTTTGATTCATTCGTACATTAGATGATGTTTTATTTAATTTTTCACTCACTTTTTTTCGGTTGATATGAGTATATTTAGAATGTCAATTGTTCATATAGTAATTAGGATTAAATGTGTTTTTGTCCCCGGTACATTCACTCTAAATGTGTTTTTTCTAATTCTTTATTGAAAATGGTATCTATAACGTCATAACGTTTATATGACATTTTTATTTATTAATTATCGATTCACGTAAGTGTCTGTGTAAACTTTTTATATTTATTTTGGTCCCTAACCATTCTTTTTATCAAATTTAGTCCTTAAATTTTAAATTTTGTTGAACAGTCAAATGTTTCATTAATTACATACTACGAAAGAACACAAAAAACATGGCGAATTATATAAACTGCCATTATTTCAAGTGTAGTATCAAATGGGGCCATGCTTATGAATTGGAAGGGCAACATTGTACCAAATATCACAAGCTTATGAGGAAGTGAGACTTGAACAATAATGTCCATCTAATCATAAGTTGGTACGATAAACCATGATGCTCTTTTGACTCGATTACTCAACGCAATCTACTTCCCAAATCATACATTTCTTGAAGCCTCCGGAGTGAAAACACTTGTTGGATAATGTCTAGCATACTACAAGGGAGAGATTTTCTCATAAGAAATAGTAGATGGGCTATAGGAAATGGTAAAACTATCAGGTCTAGGCAGACAATAAGTTGTGGTCAGGTGAATCTATCAATATGTTTAATAATGGTCAAAGTTTGAAAGTGATAAATTTATTTGATTCTCAATCTGGAGGGTGGTCAACCCTTAAGCTGGTGCAATAATTTCTTCACAGTCAAGGATAATCTTTACATGAAAGAGCTTTTAAGCAACCCTACTTGCCCTAAAAAACAACTGAACACTCTTCTTCCATGTCCTTGGACTAGGTCAATTTGGTTTGGATCTCAGTTTTAGTGGGTTATTATGTTAGTGATACCTAGGTTTTATTCCTAGCTTCTGGACAAAATTACTACTCTAAGTCAACTCTCAGGTTCCTCTTTTCTTGTGCACTTAATAGCCTAGAAACATGCAGGGGAGAAGAGTCGATCGAGAGCTTATACCTCTTGGCGTATGCCCCAACTTTGGGTCATCAAAATCAAGTCTATGTGGCTTGGAATAGGAATTTTCCATTCATCACCATCGCCTGTGTAGCCCGAGCTCACCAAGGGAGACTCCTCTCAGGGGTCAGCAAGATGATCCACACCCTCTGGTTGCAAAAGCCATGACCCTAAGAGAAGTTCTTCTCGCTCACAACCTCCATTGAGATTGCCCCAACAACTTATTCAGGCCTATAGAGGATCACAAGGATGAGGAGATATGTGAAACATTTTCTCGGACATTCATACATTAAAAACCCCATTCAAGTCTTGAAGCTTTACCTGGTCCCTCAGGGGTCGCAATGAAGTGGCTCATGAGGTAGCTTCCCTACTCCCCCCCATAACTGGACTTTCAACCTGCCACCAAGTTTATCAAGGGTGTTGGCAAAAGATGTCCATCCAGGGTAGTGCCTCTGCCCTCCCCCAGTTCGTGGTCCTTGATCAAGATCCTTCAGCCCTGGATGATCTCGTTCAATGCTTGCGGCGATTGATGTGTCTTCCCCAATATCACTAACTAGGTTCATGTTCCACTTTTTCCTTTCTTGTTGTTGTTAAGTTAGATTCTATTCTAGATACAGTGTACTTAAGTTAGATTCTATTCTTTAGTCGGCCTTAATTAATGACATAGTACAACCTCCCGATAAATAAAAAAAAGGAGTGCTAGCAACAATCTCTTTCCAACACTCTCTTTCAACATTTTCTCATTAATTGGTTGAAATCATGTGAGTCTCATACTGCTTAAATTTTAACCAATCAATAAAAGAGTGTTGAAAAGAGAATGTTCCTAGCATTTTAAAAAAAAACACTTCAACTTCATCATCCAAAAAAGATAAAAAATAATAAAAACCTAACTCCTCAACAAAACATTTTAACATTTACTAGTGTATTTAATAAAGTGTTAGAGCCAACGTAAAAAGACATTCCCACAAATGCTCTGAATAGTTGCAATTATATTGTTTGCTTTGGAACTTATAATAAAGTCAGTGGTTCTCCGTAGTAACATGTATCTAAAGATACACTAACCCTAAGTCTTGATATCTAATAATAAAACAACTTGGTAACATGGTTAATGCTATTATATGAGAGAATATTATTTTAAAGAGAGATTTTTTTTTCTTTTAAAAAAAAAAAGGAGATTTTTTACCGAATTATGAAGCTTTCATTAAAAGAAAGGGGAATGAAACTGACACATACAGATTTTTTACCGAATGTAAATGAAATCAATCACTGTCTTTAAGAAGATTGATTTTACGTATATCTGCTCCCCAACATAAATATGGTTTATTGAAGGCCATTCGTTTGAATATCAAAATCACAAATCCACATCACACCCATTAAAGGAGAAATTAACAAAGAAAAAAGCAGGCATCCAAATCAGGAAGAAAATGGAAAGAATTCACTGCTGCATGCCTGCGGGTAACCTTCGTACCCGCGAGGATTGGTATAAAAAAGACAATGAATAAATAAACAAAGATTCGAGGAGTAAGAATAATACATGGAAAGAGTAAAGGCATTATACTTGAGACATTTGAAATTGAAACTGTAATTCGGTAGACTTCTTTTTGATCCAACCAAAAAAATTTAAGGGGGCAGAGGGGAATCTCTTTCATTCAGTTGAAATATAACTAACCATAATAAGGTTGAAGACCAGCAAATGAGCTAGGTTGTGTATGAGGTGAGGAACCAGGACCTGGAGGTGAAGCACCACTGGGCTGTGAATGTACATTCTGAGTGATTCCCATAGAACTTGCATTATGAACCAAAGGAGCAGCTGGGGCATAACCAGGAAAAGTACCCGGTGCGGATATATAACTTTGGCTAACTTCCTGCTGGGCCGGATCCCATGATGACATTTGTCCACCAGATACTTGACCATGTGATGCAGGGGCACTAGCAGGGTACATAGTAGCAGCCTGAGGATTCTGCCATGCTGTTGCAGGAACTTGTGCTGCACGGAGACTAGGATCCAGCACCGTATAGTCTCTGCTTTTGTCACTGTAAGCCTAAAACCAAAAACAATTATATATAATACTTAAAATCAGATTCCGCGATAGTCGTTCACAAATTAAAAGGAAAATACTGTAAAAGGTCAAAAAAGTTACGAGAAGCATACACTCAAGAACCATCTGTGATCAAGAAAATGTCCACATTGCTTCTAAGAATATCTTTAACCCCTTCCCCCCAAATACTTTCCTCTCATGAACATTAACTAAAACACATTTCTTTATACCTTTACATTGAGATCAGTATGACGAGAGTATGTTAGATGAAGCTTACAATAGCCACCATCATATATGCAATGCCCCTCTAAAGCTTCTTTGGCAGCTGCTGCTGTTGTGACATCTGAAAGGGGGGAAAAGTTACATCCAGAATAGACGGCCACAAAAGGAAATAATTTGTCAAGTAAAGGATGCACAATTACCATATGTTAGGATCTAATTATTAGGGATAATTTAGAGGGATTTAGTTTATTATAATTTAGGAGTCTACCTTTAATTTTAGGAGTTGATATTTTGTTTTGGGGTAATCTATCTTATTTCTTAGGGGCTAAGTTAGGATTAGTCTATTTAAGAGCTCCCTCATTAGGTTAGAGGCACGGATTGAATTATTGAGTTAGTAAGGTTTTTACCTTGTGAAGGGGTTTCCCTTGTAAAAGAAGGATTTCCTACTTTGTGTCTTTATTTATTTTAAATAATATTCAGAAAATACCAAAAATATTCCCTTTTCCTGTTAGGATTTATCCGATCCTAACACCATACATAAACAAAATAAGAATTTCGCTGGATTATAGAATAAAACAAGATCTATTAAATGGTATATTACAGATAAAAAGTCCTGGAGTTAAGAGTAAAGGTTTTAGATTAACCATAAGATAATTAACTGTGCAAAACAAAAAGCCTGAAATGGTAATGACAGGATTTTAAGAAACAACAAGAATTAGTCTTAATCATAATATAGGGGTGGAATAAAGCCAAGTTGAGTCTGAACTCAGCTTAAACTTTATTTTATCAACATCAAGCTCAAGATTGATTTGAGCAATTTTCAACCAATAAATTATATCATTTAAAATAATTAATAAAACTAACAATTATCTTATATAGAGTAATAAGTATTTTACATAATTAGTCAAGTTTGAGTTGAGCCTATCAAGCTCAGACAGCTGTTGTTCATGTTTGGTTTTGTTTGAATATGCCACGTGAAAGGACCCTAATCTACATATGATCATACACCATGGTCTGGAGCAAAAGAAAATCTGACGAGAGAAGAAGTATTATTAGGATTTTCATTTATCATCTAGGATTCATCAGCTTAATATTAAATAAAAGACAGAATATAGCAAGCCAAAGAAGCTAAAAAATTCAACAAAGCTATCCATTCTATCAGAGTAGTTTCTGTGAAACACCATGAGCAGAGTTTCCCTCACAGATGAAAACACATAATCATAGAAAAATAGTAACATAATTATTTTCCATTCATTAGCGAGAACCATCATCCACATTCAACAGTGGAGCAGAAGAAAATTATCATCACATTGTATAAGCGTTAAGCGAAAAAGGAATATAAAGAACATGTGTATACATAGTATATACTTTCTAAGTTCATAGTAAAAATAAAGACTATAGACTCAGGAGCATTAGTCAAATAGAATTAATACCAGGGTATTGAATCAGTGCCTGAGTTTGACCATTCTTTTCAAATATAGCAATTTTCTGCACAGTGCCAAATGCAGAAAACACCTGTAACAAGTAAGCCAGCATTGAGTACAATCAGCTATAAATTTGAAATCTTAATGAGAAATACAAGTTCTCACCGTGTGAAGAACTTCCACGGTGACAGCGTACTGCATATTTTCAATTGTAGCTAAAAGCACATTACTCTCAGGTTCTCTCCTCTTCCCATCAGGACCTACAGCAGGCTGAACATCCTAAATTGTCAGCACATACTAAAAACTTGCAAAACATACATTTTTGAAGGAAAAAAAATTAACAAAGTTACCTGTAATGCCCCATCAATAGCAGTCTGGTTAACAGGAAGCATTGGATTTGTGTAGTCCCTGCAAAGTCATAAAAGTAAATGAATATAACCGAACCAAGCATTGACATTGGACTAATATCTACAGAGCATTTATAAAATGGTAATTTAACTGCGCATATTAAACAATGTCCTGCATGAATTAATGATTAAAAGAATTTAGTGTACGGAAAATGGATGACTATCAAGATAAGTCACAAGAGTGATTAGACAACCTCTTAATTTTAATTCTGAATATGAAGGACAGGAGAAATGGAAGATGCTTACTTCAGAAAACATGCTTATTCATAAATTTATGGTTCACTAACAATTATTTACATTTCACCATCACCAGAACACATAATTTCAAATATAAATGTAGTAAAGATATTCTGCAAAATCAAACATGAATTTAAATATCAGGTAATTATAGATGTTCCATTTCTTATTTCATTTTCCTGCCAACTAGAATATAGCTTGTTTTGTGAAACAAGGATTTAAACTTGGAATCTCCATAATAGGGGAAAAAAATAAGTACTGCCTGATAGTTTTTATAAAAGAAGAAGATATTGTTAAAAAGAAAGTATCACCTAATAATGGTCAGCGGGGATCTTGGCATAATTAACCATAGAAAAAAAAATTATGTATTACGACTAACGATTCAATTAAGAAATCTAGAAGCTGTGCGTCTGTGCCAACAACTACAATTTGATATATAGAGATTGCACTTATAAAATGCAGTTTGTACATTTTGAAATCAGAATTGTCTCCATAGATAAAGATCAAGGAGAACAAATTAAATTGAGATTTAAGAACAAAACATAGTTAATATTTACTCGCTAAAATGATTAAAAGAATTACCTACCATGCAGAAAAAGTAGCTTTATACAATCGGTTTCCATAACAAGAGAATAATAATTTCATAATTAATGACAAGAAATTAATCTAACATCAGGAAAAAGAAAGAAAAAAAGTAAGAGGTCATTACAACACATGCATTCTGACTACCAACCTTCAACAACCATTAGATGACCAAAACCTATGTATCTATCAGCATTCAGCACATTAGAGGACACCATGAAAAAGCTACATGCAAGGGCTTTCACATATTTTCTGAAAACTCCAAAAAGACAGCAGAAAAGTTTAAACACAACAGAGAAATAATATATGATAGTTGTCTCGCGCCCCCATTACTACCTGCTGCGATTAGATTGGAATTTGATATTGAGATCTCTATGTGCTGAGTACGAAATGCGCAAGTGACAAGAACCAACATGCTGTGGGAGCAAGTATCTGTATATGAAAGAAATCACCACAATTAATGATGAGGGTGAAGAAGAAAAGAGGAAATGTAAAAGTAAAGTTTACCTGGGTATGCTTCTTCCATCCAGTGCATTCCTAGCCAAAGAAGCAGTCTCAGCATCTGTGAACTGAATCAAAGCCTTCCACAAAATAACACACAGTCAATACTGACAATGATGCATAGAAAGAAGCGCAACTCACCATTTCACTAACCTGGAAACCTGCAGTCTTTTCAAATGTAGCAATTTTGTGTACAAAGCCAAATGCAGAAAACACCTGAATAACGAATAAAGACATGTATTAGACCAAATTAGCTAATATGCATTACAAGGAAAGAAGTACAACACACATTGTGCACAAACAAGGAGCGTGAAACCACATACAGATCCAAATCAACTAGTCAACTTAGTAGCACTTACCAAGTGGATAACATCAATGCTCACATCTCCAGCTTCTACACCTTCCATGGTTACTAGCAAGACATTTCCAGGGACATCTCCAGGGGCTTTGTTGTTGACAATTTCATGTCTATTAGAATATTGAATGTAAACAGTTTTGCCACGAACCTGAGCAGGCTCTGAAGATGAAGCATAATATGAAACCATTGAAATGGCTTGATTTAGATCCCCCTGATAAAGCATATATACTTAAGAGCTTAGAAACTTGAGCAGGAAAATCATTAAAGAACCAGGCCAAGGTGCGTCATCAAATATAAGAAAGCATGTAATGCAGCCCAGGAATATAGTTCATATCTTGATTCATTTACCGGTTTATCATTATTATTGTTATTGAGCATATCCTCTGGTCAGTTGTCATCCATACAAAGTTCTAACTAAGGAAAAAAGCTAAAAGAACCTATAGGAAAGCCAGTTTGAACACCAGATGCAGAAACAAATAGTTTATGGTCTACGTGTTTCCAACTGAACTTCACTTGCATTAAGAGTCATCAAACTTCCAAAATTCCAACCCATCCATTTAACTTCATTTATTCATAAAAATCACTGACAAAATTTATCCATAAATATTCATCTTTGTAATCTAGTCTGCAGTTCAATCTCTTCCATAAAGACCTAGGAAGCAAATACAATTTAAAATGTCAAACACACTGGTGTAGACATGTATCAGCACCCAGATACAATAGCAGTTACTCCCTACACACCATTGAATAATTTCTAGCTTGTACTTCTTCTTTTTCTTGTAAATTTGAGTCAATTCAAGTAAAATATGGAGTTTGATAAACACGATCTTCTTTGTGTTTACCTACAATGATTTTTTTTTTAAAAGGAAAACTACCTGTTTATACACTGTCTGATTTTTATGAGATAATATTATAATTTGTTGGCCTTATTACACTTTTGGTACTACAGCAGTTCCCCAATAATTTTTTAGCAGTAATCAAATCCCTCAATTTCTCTAATTGAAAAACACAGGTCTCCATTTACTAAATGAAAATAGTGATCAGACCAACAATTTACACACATGACATGACATTTTATTAAGCTAAACATCTCAGTCACATCAACAATGTTGATTAAGCCAATTACTTCCGAACATGCAGGCATACAGTCATAGAGATGAAGTCTAATAGCTTGGGAGCATCATGAAAAATACCATACTGCTATTGAACTCAATCTCTCTCTAATTGCCGAACAGTTAAAACCCTAACTACCACATTTCTAATCCAAAAACCAGAAAAACTCACAATTGGCAAAAGATATTAGCGAGCGAGCGAGAGAGAGAGAGAGAGTAGGAGCTTACGAATTCAACAAAAGCTTGATTCTTATTGGCGCCAACATTGCACTTGGTGTTCATGACCTGGCCGAAGGGGCAACACAGTTGAACGAGCTCGTCTTCCGTGCACTCCCATGGAAGGTTGCGGAAGTGCAGAACCTTCGAAGGTGTTTGAGTGTACCGGAACTGTTGTGGTGTTGACGCAGACATCGGTCGCGAATGCGATCGGGGGTTCCGGCGCAGCGAGCGGAGAATGGGGACTCGGAAGAGTGTTTGGGTGGCGAGAAAAGGTGCTGCTCGATTTTCCGAGAAAACAAGTTTGAGAGCGATTCGCGATTTGTTAAACGTTAGTAATATTATTATTCTCTCTATATATAAACAATAAGAGAGAGGAGATAGACATAGATTTGGAGTAGCTGACGTTGACACTGCCTGGTTTCGTAGGATCTTCTTTTCTCAATTTTATGTTAACTTGCACTTTGAGGCAACTTTTCTTTTTCTTTTTCTTTTTCTTTTTTCTTCTTCGGAAGAATTACAAAACCAACCAAACAAGAAAAAGCTAACTAGGGAACAGCAAGAGAATCATTTAGAAGGATTAATTCTAGATCATAATCCGGTTGGGACAATGTCCTAGTTCCAGGAGAGGTGAAGAGAGCTCATCTCTTAGCTAAATAGTCTACTGCTACATTGCAATCACGATGAATATGACACAGCCTGATACACCCGTCCCCACTCAGCAAACGCTTCAGCTCCGACAACACTTCATGATTAACATGAAATATAAGATTATCATCATCATCCAGATGTGTTAGAAGATCAATACAGTCAACTTCACACAGCGCTTTCATAAATCCTCCATCCCAAAGCATCAGTAGGCCGTCACGAAGAGCAAAAGCTTCGCCAAGAAAGGAGAGCTCGTGGTCCCATGGCTGGAAAAAACAGAAACCCAGTACCCATGACTATCTCTAACGAGACCTCCTCTGCCCATAACATTTCCCGTCTCCCGGTAACTCCCATTCGTGTTAACAAACTCCGACGGTGGCGGAGACCATCGACGGCTGAACCACATGTCATCCGTCTGTAAGGAATCAACTAGCATATAACTAACAAATTCATCATGCTCATTACTAGGTTTATGCCATGCTACGGCCAACGACCACGTGGGGGTCTCGAACACCAAATTGTTACGTTGTGTGATCTGGTTCAGAATAACAGTTGGGCCTTAGAGAGTTTGAACACGATTCTGCTTGCGCGACATGGCTCTTGTCTTTAACAATGTAGAGCCCACACTGGCTCCCAGTAAAAGTGATATGTGGACCTGGAATGATGGCTGCAATGGGTCGCTACTCAGTTAGAGATGCTTATGATTGGTTGAACAAGATGAGCCATGAGGGTATGGAGCCTTATAGTTTTGCGTGGATATGGAAACTCAAAGTCCCTGAAAAAGTGCGCATGTTTGTGTGGCTCGCGATGCAGGAGGCTCTTCAGGTGAATGAGAATAGGTTCAAGTGTAATCTGTCTTCGTCAGCGGCGTGTGTTCGTTGCTCAGCTGCCGTTGAAGACTGTCTTCACTGTCTTCGCGACTGCCCGCACTCAAAGGAATTGTGGTCTCGCATGGGTGCACTTGCTTGGGCTAATTTCTCTCATCCTAATCTGAATGTGTGGATTAGTTCGCTAGCCCAGAGTCGTTGGTCTCTACAGTTTGTTGCTGGCCTTTGGGGTGTATTTTTTTCTTTTATTAACGTACAAAATAAAAGCTTTGAGAAAAAAATGTTTGTCAGTTTTTCTTTAGCTTAAAAACTATGTGTTAGTTTTTAAATTCACAACAATAGGTGGTCGCTACAACACAATGGTAGAAGGGTTAGGTAGCAATGGTGGTGAAAGTCGATGTTACCTATTGGTTTGCGCCAGTGTGGAGGTGGCTAATACTTGGAGGCAGGGGTGAAGGGTGGTGGTGGTGGGGGAGCGATGGAGGTGGCGGAGGTGGAAGTGATGGTGGTGGCGGCGATGAAGGTGGTGATGGTGGAGGAGGTGGTGGGTGAACCTAGTGGCCACGGTGACTGTGGTGGTGGTGGAGGAGGCGACAACGGCTGTTATGGTGGCAATGGAGGCTGTAATGGCAACGAAGTGGTGGATGGTAGTGTTGGTGCCGGCGGTGGTGGTAGGTGGTGATCATGGAGGTAGTGGTGGAGGTAGTGGTGGTGGCAGTGGAGGTGGTGGTGGTGGTGGTGGTGGAGGTGTGTGTTACCTTGTGGCGACAGTGGTCGTAGCAGTGGTAACAACAGTGGTAGTGGGCAGTGATGGTAGAGGTGGCGACTGGTGACAGTGGTGGCAGTGATGGTTGAGGTGGTGGTCGTAGCAACAGTCATGGTGGTGATGGTGGAGATTAGGGGTGGCAAAATGGTCTGGCGGGGCGGGCCAGGTCCGACCCGTCAAAAGCCCACCAAAATGCAAGGCGGGTTGGGTTGGCCCACATTTGGTATATGGGTTGAAAGTCTCAACCCAACCCACATTTTGGCGAGTTGGCGAGCTAGCCCACCAAAATTTAAAGTAGTGGAAAAAAAAGTAATTATGAGAAGAAAGCACAAATCAACAAAGTTCTACATTCTCACAAGTTGCAAAAATACACAAATAACACAAGTCACAAGCCACAACTCATAATTGTCTCTTAACACAACAAAAGCAAACACAAATGACAAACCAACAAAGTTCTACATTCTCACAAAAGATAGCAAAGCATGCGTTAAGTGCAAAAAGAACCACTAAACTAGAATCATGGACCAATTTTCATATAAAATGTAGTACATTTGAACCAATTTTTATATAAAATCTAATATGCAGTAGAGTTGGTGGTGTTCCTATCAAGAACATTCAGCCTTACTGAGTAATAGTTTTCTCATACTTGGATCTTCCCTGCTTCCCAAAAGGAATATTATCCCCATTTCATGGTAAAAAAGAGGCATTCATCTCCTTTTTCATGGGCTGATAAGATATCGGAATTGGGGAAGAGCAATAATTAAAAACAAATAGAAATCATATGAAATTGAGGAAAGATTTAGCAACCATTAAGAGAAGCTAGAATAAACTTTAGTGGGGTAAAAACACATTTAGCAAACTTAATACACAAAGGAAAAAAAACCTATGTTTCACCATGATATATACACAAATTCCAGCAGGAAGCACCTCAAACTAGGAAGCAACGACAAAATTGAATTACAGATCCAAAGAGAGGAGTGATTCAATGAAAACTTACAAATTCGCGACGGAGAGGAGAGCCCAGCATTTGCGAGATTCAGTGGCGGAGAGGAGAGAGCGGTGGAGAAGAGGAGAGCGCGGTGGAGAAGAGGAGAGCACGACGGAGGAGAGGAGAGCGCCGCAAAGGAGAGGAGAGCGCCGCGGTGGAGGAGACGAGAGCGTCACAGTTGAGGAGACGAGAGCACCGCGGTGGAGGAGACGAGAGCGTCGCGAAGGATAGGAGAGCGCCGCGATGAAGAGAGGAGAGCGCGAAGCGGCGGACTGAAGTCTGTAGAAACCCAAACCCTTACTTTGGAAACCCTCGTCCCTCACTCTGAAGTCTATAGTAGTGTACTGATTTTTTTTCAATTTTGATTAAATCCAAAAAAAAAAAGTAAGTAGCCCGGCAGGCTGGCCCGCCCCGGCCCACCAAAGCCCGTAGAAATAAACGGGTTTCTAAAGTGGGTTACAAGTGGGTATTTGGGTTGAAAATCCCAACCCAACCCGCCAACGGGCCGGTCCAGCGGGCCTAGCCCATATTGCCACCCCTAGTGGAGATGAGTATTACTTGATGGCAATGATGGCCATAGAGTTGGTGGTGGCGACAGTAATAATATTATATTATAATAAAAAGAGTATTATATAGATGACATCTCATGAGTCCATTTTAAAATACAAAGATAGCTACTTGCAATCATCCATAATTGTGAATAATTCATTATTTTAAAAAGCTGAAAAGAAATTATTTGAAAAATCTACTTTTATTAGTTTATTAGAAAAATCTATTATGGTAGATGAGAGGAAAAATGTAAATTGGAATTAAGGAAATGTTAGAGGACACAAATATACTTAAAGAAATCACAATATGACAAATACTACCCCTTGACCTACATATATGTTTAACCCTCCCTCATTGACTCTTCTTTCATTTTTGGTATTATTACATGCTATTTTGCCAATTGGTCTGTTTAAAGTACAATTTGAACTAACCCGAAAGAGGTAGAGAGGTGTGTGAGCGCGCACATGCTTGTGCATGTGCGTGTGGGTGTCACACCCCCGATAGGCCATTAAGATTTTTCAATTTGATCTCCCCCCCCTTTTATTTTGGTCCCATGGTCTCAAATTTCTATCTCACCCATCGATTATGAGGAAATGTTATCTACGTAATTTATTGTAACTTTTGTACAAGAACAAGTGCTTATACACTTTTTATCCAAACAAGGTAAAAATCATTTTTAAGAACAAAAGTGGGTTGGGCGATGCACATGATTTTGTAGTTTAAGCAATGCAAGAGGGTTTCTTGATAATAAAAATGAAGGACCAAGTGTAGAGTGTGGTACATTGGTCAAAACCGCCAATTGGAGCGCAGGCTCGAGGTGAGGCGACGGAAGAGTTAAGACACACTTATCCTTCATGCCTCAGGCACAATGTCTTATGGGCTTGTGGGCTGGACGAGATCGCTCTGCCCTTGAAGGATATATATTTGGAATGCCCGCGACAAAGGTCAGACAAGGAGACAACCTTGGCGAGAGATGACTCGCCCGAATGGTGCATGCCCTCGAGGGCCCTAGCAGGTTCAAAGAAGAGAATATAGAAACTTATGATTACTTATTTTATTTAGTATTTTGGCCCTAGCAGGTTCAAAGAAGAGAATATAGAAACTTATGATTACTTATTTTATTTAGTATTTTGTATGGGTATTTGGGCTAAGGATTAAAAAAGACCCAAATGACCCAATTTAAGATAAATCCGGAGTTAAGATATCCACCCACTATAATTGGGGGAGCACCCATATAATAACCAATTTCTTTATCATTTAATATTACAAGTAAGATTAAAAAATACTAAGGTTTGGAAACTTTCTTAGTAGCATTGACGGATCCACTCAATGGAGTGGGGGGCACGTGCCCCCACATAAGTTTAATAAAAAAATAATAATACTAATAGTAATAATATACCCTCTCCGTCCCAAATAATAGGATCCTTTTCAGACAATCACGCATATTAAGATAACATGTAATAAGCTAATTAATATGTTGGTTTTGTTACTTTTTATACAAATCTTCCAAATATGCCCCTATTTAAAAAAATCTGGAAATTGTTAATGTAAATATTGGATATACCAAAAGTTGGTTGGGAATATGAAAGAAGTAATTAGTAGAGGTGGTAATTAAAGTTTTGGAATTTAAAATATAATGAATGCAAGGGGTAAAAAAGGAAAAGCTTATTTTTTTTCCCTGAAATCTACACCGAGTTTGTCTCTAAAGGGTCTTATTTTTTTACCTTTCCAATTTCCAAACCCTAACTTTCTCTTTCTTCTTCCTGGTTCCTCTTTCTTCCATCCTTGCTGCCTCCACGAAATCCCTTCTGCAGTTCTGCCTCTGCCTCCACTGCTCCTCCGTCGTTCGCTCACGCCGCAGCGTCGCGCAGCCTCCTCCCGTCCTCGTCCTAGCTCGCGCCGCCGCGTCGGGCCTGCTCCTCAAAGAGGTTTCATTGTTTTGTGAAAGGCACAATGTTGTCATTCTTAATATGGCTGATACATTTCAAGCACAAGGAAGATCAAGACGCAAAATGGAGAAAGTTTCTAATGTGCATCATTTTCAGGTTGAATTATTCTTTCAAGTGATAGATCGACAACTTCAAGAGTTGAATAATCGTTTTAATGAAGTGAATAGCGAGTTGCTTCTTTGTGTGTAGCTTGCTTGAGTACAAGAGATCCATTTGCTGCATTGATAAGGAAAAATTGATTCATTTGGCCCATTTTTATCCTTCAGATTTTTCCCTAATTGAACTTTTGGCACTAGATAATCAGCTTGAAAATTACTTCATTGATGCACTTTCAGGACTACGAGGAATTAGTGATCTTGCTATAAAGCTTGTGGAGACTAGGAAGCATATTGTATATCCATTGGTATATAAGCTTTTAGAGTTAGCTTTGATACTTCCTGTAGCAACTGCGACAGTTGAAAGAGCTTTCTCCGCAATGAATATCATCAAGAATCAGAAGCGAAATCATATGGGAGATGAATGGCTAAATGATTGTTTAGTTACTTTTATAGAGAAAGATGTATTTGATAATGTTGAAAATGAAAAGATAGTATAGAGTTTTCAAAATATGAAAACTCGTAGGGAACAATTATGATGTACTTTCAAATTTTTAATAGTACTATGTTATATTTTCTATGTTACAAATGTATGTGTATATTGCCCCCATACTTAAATTTCTGGATCCGTCACTGCTTAGTAGTAGGGGTTATTACTTGACAAGAAAAAAAAAATTAATTACTATAGCCAAATACAAACCAACTTGTAATTGTTTCCTCTTGTAACCAAAAAACCAACTTGTAATTTTCTTTAAAATCTCTCAAAATCACATTTTTTAAAGGGTTAATGGTTTACTAGGTCCCTGTAGTTGCACCAAGATTTGTCTTTGGTCCCTGGCCGGAAAAAAGTTTGCAATAGGTCCCTGTAGTTGCACCAAGTTTGCTATAAGTCCCTGCCGGAGACCGAAGCTCCGGCGAGTGCATATGTGGCAGGCTGACTGTATTAATGAAGATGATTTGGAATTTATTTAATTTAATTGGAAAACAGGTCAGAAAATTAGGAAACCCTAAATCCCCAAATTAATCTCCCTTAATCCCAAATCCCTAAATTAACCCTCAATTAACCCATCAGCAGCAGCACTATTCACCCTTCTTCCCCAACACAAACCCTAATCTCCTCTCTTCCCCCACCCACGTCCTTCATCAATCCCAAACCTAATCCCTAAACAACTCCCCTCTCTAAACAAAACCTGAATCAGCCCCCTCCCCCTCACTATACATCTTTTACCAAACAAAAAAAAAGGCTCTATCAAAGTATGTTAGACCCAAATCTAATCCCTAAACAGGGTAAAACAACGTTTTTCCCTTCTTCAACAAGACGCGAACAAAGAGAGTGGGGGGAGAGATCGAGAGGGAGATCAAGGAAAGGGAAATCGAGAGGGAGAAGGGTGCGCGGCTTGGATTGGGAGAAAGTGTAGCTAGGTCGATGGAGATTCCTTGTCAATGACGCGGATAGTGATAGTGACCCAGCACATGATTCTAGGGGCGAGATTGGTGGTTCTGAACGGAGGAGGGTGCCAAGCTTGGAGGTGTTGATGGTGCAGAAAGATTCGATCTTGGATGACACTCAGGGTTCGAAATCCTTTATGGGCTTTTGGGTTGCACAGAGGAATCATTGTTGATGTGTGAGAGGTTTTGGGTTTGGTACTGAGACATCATCGATTAATTTTAGGGTCACGTTTCTGGGTGTGGTCGATGGTGCTAGATCAGAGGAAGAAGAAGGGGAATTTAAGGATTAATTTCTAGATTTGTTATTAATTTATGGGTTCATTGGTGACGAGAGAAGAAGAAGGAGCTTGTGGGTTTTCTTGATAAAGTTTTTCTAGGTTTGTAGAGATTTAGTGAATTTTGGATTTGTGGAGATTTGGCTACGGTGGTGTTTCTGGGAGGAGGAGGAGGAAGAGGAGGAGGGCGGAGGTAGCAGCAGTGTTTCTGGGTTTTTGATTAATTTCTGGAGGATGAAGATGAAGATGCAGATGAAGATCATAACGATGAAGATGAAGGTCATAAAGATGAAGGACGTGGATAGGGGGAAGAGAGGAGATTAGGTTTGTGTTGGGGAAGAAGGGTGAATAGTGCTGCTGCTAATGGGGTTAATTGAGGGTTAATTTAGGGATTTGAGATTAAGGGAGATTAATTTGGGGATTTAGGATTTCCTAATTTTCTGACCTGTTTTCCAATTAAATTAAATAAATTCCACATCATCTTCATTAATACAGTCAGCCTGCCACATATGCACTCGCCGGAGCTCCGGTCTCCGGCAGGGACTTATAGCAAACTTGGTGCAACTACAGGGACCTATTGCAAACTTTTTTCCGGCCAGGGACCAAAGACAAATCTTGGTGCAACTACAGGGACCCAGTAAACCATTAACCCTTTTTTAAATAACTAAAAATATTTGTTTTTTTTTAAAATCTAAAACAAACTAAATCTTAATTGATATTTGTTTAAATAAAAAAATAAAAAAATATTTGTACACACGACTTTGACATTTATCATTGCTCATCGTATCATTGAAAAGAGGAATACCAGATATAAAGCAACCCAACCCTAGCTCCTTACAAAATAAAACCCTAGCTCCTGCGACCTTCCGAAGATTCCCCTTGTTGTCGACGAACGGCGACTTTCCTCCTGCGTTCAACCCTCCTGTAAGCCCCTCCATTCCCAGATCTGATATTTTCCGTTTATACATATTTCTTCTGATTCAAAATCTTCATTTACTTTTTAGTTTTCCCCCTATTTCGAATTCGTAATCCACTTTTCCATAACTGCGCTTAATTTCTCATGCGTAGTTGAAGTTTAATTGTTCAAAGTGGATCACAATTAGTATTTCTAACGAGATAGGTCGAAGTCTTCGTTTAAAAACGCATTTTTCATTTTTTAATTTATTTTTTGAGATGTGTAAATAGCACTTTTTGATTCATGCGAGTTTATGTTGGAATATCATATCATACAAAACCAGTTAATCCTTTTTTCCTTATTTTTTATTTTACTTTGTTGTAATCTTTGTTCACGTTGTTGAATATTATGTAAGTTTGACATGATTATAATAATAATAATTTTTATATTTCTTGTTCATGTTTTATGACTTTGTGTTGTGGACATTTGCAGATTATCTAGCTTCTTGTAAGAGCTTTTGATCTGATTTAGAAGCTAATATACGAGTTTTCTGTGATGGCTGGCCGAAGGAGTAGTTATGGTGGTAAGCGCCCCAACTCTCATTTTGACAATGACAATAGAGGATACAAAAGGAGGAATACTGGTGATGATAGAGAGTCTTTTGTGATTGATCCAGAAGACACTGTGTACCGTTACTTGTGCCCTGCTCGTAAGATCGGCAGTGTTATTGGTAGGGGAGGCGAGATTGTTAAGCAGCTTAGAGCGGAAACTAAATCGAAGATAAGTATTGGTGAGACTGTGCCGGGGAGCCAAGAGCGCGTTGTTACTATCTACAGCTCCAGTGATGAGGCTAATGCTGTTGAGGGTGGTGGCGATAATGTATGTCCTGCTCAGGATGCTCTGCTTAAGATTCATGACAGAGTAGCTGCTGAGGACTTGGATGATCATCAGGATGAAGGAGGTCCCCAAGTGATTGCTAAGCTGCTAGTACCATCTGATCAGATAGGTTGTGTTATTGGAAAAGGAGGTCAGATAGTTCAGAGCATACGCAGTGAATCTGGGGCTCACATTCGTATACTTAAGGATGACAGTTTACCCCCATGTGCCCTGAGCTCTGATGAACTTGTGCAGGTAAACTGGATGGAATTTTCTTAGAATTATATTAAATTTATGATCCTTTTCAGCTATTTTTGATTTACTATTAATCTAACTGTTTATCAGGGTAGTAATTTAAATGCTATCTGGATGCTTGATTTCGTCCAAATGTAGTAGATGCAGTAGTTATGCTTGATTTGGAATGGTATTGGATGAGTGGAAAGTGGGAAGTGGGAACGGTTTTTGTATTTATCTTTGCATATATTTTACTTTTTATTGGTTTTGAAACTCCAGATTTCTGGGGAGGCTGCAGTTGTGAAGAAGGCTCTGAATCTAATTGCATCTCGACTTCATGATAACCCGTCTCGATCTCAGCATCTGCTTACTTCTGCTGTTCCTGGTGTATATGCCCCTGGTGGTCCACTCATGGGTCCTGCTGGAGGAGCTCCAATTTTGGGGATATCTCCTCTTGTTGGTGCTTATGGGGGCTTTAAAGGTGACACTGGTGACTGGTCACGGTCCTTGTACTCAGCTCCAAGGGATGACATGTCTTCAAAGGAATTTTCAGTTCGATTGGTTTGTCCAACGGGAAACATTGGAGGTGTGATAGGAAAAGGTGGTGCTTTAATAAATCAAATTAGGCAGGAGTCAGGAGCAACAATCAAAGTTGATAGTTCAGCAAAAGAAGGAGATGAATGCTTAATAACCATTTCAACAAAAGAGGTGAAATATATTGATTGACCAGTGTCCCATTTTTCTCTCTGCACTGAATTTACTTTTTCTGGTATGATTTGTACTGGATTTGTGATATTTTTGAAATTATGCTAATAACCATTTCAACAGAAGAGGAGTAATAATTGACCACCCAATGGGCCACTTTTGTTTTTGCTCTGCAAATATACTTTTATGGTATGATTTGTGCAGTCTTTGTGACACTTTCTGAATTGTGATTATACAGTTCTTTGAAGAATCTCTCTCTCCAACAATAGAAGCAGCTGTGCGCTTGCAACCTCGATGCAGTGAAACAACTGAAAGAGATTCAGGAATCGTCTCTTTCACTACCCGCCTGTTGGTGTCAACCTCACGAATTGGTTGCCTTATTGGTAAAGGAGGATCTATTATAACTGAGATGAGGAGGCTTACAAAAGCTAACATTCGCATACTTCCAAAGGAGGATCTTCCTAGAATTGCATCTGAAGATGATGAATTGGTGCAGGTGAGGGTATTTTCTTTATTAGTTAATGTCTTCTTTGTGTGGCAAAAGTCCTAACGCGGTGTCCTACCTGTCCTATTGGTTAGATTTCAGGAGACCTTGATGTCGCCAAGGATGCTCTTGTGCATGTCCTTACACGTTTGAGAGCAAACCTCTTTGACAGAGAGGGTGCTGTCTCTGCATTCCTTCCAGTTCTACCATATGTTCCTGTTTCACCAGATGGACCAGATGGTCTAGACTATGACAGTAGAGATGGCAGAAGACATGGGCGTGGCCATTCCTATTCAAGTGGGTATGGAGGCTCAAGTGATTTAGCAGCTGGTGATACTTATGGAAGCTATGGAGGTTCACAGGTACTTCCATATGACATTATGACCATTTATGAGTTTATGAGAATGTTTGCGTGGCTGAGTTTTTCAAGTTGTCAAACCAGTTATTCTAGTTTGATGTTTGTGAAATTGTTCCATATATTTGTAGCTTGGTAGCAGCGGTGCTTATGGGGCTTATGGAAGTTACTCTTCAGGACGGAGCAATCCTGCTGGGTAACTATCTTCCCTCATCTCTGGTTTTGTTCTTATTTTTTTCTTTCTACTTTAATCTTTATGTGCGTAATTTTCATCTTAGATGAATATAAGAGATCTGCTAGGTAGATGAGTCTTACATTTCTGCTGTGATCCTTTCTAAGGCCTGAAGGGTTTGGTTGGGTGCTAGTACCAACCCTGTTTGGCACTTATGTTATGGAAGTAAAACATTATACTACTCTAAGCTTGATTTGTGCTTTTCATGGGTGGTTTTGTTTTGTAGAAATTATCTTTCCTTGATTTTTAATTTTTTATTTATAGTTTCTGGTGTTTGATTCTGCATATTGTTTTCTACTGTTTGGTACAGAGAAATATTTTCCAGAACATGTTTTCTTATGTTAATTGTGCCAGTTAATAGAAACCTAAATTAAGCGAATTATTACAATTCGCAACCCATAAAATGGAGGAAATGTGTCTCTCTTGAACAGAACGAATTTAAACTTTAGAAGATTCTGGGAGGATGGATACCTTTTATAAAAGTATTTTTAGCTTAAATCCTCTTGGAAGACATTGTTACATGGAAGTGATTTTTTGGAAATATTGGCCTGATTGGTTTGAGAAAAATGTTTTGTTTTCATTTTCTCTTTTTACTAATAATTCCAGAAGTGTATATTATTATATTCACTTTATTTTCTGTTTTGAAAGAGTTGTGTGGGAGTGGGAAACTGTGAAAACATTACGGAGCTGAATTTTCCGTAGAAATTATCGAAAAGAATCAGAGAACAGACATCTGATTACACTGGGCATCTGCAAGAAATATAGAAACTAGAAACGAAAGAAAAATATCAAAGAAGCCTGCCCTGTGGCAACAACCACCCCTCAAAGTCAAAACTACCATAGTGATTGCCTTCTACACACTACCTATTCCTCTCATATTCACCCCCTCCCCCCACCCACCCACCCACCCCAATCTATGATTCTAGCACCTCCTTCTCCACACCCAACCGACTTTTCCAAGTAAAATTTTATTCCTGCATCTTTTCCTTCCTTTCTTGATTCTCTAGTAAATATACAGACTTACGAGGCCCCTCTGTTTCCTATATAAATATTTGAAAAATAGGGAACAGAGTGAACAACTTGATATTTTCATAAAAAATTTAGTGGAAAGAAGAAACGAGAATACAAATCATTTTCTCAGACTATAGATGCCCTTATTTCCAGAAGAGAAATGATTTATCATGACATGAAGCACTTGGCATGGTTTCTGCCCTAATAAGCCAGTAGGATTATGTGTAAATAGCAATGGGTGGAAATAGGCAGGGTCGTATTGGGCTTCCTAAGCCCTGAAAGCCTATTTAAAATTCTACTTCGTTGTAAGGTATTTAAATAGGTCATAAGTTCATTTCTAAATAGATTTATATGCTTAAATCATTATATTTTTGGGTGTACTAAAATGCTCTTGCAATTCCGACATGAATGTATATTAATTATATTTATTTAAATAGGCCGGCTTGTTAGACTTACTAGGTTTTTTAGTGCCCTAAGCATGATCTTTTTAACTAATGGTCTGGTGTAGGCTGGGTTGTATGCTCTTACAAATGGTCTGACCTATTTCCATACCTACGCCAGTCTTACTGATATTTTATCCTTGAGTGTTTCTAAATTCATCAATTCTGATATTTAGTATCTGCTTTCAGGTTGTCTAGTCAGAATGGTGGTTCTAGGAGGAGAAGCCATGCTTATTAAACTTGATGGGTCTCCACAGGTAGAATACATATTTTATATACTCTTTTAGCTTGCAACTTACTGTAATGTAGTCCAGTGAAGTTTGTATATAAGAGATTGATATCTTAACCTGACCAGTATCCCGTTTAGAATTCTGATGCTCTTGTTTTCCCTTTGTTCCCTTTCCCTTACCATCCAAACAGCTGAGATCTATGAAGCCTGAAGCCTGCCCACTGCCTAAACCAGAAGACCAGATGAACCTGGGTTTACCAACTTATGGCCCACCTTGACGCGTCTACTTAGAGAACCAAACTTATTTGGGAGACTATTGAGATTGGCCATGTCCATTAGACCTCTATATCCAAGCTTGATAACTTGTGTTCCCAAGAACCTATATTCTGTTTCATTTGTCTTCAGAACTAAAAACAACACCATGTAGCTATGATCATCCAGCAGTTTTTTACATTCACGGTCTTTTAATCTTTTATGGTTGTTTTAGTGGTCTTTTATGGTTGTTTTAGTATCGTGTTGATTTCTGCTAAGATCGCGTTACACAAAATTTGGTCGGAGTTTTGGTGTCATCTCTATTGCAGGTGCCACGATTTGCCCAAAATATATCATCATAAGCAGGTAAAGGTGTGTTGCATTGTTTGAATCTGAAAATTCACGCTCATGATAGTTACTATGAGCACATAACACGAGTAGACTTTTCAGTTTAAGGTATGAATAGTTATGCTGTTAACTATAATACTGAAGCTCATTGTCAAAAGTCAAAACTAGTTTGAGGAAAGCATGCTTTTGAAGACTATGATCTTTAGTGATTCGAAAAATAGAATCCCATGCCCTCCATCTCTTTTCTCATCTCATGCTGTTGTGCATAGCATTCAGCTGCGTTGAATTTTTTTGGATTGCTTTGGAAGCAATTATATTGTAGCACTGCTACTCAAAATGTTGGCTTACAAACGAAGATATCTACTGTCAGGCCACTGAGTCGCCTGCGCAGTTTATTGATGGGGTGTTAATCTTATGATATACTGTCAGCTGATCCAGTGATTGATGTGCAAGTGTGAGCCTAGTGTTACTCTTATAATACTGTTCTCAAGTACTTGTTTGAAAACAATGGCCTAATGAGTCTGCTTCAGTTTCTTTTGGAGGTTTGGTGTCTTCATTTTTTCAGGTAGTGGGATAACATAAATCTGATGTTTACGTTCTACTGACGAGTAATGATTCCTTCGAGCTATTGTGGATATGTTGGAATTTAGTGACCATGTGTAGGTAGTCTATTATTTTGATTGTTTTTACGTTTTACTGGTTTGTAAATTTAATCGAATTAAATTTATTTATTGTGTGCAACTTATTTAGGAGGTCCTTTTAGGTATAGCAATTTTTGTTAGCACCTCGTGATTATACGGATTTGATTGGTGGGTGAACTTATGACTAGGCTTTATGATTTTGTGCTAAATACTTGGGATTTCTTTTTCTGACTGGGCTTGGCATGTTGCATATCTGCATTTGTTTCAATCTGCATGAATATTAACCATTAATTTATTTTCAGAGTAATAAAATAGACTAAAAGATACGGTTAAAATATAATGAATGGTGAGATGGAATCGCACGCCTATGTGCCAATTTGAAAACTCGTAATAAGATTTTTACATCTTCCAACAAACTTAGTGGTAAAGAGACTAGTAAACTTATACGCTATTGGGTTATATTATACTAATTCCTATAAACAAACTCCAATATTATAAGTTACTCTTTTCGCTGCTAATTATAAGATTCCATGAGAACAATTACGGTTATTATGAAAATATGTAATGAGGTTATAATATTTCATATTTACCTTAATTCTTTTTTCATTGTATTAATTGTATTTTGTTATCTCTTTAATGTTATTTCACTCTTTCTTAATAAATGTAATTGGTAAATATGGAAAAAAAAGATAATATCTTTTTCTTGAAATTGGCCAGGGTTATTATATTAAGAGACACTAATGTTTTTTTAAGGGGTCTTGTAATTAAGGACGGATGAAGTATAAGGTAGAGATGAAAATAAGTTAGATTATGTTGAATTTTTTAGGGTTCAAGGACCTATTTAAAAAATCATATTTCACAGTAACCTATTTTATAGGTTATAAATCTATTTTAAAATAGGTCAATGTTCTTAAATTATAAGTCAATTGCTAAAATATTTAAAAATGTAAAGAATAATAATATTAAGATATTGTAAGAAAATTTTAACATAACAATAATAGCAATGACTAAATATATTTATTAAAATAAACTACCTCTTAGGTTTATAAGATTTTTTTAATGGTTTGAACTTTGAATTTAGCTTTTTTAAACTTTTTTTTAGGTTTTTGTGAAGAAACTAGTCTTTTTTAACTAAATAATTTTTTAAAAAAGCTTAAGCTATAATTATTTATTTATTTCGTCTGACTTGGTTTTGATGTAGGTTAGACCATAAACCTCCTATTCCAACCCTTATCCGGAAGGAATCCAAGTCCTGCTAGAATCATTTTGTAAACTTCATGGGATCGGGTGTTGCTAGGTATCTCACTACATCTTCTGATTATAACAGTGAGTGCTTTTGGGTTCATTTAGTCCCATTTGGAATTATCGTCCAATAATTACTTGGTTGTCATTTGTTTTGTTATGCAAGGTAAATATAATATAACCCTTGCCTTGTCCACTCAGCAAAGCATATAGTTTTTCATGGTTTTGCTGAATATTGACATTGGTAATTGGTAATTCAAACATTATTGATCTTTGACGACTGGGTGAGTTTGTTTCCTTGTCAACTGAAGCGAATGTTTTCAAGCATCCCAAACAACTTGATAAGGATGAGGATAAGCTTACATTTGTGGAGTGTGTCGTCTATATGCATTTAATAAGCTTACATTGTAATTTCACATTTTTGTTTTCATATGTTAATGAGGCACAGAAAGGAGAAAAATCTGCCATGAAACATCATATATAACTTGATAAGGATGAGGATAAGATCCTAGATTGGAACGTATCTCAGCAAGTTGTTTCTAAAGCGATAGAAATTGCTGGAGTATTTGGTATCCTATCTAATCCAATCATATGTTAAAACAAGGATTCTTTGCTTTTTTGGAGTCAAATTTCACACACTTGCCATAACATTCAACCTTAGTCTTTATGGCAAATGTAGTAAATTAGATCCACCTAACTCAATAGTATTAGTTTAAGTGAGAAGCTGTTCATGAACAAAGACAAAGCTCTTCTCTTAAATGACCAACACAGGTGATCTGAGAAGCTACTCAGAGCTAGGGTGATGAATCTTAAATAAAAGTGCTCATATTCATTGGTTTCTTCACCTATGCAAAGTCACATCCTGCAATAAGAATCCTCCACATTACTCATCTTTTTCTAGTTTCCCTGTAGATAAAGGACAACAGTTGGACAGTTAAAGAGCTTCTCCCTCTGCAAGAATGCTAGGACTATTAAATGCTTTGAGTTTCCATGCTAGTAATTTCTTTATTTAAGCTTATCTCAGTGGCTTTCTGTGCTTCAAACCCTCATTCGCCTATTGTCTGCCAAGATTGGACTTGGAGTCCAATTGGCCTCTTCTTCTCTACTAGTTATCACAGACCCCTAGTAGGATCCATGTTTGTTTCTATCAAATAGAGGGTTCTTTTCTCTTCATTCTAACAGGGAATGCTGTCTTCCTCATTTGGGGAAAAAAGTCCCTGCAGTCTTTTAGTTCTGTAATTATGGCAGTGATGGGATCTATTTGATTGGTTACACTAATCTGCCTTGTTTTCTGAAAGAATTTTATATTCCTGAGGATGTCTGAGCCTTTTTCAGCTTATGGTCATTCAAATTTCATCTGATGTCTAGCATGTGGGAATGAGGTCATGTAGTGCAGCCAAGGATGACTTGCCGGCATGCTCCATTTGGCATTGTGATCACGTTCTATCACGTTCCGGCAAGTCATCTCTGGCTACATAAAGACCTCATTCTCTCATGCTAGACTTTTGGTGATATAGCCATACACATTTTGGATATTGATTAATGGTGAGACTCACTGGTGCAGAAATGCTAGCTGCAAACTACATGTAAACTGCTGCAGCTAGTAACTCAGTCATGGTTGAATTTCAATTTTGATTTATATGATTTAGCTTTGCCGGATTTTGCAGGTATCAGCATTCAGTTCTTGTTTAATCTCCTTTCATTTGTGTATTCTATAACATTATCAATGCTTTAAGAAGTGGTTATTTACTTACTGTTGCTTCAAATTTGAAAAATCAGCTTAGCAATATTTTACAAGGATTCCCATTATGTTATCATTGTCCTTCAAACCCCCCAAGTGTTTTCTCTATACAGCTGAGGGATATTTGTTTTATCTACTGAGAAAAGCTAGCTTGCTTCATTGTTATTCTTTAAGGTAGGTTGTTTCTTTGGCTTCATTTCTGTAAGGATACTACATATATATATAGACGAGGAAAAGAAACTTCTTTTCAGTCCCACATCTTAATGCATTGTCCTTGTTAATATGTCTAATTAAAATGTATGAGCATTCCTTCAATACTAGTCTTTTCCTTTTCCTTTCTGATAAGAACTCTATCTAACACATATAAGCTATTAGAAAGAGAATTATCCATTTTTTCTTTTGCTAGCTGCAATATGATTTAAGCCTTCATGTTGAATGAGATGATCAATTTCTGAACCGAGAAAATACATGATGGCACTGAAATAGCAAAAATCAACCACTATTGGATTTGTGCCACAACCACAAAGCGGTTTGGTATTCACTTGAGAGTTTAGAACAAACAACATTATGGAGGAAAATTGAGCTGGTTTAATTAAAATTATTCATTCCAAATAACATTATGCCGTACAAAATTTGAGGCTTGTTACTACACGGAACCGGTTTCGAATCCACTGTGATTTTGGCTTTAACGTGTTTTCCACCGTGTATTTAAATATGCCCTAAATCGATATTGATTTCTTTCAACTTTGTTGAGGAGGGAGGGGGGGTCTATTTCTAGAAATAAATAATGCTTTGAGTCCTGCAAGCTGCAACCTTATGCAGTTTATGACCGGACATAAATTTAATGTTAATTGCTCCAACATGTCATTGCAGTACCAACAATCAATGCGCTCACATGGGGCAAGGTTTGAATTTAACTGTTATTTGGGCCCTATTTACTGCATGTTTAGATTTACCGTTAAATCTCCAGGAATCACTTCTCCACAAAAGCCACTCTTATCTTATGCATGATTGCTTTCACATTCTTGGAAGCTAAAATTGTTTAAATTTATTAATAGCTACTCACAATAGCTTATGGTTCGATTCTAAACACAACATGCAATGTCCAAATATGCAGTAACTTCTTCCAAAATTTCTTCTCTTCTCACTTGGAAATTTCCTGAGTTTCAAAGACACACTTAGATAAATTAAGTACTCCCTCCATTCCTTTTTATGAGAAGTTGTTCCTTTTTATAAGAACCACATAAATCTTTGTGTCATATTAATTATTTTTTCACATTTTTACCCTTATTTAATTTTGAAAATATAGAATTACATTAATGATGGAAATAGATTAAAAAGAAATATGTTAAAGACAATTTTGGAAATTTAACAACATTTGAGAACAAATTTAATGCAAAAAATTATACTACCTAACTTTATTAAAGGGTGTGCAAAGTTAGTTTGGTTCCTATAAAAAGTAACCAAGGAAGTATCTTTTATTTTTCTCCCAATAGGTTTATGTAAAACAGGGGTGTTAAAAAACATGATTTTCACATTACTTTGTTCCTTCAAAATGAGAGGTCACTTGAAGAGGCAAATCCAAAAAGCAAAAGGGTAGGAGGGAATTTAAATCTGGAGAAAACTTACATACATTAAAAAAAAACATTTAACCACTATCTTAATTAATGTGATAATTTCTTAACTTTTCTATTTTTCAGCTTACGTATCATGTTGTAATCAAAGAACAGTAAAACGTGCACATGTGGAATCTAAGTTTTTTTAGTTTTCAATCAAATTATACTTCAAGAACTTCCTTAATCTAATTTTGGGTTCCAAGTGTGTAGCTAAAATAGCAAAAAATAACTAAGTACTTACAAAGAACTATAAATTGGTCAAAACCATGTTTTAAAGTAGAAGTCAAAAAGATAACGTCTATTCTAAATTTGAATGGTTTTTAGAAGTGTTTGACCAACTGCAGCGTTCACATTTCCTAAATAAAGAGCTGCATAATTCTCAATACCACATATTTGCGACCAATAGACAAAGAAATATATGACTGCTCATAAATTGCATTATTTTACCATAAACCGTTCATAGGCTAAGATATGTAAAATCAAAACATAGAGAAAAAACATAAAGCCTAAAAAGAGTTTGAAAATTCCAATAAAATACTCATTCCACACACAGAATTAATGTTGATTACAGGGATATCTATATAGAGGAAGGAAGACTCAAAAAAAGAGAAAAGGAAAAGAAGCAAGGCATCAAAATTCATATAGATATGAGACCTTCTCCAACAAGCAAGCCCAACATGAGGACAAATAGGCCAATTGTGATGCTTTGACCTGGAGACATGAAGTTCTGTGAGTAAGCAGTTAAGGTGAGCACTGCACCAATTGATCCAATCACAAGAGCTAAGATGTTCTGCTTCATTTTCTTTCAGTCACTGGTTCCCTCTTCTCCTCTTTCTTCTTTCTTGGCTGGGGAAGATGCTACTCTTTGTGTCAAGTTTTGATGGTTCCCTGTGCCTTGATCTTACAACCTTATTATATAATAGTCCTTCTTGCAAGTCAATGCTAGCTTGTGTGTGATGATGGTACTCAATAAAATATGTAGATAATAGATTAATCATTGATCCATTTGGAAATAAAATACTGCCCAAAACTAAATTGGGTGTATAACATAGGTGACAATAGTATAGAGTAAATTGAGTTATGATCCACATCAACTGAAAAAGAGCTCTCTTTTTTTTTCATTTTTCTTTTTGCAAATACAACTTGCAGAGTTGCAGTAGACCTTATGAAGATAGTAGGACCTAATGATATACACATAAAATACGACTAAAATTGTGCTCACTTTACCAATCTTTGCTCTACTCCACAATAGAAGAGTTAATGCATAAATCTTTATATTAATAGTAATACAGAACAATCCTTCAAAAAAATAATAATAATAGAGAACAAAATGTGTGAGAACAATATTGTCTGTGTTGATAGCGCCTGTATGAAAGAGGAAAACTACTTAGATACCCCTTTGACCAAAATGACAATTAATAATTGATAAGTACAAACGGTTTGACAATATAACAACGCCCTTTCTCATCTCTGACGGGTAAGCTTCTTATCTTCTATTATTGGTTGTCACTATTTCTTTTCTTCTCTTATGGTACCGCAAGAATATTGGTAATTACCGACAATCACAAATCGATCAATAATTTCCCTAGTTATTGTTGATAATGCTTGTTTTTCCGAAAAAAACCTTACCGATGGTTTCGGCTGCCGGTACGTGACGGGAAAACGTAAGTGGCGAGAACATTTAGTGGAAAAGACTACCGACAATTTTCATCATTAATAAATTCACTGGCCATATTCTCACTGCTTAGGCCATCAGTAAAGCGGTCAACCGAGACATTTATCACACCGCCCATTTACCAAGTTGCGGAGTCAAGACTTTCGCAGGGGGGAGAGGGCAAAGTTGCTTGTGTTGTATGTACTATGTGGAAAAAAATGGAAAATGAGGAAAGCATAACTTCTTTTATATACCTACATTAAGAGAAGTTGAAAGTCTTGGGCCATGGCAGTAGCATGGCTGAAGAATTAAAAATCATCAGTAACTTAACCTTTTTATAGGTTGCTGATGACTTTATAAACGATTTAAGTCGTCATTATATGTCTTGCATATATTGTAAAGTAATATTTGTTAACATCTTCGAATTTTGTAAATATGTGCCTTATAAATAATTTATGGTTGGACAAAAAAAACCCTTTTTGTTAAGAATGATATGTTCCTTTGATGGGAAAATCTTAATTTTTAATTGTTTACCTCCTTCATGACAATAATCATATTACTATCTTTGTTCCCAATCAATCATGAATAATTATTATTTTATTAATTAAATACTCATCAGATGGGGAAAATAATTAGTAGGTTGCAATTTATAATTTATTAATTAATTTTCACCATTTGATAAATACGTTGTTAATAAATGCGATTGTTTTGTGGTGATTGAGAACATAGATATAAATACGGAACTTAGTTAAATGTGGTTTGTTGTATTATCACAAAGGGCGTAAAGAATTGAATGTTTGGAGTTTTTCTTTCGCCAATGAAAGCACTTTCATCCCTAGAAAATGAGGTTTTTTCCCGTTTAATGTAGTCTACTACCGACGACCATGGTCGGATGTAATTTAGCAATGACTTTGACCGTCTCTAAATTACTAATGGATGTAGTCGTCGGTAATATAGTGATGAACAAAGTCGTTGGTAAATTACGTACCAACGAATTTTTCAGAAACTGTTTGTAATATTTCCCAACAAGGCCAGTACCTAAAAATTTCTGGTCGTAAACTTTCCTTCGATAAAACTACATTACGTACCGACGACTTTTAGGGGTTACCTATTGACGGTCGGTAACTAACGTTTCTCTTTTGTGTATATTATGTAGAAGCCAAAAGAAAATAGCTTATAACATGTTTGAATCAACTTATTTTTCTCAAATATAGCTTATTTTTCACCATATGTAATCAATTTTGTCATTCAAAAAGTACTCAATATTTTGTAATTAAATTTGGCTTAAATTTTTTGGGGTGTATTTGTAATTACATGAAAATTGAGGGGTTTAATTAGTTTTATTTTCTGACTTGTAATTGATTTTTTTATTTAAGTAATTCCACGTGGACTTCATTTAAGTAGTCAGCATGCCACATAAGCATTGGCCGGAGCTCCGAGCTCTGGTGAGGACCTATTTCAGACAGTTTGCAAACAGATGGACCATCTCCTAAGATTTTTCCGGGGAGGGACCTACCACAGACGGCGACCCAAACACAGGGACCATTTTATTGATAATCCCTAAGAATTAATTATACTAGGATTTTCAAACATGCACTAATAACACAACACAAATTCTCAGTAGTAAGTGTGTGAGAAATATAATACTCTCCCTTTTCCTAATTATATGACCATCTTCAAACAATTGCACTTATTAAGAAAACTTGTAATGAGTTTCGTTAATGTCTTGATCTTTTTAAAAAATTATACAATTTCCCACATCTGCCCTTACTTTGTATTTTGTAGTGCTGATTTTTTTTTGAGAGGAAATTTCATGAATCAAACAGGCCACGAAACCAAACAATCACAGTCAATGAAAGAAGATAAGCCAGGGGCTTTCCTCTATCCAAACAGCGTTTGGAGAACCCAAAGCACCCTTAAGTAGCGTTTGACCCAATTTTTTTTGAACTTAAAAGTTACTTTTAAGTTAAAGCTCACAATAAGATCTTAAAAAAAAACGTAAAAGTTGTTTGCTAGTTTTCGTTTTTTTGTAACTTAAAAGTTACTTTTAAGTTAAAAGTTGTTTGGTAAAATATTTTTGAAAGTTTTTTTTGGGCGAGAGTGCTGTCGGAGAAGACGACCGAAGCGGCGGCGGTGGTGGTCGGAGGCGGTGGTGGTGGTGGTGGTCGGAGGTGGTGTGGTGGTCGGAGGCGGTGGTGGTGGTCGGAGGCACAATTGCCACTTCTACGAATCAAACTAGTCTAAAAGATCAAAATTACAAGTCAAATCATGACAATCTCTTACAATTAAACCAAGATAAGGACAACCGACAACGTTCTTTCTCAAAGCCTCAAGAACCTTCAAGCAATCGGTCTCAAAAAGCACCTTGTGTAAGCAAAGATTCGTAGCCAATAAAATTGCTCACCAAAACGCAAGGGATTCAGCAACTACATGAGATATAACATTGAAAGGAGAAACTGAAGTAGCAACTAGAAGACGACACTCATGATCCCGAGCCACAAATCCAAATCACGCTGCACCCAGTCAAGCACTAATACGTCAAGGTGGCAGAGGGTGTGGTGGTTGATGGTAGGAAGAATGGTGGAGGAAGGGAGACGTGGTGGGATAGAGGTTGGATACTAATATAATTTAAGATAGATCGAAGGTAAAAGTAATAACACATTAACTTTAATATTCAAAAATGGATAAAAAATGGGAAACCTTGTGTACGTAGTGGGTCAAAAGCTCTTGTGCAAAGTTGCACAAATTGTTTTTTAGTGCATACTAGGCAAATCCGTGAATCCCAACAAAGGTTTTGGGTTCTTTCACATTGCTCGTTATTAGGTCTCGTAACACGCATTTTCAAATTTCAATTTATCGAATATAATTTTCAATTGAAAGCCAAACATGCAACCCTCACTCATATTCTTAAGTTGAGTGCCCAGCAAACGCCTATATTAACTGATGTAAAGTTATTTTAGTTTAAGTTGGAATTTAAGCTTAGCCCATGTGAATGCAGCCAAAAACTAAAATGTGAACTTATTTTCATCTCAATCCATATATCTCAAAGTGTGCAAAATAAATATTTAAACATAGCATAGCCTAGCTCATCTATAAGTATCTTTCTCAATCCACATCACTTCCAATTCACTTTCTTAAAGTGGGTGCCATGCATGATGCACCTCCCCACCGTGAAATTTTCCTCACCCAAATGAAAAGACGAATGAAAGAGATAATACTGAAGACACGCTTCGGCCATTCTTTGCCATTTTTGGATCAAACATATGAGATGATTATAAAGCTACCTCAAACTTTGTTTTGGAATATTATCACTTTGTCTGAACATATCCATTGAATCTTACCTCCAGCAACAAGAACAAGATTCATTCATATAATTGAGTCATTGGTTAGTGTCTCTAGATGCGCCACACTAACATGCAATTAAATAGACCTTATGCTAAATCGATCAGCAGCAACTTTAGTATCGACAAACATTAAGGTCTTAATTTGGTGCCTTTCTCATCACATTAAAAGGTAGCAGCCACATGCTTTCAATGATAGATACTCTTAATATCTTCTAAATTTGAGAAGTGCATTGTTTTCTTCTTTATGGTTGACAATAGTGGAACGATCATTTTTCTGATCAAGGTTTCTGTACATAAAATTCTACACTGCGGAGCCACCAATGTCTAGGTTATCAGTGCTAATTTTGAGCCTATATATGAATTGTGTCTGGTTGATCTCATGAATACATTGATCTTCTGCTTTGAATAAAAAATAATTATATTCCTCTGCGACTTGAACCCCTAATTTTAAGAAGAAAGCTAACAAAGCAGACTGAGAAAGCGTAGAAGAAACCGGGGATTAGGGGTTCTCAATTTTTATTTTACTTTTAGGAAAATGGGTTTTGTGTTATTATCTAAATTGATTGATTCGTTGTGTAAATAGATTATTTAATAAAATGAATATTATAAAAAAATAAGAAATAAAAAAATAATAAAATGAGTTAGAAATTATAAAAACACGACATTTTATATAATGTTATTTTACCTAATTTTTATTTTGGGTCATATAGACAACTCCTTTTAAATTTATAGATATGAATGGTTTGTCTGATTTTTACATTAATTAGGACGAGTTAATTATCCCATTCAAAATGAAGGTATTTAACCTTAGCAATTTTCCCATATTATCTAATTAGCTCCCTGCTAATTATCAATTTTTCATTTTCCACTATCACTCTAATTTTACTCCCTTACCTATTTTTTTTTAGAAAGCGCAATTATATATAAATTATCAGAGGCCTACAAAACACCAATAGTGCTGCCTTCCCACCACAAAAACAGGAAAGGAAAGGCAGCACCAGACAAAAAGAAGATATACAAACCCCATCCAAAACAGACGAAGGCCAAAGTACAAAAACCCAAGGACACAAACCGCACAACACAGGCCCTTCGATCTACTCCTAACCAAGAAACAAAAACGCACAGCCCGGCCTCCTAATCACAACCCCAACCAGACAGAGACCATCCACCCACACAACAAGATCCCAAACCACGACACCTGCACAAGAAGAACCGGAGCCTACTCCCTTACCTATTATGCCCTTGTTTCATTATGAATAAGAAAAAATATTTTTAATCATTAATTTGGGAGGAACCATTAATTTAATCTCCGGACAATATTATAGTTATATATATTCTTAACGCTTTGTTTGATTTATGAGGTAAAATAGAAGACGATTAAAGAGAAATGGGTGAGATAAAGAGCAATTTTTTAAAATTATTTGGTATGCTAGGAAAAGAAAAAATAAAGAACAGAAATAATGATGCAAACAGTCTCTCATCGAATAGAAAGAGAAAATAGATAAAATAAGTTTTGTATTAAAAGAGATTTTTATCCCTAAACATACAAATAATTATACGATTATTAAAATTACAAAGAGGAGCTAAATTGGGCTGCTTCTAAATTTCTTTGCATGTGAGCGAAGATTGTAAGAAATTGGGTGGCCCACCACCGAAACAAGGTTATATGGGCTCTCTCTTTCGCATGTAATGTTCTCTTACTTGTAGTTCTCTCTTAGGAAGCTCTGCTCTAACAAATACAGCATAAAACATAGGACATTTGTTTTACTGCTATCCTTATTGATTTTAATATTCTTGTATTTTTAAAACTTAAAAATACCATTGATTTTAAAAAATTGATATTTTCGCATTTAATAGGTGTGAAATCCATTTCTGTTAAGGCATTTTAACACTTAACATGTGCGAAATCGTGTATTGTTGACTGCACCTTCTGTTCACACCTATGAGTGTGAAAAAATGAGTTTTTTTTTTTGTAAAATTTCACACTCATGAGTGCGAAAACGACCTTTTTTTAGAATTTTTTTGGTCTAGAGATGGTTAAGTTTCGCACTCTAGAGTGCGAAAGTATACATTTATTTTTCTAAATTTTGCACATTTGTATGCGAATTGGTATTTTTTTTAATAAAATTATTTTGTTCTAGAACTGATTATTATGACGCACTCATGAGTGCGAATAAGATCATTTTTTTTATAAATTTCACACTATTGGGTGCGAAACACCTTAAAACAAGTCTTTCAGGTGTTTGCACTCATAAGTGCGAAAAAAATTCGCACCTATAAATGCAAAACAGAGGCTAGATGAAGAAAAAGCAAAAAAAAAGGCACTTAATAAGTGCGAACGGAAAACGCACCTGTGTTCTTGAGACAAGGGATGGTGAAGGTTGGGAAGAGGATGGTGGTGGGGTTGGTGAATGATAAGAAAATAGGTAAGGGAAGATGGTAGGTAAGGAATATAAATTATTTTTAAGAGTATTTAGGTAATGTACCACAAAAAGCGGTGGCATGAGAATCAATGGGGGATGACATTAAAACTAATGCCCTAAAACATATAGAGCATAAAAGGCATTGAGAAAAGCTCACAAACTAAAATAGTTCTTTGCTTAAAGAGCGTTTGTTACACACTTTTCTATACTAGTTAAAAATTCAAATTGTAATAGAAGTAAGCTTAATTGCACTTTTAGTCTTTCGTGCTCTTAGTTTTTTTAAGCTAGTTGAGTTATCTACTTTTAAAATTAAGCAAATATTTTAAATCTTATATCTTCCTTTTTTATTCAAATGTTTTGGTGTTTAATTTGTGGTATAGTTTCAAAGTATAAAAATTTATTAAAATTCGACAAATTTTAAAGAAATTTGTAAAATATGAGACTAATTAGTGTTTAAGGAAGAGAGAAATATGAGATTATTATTACTATTTAGTAAAACTCAATATATTAGTTAGGGAGTTTTAAGTGGAAAATGTCTAAAATGATTAAATCATTTCAATTTGTGAAAAAATTGCTTAGAAAATGAGAAATTGAGATATTTAAGTGGAATAAAAATGATTAAGGGACTTAATTATAGCCATCACAAAATTGAGGGACGAAATTTTCTCCAAAAGTTTGGGGACCAAAATAGCTATAGTAGAAGTAACAAAATGATTTGTTTATTTTATGAGAAGACCACTATATTGTTACTGTTGGTTCATAAATGGATTCGGTCGATCAAAAAATGGATTCGGTCGATCAGGAAGTCGTGTGGTCGGCTGAAAAACCAACTATGATACCCTAATCAAGCGATTACTCGAGGAAGGGACTTTGCATCAATATGGATTCCTAACATACTCCAAAAAGCTCTTAGTACCTCGTTATTGAAGGATGTTGAAATAAGACTTTAGCTATGAACTAAGGTCTACTCATAAGGAAAGTAAAGGGCTGGAAAACGGCATAAGAAAATAAAGGCTGAAAGGTGTAAATCGGTTGAAAGTTAAATTGCAGAAAACGATAAAGAATTTAAATGAATGAAAAGCAAAGTGCTGAAAAATAAAGATAAAGATAAAATGCAGGAAATCTATAGATTTGATTGATTGATTGAGTGTCTTTGTACAAATGACCCTTCATCTACTTATGGAGGCAAATTGGCTAACTACTTGGCAGCTGGAAGGAACATATGACACCCCACGTTCTTCGATCATTACAAGTGCTTACAAAATCATGGAGTATCGTCGTTCCCTCTCTCATAGTCTGCCTAGAGGCTTTGTTTCAGCCATTTCTCATTGCATCGGCTAGCTCGCAACCACTTTCTCCTATTTTCGCGAGAGCGAACCCACTAACTACTTTTGCACATGGAAAGCTTCTAGAAACCTGATGACTCATCCTACTTGAAGCCTAAGTTTATGCATCTTCCCTAAATCTTCTCCTTGTACTCTCGATTTCCCTAGGCGATCACTTATGCTACCAATCGGCTATACCCACTCGAATCGGCTACTATTATGTTCGACTATGCTATCCAATCGACTCCAGTGACCTTTCGACTATTCACTAGCCGTTACGGACTTTTAGGTGCCAACAATTACTTTATTTAATTTCTGCTTTTAAAATAATGATGTGTATAAGAAGTAACAAAATCACTTTTCATTATTTTCAGTATATTACATGCAAGCTTAGAAAAATAAAAATAAAACGTATTTTCTTAAGAGTTAATTAATATACATGTAAGTAGCTTTAAACTGACATTTAATCACATCTTTTCTTAGTCCTTTTTAGATTTAGTGTAGTTATGATGTGGCAAGAAAGTGATGGTAGTTAAGCCGAGTAGTTCTTCTCTCCCGAAGCTCCAAGGATTGTTGTTACCTGTGTTGGTAGTTGTGGGGATCTCCACCCTTTCAATATTCACTTTATTTATTATAATTAACATACTGGAGATATCAATACTAATAATAATAATAATAATAATAATAATAATAATTATTATTATTATTATTATTATTATTGGAGTTTACTAACTTATTCCTATTTTTTTTTAAAGAGTAAGTTAGCAACTTATATCTTTTGGAGTACGGTAGATAATAAATTTAAGTTATAACTTATTAATTTACTTTGTCCTAAAAAAACTTACTCGGTTAAGAAAATAAATAGGTGTAAGTTAGCGATGTCTATAAGTAATTGCTAACTTACTCCCACTCATTAGTAGAAAGAATAAGTTAGTGACCACTCTTGAGTGTTTATCACAAATTTATAGCTATAACTTGCTAATTTACTCTTCTAGAAAATAAATGAGAATAAGTTAGTAAATCTCATAATAATAATAATATAGTCATAATAATAAATAATCTAGATATTTAAATTAATTACACCCTCAACTATTTTGTATTTTTTCATAAAAGGAAAAATAAAAGTTAACATTTTTTTCAAACAACAAAATATAATTAATTAACAAGCTCTCTTAGTATTTGTTTACTAAACCACACTATTTTTTTTTTCATGAATAAAAGTTTTAGTATGTTCAGTTTCAGTCACCATTATGAGTCAAAACATACTTCCGGGATCATAAATCATTTATATAGATACTGACAAATTGTCCACTAACACAATCTTTACTTCAGCAACGTCAATTAAACACATAATTTTCTAAAAAGGGTGACTCATCCTTATTAATTAAACCAACATTTGTTGGCGTCTACTGATCATTTGAATCATAGACATTCGATTGTTTTATTTTTTTAATATAATACAATAAAATATTCTATTCCTTATCACTTTTATGCTTATTTAATATCTTACTCTCTTTAGTAAGCAATACCCGTTTTGTTGGATATGCGATTTTGTAATTGTGAACTATATTTAGCCGAAAGTGCAATGTTTTAGTCTCCCATTAGCAGAAAGGTGCATGCATGCACAGGTTTGAACAGTCTACTAATTAATATAATTAGGTAGCCTAACTTTGCTTGTGCATCATGCTGGAACACTTAATTAACACTTCCCAAAACCTTAGTTTTGGACCCAAATCTCGTATTATCTATCTATTCCCTTTTACAGTGTTCGGTTGGAAGGGAGAGGAGGGAGAGAAGGGTTTTTTTAAGCTTTGTTTGATTATATTTTCAGGAGGTAATGAAAATTATGGAGGGGGTGGCGAAAACCCTCCACACTCAATTTATTTTAATGTTAAATTGCTCTTGCAATTTTGAGTTGTGTATGATTACTTTGGACGACAAATCTCAAATAAAAGTTTATTAAAAGATATTTAATCAAAGTATACTATTAATCTTTAATTAATGCATAACTATTTTCTTTTATCAATTATCATTAAATTGATTCTCTATATATCAATTATGAAATATTCAAAATAAAAATTCTAACATTTTAACTTTATACCTCATAAAAATGTACTTAACTTACTAGGTTTAGAGTTCAACAAATATGCACTATCAATAAAAAGTTAATTTACAAAGGCATCTAACCAACATGTCCCATATACGATTAACTACTATATATATATTTTTTAATTTAAATTAAATTAAAATTTAATCTCTAATGTAACGTAAAATAATTGAGTGTTTGTGTAAAAATATTTATACCAAAACATTGTACAAACATTAAATCTCTAGTTTTACTTTAATTATCTTACCACATATACCATTGACAAATTTGAACATCTTATCCCTTGATCTTAGTCTCATAATTTTATTTTTACAAACCACATGATTGCAAGTGTCCACTCCCCAGTAGTGGGCTTTGTCTGAACAGAGGAAGCAAGTACACACTCAATCACAGAGAGGATGAGGTACGGTCAACCGTAAATTTTCCACTTATCACAGCCAATCACAACTTCCTACGTGGCAAAATTAGGTTTCACTCATGTCGGCACTTTAACGTAAGTGTTCACCAGGACCATCTCCACCGTCCGATCAACGAGGTTCTCCAGTCCTACTGAAACTTCTAATTATAGCCATTGCTAGCATGCGTATTTTTCTTCAATCAATAATTACGTTCTGGAAACGGAAAGGATATATATTCATATTAATTCGACTCATTAAGATATATTTTTCTTTCTTCTTTCCCAACTATGTCACACCCAAGAATTTTAGATTAAATTAAGTGGGTAGATCTGTCTCAATAAATGTTTCGTTATACGCACCGTTCAATGGTCAAACCCTGGACTAGATGCTTAAAGAGTCTAAATATCTATCACTTATTAGTTAAGATATTTGTAAATATAAACCTTTTACACCTAATCTCATTTTATCATCAAGCACTAATTAATTAATTATTGTAGTTGACAATTACTTACCTATGGTTATGGTCGCACTAACCTAACTCAATAGGTAGAAATGCATACATTCTTTTTTATCAAAATAATCAGACTCCACATGCGATCTTAATGAAAAATTAGTTTAGCCACTACGTAGTTGATTTAAACACGTACGTATATAACAACATATATGTAAAGTGAAACGATTAACTAATATGAGCTATTTGGATTAGATTCATGCATGGTGTAAAATGTACAAATAGCATGTCCCATGAAGGTAGGTCCATAAAATGTAAGACGTATTGAGGGGAAACATAAAAAAATCAGGGGAACAGGTGAGAAATGAGAGAATTTGACTTAATATCGATACATGAAGGATTCAAGAATAAAACTTTATTCAACAAGAATAAATAGACCCCCTAATCACTGTCACAATAATACACCGAAAGGGCTTCCAACCTAGCTATTACATCCTTGTTTAGCTAAAACATTATCAAAGTGATTCAACTCTCTAAAAACATGAACAATGTCAATACAATTTACAACTTTCCAATAATAATCAATCATATTTAAAATGTTACGTGACTTCCATGGTCTGTTGCTCCCAGACCGAACCCACCGCTAAAAAAGAACCACTTTCAAACATAACGTTCTTGTTAGCACAAACACATTTATAGCATAAAGTAATAATAGAGAAATCGAGAATGTAAGATACAAAAGTTTGTTCACACAGTTCAGTAAATTATGCCTACCTCTGTGGCTATGGAGTAGTTATAGCTCTGTTTTATTAATTAGGTTAAGTCAATTTTTTACCTAGGGTTATAGTGTAACAGATATTTATAGGAGATGATATTAATGATTCACATATTACAATAATATCCCCGTAAACCCTTACACAATCCCTTGAAATCAAATCCTAATAAACTGATCAGATTTGGCCCAAAAATAGAATGAGCCATACTCCAACAATCTCCACCTTGGCGAATTCTCAAGCCCCTATGAAGATCCACTGCTCAATTTCAAAATCTAGACTTTCGGGATTGTGCCCCTCTTCTGCTTAACACCGAGAAACATGTAACAAGTCCAAGCAATGCTTGAACTTGTCGCTGGTGACTGGCTTGGTCAACATCTCAGCTGCATTCTCTGAAGTATGAACCTTCTCAAGCCGTATCTGTCCAAACACAAGCAACTCTTCGATCTTGTGAAACCTCACATCAATGTGCTTTGTTCTAGCGTGATACACTTGATTGTTTGCCAAGAAAATGACACTTTGATTGTCACAATGCAACTGAACTCCACCTTGCTCAACACCCAGCTCTTTCACTAACCCCGTAAGCCATAATGCCTCTTTTGTTGCCTCAGTTGCAGCCATGTACTCAACTTCAGTTGTGGATATAGCCACTATGGATTGAACTGATAATTTCCAGCAAATTGGTCCACCAGCTAGAGTAAACGCGTACCCTGTTGTAGACCTCCTGTTGTCAATATCACCTGCATAGTCGGAATCAACATATCCCACAACTCTTGGATCACCTTGTTCACTGCTGAACATAATACCATGACCCGGTGTACCGTTCAAGTACTTGAGTATCCACTTGACTGCCTCCTAATGACGCTTCCCTGGTTTGGACATAAACTTGCAGACTTAGCTCATAGCTTCTGCCAAATCTGGTCTAGTGCAAACCATAGCATACATCAGACAACCAACTGCACTGGCATAGAGAATTTTCAACATATTCTCGACTTCCTCAGCTGTCTTCGGACATTGATCCACTGAGAGCTTAAAGTGATTTGTCAATGGAGTACTCACAGCTTTTGAATTACTCATGTCGAATCTGACTAATACACCTTCAACATAGATTTTCTGAGAGCCACAACTTTCTAGCTCCTCTGTCTCTGTGAATGTCCATCCCAAGAATCTTCTTAGCAGCTCCTAAGTCCTTCATGTCAAACTCCCTACCCAGTTTGATCTTCAGATCATTCACATCACGTATATTTCCTCCCTTGTCAGTGATGCTTGCAAGTGATAGAGAAGCAAGCAAGTTGCAGCTATAGAGGTCAAGCTCAAACGTGTGCCTTCGAAGGCTGTCTTCCTTCTCACTCACGTTGAGCTTGCGGGGATGTTAGAGATAAGAATCGTCTCCTGTTGGAGGCGTGCAGAAACAGTCACATCATCGTCTGTGATTTGTAAAGAAGCTATTTCGTAATTGCAATTGAAGGAATCTATTTCGTAATTGAGAAAGCTAAGGAATTTGGTTTGCTAAAAAGATAAAGTCGGGATCAAGTAAGATAGAAATAATGCACCTTCAATTTGCTGATGACACCGTTCTGTTTCGTGAAGCTAAAGAGGAGAATATTTGAACATTTAAATACATTTTAAGATTATTTAAGATTATTTGAATTAATTTGTGGTGACACCCTCGATTCCTTTTATTTCACCAATTGATTAAATATTAAAAAGTTCCCAAATCATCATCAACAGACTCAATGGACTTTGGAAAGTCTGTTTCAACGTATAACCAAGTCATAAAAATTCTAAAAATCTTGTTTGAGAAATGGACACCTAAAGTGACGACCGTCATTGAGGAAGCTATGGATCTCCCCACTCTAAGGGTGGTTAAGTTGTTGAGCTCATTGAAAGTTCATGAAGTAAATTTTTTTGATGGAGATGTTGAGTTTGAGAGAGGAAAAAACAAAACTCCTAAGGCTAAGAGAGAAGAATAGGAATAGACAAAAAAGAAGCCTTCAACTTCACGAGATCTACAAGTAGAACATGTTGATTTTGAAGTATTATGAGGTGAAGATATGCTAATTCTGAAAATGAAGAGTTGGCTATTCTATCCAGAGGATTCAAGAATTTCCTAAGCAGAAGAAAGTTTAGGAAGGAAGATCTGAAAAGGATCAGATTATGGGATTTGAGTGCAACAAGCCTGGGAACGTCAAGGCTACTTTCCCCATCTAAAATGTCATCCTAATAAGTTCTTCAATAAAGGGATCTGAGTTAAACATTTTTTTGAGAAAAATTTAAGAAAAATCAAGATGTTGCCTAAGATTAGATGGGGTGCCCTTCAGAGCTGTCTCACATGATGATAATGTAATGTTGACAAAAATATTTGAACTTGAAGAAATAATGGACGTTATGTGGGATTGTGATGGGATGGGAGTTATAGACCCGATGGCTATTATTTTAGCCTCATTCAATTTTTATGAGACTTAGTGAAACTTGATATTCAGTGTTTGTTGGAGGATTTTCATAATCACGGAGTTTGGCCTAGGGCGCGAGAATGAGTCATTTATCACTGCAATCCCTAAAGTTGAGAATATAGTGAGCTTGAGTGAATATAGACCTATTTCCTTAATGAGAAAGGTTATAGATAAGGTGATTGATGAGAGCCAATTTGCTTGTATTTGCGGAAGGAACATGTTACATAATGATATGATTAGCAATGAGATTATTGATGAGACTAAATGTAAGAAAAATGAGTCTTTAATATTTAAGGACCATTTTGAAAAATTCGTATGATTCAATAAAGTGAGAAAATTGGTGGGGTTGGATTAAAGAATACTTGGAATTAACTTTAGTATAAGCATTAGCGAATGAGAGCCTAACTAAAGTGTTTGGTGTAGAGAAAGGATTGAGACAAGGCGAGCCTTTGGCCATGTTTCTATTTCTGATTATAGCTAAGGGCTTGAGTTGACTAGTGAGGCAAGCTATGGGAATGAATTTTTTAAAGGATTCAAATTTGGTCAAGAAAGTGTGGAGGTATCACTTTTGCAATTCGTGGATGATACAATATTTATGAGGTAATTGGCGATTTAGAATACTTTAATGATAGAAAAAAATTTGAGGTGTTTTAAACTCTTATTAGAGTTGGAAATTAATTTAAGCAAAAGTAGGCTAAGTGGTATATCAGTGGAGAGAAGGAGTTCTAGAAATTTGCATCATTACTAAATTATATAGTCAATGTCCGCTTTGTTTATTTGGGAATTCCGGTGAGGGGAAGAACAAGGAGTTTGGTATGAGAAAAATGTGGAAAGAAAAATAGGTAATGGAAATGAGGGGCTATTTTGGTTGGATATATTGTTGGAGGAAGAAAAATTAAAGCAAAAGTCTAATTAATAATCACTTATTGAAGTGAATAATTCACCACACACACAAAAAGTAATGCAGTCAATAAATTTAATTAAAATAATGAATCTATTTTTTTTTGAAACTATTAAAATAATGAATCTAAATGTTTTATAACAACTAAGAGACACGAAAAAAAATCACTATTTACATTATATAATAATGAATTTACTAAATCTACTTGGACTTAGCCCCGTCATGTTACAAAAAAAAAAAAGTATAAAACAACCGACAACAATATTAAAAAATAATATTGTTATCGATAGCCTTCTTTGTCTCATTCTCTTATTAGAAACTTAACAAAAAAGACATTCATTACCTACTTCACAAATTGTGTAACTATTTAATCATGACGGGGAAAGAATCTTCAGAAGAACGATGAGCCGTTATTCAGTGATAGATCCTAAAAATTCTTCAGGGTTGAGGATGACGACAATTGAGATGTCGATAAAAACGTGACTCTGATGACGATTGGGGGAGAATTGTGGCACACAAAAGATGAGTGAAATGATTATAGGTTTAAAAATTGGGACGAACCAGGAAGCAATCCAACTGAAGGAAAAAATCGGCTTATCTCAGTAGCGGTGGAAACGGGTAAGGAACGTGCCAAATCAGGTCTAACATAGTACTATAGAACCATATGAACCACTCAAACTAGCTAGAATTGATTTTTTCATTTTTTTTTGTAATTTGTGTTTAAAATTAATAAAAAGTATTTTCTTCTCAAATAAAAGGTTAAATATCAAATTAGAAAATATAAGATATATGGATTCTTTAAAATCTTTTTGTTATTAATTTGTTTGCTTATAAGACATATAGGCCTTTTATGTAAATTTAAAATTTATTTTAACTTAGTCTATTAACACTATGTGTTAATATATTATAAAATATTAACAATATATCTAATTATTAACGATTCGACCACAATTCAACCATAGTTGAATTAATAAATTATGAATCATTACCTCACATCCACACAATCTTTCAAAATTTTATTGAGGTTGCACTAAATATTGTGCTTCTACACTTTTAATATTTTTTTATATCCTGAATTCATCATAAACTTTATATATTTGGATAAAAAACGAGAATCAACTGACCATAGAACAAATTTTGTTTAATTTTAAGAACAAAGGGTTTTGATTAGCTCAAAGTAAAGCTTGAATGACCAATTACATAAAGTGAAGTTAAAAAGACCAAAAAATTTAATTAAATCAATTTGAAACAAATACTACCGAAGTTATATATTAATTATTGTGTAAAGAAGGGATTCAATTTTATTAAGCTATCTTATCTTTTTCCCTTTACATATGAAATATAATAAGTTAAAAACTTTTATTGAATGAAAATAAGCATGTAGTAACTAGACGGTACGTATGAAGAAAACATTTGTTGGGAAATGTCTATTCATTAAACGTAATCTCAAAGCTTCAGGAAATTAGTTTTATAACTGCTGGCTGTGGACATATCTTAAAAAAAAATAAAAAAAAATAAAAGCTCTAAAGGGGGGAGGGACTTATGTCTCCTTTCTATTTAGTGAAGATAAACATGAATAACAAATAAACAGATAATATCTTAACGCCTAAGATATTTAAATTTGTAATTCGTGACTAGGTAAATGTAGCATACTTTCTGATTTCTCATATTTGTCTCTGGTGGCCTCCTTCTCAAAGTAACTACAGCTTTGAAGACACTGTTCCAATCTAACAGCTCTTCCTTTGTTTTCAGTTTCACGTAATTTAAGTACTTTAAAGCGGATCACAATCACATCTTACTCAACATTTGTTCTTCTTATTTCTTTACAAAAAGCATGTGTACTTTTGGGATAAATGGCAACATCAAATATGTTAGACCTAAAGAATTTAGAATTGTTTGGGTTGGAGTTAGCGCTCTCTTTTATTTTAACCTTTCAAAACAAAATAATATAGAATACATAATTTAACCTTTTACTACATGTATTCTTCACTGAAACAATTTTGTTTAAGCCGAAAACGTTCACACTCTAATGGTGTTAGCTCTTTCAACAAGAGTTTTTCCCATTTACCATCACCCGAACCTGAGACTCTGCTTAAGAGAATTAGATGTATACAACATGAACAGACCCCTCCTTGGTTTAAACCCATCTAAATGCAATGCTTCACTGTACTCATTGCGGTTAAAACAGAGAAACCAAACTTTTCAAGGAGTTGTTATTAATATTATTGATCGAAATTAATGACATTTTGGAAACTATTTTCACTAATCTTCATTAGTAATAGAAAATTGATGAGTAACTTAAACAAGTTTTAATAATATAAGGATTGAAGTATAAGTAAACAAGTTTTAATTCACATTAACAATGTGCTACATGAAGAGTATTATTTCACATAGGTTAATTAAAGCATATGAATGAACATCTTAATGATAATTAGGCAGTTACTAGTTAAAGCTGTGGCATAATGAGAACACAGTGACATATCTCAAACAGTTACGTGCAGGTTCAGTTGGTGAGTTGTTCCTGGTCAAGTTGAAGAGGAAAAATTAACCTCACCAAAGTGTTAAACGACACTGCTAAAAGCAAGAAAAACCACACACAACACAGGTTGTTCTTCAAGCCACGGTTCTCTGAATCCAAGAAAGAAAAAAAAACCAGTATTTAAGGAGCTATGCTTATCACAACAACACTGTCTTTTCTTAACACCTTCAAATACCTCAAAACCTTCTCCTTTCAGTTCACAATTCATTCCCTCTCTTCCCTTATCTCCTCTTCTGTTAAACACATTCTCAGTAAATTTCTAACCCAAAAGTTATCTCTTCTTCTTCCACTTCATCACATCCTTATCCCAATCTCTTGACAGGTTGGCAAACTTAATTTTGTTTTTTACTTCAGTTCAGGGAAATCATCAATTACTATTCTAAACTCTTGAGTGTGTTGATTGAATCCTTTGTCAATTAATGCTTGTAAAGTGTTTGTCTTGTTGCCAGGGTCACTAGTTTAAATTGATGGGTTTCTCTTCATTTGTTTAATGTAACAGAGGATTTTAATTGGTGTGTGATGGAAGCAATGGTGAAGAGTTACTCCAGAGAGGGAGAACAGAGGTTTGAATTGCCACCAGGGTTCAGGTTTCATCCAACTGATGAGGAACTCATAACTCAATACCTCTCACAGAAGGTTCTTGACAGCAATTTCTGTGCTATAGCAATTTCAGAAGCTGATTTGAACAAGTGTGAACCATGGGATTTGCCTTGTGAGTTTCTTCTTCTGTTGTTTTCACTTTTGTGCATTCTTATTTGTTATGGTACCTTCAAATTATGTATTTCTTTTTGTTTTGAATGCAGGGATGGCCAAAATGGGTGAAAAGGAGTGGTATTTTTTCTGCATGAGGGACAGAAAATACCCAACTGGTCTAAGGACAAATAGAGCCACTATTGCTGGCTATTGGAAGGCCACAGGCAAGGACAAAGAGATATACAGGGGAAAGATACTGATTGGAATGAAGAAAACACTGGTTTTCTACAAAGGAAGAGCTCCAAGAGGTGAAAAAACAAACTGGGTCATGCATGAATACAGGTTGGAGGACAAGCATGATGTTCATAATCTACCCAAACCTGCTATGGTAGTATTTGTTTTCTGTTTCTGCTAATTCTGTTTTCTATTACAGTTTTAGGTTGAGTATTTGTTTATTTGTTTGTTTTCCTTTTAGAAGGACTGGGCTATCTGCAGAGTTTTTGAGAAGAGTTCTAATGGAAAGAAAATGCACGTTCCTTTTAGCCCTTTTGCAAAGGAAGTACTGCCTCCACTGATGGATTCTTCTCCATACAACAGTGAAACTACCAAAACTGCTATTGGGGAATCATCACATCATTCACATGTGACATGCTTCTCAGACCCAAATAAAACTGATGAACAAAGGACTACACAAGATGACATAGTTGATAGCTTGGAAACTCCAATGATAACATCTTCATATTCTTCAAACCCCTCTGATATTTCCCCTGCTTCTTGGACTTTTACCAATGTTGCCCCTTCTGTGCCCCACCAATCCACACCTATTGCACAAGTTGGGACTTCACAGGGCTCAGACTATTTCATGGTTCAAGATGAGTCCATGCTGAGGATGTTGATTGAAAACCAAGGATCAAGTGCAAAACCAAAGTATCAGAAAGCTCAGGAAAGGGACTTTGATGCTGACAACTCCTCTGTGATGTACAACAATCAAATGTTCCCCATAACTCTTGGGAATCAGGAATATTCATCAGCTTCAGTAGGACAAAATGTGGACACTGGTTGCCTGTGGAATTTCTAAGGAAGGCTGGATGGTATTTTGCAGTTTAAAGATAAAGAAAATTTAGGCATTTGCATTGTTATACATGTAAATAGTTTGCATTTAAGTTTATGTTATCATAGAAAATATAGGAAGTGGATGTAAAAATTGTCCTTTTTGTTATAGTTTTTCAAAGTTGTATTGCCTGAAAGTTTCATAAACTTAGTAATTTATAGTAGAAATTTTGTATGTTCTCTCAACCTCCACATCACAAGGATATTTATTTTGAGGATAGTGCCAAAAATTATGTTACGTTTCAAACGCGATTAGTTGACCCTTGGATTCGATGCCATAGGATGACCTGTTTAGTTATCAATCAAAAAGTATGAAAATGATAAATTAACACATTCAAAAACACTTTTTCTTCACAAAATAATCCAAACACACTTAATGAAAAATGAAACGAGTGACCAAAGGGCCCGGTTAGGAATTGCTTAACTGTTTTAGTAGCAAAATCAGAAACTCATTGTGCGAGATAAATCTCAATATGTGACTTATTACTTTATTTTAGTTGATTACTTGGTTGAGATTCATTCAATTATAAAAAGTTGTTCAGATGATGCTTATGATTGTAGAGAGGTTAATTTTAAGTATTACATAATCTGACTGAAGAGATTAGATCAAGCACTTGCTAGTTGCTACTGTTAATTAATTGGAGGAAAATGTTTCCGGAGGTCATGGTTTTTAGTCTTTCTATGGTCCATTATGCTAATAGATACTTGTGTTGTGAAAATGATGTATGAAGATGTAGAAAATGATGGGTTTCTGTTCTTTGTCCCTATGTTGTTAAATTTGGACAAGTTTGCGAACCATCTAGGCTTTTATAAACCGGTAAGGGGGGAGTATTCCGCATTTTGCATTTTTTTTTAAATTCTTTGACAATGTAATAATGTATACGTACTAGTTAGTTCAAGTGGTATTCTCTTTAAGTAAGGTTTTAAGTTTGAGTCTTGTGAATCAAAAAATTCTCCGCTAAAAGAATTAGTCCTACAATATTTTTAACTCGAACATAATTATTTCTAAAAAAAAAACTAGCTAGAAATGAAGCAAAATCCGGGGAATCGTGGAGGCGAGGAGGAAAGTGCTCCACATAATACAAGCATATATTAGGTATAAACCTGTGAGTTGTTGAATTGTTGGGTAAAAGACTAACTGAATAGTATCACAGATCTAAAGTTAGACATGAGATAGTACTGATTGCCACACAATATTTACTTAAAAAATGTCACATCTCGTTTCTTCACCGACTTAGTTGTGTGTTTGCTTGATTAGGAAGAAAATGAATGAAATAAGTGAGTGTTAGGAGATGATTAGTTTTCCTAAAATTATAATGGCTCTATATATGTGAATATATGTTAATTATATTATTAAAATAAAAGGAGGGAATAAAGCGTAAAGTAGGTTATTTGGAGGGATTAGAATTTGAACCTAGTCAACTACTCCCTCTCATCACCATACATCATGTAATCATGAGTTTTCCCTTCATCATGATCAATTATAGTTCAGAAATGGTGTCATCCTATGAAGTCTGAATCCTGTTGACTTGCACCATGATGAGAATTCATGAGTTTTAAGTGGTGCAATGTCACATGATGAGACAAAACTTGAGCTCACTCAAGTAAGTATGGCTACTGCCTGTATAAGGCAGGCAACCACACCACTCCAACCCCACCTCACATTTCTACGTCCCAAAGAAGCCAAAGAAGATAGCGAACCTCTACCCTCTCTCCTCATCTTCACGATCATCATCATATTGATCGTGATCATCATCCTCTTTGTCCTCCTTCCTCACTGAACCTCATGGCCTGAAACTTGTTCCTTTGAGCTTCTGTGACTGATCTGCATGCATGATCTGGGCAGAAAGATGGGAGGAAAGCGTGAAGAATCGAAGGTCTAGGGTTGAGCTTCAAAGAACCCGAGACTTACAACTCCCATTTTCTCTCAAACTATCGCGTTTACGGCCAAGCTACCACCACCGTCGTGTTCTTGGCAGCAAGGAGAGGAGGTCCCAGAGCTCTGTTCGCATCGCCGCCGTATCCGATCGTCTTCTCCGGCAGGTTTGTCGGAAAATTATCCAGAGTTCAGTTTTCCTTGCACCATTCGATTCCTTGTCTTGTGTAGAGTCTGAATATCAAGTTAGTTTTCAAAAACACTAAGTTTTCATGGTGATCAAACTCAATTAGGGTTTATGTTAAATTACCTCATGCATGTCATGTCAATATACTGATGATCAAGACCTTCTGGACCATAGAACTTGTTTCTGAGAACCTGTAGACTACTATAGAACCTCTGCATGTAGCCTTTGAGGCCTGAAATTGGCAAAATGAGAAGGGAGGAAACCCTCACCTTCTCGGGTTTATGGAGACTCCTGAGACTTGGTTAGCCTCTGGAATGGACTCATGTATCCATAAATGATGATATTAAGGACTGAAATAGGACTAAATCGGGAGATTGAACAAGGAAAGTAATTTTTGAAAAACTAAGCAACTTTGAACATAGAATTCTTCAAGGTCAAGGGATGAATAAGGATAAATGAACCCTCAAACGTGACTCATCATAATTTTAGGAAGCCTATAAAATAGTTTGTTTCTTGAAAAGCTGAAATTGATTCTGGAGAATTAATTCTGTGAAGAAAACAGCTTATTGGCTCTATTTTGAACTTGGTCGTACACGGCCTTAAGGGGAAAAGTGATTCTGGACCCAAAAGACATCTCAGAATTAATTAAATGAGAATTAAGGGCTGAATCTTATGATTTCTAGTACTTGTGAATTGATAGCATATCCCTGCTATATTGCAGAAGGATACAAGCTCACATAAAATCCTACTCTGACCACCAGGTAAGGGGGTTACGGGATATTAGAGCATAAACGGGTATATACTTAGATAGACCTGCTAGATTGATAGTGGGACTTGTGAATTGAATTATTTATCATGCTTGATGTTGTGATTGGTAGTTGACTTCTCTTGTTTGTATTATCTGTGTACTGTATTGTCTGGATTAAGTTTTTGTGAATAAATGAATTGATCTGACATGTGGATGATGTTATGCTTATGTCTAGCAAAGCTTGGCTCGATAAAATGAAAAGAGATTGACTGAGATGTTGTGTTATTATCTGTGGCAACGATGAAACATTATGTATTAGAACCTCTGCATGTTGTGATATGAAATCATGCATATGTTTTCTATAAACGGAGATATTGCCAGCTAGGAATAGCTGAGGTATGGAGATAATTAATTATACGATAGGCATTAGGTGACCTAAGTTAATGAATCGTTTAGTGGGAAATGGATATTGATGATGATATCTTACTAAGCTTTTGCATATAGGGATAAATGAACCTAATTAAAGATCACTAGAGTAATTGCATATGAAAGGTTTTAGCATGTCCGTGGATAGTTCCATTTCTCATGAGTCTGTGATTTGAGGACATGGCTTGAGGTTGACCTTGTTTCTATGATTCCCGACGTATGGTTGGTTGAATGTTAAATGCTTGAGAAAATCCCTATGTTGGATGGTCATATATACCGAACTAGGGATATTATGGTATGTCGATATTGCTAATTGATACAGAGGAATAAGGGGGAGATGATCTGTTTGTGTGTTATATTGTTTTCCATAGTTCATATGCATTGTTATGAAGGAATAAAGAGTAGGAACACACGACAACTTCCACTGTATGATAGTCCGGCATGTTCCCGGTGTGGATTCCTGAGATACTTGAGGCGGAATTCCAGAGATTAAGTGACCTGGGGATGAAACAATGGAGCGACTCAACACTAGGGCGTTGATTTTGGGATCCCTTGTACTCCAGCTAGTGGAGTGGGAAGCCCGAAAAAGGTTGTGTCATCCTGACTGGAAGTTAATAGGGTAATCCATGCTCGGTAAGAGAAGTGGGTCAAGGTACCGAACCCATGTTCCCGAGCGGTGTTCTGAAGTGTATGGCTGTGTACAACTAATGTGCCCAACATTCATGAAAATGATATAAGAAGTGGATGAGTCGTTCTTACAGAAAGAATGATGACACAAGAAAGGGTGGCATGCATTGCACTACTTATGTTGTGTGTGATTGGTAAAGGATTTGTTTGCAATGCTTGACTTGATATCTATCTTGCTTTCGTATATGACTGTTTATGCTTTATATGCTTTGTGACTCACCCTTACAACTTTATTTTTACAGACGAGGTGCTAGGTCCTCGGGATGGCACAACTTCCTGTTGGAAATATCATTGCAGATTTTGCAGTGCCTGTGGGCTGGTATGTGGAACCAGCCACAGGTTATTGTCGCTACGAGGGCATGCCTATTTTCTGGTATGGGCAGCTAGGTGTTTCTTGGCCTAGTTACCCAGTAACTATGCCTAGATCCTTCTCTTTTTATCTACCTCGTCGATACCTAGTACTTGTATATTATGCAGATGAAGATGTACCACCACCTCCACCTCCATCACCTAAGATCCCTCATCCAGCACCGGATGTACAGTTGCCACCAGATCCTGTCCCTGAGGTTCTTGATGTTGATCCAGCACCTGAGAGGAGTAGTCCCCGCTAGAGAGACACTGCTAGGAAGAGAGTGCCTACTCCCAGGAGGACCGGTGGAGACGCCCATGCATATCGGCGTCTATTCCGTAGAGCTGGCCCTTTTGGAGGATCGCAGGAGTCTGTAGGTGATAATGAGGACTCCGACAGTGACGAGGGAGGACATAGGTCTCAGGGGTTGCTGAGGAGGGTGGTTTGGTTTTCTGACTTGCTTCTATTGTTGACTCTATTTACTTATGACTTTCTATACTCTGGTTACTTGTTACATATGACTGTATGATGATTAATATTGCTACTTACTTTGACAGGTGCTTGAGACAGATCTTGGTTAAGTCCCGTAGCTTTTTGTGTATGTATGCTATGTGTGTGATGTGTTTGCTTATGTCTCTGAGCTTATTAACGATGTCGAGAAGTGACGTGATGAATGGATAGAGTTAGCTGTGTTAGTAAGAGAAAAACATGAAACCAACACGTGACCGTGTGCGCAAAGACGAGTGATAAGTATTATTGGTCGGTAAGAAATACAATATATATATATATATATATATATATATATATATATATATATATATATATATATATATAGAGAGAGAGAGAGAGAGAGAGAGAGAGAGAGAGAGAGAGAGAGAGAGAGAGAAGAGAAGAGAGTTGGATAAAAAATATAATGTTGTTGAGTAAGAATAAGCGTAGGAATGTACATACACGCAACATATGAGTAAGTAGGTGAGAGAGCAAGTAGAAAGAAAAAAAAAGTACATAAAACCGTTAGGTAAATGAAGTGAGTAATGTGGGAGCTCATGAGAGAGGTGCTTGAGTGAGTTTCCAAAAAAAAAAAAAACCTCAATAAATAGAAGAAAAAAAATCATGAGACATGGTAGATTTTTTTCCCATGAAATGGTATAAATTACAACATCTCTGCCTAAATACAAGGAGAGAGCAAGCCACATCATCTCTCACAGTGAGCGCTCACTAGGAGAATATCACAACAGAAACACTATTTTCTTTCTCTATGAATTTTTCTCTTTAAAATGAGACATATGTTAGGATAGAAGGGAAGCTCATAATCCAAGGAAAAAAGACACCAAAAGAACTCGACGCTATATCTTAACCCAAAACCTTAACTACGATTGCTCTTTAATTACAATGCTCCAAGTTTTAAAAAACTTAAAAGAACCGAGCGGTTGAGAACAATTTTTAATACATTTTATGTCGGCTAAAATTGATTCAGAAAAACATTTATCCCGGACTAGGTTAACAATTTTTAAGTGTTTTTTTTGTCTCGGATTGCTTGCATTACATCTTAGACTATAGTATTTCACTCATAAATGCTCAATTCACAATTAACATATACTTGTCAAGCTTGATATTGCACTGCATTACATGTCAAGCTGGGGGGTGGCCCCCGTTCTGGCCTACCCAAATAGCCATAAGGCCTAGTATCATCTCGGATGACACGAAGTTTTCACAACTAAATGAATACCATGTTGGTCGACCGAGATGACCAAAACAAAGAGGTAGCAGAGCGGAACAAAGTCAACACACTTATTGAACAATTGTAATATTGCTCAAGCTTAAGCATCATCTCAAAAGTCTTTCACAAAAGCTTCATTAAGGCCATTGCCTCAATTATGGGTCTTACCATGCCCATAAATATGTATATGTTTAATCGTTCACTTACATAAGCATTACTTATTTTGGTATTTGAATATTCTTCAAATAGTATGAAATTCTCTCTGTGATCTTATAAGCTGACTTGAGTGTCAAAGTATTTTTTACATGTACACCTCCCGGTCGCATGTCACCACAGGTAGGGATGGAAATAGGCTAGTCCAGGTTAGGCTTTGTGTGACCCAAGTCTGGCCTACATTATAATTTTGCAGCCTGGGCCTGACCTGTGACCTAAGATGAGTCAAACTTAAGGCTTAGCCTGACCTTTTAGACGTCATGGTCTGACCTACTAGCCTGTTTACAAGCATATTTAACAGGAAATGCTCTCTTAGTGAAGCCAATAGGCTAGCAGGCTAATAGACTAGTAGACTAATAAGTTGTGGTCTAATAAGTCATTCAATATATCATTGCTTTTTTACAAGAAAAATAAATTCTAAATCTTAAAAAAATTAATTAAAATAATATATTATATTTATTTATATTAATAATAATAATATTATGTAAACATGTCAGACTATCAAGCCAAACAGAATTTTTTGGTAGTCTAGACCCAATCTTTTTAATTAATCATACTTTTTAAAAAGCCTAACTCTAACATTTTTAATAAATGGGCCCTGACGGTCCACCTCGCCTATTTCCACCCCATAGGCATAGCTATCACCACAAAAACGTTCAGCCTACATCCACCGTGGGTGCGTGAAGATTGTCGGTACTTGAAGTTCTATATCTAGAGTAAGAGGTATATCTGTATTCTCAAACCACCGCAAAACAAAATTGTTAATTAAAAAAACTAGTAAATAGTGAAAAATCTTTAATCTGTTTCAAATTAAATTTTAAGAATTTCAAACTGAACATTTGTATTAACTCAATGACGTCTTAGATTTCCTGCTAAGCTAACTTGTTCAAATCAGGGTGACATCAACCCGTGGTTCACCATTGTATGAGTGTTGAGTGAGCGACAGTGAGTGTAGATGGATTTAAATATATATGCATGCACATACACTAACAAGCTAGGACAATTATGCAAGGATAATTAAGGTGCCTGAGAGCTTATCCCGAAGCCACTTCTGGAAAAAAAAACAAAGAGTTCCTTTTTTCTTTGACGTTGAAGAGTTCCTTATATAGAATGAAATTGGGTGACATGTTTTCATTTTCATTTCTTGTGACTTAGATACATCCAATTGGACTGCGTTATTTCTCTTCACTTTCTTTTTCCAAAAGTTTCAAGTCAATGTGTTATGCTTTGCTATTTCCGCGCGCGGATAATGATTTGTATACACCTAAACAGTACAGACACCCCTAGACACCTTTTTTTTTATCTCTTTCTTTCAATTACATCACATCATATATCACACTTATCACTTATCTCTCCTCTCTTCATATCATTTTCTAGTGATCTACACCTTTTAGATGTTTATCGATCATTATTTATTTCCGCGCTAAGAAAACTTATTCATGCTCCTCCTAATTAAATGTTATTTTTTCATAATTGACTAATAAGTGGTTACTTAGTCTAATAAAATGTCATGTCATGACAAATAATTTTTTAATCTTTTAGTAACAAAGAGAGAGAAACACAATCCACTAAATTAGAAAGGAGCCAAGAGAATTCTCATTTTTGATGTACTGAAGATGGTCTTCCTAGCTCCCTAGCCGGCCCACGCATGAAGAGGTGGTCTTGTCATGCTTTTGTCAGAAGCAATTTTTTTGAAATGAACTCAAAAACGCTTGGTGAATGAATTATATATATGATTGACGTTACAACAAACAGAATATATATGATGATTGATGGAGCTAGTGAAGATAGAAAACAACATTCTCTCTCACATGCTGAAAGTGATTTGGCTTATGAAAACAAGACGCTGAAGTGATATTATTTACTCATGAGTTCTATCAAAATGCTGAAGTTCACATTTTTTTTCCCAAGCAGTAATGGAAATTCTTAAACTCTCAACAAAATATTGGTAAACATTTCATAGAGCGTATATGCTTGAAATGGGAGTGAAAAAAATAAATAAATATATGCGATAAATTACTCCAAAAAGTAGCTTTCGGCGTGGTTACTTCGGTCTTTTGCGGCAATTCAAGCCGCTGCCAATATTCGCTTCCGGCAGTTAGCCAACCCATTGAATATAGCACCGTTAATCAATTTTCCGGCACTTTAACCTAACCACTAGAATAACTGACATTCTTGTTCACAGCGGTGTCGGAAAGAGGCAGTGTATACAGCGACGGTTCAAACAGCCAAAAATGATGAAGAAAATAGGCACTGAAACTTTGCGATGGTTTGAACCGCCGCAATAGCAGTCATAAAACCATTTATGTGAGCTGAAATTTAGCGGCGGTTTGAACCGCTGCTAATGAAATTTTTTATTTCCCAACTGCTTATTGTATGTGTTTTTAAACTACCGCAAAATTTCATCGTGTATTTATTAAACGAATAATTATGTCTTAGTAATGATAACCACTACAAACATGTGCAATCTATTAGATTAAGACATATATAATATATTGGTAGTAGTATTATATCAATACTTACATCTTTAGGAGGGAAAACACTTCAATGCCAGGGGTCAGTCTTGAATTTACTGCTTCAAGCTTCTTTGACAAGAATTGTGACATGAAATAAAATTACAAGCCTCAAAATTAATTAACTATAAAACATATATAGCTTTTAGAAACTCCGATAAAGAATCAACACCTGTACTTGGCTTTGAAGTGATCAGATATAATTTCCAATAACCTGAATTAAAGAAAGCTCCTTTATTATAATTTCCATGAAAACACAACACATAAACCAAACTTGAGACAAAACTCAGCAGGCAGTAAAACCATACCTAGTTACAACCAGGGACTAAAACCTGAAGAAGTTTCACCCTTTCACTAATCTTAACCCTTCTAGCATGTCAATCAGTGTCCATCAATCTTCCATTAGAAAACCAAGTTTATATTTTTGAAAAGCCAAATAGATTAAAGGAGATAAATGGGTACCTCAAACCCATTACAAGATAAAGTACCACAACTGCCACAGATAATACATCAACCTAACAAAACAGTAAAGATAACTAAACCCAAATAGACCAACACTTATCACAAAATACCCAATAATTTGATATTTCCTTAAATTTCCATAAAGATACTGTTCCAAATTATAAGGCCATAATCACGCTTATTAAGAAAACATGTAATAAACTAATTAATATCTTAGTTTTGTTATTTTTTGTATAAATCTTCCATATATGCCCCTATTTAAAGCTCGCACTTCAATACCCAACAAATTGAAAATATAATGAATGCAAGGGGAAAAAAAGAAAAACCTATTTTTTTTTCTTAAATCTAGAAGGGGTCTTATAATTCAGAACACAAAATTTATCTCTAAAGGGTCTTATAATTTGAAACTGAGGGAGTATTAGTTTAAGCAATTTCTTTAAGATTAATTGTCAAAATGTTGTCGTTATAATCTGTAGCAGGTGTGATATGCTCAACATATATGTAATGATTTATTATATGCTTAATATATAGTATTACAAAAAGAATAGGTTGCAGATATTATAATAGGTTACATGGAACTTCCAATAACAAAACTTTTGATAAGTTTTATTTTTACGTATATTTAGATATTATTTTAACACTTATTTAATTTATATGCTTGAATTATTAATATTTTATCCTCAAAACATTTGATTTAGTAAATACTTAACTTTATTCTTAATATAGTGCAAATGTTGTATATTTTGCGTTCTAACCTTGAAATTTTGATGTAGGAATAGACTTAGGGAGGTTTCAAGCCAAGAAAAAGGAGTTATGAAGAGAAGAAATTCGCTTAGCGAAAATTGTGAAGCAAGCTTTTCACTGAGCGAAAATAATTTCCGCTAAGCGAATTCGGGGCGGCCAGAAACAATATATTAGGCTTAGAAAACGGTTTTTCTTTTTTCAGAATCTTTTCCATTTTTCCTTCCAAATCAAATGTAGAGGAGGTCGAGATGATGATGACAGTCGTGGGAGGACGGTGAAAACCTCTCGGAAGCCATGGAAAGCTTGGGAGAGCTTCCATGCCCATGGTAACGTCTTCTCCTCTTGGGTTTTAGTTCTTCCTCTCCTTTCCCTTGTATATGTTATTTTCTATTTTTGTATTTAGATTTATAACTTGATTCTTTGATTGTTGTAATTTCATTCATTAATGTAAATGGTCATCTTTCATTTATGGTGTTTCTCTTTGTACTTCATACTTTTAACCAATCAATTGATAATCAAAAGAGCTTCACTAATTTATAAATAGATCGGGAGATTAATATGAATTGGTGTATGCTTAGTTCAATTCAATGGAAGTAAGACTCCTATGTCTTAGGTCATGATATGTGTTAAAGTTTCACTTTCTTCACTAAAAGTTTCAATGATTTGTGTTAGATTTCTATGGACTAGCACGTGATTGAGAGATAATTGTGCGTTCGTATCAAGAGAGAAATCGCTCAATAAAATAGTTGACTTAGAGTTACAATATCTTGGGTACGAACAATAGTGGATTTTCACGTGACAGATGGGGTTCTGAGTTCTAACAAGGGTTTTCGTGGTGACAACGGGGATTCACAAGCCTAGGATACCTTATTTTATGATAGAATGGTTGTTGGGAATGTCTTTGAGAGAGAAATTGAGAGAGAATTTGAGTTGAATTGTTCCTTTTGGTTTTATAGAGTGTAAGGGATTATGGCTAAGAACTCCAACTGAGATATTTGCCACTTTCTTTATATTTTAAATCACAAAAATAAATTTATCGAACATCTTTTTATCGCTCAAATCAATATTTAGCTAGTGGAACTGTTGTTCACACAATCCTGAGAACGATAAACTCGTATCTGCTTTACTACAATTGAATCATAAAAGTTAAGCCAAATGAAGGAGAAAACCTTTATCAGCTTTATGTTATGCACATGAAAAGATCACTAGTTATAGTCTTCAAATTAAAAGATGGGTTAAATATGTTTTTGGTCCCTGTACTTTGAGCGAGATTTGGTTCCAGTCCCTCGCCGGCGTAAAGGTGGATTTTAGGCCTCAGACTTTATTTTTTGTTTGGTTTTCGTCCCTGCCGGAGTCTGCCGTTGACCGCCGTGCCTATGTGTCACGGCGGTGCTTACGTGGCATAGGCCACATCATTTAATAATTACACGTGTTTTTTTTTTACATTTATTAATTAACAAACTTAAAAAAAAAAGGAAAAATGGGAAACAGAACTGTTCCTTCTTCTTCCTCTCGTCGTCTTTTCCTCCTCTTCTTCCTTCCTTCCTTCCCAAAAGACGCGACCACCACCTGAGGCGCCGCCGTCACTGAACCGGCCACCACCATGGTCTCCTTCCCCCGTCGCCACTGTCCCCCTTCACCACGAGCGAACCGCGTCGTCGTCCTCCCCCCTCAGCCCTCCGACACGACGCGACGCTATCTCCTTCTCCCTCCATTTCCGGCCGAACCAGTGGACCAATGGAGAAACCATCACCACCAATGGAATCCCCACAACGTCCGCATCAAAACCCCTAAAGAAATTTGACGATTGGCCGCCGTCGACCGCCGCCGCCGCCTTCATGGCTGTTTTTCCGGCCAATCCTTTTGGCTTCTGAGAAAACGGGTTGCAGGACGATGATCCTCGCCACGAGGAGAAGAGGATCCCATGGTCCTTTGTCGCCGCCGTCGTTCACCGTCATTTTCTCTTCTTGGGTTTGTGAAGGTTTCTTCCTCTAGATTTCTTCCGCTTTCTTCCTCTGGATTTTTCTGGGTTTGTGAAGGTTTTCTTGGGTTTGCAATTGAGTTTTCCTGGGTTTGTGATTTGTGAAGTAATAATGCAACTAAAAATGGCTCAAATCTGGGTATAGAAATTGGTGGTTTTTTGGGTGATTTTGTGTTTGATTATTTATCAGTCTGAATTTTGGGGATTGCAGGTGGTGGTGGTGGGTGATGTGGTGGTGGTAGTGATGCAGGGTGGTGGTGGTTTGGGGAAGAAGACGAAGAAGGAGGAGGAGGAGGAGGAGGAGGAGGAAGAAGAAGAGGAAGAAGAAGAAGAAGAATAAGATGTCGTGGTGTGGGTCCATTGCACGTGGTGGTGGTGGTGGTGGTGGTGGTGGTGGGTGATGCGGTGGTGGTGGTGGTGATGCAGGGTGGTGGGGGTTTGGGGAAGAAGAAGGAGGAGGAGGAGGAGGAAGATGAAACGCTGATCTGCGTCCTCTGATTTTCCATTTTTCCTTTTTTTTTTTTAAGTTTTTTAATTAATAAATGTAAAAAAAACACGTGTAATTATTAAATGACGTGGCCTATGCCACGTAAGCACCGCCGTGACACATAGGCACGGCGGTCAACGGCAAACTCCGGCAGGGACGAAAACCAAACAAAAAATAAAGTCTGAGGCCTAAAATCCACCTTTACGCCGGCGAGGGACTAAAACCAAATCTCGCTCAAAGTACAGGGACCAAAAACATATTTAACCCTTAAAAGATTAGACATCCTCACTCCCACCTAAAGCACTACAAGTGAAACACTAATGAAAAAAATTCGGTGTGCCATTCTGACTCCAAGCAATGGGTGTCCAAGAAAAGTAAGAGCAACCTGAACCTGATGCCACTACTATAAAATTATCTTTTTACCACGCTCCTGTTACCACGGTTCCGTGTCGAACTGTGGTAAAAAGATGTTACAAGCTCTGTTACCACAATTCCGTATTGAATCGCGGTAACTGAGGTGCTCTATTACCACGGTTGTATGTTAACCGTGGTAACTGAGATAGTTTTTTTTAATTAACATTGCATATTACCACGGTCATCAAGGGAACTGTGGTAATAGGTATTATAATTTTTTTAATTAACATTGTCTATTACCACGGTTGTTATGGGAACCGTGGTAATAGAAATTATATTATTAAAAAAATGGTGATTTGTTAGCTAGGAAACCCTTGTTTGGAGATTCAAAATCCATTTGTCTTCCCCCTTTTTCTGTTGCGACTCCATCGCTCTTCAACCTCGTCACCGCCACTCGCCACTCCTTGCCGCTGCACCTCATCACCGGCACTCCTTCTCCCCGCAATGGCACTGCCGCTGCTTTGCAAGCTCGTCGGCGCCAAGCTCGTTTCTGCCAATCGCACTCTTGCTCGCAGTCATGACAGTCACGTCGTTTTTGTCTTCGTGCGTCGCCGTTCCCGTCTTCTCCCTCTGGCCACTCTTCTCTACCTCACTCGTCAGTTCTCTTGACCTGCTTCTACTTCTAGGGTTTTGTTTTGAAGATTTTTGTTGTTGGTTAGTACTAGGGTTTTTTTTTTTCTATCATGAGAAAGTTTCTCTGAAAATATCTACGGCACCAAGATTTTTTTTGTTGTTCAGTACTATGGATTTCTTACTCTCAACCGTGACAGTCATGCTGTTTTCCGGAGCACAATACGTGTCTCCTCCATCTAGTCCTGTCAGCTATGTTTTGTCTTCTTAAATGCTTTAGCATGCGCAGTTTCACAATTAAAACTTATAATTGCTTCCCTCTTTACTCTGCAACTTTTCAGCATGCGTCGTTTCCCACATAAGTTTCACAATTCTCAAGACATTCTCTTAATCGCCCTCTTCTTCACCCCTCATATTACCTCGTTTGCTTATAAATTCCAGAAGTATCTCTCATTTGTTCTCCATCCACCACTCCATCATCTTCCCTGTATCCTTTGCTTCTTTGATCCTTCTTCCTTAAAAACAGAAATGGCAAACGACGTGACTATTTGTCTTCCTTTTACAATCAATTTCCCAAAACTACATCGCTATCAAGTTCCTGGCACCAATGCTATGCGTCACACACGTATGTCTGCATTGTGTGATGCATCTAATGAGCCATCGTACCCAGAACTCATCTTGGCCTTTTGGTCCTCCTTGTCCTTTATTCACAATAGAGGTTTCGTTGGGACAGTGCTGAATAATGAATTTTCCCTAACCAGAGATAAACTTGCTGAGCTCCTCAATAGTGAGGATGAAGGAGTGACGTAATCTGTATTTTGGCAAAGAGACTGCGATGAAGAAGATATTGATGTAGTCATCTATTGCATGGAAAATCCCTCTCTCTCAACGCTCTCTCAACTCATCCCTCACCTTTCCTACCAGTGTTTTACATCTAGTGGTCACAACCGTGCTTTGTCCAAGAAAAGATCGTCTGAGAGACGTGCTTGACAAAGACCTGTTTATCATGTACTCAATTCTGAATGAAGAGTACATTAATGTTGTAGACATCGTCTACAATCATCTTGCTTCTACTCTGGTTGACAACCAGAAAGCCATTCCCTATGGTTTCCTCGTAATAAAACTCCTCAGGGGTCCAAATGGGTTGTTGATAGAAATTCTGCAAGTGCACATATTGTATCGAAGTAATAAAAAAGGTTGTCGAACCCACAGGGATAGTGTATGGATTTTGAACTCTAATTAAGTTGTTTAGAGTTGGAAATAAAATGATTAATTTTGATTTGAACAAATGAATAGCAAAAAGAAAAACAAGATATGTTTGAAATGTTGATTAAACAAGTACTTGGACTGAGTTTCACTTCACTCAACTAAGCTTTCAGAATCAATTCTATATATGAAATAAGAACAAGTTCATAGGTGTTCTAGCCTATTGTTTCTACTTGTTAATACCTTAATCAAATAGAACTTCCAATTCAATTACCAAACCTAATACCTTAGCATTCAGTTAATTCAATTGAAGATAAATTCTAAGTCAGGCCAACACTAACAATTTCCACTCTTATACCTAAGCAGCAGATAATCATTCAATTTAATTCCCATTTCCCTCAAATCCTACCAACTACCATTGTGCAAGAATTGAGCAAAGTAAACTTGTGTACAACAAGAATCAAATTATAACAGGGAAAAATACTAAGAACTGAAACTTTATTCATATATAAAGATAAAGACCTAGAGCATTGTTTAGTGAAGATTCACTTCAACCTAAATACAAGAAAAAAACTTAGCCTAGCATGGCTAAGAAAGATATGATAAATAAAAAGAACCTGAATTGAGAGCTCAGAATGGCTTCCCACACTTCAGGTAAAGCTCAGAAAATAACTGTGTTCAAGTGCTTACAAGATATCCAAGTGTATTTACAAAGAAAGGAAGAGCAATTATTTATAACTTTTCTAACAGCCTCCCAACGCTTAGGCGTTGGCTTCCAATGCCTAGGCGTTGGAAATAAATGAAATTACACGAGGCAAGTCAAGGGCTCAACGCATGAGCGTTGGCCCCTCCAACGCTTGGGCGTTGGAATTACAAAAAAACTGGGCACAAGTCAGAGAGCCAACGCTCAGGAGTTGGGCACGTCTGATGCTTCATTTCCATAGCTCTTTTGCTCTCCTTATTTGATGGCTCTCTTGATGGAAATTAAGAGTCTTCATGTGGCCTCCAAAATGTTCTGAAACAGCAGCTCTCCATTAACCCTTCTTCAATTCCTCAATTTCACACATGTTAAACAAGCCAGGGGTATTTGATGTTTCTTCTCCATCCATAATCCTCCATCATTCTTCAATTAATCTTCATCAAATCACCCATAAACCACCTAATAATGACTAGAACTCTAACAATGACTAAAACTCTAATAAAACATAACTAAAAGAACCAAGAGCGAGATAAATGCTAACCTATATGTGAATGCAAAAATAAAATAAAAACTCTAACAAATTAAATAAAAACGAAGAAAAAGAAAGGAAAAAGACCTTTATACCCCCAGTCATCGGTTGCCCTTTTTGGCTTGGAATGCTTTAGAGGAGGTGGCTTGTCAGGTGATCGGAGTAGAATTCTTACGGTCAAGGGATCTTGCCATTAATGATCCACTGTATGATCTCTTCGAAGACTCGCATGACTCTTCGGAAGACTCTGATGATTTTGAGGAATCGTTTCCAGAATCAATAAACTCCTTCCATTTTCCCTGATTTCTAGCACAACCAAGCAATACATGTTGTATCTTTTATTATGGTTTTGTGAATCAGAGTGATTTTTAAATTTGGTTGTATAATTTTTAAATTTGGCTGTGTGGTTGTATTTTTAACTTGTTCTAATTTTTCTTCAAGTTGATGTATGAATCTCCTTATCTTTTTATCAACTGGTCTAATAATATCTAATTGCATTCATAGAAATTAAAGGTATACCTGAACAGAGTAAATATTTGTATTCATTGTTATATCATTTTTTTGGATTATGACTTAACATCCCAAGGGATTTTACGGATTCACTTTCCAATTGGCATGTCTAGGGCTTGGTTGGGTTCAATGTTGCATAAAGCATGTGCTGAAGTTTACATTATTAGTGAATGTTTATGGTTTGCTTCTTATTTGAATGAAAAAAAAAAAGATTGTTTCTTGTATATATGTCTCTGTCGATGGCTATACAATTTATTTGGTAATTTGGTATTTAAAGTAATATGTTGCCCGGAATCGTGGTAAAATGACAAATCTGTAGTAGTGTGCTAAAGGTGAACATTCAATATTTCTAGGCTTTTGTTATATGACGTGTATTTTTTTTATTAATTCCACGTATAATTCATTAATCCAATTATCAGGCCATGTAGGCTCTCACTAAAGCTCCGGTCTCCGGGGAGAGACCTAGTTTAGACACTTGACAAACAGAGGGACATTTTCCCTAGTATTTTCCGAGAAGGGACTAAATTACTCCAACGACACAAATACATGGACCAATATGATGGTTATCCTTAAGAAAATGACATTGTTAATTGTAAAAAACGCAACACTAAACTGATAATTTGCTTTTTTTCAACAATCCAATTGTTACTAAAATAGGAAGATTTGGATGCTTATCATACCATGAGTTTATTTTATTTTATTTTTGTTTTGTTAAGGCTTTGGGTTAAGCTGAAACTATTTCCTTCGAGTTCGTTATGCTTTTTGGGTCTCTTAATTGGGCATATCTGAAGTTTCGATAGTGGGCTTGTATAATTCAATTGACCTCTTTGGAAGTTTGGATTTTTTTTTGGTGAGCCTAGCCAACACCGGTACATAACTGACCACGAAATGTGCTTTATTCCCATGAGCGAGTATTGAACCTCTGACCTCATGGTTAAGGAAAGAAGTACACTTCTTAGTTAAAAAAAATTTTTTGGTCATAAACACACCTCTTAGTTTGTTTCTTTGGATTTTGGTAGAAAGCCATTATCTAACCACTATGCCACACTTCTTAGTTTTTTTTTTTTTTGTTTTGTTCAGAAACACACCTCTTAGTTTGTTTCTTTGGATTTTGGTAGAAGGCCGTCTATTGTTGTGCATAGTCCTCAAAAATCTCATGAAAAGGAAAACAAAACAGAAACACCAAACAAGGTTGGGCCTTTTTTAGACAAACCCATATTGTAGAAAGTCCAAAATCTCAAAAAAGCTAACCATTGGACCCAGAAAAAAAAATCATAAAAAACCATGAATGTTGAAAGCATTTGTGCGTATTGACAAAAAAAATTGTGTGTCTTGAGGGCCTAAATGATTTTCTTGATTCAATTATAAATGAGTAATCATTTGGTGAAAGAAGTCCATGCTTATTTTGATACATTTCATGTATAGTGACTTCGTTGTCATTTATAATTTCTGTCAAAGCTAAATGGTTATGTTGCTTTGAACCTTTAAGGTCATGGAAAATTGGAAAACTATAGGATGTTATAGGGTTGATCGTTTTTTAAGTAGTCCAGCTGTGATGCACTATTAATAATTGTTGATATAATGATTATTTAAGCAATGATTTTGAATCAACAGTTATTAATTAAGGATCATTGGTACTAAACCATTTAAGAAAATGTCTATCTTATTTTTTTTTAAAGTTAAATTTACTACTCCCTCCATTCCTTTTTATAAGAGTTAAATGAGGGGTGTTGACCGTTCCTTTTTATAAGAATTACATAAGGCTTTGTGTCATATTAATTATTTTTTCACATTTTTACCCCTATTCAATTCTGGAAATATGGAATTGTATTAATGATGGAAAGAAATTAAAAAGAAATATGTTAAGGATAATTTTAGAAATTCAACCACATTTGATAACAAATTTAATGCAAAAAATTATACTATCTAACTTTTTTAAGAGATGTGTAAAGTTGGTTTAGCTACCATTATTTTTTTTGGAGGTAACTTATACAAGCATTATACTTGAACCTAAGATATGCAAATTTACAAGAATCTAATATCATTTTCCATATGTTGAATACATCCATTATCGTTTTCCATATGTTGAGTACATCCATTTTGAATTTAGAAACACATTAAGTAGTAATAATAACCGTACTTATGGTCTTGAAATAAATAAAAGCTTAAGCACCTACTCATGGTAATAAATTAAGCTTGAAAACCCTCAAAATTATAGTCGGTGTCACCAGATTATGCCTTTATTATGACATTTTGTTGGAAGAAATTTCTCTTATGAAAAAGACCTCTTTGTTGATGCAAGATGCTATGATATCCATGAGTTATGACATTTTGTTGGAAGAAATTTCTCTCATGAAAAAGACCTCTTTGTTGATGACAAGATGCTATATATGATATCCATGAGTTATGACATTTTGTTGGAAGAAATTTCTCTTATGAAAAAGACCTCTTGTTATGAGTTATGAGTTATAAGGAATAATATATACTTTCTTAGTGTTTATTATAAGAACTAAATTGGATGGACACCTTTTATTTTTTATAAGAATTAAATTAAAATTTGTAATATATTAATTATTTTTTTACAAAATTATTCTTATTTAATTGAATTTTCTATTTCTTTCCATCATACAAGACATTAATGATGAATATAAATTAAAAAAAGTAGGTTAGAGTAATTTTGGGAAATTGATATAAATTGAGAACAAATTTAATGCTACTCACTATCTAAACTACATTTCTTAAGGGGCGTGAAATAACTGTTTTGCTCTTATAATAAAGAACAGAGAGAATACTACGTATGCATATGGAGGATGTATCTAGTGAAAAACTTTTCTTATATGAGAATGGTGAGAATAAATCGTGGCTGTTAGATCTAACAATGAGTGGTCATGATTAAAACATTAAGTCACGTGACTTATTCAAAAAGTCACATGACATTTTTAAGTGGTCATGTGACCACTTATTTCTTTTAATCATGACCACTCATTGTTAGATCTAAAGGCCACGATTTATTCTCACCATTCTCATATAAGAAGAGTTTTCTCACTATATATATATATATATATATAGGGAGCGTATCAAGTGAGAGCAATGTTTATTATGAGAGATGAGAGCGTTCAATCTTAGCCATTAGATCTACCATAAATGGTCAAGATTAAAACAAAATGGCATGTGACTTTTTTAAAAAGTCATGTGACCACTAAACTACTTTTAATCTCAACCACTCATGAATGGTTGTACGGCCATGATTTAATGCTCTCATCTCTCATAATAAACATCGCTCTCACTTGATACGCCCCCTATATATATATATAATATATATATATATATATATATATATATATATATATATATATTCCGTTCTTTAATATTTGTCACTTTAATGTTTTGACACATGTGTTAGGGAATGACATTAATGTTCTTCTTTTCATTAAAATTACTACCTAACTTCCTAATATGTCATTTATCTCTCTTCTTAATTTTGACTCTTCAATTTTCCTATTGCTATTAATTTAAGGATACAATTGGTAAAACGTAATCAATGTTCTCTTGAAACTGTAAAAGTGATAAATAAATAGGGAAAAAAGCAGATCAAAATAGCGGCAGTTATATAGGAACGATTGGAGTATATACTTTTTTATCCTTAAGACGTTTCAACGTTTTCAAGATACGGTCACGGTTCATCTAAATAAATGACTTCCTCGTAGTTTGATTTTGTGGTCTCATTCATACGAGGATTTAGCTTGCCTATCACTAAACCAACACCTTGTTGGTATAACTATATACTACATCCGGTCATATTTATAAGAACAAAAAAACTAATTCACATAGTTTAAGAAATCTTAGTTAAAATAGTTAAGTGCATTAAATTTATTCTCAATTAGTTCGAACTTCCAAAATTGCCCTTAAATCACTTTTTCATAATTTTTATGCATCATTTAATTCTTAGGAGAGTGGAAAGAAAGAAAAAATTAAATCAAATAAGTGCGTTCTTATCAAGAAAGAAATTAATACACTAAAATCTCTAAATTAATTCTTATAAAAACAATCAAGATAAACCTCTCATTTAAATCCGGTAAAGTATGAGCTTTATTAACTTTTTAATCAGACATTCAATGAATTCCTGCCCCCACCTAAGCTATTTTCCCCCTTTCAATTTGACCCCTACAGTGTAATAAAGCTCAATTTATCCCTTTGCGTTGCCATCATATTCATAAATGATTGAAATAGATAGCTTGTTCTTTCTCCACTTGTACGGTGTGATGATACTGTTTTGTGGAAACTCTAGAGTTTCTGATCTATCTATCTTGCTAAAGTACCACCGACTTTAAGATTTAAAGCTACTTCCATGCATGCCACTTAGGTTTTAGATTCATGAAATAGCATGTTTTAGTTGCAACTAAAGATATAACCTAAATCGGTGTACGCAAGAATTAAATGTTTAAGATAACTTTTCACATGATTATCTATATCTCTTGTAATTATTACAAAAATCACTTTAAGAAAAATTAAAAAAAAAATCAGTTCTTCCCACTTTATTTGTTGATTGGGTCGTAGAGTGAATGTCTCAACCTAAGCTAATCCCCAATGGGCTACGAATATGAATGATTGAATCTCAGCCCATAACATGTATAAATAAATTTAGTGATAAAGACTAATAGTATACAATAAAAAAGAACAAAACATAAAAGGGAATTGACTAATATTACTTGACTTCTGAATTCTGATTGATTTTGTGTCTTTTCAAAATGAAATGAAAATGGTATTTATTTAAAACCTAAAACTATATGCTAAAAAGCTACGTTGCACGGGTACGCGTGGGGTACCCGGTACACGTAGGGTACCGGGTACGCGGTACGCCATTTTCAGAAATTCCTAGGTACGGGTACGTTAATATATATATATATATATATATATATATATATATATATTAAATAATATATATTAAATAAAAGGACTAATCTATTCCAGATAAATATTATAATTTCAAACAATATCACTAATCTTTTTTCTTTTTATACTCAAGTTCGAACTAGAATAGAAATAAAAAAAAAACAGAGTTTAATTGGAAAAGAATTAAAAACAAAAGCAGAAGGTAAGAATTAAAAACAGAAGCAGAAGGTCATTTCTTGGAAGATGAGCTCTTCTTGGAAGACGAATCGAAACAGAGGTTACAGAAGTAGGAGAACAAAAGTAGGAGAACAAAAGAAGCAGTAGCGTCGTTTCATGGAAGACGAAGCTTGGAGGTGAAGACCGTACCAGAACAGAAGCAAGGCGTCGTTTATTGGGAGCGGCACCGGCGGAAGGAGGGAGTTCGACGGTGGAAGTAGGCGCCGCTGGTGGTTGACGAACGAAGTTTCGAAGGAGAGGGAGCAGAAGTTACACAACAGAGCAGAACGTCGGTGGAAGGAGAAGCAACAAAGCAGAACGCCGGTGGAGGGGGAAGCAGGAGCAGAAGCGCCGCCGGTGAAGGAGAAGCAGGAGCAGAAGCGCCGCCGGTGAAGGAGAAGCAGGAGCAGAAGCGTCGCTGCTGGAACAGAGGTTCGATTGATTTGGGATTTAGGTTTTTAAAACCCCCTTTTGTCTCTGCTGAACGCGTTTTCGATTTTTTTTAAAAAAAAATGCGCCGTTCCACGTCAAAACGCACCAGGTGCGTTGCCATCTATTCCGGCACGCAACGGCACGCACCCGCACCGGGGACGTACCTGATGCCGGTACCACCCCATTTTGGGCGTACCGGTGCTTCGTAGCTAAAAAGCCTATCTACCATATTTTATGTCTACTAACACAATACACAATTGCTTATTACATTGGCAACGTTTATGAGTTAATAAACAGTGTATTGTATTGCACGAAATACTCCCAAACAGTTGAGGATATTATAAGCATTTTATCGACATTTAAGAGTTTTAAAAATTTCAAACAGGTGCCTCAATTCTAATGTGTGTTTAGATGTTCACCCTCTTACCCACATCTTCTAATACATTTTGTGATTAATTTCTTTTTAAAAATTCAACATTTTTTTTTTTTAAAATGAGAGCGGTGTGGTGATTATAAAAAGCAATTAGAGGAAATGCATGCAGTGACAGATCCAAAAATTTTAACTTATGAGAACCTATACATATAAACTTGTAATATTAAAATATAGCACTTATTATTAAAAATTTGAATATATATCATAATTATTCTCTATAAATTTTTTATAACTAGATCTAGTGTCATATTCAATGTCTTTGAAAAATGGGGCAGCTAGCCTTCATGAGAAAAAGTTTTCTTAGTACAATAGTATTCAAATTTATATTTGTCCCTCCTAAAATATTTTATATTATCTTTTTTAATTAATTATTATTAATTTCACTTAATGTGAAAAGAAAAATTAACTTATGAAACGGTGGACATTCCGCATGGGAAAAAGACAAAAAAAATGGACCACGATAATAGAAGTTAACAAAATAATAAAATTGAACTTTTTAGTGAAAGTAAAACTGTAATTTAAGTGTGCTAATTATGAACGAGAGATTATTCTTACGACTACCAGCTGTAAAATATATTGATTAAGAAAAAAAATTAATAAATCCATGAGGCATTTAAAATATTATGGGGCAATTAAAAACTCAATATTGTTATAATATAATATATTGGTATTAAAAATTGAAAATGTAGTGGGGCAGATTGCATCCGTCCCTGAGTGCATGTGTGAAAAAAATGTGGCACTTCTAAGTTCTCATGATCTGTACATCATCCATGTCCCCTGATGGATTATTGGTGAGGTGGATCTCCTAATTTATTCTCCATCATCATCTAATAAATCCCTTCTCCCCATTTTTAAAATTCCAAATCGTACACACCTTTATATAACTTCAATCCAACGGTTTCTACTAACTTCACCCTAGCTTTATCCCTAAAAATTAGGAAAGTAATTACGATATTTTGCAAGTTAACATATTCAATCTAAAGTAAATTATTATAATTCCACTTTAGAGCTGTGCAAGTGCAATCTAAATATAATGTTACATGATGGAATTCCGAAAAAACTATTTGCTAGAAAAGAGCACTAACAACGTTACCTTGATCTCTTGAATGAAGGTTAATTTGTTGAATTGATTAATTTGTTGTTGAGATTAGTACTAGTACTAGTACTAGTATGAATTAGCATGTGGGACTTGTTGCATCATGTTACATTGACAAGTGTAATAGTGAGTCATTAAATAGGTGCCATTAAGAGTGTGCTGGACCATTACGATGCTAGAGCTGGCAACGATGAAATGAAATTTAAAGGTGGTGTCCCCATTGTCCTCCTGCACCCAATGGCAATATGAGAACTTTGCAATTGCAATTGCAATTGCATCACACAACACGTACGTACATGCTAAGCACGCACATTTATGTTTTCTATTTTAGCTCTTTTTCACTAGGGACCCTTTTCCTTGTCTTTTCATGCCACCAAGATCCCTCTTCCGCAGCCCTATAGCCCCCACCCTCTTAAATTCATCCTCCTCATCCCCTCCTAAACTACCAAAATATCCCTCATACTTTTACTATTCGACATGTATTTAGTTGAATCTATATCAATTACTTGTTGACTCAGCTGAATATTCAACAGACATAAGTCATTAGTTTATCAGGTTAATCCGATAAGTAATAAACCCTCAAATATTACTACAAAAATTCTCCATGAGTTTTACCTTGGTCACATGTCCACCCTTTTTGTCATGTGACGTAAGAGTTAAAATTAAAGCAATACATGTATATGAGTAATTTTACATTAGTCCATGTTAAAAATTCACTTATTCATGAATAATTCACTTTATTCATGAATTATAGTTTTACGACTAATAATATTAGGGGTGGCAATATGGGTTTAGCGGGGTGGGCTCAGCCCGACCCGTCATTGGCCCGCCAAAATATGGGTTAGGTTGGACTGACCCACTTTTAGCATTTGAGTTGAAAGTCCCAACCCAACTCATATTTTGGCGGGCTAGCCCACTTTAAGAATTTAGTGGAAAAAAAGAGGTTTTCCAATGATGAAAAAACAAAAAATGTTGCTCTTATTTTTTTGTGCAATAAGAAAAAAAGCCAAAATATACAATTAGCAACACTACCACATTAACATTGAATTAAACAAGAAGATGTGGTTACTCCTTATTTTTTTTGTTTTATGTCGGTCTTGTCATTGAGTTTTGATTCATCTCAACTAGATAATAATAAACAATAAAAAACTCAACGTAATTCCATACTAAAAATCAATTCCACAATTACACTAAGAATAAAAATCAGAAATTCATAACAAACTCACAAGTTGCAAAAATTCACAATCATCACAACTCATAAATGTCTTTTAATACAACAAAATCACAAATCAAAGTCCAACAATCTTACAATAAAGGTCTTAGTTCGAATCATTAGATACTCTTTTGGAAGAAGATGCATCCTTTTTTCCATTACCACTACCATCATCAACTTTGAAATCTTCATCACCATTAGGGGCGGGAATATGGGTTGGCGGGGCAGGACAGGCCAACCCGCTATTAAACCGTCAAAATGCGGGTTGGGTTGGGCTGACCAATTTTTAATATTTGGGTTGAAAGTCTCAACCCAACCCGCCAAAAAAGGCGGACCAAATAGGTTGACCCAGCAGGTCAAGTCCATTTTACCACCTCTAACTAATATTTAATAGAAGTTATTTATGATATAGTCCTTATAAGTTTAAATTAATTTAAAAAAATCATTTTAACTTGTGAGCTAAATTTATCTTGTTAAAGTCAGTCTATGTGTATACACACGTAATCAACTCTAGTGGTTGCCAGGTTAGTTTTAACTAGCTAAGTCATCTGCTTTTTTCCCTTAACAATATATGGCTAAGTGATTCCACATGAATTTGGAGGAAAGTAGAGTTATTGGTATTAATTGTTGATTCTAAATTACTTTAATTTGGTCACTACTCACTCACTAGTGTCAATTGTATAGCTCTTATATCATGTATAAAGCAAGATTTTTAATAAATCCTATATAGCTAGCTATAGGTCTTGATCTGCGAGACCCTAACCCGCTATATATCTAGATCAAATGTTGCTCATTTAATTAGATACTTTTGGATTGGGACTGTCTATGTGTGCCGTTGGATAATGGACACAAATTAATTAATGCAACAACAGATCAAGTTATGAGAACTTATAAGGAGGAGCCTTTGAGTTTGAGCAACCAACCACACACAACAAATTAGAAATCAATATTATTGGAAGGTACTATTCCCTGCAATCTTCGTAGGGTGTAGCCGACCTCAAATGGAAATCTCTAACTTTTGCCATGAATTCTAAGACTCTATATATTGTTCAAGCACCTATGTTAGGGCTGACATGATTGTGTTTCAAGTCAACATTTTGGTCAGATATATATATCCACATAGAATTAAGTACAAAAAAACAAAATATGAGGTAAACGAAAAACTAATCACCAGAACTTGAATTGAGTGGAGTGATCACCTCCCAAATTATTAAATTACTTGTGACTCAATTTGTTGATAGTTTTCTAAGATTTATGTGCTAAATGAGCTAAAATGAAATTTTATACATTTAAGTCACGAGTTAGAGTGCATTTGTTTCACATTTTTTTTTTTAAAAAAATCAATTAAATATTATTTTTTCTTCAGTTTTAAGATGTTTATTTAAGTTTTTTTAAATTTATTATTTAAAACAACTGAAGACAGATTTTTTGAATTTTCGAAGCATGAGAAAAAATAGAAAAGCTAATTTTTGTATGGTAAAATGCTAATTTTTTTTGGTATTGACCAAGGTATCCCCACAGCCGGTCGCCGTGAGACTAATCCTTCGCCACGGTCAGCGCACAAAGCGGTAGGGGGCTGGCCAATGAGTTTTTTCCATTCACAAGAGTTGAGATTCGAACCCCCAACCACTTGCTTAAGGGACGAAGTGCTGAACCACTACGCCAACCCACTTGGTTAATGCTAATTTAATTAGCTTATAAAAAATGTTTTGATAGAAAAAGAGAAAATTAAAATTGAAAACAAGGAGGATTTATATAGGACAAAAATATCCTTAAAATATCATAATATGCCAACCAATACCCAACTCATTTTTTAAACAAATTTAAATAATCTTTTAGAGATCCAAAAATCATTATTTTTTTAATTAAAAATATATATGTAATCAGTGTTTACATTGCCTGCAAGAATGGGTAGTAGCTCAAGGAGACGATCGAGAAAGCACTTGATGACATAGACTTGTTATTTTCTGATTAATGCAATGCAGTATTTTTCTTTAAGAAAAATTTAAAATTTTAGGTTCGTGTTTATTATTTTGTTTTTTTTCATTATCATGACGTTTTATTAAATATAAAATTACTATAATATAATATTTGAGTTTAATCCATCGAGTTCAAGCAACAAATTGAAGAGGTGAATGTTGATGGCTATTGGTATAGCTTTGTTGGGTTTAGTAATTCTGTGTTCTATATTATGTATTTTGCTTTAGTCTTTGCTCTCATAGGTTAGAAGTTTCACTAATTTCTATTTATGTACGGGTTTAGACACTCCTTTATACCTATTTAGTAAAATTTGTTTATAAAAAAAACCTAACTCTATATAATAAATTTTATTAGGGTAAAGGTGCATTAAAGAATTGCTGTTTACAGTTTACATCATATTGATAACCATTGAAGTGAATCCTAGTTAAGATTACTGAAAGTGTCTGAAAGTAAGCCTAATTTTCAACCTTTCATAAGTAGTCACGTTCTTATTTATGGTCCATAAAAGAAAGGGAGGTTATTTACGCATTAATGTTTCCCCACTATTGTTACATTTTTCTTGAATGAGAGAAAATGAAAATAAACACATTGTTGTTTTGAGATATGCCTTTTTATTTTTAAAAGAAGGAGTATGTAAAGAAAAAGACTTTGTTTGATGTAACATTATACTATGTGATTGCAAAAATCCATAGCATGGAATTTTTTTCACAATTAATCCGATCAACAACTATACTGGATTACTCTGAATACCCTACAAATACAATCACCTAAAGAGAATAATATGTAAAACATTATTAAAAAATAAATATATTCCTGAAACATGGATGGATAGATAAAAGAAAAAACTGGGATGGACCCATATGATGAAATAATTAAAAACAGGCCGTAACAATGCCATAAATACTTGGTGACGTGTCTCTCAAATTTATGGCTATAATTAACTTGGTAGCTCTTTCTTGTCGATAGGTTTAAAATTCTACCCTCATAGTAATAACATGAAAAGACACTAGGACCCCTCGATTTTCACAGTAAAATAATTGATCAACACTCAAAATCCCCCTTTTTTTTATAACAAACGGAAAAAACAGCAAATAATAATAGAAGAGAGATATTACGGTGACATAATAGAAAAGTAAAGGATAGTTATGAAAAAAAAACTAAAAAAGTGTGTGAACATGATATATAGAAGAGAAAATGAATATAATATGAATATGAAGGTTGAAAGTTGATTATATCCATCTATTAATATATATTGCAGACAGATGGATGGTTAGTTAGTTGAAGTGATATAATTTTTTAAATGATATATCAGGCTTTGGTCTTATATATATCAAAGAAAAAGTTTAATAAAAAATTAATACTACTGGAATGAAGATGTTTCATGCTCAGATAGAAAAATGAAAAAGTTTCGTGTACATTAAAATTTTCATGATCCCACCAACACTTATGATTTATATTTTTAACCGTTACAAACTGCAAACCTTTTTACTATGAAGTTTGTGGCGAAAAAATATGACTATAAATTGTAGGTATGACGTGTATCGCAAATTTTTTTATATATATAAAACAGCGCTCGTAAAAATATATAATTGTGTTGCACATATTCCCAAGTACTCAGATTCATTCACACTCTTTTTTTATTAATTTACCTTTAATGAAAATGGATCATCTCAATAAAAAAATTGATCAATTGATTCCACAATAAACAATTGTTATATCATTGATGTCAAGTTTTTTTAATTGAGAGAATGTGCTTCCACCACAGATAATTGAGTTGGAAGTGAAGGGTAGTTTTGGAATGATAGTCCACACAAAGTCACAAACACTGTTAAATTAGTTTCTTGTCCCTTTTATGCCGCTGACCTTTCTTCTCTGCCCATCCCTTCATTTACGAGACCCTTTGTCCTCTCTCTCTCTCTCTCTCTCTCTCTTTCCCTCTCTCTCTCTCTCACACACTACTTTCTTCTTCTTATTCTTCTACTTCTTCTCTTCTTTTCCTATATAAATAAGAGCAGAAGCTACTACAGTCTTTAGTGTTGTTCCACATTTTTACAAAATGGGAAGATCACCATGTTGCGACAAGGTGGGTTTAAAGAAAGGTCCATGGACGCCAGAGGAAGATCAGAAGCTCTTAGCTTACATTGAAGAACATGGTCATGGAAGCTGGCGTGCTTTACCATCAAAAGCTGGTAACTAAGTCTTTTCTTTTCTTGATATACAGTATATTTTGTAGTGTAGAGTTTAGTGTTATATATAAACTGAAACTACATGTTGTTATATATATAGGACTTCAAAGGTGTGGTAAGAGTTGTAGACTGAGATGGACCAATTATCTTAGGCCTGATATTAAGAGAGGGAAGTTCAGTTTGCAAGAAGAACAAACCATTATTCAACTCCATGCCCTCTTAGGGAACAGGTTTGGTACTACATACATTCATTTCTTAGTTTAATTTTCTGAACTTTAGATATATTAGATTTTCTTGTTCTTGAACTAAAATGTGAACAGTTATGTGTGTTTGTTAGACTGTATATCCCCTAAACAATTTTTTTGGAAATTTAAATGAAAAGACTTATGCCAGCACTATAAGTGACACCTCAACTTGATATTTTAAATTTTCTGTGTGGTAGCAATAATTTCTGTTTCTTTTCCAATTCCCTTCCAGTGCAGTGTGTCTTAAATGCAATGACCCCTCAATTTCTTCCCCCAATTCCAACCTATCTCCAACAAATAATTTGAAATGTGCTTCTGCCATTTTCATTGTACATTTAATTCCATCCCTGACATCCAAGTTAATTAACTCAAAGGTGAATATTATTTAATTGCAAAAGGATATTATTGTCTATCTCCTGCTACTCAAAGCAATAAAAAATACTTGCCAATGCATGTGATTTCTGAATTCTGATGCTCTCATATAACACTTCTCATCTTCTCTCATAATACTAATCAAAATATTAACCAAAATTATATTTTAGAAAAAAAAACTCTTGTAGTAGTTGATGGATTATTATTCTAGGGTTTGCATTGACATTTTATGTTGTGTTACAAAATTTTCACATAAGAGAATTCTGAGCTGGTGGCCCGTGTTGTACTCAGGTGGTCGGCTATAGCCACACACTTACCAAAGAGAACAGACAATGAGATTAAGAACTATTGGAACACACATCTCAAGAAAAGGTTAACCAAAATGGGGATTGATCCTGTGACCCACAAGCCCAAAAATGATGCCCTTCACTCCGGTGACGGACAGTCAAAAACCGCCACGAACCTCTCCCACATGGCTCAGTGGGAGAGTGCTCGTCTTGAAGCAGAAGCAAGGCTTGTTAGGGAATCAAAACTGCGTTCACATTCTCTTCAAAACCACCTTGGAAGTTCTCATCATCATGTGTTTGCATCTTCATCTTCTGCTTCAACTAATTCAGCCCCAGTTCCCAACAACAATAGCAAATTAGAGGCAGCAGCGCCGCCTCCACCACCGCCACTACCATCAACATCAACATCTCGTTCCCTTGATGCAATTAAGTCTTGGAGTAATGGAGGGTGGTTATTAAAAGCTAACAACAATGAAGGACATGGTGGCACTAATGGGAATATGAATAGTGGGGACCTTGACCTTGAGTCCCCTACCTCAACCCTATCTTTCTCTGAGAATAATAATGTGCAACCAATCATGACCGTTGGATCAGGAGATCAAAACAATAGCAGCAGCAATAATGCAGTGGCCATGATTGAGTTTGTGGGCACTAATTCAGGTTCTTCTGAGACAGGAGGAGGAGTTGTGAAAGAAGAAGGTGAACAGTGGAAAGGTTATGAGAGTTCAATGACTTTCACTTCTGGTTTGCATGAGTTCATGGAAGGGACATGGAATAGTGGTTGTTCCTCACATGGTGTAGGAGATGATGATGTGGTTGAAGAAGGGTTCACCAATCTTCTTCTCAAAACAAACTCCGACGACTCGGAAGGTGGGGGAGAATCTAACAACGGCGGTGGTGATGGCAGAGGCAGTGATTTCTATGAAGATAACAATAACTACTGGAGCAGCATTCTTAATTTAGTCAACTCTTCACCATCTGATTCTCCAATGTTCTGAGAGCAATTAGTTCTTGTGTAAGTATAGTGTCTATAGACAACACAACTAATTGAAAATTCAAGACTTGTGTTGAGATAATTATATTAATGTTATCTTGAATTTTTTATTAGTTGTGACAAATTAAATAGACACTTTTACTTGTACAAGAATTATGGTTAGCTAGTGTGTGTGAGTCATATATATATATTTATGTAGAATAGTCCTGAAATTCAAACTGCAGTCAAAGGCTATTGATTTTCCTTTCCATCGCCATAATAAGCGAACTGCTCACATATACATTGTTGATTTCCATAGTGTTTCTATTTAATGGTTTAACAGTGACTTTTTTTTGGAAGAAGTACTTATATGTGATTTCAATTGTCTTAAAGAAAATCAAGTACTCTTCTGAGGAAAACAGATCTTTGGTTGCTTCCACAATCAAATGTTCATATCAATTTGTTTGGATTTCACTTGATTAACTTGTATGTCTAAAGTCTGTTTTTTATGAGCTGGACACATGTTTCTTGATAATAGATAGTGTGTGTGAGCTAGAGTGTGAGAGAATTGAATGACTGTTACGCTTTAAGTAATTTTGGGTGTTCAAACTTTGTACAGGAACAGTCAAAAATCTAATAAAGGAAACATTTAGTATGAACTTTATAACTATTCTTTTCATTTTAGGAATACCAGATGAATTACACATGCTTTTAGATTTATCATTTACTTAGCAATCCAGATTCATCACAGAAATTTATGTTAAAAAAAAAAAACAGGTTCATCACAGAAATCCTCAAGAGTGTATATAACAAGTTTCACATGATTATTTGTTGCCTTATGAAAGTCCATGAACAAGGATGTGAGAAATTTTGGGTCCATTCTAATAGGTAAAAACAACACCGGAATCTATCTTTTGTTGAACAGCTAGAGACAATGTTTCCATACATGGCGAAAAGGTTTTCCTTGCCTTAGACTTCTTATTGGAGAAAAGCCATCTAACTTAGCTAGATTCCACAAAAATTGAGAAATAGGAGTTTCAAAACACCAAATGATCAATATGCGAAAAAGCCAAAATCATTTATGTGCTTCCAAGAAGCACCAATTTACTTCATAGTCAATTTTAAAAGTTAAGAGTACATCGATTTCTTGGGATTTTACTTCTCTAAAGTAACTAGCTAATTTAAAAATTCCAGAAAAACAACTTAATTAATGGTTTGATGATCTACTTTACCCTATAAAATGAGTTGACTCACATTAGATGAGTTGAACCCCATATCCTAGCCTTGGATCTATATATACAATATTAAATGCACAATTTTGTGTGCTAAGACGCACTACAAGAATGTATTGATTTAGGTTAAAAAAAAGCGTCGGTCATGACACTGATTTGCGTCGATCTAATTGATGCAAAGTCGACGCAAATAGCTTAACAAAAAAAAACCCATTTACACTTTGAGTCGGCCAAGCCGACACAACTTCGCATCAGCTAAATGTTCATTAGCATCAGTTAAGGCTGACTTTAAGTTCACCGGCCAACTTAGAGTCGGCCTCTAGATGCGTAGCGGCGGCCATACAGTGGCGCTACTTTTGTCGGTGAAATTTGCGTCGACATAGGCCGACGCAAAGCTTTTAGTGTACAGTTTCATTGCACATTGCCCGAGGCCTAGCGTCGGCTATGACCAACTTTATTGTGGCATTGTACGTCACGCAACACGCCTTTACGCTTAGCGTTTGTTATTGGTTTCTCCGGCCCATCCCCATTATAAGACTTCTTCTTTCTTCTCTCCCTTATCTCTCAACCCTGACCTCTAACTCGCAGCCTATCTTCCTTCACTGCCCCACCGTCACCCTCTTCCACCACCCTCCCCCTTCGGCCTGTGCGTGCTCCGACGCCCCCACCCTGGCCCTATTCCCTCTGCCATTGGCCACTCCTTTCTCCACCACCATCACCTTCTCCCTCGCCTCTCCTTCATCCACCACCTGATCTGTTCTCTCTGTTGTCGTTGGCGTCGCTGAAGCTGCCATTGCTGTTGATTTCCACCGTTGACACAAATTGTCGTCGCGGCTGCCTCTTCCTTTGCAACCCAAGTACCATTACGAATTTTTTATTTATTTATGTTAAATATTTATTGTTTTTGTGTTATTTAAAATGTTTAAGTCTGAAAGTATAGTGTTTGAAGTTGTAATGTGTTAAAGAATGTTGACATTAATATAATTATAATTATTTGTCATTACTAACTTATGTATACATTTTGCAGATTAACGGAAGAGCTAATATAGATAATGTCGTTGGAGAACCTGTAAAAAGCGAGGCTTTGCCCGACCAGAAGATATGGCGGAGGCTATTGAGAAAGATATTGTAAAACTGGAGAAAATCATTAATAAGATTAAAAGCGATTGAGCTGCATAAAATAAAGATGAGAGTGTTGCTGGACCAATAAAATAATTGTAATAAAATAATTAAATTATTAATATAAAATTATTATTGTTATTGTTCTTTATTATTACTTATCATAATTGTTGTCTATGATTGTTTTTAGAAATGTGTTACAGTAGCGTTAAATTTATGTTAGAGATTTAAAGTGATCAAATTTAACTTGTTGTTTGTTTTTCAGTGGTAGATAAAGTTGTATAGTTATGATTAGTGAAATATATATACAAGTTTATTATTTGTTACAGAGTACCAAGCATCGTCGTTGTATGCTTTGAACTGGGTGTTGTAGCTTGGTCGCTTAATCTATTTCAATTTCCCTATAAGAAGTTGAACGGAGATAAGTAATAAGGAAATCGTATTGATTAAGCAACCAATTTGTAGAACCAAATTCAAAGCATGCAATGACCACTCATGGTACTCTGTGACAACTAATAAGCATGTACATATATTTCAATGATTATTCTATTCAACTCTATCTACAATTGAAAAACCATCAACAAAAAGAGCTAGATAAGTGTGAAAATAATATCAAGGTTAGCGTTGACCAGGATCGACGCTATTGGGGCCTAGAATAGAGTATGTCTAAAAAATATACGATTTAGCATCGACGACTGTCACCGGCTCTAAATACAAGTTGAATTGGCCTAGCCTTGGCTAAACTGACTCAAAATGTTTGCGGCGGCTAAAAGCCGACACAAACAATTAGTTTCAACCATTTTACTGTCTGCCCTGACCTCGACTCTAAAACATTGGTAGCGTCTGTTAGCGTCGGGGTTTAGCCGACGCTATTGAGCGTATTTTTTGTAGTGACAACGTTGTAAGATGTTTGTCTCACCAAAATAAAACTACTTTGGACAGGAATTGCTTAAATTCAGAAAATTTGAGTTAGGCATAATTATACCCCAAAAGTCAGGTTAGAGGTTGTTAGAAGTGTTGCATTGACTAGAGATATAGTTAATATAGTTTTAAGGGTAGAGCAATCCTCACATCTAAGTTAGCTTTTAGAGTAGAGTTAGGCCTCCTAAATTCTAATATGGTATCGGAGCCTATCCTAAATCTGTGTTTCGAGACCTCTCATATATGAGCAATCTCGCACATGCCAGATCCGGCAAATGCCATACTCCAAGTGTCCAACCTTAGGCGTGGAAGAGTGTGTTAGAAGTTAGTCCTTATAAATGGTAGAACGACTCTCACATCACATCTAATAAAATTTGGGAGAGCAACCATCACCTCTAAGCTAATTTTTGGGATAGAATTAGGTGTTGCAAATACTAATAGAGATGGGAGTTACTTTACCGTTTATAAGAACCATTTTAGTAATAATTCTAATTAATTGAAACTTGTAATAAAATAACATCATTTGAATACAATATTAAAAAAATACAATATTAAAAAAATAAATCTATTAAGAGGAGTCACTACTTAAGTATAGTTGGATTCTATTCAGCAGAACTTTCAATGTGATTTTATAAGACACATTGCAAAGGCTTATGGGTTGGAAACCTTTCATACAAGTTGGATTGATCATTCCCTAAAAAAAATGCTGGATTGATCAACTTTTGTAATTGGAAAATAAGATATTCCAAGAGTCATGGATATGAGAAGCCATTCAGAGATGCATTTATAACTCCTTTCCAGATCATATCATCACCAAAAACTTGTTATAGAAAACTTGTTTGAAGCCATCAGGGGCCCGACGCTTTGTAAGACTTGATTCTCATGATCGCAAGTTGGACCACCTCCTTTGTAACAGGTAGGCTGATTTACCTGCAATATCTTCCAGCTAAGGGAGCTATATATTGGACCAAGTTAGCTAGCTTTTTGGTAACTCCAAAGTATATTGAGCACCAAAGAGGTTAATTTGGATAGTAACTCACTTCCCATGTGACCTGTATCCCCGCACTTTAATGACCTCGATCATGTTGTCATATCTAAGAAATTACTATGGATCGATGAGCAATTAATGAAAGCGGCAATTAATGAAAGCAACATTCATGAAATGTTATATTTTTAGTGGGAGTCTTGAGAAACTTTGTAATTTTAGTTTAATCACAATAAATTCTTCAAATAAGGATGTCTTGACTTGTGTGTTAGATCACAAGAAAACAAAGTACGTATTGGTTTAATGATAGACATGCTAGATCCTTGTAAGGGTGATGACATAAGTTTATACCTAGATAAATCATTTGTTGGAAGAGACTATCTCTTTTTCTTGAACGGGATTAGTCTCGCCCTCAATGAGGCTGGAGGCACGCATCAAAAGACTTAAAGAATCACAAGAAAACACATTCACAAAAGTGCTACACAAATCTTATGCTTAGTGTATTGGAGAATTTATCTATCAAAATACATACAAGCTAGGGTTGTCCAAGACACACCGGCACCAGAACCCGAATAAAATGACATTTTTTAGAGATAAGGTCAAATTAGGTCAGTCCACGGGTTCAACAAGACAAAAATAATGGTTTGGAGTGGCTTCAGTCGATCGGGTGCGGGTGGGCTGAAAATTTCCATTAGTCACCAACCTAACTTGACATACATACATACATACATACATACATAGTTTAATTGAACCATATTCGCAGCCCAGCCCAATACACAATGCACCACTTACTAATAATCCAGGCTCCAGAGAAGTAAAACCCTAGTCTTAGTCTCATGCTCTCTCTGCGCCGCAACACACAAGAGAGTCTGTAGACTCTAAAACCCTAGTCTCACAAGAAAGTCTTCACCCTTTCCCAGCCGCAAAGCCCCCAGCCAAGCCTCACCTCCTTCTATTCTTTGTTCTCTTATAATATCCCCTTCGACAGCCACCCCCACCAAGATCAAGTCTCTCATTCTCACACTCTTTCATTTCATTTTCGTTCTTCGTCGAAGTAGATGAAGCTTTATTGCATGACGTTCGAGTTCATCCTCCATACCTCCGCCGCATGCTTCACCATCATTAAGATCGAAGAACCTTCGGTGGATGTGAATGTGTAATCATCGTCATCACCTCTAATCACGTCATTGTCATCCCGCACAATCCGCAACCACTCCTCGGCCAGTGGTGGGCCTGGCAGTTTGTTGTTTTCACCCGACAAAACTGACATTCTTGCCTCGAATCCGATTGAAACCGTCCGGTGGACAGCGCAAATACTAGCTATAGTAAGAACTAAATAATCAAGAGAATATATATATATATATATATATATATATATATATATATATATATATATGCAGATAGAGATTGGGGCTATGTTAATAGGTTGCTAGAATGCTAGTTCAATGGGAGGGAGCATGAGTTTGTGTTGAGACATTGGTTCAGTTCAGGCCACGTAGGGTCACTGAGAGGATTAAATGGAAAGACAGTGCCCCTTAGACATGCACCTAATTGATCATTATATAAAATATATATATCTTCAGATTTTATAGATACCATGTTGGTACGAGACCAACTAGATCGTGCTACTCTCCCAAACCAAACTTCTTCATGATTCTCATCATCAAAGATGTTCCTAAGTTTCTGCTCTTACAAAGAGAGCAGTTTAAGGTTCTAAAGGACTCATGAGTACCCCAGCAAACAGGGCTCTGGATGTAATGATTACAGAATTATGGACTTGTTCTGTTCAATATTCGCATTCTCTTCCTCTTGCATTGAGCATAATGTATACCCACAAACAAATTTATCACTCTCATCAAATTCAATTTTTTTTTGAAACTGCAAATTCAAATTATATGTATGAACTTTAGCAATAGTACTATATATAATGATCAAGGGAAAAGGGGGTTGACATTTCATTTCCAAAAAAAAAAAAAACAGAGATATACAAGTAGACGCATATCATTCATGAAGATCAAGAAGGTCAGCGCCAAGTCGGCTAAGTTGACGCCGAGTTAGTTTGGTCGGCATCAAGTCAATTTGGAATTAGGGTTGAAGGGTAAAAGGGGTGTGATTTGTAGATGATGAGCAATGTCACATTGATACATCAGTTTATTTGATCTTAAGTATTGCACATTATTTACACAAAGTGTATGAAAGTTTTTTTAGTAAAAAACAAAGTGTGTGAAAGTATATTGCACATTACTGAAAAAAATGTAAAGGATATATATTTATTATGGAGGCACGTTTTGATAGTGTGATTAAAATAATTTGGCAAAATGGAGGTTTTACTATATTTAATTTTGCCTGAAATAGAAATATTGTTTGATGGTTTGCTATCCAACGAAGTAATTGCCAATATGGTCCCCCATCTTCTTTTTTGATCCCTTTGTCTAGAGAATGGTGAGTGCTGACCTTTACTTTTGGAAAATTGCATATAAAAATTATATGCAGATATGAAATAATCCACGTGGACTAGTAACTTTCATATGATGGCAATCATGGCACAGAGAAAACTTTCATAAAAGATGTGATTTATATATCCAAATCGTTAAGGTTTTCACTAAATATGTGATATTTAATTTTTTTTTTATAGTTTTCTGTGTTGGTCGTCCGTATTTTGAGCTCTTTTATTTTTCTAGTAATATCTTTCACTAGAGATAAATAGGTTCAATAAAAAATGTATATGTTATGATGGGGCTAAATCTTCTATGAAATTTTCTTCATTCATAAAATGTGAATTTAAAACATTATTTGAAGAGAATCAAACGTTAACCAAACCTTAACCAAGCACTTGTTATAACAAAGAAATAAAGTAATATGAGCACTATTTTTCTTGGGGTAAAGCCGGTAAGCATGCCTAAGTACATGTTCTAGCTTTGCACCTTGCTGTTAGTATGAAGACATTCCATTACAAGGTATAAAGCTTTTTAAATCAGTTCCCATTTTATAATTTCGGTGATCTAAAATCTGTTAATTACCAAGTTTCAAAATTTTAATTAAAATACGGTGAAAAAAATCTTGTCGTTTTAATTTGAAAATTTCGCTGCAACTTATTAGTGTAACAATAATGATTAAATCAAGTCTCACATTTGTATAGATAAAATAAGTGTACAATAGTATAAAGTTAAATGACATACTTCTCATTGCCTTAGGTGCAACAAGGTTCTGTGGTGATGTGAATGCAACTTAAATTCTAATATAGTATAAGAGTTAAAAATACTTATGGCTTATGATCCAAAAAAAAAAAATCACGACCTCTAATGTTCCGCCGTAATATACATGTTCAAATAAAGTAAAGTCATAAGGCCTCTGAGACTCGAACGAAGGAGTACGAGCCACTCAAGAAGAAAAGAAAAATGAAAAGAAGGCCCACACAAAAAAAGTAAAGGCATAAGGCCTTTTAGACTCAAACGAAGGAGTATAAACCCAAACAAGAAGAAAAAATCGAAAAGAAGTCCCACACATAAAGAGATAAGCAGTTGTACGATACTATATAAGTTAAAAGACTCACTCACCCATTACATTATGTGTCTTAAGGTTTTGTGGTGATGTGGATGTAACTTAAATTCTAATAATACTTCATTCATTCCAATTTATAAGACCTCATTAAGACAATTGCACTTATTAAGAAAATATGCAATGAGATCAATTAATGTATTGATTTTAAAAAGTTTATACAACCTTTGATATTTACCCTTAGTTAATGTGTTGGTAGTGTGGAAGAGAATTAATTAGAAGTGTTAATTAAAACTTTGAAATCACAAAAGACAAAAGATAAACAAAAGATCAAAACTTTGGAATCTGCCTTCTTTTGTGGATTTTATTGGTTTGTTGCAACTGCTATGTCACAAGCTCATGAAATAGAAATTGGTTTCATCATTTAGTCTTTCAAGGGCTGGCAGCGATACACTATATTGATGGATCTTTTCTTTTCTTGGGGAGCTCATAGCCGACAGCTTTCTTGACCCTTGAGCAGGATGAAGAATTCGCAAAGAGGTTGCTGAAATATAGCAAGAACATGAGGCTGAATCATGTATGATATGCTTCGGCAATGACAGCTTTAAGTCCATGGAACAGTCAACCAGCTTTGATTATGTTGGCTATGTGGTTGTGTGTGGCGGTTCTATTGGCTTGCATGCTCAGGGTATAGGTGTGAATTGATGGCAGTGAGTTTTTCAGCGTGGATGCTAAGGAACTTGCAGTTGGAGACTGAAAATTTGGAGCTCTGATTTGGAGTTTTTGTACCATTTGCTATTGTATTTTAGTTATGTTGTAATGTTGCCTGGGTGGCTTGCCTACCTAAACTCTGTTATGACTCTGTTTCTTTATTAATAAATTTATCCTTTTGAAAAAAAAAATATATGGAAAAATATAATAAATATTCCTGAAATCTAGTAGGGGGTCTTATATAAAGAGACACAAAGTATGTTTCTAGAAAGTCTTATAAATAGGAACGGAGGGAGTATTAATTATGGTTAGTTTAAGAATGGAATTACATGGGTTCATTTTATACATATAAGATTTAATTTATTTAAGAGTGATTATAGATAGATATACACATTTTTGGGACATCTTACGAACATACACATTCTCCTTTGTGACGGTTACTAATCAACCGCCTTAAAGACGTATGTTTGTAGTGTATCGAAAGAAATTGTATGTTCGCTAATTATTTTTGTTTTTTTTTTTTCTGTCTTTGAAGAGTATAAATTTGTTTGGAAAATTGTGACAGTTACTCCTAATAAATGACTTTTCTGGGATTCAAATTTATGTCATTATTCTTAACAAGTGTAAATTACTTACTAAACTAACACGTAATATTTTTATTTAATACTCCCTCCGTCCTAAAATATAGGGTCTTATTCAGACAATCACGCTTATTAACAAAACATGTAATAAGCTAATTAATGTGTTGGTTTTGTTATTTTCTATACAAATATTCTAAATTTACCCCTATTTAAAGCTCTAGAAATTGTTAATGTAAATATAGGAAATACCAAAAGTTAGTTGGGAATATGAAAGAAGTAATTAGTAAAGGTGGTAATTAAAGTTTTGAAATTTAAAATGTAATGAATGCAAGGGGTAAAAAAGGAAAAGCTTATTTTTTTATTTCTGAAATCTAGAAGGGGTCTTATAATTTGGGACACCAAGTTTGTCTCTAAAGAGTGTTATAATTTGGGATGGAGGGAGTAATACTCTGCACCGGTCGATTCTCATGTGTTTTAACTTGGGAAGAAAACATTAAATAATGTCACTTTGGATTTAATTATTTTTACAATTAAGAATGAGAAAGTTTGCTCATTCAAGATTGTGATTTTTCTTTTTAGTTTTTGTTCTCACTTTTTCATAAACGTAATAAAGTTTAAACAAATTAATTAAAAACATTATCCTATACTTCTCTTTCAAGGTATTTTTCTTTTCATATTAATGGACTCACAAGTGCTTCACTTATACAAATCTTAGGACATCAATGCATGGGCTAGCAGAAAATATTTTTTTAATTTACAAAGATTACAGATTAGGAAAAAGGAATATGAAATTGAGAAACATCCCTGACAATTCCACATTTTTCCAAAATGCCTTACGTTATTTTCCATCTCAAAGGATTTTCTTGCTTCATTCAATCAATGCGACGAGGTGGGCGATTTTTTAATTAAATATAAAACAATTTCCTAGAGAAGAAAAAAAAAATACAGGATAATGTGGCTCATTCATTCAAGTCTTTAATGGTTTGCGGTCCAAGCTGAGAATAATTGCCTTCGTACATTATGTTCAAGATTTTCTGTGTATATAAAATTATGTGATCGTTTATATTATATTAAATAATTTTAAATTAGATATAGAGAAAGAACAAGGGAAAACTCACTTTCACCTCTTGTGCTAATAAACATTGGTAAACACTTGCGGTGCAAATATGCCTCGCTAGATTAGAATTTGCTTAAATATGTCTGACTTATTTAAAAAATCAAAGGCTATCATATTATTTGTTATAGACTTTTTTTACTTTTGAGATTGATACGACCTGATAGCTTATTTAAATGTTTGTTTCATAATAAAACATTCAAATTGACAAACAAATACATGTGTAAATACTCTACAAGAAATGGTCATTTTAGAATCAAACATTAGTGTCAACCCCGACGAGGAAGCTAAATTTATCTCTTTAGCATCGGCTAAACCAACCCAAAGTCCACACAAAGAATGAAAATAACTCACTTAACTATAGCGTCAGTCTAACCAACGCCACTTAGCGTTGACTTACTGACAATTAGCGTCAGTTTTGATGGATGCTAAAGTCATCAACCAATTTTGCGTCCGCCCACTAACAATAAGTCGTGGTATAGTCCTAATGCTACATTCACCAACCAATTTAGCATCAAACGCGACCGATGCTAATGTCAAGTGGGTCTAGCCCATTTCGTGGGCTCGAAGGTTAGCACTGGTCGAGTCGACACTAATCTTCATTGATTTCTCTACCTCATTTCCTTATAAGCTCTTGTCTCTCTCAATCCCTTTCACTCACTCTCTCCCTCCGCTACCCTCACCCTCGACCTCTCCCTCTTGCCTTCGGCGATGCCACTCGACCTACCCCCTCCCTCCGCCACCCTCACCCTCTCCCTCATCCCTGCGACGTCGCATTGCCACAAAACACCTCATTGCTGCGCGACACCCCATTGTCAAGCCTGATAAGTGCAAATTTCACGTGTTATGCAATATCATTTCGTGACACTTATCTTACCTTTTGCTTCAATTATCTATCATTTAACCCTCATTTTAGTAGTTTAATAAATATTAGAGTTAGGTTAGAATCTTTGTTGATTTTGGTTCTGTTCTAGGCTAAGCTAAAACACTAGAAATACTAGCACAAAACCCTAGGAGAAGAGTTGAACAAATATGGAAATGAAATCTCTTGTATTAAATGATTCAGAAAAAAGTCATTTCTTTCAATGCATCGCCCCTATTTATAGGGAGAGCTGTCAAACCCTAATTTTCCTAAAAAAGGTATTTCTGGGCCTATTGATCATTGGCCTAGAAACCCGTACAAAAAATATTGATTACAAAAAGGGGTGCTGCCTATGATTTCCTGCATCCTCCTCTACTGTGTGGATCCTGATGAGGTTCCCAATAGGACGGCCAACCAGCCCTTCGCGTCATGTGCCTCGCTCACCCTTAAGCGAGGGTCTGAAAGGGTGGTCACCCTGGGAGAAGGCGGTTCGCCCGATCCAGGTTCTATTCCCTCATTTTGATGTATTTATCGTTGTTATAAATTATTTATTGCTGCACTTATTAAATATTATATATTTTTAAGATTTAAACACTACAATCTCAAATGAAAAAAGTTAAACTAAAACTGAAAAAGTCTTATCCAATCTATTCCAAATAGTTATATATTAGATTGGATCAGTCCAAATTTGAATTAAGAGAAAAATTTATTAAATACAAAATAAAAAAATCGATGAAATTGGATCGGATTATTTTTCTCTTCAAAATTTACTCAATCCAATCCGGGTGCGTCCCCGATGGAATGACTTGATTATAAAGATAATGCATGTCTTCATGCTTTATCACATCCAATACAATTTTAAAAACATCCAATCTTAGAATTAATGTATATTTATATTTTAAAATGTTTATAATATATTAAAGTGAAGTTTTTGATATATTATGTTTATTATTTTTAACAAAGTTTTGTACTAATCCCTCCATTCGTTTTAAATATTGTCTTAAAGTGATATTTTTTAATATTTATTTACTATATATATATATTAAAATTTAAGATAATATTAATTTTTATTTTATTATCATATACACCCTTACATTTACCTAATTAATTAATTATTAATAAAGATAATTATGAAAGATAACAAAAATTAAAGAGAAAAGTCTACCTGTTCAGAAGTTTAATAATATGGATTTGTCTGGACTAAAAAAATTTAATTCACAAGTTAAAATGAATTCTCAGCAAATTAACTTTAATTTGTTAGTTCAAAATAATAATTAGGGATTAGCAATGATGAGTCAAACACATGTTCTTCAATATAAGTTCATAAGTCACTCTAAAGAGCTCTTAATTAACCACTATTGAGAAATGAAAAATGAACAAGTAAGCGGTTTGGAAAATCACTAAAGAAATATGTAAACGGCTGAGATAAAGTAATAAAAACTTAAACTTTAATAACTTGAAAGAACACAATACGAGAAATTTATAATTTGTATTAATACTTATACAAAATAATTAATTAAATATTAAACCAAAAAAAAAAACTAATACAATTATGATTATTAAGAAAACATGTAATGAGATAAATTAATGAATTGATTTTAAAAAAGTTTATACAATCTTCAATTTTTACTCTTAATTAATGTAATTGAGTAGTGTGGAAAAAAATTAATTATAAGTGCTAATTAAAAACTTTGAAATTACAAAAGTTAAATAAATACAAGGGGTATATTATAACAAAAAAAAAAAATACAAGAGGTATATGAAAGAAGATAATAAATATTTCTAAAATCTAGTAGTGGGTCTTATATAAAGGAATACCAAATATTTTCTCCGTTCCTAATTGTAAGACCTCATTGAGACAATTACGCTTATTAAGAAAACATGTAATGATGTTAATTAATGTATTGGTTTTCGAAAAAATTATATTATCTTCCCCTATACCCTTAATTTGTATTGGCTAGCAATGAAAAAAATTAAATATAAGTGGTAATAAATATAATGAATATATATGGAAAATGAGAGTAAATGTTTCAAAAATTTGTAGGAGTTTTATATAAAGAGACATCAAATTTTTTTATGGAACTTTATAAATAGGAACAAAAGAGATATATTTTTAAAAGGTCTTATAAATAGGCCGTATAGAGTATTATATAAGACTTGTCTATATGAGTCCAAAAAACTTATCTATCTGAACTAAAAGTTGAACAATATTATCTGTGGAGACGTGTAAGTTTTAGCAGTCCATATTCCAGTCATCCACATGCATAATGAAAATCATTCATGTATTTTATTTTTATTTTCAATATGGGGTTCAAAATATATAAAGGCAATTAATTAAGTTTCAATCCAAATGGCAGCACCATTTATACCATGCTGGGGTCAAAACTGCAGATGTGGTGAAATTTTGGCCACAACACATGATCACAGCTCATCCACTAAAAAAAAAAAACCACTATGTTCATTTTAATTTCTTTCTATCTTTGAGCTAGGGTTGTCAATGTTCATTTATTTTACGGTGTTATGAATGCACATGGGTGTGGAATGACCATGACTACGACAAACCATGCGTGCTTATTTATTGAAAGGCTCCATTTCATGAAATATATTGAATGTAGGTTACACAACAAAAGGCAAACTATACACAACTACTCTATTTGACTTTGAAGTTTCATGTGTTGAATTGGTGGTTGGTCCCGAATCTGAAGTCGATCTCAATCTAATCTCTTTCTGTGTGATGACAAGCATAATGGGTTCTCTTCCATAATGATATGAGGCAGGGAAATTTTGTTGTGATTCTTTTATAATTTGATATCTTATAAGTATATATGGTATAAAGAATCAAATAATTCTAACTAGACTTAACTCTACCTAAAAATGAGCTCAAGAATAAGGATTTATCTACTTTTTATAAAAACTATTTTAGTCTTATATGAAGTTAATATGAGATTTCTAACACCCTCTCTTATCTGAAGTTAATATGAAATCTAGAGCGTATATTTGTAGAACCAGCATCTCCAAATTTGGAATTGATTTTAAGGTCATCCCATTAGTTCTCCCACCACTCCACTTTCTTAATTCTCATAATACCCCTAATTAAAAAAATTATTTCCTCTTTACACCCATAATCGTTCCTCTTCTCCTTTCCTCTTTACACCCACACCATCCCATTCTACCTTTCCTCTTTACACCCACACCATCCCTGTGTCCTTCTTCTCCTTTCCTCTTCTCCTTCTCCTACGTCCTTTCCTTCTTCTTCCTCTATTTTAATTTTTGTTTAAGTTTTTCGCGATTTGAAAAAAATTGCACTTGTAAGTGTGAAATAAAAGCAATTTTCGCACTTTTAAGTGCAATTTATTTTAGATCACGAAAAACTTAAAAAAAATACAATTTTCGCACTTGTAAGTGTGACCAGAGAGGAAAAATCACACTTACAAGTGCGATACACATCGGTTTAATTAAAAAAACTAAAATACTAATTTCGCACTTGTAAGTGCGAAATAAGAGGAAAAATCGCACTTACAAGTGCAATTTTTTTCAGATCGCGAAAAACTTAAAAAAAGACGTTAAATATGGGGGGAGGTTGGAAAAGGTGATGGGTGGGCTGGAGAAGATGATGAGTGAGGTTGGTTTGAGGTTGGATGATGATAGTTACGAGGGAATGTCATGATTTATGGAGAAAAGAAGGATGATGGTGGTTGTGAAGGTGAATGAGGAAAGGGGATAGAGGTGAGAATGGTGATGAGGAAAGAAAAGGGGATGGTGGTGAGGGAAAGGTGAAGAAGAAGGAAGGTGATGGTGGTAAAGGATATGTAGGGAATATAATTTATTTTTTATGGGTAAAATGGTAATTGAACCACTGAATGGGTGGTGGGAGGACCAGTGAAGATGGTTCCAAAACCAATTCCCCTCCAAATGACCCAATAAATGAAATATCTAATAAGCTCTGATAACATCTTAGAACTCGTGTTAAGTCGAACTCTACTTAAAAAAGTAGCTCGGGTGTGAAGGGCGTTCTACCATTTATAAGAACTTATTTAGCCATAGTTAAGCTTGCCCAAATTCTAATATTGTATCAGATATTCGTTTATGGGGACAACCCATAATGACCTGCCTGCAAAGTCCAGTCCTATAAACTTCATGGTTTGAATGTTCAGACCTAGGCGTGAGTGGTGTGTTGAGGAGTTCCACATTTACTAGAGATATGGTCAAATAACACTACAATAAAGAGTTGGTTTAGCGTAAAAATTAGCGCTAGCTTTGAAATTGATGCTAATTTTGATTGGTTATCGTCGGCTCAAAGTAACAAAATACAAATTTGGGCCACTTAATGTAATGTCGGATCACCATATAAATTCGGCAGTTTGGCCGACGATAAAATCTTCGTCCACTTTATTGTCCACTTGACTTATGGTAATTTGAAATGGGTTTGGCCAATTATTCCGGCTCATGCATTAACGTCGGCAAAGCATGCCTGACTCTTGGTATCTCCCAATCTACCGAGACATAAGAGTGCTTGACTTATCCCGATAAACTCCCCCTAAACATCCAGGACAAGCGATGCCCATAGTCGGCGTACCCCGTCCCACCCGAGTTAAATGGAAGCCTAGACCTTCACATTATTGACCCCTAACAACCAAGGCCACATAGGGACGAAACTGTTGCCATAAGAAGCCCACACAATCACCACAATACCTTAGCAAAATCATGTATGAAAATTGGAGCCAAGGAGAAAGAGGCACTACTCCTGCCCTCATAATCGTTGACCCAAGGATCCAGATGAAGACTAGGAACCACACCTTGAGAATGGGTTGGCATCCAACAGGTTCAAATCCTCGCCCCCTATCCTCCAAAACTTGGGGAACACACACAAGATCGAAGGGGCAGCTGCAAAACATGTTGCCCACAAGTAGGAGATGACATCAACACATCCTCGACACCCTCGGCCCTCCAACTTAAGCAGATGAGCGATGATGACACAACCATTGCACCATCAGCGGGGATTCCAACCTAGACGCTCCCCACTGTGCGATCATCTGAACCCCAAGAAGATTAAAGAGACCGTAGTGAAAAGCGTTGCACGGGAGATAGAGCAAGACAATAGCATTTCCTCAACCTCCATGGCCTTGTCCTATTTAATGAGACCAAGAAGAGAGTTAAATTAAGGTATGTTCGCTAGTTCTCACGTTCTTTAGAATTATCTCTATTTCCCTTGACTTACTTGGGCGTTGAAGTGTGCTCACAGGTACCACCGGTCAGAAGGTCTCAGCCACTAACCTCCACCTCTAAGAGTTGCATAGCAAAAGTCCACCGCATCAAGCATTCGTCGTTCCTGACTTAACACTAGTCTTAGTAATTGCTTGGATTTAGTTTGATAACATGTTATATTATTTAATATGCCATATGCTTATATGTTTTGTATCAAATATGTTTTTAAGAGAATTTAATATTATACATGTTTTATAATTGGGTTCTGTTATATTCTCATCTAGTAGATTTATTATATGTATTTTGTTGCATTTGAAAAATTTGGGATTGTCATATTTTAGGATAATTAACCTTAAATTAATGATGTCGACGAGCGTCTTTTGTGCCATAATTAACCTTAGACTAGGCTTCAAATATCATGCCCTGGGTATATTAGTGTCGATCAAATCGATGCTAAAATTCATAATTTACATTGGCCTATACAACCGACGTTAAAGAAAGGTCACGGTATCGGTCATCTTGCCAAGCATGCAATGTCGCTTTGACATCGATTTGTGCGACAGTAGCGTCGACCTTGGTGACTGACGCTAAAGCACTAGCTTTGAGTAATTTAACGTGAGCCCCAATGCAAACGTTAAATTGGTTGTGGCGTCGACTTTTCCTAATCAGCGTTATTTTTATAGTGTAAGTTTTTATATGTGGTAGATTAATCCTTACCCTGAGCTAACTTTTGGGGTAGAGTTAAGTCAAATCCAAATTCAAAAAATATATGAATTAAAATAATATTATTTTGTTCAACTTTTAGTGGGTATGTCCACTAAAAAGAAAAACTTTTAGTGGGTATGTGCGAATCTCTATTTTTAGTTTTTTACCATTTGAGAGTTTTTTTTTATAAGTAAAAACTGTATTAACAAGCATAAGGGGTGCTCTAACTCTTAATACAAGAAAGGGAAACAAGAAAGAAGGTTTAACAAAAATCAGAAGCAAAACAGGACCATCACTCTCTCTATTCTTAATGAGCCAATCTTCAATATTTACTCTCTTCTCTCATTGGATTATGAATTTTACACATTATCTACGAGAGTGAGACTCTCTAAAGTCAAAATTAATCAAATTCAAATACTTTTTTAATTTTTAAAGTTTAATTTATTATCACAATATAAGAGACCACGTAGATGTGGTAGGCATTAACATTTTATGGCTGCCCTAAAAAATTGGTCATCTCTTCCACTTATAAAGAAAAATTTGTTTTAAAGTATCTGTTCACTTAAAATTTTAAAAAAATATTAATTAAGGTTTTTCCAAATAATGTTTCTATAACAAAAATATATGATGAGAAATACAAATACAATTTAAAGAGTAATATGAGAGAACAAATAAAACTTTTATGAAAATTAACAAAATTAATTGCATTTCTTTTAGTTACAAAAGTAACAACTCAGGATTTGAACCCTAACTATTTTACCTTCAATACCCTTAGTCCACTTGAATGACCAAGTGTGCTAGGAGTTAAATTAATATAAATACAGTTTTATCCCAATTTATAAGAAAAGTTTTATTCATTGGTTACCTCAATCTAAATCTGAGTGGCTAACAAGTATTCAAAGATAGTCTGCATATTTTTTGCTTTGAAATCAATATGATATGAAAGGAATTGTGCTGGGATTCATATAGGAACTAATTAAATAGCCAGGTCTTTGTTTCCAATTATAAGGAAAGAAGCATATATCTTGAAGAAGTAAAAGAATCTAAAGCTTTTCGTTTGATGAACTCTAACCATATTGTTGACAACTGGCGAGTCAATACGAGTCATAACTCATAATCAAGATCGGTGATGCAGGGCATGTGCTTGTTTAGGCAAAGTGAAACAGATAGAGACAGTTAATACGGTTTGGTCTGCTTCAACTCTGTCTTCATGAATTCATTTAACCTCGTTTGTTTTCCACCACAATTTGTGATCTACAAAAATCTGTACACCATGCAGACTCACATATATCTGTACAAAAATCTCCCCTCTTCCTATCTCTCTCTAGTAGTCTACACTCTTTAGATATCTACCAATTATTATTCATATAGTAAATGAAACTAGCTCAAAATCTTCTGTCCTAGCTATTTTCTTTTTCGCCATTGATATTTTGCCATTTATGTAAATTAAAAGAACATGGATGAGTTGCAAGGACAAACCCTGCTACATTTGCTACATTTACCATCTTTAGAATAGTTTATCAAAATAAGTTTAGCGTTTAAATGTTCGAGAGAACTTATATAAATAGTCTATGTCTTACCTATGAGTTATTTTGAGCTTATTTTTACAAATTGTTCTAATCATTCCCTTAAGCAATATTTTATTCTCTTATTCACTTGATCATTCTTAATTTTACTTAGTTATTGAAATTTTAGCTGCCGACCCTTACTTATTTTTCCTAGTTCCATCGTTACAGACTCAAAATGCAAATTTTATTGGTGGGGCACTGTTTAGGTACAAAAGATTTTGAGTGAAACCTATATGGTGTGAAGTTCATGATTTCGGTTTTAAAAGTGAGTGCCTTGTTATAGATGGAAGTAAATGGTCAATGACAAGGGTGACCCATAAACTTCAATATTTTCCATACTTATTGAATATTGAACTCATACCAGTGGTGCATACTGAACTCTGTATCATAATTATGATGACTTCAAGTCACATAAATGTATTTAATTTCTTTCTTTAAGGAGAAGAGGGGGAAAGAGTACGGATTTTTTTTGGTTTAAACTGTTATGCAAATTTCTTGTGTCTGATCCAATTAAATGAATTAATAGAAGAAAAAGGCATGCAGCACTTGCATTCTGACAGGTGTAAGTAAATCCAGAAAATCAGTCAATGAGCTTTGAAGGACACTGTGATCATTGAATCTGTGAGCTTCAAATTTATGATTTCCAGATCGAGTTCCTTAAAGTCCCAAAAATGTAGGTATTGCATATACAGTGTCTTCATATATAACTAACACAACTTAAAACTGTGAAAAAGTGATATATCTTTTTTTTGGATTTATTCCGCAGCGGAAAGTCGTGAGACTAAGTACGTTTTTCTCAGATTAAAAAAACAATGATTTTTGCTATGTAAAAAAGAAATTAATTTTTAGCAATTTTAAAAAATACATAAGCTGATTTTTGTTTGATTAAACTAGTTAAAATCACTTTTTTTAATGTATGATAATAGATTTTTCTGATAAATTAACCAAAGTAGTTTTTCCAAATAATCTGTTTTTCAGTTTTTTTTTAAATAATGATTTTTTAAAAAGTAAAAGCAAACATTTTAAATTTTTTAAAATGAATTTCTTCATTAAAAAAATAATCCAAAACAAACCCACTATAATTTGGTTTAAATTACCCAAAAACTAGTAAATGTTGCTGCCCAGGATCGAACTGGAGACCTTCAGTGTGTAAGACTGACGTGATAACCACTACACCACAGCAACCACTATGACCTGAGATCCTAACACATCATATTAGTTTACAAACATTAATTATTCACTTCTGGTTAATTTTCATAATTAAGGGTGTGATAAATAGAAAAAAAAGGTGTCAAAAGTAATATGCTCATGAGATAACAAGTATGGGCCTAGTTTCTATTTCTCGTGGGCCATTGGGCCCGTTTCTTCACCAAAATGGGAAAGAAGATAAGGAAAAAAAAAAGACCAAGCAAGTATGTTGATTACATTTTAGGCATCACTATAATTCAACATCTTTCAATCTTCAGAGATGAGTCACGCACTATATTTTCCTTTCTTTTCTTTTTTTTGTCAACACCATTTTGATTTTCATTAAATGAATATTATAGTGGTTTTTTTCACAAGTGTTAATTTTTTTTTTTATCAACATAAGTGTTATTTTTCATTAACGAAGACATCGGTATTGAAAATGGGCTGGATTTTATGGACTAGCCTGATACAAGTTAGACAGATGCGGGCTGGGCAATTGCCCAATAATAATAGACTGGGAGTTCATTTTCTCACCATTCCCACATCTATTCTCACCACCATGTCCCATTTATCTTTCCTAAAACATCTCAAAGAGTGTCATCATCATTCTCTCACCTATTTTGGAAGACATCGTAAGTTCTACGAGATAACGAAAACTAGTTTCTGGAATGTAATAATTTACTATATAATAATTTCGGAAACTAATTTTGGAATGTGAAAAATTACATTCCGAAAACTAGTTATTGGAACCTCGTAAAACTTATCGTGTCTTGAGAAAGGAGCAATGTGTGTTTAAGGGTATATTTAAAATTTCCAAAGCATACAGATAGTGGAAATGTGTGGGGATTGGAGATGGTGAGAAAATGAACTCCCATTGTGCATCCCTTAAACAAGGATATGATGAGTTATGGCCTCCAAGCATATGCTCCATATGGCTTTACTTTTGGGTTGAAGGGTTCTTGAAAGGGAAGCTAAATAAGAACAAGTTGGCCAATGGATAAAAAAAGAATTTGGGCTCGACATGCCTTAAAGTTAGTTTTTGTCCTCCAATTTGGTTGGACATATTCTTTTCTATCTAATATTGATGACACAATGTGCTTGTGAAGTAAATTGAAAACAAAAAACTAGAAAGTGGGCTAGTAGACCAGCTTGCTAGGCCTATTGTGTCTTCAAAGAGCTCTCTCCACTCATAATAATAAAATTTTATTCAGTTTCAAAGTCAAAACACACTCACAGCTAGAGATATAGGAAGGGAAAAAACATGATTTTGGTTTTAATGCCACCCACATAATTCTGATGTCATCCTATCTTCTTCATTCTCCCACCATACCAACCATAATTTACTTCTTCCTCTCTTGCCACCTTCATTAGCCACACCCCACTCACCATCCTCTCTGAATTTCATCCGCACTTTGGGTATACTCACCGCACTTTGAGCACACCTTTTCTTGTCTTTAAACCTTCTCCGCTATTTATCCTTCAAGAAATCATCGAGGTAAATGCTTAATCCTCCAATCCTCGAATTGTTTTGTTGTTTTTTTTGTTCTTCGTCGTTTTGAATTTAGTTTTCGTGGTATGTGGTCTCTGTAATATGCCCGCACTTTACAAGTGTGTACTACTTAAGTTCCAGTTACGGTCTTGGATCACCGCACTTGTAAGTGCGGTTGTTTGGTTTCTTGTCCGCACTTACATGTGCGGATCATTGGTGATTCAGTAGTGTAACTTGACACACATATAAGTGCGGTGTGTAAACTAGAGATACACATTTATAAGTGCGAATCTGCAACACATAACCGCACTTACAAGTGCCCAATGCTTTCTGGATTTTGTTTTGTGTTTCTCTAATTATGTTTTCTGGAATGCTTTCTGGATTTTGAATTTTCTTTCTCTATTCAATAACTAACATTGCTTTTTGCACAGATATGGCAAGGGCTCGTTTTACAGGATGACGAGTTGACCCTAAACCAACACAAGAATTCGACCGTATCCGACCCACCGCCTCAGTGGGTAGAAGGCGGGGAAAGGCTCCAGTGGCGCAGGAGCTAGATAATGATGACCAATATGAGGAGCAAGAGCACACCTTCGTTTATGATGACCAACATATGGGTCACGGTGATGAGGATGATGATGGCAGTGATGAAGATGGGGACAATGATGATGATGGGGACAATTGATGACCATGGGGTATAACTGTCTTTCCCTTTCTTTTTTATTTGTTTTTGTGTCTTTTCTTCTTGAGTCTTATATAGATTTTAACCTTTTGTTAGGTTTTTTATTTTATTTAAGCATAAGCATGGTGGGTTAGTGTTTATGTCATTTTTGAGTCTTTTCTTAGGTTTATTTTGTTTATTTTTGTTCTTTATATATTCTAGTCAGTATTTGGTGGTTAATGGAGCAATGATGGAAGGATTAATGAAGAGGAAGGGAATAATGACTGAGTGGTTTGTGTTTAATGAAGAAATGAAGCAACAAAACATTTTGCACATGTTGGAATGATGAAGAATGAACGGTTTCAGCTGTTGCAAAACCTTTTGGAAGCCACATTATGGCATTAAAGAAGGGAATCAAAAGAGAAGAGCAAGAGCAAGAAAATGAGGAGTCTGACGACCTCCCAACGCTCGAGTGTTAAGGAGCTAACGCTCATGCGTTGGCTCTTTGCCTAGAAGTCTCAATGTGACTTAATTCCAACGCCTAAGCGTTGGCTGTTTGCCAAGCCTCGTGCAAATTATTTTAATTCCAACGCCCAGGCTTTGGAAGCCAACGCCTAGGCATCGGAACACTGGCATTTTTAGCTATAAATACAGAGTTTGCTCTTCTTTAATTATGCAATGGGAATCCAGTTTTGATTCAATCAACCAATAGTCTATTTTGGAATCCTTGTTACTGGAGTGTGAGAAGCCATTTGTGAGCTCTTAATCCAGGTTTCTATCTTTTAATTATATTTATACTAGCCATGCTTGGCTAGTTTTCTTTTAGCATTTGGGTTTGTTGGTGAATCTTCACCTAGACAATGTTTTAAGCTCTTTGTATATTCTCCCTTTGTTTATTCATGATTGGTGCACACAAGTAATTGTGCTTTCTTCTTGCACAATAGTAGTTGGTAGGAACTAAGGGAACCGGGATTAGATTGAATGATTTAGCTGCTGCTTAGGTATAAGGGTGGGAATCATTTAGGTTGTCCAAAATTAAGAACATATTTCTTCAAGTACTTTTGTTAGTATTAACGGTTAGTATTGTTATTAATTTATGATGAATTTGAATATTTGGTTTGCACTTTACACATTTGAATCACTGTTATAACATTTTCAATATTTTTTTCACCGTACACTAAATTTGTCACAAGTACTTTTTTTTATTACATTTTTGATACTTTTCTATTTTATTCCTAAAATAAATGAGCTAGCCCGCCGGTGTGTCAAGCCGAGTTCGACAATTTCTAAGTCGATCGTTCAAATGTTAGTCGTTTGACCCATCACGTTTTTTTCCAGCCCGTGACAAGCCTCTCGTACAATCAAAATATCCCTTTTATTGCTACCGTCCTCTCCGTATTCACCCATAATAGCCAAGTCGCACCTTCTGGTCACGATTTTTGAATATGCGTTCTCCTGGTCTAAGTTTTTTATTTGAAGAAGCCAAAATAATATTAAAAAAAGACAAGCATAAGGAATGCTTGCCAAGGCAAAATACAAGGTCAGTACAATCAAAATAAATACCAAAAACCCCTGCTATTATGTCCACACAGCAGTTCCAACATAAAACTGTTCAATTAGACTAAATAAAAGTTATGATTCATATACATATTTTAGGTGTAGACACCTAGAGAGACAAAGGAAGAGAAGAGATATAAGTAGTGAATGTAGAGTTGGGTAAGCGGGCTGGCCCGCCCCGTGAAGGCCCGCCCCGCGTAGGCCCGCTCTGCGTAGGCCTGCAATTAAACGGACTACTATTGATGTGGTCCGCGTCCGCCCCGCGGTTTCACGGGCTGGTCCGCGGGCCAGGATGCATATTTAAAAAAAAAACAGAAAAGAAGAAGAGGAAGAGGTGGCGACTTCGGCGATGACGACATGGTAGCGGATGCTACCCAGAAGAAGAGGAAGAGAAAGAGAGAGTGTGGTTTCGAGAGGGAGTAGGAGGAGGGTCTTGCAAGGGTGGGATCGAAGAACAACGAGGGCGATGGCGGCAGACAACGGTTAAGGGCGAAGGGCGATGGCGGCAGACGGCGTCGCGGCAGCGATGGGCGATGGCGGCGATGAGTTTCGAGAGGGAGTAGGAGGATGGTCTTGCCAGGGTGCCAGGGTGGGATCGAAGAACAGGGAGGGCGATGGCTGCAGACGCGGGTAAGGGCGATGGCTGCAGACGCGGGTAAGGGCGATGGCGGCAGACGGCGTCGCGGTGATGGGCGATGGCGGCAGATGGGATGGCGGCAATGGGTTTTGAGAGGGAGGAGAAAATCAGAAAAGCTAGGGGACGATCAAGCGACGGCGACGGTCAAGCAACAACGCTCAAGGAAACAACGAGGACGAGTGACAGTGATCCACGACTAAGGGCGATAGGCGACGGCTGTCAAGGACTGAAGGGCGACAGGCGACGGCGGCGGACGACTCTCAAGGGAGAGGCGCGCGATGGTGTCCTGCGGCGCTGGGTTTCGAGAAACAGGACAAAGGCTAGGGTTTCTAAATTGAGATTTTAGAATTGAGAATGAGTGAATCAGACTAGTCTGAGTGAGTGGATTTTTTTTTTTTCCTTTTTTCCTTTGGGCTGAACCGCAGTTGGTGAACCAGGCTTGGCTGTTTTTTTTTTTCTTCCTTCTTTCTGGCCTTTCCTTATCTGGAGGCATTGTTTTTTTTTTTAAAAAAAAATAGCATGTGGATCAGCCCGCAGGCCCGCGGATTAACCCGCTTAAACTCGCGGACTAAGCGGGCTAGCCCGTTTAGGCCCACTTTTAAATGGGCCAGTAACCACCAGGCTACAGCTCGCATGTATTGCGGGGCCCGCGGGCTAGCTCGCGGGCTTAGGCCTGTTTACCCAGTTCTAAGTGAATGTGATGTATGGTTGATGTGATAAGACAGAGCATTGAGCATAAGAGAGAAAAATGAAAGTGTTTATAGGTGTCTGCACTGTTTATATATTTATGAATCATTATTGAAATAAAACAGAGCAAGAGCAGGGACCAAAAGACAAGAGAAAACCAACAGATTCCAACCAACAGAAACACACTAACGACCAACCCTTACAACATTGACAAGCAAAGCCTAGGTTCTCTACACCAGTCTTGGTAAGACCAAGTAAAACTATTTGTAAGTGATCTTAACAACACCTAAGATTTGAATTGAATAAGTTCCACCACAGACTCAACACTCGCATTGCCCCCTTTAAAAGCAATGGAGTTCCTGTGAACCCATATGCTCCAAATGCCCACACACACTAGATAACATTCCACGCAGTTTTCTGCACTTTATTCCTTCCACATAGTCCATGTTGCATGAAATGGCCTGAACTCGACCAAAATCGCCCCCAACCATGAGTAACATGCCACCCAAGCACGATATGAGAATGGGCACATGAAAAATAAGTGGGAAACCACCTCTAGCTCTGACCTGCAAAAATAGCATCGACCCGAACTGTTTTGACAGCATACCACTCCACGCTTGATCAGGTTTGAAGGTGCAAGAAACACACAAGAAAGGGGGGGTTTGAATTGTGTGACTTATTTTCAAAACTTCTTTTAATGATAAATGTTAATTATTGGTTTTTAAAGAGAGTTATTCATTATGCACATGTATATGTATGCAGCGGAAATATGACATAACATGAAAAGTAAAACACACATAATTTTTATCCTGGTTCACCCCCATAATCGACAGGGCTACGTCCAGTCCTTGGCTTCACCAATATTTTCCACTATTTAAACAAATAGTACAAGAATTATCAGGGACTTCTCCCAACAAGTATTAGAAGGACTTCTCCTATCAAGTATTATCATGACTTCTCCTTACAAGTATTATCAGGACTTCTCCTGATACCTTTTACAAGGTTTGGTTTTTCTACATTAATTCTCTTCCATAAGAGTGGGTAGAAACCATGAAGCTCGGTTTATACAGAGAGGATAGGAATTTGGGTTCTCTGTCTTTGAGTTGTGTGAGTTGGATAGGATGAGAGTAACACTCTATAAGTTCCTCACACACGAGCACTTCAACTCAGGTAAAGGTAGGCTTGAAGCGTTTTGAGTTGGAACCAATGAAGTCTTGGTTCTTTGGGAAAACTTAGTTGGGATATGAAGGTTTGAGTCTAAGTTTCCCAAGTTGCTACGGAAGCAGGATTCTCTATATATATATATCTTCAGTTGAAGATCTTCGTTCTTCCTTCACAGAAGGAGAGAAAATCTGCCTGTTAGTGCTCCTTCCTCCTCTGCTGTAAATAACGGCTAGTTCTGCATTTTTCAGCAGGTCTGAGACACGATCTGAGAAGCATTGTTTTGCCTGGGTTGACATCGTCTGGCTCCATTTGAGCAAGTAGCCTTGAGCTATGTCTTCTGTATTTAATGCTTGGAGTTCCAGCTGTGGTATTTGTTTTGACCATTATACCCTAGTGCATGCCAGCTAGTGCCCATCAAGTGCTTGATCAGATATTTGAATTTCGACCGTTGAACATGTACGATGCTCAGAGATTCTTGCCGTTGATTCCGCAATGCCAGCTTGATTTGAGGAAGAGTAGAAAAGCAGTGGGACCAAGGAATATTGTATTAATTGTGTCCCTTTCTACTTTCTACCGTTGCCAGTACTTTAATTAATACGCAGACGAGGTAGATGTCTTTTGATCCAAGAAGTAATTATTCAGGATGAAGTGAATAATTTCTTTAATGCTTATGTTGAGCTAATATCCTCGTAATGCACATTTCTTGATGTTTGTACCTTTGGCGCATTCTGATGCTTGAGCAGACGGATTCTTCCTTAGGATTTGGCAGACGCAGTCTCCATAGAGTATTTAGAATTCCGTTATTGAATTGCTTGTATCGGCAGACGGTCTTTCTTCATTCAGTTCTTCTTAAGATTGGGAATATTCTTGACTTGTAAAAGACTGAATCTTCCCTTTTCTTTTGCTTCCACTGAAGTTCTCCATCTGAGAAAGTTGGTCCACAACTTCTTTATATGATGCTAGAGAAGCTTCGAAGCTGGAGGTGTTTCTTCACGAGTTGTCATACTCTTTCAGCTTTAGATGAAACAGTCTTCCCGTTGATCACTGTTGGTTTAGGCAGCGGACTGTTTCAGCTTCTTGAAGTGGACTTTGACTTGAGAGTGCATAGCTTGATAGAGTGTCTTCGAAAAGGATGTTTGCTATTTGAAGTCACTGCTTTATCTCCCGTGAGTCACCAGACTATCTTTACATGAGTGCTTTCCTTTGTATGTCTTTGACAGTATTTCCTTCAAGATGTACGTAGTGATGACCGGACGGTTTCTCCTGGCAGATTGATTCTCTTGATGATGCTTTGAGATTCATTCAGTCCCTCCAGTAGATAGACATTCCTGGATATGATAAATTTCACTGTGTTAGGAATTCTATCTCTAATGATATTAAACCTTAAAGAAATTGTTAATTATCAAAACATAATAATTCATTTAATTATTTGAATCTAACAAGGTTGTCCATTGCTGGAAGCCTTCCAATTCCTACTCTCCACGCTAGCGCATGCTGATTTAACCGAGTAAACCCCTTGACAAAGATATCCCTTGCATAAGATTGTCAATAAGTTCCTTTTCCCGTTCAAAAAAGGCTCTCCTCCATTGAAGCTGCCAAACCCAACCCATTTCCCCCCACACCCCCATCTTTGCCTCCCTCTTATTCTTTTGTTCAGATATTTCATATAGCCTTTTATACTGCTGCCCTAGAATGCTATCCCCCACCCACCCATCCTCCCAAAACCTCACATCTTTCCCATCTCCCACCACCCTCTTCAATTGATTCCCAACCCACACCCCCTCCAAACACCCCGAACGCACTTTACCCAAGTCCCTCCACCAAACTAACCCCACCCCAAAACAGCCCTCATCACCACACCGCACCCTATCCCCATATTTTGCACATAGAATTCTGCACCACAAGCTCTCCCCCTTAACTAATAACCTCCACCTCCATTTACCAAGTAGAGACCAATTGAACTTAATTATATCCTTCACCTCCAACCCACCTTTCTCCTTAGGTTTACACACAGTTTCCCATTTTACCCAAGGTATTTTTCTCTCATTCTCACTCCCACCCCACAAGAAAGTGTTGCAAGCTTTTTATTTTGTTAGCCATAGAAATAGGTATCTTAAAAAAAAAAGATAAAAAAGAGGGATAAAGCTCAATACCAAGTTTAGGAGACATAGCCGGCCACCAAAGGAGAGGTGTTTCATCTTCCAAGGGGTCAATATCTTCTTCAGCTTCCGGATCACCACATCCCAGGTAGCTTTCCTTCTCGGATTTGCACTCACTTCCACTCCCAAGTACACAAAAGGGATATCCATAGTTTAACAAGTTAATACAGCTGCATAGTGTCTTATCACACCCCGATCCACCCTAATGCCTGCAAGTTTCTTTTAAAAAAATTGACTTTGAGTCCCGACGCTAACTCAAACCACCTTAAGATGCTTTTGATTGTATAGATATTCTCTAGTGACACATCCCCAACCAGCAAGGTATCATCCGCAAATTGAATGTGAGATATCTCAATGTCACTATTCCCTACAGCAAAACCAGAAAACAGCCTAAGCCTTTCTGCTTCCTTCATCAGGCCACCCAATCCCTCAACTACAATCAAAAAGAGAAAGGGAGCTTAAGGGTATCATAGCCGAAGGCCCCTCTCCATAGTGAACTCACCCGTTGGACTCCCATTAACTAGAATAGACATGGTCCCGAACTCAACGCAACACTTCACCCACTTGACCCATTTCTCCTTAAACCTCATTCTACCAAGCATGTAATACAAGAAGGCCTAAGACACCGAGTCATATGCTTTATCAAAGTCTAGTGTAAGCATACAACACGGTTCCCCTTCCTCCTCGCCTCATCCACTATCTCATTAGCTATTAAAACCCCATCCAACATGTTCTTCCCCCCCTCCTCCCCACAAACGCAGAATGGTTATCTTCAATAATTGAAGATATCACGCCCTTTAACCTGCCTGCCCTTTGCTATTATTTTGTATAGGCAACCTACTAAAGAAATAGGTCTATAGTCACCAAGACCTAATGGCGCCCCTACCTTAGGGATAAGAACGATAAATGAAGAGTTACACCCTTTAGGAAGTGCTCCATGCTCATGGAACTCATTTAACATCATACAAATATCTGGTTTAAGCACTTCCTAAAACGTTTTAATAAACTTGAAATTGTACCCATCTGGCCTGTACTTTTACTCCCCTCACAATCCCACACAACTGCTTTAATTTCCTCTACGCCAAACTTCTCTATAAGGTTCCTACTATCCTCTTCCCTTAGTCTTTTAAAGTTCATCCCATCCAGCCTAGGTCTACCCCAACGGCTCTCTTAAAACCTACTCTCAAAAAACCTCAAAACAGCCCGCTTAACCTCCTGTGGTTCCTCTATCCACTCATCCCCTTGCTGAACCCCAAGAATGCAATTTGCAATCTTCTTTTATTTACACATGCATGGAAGAACTTTGTGTTTCTATCCCCCTCTTTTACCCACTTATTCCTTGATTTTTGCCACAAAATAGATTCATTTAAGTTAGCCAATTTCCAGAAGTTTGCCTTGTAATTCTCTCCTTCTCTCTAGATCAACTGCACTAGCCTCCCCTCTCTCATCCAACAAGTCCAGCTTGCTGATTTCTTCCACTACCTTTCCTCTAATGCATGTTGCTGCTTCACCTTCTCATCCCCTTCAATTCTTATCAGGTAGCAAAGATTTCGTCGAATTCTAAAAATCAAAAGTACTTTTTTATTGGCTTATATGAGAATTTTTGCTCTGATAATTTGCAACCTAGTCCTGTATGCTATGCCTTCCCTTGACAAGTCTGTTTGTTGCCGGAGAAGACAAGGTGGGGGCGGCACAATTTTAGTCTATCATCATGATGCACTTAAGCTAGTCAAGACCTTTTCTCTGGTACTCTTATTGGAACATAAGAGTTTAGTATCAATCAGTTTATTATTCAAAATATTTGAATTAAATTGTAAATTATAAAAGTTTATTATAGAAAATAATATGGCATATTCACACTAAAAGGATACAGAAACCTTCCATTTTAAACAGATATTGGAGAAGGAAAATGTTCAATGTACATCGTAACACTGTCGACACTTGACACGTCTTTTACAAATTTGTGGTGGTCTATTTGTGGCGGTTCAAAACCTCATACAAAGTTGATTTCTAATGAAATTTTGAAAATTTGCGGTGATATCTTGGTGAGGGTTTTATAACCCCGTAAAGTTGGTTCCTACGAAATTTCAAACAATTTTTTTTGTTGGGAATTTTGCTTCAAAATGTTTATGCGAATTTTCTCTCAAAAGTGATTATGTTAAAACTTTCTTATGTATTTTCTTAGGAATACATTAAGAAAATTCTGCGGGAAAATGTGAAGGTAAATCCGCAAGAAAGATTGGTATCGTAGTGGAACTAGTTGTTTCGTGGTACATATCGCGCGGCTAGGGATGTCAAAATTAACCACACCCGCGAATATCATTGATAAAAACTCGTTATTGGTAAAATTACCCGCACTTATTGGTAATCACGGATTTGTTTTATGGATATTTCCACTATCCATTTACTAATGGGGCGGGTACGGATATTGATGTATCCATATCCATAAAGACACACCTGATATATAAAATACCCCATATATATAATCCAACAAGATACGTATATTGAGCCTAATCTCTAATGACTTGGTGCTTTGGCCTTGGGTCGTGGTTCTCATTCAAGTAAACAATAATGGTAAAAAATGGGCCATAGATTTACCTTTGGTGTTGTTGTTTTTTGGGGTGATTCGGTTTGTGCTGTATATGGTGGTTTGTTTTGGTTGGGGCTTTGTATATTTCCTTTTTGGCTTGAGGCGCTGGCTCTGTCTCTCTTCTGCTTTAGAGGTGGGAGGACACCTTTCCCTCTTTCTTGTGCAGGCCGTTTTTTGGCTGTTCATTCAATATTAATATATCATTTTGCTTTAAAAAAAAAGCCCTTAGACAAAAAAAAGGAAGAAAGAAGAATTCACCTTCATGCCAATGAGTCTAATCTTGAATTTACTTTTAATTTTAATTTAACTTTAATATTTTTTATTTGGATACATATTTTTGAATCCATATATGTCCATGGATATCCATGAATATCCACAGATGTTCTAAAATTCGTTTAAAATTCACTTAATGGATATCCATGTGAGGATGTACGAGTACGGATTTTCACTTGCGGAGAGTGTGGTGAATATATACTACTCATTCCCACCTGTACCCCATTAACATCCCTATGCGTGACCCGTTGTAGAAATAAACTTATTTTTTAGTTCAATTGCTATCACAATTTCGATTCGGGTATAATGAAGATTAAAATTTTCCAAAAATACAGCTCATAGAATTAAAACATCCACTTTTTACTATTGCAACCTAGGTAATATAGGCTTCTTTTCTATCCCGGCAAATTCACTTGGAGGCCACATCCAATCACAACCTTGGGTGCATGGCTGCTAAGTCCTGATCCTTTGCTAAAGTCATGATAATTATTGATGATAATTGATCTTTCCATTCCCCCGATAAAGATTGATTTAATATTTACGCTGTATTAAAGAAAGCTGGGTAGAAAACGACATATAACTTCTAACATTAGTCTGTTCAACTTGACAAATGCACTTCTAATTAATCACAAGTAATAATTATTTATCTATTCTTATTTCCTAACAATAGTTTACCTTTTATAATTAATAGTTATACGTAACTGCTCCAATAATTGAAGGACTTACACAGGAAATATATTGGTAAACCAGCAATATTGTCCTGACAAGTGGAATATATATATATATATTTAAAAAAACCACCTGCAAAGAGTGCTCCACTAAAATGGGACCCAGAGCATTACATGCATACTATTAGAATCAGATAAATTTATCCAGAAAAATGAAGATAAATAGAACACAAGGACAATTGATGACTCTTCATTTTAGGAAAAAAAAAAAGACGACCATGCACAACCCAATATAAAATTGGAAAGATAAATCATTGGTTGGCAAAAAGCATATTAAAAGAATAAATATTTTTTCCAAATGTAACAAAAAAAATTCACGTAAAATATATTTACATTATAGTATAATTTTTTCAAATTAAATAATAACTGGTAAATTATTTTAGACAAGATTATTTTAGCTCTCATAATATGAAAAAAAATAGGTTTAAATACATTTTTAGTCCTTGTAAAATATGTTGTTTTTATTTTTTCGTCTCTAGGAATTTTTTGTTTTGTTTTTAGTCTTCCAAAAATTACATGTATTGTTTTTTTAGTCTCTGCTAGTTGTTTTTCAATCCATTCAAATCTGGGTTTTTATAATTTGGAAAAATATGACATAGTTGAATCTGATTTCACTACTTGTAGAGTAGATTTAAGCGTGTGTGAGAGTATATATTTTCAGATGTGGATTGGATGGAAAAATAACTAGCAAGGACTAAAAACAAAATATGTAATATTCAGAGGACTAAAAACAAGAAAAAAAAATTCAGGGACGAAAAAACTAAAATAATGTATTTTGCAGGGACTAAAAATGTATTTAAGCAAAAAAACATCAATTTCCTAAAATGGTTGTATTTTAAAATAGGCACAGTTTGATTACAGTTTTTGAAAACTGTACTCAAAAACCGTTTTTAGAAACTGTTTAAAAAAAAAAAATACTGTTTGAATGAAAGTTTTCTAACTGTCTTGATTTTTTAGTTTTAAAAACTGAAAAATAAAAACTGTTTTCAAAAACAGGTTTTTAAAACAGCTTATACCACGTAGGTTTATAATCATCAAAAACGGCCCTAAGGAAACATGATCAAATAACTTTTTAAAAGATAATATGCTACCTACCGCCATTAAACCAAATGATTATCTTACATCCATTAAAAATTATAGTTAATATAGTTATTGGCACTAAATTTGTCCTTAGTTTTTTTTTTTATCGGTCAAATTTTCCTGAATTTTCCTCCCCAACTTATATGTACTCCAGCTCTTACCACTTAAGCTCTCTTTCAATGACTATCCTCAATTTGTATTAACGTTCAAAAATTACCCTTAACAAACTCATAAACTAAAAACTCAAGAAAGAGAGAGGGTCGGGAGAGTTCAATTAATTTGATACATTTAGTAGTATTACTATTGAATAATTGGATTTTTTTTATCAAAAACAAATGTGGTACAAATTTAAAGGTAGTTTTTTATAAAAAGACCAAGTAATACCTTCAATTTGATTTTTATATCAAGGACACAAGAAAGTATTCAAGATTTACATATCACTATTTGTTGAATAACGTTTAGGGGTAAAGTTGAATTCCATCATATCATGTACATTGATGAGTTGGACCTAATGTGGTCATTTTGGAAAACTAAGTGTCATTATAAGAAACTGTTCTTTTAGTAACGATCTCAAAATTATCGTAAAATTTCTCTATTGACATCGGTAACAAGATTTTCCTTAAAAAATTATTATGAGTGACATGTGAGCTGATACAATTAAATTTTGTTCAACTTATTGACGGATGTAACTATCGGCAACCCTGTCAAATGTCACACTAATGACACCGTCCAATTATCGATGACTTAGGCCATCAATAACCCTGTGAAAGGTCACATAAATGACACCATTCAAATTATGACGGCTAAGCCATTGATATTTCAAATTTTCCATAGGTACGATGAAAAAGACCGTTGGTAAATTGAAATTTTTTGTTGTTATTGACAACATACCACCGATAACCTATACATACCCATTTAGACACCACTTTTTTCACACCATTTATACTTCATTCCTATTTCTTTTCACATAATCTCGTAACGTGTTACGTAAGGATGGCAAAAAAGCTCATACTCGTGGGTACCCGACCCGACCCAACCCGAATTTACGAGTAAAACCCGTTCTGTTTGGGTTCGGGTTCGGGTTTTACCCGATTCTGAACGTACTATTCGGGTTCGGGTTTGGGTATGGTGAAACCCTACCCGAACCCTACCCGAAACCCGATCTCAATATATTAAATTACTAAAATATCTTTATATATATATATATATATATATATATATATATTAGTACTTTAGTAGTGATTACTAGGATTTCATTGTTTCAACTTTCAAGTTTCTGAATATATATCTTTATATATATATTCATGATCTTGAATATGAAATTTTGAATTGGCTTCTAGAGTCATTTTTTAAATAATTATGAAGATATTGCTGCTACTGCATTAGTAATCGGTTCGGGTATGGGTCGGGTTTTTGGGTTTTTTATGGTTTCCCTTTGTTTACCGCGGGTATGATTTCAGGTATGGGGAACCCGAAACCCAACGGATTCAGGTTTGGGTATGTTTTTCTACCCGAATAGGGTTTGGGTTTGGGTATATGATTTCGGGTTCGGGTATGGTTAAACCCGACCCGACCATACCTCTTGCCATCCTTAGTGTTACGTATATTGGTTAGTTTTTGTATTGAGTCTTTGTTCTATTGTTTTGTAGCTTAATTAAACTCGTGTGGTTGGCTATGAGAATATATTCTTTTTATTCTCATGAGTTGTGTTTAAAATGGTTTGCACATCATTCAGGTTAGTGATTAATTTGTTGTGTTTAAAATGGTTTGCACATCATTCAGGTTAGTGATTAATTTGTTGTGTTTAAAATGGTTTGCACATCATTCAGGCTAGTGATTAGTTTTTTTTTAAATTTTAGGCTTAATAAGTCTTTTATCCTTGTAATATACCCTTTTTTATTTGATCTGAGCATTTATTTTTCCGCTTCAATGAGACGGAAGTCCACATAAGCAGGACATGTGACTTATTTTAAATTTTTTATTGCCTTAGTGGAAGCACACATGAACCACAATATTTTTATTGATATTACGTGATAATTATTTACACTTGCCTAAGAGTCATCGGTATTCACCAAAATCTCACATCGAGTAATGTGAATAAAGAGAATTAGAGAATTATTATTAATATGAATACTTAATTCGAGTTTTCGTCACCACAACAATTATAGGCTTCTAAGTGTATTGAGAACTAAGATAGTTGTCTTTAAGAGGATTTACAATTTTCTCATCGTAAAAATTCCAAGTTTAGTAATAAAATATTTTATTATGGAATCTGACTGTAAGCTAGACATGCTGAATTACATTTAATTGTGGGTTATCTTTTATCATTTCTTTCTAATTTTTGTGTGAAGGTACTCCCGCATGTGTTCCCAACACTATTAGTTGCAAGTTCCATAGTAGAGCGTTTGAGAAAAAGGAAAATTTTGAGAAATTGAAGATACTGAAATGATCTTTTTATTTTGATTGTTTTGTATCTTCTATTCCTAATTGTTTCATGGTTACAAGCTCTGTATTTATACAGAGTAAACATAGACTCGATGACGGATAGTTTGACGTCAACTATTACATTGGGAAATATAAACAATAATAAATATAAAGGTAAGATCCCGGATATTTCGGGATTGCTAGTACTAGTAGATAATTGGTTACAGCTGGCACTGTACTGGTCAGACAATACATATAACCAGACGATATAGCTTGGCAGACGATCCATTGCTTCAACATACAGATGATCATTATCAGACAATATGATCAGTTCATGCATTCCTTTGTCAGTCAGTACAGCAGACGATCCCAGACGATGTTGTGCTCGATACTGCTCATCTCCAACAGCAGACAATACTTATCTCTAACATCCCCCGCAAGCTCAACGTGGGTGAGAAGGAAGACAGCCTTCGAAAACACGTTGAGCTTGGCCTTCATAGCTGCAACTTGCTTTGCTATTACATCTCTTGCAGTCATCACGAGCAAGAATGGCAATATAATGCCAGGAATAGTTGTGCTCTTTTGACATTGATGCTTGTACTTGAAGCAAAGGGTTGGTACATGGTGCTAGAAATGAAGTACATGGAAGATGAGTCGGATTGCTTTGCCAAATCCATTAGATCTGCTTTACCAGATGAAAGAAAATGCATAGTTTTGTTTTGTTTGCCTGGGCATGTCCTTCAGCGGGAACCTCAGAGGTCAATGACTTGTGCTCCTTCGTCTGAGTCTCAGAGGCCTTACGGCTGCAGTGGCTTGAGCTCAAAGGAACGTTAACAGGTGTTAACCCTCTGTTCACGAGCCTCAGCGGTGAAAAGTTAAATAAAGAAAAAGGGGTAAAGCATAGAAGGATAAAGCATAAAGCTTGAGCCCAGAGGAACGTCAACAGGTGTTAGCCCTCTGTTCTTGAGTTTCAGTGTGAAAACAGGTGATAAAGTAGATAAAGAAAAAGATAAAGCTTGACACGGAGGCGGAGCTTCTGCCATGGGAGAAAAGAAGGAAGAAAAAGAAACCATAGATCAAACTAGTTCTGATACCATGTTAAGAACCAAGTGTTCTTGAGAAAAAGGAAAACTTGAGAAATCGAAGATACCTAAATGATCTTTCTATTCTGATTATTCTGTATCTTCTATTCCTAATTATGTCATGGTTACATGCTATGTATTTATACATAGTGAACATAGACTCGATGACAGATAGTCCGAGTCAACTATTACATTGGGAAACATAAACAATAATAAATATAAAGATAAGATCCCGAATATTTCGGGATTGCTAGTACTACTAGATAACTGGTTACAACTGGCACAGTACTGGTCAGACGATACATTTGACTAGACGATATAGCTTGGCAGAAAATCCATTGCTTCAATATGCAGATGACACCTATCAGATGATAGGATCAGTTGATGCATTTCTTTGTCAGTCAGTTCAAAAGACGATCTCAGACGATGCTGTGCTCGATACTGCGCACCTCCAACAGCAGACGATACTTATCTTTAACATTTTACCACCATTATCGCAGCATGCGGAAAACATGTTGCAGAGGATAGGATATGTTTATTAAAATATCTGAAATGGAGAATGATTGAATATCAGACAATAAACATAATATATATTGACAATCTAATTAAAAATTGATTGTAATCGGAGAACATCACATGATTGCAATTGTTATTGTTATTGTTATTGTTATTTTATTACTCTTGGTTAGTTATTGAATGATCACGATATAGAGTAGGGGTGAGCAAGTTGACCCCACCCGACCTAAAACCGACAATAAAAAACATCTGCGGTTGGGCCGGGTCGGATCCGTAGTAACAGCGAAATGGAAAAAAGTCTTTTGCAGGTGAGTGCTGTCGATGTCAGTCTGGGGATTTAGAATCCATCGGGACTCGAACCGAACCGAGGTTCAATTAAATGAGTGAAACATTAAGCAAGACCCGGCCCATTGGAGAAAATTTTTAGTCCTAGAGCCTCTATCCCTTGCACAATTTCTGGCCCAGCCCATTCCCCACGCACCAACCATCTTCCTCAAGCCCCAATACTCAACAGAACCCTAGTGTGTCGTTCCCCGGAGCCGCAACACATCCTTAGTAAGTTGTGGTCACCTTCTCACTTCAATGGCTTATCTTCTCCACTCACTGAACTTTGAAACCCTTCTTGGACCCTTCTATGTGTTTAATTTCTTCATCCTCATACTGCGCTGCCTCCTCATTTCTCCTCCCTTTCTTTCCTCATCGCTTCGGATAGACGAGACGAACCACAGTCGTGGATCCTCCCCTTTGTTTTGCTCTCAATTTCCTTGGATCTTGCCTCTTGATGCTTCAACTCGCAATTTCCTATTTTTCTGTCGCGGCTTTCTCAGTTCCCATCGCACAACACTTCGCTCTTGTCTCCAATCAGAGGTTTGGTTGTTCATCTTCTTCGAACAGACCTTGACCTTGCCAGATGAAAGCTTTTTTTCTTTGGTGGGTGGTTACTGGGAACAATGACCATGTTGAATGTTGATTCTTCTTTCCTTCTATGTAATTTTTTTTGTTCAATAACTAGTTTAGGTAATTTTTTTGTTCAAGAATTTTGTTAAGCTAATCATCTTCTTATGGGTTCTAGTTGATGTTAGTCTTCTCCTCTGTTTGGCGATTGCCAGAACCACCCCAAATCGACCACACAACACGCCACCCGCCATTTCCTGGACCCAACAAAATTGTTCTTGTTCACTGTCGGAGTCGACCTTCAATATGCCTGATCCAAACTGGCCCAAACCCGACATGTTTCACCTAAACCCGCCCGAACTTGTCTAAGTTTTCTGTTACATCCCTAAACTCACATTCATTTCAACATAACTCAAGAGTCACTATTCTATTAGCCAAACCAATTTTAAATTATTATGTGACATAAATGACCTACAATATCTTACACCCCTAAGTCCACATTTATCTCAACCCAACTCGACTGTCACCCTTTTTAATAACTACATACATTTGAAAGTGCTTTTAACTAATATTATCCAAACAAAATTAATTTATCAAACTTACTCTTAAGATAAAAATATCCAAACATAAATTATATTGCAACAAACTCATATTGACTCAAACTCTGTTTTACAAAACCACATTACTCAAACACTTTTTGCAAACTAAAATTCAAACATAAATTTAATAGAAAATTAATGGGTTAATGGTTTAACAGGTCCCTGAGTTTGTACCAATGTTTGTGATTGGTCCTTCGCCAGAAAAAAGTTTGCTATAGGTCCCTCAGTTTGCACTAAGTTTGAATTTAGTCCTTGCCGGAGACCGGAGCTCCGACAAGGGCATATGTAGCATGCTGACTGTGTAAGTGATGATTATGTGAACTTTTTAATTTTTTTGAAAGGGAAAACATGTTAGAAAAACCTTTTAATATGTAAAACCCCTATTTTTACTAACTCTCACTTTGACCCCTCAATTTCCATTAACCTCAAATCCCTAAATTAGCTTTTTAAAACCCCTTGTTCATCTTCATCATCATCTTCAAACATCTTTTATCATCTTCATCAAAAAATTTCAGAAAAATTATGACTTTCTAAACCCAACCACAAAGAAAAACTCAAAGATCATCATCATCTGAAAGAAGAAAATGAAGAAACCGGGAAATATAAGAAGGGGTGGAAGAAAGAACCTTCTCTGTCAATTCTCTGTAAAAAAATGATTTTTTTTATTATGCTGGGTGCCCATAATCCAAAACCTCCATTGCATGCAACAAAACCAATCAAAGTCGCTTAATTTGAGAAGAAAGCAACTTGGGTAATAAATACACCGATCGTTGCAACCCAAGCTTTACAACCACCACCACGAGCCCCTGCACCACCCCTTAAAACCCAGGTCAACCGCGACCACCACTGCGAGCCCCTGCAACGACCACTTCAAACCCCCATCTCCGATTAGAACCCATCAATCTTGTTCTCTCTCGCACAATCTCCCTCTCGTTTCACTAAGTTAATTTTTCTGGAAAAATTTGATGAAGATGATAAAAGATGTTTGAAGATGATGATGATGAACAAGAAGTTTTAAAAAGATAATTTAGAGTTTTGAGATTAATGGAAATTGAGGGGTTAAAGTGAGAGTTAGTAAAAATAGGGGTTTTAAAAATTAAAAGGTTTTTCTGACATGTTTACAATTAAAAAACCCGCATAATTATCATTTACACGGTCAGCACGCCACATATGCCCTCGCCGGAGGGCCGGTCTCCGGCAGAGGCTAAATTCAAACTTGGTGCAAACTAAGAGACCTGTAGCAAACTTTTTCCCCGATGAGGGACCAATTGCAAACATTGGTACAAACTCAGAGACCTATTGAACCATTAACCCAAAATTAATAGATAGTCGGGCTCTTTAAACATCTAATTCAAGAGCGGTGCGTATGGAGAATGATTTTTTGGGAGAGGAATTAGTCTCCCGATTACCTTGTGAAACCAAATATAAAATAGTTGAAGGACTAACCTTTGGCCTTTAAAAATGAAGGAAAAAATAAGAAAAAGGCTCCGCTAGGGCTTTGCATTCCAGAGCAAGCAGCTTGGCGGCAGCACCAGACGTTTGTCGGCAAGGCGTTGGTTGGTGGAGGCGAAGGGATGGTGGTGAGCCAGAGGGTGAAGAAGATAGGTCGTCTCAAAGGGAAGATGTTACAACAAGGTCATACACAACCCTTTTTTCTTGATGGAATTGTTGAATCAGTGGATTACTATCTAATTCGAGAGTTGTTTGAGTGGTTTGGTTGTTGCTAGGTATCCTCGAGGTGGTGCTTCAGGCTCGCGAGGACCGACGGTCTGTCTTCGTCTTTGAAGTCGCTAGGGTCCTCTTCGCATGTAGGGGAGAGGAAGAGGTTTGAATCTGACCCTCCTTCTATGTCATGGCGTGATGCTTTGATGAGGAGATGATGGTGTCTGGTGTTTCATGGTTTTGTTGTGTGGGTTCAAGATTCTCGGATGCGGTGCTCTTCCCAAACTTTCATTCCTTGAGGGTTGGCTGGAAGTTGAGAACGCTCAAGAATGTGTTGAGGCGTGGATTGGGGTTATTTTAATGGTTGCACCTCAAGCATTTATGGATCAGAGATTTCATAACAAAAAATTTATTGGATTTAATTGTGGATTCCATTTTGGCTTCTCAATTTTTGCGGATGGATTTAAGGCTCGGGAAGGTGTTTATGATTTTCTTTAAGTACGCTTTTGTTGCCAAGTTCGATTTGGATTCTTCCTTTCGTGGAAGTTGCACATCCATGCTTTTGCTACCTCCCAACCTATATTTTGGTTCATCTCCTTTTTCTGTGTCTGATGGGTCTGTTGTGGTTGCCTGGCCATGCTTCTTGTGCGAGTTGTCCTATTGGTTTTGAGGGATAATTTTGTTGAATTACCGACGGCTTTTTACCAACGGTCCCAAAACCGTCGCTAAATCTTGCTATTACCAACGGCGGTAACATGTTTTTTAAATTTTTTTAACTTACAGATGGAAAAGGTTGTCCGTAATTTGGTGGTAATTTTTTTGGTGGGATTAGTTACCGCCAAATTACTTACGGTTTTACCGATGGAAAACTATCGGTAATTTCAAAATTTGAAATTGCCACCTGATGAAAGATATTTGATGAAGAGGTTTTCCTCCACTATCTACTATCAAATCTCTTTCAGGGCTAAATCATAGTATAATATCGGGTTTTTATCGTCTTCATAAGAATTGTGTTGCTACGTACTAATCTCACTAATCAAACATTGTTTGAACAATTCAAAAGGGATATGTTGTTTTATTTTAATAAATATGAAATAATAAAGAAAACAATAAAAGAAGTTTCGCGGAGGCAAACAAAGAAGAGAACGTATCTGGAAAATGAGTTCACTTAATATACAACTTGTTATCAACCAATATACTCATATAAGATGGAATTAACATTTAAGATATCGATAAGAGCTATTTGCCTACTAATTTCTTAATTAAGAAAATCTACCAATTGAGATCCTAACCTTAATCCCTTAAGTCCTAATAATCACAAAAGGAGCATTATAGCACATACATACTCGATGAGACATTCCCAAGCTCTGTTCCTAACCCAAGAAAGTCATGTTCAGGTGGATGGAATCTCTGACTGTCACTCAAGAAATCTCATTAGTTCCTAACTATATAATCCTATCTTAGCGGTGAGTATCTCGACTAGTCACTCGGTTTAGATCTCATTCCCAACTCATGATATTCATACCTAAGGGTTAATGTCTCCTATTGTCACCTAGAAAACCTCAACCCAACCCAAAACAAACCTTTCCTATGATGATTGATGTAAAGGGCGGTTCCTCTCATAAACTAAATTCACACCAACTTCTCAATTGTAATGCAAATCATATGAATCATCACATAGCCAAAAGATACATGAACCCGCAAAGCAAAGCAACTAACCTAAGACATAGGTGTTTTTCCCTTTATATGAACTAAGTATACATCAATCCATATCAATTTTTCAATCTATTTATGAATTAATATAAACCCTTGAAATCACCAATCGGCTAATAAAAACATTAAACGTAGAGAGAAACACCAAATAATGAAAATTCACCATTATAATTGCATAAATATGTACTGAAAAAATTAAAATCAAGTTACATCATCCCAAATACTAAAATAGAATCAAAACATAAAAATAGGTAAAGAGGAAAGTGGAACCCAAGATAGAATGGAGCCATGGACGTTCGGAGAAGCTGTCACCTTCCTTCATGGTGCCTTGACACCGGCCCCCAAGGGCCTAACCTTCCTCTCCACCAAGAAAGTGCCTCCAAGAGTCTCCAAAGAGTGCTCAAAAGGGTTAAGAATGAGAAAAAATGAAAGATCCCAAAAAATTAGGTTAAAACACGTTTTATAGTGTTTTTCAAGTTCCGGTGCTGTCTGGACCTATCGCGGTGGTTTCAGTTGCGCTGCATAAAACAGATGGTGAAAACTGGAGCTATCGGAGCGGTTTTGGGCGCTGGCAAAAGCAGCAGTTACGAGATCTTCTCATTTTCCTTATTTTTTCCACTTTTTTCTTGTTATCTTCTCCTAAAATAAAAACAAATAACAATAAGTAAAACATAGCAACCTAAAATAAAACTTCTCTAGCTTAAAATCCTAATAACAATAATTAAAAGATAAAGTAAATTAGTAAAAGATACTAATAAGATAACAAACTAAACTAGATTATCATCTTATAAAATAGAACACTTAAATCCTAATAAAATTAACAAAATAACTTACAAACTATAGAAGATCATAAAAATATCTAAAATAGAAAAATGTATGAAATAAATCTAAAGTGTCCTAAAATGACCAAAATAGCTTAAATAATATATAAAATTCTATAATAAATATATAGAAAAATAGTCTTAAATCCCGAGTCTTAACCGTCTACCAATAACTTGGCGGGCTTTGAAAAACTCTACGAATTATTACCAATGATTTTACTGATGGAAAAAACTATCGACAATTTCAATTTTTGAAATATCCGCCTACCAATACCTTGCGAGCTTTAAAAGATTTGAAAAATTTATCACCGACGGTTTTAGTGACGGAAAAATTCATCAGTAATTTAGTGATGGAAAAAAACTTCGGTGATCTCAAAGTTTGAAATTGCCGCCTGCCGCAGATTTAAAAAAATTCAAAAATTAGTTACCAACGGCTTTAGCGACGACCAAAACCGTTGGTAACCGATAAATATCCCGAAAAAAGCTGTCGGTTCGACGGGAAAAACCTTCTGTAACCTGTAAATACGAGTTTATAGACTCTCTTACTTAAATTTTATCCTCCTCCTCCTCCTCCTCCTCCTCCTCCTCCTCCTCCTTCTTCTTTGTATAAATTACAAATAATGATAATTTCAAAGACCACAAAATGCTCCTGTTGTTGCATTTTAGAATGTCATCCGACATTTTTATTCGCACCAAAAGAAGTATTTTTTCGCAGACAAAACCAATTATCGACGGAAAAAACAGTCGGTAATTTAGCGACGAAAAAACCGTCGGTAATTTAGCTATGAAAAAATTGTCGGTAATTTAGCGACGAAAAAAACCATCCATAATTAGCGAAGGAAAAATCCATCGGTAAGCTAGCCAAGGAAAAATCCGTCAGTAATTACTGACAGTTTTTTGAAAGTCGTCAGAAAAATTACCGACGAGCCAAATAGCGACGGATTTTTGACCGTCAGTTGGCCTTTAGTATTTAAGGATTATCGACGGGTTTTTTGGCTTACCGAAGGTAATATGCATTTTTCTCGTAGTTTTTTCCGTGGCTCCTCACAACTGTCTGTTTCTTCTTCTGGTCCTTTCCTTGGTCTTGGTGGTTTGGAGGTTGGTGATTCTTGGTGTCAAGAGGCTCTTTGTCTCCAGGATATTTGAGCTCTTGTCCCTGAACCTCACGGACGAGGTCGTCCTAAAAATGCAAGAGAGGTTGTAAGCCTCGCTCGGTGTTTCGGCCACCTGTCAGGATTTGGTTGTGGTTGTTGCTGGTGGTTATGTTTCTGGTGTGGCCATACCCACAGATTTTCGTGTTTTGTCGAGTCCAGGTAGTGATCTAGTAGGTTTTTACGCGAGCCAAGAAGGCATGCATGGCTTGTTGGAAAGTTTGTGGGGGGTTGGAGTTTGATACAAGCGGCGAGGAGGCTATTCACGTTGTGAAATGGAATTGAAGGAATCGCAGCCACCTTGAGTGTCGGGGTGTTCTTTCTTTTGGTTTTTTGCTTTGGTTCCGGTACATATGTTTGAGTTTAGGCTCTTTTGGTGTTGTTTTTGGTTCTTGCTCTTTGGTACAAGGTTAATTTTGTTTTTTTTCTTTTCTCAAAGGGTGCTTTGTGAACTGTTATCCTTTGGAAGGCTAGGGATTTTTGTTTATCCCATGGTTCGCTTGTTTTTGCTAGGTATTTGTAATCACTTCCTGGTTTTGGTCCAGAGTCCCGCCTAATTCTCTTAATATATTTGGATTCCAAAAATAAAAAAGAGTAATGAGATACGAACGTACATTTCTTATCAAACATCAAATAGATCTATATTTTAGTAGCGATTTTTAACCGCTACAAACATTAAAAGTGGTTAAAAACTGCTGCAAAGCTATTGTATCAAAAGGTTTTCAATCTATAACGTATGTCCACACATCATTTTCGGGGGATTAACATAGTTAGCAAATATGAAGTTTGGATATGATATATACATTAGATACTAAAAGCACACATAGCACACAAAAATGTTTTACACGGATATAATAACATTATGATTCAATATTTTTCCATATCACACATGAATTAAAATAAGAAAATATAAAAAAAAACATAATGTATGATTTGATTTATGTGTAAAACTCTTTACATTGTGTGTGATGTGAAGAAATTATCCTAATCAATATATCAACTAAGAACTAAAGAGAACTGTACGAAAATTTAAGAATAAAAGTAAAATGGAGACCAAAACTCAATTTTCCAAGGTCCTGTTCGTTCGGGATGGTTTTTAATTTTATATTTCAAAATTTTAAAAAACGAGCACTAGATTTCAATTTATAAATCTAGTATTAGTTTTGTTTGGTTTTTAATTTTAAAAAGTTATTGTCAACCCTAGAAATTTACAACATTTTCAACCGTTGTAAGACACCTTATATAAACATTACCTCACTACAAAGAAAACATGAATTACTTGCGGTCAAAAGTCGTCGATAAGCCCTAAAGGCCGTCGGGAAAGAAAAATTACCTAATATCAACTGTCGATAAAAAATAAACTAGAAATAATTGATTATTTCAAAAGCTACAAGAAATAGCTTAAGGAAGTAATTAAATTTCAGATTTTTGTCGGCTTAAAAAATACACAAGTGATTATTTTTAAATATGTAAGGTGATATATGTAATTAAGCTTATTGTTTTGTTTTAATGACTTAGAAATACTAAACACAATACACAATATATTATTGTCATGTCTGTTTCTTCGTACACTAAAAATTACCTAAAATTATCAATGATTATGATTTGTGACAATTGAGAGCTAGACAAACATAATTATCATTATACAATTTGCAAATTGCCGGCCGTTGGATCACACGGGGGTATGACTATAAATCTATAATGGGGTGATAGCAACCCTTAATCAATAACAACATCGATCCCGTAAGGGACAATGGGACATAGACAAATCACGAAGAAAACTCAGGTATTGTTTGGTACTCCATTTTATAAAATATTCCATTGTTTGTATTTTTGGCAAACGAAAATTTAAAATAAGGCTAAGCCTTTAGTAGGGAAATGACTCAATAAGTATTTATAGAAGATTTATATTTATTTCAAAGATGCATTACAAGAGACTTTATATTTAAGATTTACTTCATCTTAAAAGACGAGTAAAGACTCAAATCTGCAAACTTTTCAGATAATAAACTTCGAATAACCCCTAGCTTATATTCCAATGAATAATATGGGAATTCATTCATGAATAATGTTTGATACACATCTCATTTTCCACCTCCACATTATATAATAGGAAGAGATAAGAGAAAAATTCACCTCCACATCATATAATAGGAAGAGATAAGAGAAAAATTAGTGATATGGTATGTGATGTGACATGAAATGTTGAGAGAGATATGAAGAAAAATGTGTGAAAATAAGATGAGAGAGAAAGTGAGGTATGAATTTCTTATTACTCTTCATTCAATAGAAAACACATCTAATTCCAATGAAGAATCTTTTAAACTTTTTTTTTCCAGAATATTCCCACAACCAAAGACCATAAAATTAATTTCTTGAAATCTAAGGTCAAGATATATGTCATCGAACATATTTAAAATTAATTTGGACATAAAACCAGTTTCAGCCGCTGAGTTACTTCTTCTCCTGACATAAACCAAATGACATGCCTCAAAGAAAGTAAATAAATATGATCCATTTGAAGTCCTTTAATTCTATGCATCTAACGGAAAATGTTTGAGACTGTTCAGATGATACATTAAAAACATATATTTATATTTAAGACGATGAAAATGTTATGAAATAAAACTTTATTATAGGTCACGTTTTCTTTTCGTTGCATCACCGATGGCAAATAAAGGAAGAAAACGTAGGGTCCTCAAGAAATGCATATTTCCAACATGTCTATCCTTGTTTTGGTAATCTAGATGTCTATGCTTTTCGATTGTTGTTAGGGAGAAAACGATTTTTTATTTTGGTGCATAAGAAAAAGATAAAACAGAAAACGAGTTAAAAAAGAAAAAGAGAGAAGTGAACAAAGAAAAAGAATTGGGCAAATTGAACCACTAAGCTGGAGACCGTCGCAAAATGACCGCTGCTAATTTTTTCAGTGAAGGTTCAAGGGTACGTACTATAGAGTAGTCTACGAATTATAAATGGAAGAAAAAATAAAGAGAATATAATATGGATTTTTTATGGGAAAGTAGACTATAATCAAATATAATCTTTTGCTGAAGACCAAAAAATAATATAATCTTTTGCTTGAAAAAATTTCAAATAGTTTTCTCTCTGCACTTCTTTAATTGGATAAAAAGTATAAAAAGATTGATATGATATTTTTCTTATCTTTAACAATTTAAAATAAAATGTTTAATAGATCAGACAATACGTGAGAAAGATAAATATATTATTAAATTTAACAATAATGAGCTATTTTCTCAGCATAATGTTAGTAAATTTAAATGTTATACTATCTCATCAATTAAAAATATTAATGTTATAATTTTAAAATAACAAATAAATTAAAATATTTAAAGTGAAAATTATTTTCAATTAATATCATATAGATTGATGTACAAATTAAGTCATGCAAAATATAAAGATAATTATTTGTGTAGGTCCCTTTATATCCTTTAATATTTTAGCTAATTCGACCCCTAATTTTACTAAACATGTTTTATTCAATCGGCTAGCTTTTATCAATTTTCAGCTAAGTTACCCGTTAAGTTTTGTTAAAACATGTCTACACTAACACACATCAATTATTATTTGTCAAGTTTTTTAACTAAAAAAATTCAAATTAAAACATTTATTAACTACTAAACTTTCTAATTAGCATTAACCCGATTAAGCGTTGGCTTGGATTAGATTTCCGAGCCTTAACCGAAGTTTTTTTTATGAAAGCTCCTTGTTGGTGATGCCTTCCGTTATTGGCAAACCAATCAAGATAGATAGTAATACTCTACGGGTGGAGAGAGCAAGATTTGCTAGGGTTTGAGCTAATTAGACCTGACAAAAACATTATTGAGAAGGTTTGGAGTCAAGAATAATATTGGTATAAGGTTGGGTACGAAGGGTTGCATATCATTTGCTTTAAATGTAGCTGATATGGCATCAGAGCCAAGAATGCATCATGCAATATCGAGTTGCTGAGTCGGGGGGCTCGAAATAGGTGGAGCCAGAGAAGATCAACTTTAGTTAATTATCTGATCAATAATAGTATTGGGTTGGTGATTGAGGGAAAACGCCTAACTTCAGAGGGATCATGAATGTGGAAGGTCTGGTGAGTGAGAGTGTTTTGGGAGTAACTCTCCCGAAATCCACCCAGCCACACGGCGTTGAAGTACCACAGCTCGACACACCCCGGCCGACCAACGGAACGACGCACTCTCTCTTGACCCTATGGCAATAGGACGAGAAGCCCTCTGACACGCACCCAGCCGTCGAATGCTCCTAAATGTCAAATCTTCAATCCCTTGAACTAGTCTACCCTCATAGGCGCGACGCTCCAGGACCTGCGACACCTTCCTGAGGAACCCTCCTCCGTCTGATCCTCTGAGCATTGCGGAGGATCCAACGGTCCAGGAGAAGCCAGATACGAGGTCATCATCACAAAGCTTCGAGGGACATGCCGTCGTCCAACCCCCATATAAGGAGGGTTCACTAAGTTCATAAGGCACACACTTCTTACCCATCTCACCCGATTTCTCCTTCTCAGTTCATCCTCTCACTTTGGCATCGGAGTTTCTTCACAGGGACCTCTCCCAGGCCCGAAGACGACAACAGATCACCTCCTTTCAGCACAACACGACGCCCAAAATAAGTACAACGCCCCTCTAACGCCCCCACATCACATCAAAAACCGCTTGTAATGATCTGACATGCTTTTCTTGTTTAGAGAGCATGGATGCCAAAAAGCGCATAGGTGAGACAGTGAGCAGATCCAAGGGAATATCTTGGCCCAATTTTTGGAGATTGGCTCAGCACATAATAATTAGGAGCTTAATTTTGTGTAGGATATCCAGATCAAATTTTGGTACAAAACCAAGATGCTGAATTTAAATTGACACAAAAGATAAAAAAAATCTTATACACATATAGATATAAATTATAGCATGTTATGATTTGATAGCGTAAAAGGAATTGTGCCCCTAGCATGTAGGTCCATCATGGTGGTGTTCTCTATTCAACACGTAAGAGAGTTGAACTGGTCTCTATTTGATGAGTATGTATTCTTTATAAATTGTCTAGTGGGGAAACAACTTATATACTATCAGATGAGACCAAACTCCTCTCATTAAGCGTTAGACATATGTATAAGAATTAAATTAAATTATACATAATTGATATTAATGATTAAACATAATATATTCTAATTATTTAATTAATGGTAATCCACACAACTAAAATACAGAATCGAAATAAATAATCTAACACATGATACAAGGAGAATAGATCACGACACAATAGGGGTGGTAAATAAATGGATTGTACGGATTTGAATATAAATTGTAATGGATGAGTAAAAACAATCCATTAAAAATCCATTAAAATTATTTTAAATTATCTAATTAGTTCATCTATGACCCATTTAATAAAAGGAAAAACTTTGATCAAGTTCCTTACGTCATCCATTTAAATAATGACAAGTGCATTTTGTTTCTAAAGAGAAATGATATTTATTAAACATTTATTGTTAAATTTAAAAAAAAATTACACATCTGCCGTTACATGATCGGTGAATTTGATGAACATATATAAGAAACTAAAAAATGTTTGGTAAACCATACATTTTAAATAAAACCCTCTAAAACTGCTATAAGATAAATGTTCGGACACCGAAACGTGGTCCCTGGATCAGCTGCGTAACAAACTTGATATTGATCACTTTTGTCAAGTAGGCATGCATTGCTCCAGTTTTGTCCTTTCTCAACCTTTTCATATAAAATAGGTACTCCCAAGGACATGATGAAACGCAGGGAGCGAGTAGAGAAACTGAGAAAGAGAAGTGAAGGTGGTGTGGTGTGGTGTGGTGTGGACTATAAGAGAGAGATGGCAGCAGCTACTTCTATGTGTGACAAGCTTTTCACCTCCGATTCCGATTTCTCCGCTCTTCCTAGATTCCAGAACCTTCGACGCACCCAACCGTCTCACCTGACGTCGAGGTTCCCTCCCCGCCGCCGCCACGGCGGCACCACCACCAACTCCCGCGCGATCCGGATCGTGGCGACGATTTGGCCCGCCCCCGCCCCCGCCGCACCTCCGCCGTCGCCTGCAGGGTCCGAGACGGGCACAAACGGAGCCGTGGAGGTTAACGGTTCTGTTGACAGTCGCTATTCGTTTTTGAAAAGCGATGGGTCCAAAACCATTCATGCTGGTACTCACTCACACACTCACTGTCACTGCTATAGCCTCTGTTTTTCATATTTTCTCTTCTCTCCGAAACGGAACAAAGATGAACTTTTTAGTAAAAAATAATTTTTTTTAATGAAAAAATCTTAAATAAACTCGCTCTCAATTTACAATTTTTTAATGAGAGGATCCAAAATTAAACTTAACATTTACCAGTAATATTAACTTAATCTCTGAACTAAAAAAAAATTGTTTGAAGAGATTGTCCAAAATGACCCAATAGATAAAATTTGGTTTAAATTATCAAGTGATAAACTTTATACTTTTCAAAAATAGATCATGATGCTACGTTTGGTAACATTTATAGCAAAAAGATTAAAACTCATAAACTATATGATTGAATTAAAAATAATTTGGTCAAAGTAATGGTTGAATTAGATGGAAAATGTAAAATTATATAAAAGACATGTTTTTAAATGATTTATCATCTTAAAGTTACTATATTTATTTATTTATTTTGTTAATATTTTTATTGAATTAAATGGGATAATATAATTTAACTTATATTGTGATTTAATTAAATAGAATATACATCTATAAAATAATAAAATGATTATTTCAAAAAACTTGTATAAATTTTGAATAATATTTATTTTGAAATGAAAGAGGACAAATGGGTTGTGAAAATGATAAGGATAAAAATCAAAATAAATAAAGGAAACTATTTTTTGTATGATAAGTAGCATTTCAAAAAGCAACGTAAGTTGGTGAAATAAGCTTATTTATCAGACACTCGCGCTTTTATGATTCGAACTTTCGACCTAGAGGTTCAAACAAATATTTTTTACCACTGCAGCCGGAACTCGTTGAGTGTTTTTTTTTTCTAAGGACTTACTTGAAATTAGGGCATTAGTGGTCAAATTAGGGGGTTGTTAATCATTTAGTTTTTGGAGACAAAAATGGTAATATCTATTTTATGGTATTGATATATATGTTTGGTTATGTAGGAGAGGATGTAAGAAAAGAAAATAAAATAGAGAAAAGTGGTGTGAAGAAAAAGTAGATTTTAAGCTTGTTTGGTACGTGGGAAAATGAAGAGAAAGAAGGTGATGGGTAGTAGTTAGTGACAATAGAGAATAATACTTTTTGTTTAAAATGATAGTTTCACCATAAATGTAAAATCATATAATTAATTTTGAGTAAATTTTATATAACTATGTAAACATTTATTTGATATCAATATATTTATGATACATGTATATTATATTAATATATTTATTTTACATATTATAAATACCTAATTTTTGTTATAATTTATAGAGAAAATGGGGAAAAAATTAACCTCCTCCAATTTTCTCACCAATTTACACTACTTTTGGTAGAGTAGAGTAGGAAAAGAAAGACAAGGTGAGGAGAGAAATGTGGGAGAGAGAAACCACTCACCCTTGGTAAGAAGATAATTAGTGGAGAGAAGTGAATATAACTGGGACCATCCCACTTTTTGCCGTCTATATGGGTGTTTGTTTAAAGGTTGATAAAATGTTAAAACCAATGTTTAAAAAATTCACTGAACCGCTGAAGGCATAGATTTAAGGTATAAAGGTTCAACTCGGGTCGAACTATGGTTATCTGGTAGTAATTAAATAATTTTATTATTATTATTTATTATAATATGTAATATATTTACACAAGATAATAAGAAATATAGACTAATTAAATTGTATATTATTATAAATTGTTCATATTATATATATTATATGATAAAAATAAATAATAAATAGTTACAAATATATTTTAATTTAAAAAAATGAAAAAACAAGCAAAAATTGAATAGTGGTCGTATCAATCCAGTTTTCAATATCAGTTTAGAACCGGTTTATAGATAGTTCAATCGATTCTTGACTAGTCTTGTAAGGTTCAAGAATTAACTCACATGACCAAATAGGTCACCAAACCGATTCTTGGTCGGACTGATCTGGTTATTTAAATAATGGTTAAAACACATTTACTCAATCCATCTATTTAGTTTCGATGATTTTTTGCCTCATAATTTATGTGCGTGTACATTGGGGACGTTCGTAACGGAAAAAAAATAATAACTCCTTTTTCTTATATCTTGCTGAGAAAGAATGAATTGTGCACTCATTTTTCAACCATTTGACATTTTACACCCCTAATCTCTACCATTCATCCCATTAGGGCATAAAATTAAAATGGACAAGAATGTTATTTAGTACAAAATATCTCTATTAGTTCAGCACTTCATCACTTAATCAAGTGGTTGGATGTTCGAATCTCAACTCGTGTGAATGTAAAAAACTCATTGGCTAGCCTTCTACCGCTTAGTGTGCTGACAATGGAGCGGGGGGTTAGTCTCACAGCTATCGGCTATGTGGATACCTGGTTAACTTACAAAAATGTTTTTACCTTTTTATAAGTTGTTGAACAATCACAATTTCATTAAGAAATTATTTGAAAAGCATAGAAAAACTGGTTGTTAATTTTTTTAGTCTTTTAATCAATCCATTCAAACAAAAATAATTTTTAAAATAGTTTAACTAAAATAATCACTTCTATGATGAAAGCAGAGAAAAATAGCTGATTCAAGCTACAAAGAGAAAATGAAATCTATCTCATATTATTTATACTGAATTCAATTAATACTTACTATTTATACAATGAATTGTGTGAGTGCTAATTATATGATAGTTAACCAACTCCACTACTTAGTTAAGTAACTAACTTCACCACTCATTAAAATAGTAATAGAAACCTAAGATCATAAACTAGCACTCATAATTTCTTCTCTATATTATCAACATCCAAACGTGATGAAAGGGATTAATGAAGTTCCTCTAGTGACAAATCCTTGGCAATTATGTGAATTGAATCGGCTATGACTAGCAATGAGAGTTTTGATTTTTGATTTTTGATTCTGGGCTATGCAGCTGAGAGATTAGGCCGGGGCATTGAAACTGATGCAATTACCACTCCTGTGGTGAACACTTCTGCCTACTTCTTCAAGAAAACCTCTGATCTCATTGACTACAAGGTACTTTTCTATTGGGTATTTGTGATTTGTGAATAGGAATTAAGAACTGCTGCATAACACATGGATAGTTCTTTTATTTTCCAGGAGAAGCGCCAATTTAGCTTTGAATATGGACGATATGGAAACCCAACCACAGTGGTTTTGGAGGAGAAGATGAGGTTTGTGTTATCATTTTATAACTCTTAATTAGGTGCTCCTTTATGTATAATTGAATGTAATTGATGAGTTTTCTTAATGTTTTTTTGAGTCAGTGCATTGGAGGGGGCTGAATCAACTCTGTTTCTGGCTTCTGGGATGTGTACTAGCACAGTCATGTTCATGGCATTGGTCCCTGCTGGAGGACATGTTGTGACCACTACAGATTGCTATAGGAGGACCAGAATATTCATTGGGAACATGCTTCCAAAGATGGGAATCTCAGTATGTGATCCCATTATTTGGTGGTTTGAGGGCATGTTTGATAATTCTTCTAAAATTGATTCTAAAATCAAAATCAAGTTTATGTGAGCAGCTTCTAGTTGTCACTGAGAAAAAAATAAGCCGATTCAAACATGCTATTATTGTATTGTTTGTTTGTTTTGGACATTGTTGCTTCTATAGTTAAACATAACATGAAATGGATGTCTCTAGCTAAGTTTTTATCTCATTACAAAATTTCTTGACTGAGCAGGCCACAATAATTGATCCTTCCGATTATGGTGCCTTGGAAGCAGCATTGGAAAAGAATAAAGTGAGTGTTAAAGAAATTGGTTTGTTTTAGTTAGAAAGTTTCTTTAGAGTTAATGAACAGGGTTGAGTTCAGATGGTATTATAAGTGCAGGTTTCATTGTTCTTTGCTGAGACGCCAACCAATCCATTCCAAAGATGTGTTGACATCAAACGCGTTTCGGAGCTTTGTCACAGAAAAGGCGCATTGGTCTGCATTGATGGTACCTTTGCCACACCCATCAACCAGAAGGCCCTTTCTCTTGGAGCTGATCTTGTGGTGAACTCTGCAACAAAGTACCTTGCTGGACATCATGATGTAAGTCTAACATGATCTTCAAAACCTTGTTTACCAAAATAATGTAAAACACAATCTGAACATTTCATTCATCCATAGTTGAGCACCATTGATCTTTTTTTCTTCTTGTTTCAGGTCATTGCTGGTTGCATTAGTGGTTCAGAGAAGTTGATTTCACAAGTTCGCAGCTTGCATTTCATTTTGGGTGGAACTCTTAGCCCGGTATTAATTCCTTGGTTGATTACGTATATGCACTCGTTTAATACGTGCTTATTGAAGCTTATCTACTAAAAAATAACTAAATAAACTCCAATGAGTACTCTTTGGACTTGTTGCGTCGAGTCGCTGACACAGTGCACAATGTTTCTATTAACAGAGTTCTGCATACCTAGTCCTTAGAGGCATGAAAACTCTTCATCTCCGCGTACGACAACAAAACGCAACAGCATTGAAGATGGCCCAAATTTTAGAGGAACATCCTAAGGTATGACATTTATATATGCAATACTTGTATAATGTTCTGTATCTTCTCCTACTTGCTTACATTTGTTAACCAGTTTTGTAGTAACTAGTTTTAAAGTTATTTTCTGTGTAATGTCTTCAGGGTATGTTTTCATAATGAATAAAAATGGGAATGATTTTCTATGAATGGGTTCAAATAATTGAACATGTCAAGTTATGTATCTAATGTGATCTGGCTTTAATGGCGTGATGTTATTTGCAGGTGAAGCAAGTGTATTATCCAGGCTTGCCAAGTCATCCCGAACATGAACTCGCCAAGAAACAGATGACTGGTTTTGGTGGTGTTGTCTGTTTTGATGTAGTGTTTGTTATTCCAATCTAATCTATGCTATCATTTGACTCTTCTAAAGTTAACAATTCACATTAAAGAGAAAAGTGAAATCTTGCACGTTTGAAAACCCTTCTACAATTGATTCTGAAGTCAAAAAGAAAAAGCTTATGTGTTGGAGATATAAGGAAAACTACTCATATGAGGAAAAGCGAGCCCTTATACCTAGATTCTACAATATTATGTGAACAGTAACTTTTGAGTTTTAGAATTAATTATGATGAAAGAGAAGTTGATCTAAGAAGCTAAGCTGCTAATAAAGATGATCAAATTATTATAAATTCTATTTATGGTCAAGTGATATCAGTAGTTGATTTGTTTCTGATAGTTGTATTGCTAATCATGCAGATTAATGGGGATTTTGAAACCACCATGAAATTTGTTGATTCACTGAAAATCCCATACATTGCTCCATCCTTTGGTGGTTGTGAGAGTGTTGTGAATCAGCCTGCTGTTATGTCTTACTGGTATGTATATATTTGCTTGAATTTCTCTTTCAAATGCATGCATGATTATTAACCTCAATTCATCACAGGGATATTAAGTTTCCATGTATTTTGCAACAGGGATCTTCCCCGGCCAGAAAGGGAAAAGTATAGAATTTATGACAATTGTGTTCGCTTCTGCTTTGGAGTGGAAGACTATGAGGATTTGAGGGATGATGTCCTACAGGCTCTGGAAGCTATATAGGCCATAATCAAGTTTGGTGCATCAATTGAGTTTTTGATAATTGAATGTTGTGTTGGGGTTTATGTTTATGTTTGAGGGAGGGTGCATAAGTTGTATGTTATGATAAATAAATTCCTTGGAAAAGGTCATAGAGCACTGCTTATGCATATTCCCATTTGGATCTCTGATCTATTTTGTTGATGCAAATATGCATAATTTAATAACTCATCCATAGACTTTGTCCAAAACAATGAATCACCACATTTGAGTTTCTTTGCCCCTATTTCTATATGCTTTCATGTCTAAGCTTGCATAAAAGTGAATGACATCTGCAACAACTCATGAGTACAAAGAACCATCAATTAATAACCATTTTTGCAATACTTAGATAATGAACATAGAAATAAAGTATTACATGTTATAAGCTGAAATTCAATCCAAGCATAATAAATTAAAGAATGTGCAACAAATATAAACCAAGAAAAGTATATCAACATATACTTTTTGAGATTTTGATCATGATATTGGTGATTTTCTTAAAAATATATTTTTGTATTGTTTTAGACTTTGCATGCTTTCCAAATATTTTATGAAAAATGAAAGCAGTATTTTTTTTTTTGGTTTTTTGATAATCAAGACTTTAACATATATTTAGAATGAAACTACCTAAAGAAGTATTTTCATAATATAACAAACAAGAATGGAGAGTGAAGCCTTGCTCATGGAAACCATTCTAGTGAGACCCATTCTAGTGAAAACCTCCCAGACTGAACTAGAACATGATGTGGAAGGTAAATGAAAAGAAACAGAGCAATTGGGAAATTAAGTATGTGGAAAACAAATTTTTTTTTTCTTTTTTGCTTTTGATGTTCCAAATATACACTGAGAAGATGGAACAAATCAACAATCTCATGGTATGGAAAACCAATTACTGCATAGTCCTCGTCCATAAGATGCCTTACAATCCATGTATTGAATTTGGAACTAACCATTAACCAACAAGAGTATCTCATGACAAGCCCAGGTTTGTCTTTGGTTTCAAAAGTTGGGCCAATTAAAACATTTGACCAATTTAGCTTAGGCCCAACCCATTTACAGTTTACACCATCACAAAAATTAAAATGGATTAGCTTCTGAAAAATTACGGTCTGTTTGATTTGCCAATTTCCTATTTTTATTTACAAAATTATAGAAAATGAAACTGAAAACATGTTTGGTTGGTATTTAGAAAAATATTTCTTAGAATTTTTTTAAAAAAAGTCGTTTCTCAATAAAATAAAAACGAGCTACCATATACCACCATCGCCACGGTCACCACCACTATCGCCACCACTGCCTCTGTCATTGCCACTACTACCATTGTCGCCACCATCGTCGTCACCAACACCGTCGTTGCCAACACTACCGCGCACCACCTTTGCCGCCACCTTTGTCGCAACGTCTTCCACCACCACCACCACCTCTGTCACCTCCACCACCGCTTCCAAAATTGTCGCCGCGACCACCGTCGCGAGACCACCACCGCCACCACCACCTCCGCCGCCACCACGAACTAGTGAGATGAAAGCGATGATGGTGGTGGCGACGACGAAGGTGATGGTAGGAACGATGGAGGTGGTGGTGGCAGCGGTGGTGGTAGTGGTGTCAGTGTCAACGACAGAGGCGGTGACGGTGGCAACGGTGCTGGCAGCAACAGTGGAGGAGGTTGTGGCGGCAGCGGAGGCAGAGGCGATGAAGGTTGTGGGGGCGACGATGGTGGCAGTGGTGGCGGCGCTAGTGGCAGTGGAGGCGGCGCTAGTGGCAGTGGAAGTGGGGTGGTAGCGGCAATGGTGGTAGCAGCAACGACGACGATGAAAATAAAAACAAAAAGCCAAAACAACCTGTTTTCTAAATTTTAAAATTTGAAAAAAAAATTATTTTCAAAAAATGAAAATGGAAAATGAAAATAAAAAATATTATCTCAAACTTTTGAGTATACTTTGGATCTCAGTGCATCTTAGTGTCGATAATTTTGGATTGGGTCGGTTTTAAAGGGAAAAACCATCCGATCCAATCTCATCAATTTTATGGTTTCATCATCTAATGAATTTGTCTCTAAGTTCAAATCCAAATCAATCCAATCCACTATATAGTGGTTTGGGTCATGCTGGATTTTTCGGGTTTTTTTTACTTTTTTTTCCTTTGAGATTGTAGTGTTTAAATAAAAATAAAAATATATAATATATAATAAATACGACGATATACAATTTATAGCATCAATATAGCATTAAAAAACTATAACATAGCCAATAATTCTTTAAATTATAATTATATTTATTCACCTTGTATTCTTGATTCTCTTTTTATTCAAATAAATATATATATATATATATATATATATATATATATAAAAATAAGTATTTGTTAGAAATGAAGGGCAAGGCCCCAAAGCAGAAAGGAAAAACTACCCAAGGGTAGAAGCCAAGATAGAAGAGGCTATCCTATCCTAAGCTTGCAGATTGTGACACTCCCCAAACGGAGAATCCATCATGTGATTCCCAATCCGAAATTGAAACCCCACTTTAGCTTAGTAATCGCCAAACCATTAGCTTCGGATTTGGATCCTCTCATGTGAAATTTCTCTCATGTGCCATCATGTGAGAGTTTTGTGTCTATCTCTCCTCACATAATAATGTAAATATGCAAGTATAAATGATATGACAAATGTATAACTTAAATTATACATATTTGTAAATGTTCAGTTTAGATTGGATTGATTCGGTTTGAAATTCAAATTCGAAATTCAATGCTTGAAATAATATTCAGATTACTAATTCTTGCGGTTAACATACTCTTCATTCTGTCTTTTTTTTCTTTTTAGCAACTAACAGTCCACCAAACACACTTTGATGAAAATGGCATCTTATCTCTTGGGAATACACACTGCAAAACAACAGAGAAGTCATCCCTCTTCTATATATTCTCTTAATTTCTTGCACGCATCTCACATTTCTCCCTCTAGCTTATATTTTTGTCTGCACATCCTCTATTTCCTTTTTTCTGTGACAAAAACATCCCGATTTCTTTGAAAACTCAATTGGTCAACAAGATTGCCTCGTGATTAGGCTTGGGGCCCATCATCAATTAATTTTGAATCAGTAACTACATCACCTTTCTTTTTCACTCATCAACTTTTTGTTTCCATAACATCATTGTTATAAAGTTTCCACGACAGTGACGTTTTGAACTTCATTTGCTTTCTTCCAGGAGTTAGAATTCCCATTGATAAACAACATAGGAGGTCACACTTAAAACCTCTCAGTCTTGCAAAATTGGTGGAAGTAAATGAGAATCTAAAAAAAATTGAGGGATAGAATCTAAAACTTAGAATCATAGTAATAACTAATGTAATTAAATTACACTCAATTTTTTTTTAAAGCTCAATGATACCTTAAAAAAAACTCAATGATATTTAATAATCAAATGTATTGAGAACAACATTTTCAAGTAAACATTAAATTAAACACAGACAATGTTCTCAACACAAACCCAAAGGGAGTTCAACTTATTAAAACCTTGTTTAGCTAAATAATCAGGCTATAATATTAGACTTGTGGATGCATGTCAATGGGTAGCACGAAACCATTTGGTAGCATGATATCTTAGAATTATAAAATAAACAATAATCTTTTCTCAAATAAATAAACGATGGTAATGAAATAGTTTTTCTATCATTTACCTTGTAAAGTTTCTATGACTACCCATTTGGTGGCATGAGCGACTTTAAATAAAAATCTAAAAATATTAAAATCCCCAAAAATATATTCTTTGAGAAAATCTCAAGTTCCGCCTTCTTCAAGCCTTCCATTTTAATTCCGGCTTCTTCAAGCCTCTCTAATCAAGTTTCGACTTCTTCAAACCTCTCAAGTCAAATTCTGGCTTCTTCAAGCCTTCCATTTCGATTTTGGCTTCTTCAACCCTTCCAGTTCAAGCTTCTTCAAGCTTTCTTCGGCTACACCCAGAACTACGTAGCCTTGATGCCTCTTCACAGAGGATACGTAGGCCGAGAGGCAATTCCCGACAGACACCCTAATAAAAACCTTCTCTAAGGTTCCCTCTCAAATCCAGGCTTTTTTCAAGCCTTTCAAAAATACAAAAATCCAGAACTACATGGCTCTAAATTCTCCACTGCACTATGGAGATATGTAGGCACAAGCTTCAACAGCTTGTCGAGCAAAATATGTACATAATCCTTTTTTCTTCTTTATTTTCTAGGGGTGAAACAAATATTTTGAAAGCTAACTTCTCTCTCACAATTAACTAGAGGTACCGTTTTTTAAACGGGCGTTGTAGGGTTCTAATACCTTCCCTACGCGTAACCGACTCTTGGATCCAAATTTGGTTCCGAAGACCATTCTCTTTTATGGGGTTTCCAATGTTTCCCATGTAAATAAATATTGGTGGCAACTCTGTTGATTCTATTCTTTTTATGCGCCGTCCCGCCGCGACCCCGGTTGTGACAACTTTGTATTCATCGGAATGTGATTTTGCTGCTGGTGTTCTGGATGATTAGGGTGTTAAAACAGATAGCAACCTGAGAGGGGGGGTGAATCAGTGTTGCCCCAATTTTCGCCTTATTGAAATTGTTACTTTCAAGTTTATGATGATCACGAAATGATCGTTGTGATTGCAGTGGATATGAACAATACTTGAAAGTAAATGTGAAGGATGAAGAGAATCACACACAAGATTTTATCCTGGTTCACCTTCAATCCACCGAAGGCTACGTCCAGTCCCTCAAGAAAACCCCTTGAGGATTTTTCCACTATTGATAAAATTTCTTACAAGTTCCTAACCCAAGGACCCCAAGAATTTCTACCAATATCCTGTGAAAGCAAACTACTTTCAACAGCCCCTGAAAGCAAACCGCTTTCAGTTCCTGAAGGCAAACCACCCTCAGACCTTGAAGACAAACTTGTCTTCAATCGAAACCCTGAAAGTAAACCACTTTCAGTGACAACAACCTTTCACCGAATACCACGGTGAAGAACTCAATCTTACAGAAAGAGATGAAGAAGATATTACAATTGGCTGTTTCAATCCTTTAACACACAATTGGATTGAACATGAGAAATTATGCTTTAAGGCTTTTAAGCATAATACAATTCTGAGTTCTTCAAGATATGAACAACTAAAGTGTTCTTATAAACATGAAGATCATGAACTCAGAATTTAGGCTCCAAAAGATTTAAGTTCTAAAAGATGAACTAATTTTGACAAAGCTTTGGCCTAATGTGATTTTCTCATGTGTAATGTGTTGTCTCTTGTTGTGTTGTCTCTTGTTGTGTTTTCTGGACTCAAATGGTCTTTATATAGGCAAGGGAAACGTCCTTGAACCATCACAACCCTTTTCAAAAGGTTTGGGACACAATGGTTCATGAAAAGATACACTTTTTCGTTCTGGTAATCGATTACCATACTTAGTGTAATCGATTACACAAGTGACCGTTTCAGTTTGAATTTGAATTTCAAACATGTAATCGATTACAAGTCTTGAGTAATCGATTACTTGCCTAGGTGTAATCGATTACCATAATGGTGTAATCGATTACACAGAAGCCCATTTTCCAGAAACTTGATCTTTAAGACTTGCTTAAGGTTTTTCTACTTCTTTTAAGTTATGAAAATTCTTAGCTTGATTAGATTAGGTGTTTTAACAGCCTTTATGCTTTAATAAGCCTTTGGAAGCATAACTCACCTAATACTAAGACTTCTAGACTATTGATGGACTTGAGTGCTTGATTCTTTGAAGTCTTCTTTTCTTCTTTTTGTTGATGAGTTTGTCGTCATCAAAACCACAGCCAGGGTCAGGAGCAAGACCTTCTTCACATAGGGGTGTGTGTTCGATCATCCTATTCCTTCGGTGGTTCTCCTCGATGTGATTTTCTCAAGGTTTGACTCTCTCTCTCTCTCTCTCTCTTCCTCTCTCTCTCTTGTGATCCTTCTGTGGAGAAGGAGCCCTTTAAGGGGCCAGGTTCTTTTGTTGGGAGAAAAAGAGGTCGGCCTAAGAAAGTTACTAAGAGTGGAATGAAAAGTAAGGTTCGTCAGGATGTTGTTTCTGATGTTTTGGAGGCACCAGATGGGTCAGGCACTGCGTCTGCTAGAGCAGACCCTCTGATCATTCATGTTCATTAGCCCTAGGATTGTGTTTATGTGAGAGCTCGTCAAATGTGGCTGGTTGTTAAAGAGTTGGATCTTGTTTGGTATGGACCTGATGAGGAGGCCATTGAGGGGTGAGTGAATAATCTCAAACACATTTATCCTGATAAGTATGGGCACCATTGAGGCGTCAATTGTTTTGATTTGGTTTGGTTTTATTTCATTGTTAGTTTCATTATTGTTTTTACCTTTGTTGGGAATGGGTGGAGGTGTGTTAGGGTTACCTATTTTAAAATATTTTGTTGTGCTTGGGTCGTGCATGACTTGATGTAAATATTACTCATATGAGAGGTAATTGGTCTCATATTTTTTATTTTCATTAAATAAAGTTGTGCTTTCAAAAAAAAAAGTTGGTTCAATTTGGGGGTTGTCGCTAGCTTGACTAATTTGGTTCTAACTCTTCTTTTAGGTCAAGTTTGGAGTTCCGAACTCAGAAGGTACAAATAAACTTATTTTAAATTTGTTGTAAGAGATATTAAATAATTATTGTTTTTAAAGAGTCAGGTAAGAACATTTTTAAATAAAGAAAAGTGAAAATATTTAATTAAACTAATAAAGATAAAAATAAGAATATAAGTAATAAGCTAAAAGTCCATATGCTACTCAACTACATTTTAAAAAAAACTGTTAAGATATTAAGATAAGCTTATTTACCAAAATGCATCTCATTTTAGTCAAGTTTTTTAATCTAAATAAAATACATTGATAGTATTATTGCACCACTTTACTGTTTAATTTTTTTAAAGGTATTTCACATTTGATAGTTATTGGACTAATCTTCGCGAGACTCGGAGATCACATTAAGTGGGTAGGTCTCTCCTAATAAATCGTTCTTCATACACACCACCCAAAGATCGAACTTTGAACTAAATACTTAAGGAGTCTTGCTATATATCTACTAACTATGTTGGACTTTGTTGGTTATTCTTTCCCTATTTGGGTCCATAATTGACCAGTTATATTTGGGTCCACAATTGAACCCTGAACTAAATGTAACATATTTGGGTCACCCCGCAGATGTCCAGTCTTGAATATCCACACTCCAGATGTTGTTCAATTTTGGGCATAAGGGGGTGTATTAGAAGATCCATATTAGCTAGAGATATGACACATATATCCTTTATAAGTTAGAATAACCCTAAACTCTCAAGCTAGTTTTTGTGGTTGAGTTAGACCTCCCAAATTCTAATAATACTATTGCAACGACTAATAAAAAAATTAGGGTTAATGGTATGGTAGGTCCCTGTGTTTGTACCCAAGTTTGCGATAAGTCCCTCGCCGGAAATTTTTTTGATATAAGTCCCTCAGTTTGTTCCAAGTTTGCATTTAGTCCTCGCCGGAGACCGGACCTCCGGCAAGTGCTTACGTGGACTGCTGACTGTATTAATAACGCTGACATGGATTTTTTTAATTATTTTTGAAATTCCAAATAATTAAATTCATTTTAAATTTAAAACCCCTAAACTATTCTAAATCTTAAATTAACCCCTAATCCCTAATTCAAACACAAAAACCCCCAATCCCTAATTAACCCCCTTAATTTTAAAACCCTCAAACTAACTAAATATAAAACTAACCCCATTAACCCTAAATCATCTGTGAAGTCAACTAAATCATCATCTTCAAGAGACAAGAAGCAGAAAATACACCACCACCATCAACTCCTTCAATTTCATCTTAAATTTGTGAATGGCCAGACAAGAACCAGAAAACCCAACAAACCAGAACCAGAAAACCTATCTTCACTCATCTTTGAATATGTGAATAACAAGATTCTAATTCCCTCAACACAACAAACCACACACAAACAGTGAGCATGATGGGGAGAATGGATTAGGGAGAAAGAGAGGCGATGGGGGTTTTAAGAGAAAGGGAGAGTGCGAGACAGTGGAAGGGCAAGGTCCAGCTCACGGTGGCGGCACGATGGGGGTGCTGGGATTAGTGACGGCAACGCTCATGGAGGTTGGGGCTCACGGCGGTGGTCGAACTTGTCTCTGGCACTCTCTCCTTCCCTTCCATGCGACGAATTCATGTGTCTTCATGAGAGGGATTTTTCCTTTTACATCCCTCACCACACCTCTTCTTCCTTTGATTTCACTTTTTATTGGGGATTGTGGTTGAATGTTGAATTTTTAGGGTTTCTGATTTTGTGATTTCGTGATGCTTCCCTTCTTCCCCTTCTTCTTCATCCTTGTGCCCACAAGAAAATGAGAAACGAGAGGGAGATTGTGTGAGAGATAATGAGATTGATGGGTGTTGTTTGGCCGGAGTTTCTAATCGGAGATGGGGGTTTGAAGCGGTGGTCACAGGGCTCGCGGTGGTGGTTGCGATTGACCTAGGTTTTAAGGGGCAGCGCAGGGGCTTGTGGTGGTGGTTGTAAAGCTTGGTTTGAGAGGAAGTGAATTGGAAATCAAACCCAAAAAAAGAAATTTCACAAACCCAAAAATCCAAATTGTTTCTCCTTCGTTGAGCCAGACCTGGTGCTACCATTTTTCCAGCAACCAATCTACCAGTTTTGATTGTTCTTGATTCTGGTTTGATTGTTAATTTTTCTGGAAAAAATTATAAAAAATATTTGATTATGATGACGAAGATAAACAAGGGGTTTTAAAAAATTAATTTAGGGATTTGAGGTTAATGGAAATTGAGGGGTTAAAGTGTAAGTTAGTATAAATAGGGGTTTAGGGGTTAATTTAAGATTTAGAATAGTTTAGAGGTTTTAGATTTAAAATGAATTTAATTATTTGGAATTTCAAAAATAATTAAAAAAATCCATGTCAGCGCTATTAATACAGTCAGCAGTCCACGTAAGCACTTGCCGGAGCTCCGGTCTCCGACAAATGCAAACTTGGAACAAACTGAGGGACTTATATCAAAAAAAATTCCGGCGAGGGACCTATCGCCAACATGGGTACAAGCACAGGGACCTACCATACCATTAACCCAAAAAATTATTTACTAGCTACATTTTAAAATGTTTAGTTTTTCATTTTTATTCTAAAATATTTATTGTTTTATAAATGTAAGACATTTTATCTCACTTCTTTCACTTGGACTAGTATTATTTAATAACTATTTCAGATTAATTAACACTTTTTTCTTACCTACCGCATCATATTTTAATTATCATTCTCTTTTATTAATTAATGTTCGAGTAGAGTAGCGGAGGGAGAGCTTTGAGTTGGGTGGAGCCAATATGGACCAATATAGTTTTTCTATAAAAAGTAAGTGAAATCAACAAGTAATTTTATACAAAGTTAGTGAAACCAATAAGTAATTTTATACAAATGAATGAAACCAATAAATAATTTCCTCCAGTATAAAAGTATTGATGTTCGTTAGTTGTTTTCTTTTTTTTTTTGAACTGCGTTAGTTGTTGAAAATTAAAGAAGAATAAATGACAAATGACTTCTTGAGTTATGTGTATAACTTTTGAAATGGAGGAAACGTTAAAATCAACCCAAACTGTAAAAAAAATAAAATTCAACCACAGTAAACCTGAGTCTTTTTTTTTGTGGAGACTGAGACCATCTCTCTTTCCTCTTCACTCATTTCAGGTATGTTTGGTGTACAGAAGAAAAGTGAGAAAAAAATTGAATAAAAAGAAAGAGAAAGGATAAAAGAGAGTAAACAATGAGATGATTTTTAAGGTGTTTGGTAGGAGAGAAAGGAAAAGAAAAAGTGATAAAAAAGAAAGGGTTAACCTTCAAATTGGTTTCTGTGTTTGTGTCGCTGGAGCAATTTGGTCCCTCCTCGGAAAATATTTTAGAAAATGTTCCTCTGTTTGGCAAGTGTCTAAACTAGGTCCTCTCCGGAGATCGGAGCTCCGGTGAGAGCCTACATGGCCTGGTGACTGGATTAATGAATCCTACGTGGAATTAAAAAAAAATTAAACGTTATTTAAACAATTTAAGTTTAGTCCCCGAATTAAATCCAATCCTAATTTACTACTCCAAACCATAAATCTCCAATTCCGTTAATCAAACACATCCAATCCTCTTCGTCATCCTCCAACCTCCCTCCTTCCCTCTGCGACTCCATCGCCAGCCTTCTTCTTCCTCTTCCCCCAACCAGCCGCCACATCCTACCCCCAAACAGCACCACCACCACCCATAAACTCAGATTGACCTACTTCCTCAACCCCATCTCACATTCCACATTCAGAACTAATCTCTGACCCCGTTTTCCTCTAAAATTCCCTTCATTCCTTTCGCGGCAGATGTGTTTTCTCTCTGATCGGAAGATGAAGAACGCGAGGAGGAAGCAGAAGACAAAGCCACATAAGAAGATCGAGATTGAAACATGGCAACATAACCCAGATCGAAGCATGGCAACACAGAAATTAAAGAAACTCATGCCCAAAATCATTTCACCATAACTCAGATTGAAGCAAGGTGTTGTTAAAACACTATCGTCCAACCAAAATCTTCAGACCCATTGTTAAAACACTGTTAAAAAGACCCATTGTTGTTTCCCCCCTATCGTCCAACCATGATTCTATCGTCTACAGGCGATAAAAATTCTCATACGATACAACCAACCCCATATTGCATGTGAATCATCAGGTGCAACTTTCCATGCCCAGAACAGGACGCTCCTCCTTTGTTTTTTTTTCTAGTTTTCCTCGTTGCTTTTTCTGTCCTCAGAACGTTTGGGGTTGGCAACGCCGAGGAGATTGCGGTGGAAGATTTCAGTCTGGGTGTTTGTGGGTTCTGATGGGCTATGGGTTCTCCTTCTTTAACCCTTCGTCTTCTTTCTCCCCCTACTCTATGATGGTTGCTGTTGTGTTCGATCTGAATTAGGGGAACTAGAATATGAATTTCAGAGAGATTAATGGAATTGAGGATTTAGGGTTGTATGATATTGGTGAGAGAGGAGAGAAGATAGATACAGAAGAAGAAAATTTGGAGAAGATGATGAAATTTGGAGATTTTTTTTTTTTCTGGAAAAATTGATGAAGATGATAGAAAATGTTTGATTAATAGAATTGGGGATTTAGGGTTTGTAGTAGTAAATTATGATTGGATTTAATTTAGGGACTTAAGTTAAATTGTTCAAATGACGTGTAATTTTTTTTAATTATTAATTCCACGTAGGATTCATTAATCCAGTCACCAGGCCATGTAAGCCCTCACCAGAGCTCCGGCCTCCGGGGAGGGACTTAGTTTAGACACTTGAAAAACATAGGCACCTTTTCCCCTAGTATTTTCCGAGGAGGGACCAAATTGCTCCGGCGGCACAAACGCAAGGACCAATATGATGGTTAACCCAAAAAGAAAAGTGTATGTTTATAAGATAACGCAAATATCTGTAATTAAAAATTAAATATCATAATTAAATTTTCCGACAAAAACGTAGTTATAGAAATATAGTTAAAAGAAATTAATATCATTATTTTTAATATTTACTACTATTTATTTTAATTTTAATTTTTTTAAGAAAATGTAAAGAAATGCCATTTTGGTAAATTTCATTTAATGAGTGAACATTACCTGTTTTCTTTGCTGTTGACAATGACGACTTTTTTTTTAATAATGCAAAAAAAAAAGCAAAACAAGTTAAATTTTTTTTTTAGCAAAGTATGGTAGTTTTGGCCAGCATGGCAGCTGACATGGGCCTTCACTAGAAGACACAGCCTATCATGCGACTCTCATTGGAGTCGCAGGGCTTTATGCGACTCCTGACCCACCTGCGACTTCTGGCTACAAGTCTCACACCTACCTGCGACTTGTGACCTATATAAGGGCCTCAGCACCCTCCTGAAACCATATCTCATTTCGACAGAAATCCTTAAACACTGAAATTCAAACATCTACGTTGGATCAACAAATTGTCTTTGTGTACTACAATGGCAGAGCTTACGAAGGGGGGCAAGGCGTTATGTTCGAAGGTTCGACAAAGGTCATATATCTGAAACGAGGCATTTCTTTCCAACGTTTGAAGAGGAGAATTCATGAGAAGTTACAACTCAGCTGTAACCAGGTTATTTCGAGTGTAGATTTTTTGCTTCAGAAAACCCTAATTTTTTTACAAGTCTCCAGATATGAGATACTGAAGACCGTCAGCATCATGATGGACACTTTTAGCCAGCAATCGTCGATGAGAATGCTGGTGTTGTATGTTGATATTGCTGAGGCCGGAGGCTCGTCAATACCAGTGTCAACGTATTCGATGGAAACGCAGAAGATGTTGTCGAATGAAGGGTAAGGCACGTTGAGGAGATGGTTGCTGATCCAGAGTCTTTGACCTTCGGAAACACGGGGAACACCGTTAATTTGGCGAACGACATTGACAACATCCACACAAACAATGTGGATCCTGAAGTTAACCATTTAGATGATGAAGTGGACGAAGACGATAGATTGCTTAAAGGAGGATCATCAGACTCGGACATGTAGGCTGACCTAGGTGGCAATACAAGACCTCGGACAGCGCATACTCCTCTTCCTACTACTTCGCCGGTACCGGGGAACGTATACTCCGAAGCCCAAGGTATGTACATTGTCAATAGCTCTTCAGTCCTTCAATTTTTATAATTTCGTGGCATTATTAAATCACTTTGTTTTGGTGTCCCAAACTCCAACCCCTTCTGGAATACCTCATCCCACTATACATATGTTAATTAGGACCACCCTGATGAGGAGACCGATTTTTCCCCGGCCTGGTTGTGCAAGGGTCATGGCAAACAGGTGAAGAATTATATGAAGGGCTACGTTTCAAAACCAAGGTAGATGCTCAGACTGGGTAATATCCAAATGGAAGGACCCGCATACCTGCGTTAGTTCGACGGGATCCATGGGCCTGCATACCTGCGTTAGGGTTTGGTATTTGGGGGTTAGGGTTTGGGGTTTGGGATTTGGGGTTTAGGGTTTGGGTTTAGGGTTTAGGGATATGGGGTTTAGGGATATAGGGTTTAGGGGTTTAGGGTTTAGGGTTTAACTTGTTAATTCTAAACAATAACAATATACATTGTGATTCCTACACAATAATTAAAACTTTAATATTTTTAAACAGTTATATTTCTTAACCTAGTCTAAAAAATCTACACTTTTAACCATTAACAATTCCAAATAATATTACTAAATGTTATATGTTTTTTACATGCTAACCAACACTTATTATTATTTCTAAACAATAAAATTAACTTATTTTTTCTAAACAATAACAATATACATTATGATTCCTACACAATAATTAAAACTTTAATATTTCTAGACAATTATATTTCTTAACTTAGTCTAAAAAATCTACACTTTTAACCATTAACAATTCTAAATAATATTACTAAATGCTATATATTTTTTACATGCTAACCAACACTTATTATTGTCCCTAAACAATAAAATTAAGTTATTATTTCTAAACAATAACAATATACATTATGATTCCTACGCAATAATTAAAACTTTAATATTTCTTAACTTAGTCTAAAAAATCTACACTTTTAACCATTAACAATTCTAAATAATATTACTAAATGTTATATATTTTTTACATGCTAACCAAAACTTATTATTATTTCTAAACAATAAAATTAACTTATTATTTCTAAACCATAATATATACATTATGATTTCTACACAGTAATTAAAACTTTAATATTTCTAAACAATTATATTTCTTAACTTAGACTAAAAAGTTTACACTTTTAACCATTAACAATTCCAAATGCTATATATTTTTTACATGCTCACCAACGCTTATTATTATTTCTAAACTATAACATTAACTTATTATTTCTAACCAACTATTAAAACTCCTAATAGCATACATATTAAAACTCCTGACCAATTCTAAATAACACATTGTTTATAAACAATAATACTATAAAAAAACCAAACAAATACTAACCAAAATGATAATATTTGAAGTGGAGGAGGGTATATGTTGAGATGAATGACTTCAACTTGAGGAGAATGAGAGTTCTTGAAAACTTGTAGATGAAGAACTTGATTTTTGTGGGAAATTTTTAGAAATTTTAAGGGAAGAGTGAAAGGATGAGTAGAGTGAGGAAAAATGGAGGGGTCTGCCTTCTATTTAAGGACGCCAGAACTTGCAGGAAATCGCAGGACACACTGTGACTCCAGTGCCATGTGGCACGCATGCATGGGAGTCACTGGTGGTTGTGCGACACACAGTCCTGAGCCTTGGGAGTCGCAGTGGTTAACGCGACTCCCTATGCTGTCTTGTCTCTTGCTCCCCAACCAGTGGCATACTGTTCCAGAACCGGAAGTCGCAATAAAGTGTGCGACTTGCCTTGACTTCGCAGCCTTGTCTGCGACTCTATTTCCCAGGCCATGTCACGCGCCAACATGGCACAAACAGCCATAGTTGGCTAATTTTTTTTTGGTCTTATTTTGCTATTTTTTTTGGCATTATTAAAAAAAAACCCGACAATGACAGCAGAAAACATAATGCGTGAACCCCACATGATTTTATTCTTTCTTCCCTGTTTTCGTTGCATTTCGAAGGAGAGAAAAGTTATTGGAAAGTGAGTTTTATCTCTATGATAAATCTTTCTATTCTCTTTCACTCCTTCCAAACAATACCTTCGCCTTAATACTTAAGGTTTGACGGCTTGCAGGCTTGTGGGCTGGATCAGACAGTACGAGTTAACAACACTAAAGTGGAACTTGGTAAGAGAGGTATGGGCCTAAAAATGTGAGTCTTTTTAATCGTTTTGGGCGATGTAATGGTATTTGGGTGATATGACTTTTGTATTCTTAGGTTTACGTGATATAATTCAATTAGAGCAATTTATTCATTTCGCCACATGGGTTGTCAAAAGGACCGTTGTAATCATAGACATTTTCGTATTGAACACGCCAAAACACACTACTCCCAGCTCCCTATACCAACATTTGTAAACCATGTGATTGTCTGCTGTTGCGAAAAGGACTAGGTTTTTTATATACAGAGGCAGCTCGATAAAGAAGATCTTATGCTCACTTAAAGGCTTAAATATGTTTGGGGTCCCTGACATTTAAAAGGGAATCGTTCTAAGTACCTGCAAAAATAATTTGTAAAATGTAATCCCTAACATATTTTTTTATAATCAAATTAAGGACAAATCCCAATTTAATCTAATTAAGAAATGTAATTAGCCCGGTCATCATTTCCACCTTTTTTTTTAATACCAAACTTAATGCATAATATTCCACATCATATTTTAACCTAACTTTCCCTAAATCAATTTCCCCCAAAAAGAACCCTAATTGAAGAAATGTGAAGAACATAGAACTGTGAAGGTCGGTGATGTTGACGGAGCCAACGTTTTCGGTGGCGGTGCTGGTGGTCTGGAAGAGGGTGGTGGAGGTGGTGGTGCCGTCGGTGAGCTGGTGGAGCTTGGTGTTGCCAAAGTAGTCGAGGAAGGTGAGGAGGCTAAGGACGTTCTTGATGACGAGGAGGGGGTGGGAGGAGGTGATGGCGGAGAATGCGGAGTTGGGGATGACTAGGACAGTGATGGTCTAGCGGCTGTTGATCTCGTCGGCGAGCTTGGTTTGGGAGAGGAACGAGTTTTAGGAGCTGTAGTCGGGGTTGGTGGCGAGGATCTTGGTGATGTTGTGGGCAGAGACAGCAGTGGTGATGGAGAGGAAGAGGGGGAGGAGCAAAGGGGAGTGGTTGTGACCCATTTTGGTAATGAGATCGAGAAAGAGAGAGAGGACTCTAAAGTGTGTGAGGAGAGTGAAGTGTATAGTGAAGTGGTGGAGTAGGAGTTAAAGATAGAAGGTGTCTATGTGCATGTGTGCTGGGTTTTCTTAACCATGGTTAAGGGAAGAAACTTGAATAAGAATAATTCTGAAGGCAGAAATTTGAACGCAGAACTCGCAGTGGGAATCTTCTACAATCAGAAACCTTCACTGCTTGCAGCTTTCTTCGAAGCTCTTCTCTCCTTCACTGCCTGCGCTCTTCTCTTCTTCTCCTGAGTTCTTCTCCTGCGTTCTTCACAGTTCTTCAATTTAGGATATTTTTGGGGGAAATTGATTTTGGGAAAGTCAAGTTAAAATATGATATGGAATATTATACATTAAGTTTGGTATTAAAAAAAGTGATAAGTGGAAATGATGACTGAGCTAATTACATTCCTTAATTAACTTAAATTGAGATTTGTCCTTAATTTAATTAAAAAAAGTATGTTAGGGATTACATTTTACAAATTATTTTTTCAAAGACCTATAATGATTTCATTTCAAATGTCAGGATATTTAAACCCTCACTTAAATATAAATAATTAAGTTTTAAATTCTCTTGCCGGTTTCAAACTTTGTTCTCAAGTTCACTTGAATACTGACTTCATTAGGTTTTAAGCTGCGTTAATCATAGTGTGTTGATGTACTCCATCCGTTTTTTAATAACTGCAACTTTAAGGTTTCGACACATGAACTAAGAAATGATGTTAATGATCTTGTTTTTAGTTAAATTATCTTCAAACTTCCTTATATACCATTTATCTCTCTTATTAATTCTAACTTTTCAATTTTCCTATCACTATTAAATCAAGGGTATAATTGGTAAAATATAATTAATGCTTTATTAGAATCGTAAAAGTAAAAAATAAAAAATAAAAGATGAAAATAATGAAAATTATTAAGGAATAAATGAAGTAATTATTACCAAAGCTGACGCACTTCAGCTTGCAACAAAGTTGAATTATCATAGTACTTGTTAATTACATCGTTAAGTTGCATCATGGATAGAGTCATAGAGACATGATCAGCGCAAGTGTTGGCTTTAGAGGACTCTTAAATAGTATGGGTTGTTGCTATTATAGGTTGTCATTACAATGGAATATGATCAGCGCAAGTTTGGCTTTAGAGGACTCTTAAATAGTATGGGTTGTTGTTATTATAGGTTGTCATTACATGGAATATGTGTTTTATATTAGTGAGGGTGGGCCAATATGTAATCATTGGATTATATTTTCTCATCATATGTGTTTTATATTAGTGTGTTTTATATTAGTAAGGGTGGGCCAATATGTAATCATTGCATTATATCTTCTCATCATGTGAAATTCATCTCATATTTTTTCATGTTTTAAATTCTTTTTATCTCTGTTTTCATAAGCATTTTAAGGTTTAACTTATATCAATTTAATATATACATATGAATATACGAAAAGATAAATATAAAATTTCAACATAACAAAACATGAGAAAAATAACATATAATATAATCTGTAACTTATTTTATGTGTAGGGAATTTTTTCTTTTTTGTCTTACCAAGCTGGAGCCACAGCCGATTGCCGTGAGACTAATCCTTTGCCCCACGGTCAGCGCACGAAGCGGTAGGGGGCTGGCCATGTGTAGGGAATTTGAGTTATTTGAGTTCCCCTGCTTGTATTCGTAGTAAATAAAATTCTTTGCTTGTTAAAATTAGAAAATGAAGATGGACAATTAAAATTTGTTCGTGACTAATCTGACTACTTTCTCTCTAGAATTAGTAATTTACATATAACAAATATTTCTTTTAATTTTTTTCTTTTTTCATTTTTCATCTATATATCCTGTCAACGCAAGGCAAACTAATAATACTTGGCCTTTAATATTCGTTTTGGTTATTTAAATCACCCAAAATCTATTTTCACTAAAATTGCTTCAGATCAGGTGGTCTAATTATATTTTAAAATGCATCTTAAAAATTTTAATTCATAACACATGTCAAAATATTATTGGATCACTTAAAATGAAAATGATTTTACCCGTATTTACCTTGTGATTTAGTCAACCCTATTATTTTGTTAATCTTCTTCTGCATCCTATTTACCTTGTGATTTAGTCAACCCTATTATTTTGTTCTTCTTCTGCATCCTATTATTACCGTGCATGTAGACCCTTAATTTTTCAATGTTTTTATTTGGAATAAATAGGTAAAGAAATCAATTTCCACTTTCATGGAATAATTGTCTTTAAGGGAGTTTTTATTTATTTCCACTTTATCTTTTTTGGTTACCTTTACCCATTCACACTTTGCTTGTTTTAAAGATAAAAAAAAAGAAGGAAGTATTTCAAGGAGAGAAAGTACAGATTTAATTTGAAAAGACAATTTCACCTATTCTTTATCTATTTTTTTTTTTACAAGAGGAAAAGACAAAAAAAAAAAAACTAACTATTCAACGTGTCAAGATACATAGACGCATAGACAAAAGACGGAGGCTGCTTCCAGACCCGCCGAGGAGTTTCATCACGCGCCGCATGCCTCGCCAGACAATCCGCAGTGTTATTTTCCTCTCTTGCGACATGGATAACGGAAACATTCCAATCCCAGCTGAGCATATCCCTCACCTTGGCGATCTCCTCCCTATCCCAAAAAGTGCTAATATCATTATGAGTCTGTAAAACCTGCACCACATTCTCACAGTCACACGCGCAGATGACCTCGTGAACACCCAGCTCCCAAGCATGGGCCAAACCCAACTCCACTGCCCAAACCTCTACGAGGAACGTGTTTCCATGGGAGAACTCGCTGACACTGCAGAGCGCCAACCACAAGCAGAATCAATTAACACAGCAGCCCCACCCATTGTTGCACATCCCGGGATCCAGCTGCCATCCACCAGCAGCTGAAAATGTGCTACACGACCAGCTGTCGCTGAGGGAGAAAGGTGCTTTGAGCAGGGATACATCTACCAAGCAGTGACATCCGATAAAATCCGCCGCAGGACTTGGTTCAGCTTCCACTTGTTCTCTCCCAAACATTGTTCATTCCTCCATCTCCATCCCCACCACAACACAGCCACCCCCAAGATACATTGCTGCTGCTTAAGTAGACTCACGAGCCAAGACGAGAAAGGGACATTGGAACTAAGAGGTGGTAATATGGAGCCAAACTGACGCTAGAGCAGATAAGAGCGGGGGCACTCGCGAAAGAGATGCGACAAGCTCTCTACAGCAGCACCACAACGCGAGCAAGAAGCCGACTGGTTGAGATGATTCCGATGCCTTTTCTCATTAGTAGGAAGCCCTTCCTTCATAAGAAACCATAGAAAAAATTGAATCTTCTCAGGAACCTTACAGCGCTAAACATGCTTCCATATCCCCGAATCAATTGCATCAAAATCACCCAAGGTTGCATATGTCGAGGACACACTATACCTACCATCACTTGCGGCAGTCCAGCGGATAGCGTCGTGCCCAACTGAATGGGTAGGCACCCTAACAGCACTAATCTCCTCCTTGACATCCAAAGGTATCACTGTATACAGCAGCTCAAAATTCCATGAAGAGCCCATCCATAAATCTGCCACCCTGAGTTCTGTGTCTGAAACATGAACAAATGGAACTCTTAAACAGAGCTTACCAGACCCCAACCAGTTGTCATACCAAAGCGATGCAGATCCGTCCCCTAGATGTGCCCGAAATCCGTGGCGTAAGTAATCCTTAGCCCTAACAATGCCCTTCCAAACATACGAGTTTCTTGTCTTGTATTCCCCATCAAGAACTATCTCATTGGCCAAATACTTTTGAGATAAAGCTATTACCCACGGCTTCCCTCTGTCGCACAGAAGACTCTCAACTAACTTCCCAAGCATGGCGATATTGTTGAGTCGAGCACAACGGAGGCCAAGACCACCTCTATCATTTGGGCAGGAGATCTCTTTCCACGGAACCAAGTTCCAACTCATTGTGTTGTCCCCCTTACCCCAATTGCAATTACGGATTTTCTTGTCTACAAAATCACAAATTAATTCCGGAAGCCAGAGAGCCTGCATGGTATAAACAGGGAGGGAGGAAACTACGGATATAGCCAAGCATAACCGACCCGCTCTATTCAAGAGCCTAGTCTTCCAAGAAGCAAGCCTGGAATTAATCTTATCAATTATCGGAGAAAAACTTCCCTTGTTACTCGACCTTTCAAGAGCGGCAACCCCAAATACTTACCCAAATTGCTTGCCCGATTAATGCCCAAAATGCGAGAAAACTCCTGCTGCACATTGTGGTCAATACTCTTAGAGCAGAACATTCGAGATTTCTCTAGATTGACTCTCATGCCAGAAGCATTGTAAAAGTCCTTCAATATTCTTTATCTATTTCTTTCTTTCGTTCATTAAATCTACTTAATTTTTTCCTTTTATCAAGGATAGAAGGATATTACCTTAATTTTTTTCTTATCATTTTTAATCCAAACAAATAAATGAAGAGATAGCTTTATTTTCTTTTTAAATGTTTTGTTGTGATATGCAAATAAGTCCACTTATTTTTCTTCACTCTTTCTTTATATTTTTATATATTTTTCTCTAATATTCTTAATAATTCAAATGACAGGAAGGGATTTCCATCGTAGATTTATTCTTGTTAAAAACGCAGGCCACGTTAGTGTGATGGGTGTCCGAGTGCTGCCCACAAAGGTTTGACAGTAATTGTCAAACTAGTCTATCAGTTTTGAACTTTTGGTCTCTTAGTTTGCATCATTGTGACTTTGGTCCCTTTAAATTTTTAAAGCTAATAAAATCTCTTTACTTTTGAAATTAAGCACAATTTATTCATTTCTTGATTTTCACATACATAAAATTATTATTTTCTTTTTAATTATTTTAGGACATTTTTAAAATTCTAAAAGTAAAATTTTGTTAAACTTTGATCAATTAAGTGAGTTTTGTTGAAAATAACATCTAAAATTATTAAATTGAATTTTTCTTAGAAAGTGAGAATTTGACGGTTTTAACTATAATCATAATGTAAAGTTTTTGATTTGCAAAAGTTAGAAGTTGAGGTTTTATATCTGCTCAAAATACTAGCGGGACTTAAATCACATATAGTCCAAAAAATTAAGGTAACTAAAAGTGTAACTAAATCTTTTACCTTCGTGTGATGTGATGTGATAATAAATTAAACCACGAAATAATGTGGTGTGCATTGTTTTAATTTAAGTAGAAGTCTCAAAATTGAATCATTGTGAAGGTTAACTGTTTAGTGGTGAAAGTTTTGTCATCTATATTATTGGTCTTGTCCAACCCAAATAAGATTGTCTTAATTAAAAATACCTATCATTTTTTTAGTTCAAATTAGGCTATCCATCGCCACAATCAATGATTAATTCTCTTGTCATGCACGCTTTCATTAAGTAAATGTTAATCATAAAATGTGCTACATACATCCTTGTGGACTAGACTGAAACTCCAACTTTATAGTTAGAGCATGAGGTGAGCTAGCAAGCTGGCTTGGTGGTAAAAGCAAATGTGATTTTGGAAAAAAAAAGATGTTTAACTTTTTTTTTTAAGTACATCGAAGAACATTTTTCCTTTCCAAGATTTATCTCTAGACTTTTTTCTTCCTAATTTATATATTTTTCGCTCTTATTACTTGTGCTACTATTCGGCCCAGATGTTTAACCTTTGACATTCAAGAAACATCAAATATTTATGACTTGTTTTCAGAGTTTTCTGAGTCGACAAATTTGGTTTGTCCATATTCAATTCATGATCTGGACCCTCATACATAGGATAGGTGCTACAAAAAAATACGTGATTTACCGTTGCTTTTCTTTCTTGTGCTTAGGGCATAATTTATTGAAGTGGAATCATACCAAAACGAATCGACACCTTCTATTCCGATTGTATCTTTTTTTCTATTTCACTAATAATTAAAAATTTATCTTGTTACTTGAAAACTATTATTGTAAATTCATCCATAACAATCACATTCATGTGTCTTTTTTTTTATCTATATTTAGCTTTGAATTTCAAAAATACTAACAATATTTTTATACTCTTTTTGAATATATATATATTTCATTGCTAAAAAGATTTTAGGGGCTCACTGAAATTTTTGAATCCACTCTCTACTAACGAAACTTGTATGAAATTCCATCAAATAAAAAAGTCGTTATCAAAAAAGTGTGTGGACAAATGTATTTATTGCTTACATCTTCAAACTTTTAAATGATAAAGACATTACTTACTACTTTACAGTTTACATAGAACGTACCCATCAAATTATTAGTTTTACAAACTAGGTCTTATACATAGACGGTATCTACCATATCCAAACACCCACTTTTCTAGTAGTAAAACACCACAAAATTTTGTGATAGTTAAAAGTTGTAATAAAAATGTATATACGAGTGTGGTCCCTATTGTAAAATAGTCTAATTATGTTTTTCATTTACACATTCAGAAGAAAAAAGCATATGAAGTCATTAGATTTATTTATGATTTTTTTTAAATTGGTTTTAAATAAATGAAATCAAAGAGTTATAGAGGCAATTACATCCGTCTAAATAAGAGAAGCAAGATCTGACAAAACCTCTTCAATTCCAACAGAACTGTGAAAATGATGAGTTCTTGACCAAGCGATTAACCACAGAATTATGAGACTGTATTGGTATGAGACTATACAGTTGAGGAGGGCTTAAAAGATTTGATTGATTCTACCCATAACACTAAGATGCATCTTCTTTTCGGAGTCACACTCTTAAAACTCCAAAGTTAAGGAGGATTGCCTTGAGCAATATTGGGATGAGTGACCTTCTGGGAAGTTTTCTCAAGAAGTACGTGAGTGAGGACAAAGCGTGCTGGGTGTTGTTACCGTAAGGTCAGTCGTCAAGTCGGGATGTTACAGAGAAGCAAGTAAAGAACAACCAGCGACAACAAGCAATCGGCCACAGTAGCATGTCAGTTGATGGAGAAGCATCTTGAAAAATCACTTTGTTACAAACAACATACATAAAAGTCAAACATGAACATCTAGCAATTGGGTCTGTGTTTTCAAGAAAGTGCTGCATAAAATCATAGCTCATATCCCCACTTTGCAATGGTCAAACCATCTCAAAAAAAGGGTCCAATACATGTGGTGATAATTTTTTATGCTGATGAGGAACCTATTGAGAACACACCTACAACTCCATTGGTGCAAGGTGTTGATGATGCACAAACCCATGAAGAACCTGCTAATGCTACACAAATTGAAGAACCTACTGATGCTTCACAAAACCAAGAAGTTGATCATAGAAGTGAAGCAGCTGATGCCACACAAACACATTCAGAAGTGGTGCAAGGTGTTGTTGATACCCAAACCAATGATCTTATTTCTAAGGAACAACCCAATAACGATTCTGAGGTTTCTGCACATTCTGAGTTAAGTTTGGTGACAGTGATGAGGAAAGGGGCTTAGGTGTTGATGATGGATTTGAAGCTCAACACACTGGGGAGGTTGAAGCATTACTAAATGATCAAATTAGACAAATGAGAAGTGGTCTAGCAGATGGGGAAAATCTGAAAAGAGATGGTATTGGCAAGGAGAATGAGGATGATGACAATGGCATGGCTGAGGGGTATGTCAGTGAGGGTCTGGATAGTGTGGCAAGTGAGAGTGATGTAGAGGGTTATTATAAGAGACGTTTCCAGAGGTACTACCCAGAAGATATGTGTAAGGAATTCAAGCTCACCAAGGGCATGGAATTCACATCAATTAAGCATTTAAGAAAGGCTATTGTTGAGCACTCAGTCGTCAATGGGAGAGAAATAAAAATCATTAAAAATGATACCAACAGACGCAAAATTGGATGCAGAGGAGAAAATTGTAAGTTTCTAATTCTGTGCAGTAAAGTGGGAGGGAAGGACACTTACAGAATCAAAGACTTTGAATGTACCACATACTTGTGGTAGAGTTTTCCAGAACAAGACTGGAAGTGCAAAGTGGGTGTCTACAAAAATGAGGAACAAAGTCAGGATTGTGCGCAACATAACTATGTCTGAAGTTGTTAATGATGTTCGAGTTAATTGGGCTACATGTATAAGTAGATGAGAAGCATGAAGAGATAAGAAGTTGGCCATAGATGAAGTGCAGGGTGATGCAAATTTCCAATTCACATTATTATGGAGGTATGCTGATGAGTTGAGAGATGCAAATGCGGTAATAACTGTAAGTTGAAACTTAAGCCTGGAATAATACCTGGCTAGGAAGGCCGACACTAGACCCTCGTGGATTTTGTTTTGGGGGGGGGGGGGGGGGGGGCTTGGCATGGACTTGTGCGGTATTGAGGTTCATAATCCAAGTTATTAAAAATGTCTACACAGAATAAAGCCAATATAGCATCAGAGAGGGGTGGAGCGGTCCACACCTCGGGCTGGAAGTCACATGTTGATGTGGTTAAGGAGCTGGTAAGTTTCTTGTCGACTTATATATGCTATAAATATTCCTATATGCTATAGATTTTCCTAAGTGTAGTGTTGGTATATGAACTGATTTGTAGTGTTAGATGACAAATGGTGTTCATTATGTTAGCGTTGATTAGGAAATTTTTTGTAGGGTTACGTGTAACTTATTACTACCTCTGTTCTTTATTAACGGTCCATTTATAGAATTTTTGCTTGTTTCTATATACTTGTTTATTTAGAATTTCAAGAGAGCATTAATTGATATTTTTCCAAGTAATGTCCTTGTGATAAAAATAAATGAAGAGTGATAAAATACATTTTAATAGGTAAATTAGGCAAACAAATAATAATTTTATGAAAATTAACAAAATTAATTGCACTTCTTAGTATGTGCATTTCTTCTCTTTCTGGACAGTTAAATAGGAACAAGTAGTATTATTTTTTACATGAACTGAGCTTTAACGGGTCACCCACTCCTGACGATCTCTTCGTCCAGACACGCACGAGCAAGTCTAGAGAATGGTCGACAACCGATCTAAGACTACACATGTAAGTATTGGATGTGTCATCATGTTTTTCTTTGCCATTCTGCTAAGTACATATGTTTACTTCTTAACTAAATTGTTTATATGTTTTCCTAATATCAGGCTCAGTGCCGTGAGAGACTCAAGGAGCTCTAAACTCAGCCCGGTGAGGTTTTTGACGCCACCTCATCCATCGTAGATGAGGCTATGAAGTTTCTACTATAGGAGGTTGTGGGGATAAGACTTATGGCCGATAATATAACACAAAGTAGACTTCTTCGCCTATGTCACGTCTGGTGTCACTTCACTTACAAGATAGTCTCGAGGTTCTTGACACAATGACGTTGTAGCCAACCAAAGTGTAGCAATTGCACACGCTGAAGCTCTTGCAGCCATCCACAGGGTTGCAACTGCAGAGGTTGAAACTGCTACAGCTATCCAAAGGGCTGTAGCCGCAGATGTCATTGCGAAGGTATAGGTTCCTATATAGGGGAAGATCATGATTTTTTTTTGTATTCACTTTTCTTGTAGTGAAAATAATTTATTATATAAAAGTATTTATTTCCACCAAAAAAGTGAAAGTGCTTTAACTGAACAAATAAATTTTGTATACTAAACACACATTAAAAATAAGTTTCTCTTTTTTTTTTTGAAAGGAATAAGTTTATTAATCTTAGATAAAACAAACAAACAAATATGGCCGTACATCACTGCTACTAGGGAGAGGGTCCTTCATCCGTGCATGTCTAGGTTACTTGAATTCATTTGTTTTGTGGTAGCAAGTTTTACACGAGCTCCTTAGGTTTTGTGGATACTAGGCGTTGCACGTTGACTCGTTCATTGTCTTCTCAACCATGTTGTATCCCTCTATATATACACCTTAAGAGTTAACAGGTTTAAATTGTGTATTCTAGTACTAGTGCAATTATTAATTGTAACTTATGGAAGGATCCTCAGGTGTGAGAAAAGGAGCATGGAGTAAAGTAGAAGATGAGCTTCTCACAGCTTGTGTGCGACGATATGGGGAAGGGAAATGGCACCTAGTGCCCCCAAGAGCAGGTAATACATATTGCTTTAGTGATAGCAATGACCTATTAATAACAACTTTAGATGAACTTCTCTTTATTTTACACAGAATCAATCCTAACATTCAGAAGTTACTTAGAGAAGTTTCACTTATAATATTGATTATAGAGTATTTTCAAACATGCATGTAATTAAGATAGGTTATATATTCATGTTTTTAAACTATGCTCTCATTCATGATCAAGGTTGCAGTTGTAGTTTGTAGTTGAAGTTGCGTTCATTCTTCTTGGAACAGTAACAAATTACAGGTAAATGTGGCTGATGTGGTCACACGTCAGAATGAGGTTAAAACACTAAAAATAGGAAGAAAAAAAAAATTCAAACCTCTATTATTAAAGGTACAACATACCTGGTTTTCATAAATGGTGTTCCCTTATAGGGTAAATTCTGTTATTATACTAAAATTTGGGAGACTTAATTAACTCAATTTAAAAGTTAGGTCAAGTTAAAAGTTGAAGATTATTTTCTCATATACAAGGATTGTCTTAATTATATTCTTTATCAATATATGAGACTTTTCAACATAAACTATAAATTAAAACCAATTATAATATTGCCACCCGCTTATTTGTTGGGCAGAAAAATTACTTTTGACACCATAATTTAAACTAGTGTAAATTTTGAACAAATTCCTAAACGTGCACTAAAACTCTCCTGAATAACACTGTGATCCTTTTGTTAAAATTTTCAGGGTTGAACAGATGCCGCAAAAGCTGTAGACTGCGGTGGTTGAATTATCTGAAACCGAATATCAAGCGGGGACAGTTCGCTGAGGATGAAGTTGACTTGATGAAAAGATTGCACAAACTTTTGGGAAACAGGTTGCTTTCACACATACACATGTTTAAACTCATGTTACGATTAATTTTTGGTGTTTCTGACATGGTATATTCAGTTTAAAAAAAAAGACATGGTATATTCTATTTAAAAAATGCTAGCAATATTTTTTTTCCCAACATTTTTTTAAATACTTTCCAATTGAGTAGTTAGAATTTAAGTAGGGTCTACTAAAAAGATGAGACTCACATGATTTCAACCAATTAACGAGAGAATATTGTAAGAAATTGTTGGAAAGAGAGTGTTTCTAACATCATCCTCATTGTTTTTCTTTTTTGAAGGTGACATGATATGTGTTGTTAATAATTGAAGAATAATTCTATTTAGTTAATGGAATTAAAATCATTTTTTTCCAAACTCCTAATAAAAAGAAACTATACTTCGGTTAAAAAAATTAATAACTGAAAGAAAGAATATTAATCAATAATTTGAAAAATATCAAATGTTTTTGTTAAGGTGTTTTTATATCTTTATAAATAATAAATGAAGCTAAAGGGTGGTTTCAATTCAATTTTAACTTTAAACAGTTATTATTGAAATATGCAGGTTTGTTTTGACGATAGAGTCAACATAAATGTGATTTCACATATTTAAGGTATTAACAGAGAAGTTATAATTTGCCACGTTAAATTTAACGTAGATTGAAGAAGTAAAATTTTGACACATTATCTTCAACGTGGATCCATGGACACCTAGATGTACAAAGAGAGGAGAGAAGAATAATACAGGTGATATGTGGTGAAATATTTTTGATTAAATAGTTTGTGCATGTGTAGATGGTCCTTGATTGCTGGAAGACTTCCGGGAAGAACTCCTAATGATGTGAAAAACTACTGGAACACCTACGTTCGCAAGAAGGTATCCTCTGATAAGGAAGAGATCATTGATGCAAAGCCAAAAGAAACATTGAAACCCCACTCAGTGATTATTAAGCCTCAATCTCGAACTTTGTCAAAAACTTCAACCTGCTTGAGAAAGTGGTTCCATAACGAAGATCAAGGTGGGGCCTCTACTCAAGCATGTGCAGCTTCATCAGATTGCAATGATAATAATAATAATTCTAAAGATCAGTGGTGGGGAACTACTGCAATCGAAGGTAATGGAATAAGCAACCCAGAGAACGATAAATGCTACTCAGGTGACTTGATGCTCATGGAAGACCTTAACTTGGATGAGGAGCTTTCAGACTTTCTTATGGAAGATCAGAGTTGGGGTGATTTTTTTCTTGATGTCAATTTGTGGGATTCATGAGTCAAACTACGTAGTTTGGGAAACTAAAAGGTTCAAGTGTGCTTAGCTAGTAGTGAAGGGTGTGAAATTTCTGAATAAAATATAATCACTAGGTGTGATGTTTCTTTTTTTTTTTTTTTTAAGTCGAGGTGTGCTGTATCCTCTTGTTAATCATCAAATTTTAAAGGAAATCTTTTTTCACGCCTCATTCTAACATAATTGATTGATTTGTTTAACATTTAATAAATGTCATGTCATTGAAAAATAATAATGATTAATAAACAGATAACACACTACTACAGAAATGTCTTTTTACCACGCCCATGTTACCATGGTTCCGTGTTGAACCGTTGTAAAATGAGGTTACGAGCTCTGTTACTACGGTTCCATGTTGAACCGTGATAACTGAGGTGCTCTATTACCATGGTTGTATGGTAACCGTGGTAATTGAGATAATTTTTATTATTTTTTTAATTAACACGACCTATTACCACGGTTGTTAGGTGAGTGGTAATAGATTTATTATTTTTTTAATTAATATTATCTATAACCACGGTTGTCAGGGGAACAGTTGTAATAGGTATTATTATATTTCAATTAAAATTGTCTATTACCGCGGTTGTTATGGGAACCGTGGTAATATGAATTATATTATTAAAAAATGGTGATTTGTTAGCTAGGAAACCCTTATTTGGAGATCGAAAACCAATTTGTCTTCCCATTTCTCTGTTGCGACTCCATCACTCTTCAACCTCGTCACCGCTGCTCCTCACTCCTTGCCGCTGCACCTCTCCTCGTCACGTTGTTTCCGTCTTCGTGCGTCATCGTTCCCGTCTTCTCCCTCTGGCCGCTCTTCTCTACCTCACTCGTAGTACTCTTGACCTGCTTCTACCTCTAGGGCTTTGTTTTGAAGATTTTTGTTGTTGTTCAGTACTAGGTTTTTTTTTCTATCATGAGAAAGTTTCTCTCAAAATATCTAGGGCGCCAACAAGCTTTGTTGTTGTTCAGTACTAGGGTTTCCTCCATCGTCTAGTCTTGTCAGCCCTGACAGTCACGCCGTTGGACGGTGCACAAGACGCGTCTCCTCCATCGTCTAGTCCTGTCAGATATGTTTTTGTCTTCTTAAATGCTTCAGCATGCGCCGTTTCACAATTAAAACTTCTAACTGCTTCCCTCTTTACTCTGCAACTTTTCAGCATGCGCGTTTCCCACATAAGTTTCACAATTCTCAAGACATCCTCTTAATCGCCCTCTTCTTCACCCCTCAAGTTCCCTTGTTTTCTTATAAATTCCAGAATTACCTCTCATCTTTTCTTCATCCTTCACTCCATCATCTTCCCTGTCCTTTGCTTTTGTGAGCCTTATTCCTTAAAATCAAAAATGGCAAACGGCGTGACTATCTGTAATCCTTCTACCATCAATTTCCTAGAACTACATCGCTATCAAGTTCCTGGCACCAATACTCTGCGTCACACATGTATGTCTGCATTGCGTGATGCCTCTGATGAGCCATCGTACCCAGAACTCATCTTGGCCTTCTGGTCCTCCTTGTCCTTTATTCACAACAGAGGCTTCGTTGGAACAGTGCTGAATCATGACTTTTTCCTAGCCAGAGAGAAACTTGCTGAACTCCTCAATAGTGAGGATGAAGGAGTGATGTACTCTAAATTGTGGCAAAGAGACTACGATGTAGAAGATATTGATGCAGTCATCTATTGCATGAAAAATCCTCTCTCTCTCTCTCTCTCTCTCATCCCTCACCTTTCCTGCCAGAGTTTTACGTCTACTGGTCACAACCGTGCTTTGTTCAAGACAAGATCGTCTGAGAGATGTGCTTGACAAAGACTTGTTTATCATGTACTCAATTTTGAATTAAGAGTACATTAATGTGTAGACATCGTCTACAATCATCTTGCTTCTGCTCTGGTTGACAACCAAAAATCCATTCCCTATGGTTTCCTCGTAACAGAACTCCTCAGTGTTCCAAATGGATTGCCCTTTTTAGCTTGGAACACTTTAGAGGAGGTGGCTTGTCAGGTGATCGAAGTAGAATTCTTCCGGTCAAGGGGTCTTGTCATTAACGATCCACTGTATGATCTCTCCGAAGACTCATATGACTCTTTGGACGACTCTGATAATTCTAGGGAATCGTTTCCAGAATCAATAGGCTCCTTCCCTTTTCCCTGATTTCTGGCACAACATGTACTGCTTGGCTGTATGGTTGTATTTTTAACTTAATCTAATTTTTCTTCAATTTGATGTATGAATCTCCTTCTCTTTTTATTCATTGTTATATTATTTGGAAATATAATGCCAGGAACTGTTGTTGACACCACCATTTTCCATCCAATGGAGTTTGATTTTTATCTCAACAGTCATGCTGGAATTCAAGGAACTAGCAGACCTACTCACTATCATGTACAGTATGATGAGAATAACTTTAAAGCAGATGAGCTGCAGAGGCTAACAAATAATTTATGCTACACGTATGTGAGGTGTACGCGATCAGTATCAATAGTTCCTCCTGCATATTATGCACACTTAGCAGCATTTTGATCAGTATCAATAGTTCTACTGCTGAAGTTATTTTTGCACAAAAGTAACGAGGTATTAGGATAGTTTCCTATAGACCATGTTTTAGTTACCACCCAAAATTACCTTTTTCCTGAGCATGAGGCAGTTTTTTTTGTTTGGGTGGGGTTTATAATATTTTGATGGTACTTAATAGTTTTTATCATGGTGGCTACTATATTTGGTTGGTTGTGGAGTTGGTCCATGCATGTTATATGTAGTTTATTTAGTAATTTGGTATTTAAATTTTAAATTTGACTATAGTTTCAGTCTAGACACAATATTGTATGTATTGCAATATAATAGACTGTTTTTTATTTGCACAATTAATTAAGGTGAGAATAAAAGAAAAAAAATAGACCTATTACCACGGTTCAATGTTTAACCGTGTTAATAGGAAGAGATATTACCACAGTTTCTTGTTGAACCGTGGTAACAGATGTGTGATATTACCACAGTTCCGCCTTGAACCATGGTAACAGAGGTGTGATATTACCACAGTTCCTCCTCGAACCGTGGTAATAGAAGCATGATATTACCACAGTTCCACCTTTAACCGCGGTAATTGATCTATTACTACGCCGAGCAATACCACGGTTTAACCGTGGTAACTGGCTGCTCGGAACCATGGTAAAAAGACAATTCTGTAGTAGTGACATCACATCCTTTTAAATTAGATACGGCATGCGAGAGCTCTACAAATTAAAGACTCATTATTATCTGCCATGACAAGACATTTATTGCTTTGAATAATCATGTATTGATCATTTACAGGAAGACACGGTTCAATTTAAGGTTCTAAAACACTACAAGAAATGTTTGTTTTAGTGGAAAAAACTAGCGCTAGCTCCATCGATGCCAACACTAACATTCGCTCTTTAACATCGACTAAACCGACAAAAATGTCAATTTAAAATTAAATATGAGTCAATGATAGAGTCGACCAAGTGGATGCTACTTAGGGGTGACTCACCAACCATTAGTGCAGTCACAACAGTCACTAAAATCACCGGCCAATTTAGCGTTGCATGCCATCCACACTACCACATAATTGCATTTCTACCATGCCCATGTTACCACGGTTCCATGATGAACCGTGGTAAAATGGTGCTGGAGCTCAGTTACCACGGTTCCGTTTGGAACCGTGGTAACTGAGGTGCTCTATTACCACAGTTCCGTGTCACCCATGGCAACTAAGATAGTTTTGATTTTTTTTTAATTAACATTTCCTATTATTGCGGTTGATACCTTAACCGTGGTAATAAATATTATATTAGTAATAAAATGTTGATTTGTTAACTAGCAAACCCTAGTTTGCAGATCGAAAACCCATTTGTGAACCTTTTCTCTGTTGCACCTCATGACCATGTATTAGTTAATTTGGTATTTTGGTAATATAATAGACTGTTTTTTTATTTGCACGTATAATTAATTAAGGTGAGAGAATATAAGAAAAAAATAGACCTATTACCACGGTTCAGTGTTGAACCGTGGTAATAGGAAGAGATATTACCAGGTTCAGCAATGAGCTGTGGTAACAGATGTATGATAATACCACGGTTCCTTGCTGAATCGTGGTAACAGAACTGTGATATTACCACGGTTACGCCTTTAACCGTGATAACAGATATGTGATATTACCACGGTTTTGCCTTGAATTGTGATAATTTATCTATTACTTCGCCGTTTGATACCACGATTTAACTGTCGTAAAAGGCTGCCCAGAATCACTGGCACCAACTTAGCATCGATTATAGTCAACACTATTGTGAAGTGGATCCAAGCTATTTTTAAGGCCCACAAGTTAGCGTTGGTAAGGCCGGCGCTAACCTTCAATGGTTTATTCACCCGGTTGTCCATTTACACTCCCTCTCCTCTCAAACCCTCTCTCTTTCTCCAAACCACCGTTGCTACTCGCACTCTTGCTCACCCCTACGACCTCGCACTTCTCCCGACCTGTAGCTGCCCACCTCGCACTAGCCTTGAACCGGTCCGCCCCCAAACTCCTAATAAAAACAAACTATACTTCGGTTAAAAAAAAATAACTGAAAGAAAGAATATTAATCAATAATTTGAAAAAGATGCAAATGTTTTGGTTAAGGTGTTTTTATATCTTTATAAATAAATGAAGCTAAAGGGTGGTTTCAATTCAATTTTAACTTTAAGTAATTATTATTGAAGTATGCACTTTTGTTTTGAAGTTTGAGTCTTCATAAATGTGATTTTACATATTTAAGGTGTCAATAAAGAAATTATAATTTGCCACGTTAAATTTAACGTGGATTGAAGAAGTAAAATTTTAACACATTAACTTCAACATAGATTCATAGACACCTAAATGTATGAAGAGAGGAGAGAAAAGTAATTCAGACGATATGTGGTGAAATATGATGTGATGAGAAGAAAGAAATAGAGATTAAAAAAGATTTATATTATTGTTGTTACTGTTTTGTGGTACACGAAATAAAATAGAGTTGAATTTTTGATTAAATAGTTTGTGCATGTGTAGATGGTCCTTGATTGCTGGAAGACTTCCTGGAAGAACTCCTAATGATGTGAAAAACTACTGGAACACCTACGTTCGCAAGAAGGTATCCTCTGATAAGGAAGAGATCATTGATGCAAAGCCAAAAGAAACATTGAAACCCCACTCAGTGATTATTAAGCCTCAATCTCGAACTTTGTCAAAAACTTCAACCTGCTTGAGAAAGTGGTTCCATAACGAAGATCAAGGTGGGGCCTCTACTCAAGCATGTGCAGCTTCATCAGATTGCAATGATAATAATAATAATTCTAAAGATCAGTGGTGGGGAACTACTGCAATCGAAGGTAATGGAATAAGCAACCCAGAGAACGATAAATGCTACTCAGGTGACTTGATGCTCATGGAAGACCTTAACTTGGATGAGGAGCTTTCAGACTTTCTTATGGAAGATCAGAGTTGGGGTGATTTTTTTCTTGATATCTATTTGTGGGATTCATGAGTCAAACTACGTAGTTTGGGAAACTAAAAGGTTCAATACTAAGCATGAAACTTTTGGTCATTCTTGATACAAATACTACAAAACTAAAAAAAAATATAAATTAACATAAAATAATAAAATTAAACATAACAAAAAAATAAAGGAAAAAAAAAACGAAAGGTGGACAAGAGATGACAAAAGAGAAGTTTGGTGAAAGTGATGCTGGAAGCGGCTATATATTGGTCATCATCGGTAAGCTATATAATGATTCGTTTGCCGACGGCTTCTGGCCGGCGATAAATAGGCGACATGATAAAATTTTCAATTAAAACCACCAAAACGGTCGTGAAAATGGCCGATCGCCTTAACGACAGTCAAAAACCGTCGGAATTGGCTGGTGAAATTACCGACTGTCCAAAACCGTCGCAAAGCATCATCGGAAAATTTACCGTCAATGTTTTGCGCCACGATATCTCTTCCCGCCAAATTGCAACGAGTAAAGTCATTGTTTCATTACCGACGGCCAAACCGTTGGTAATGTACGAAATTACCAACGGTTTTCCAACCATCAGTAACTAACTATCGGTAATTCAGAGAACTGTCGTAGTGTACAAGATCGAATTCATAGTATTCAGTGATGATACATGGTACCTGACCACAAATAGAGAATATGTATATATATCTCAATGTTAAAACTATTTTCGCTCGAGAAACAACTTAGAAAACAAGCAAGAGTTGGAATTTGAGAACTATCAATTTGAACATGGTTTTGGTGCTCTTGTGGTGAAAATAATTAGAAGGTTAGGCCCACACGAACAGTGTAATAGTACCATAACCTATACGACTGACGCTTATAATTACGATTCAGTGTCGGTCATGGCAATCAAGTGTGTAGCGTAGACTTAGAGTTGATTAAACCGATGCTAATTATTAGCATTGACCATGCCGGCGTTGACTTTACACGGTAGCTTCAAGTCATTTAAAGACAGCTCTCCGACGCCAATGCTAAATTGGCTATAGCTTTTGCTTTTGGGTAGCTAATGAGCGTTTTTCTTATTGTGACGAATGTCCTCATAACTTCTGAATCCTGGCAGAACCCTTTTCTGTCAATTGATTAGTAGAGCTAGATTTCAAATTATGCTAATTGTTGCAGAAATAGCGAAAATGGAAAGTTATACTTCCTCTAACATTCATTTTAGGACCAAATCATGAATACATGATCATCTAGTGAACACCTTCGTTCAGCTTCATAAATTGGCATTTAGGGCCCATTTTGTGGACAGGATAAATAGACATGATAAAATAATGTATCATATCATGCTGTAATCTGTTATTTATTGTGCGAGCAGGATATGATATCACAATAATGTCTCTTATCATATCTTGTCCATCATGTGTAAAAGTTATCTTGAGGGAGAGCTAGGTTAGAATTATCCTGACAAGATAGGATAACAGTCTTCTATTCCCTTTCAGTACCCTAACCCTAAATTAAATTATTTCAATATTTGTATTTTAATTTATAATAATATTAATTAATAAATATAAAATATTAATTTAAATAATACAGTAATTTTATTATTTATCAATTACTATTTTTTATTGCTAAGTTAAAATTATTTAGTTAATCATTAATTTAAATAAAAAACTAAATAATTTATTAATGGTGAAAATATTGAATTTAATCATATAAAATAATAACATTTTTATTATCACTTGATCCAACTTAGATAACATTATTTTCCTTACTTATATTATAATAACAATAAATAAAATATTCATTCACTAACTATATAATAGTACTCACTTATAAATAGTGATTTATTAATAATAAATATAGGCTAATTTTCTATTATCATATGCTATTATTTAAAATTATTTCTCTTCTTAATATAATAATTTATAATTTAAATATAAAATACTTTTAAAAAATAATCATTTTTAAATTTAATTGAATTTTATTATTTATCACTTGTCACTACTAAGGTAAAATAAATTGGTTAACTATAAATTTTTTAATTAAAGTAGGCTCTCTTCAAAAATGATTAAAATAGGCTAATTAATAAAACTTAATTTAATTTTAATTCATTTTAAAACATAGGCTCATTTATAAAAATGAAAAATAAATTAATTTAATAGAATACTTACTTTCTTAAGAAACTAATTTTTAAAAAGTATTATGTATTTTTTATTCAAAGGGAAATTCGATACATTTTTCATTGTTTATATCATATCCTATAATTATTCTTTCCACCTCAATTCTGGCCTTATCCAGCTCTCTGTATTATCCTGGTTTTATCCTATCCTAACCACAAAACAGGCCTTTAGAGTATAAAGACGAGCAATAAAGTTCCTGCACTCTCTCCAAGCAGATGCATCATAGAGGTAGATTTCTCGAAATCATGTTCTTGATTCGCTTATCTTATGCATAATTTGACATGAGCGGTGAAATGTTTTTTATAGTTATGGTGATTTCAATTACTTTTTCAGGACACGAGAGTGGATGATGCCGGATGACCATACAAAGGAGTTGACATGAAAAATATGAAAAAATGAGACAAGCAACACAACTGCTGCTGAAAAGCTTTTATTTACTTATTTTTTTTATCAATGTGAAAGACCTAGAATTTTAATTAGCTTTTAATTACTTTTATCAATGTGTGTTACTTTTCTTATCACAAGATACAATTATTTGTGATGTTTGAACTTGTGGGAATTAATTTGTTTGAGATTATGATCTTCATTTGGCTGAAAATATTGATATGATGTTTTATCATGATGAGTGCATTATGTTCTGATCTACTTTATACTATGTACATTGCATTTATCTTGTTAGTTGTCAAAGAAAGTTTGGTTATGACTTGCATAATTTGCTAACAGTTTAGGGGTAACTAATTCGACGGTCTCGTGTAGAACAAGTAGTTCCTCTGACTTGGAGATTCTTTAGGGTATTGTTTGTCCTGGTAAAGAGCGACCAATTTAAGGTCTTGTTAGTTGTAAATTGTGAGCAAATAGTTTAACTTATCACAAATTTTGCATTGACGGCTGGACTAGTGTAGGGCCCCTCGCCCTGCAGCAAGACTCTTCAGGGAAACAGGGTGAGACTTGTGGACTAAGATTCCGTGGCGAGTGATCTGTATATGCACACTCTGTCTTCATACTGCAGACTCGGTGCCTTGTGGACTAGGATTCTGCGATGAGTGCTCTGTAATGGCACACTCCGTCTTCATACTTCAGACTAGGTGCCTTGTGGACTAGTGGACCGGTGTAGTGTGCCTCACCCTACACCAGGGCTCTCTAGGAAACGGGGCGAGACTTAAGACTGAGGCTAGGGGCAAGAGGAATTGGTCCGTGTATTAATGCTTATGGGTCGAGACTTATGAAAAGATTTTGGGTTAAGGTCCTTGCCCCACTATAAAAGGTGAGACCCAAGACATAATAAGCCATGTTCTCTATTCATACACAAAACGACTAGACCTAACCTAAAAACGGGGAAAGGTTCGAGACCCTGTGATGAGAACAACAACCAATGTTATTTTTCACGACATACATAGTGTCGACAAGAAAATACTATTTTATGAATATGTGTTGCCTGAAGTATAAGGTCAGTTAAACCGATGCGTAGTGTAAATCATCGTAGGCGACGCTAAATCGTTAGCTTCAAGCCACATAACTCCCAATGTCAATACTAAGTTGACACTAAATTGACATTAGTGTTGTCTTTTAACTACTTAGTGTCCGTTTAACTTTTTTTAGTGAAGCATTTTCATTATAAAAAAACTAAAAACAACTTATTTAACAATTTGGTAAAGGTGTATTTCAATGCATCAATATCAGAAGGAAAAACAAATATGTTGCTATTATTAGTGACACGATTCTAGATGGATGCTATTCAGTATATGGAAATTCAAGCAAGTTAATAATTATCAGTTCAAAAGATCTGTGTATCGAATCTTTCCTTTGTTATCATCCATATCAGAAGGAAATATGAAAGAACCAATGCCCGCCAGCCAGCATTATAGCTGTGTGACTGTGTCCACTCTAGAAATAGTCCTACACGACACGTTTAGATGGTAAGACACAAAATCTAGATGTGATATTTGGAAAAGAAAAATTACCACTCACTCTCCATTCCAAGACAAATAATTTGGGGTTGGAGATTTAGGTTAAGTTGTGTCCGGTCAATTTACATGTGCGGAATTTTTCTTGAGATTTGATTTGGTAGTTACAAAAACTTGTCTTGATGTGAAACCCTATTTTGCAATTAACATGATATTTAAATAGGATATAGTCAAAAAGAATTATAAAAAAGTGTTGATCTAGTTCATTTAATTAGTTGAGTTGAACCTAATATAATACAAAATATAGTTTGTGGCTAATTTTGGGACAAATTTTTGTTATAGAAAAATTTAATTGTGACTTAAGGACGAAATTGTATTTCGGTCACAAGTTTTTGCTAAAGAATTGTTGTTATCTCTTGATTAAGCCTGAATTATGTTGCCATTTTAAGATGAACTTTCACTTTCCGTCGCAAATTCAAAACGTATACTTCATTGCAATTTTAGGATGGAATTTTTGTTTCCTACAAAATTCAATAACAAATTCTTTAGCGTATTTGTCCCACACCAACAATGGAAAGTTGCCATGTTTTTTATAATATGATCCTTTTTATTTTATAAAAAATGAAAAAGATTTATAAAAACTTGTGGCTAATAAAGCTCCCGCTACGCATGAGGTTTGAGGAAGGAGCAATGAATATGGATTTAATGTTAGCTTTATTTTACATTTTTGTAAGAGACTAATTTAATTCCACAATTTGAACTTATAACTACAAAATCACACCAACCTTGCGGTTTGCTATCAGATTAAGGGTAATATAGTTCAAAATTCTATTCTCACAATTCATATGATTTATCGTGGATGGCTAGATTGTGCAATTTTCTGATGATTTTTCTGCAAGATAACATCTTCAACCACTCCTTATATCCTAAAGGAACTTGGGTGTTGTTTGTTATCAGAAAAAAAATATTATCTTTTAATTTAAACCCCTTTGATGGGGTTTTGGAGTTTGACTGCATGAAATATTTTTGTGTGGATGATTTGTATATGTTTTGCTTATGTTTGAGTATCTTTCTCTCTCTGGTTCTCACTTGCACTAGTGCTTGCCTTGGATAGGATTGTGATCTCATTAGGAAGTTATCATGTAAGGAAACAAGCTTTATGTTTTGTGCTGACTTTACTTCTTTGCTTATTCTTTTATGCAATTTAGACTTCAGAGTTCTGTCTTAATTTAGACTGGCTATGAAAGTGATTATGCTGTATAATGAAGAGTATTGGCTTGGAGCATAGTTCTGTCTTCTCAAACTGCTCTTAAATCAAGGGCCTTTTATAAAACAGGAATGGAATCAGTTCCATGCTTTGCAAATTTTGATGGCATGTATTCATTAAGCATCATGATATGAAGGAATCCTGTTTAGTTACTGGCCTTTGTTTATTTAGTTGTGATTATATGGTAATATGCCCTTCTCTGGTTTCATAATGTTTTAAATTAACTAATTTTCATCTGCAAGCGTTATCCCTAATGGTGGCGAAGTTCAGTAGCAAAAAGGACCTTAGTATTGAAAGACACGATGGGATGAGAAAAACTAAGGAAAGACAAGGGTTGCAATTAGTTTTTATTCAACCATTATAAAGACACCATAAGAAATATAAGAGATATGTACTAGGAGATGACCTAGTATGTTTTCATGAAAGATTTGAGGTTGTGAAGCTTATGAGAAGTGCCAAATTTCTAACAAGCTTGAGCCTAAATTAGGGCCGCTTTATGAGATACATAAAAAGGAAACTAAAGATTTACTATTTCTATAAATATACCAAGGCAAGTGTTTGTCGCTAGGAGTGTTGTACTCTTGGAAAAAGAGTCTATCTTCGAAGGAATTGATGGGATTCAAGTAGAACTACTTGAAGAAGTTCAAGAACCACAAAGTAGCAACGAGACTATGATGGAACAATAGCATGAATTATACATAGTTGTGGTACCTCAAGCTCAAGTAGCGCTAGATCTTGCATGTGTCAGATAAAGCGCGTTTATCGTTTGAAAAATACGAGTTTCTTGCAACTCAGGAAGGAGATGTACTACTGTTAATACTTAAATTTCAAAATGGCTAAGCATGAATAGAAGCTCAATATTGATGTTTGAATAGAAGAAGTCTTCCCAAAGGTCGAAATGCTAAGTGTTTAGAAAAGCTTAGTATGGATTTGCGAACAGGAGGAAAACCTTACAAATGTCTCAAGGTTAAATATGATGATAAGTCTCTTTAACCAATTTCAAATATAAGCCTCTATATGGCTAGCTCAAAATGTAACCCTTTCAGGTGGATTCGTGATGCATACTTCATGATTAGTTCAAATTGAAGTTCCAAAGTCCAATTCAAGAAGACAACTTTATAATTATCTTGGAGGTAAGCCTCATTGTTTAGTTCAAATAAAGGATTAATTTCCTAGTTCGAATACTAGCTTAAAGAGGCAGCTTGTTCGAGGGTATGATCGATGACATTACCGATAGTTATGACTATTGGTAATTTCCATCTTCTGACGGTTGTGACTGTCGATAATCTTTCTTGCCAAGTATTCCCGCCACCTGCACATTTCCGCCAAGACTTCCCACCACTTACCGGCAACCATAGTTGTTGGTAATGAGTTTTTACCGAAGGTTAAGTTTTCAATAATTTGGGGAATTGCCAGCAAATCTTAGGTCGTCAGTACAAAAACCGTCGTTGTTTACTAAAGGTAAACCGAGAAGACACAAGAAGGGGAGTTAAATTGTGTTCATTGAATTCTTTTTGTTTCCTCAAAGAATTCTCACCCCTAGTCACCTTACCTTCAGCACATGATAAAACTTAAAATCAGATTCTAAACATTACCACGCACTGAACAGGTTCAACACATCAATTGAACCTTCAAAAGATAGGTAACAGATACTATCTTTTTCATCCATTGAGTGATCATTCAGAAGTTAGAGGTTAATCTCTATTAGCAACTTAATATAAGCAATAAATAACAGAGAAAAGAGATAGAAGATCACACAACAAAAGTTTTGACTCCACCTCTTTAGGAAAGTAGTATTTTCCTTGGCCGCTTTAAGCTATGCTACAACAAAAGTTGTGTAGATAAAACCTCTACAGGTTGCAGATACAGACTTTTTCAAGTCCTAAACTGTCTCAAGCTTGCTACTCCATTTTGAGCATTTTTCTTCAAGCTTAGCATTGAGAAGTTGTACACAGAATCCTAAGGTAAAATATAAAATTGAAGAACACCTAGGAATTCTACACTGAAGATACCTAAGCTAAGAAATATTGAAGCACACTTTGCATCTTTCAAAAAAACATAGAGAGAATAGTGTTTCAATGTTAGCATATCTCTCTGGGCGACACCTTGTATGTTGCATGTGCAGGTCTTTGTTATGCAAGTGTTTGCTTATATACCCATTATAAAATGTATTCGTTGAGTTCTAGTCGTCGATCTTCTAGCCGTTGGGGAAGCTTCCTTATTCGTTGAGATGTGTTTGTTGATGAGAGGAATTCTGTCCTTTTTCGAAATTGAGCGGGAGCTTGGGTATATTTGGATATCTGAGGTTGACTGGCTTTGAAATTAGAGGGTGAAAGAGTATTTTGCCTTTCAACAGCTTTATTTAGCACTACCTCATTAAAAAATAGCATACAACTGCAGTTGTGTACTATTTTCCTTTTGTACAGAAGACTTTTGAATAACTTATTGGTAACTTAGGTAAAAGAGAGACCTTAAACCAAAGGGTAGTAAGTTACCAATATTTTGTCTTTTGGTACAATAGTCTAATTTCTTTATATCTTTGATATTTCTTTAAGATTGAGATGCAGCCTTCTAGATGGTCTTTAGCAAACAAGTCTTCAGCAGGACCATCAACATGTGGATCAAACCTTCAAAACTTGGAAACTTTAGTAGGGGCATGTGTTCAGCAACACATATTGACAATGAGAATTCTGAAATTCCTAGACCAATTGTTTGACTCCTTCAAATACTTCTTTAATATTCTGACCTCTTGGGATGGATCTAGTTATCTTTAGAAGGAGTAATCCTTTGTCAAGAGTCAAATGCCAGTCTAATACATGATAGCGTCCTTACATTTGATTATGCAATGTGGATAGGGTAGACGTATCTTTTATTAACATACATTTAGCGGGTTCAATATGGACACGAATGATCAGCATGTGTTGTTCCTCAGGATTAGCAACCGGTTGGACCGAGTTAAGGCTTCCTTAGCATTACATTTGATTCTTTTTTCTAAATGCTTTTGATGATTGTCCATGTCTTCTCAGAGCAATTCTTCTTAGAAATTCTTTGGACTCTAATTTGAAGGCTTGAGACCTAAAAAGATATTTTCCCACAGGCTCCTGGTGGGAATATCTCCTCATCAGATAGATATTCATTTTCCCCAACCAACTGATCGATGACTTCAGCTTAATGTATGTTTATTATATGTTAGAGACACATTGGCTTGGTCATGATCATTTTTCTTGAATCATCTTTCTTCTGATTGTCGAGGTTTCTCTGAAAGATTTTCAGACTAAGATGGTCTTAATGTATGGAGAAGGGTTCTACATCAGGACATCTTCTTTTGCAATTGATCATTCAGCATAAGAGTTCTTGTGATCTTCAAGAAGATATTACTCATAGCAAGGTGGTATTGGAGATGATCATTTATAAATACCCTTGTTTGACTTCGTCATCTTCAACACAAGACTTTTGGTCTTCAATTAAACTTTGTCTTTGTGATTTCTTCGATGGTTTCTACCTTTTAGCAACGTCTCTTCAGTTCAACATCAACAAATTCTTCTTCTGAACGACTGTTTTGATCTTCAGGATGGTGTAGTCATTGCAAAACTTCTCTCAACATATTTAGAGAATCACAAGAAGCTTTGATAATATGCTCTGTGTTGCCTCTGATCTGCTTCGAGGCCTTCTTCAGCTTGTCTCCTTTTGAAACAAGCATGCTTCAAAAAGTGCTCTCACTTCATCTTCTTATCAGCATGAACAACTTTCTCTGGTGGGTGCGCATTCCGAACTTCAAGATGTGACATTGTAGTTGAAGTCTTCGACTAAGTCTTGTCCAATAGCTTTCCTTCAGCAATTGCAGATTTAGAGAATTCTTTAGATTTGGATATTTCATTTGAATTCTTCCTCTAAAGGTCTTCATCCTAAGCTGCTTCTAGTGTAAACACCCCAATTTTGCCCTGTTTTTTTTGTTAATTTAGTAGTTTTTTAGCTAAAAATTTAAAAAAAGCAAAAATCATAAAAAAAAAATCATAAAAATGGTGAAAATCCATAAAAATGGTAAAAATCTAGAAAAATGAAAAATACAAAAAAAATCTTAATCCAATGAGTTTAGATTTTAGTTTAATTTTATTTTGTTGTGTTTAGTTTTTTTTAAATAGTAATGTGTTAGTCCTTGTAAAGAAAAAACCATACACAAAAGTGGCCCATCAGAGACAAGAAGAAGGGGCCCAATTCGAAAAGAAAAAGGAAGAAAAAAAGACCAGCTGAAGGGTATAATCGTCATTTCGACCTGCTCTAGCCCTAGTTCCATCCTATTTATGTGAACAAGAGCCCATCAGCAGAGGGGGAGAAAACACTATTCATCCAAAAACCCTAGCAGCCACTCTCTCCATTCTTCCTCTCTTCAACCGCCAGCCCCCAACCCTAGCTCCCTCTCTCATACGCTCCTCTTCTCTTTTCTTCACCTCAAAACCCTAATCTTCCTCCTCACTCAGCAGCCGCCGCACTATTTCTCTCCTCTTCTCACCATCACTTCTCCTCTTCGTCATTCCTTCCCTCTTCGTCTCCCTCTCTTCCGCGTCGCCCCCCCACTCTGTCTTCACCGGTACCGCCAAAACCCGAACCTCCGCCCCTGAAATCGCCACCCACTGCCTTCCTCTCTTCATAGCCACCGCATCTCACCTCCACTCCTTCCTCTTCTTTACTCGGCTCGCCCACACACGGAACCTCCGTTCCTCTTCACCGACGAATCAAGTCCAGCACCGCCGTCCTCATCCTCGACAGCAACCAGCTTCGCCGACCGGAGTCCCTCCCGCGGTCGCGTCTTCCGCCAAAGCTTCTCCTCAACGCTGTCGACGTCTCTAGCGCCGCCGCACACCACCACCGGTACCGCCGTGCAACACTGTGTCGAACTCTGCCGCCGCCGTTTCCTCCAAATCCAGAACCGGTGCTGTTGAGAGAGCGTTTCTCATTCTTCTTCATTCTGGGTTGGTTATTTCTTTTCTATTATCATGCTATCTATGCTGCTTCTGCTGGAACTGTAATTTCAGAATTATCATTCTAGACTTAAACCTTGTTATTCTTCCTTTATCTAGCTTCATGAATGTTCTCTGTGAATATAATTCTGAATATGCTATTTCAGTTGTATGATTGTGTGTATAAATCACTTCCAACCGGATATGCTGCTTGTTGATTCAGCTGTATGTTTGTGTGTAAAAATCACTTCTGGGCTCTTTAATCAATTCTGGGGCTATGCTGCTTGGCGTTTCAGTTGTGTGTTTAGTGCTCCGTGTGTGCATTTTGCTGGTGTGTGTTAGACTGGCCATTGTTTACTTGGATTATTAAGTTCTTGGTGTTTTTTTTTTTTGGTTCATGTTCCCTCATAGACAACTTAATGTATCAATGTGTGTGAGTGATGTTCTGTGTACCTGTGATACGCAGTTAATTGTTTGGCTGAGATGATAAATCTTCCTAAAATGCTCATTTGAAAGAGATAATGAGGAACATTAAAATGAAATCTTTCTGCTGAATTTGAAGATTTTGTTGCCTTGTCAGGCCTCTTAGTCTTGTATTTGAGTTTTAATTAGCTTGGGCTAATTTTGTTTCATTGTAAATATTCAATTTGTTCTTACTGGCAGTAACTACCTAATTGGAATTTGGTGCTGATTTTGTGGATGTCATTTGCTCTTTTGTGGATGTCATTCTGCTCGTTATTTGGTGTATATAGTATACTTTTGCTTTTGAATAATAAATGCTTAACAACATTTAATTCCGTTCAATAATTGGTGAAATACATGATGAGCAGAATCACATCTGACTTGTATCTATGAGTGGAATTACATTCGATTTGCACCCCAATTCTTTTTTTAAAAAAACGACAAATCCAACTCTCTTTGGTTAGTGGGGAAGTATATGAGCGGGATTACACCCGACTTGTATGCATGAGCAAAATCACATTTGACTTGCACCTCCGACCCATTTAAAAAAAGCGAAAATGTCTTAGTAACGCGATTCAACTTTTTTTTTAATCTTTTGGGAAATACATAAGCAGAATTACATCTGACTTGTATGCATGAGCGGATTCACATCCGGCTTGTGCCCTATTTCTTTTTCTCGAAAAAAGTGACAAATGTAGTAATACTGCAGTTCAATCTTGCAACTCTTTTAAATTTTTTGGGGAATACATGAGCAGAATTACATCTGACTTGTATGCATGAACAAAACTACATTCGTCTTGTGGGTACGTTGGACAGGTTAAGTCTTGACAAGCGCCTAAAAATAAAAAATAAAAATTATTTTCTTAACTCTTCTTTATAATAATAAGACCATTAATTCCTTTTTCTTACTTCTAAAGGACTAATTCAATATTTTCTAAATAATTAAAAGTTGCATAAAACAATTATAAGTTACCATCTTAAAATGGATGCATTAGGGGTGCTGTGGGGTTTATTCTCCACCCTTCCCTATGCATAAATAGACTCCCGAACCTAACTTTCGTTTGTATGCTTAAATTTGCTTAAAAATGGGTTTTTCCAATGTTTTCTCAAAACAAATAAATATTGGTGGTGGCTCTGTTTAATAGACCTTTAGATTTTAGGCACGGTCGTTACAACCAGCATCTTGTTCTCGCTTTCTGATAATGATCTTTTTCCTCTATGGGTACTTGCAGAATTGTTCAAACAACTAGCACAAAAACTTTGTAATCGCTTTGTTATTAATCATCCAAACTTAGAGGATTTAGAGAGTGATCCTTCAAGATCCAACATTTACCAGCTCTCTTGTTGTGAAAGAATTAAATAATGAAATAAAGTAACCACAAAATTGAAAAAAAAAAAGCAACCAAGGAGAATTAAATAGGGTACCTTTTGTTGGTCAGATATAAGTATAGCCACTCATCTCTTTCTTTGTGTCCCTAATATCCTCCAATAAGAGGTTTAAAAATCACCTTCATCTAAACTTTGTTTCTATCTCTAGCACAACAAAATCAAGAGGAAAACAATGGTCACTTGGATCCCGACCAACCGCAACAAGCAATTATCCACCATATTTATTTTTAAGATGGAAGCCATTAACACAAATAAAGGGTCTACATGTAGCAAAAAATATTTTCTTGCATCCATTTAAACACATATAAAACCTCCCAAATTTAGGAAATAAATTCTAGTAAGGCCTCTCTAGCTCAATTTTGAAAGTATTCCCTCTACTAGCCTAATGAAGTTCAGTACTATAGCTCCATAACAGTGCACAATGATTCCTAGCATCTCCTATCACCTCATTTGCAAGTTTCCTTGCTTTTTATGCACATGAAAAAGTCATTCCTGTTGAATATCTCCTCCGAATAACATCCATAGTTTTAGGAAATCTCATATCAAAAATACTCTTCATGATTGTAACACTACTTCAACAATCCACTTGGGCTTAACATTCTTTTTGTGAAACACACGTCTACTACTGTATTTCCCAACCTAAATGTTTGACTTCCTGTTACCTTGCTCACATATGTGTAAAATTGCATCTCTTGCACTGAAATCTTACTCTAACTGTATCATTTCACAAGTTTTACTTCCCTCCCTATCAAAAGGAATGCTCGAGAATGACATCCTTGAACTCTGGTAAATTCCAAAACACCATCCCAAGTTTGAATTTAAATAGCTACACATTACTCTTTGTGAAATCTAAGGAACTTAGGTTTTTGATTCAGGTTGTTGTTAGAATCTAAGTCGTCTATATTAGTGATCAGCTCATCCGTATCATACTCATCCGCAAGTTCATGCATGTTTTCACTGTTCTCTGGAACATGCTTCTCAGTCTAACTATCTGTTTGTGGAACATTATGAGAGTTTTTCCCTTTTTTACTCTTTTTCAACCTCGCTTACCCTTGTGTTTCTGCTTTGAAGCTTTTTCTCCTGACTCATTCTCCATTTCTTCATCCTCTCTTGCCTCACCATCTCTTGCTTCATCAGCTTGTGCTTCTGAAAAGCAAATTAAAAATTAAAGTAGGTCATTAGTCAAAGAAATAACAAAAACACAAATCACATTGTACACGTGAAAAGTAATTTAGTTCACTACGTTTTCATCATCTTCTCCGTCCTCATTTGGCCTAAACCTATCATCATCTTGTTAATTATTTTCTTCCTCATTATCTTCAAAATGAAACCCTTATGTACCATCACTATCATCATTACTCTTAACCCTCTCTTGAGGAACTCGAGCACTCTCATTGATATCAATCCCCTCTTCAAGAACTTGAGCACTCTCATTTTTAATTTTCTTATTAATTATGCAGGTGAAATTTAAATATTAATTGAAAATTACAATAAACATACTAAGTCAGCGCCGTGGCGCGCCTTAGCAAGTTGGCCAAAGCCAACACTCCAACAAGTGGACCAATCCCAATTATTGTTTTAATCAGAAAGATGTGTTTTGAAAGCTACTCCGACGGAGGATATATACCAAAACTCGCTTAAAGAGCGACCAAATAATAATATTGATATAAGGAGGGACCAACTTGTCACCTCACTATATTCCATTTTTCTATTTCCGTCTAGACAAATATTCTAGATTCCTTCGAATTTCTCTCCCTCAAATATCCCTAAATATGCAAAGCTAAATTCCAATGATTGAGCTTTCAACCGTGATCATCATCATCATTGTTGCAACCTAATAATCATCTCAGCCGGCGGCGATGAAATTTGGGAAGGAGTTCAAGACCCATCTGGAAGAAACCATCCCTGAGTGGAGGGACAAGTTCCTCTGTTACAAGCCATTGAAGAAGCTCCTCAAGCACCATCTACCCACCACTGCCGCACCCCTCGACCTCCATCTCCAACTTTTTCAACAACCCATTTCACCCCACCTCCTGCAGGCCTGGTTTCTTCAGATTCTCAACCAAGAGCTTGAAAAGTTCAATGATTTCTATGTTGATAAAGAGGAAGAGTTTGTCATCCGATTCCAGGTTTTTCTCTTTGTCTTTTATTTCCCCCTTTGTTCTGCTGAACCATTCTGTGATTCTTGTTAGTTTCTGTTAAATTGGGTAATTGGTTCAATTGGGTATTTGAGAAAGCTATTGCCTTGATTAATTTCTTTTCAGTATATATAGGCATGTGTTGACTTCTTAGTTTTGATGTATATACATGAACTTGGTATGTTGGTACTAACACGTTCTTATTAGTTTCGATCAAAATTGGTCGTTGCTAATTAGCCAATTGCGTTTCCACAATTGGGTATTGAAAAATTTCATGGCTTGGTCTGTAGGGAGTTCTGCTGAATCACATGCACATGCCTACTGGCTACTGATACTCTTGAGTTGCTCAAGTGTTTTTAGCAGTTATTCTGAATCATCTAGTTTGAGCATAACCTTGGTTGTTATAATTCGGCACCACAGCTTTTAATAATTTTATGTGAAAGGTTCAATGAAATCAATATCATCGGTCTTTTTATTTTCGTGCTATAAATAGTCTATCAGTCTTTAGGCACCATAGCCATCCAATATGTCTCTGTTTAGGTATAAGGATTGGATGCTGATGAATGTTGGATCCTAGGGTGGTTGATGTAACCGAAGAACACTAGAGAATTATCATGGGCAAGGGGTAGTACCTGCAAATAGACACTCAAGTTAGTCTTTCAGCATAATGATTAAGGGTGAAAGAATAGAATATACTACCTATAGAGGACTACTATTGTTATATAGAGAGTGCCAATCATTCGAGTGAGAAGCTGCATGGTGCCTTCATGTAGAGAATTGGACATTCTCTCATGATTGAGGTGCCATGTATGCATGTCAGATATGAGGGGCTTTGTACTGAGGTTCCTTGTGGGCCCATTACCAAGTCCATTACAATAACTGTACGCAATTGCTGAGTCAATCTATTTGTAAATTGAGCCATTAAATTGCTGGGAGTAGCAGATACGAATTATATGGTTGCAGCTAGGAGTTATTAGGAGACGCTCTGTTTGAATTGGCAACTCTCACACAACATGAAAAATGAATTGAGATAAAAACTGGAGTTTTACTAACTTCCAAATGGTTCACTCATAACGCTTCTTGGGTTTGGTCTAGTATCCTACTAGGGAAGGAGTTATTGCTAAAAACTGTCTCTTATATGGGCTCAAACTGTCTCCCCGTGCTTGCCTTGGGAGCTCACTCAGACTATGATTTCCCTTGGGTATAGACAAATTCAAGGTGATCATACTCTATTAAACATTTTCTGGGAGGCAAATTCACTCTTCTGGTCTGTGTAGATGGTATTATAATTGCATGTGATGATGAGCGTGAAAATCTAGAGCAAAGGGAGAAGCTAGCTGTCCAGTTTGAAATGAAGGACCTTGGGAAGCTAAAGTACTTCCATGAGATAGAGGTTGCCTACTCTAAGAAAGGAATCTTGATATTCCGGACAAAATATATTCTTGATCTTCTTAGAGAAATTGACAAGATTGGCTGCAAGACCAGTGGAGCACCTGTAGAACAGAATCACAGGATTGGAGATCATGAGGATAGCCCCTAGGTGGAGAAGGCCCAATACCAAAGACTTTTGGGGAAGCTTATATATCTAGCTCAAACCAAACCAAACATAATATATGTAGTGAGTGTGGTGAGCCAGTTCATTCATGTCCCATGAGAGAAACATTTATAGGATGTTAATGGAATTCTTCTATATCTAACATCAAGCCCAGGAAGATGTCTATTATTCAAGAAAGAAGGGAACATGTCCTTGTAAGTGTACAGAGATGCATACTATGCAGGATCGATTGCTGATAGAAGATCCAACATAGGATATTGCGCATTTCTAGGTGGAAATTCGGTAACATGGAGGAGCAAGAAGCATAACATTGTAGCGAGGTCAAGTGTTGAGGCAGAGTTAGGACAATGGTTCATGGGATTTGTGAACTGTTATAGATGAAAATCATTCTTGACGGCCTCAAAACAAGGTATAAAACTCCTATGAGAGTGTTGTGTGATAATAAGTCGACTATCAGCATAGCTCACAACCCGGTACAGCATGACAAGACTAAACATGTAGAGATAGACTGAGATAGGTTGACATTTCATTGAGGAGAAGTTAGATAGTGGGCTGGTAAAGACTGGGTATGTTTCTTCGAAGCATCAACTAGATGGTTTTCTTGACAACGGGCTTAGCAATGAAGCAATTCCAACAGCTTATTTGCAAGTTGGGAATAATAGATATCCATTCACGAGCTTGAGTGGGAGTGTTGTGAATACTATCATTATTTCCCTATTTTATTTCAGATATTGTAAATCATTTTGATATTGTACTATTATTAGGATAGATCTATTTCCTTTTTTATAGCTTGAAACTCTCTATAAGTTAGTGCTTGTAAATGAGTATAGATAAGACAATTAAGAAAATTCAGTCCTTTCAATTCTAGATTCCTCTATGTTCTTCCTGCAAGCTGGATAATGCCTCTTCTATGAAAAAAAAAATACCTTGTGTTAATACAAGACACAATCTACAATGGCGTAGCTCTAGCTAATTTCATTGATGATGTTCAACTGTGAGTCTTGCTAATCTGATGTATGCTTTTCATACCTTTTTTTTGGGGGGGGGGGGGAGGTTAATTATTGACATTTCAGCTATAAGTTGTATAATTTACTGAATCCAACTGTTGAAATGTTTAGCTAAAAGATCAATACAAAAGATATTGGTTAATGCCAGGAGAATATCTTCCAATTATAATGTTGTTTATTGACAACTGGGCAATACTGATTTTTGTCTGCAACTTTCAACAGGTGCTGAAAGAGAGAATTGAGCGTCTTAAAGAAAAAAGCTACCAGCATGAATTGTACACTTTTGACTATGAATTCAGTGAAGAAATGATGGACATCAGGAAGGACTTGGTCACCATCCATGGAGAGATGGTGCTCCTAAAAAACTACAGTTCCTTAAACTTTGCAGGTACAGAATCTAATTAATCTGATATGTATCAAATTGGCTCTTTAATGTGGAAGTGGCATATCTGTGAAGTTTCTTGATATGCACTTACATATTACAAGATTCAAACATTTGAATATATATTGTAGGTCAGATGAGGTTTGAGTTTGTTAATTGTGATCTCACTTCAACAGGATTAATTAAAATTTTGAAGAAGTATGATAAAAGAACTGGTAGACTGTTGCAGCTTCCTTTTACACAACGTGTTCTTCGTCAACCTTTTTTCACTACAGAGCCTCTCACACGGCTAGTTCACGAATGTGAGGAAAATCTTGAACTACTCTTCCCACTAGAAGCAGAAGTAGTTCAAACTACTCCTGTACCAGAACATGAATCTCGACCACCGGTAGATAATGCAACAAATGTCTTACCTGAGACATCCTCAAATCTTGGGGAGGAAACTATGTATCTATGTCGTAGCACTCTTGCTGCGATGAGAGCTATAAAGGGTCTTCAGAAAGCAAGCTCCACCAGCAATCCATTTTCCTTTTCTTCCCTCTTTAGCAATCAAGATGCTGATAGTACTGGTGCTGTTACGGCTGAAAACTCTGCAGTAAATTCTCCAGATACCTTTCAGAATGAGGAAAGTCCTGGTAAAGAGGAAACCGATCCTAAACCCTAAACGAAACGGTATCGCTTTACACGCATAAAACAATGAATCACACATAAATAATGAGATGTGCTTTCTTTAACATGGAAAGTAATACTTGAACATTGTCTCTTTCCCCCCTCTTAAGTTTTATACTTTGTATGCTTCCTTGTAACACTTGCTGTATTAAGTTTTGAATTGTGATTGTAAGTGGTGAGATTAATATACAACAACTTAGGAGTAACATAAGATAAACTGCTTTCACACAACTTCAGAATATGACATGTGCCCACTGGCTTTTAACCCCCGACTTTTTCATGTCACCGTCCTTTGTATGTTTAACATAATCCAATTTGTTTTGTTTCCTTGTATGTTTAATGTACAAACTAACCACTAGGATTTCCAAATTTTCTAGCTGAATTACTGAAGATAGGTTCCTACAAAACCAAACTTAATTTTACACATGAACTCTATATATTAGCATGGTATTCTATGAAATCTGTTGCTAATTTTATTCCCATATATTGTCTCTCTGCCATAGATTAGATCTATGTTGTTCTTCATTCCTTCTTTAAAGTAAAGAGTTGGTACTATTTAGTTATATTATCCTTTTATGATGAGTAATATTTTTCTGGGCAATTCAATTTATTTTTACTTTAGGATAATGCAGATATTCATTCTCTCGTCTTTTTTGTGTCCGAAGCACATAAACCACCCCTAAGTTTTTACTGTAACAAATATCTTGGAGAGCATTATATATCCTCTTGGCTAACTCCAACTCAGAAAAGAAAACACTGTCACTAGCAGTTACTGAATAAGTGAACCAACAAAGTAACTGAAGAAATTCTAATGACATGGGTTTCTTCAACTCCTTCTTAACTCGTTGCTAATCCTCATGACAAGTGAAACTATTGTTGAGATGTGTTTAAGCCCATTAATTACATGAATTATGTCTCTTCCCTCTAGTAAGCGTCTAAGGCACTACTCCCTCCGTTCCTATTTAAGTGTCACTATTTTTATCCTTTTTTTGTTTCTAATTATCTGTCACTTTACAAAGTTCAAGAGAGTATTAATTATGTTTTACCAATTCTACCATTCAATTAATGGTTATAGGAAATTAAAGAGTCCAAATTAAGAAGAAAGATAAAGGGTATGTTAGGAAATTAGATAGTAATTTTGATAAAAACAAGAACATTAATCTAATTCCTTAATATATGTGCAAAACCTTAAAGTGATAGTTATTTAGGAACGGAGGGAGTATAAGATAACAAGGATTATTATTAGATTTGCATTACTACGAGGCTATCATTTAGCTTTTGGTCTGGCCACAATTATCCTCGAATGAGAGTTAATTTTATTAAAGTCGGGAACATCCATATTTTGGTAGAATTAGCTATCTTAGAGGACTCTTTTTTTAATTCTAAATACGTGACTCGAACCCAAGATTTTATTGAAGTGAAATCAAACATGTACCACTTGAATCAACCACTCGTTAGTCGAGACATCATTAATAGTTAAATGTAATCTTTACCATGAAGAATGGGAGAAATAATATTATTAATAGTTAAATGTAATGTTTATAATGAAGAATGGGAGAAATAATCACATTGTTTATTAAGGCTTGTTTGGAAGAAGTTATTCGAGTTTATTTTATTGGATAAATGTTTAGACAAGTGTTTGGAAAAACTTATGTAAATAGTTTATGACTAACTTATAAGTTGTTTTGATCTAATTTATTCAGATTAATTTATGAATAAGAGTTTAAACATATAATATATTTATATTAAGCATATATTTATTGGGAGATAGCTACCCACTTAATGTGATCTCAGAGTCTCGAGGGGTTAGTCTAATAACTCTCTGTTGTGGGAATATCTTGAAAATAAAAAATTAAGCATATACTCCCTCCGTTCCTAATTAAGTGTCACTATTTTTATCCATTTTCTGTTCCTAATTAACTGTCACTTTACAAAGTTCAAGGGAGTATTAATTATGTTTTACCAATTATACCCTTTAATTAATGGTGATAGGAAATTAAAGAGTCTAAATTAAGAAGAAAGATAAAGGGTATATTAGGAAGTTAGGTAGTAACTTTGATAAAAATAAGAACATTAATAGAATTCCTTAATATATGTGCAAAACCTTAAAGTGACAGTTAATTAGGAACGGATGGAGTATTTATTTAAGTGGGATAGTCTATTAAGTATTAAACTTACAAGACTTATTCAATTAATGTTTTGTTTAGTAGATTTCTCTTAAAACGTGCCAACTTGTTTAAATAATTTGCTGTTTTAGGGAGACCAAAATCAATGAAAATTTAAACATGGACTAAAATCATACGTTCGCTATTTTAGAAAGACTATAAACATATATAATATTGAGATATTATAACAAAATCATAACAACATGCCACTTAAAAAAACAATAATAAAATGGTAAAATATATTAATATTAAGCATATATTGAATAAGTTTTTCCTATAAAAAAATTAAGTGTTTAGTTAATCTGTTTATCCAAATGCCAGTACATTTCTCTCAAAATATGTCAACTTTTTTTTTAAAATTTAGAAAATTAAAATTAAGAATCATGTACGGCAGATTTGGAAAAAAAAATCCTTTAAAGCATTTATAAATTAACCTTTTTTCAATGTTTAGAAGATCAAACCGGACCGGTTCAACTAGGAACTGGACTTATGGTTGGTTTGGTTTACGTATTAGGCCAAACAACTTTTAAACTGGGGATTAGAATGGAGAACCGATCATTACCAGTTAAAACCGACTAGTTTACGATTTTGAAGAAAAATAAAAAAACGCATCAACGAAACTTGAACTCGGGACACGTGGGCATCAAAAAGCATTTGCCACTACGCTATGCCCCTTGGAAGATATATGCAATATATTATAATTATTATGATTCAACACACACCTCGCACCTAAATCAACTATTCGCTCAGAAACCACACACATGTAACAAGAAATTACTTTCTTTTTAACAAAATATACATATTAACTATATATTAGTTAAAAACTATATTTTAACTTATATTTGTATGAATATAATGAGAAATAAGTGCACTATAAATATTAATGCATATTATTATATTATTTAGTTTTATTCTAAGTGGTAAAAGTTAATATTATTATGTATTAAAAGATATAATATAATATCATATAAATATTCTTAAAGTTAAAAATATTAGTATTTTATGATAACCGTTTCAACCCAATTCAACCTCGGTCGAACTTAAAACCTTAAACGGGTATCTCCACTAATTCAGTGACCGGTCTGGTTTTCCAAACATGGCCTTTTTTTTAATATTTACGGTACATAGTTTCAAAAATTACTTTTTACAGTTTTTAGTAAGAAAAAGTATGTTTTGGTACTAGGGAAATACCGTGGAACTGTTACTGCCGTAGGTCCGTAACAAAACCAGAATCCCGGTCGTTAACTTTGCTTCTCTCTTCTGTTCTGAGTAACTGTTTCTCCATTACCGTTTTGTATTCCCTCTTCTTCGTGAATTCGAACCCTAATCTGTCTCTTGGATCCCAAATTGGAAGAGATCCAATCGTCGCGATGCCCGATTCAATTCTCCTTCTTGCTGGATTTCTCACCCTCACATCGACGTGGAGCCTCGCGAATTCGTTGAGATTGGATCTCAAATCGGGTCACACCAAGTGCATAACAGAGGACATTAAGAGCAATGCCTTGAGCGTCGGCAAGTACAGTGTCGTTAATCCCAACGAAGGGTACCCAATTCCTGATACTCACAAGATCATGGTCAAGGTAAAAAAAAGCTCCTCATTCTGTCCCAAACAAACCCTATTGCTAAATTTGGATCTTTTTTCTAATTTGACTGCCTATGAAGTATGAATTAACATTGAAAACAAAAAAACACTTTTCGAAGTTTAAGGTAGGAAATGCATGTAACCCCCCCCCCCCCCCCCCCCCCCCCACCCCCCAAAAAAAAATTGAATCTTTATATAAAAAGAAATTGAATCTCCAATGGGGCAGCTGTACAATGTTTCCTAGTCGTTAATGGGAAATGCTAGCTATTAACCTCAAAGGAGTTGTAATGCAAAGTTTTCATTTGTAAGGGTTCATGAAATGTTGTACATATCAATACAACTTCATATTTCTTGATTCCTTAAGCAATGCCCTAGGAGAATTGGTTAGCAGAACCCTATGATTTATTTTGAGTTGTAAGGGTTCATGAAATGTTGTACATTTCAATAAAACTTCATATGTTTTATACTTCTTGTGATAATGGGATCCTGTGGCTTGACTGGAGGGTTGACTTTGTTATCATGTTTGGTTGGAAGGTGAGTTCTCCTTATGGGACCAATTATCACTATGGGGATCAGGTGGATTCTGGTAATTTTGCATTTACTGCAGATGAGGCTGGCGACTACACAGCTTGCTTTTGGATACCGGATAGTAGGGCTGGCGTCTCAATTGTGACCATTGAATTCGATTGGAGAACTGGGGTTGCTGCCAAAGACTGGTCCAAGGTTGCCAAGAAAGGGCAGGTTGACGTAAGTAGCATTCTTTTGTTCCTTGACTTGGCATTTATATGTGTATGCCAATTGGTATGTGGTTATTTTGGTATTTAATTTGTTGTTACTTCCCGTTGTCTAGGTAATGGAATTTGAGTTGAAGAAGCTATATGATACAGTTGCATCCATCCATGAAGAGATGTTTTATCTTCGTGAAAGGTATGAATGTCATGAGACTCTGATTTCTGCCAACAAGTCTCCTGATATTGTTAATAGTAATATAATGGTTGTCCATGTATCTTTGATGGAAAAGGTATTTTGCTGAGTTCATTCAAAATTCCTTCAAATGGAAGATAAAAAGAATATATTGTTGTCAGGTCAGAAGAAGAGATTGCAAATTTGCTGAGAGGGATCTCTTGGGCACAGCTATGTGCATATTCCTCCTAGTTTTTCCATATACATATGCCTTTTGCATTGCATCAACTATTCCTATTCGTTTTATAATCCAAGAGGACTCTAATATTCATTTAATTTTGTCCCCCCCCCCCCCCCCCCCATGTAGATATATGAATGAAACTCCTGGATATCCATAACAAACCCTTAGACCTAACCAATAAAATAGAAAAGAGAAAAGTTCCAGATAACTCATGACATTACTTTTTCTGCCCCGGTTTAACAGATTATTGTCTATCATTTACCATATCCTCCTTTGTAACCGTTTAATGGATTGGAGTGGATCACTAATTTGCTGTTATGTCACCAACATACTTATTTCCTGTGCTCCACACTTACTGTACCTCTTTGCTTACATGTTATTATATATGGTTCATTAGACTGGTAGCCAATGAAGGAAGAAAGTAGTTTTATATAACAGATGACAGACTTTTTTTTGAAGTTTTGGCTTGTTTGGCTTTGGCCTTGTGTGTTCATGAACTCTATTAGAGCATAAGAATTTTTCGTTCATTCTAATGATGCTTTTCAACAATTTTGATGACATTTTTATTCCTGTGGCTAATATAGGGAGGAACAGATGCAAGATCTTAACAAAGCAACTAACAGCAAGATGTTCACCTTCGGTTTTCTTTCAATTGTGGTCTGCTTGTCTGTTGCTGGTTTGCAACTATGGCATTTGAAGACATTCTTTGAGAGGAAGAAGCTCCTCTAAGTTCCTCCAGGATTTTTTCGTGTTGTCTTGCTTTGTATTACATGTTGCCTTATTCAAATATATGATTAGTTCATCTTCGCCTTTACTTTGTGATAGTTAGAAATTGCCACCACATCTTAAGTCATTGAAATGGTAGATTTTATAAAGAGTTTATGGAATCAGCCTTGGGCAAATGCAAAGTAAGACTAGCTGCAATGTGTCCATAATAGGTTTGACCCTTATCTGGACCGAGAGCCTTTGTAGCTCCAGCTACATTTCTCAAGGTCCTTTTATTTGTAATTTGAACAGTTATCTTTTCGAATTCGGAGCATTGATATTACCACTTAAAGATTTGATAGTTGATAGAATTTCATGAGTACATCCTCCAACAGACAAACGTTAAGTACTATTGTTAATTATTTGTCATATCTTGTCTTTATTTTAAGTTTGAAACCTGACAAGAACAGTTAGAGGGAAAAGAATGCCAAATGCCCTTCTAATGAAGGCGGCGGTATGTGTTGTGTTACTAACATCATGTTGCCCGGTATACCTCCAAACAGTTGGGGTACTTTTGGTTTTTTGCCTCCATTTAAAGTTTTTTAAATTGCAAACGGGTTCTTTTGTTTTGTCACTCCACCTCCCACCACATGTGCCACCACCACTATCACCTTTGGCTACCTATCCTCCATCTCCGACCACCAATCCTCCAACCACTTCTCCACCACCTTTCCTACTCTTGTCCTTTTGTCCATCCACTCTGTCTCCTACCACTTATGCCATTGTCATCACCACCTCTGGTCACCAGCTTTCAATCTAATCTCGCTAAACCCAAAGCAGGAGAAACCAAGAGTCGGCCAACTCTCCTGCCCCCTGTCGTTCTACAAACCCCACAATCACCTCGGCACTGCACTACACATGAACCTCCTGAACCTCAGAAGCCAACAACCTTTTCTTCTAGAACAAAGTTGTGACCATCACCCAAAACCTCGTACACTTCGCAGGTACCTCCTGAGCCTCAACCCAAAGCCACGACCCCAGTCACCATCTCTGCTCGAAATCAATTGAGCCACATCATTACTTCCTCGAAGCATCGACACCACCTGAACAACACTATCGCGATGTCAATCGAACTACACCAGCATAAGGACTTAAAAAGCCCTTGGAATCCACTGTCCAAGTTGTTTTAAGCTCACACCACCATACACAACGCCCCTATGTCGTAAATTGCAGTCAAGACCACTACTCTACGATGTCATAGGTCTTTCACTGTGGTTACCCTGACGTCTTCTTCCGGTCTTCCTCAAATCCACAACACCATCGCACCATCTCCACCATGCCAAGTCGCAGCTGGGAGTGGAGCACTCCCCACCACAAGCTCCACCACAAACTTCGTCCACCAGAATTGATTTCCCTCTAGTCTGCTTCTCTCTATTTTATAATACAAGCGACACCCAATGGAGAGGGTTATGAAGAGGGAGGCTTGCCGAAGGGCTGTGGTCATGTTGAACGGGAAAAAAATGGTTGAGGTTGATTGCTTTGTCAGAAAAAATATTTGAGACTGATTGCTTGGTCATAAAATAGTGAGACGAATTGTTTCACCAAAAAAACTGCAGCATAGGGACTAATATGAAAATCCAAATACTTTTAGATGGAAGAAAAAAAACAACAAAACCCAACTATTTGAAGCTATATTGTGGGGGCATACTATTCACTGATCCATATTAGACATTACTGTTCTGTTAAAGCTTCTATAATTTGATGAAACTAATTACTAGTCTAGGCAACTTGTGGTGACAGCCATCAATGACGACTCATTTATATTTTACCGTTTAATTGATTTAATCACATTATAAAATATGATCCAATGTAGTCCAATCTAAAAGGGTTTGGATTGAATCCATTTTTCAGTTTGTCATAACTTATTTTTCATTAGAACATAGTAGTATAAATCTTAAAATATATAATCAAGTTTTGTTCATAATATTAACATAAACTAACACTAATAAACATTTCAAATACTTACTATTAAGAGACAAGTCTATATAACTTCATAGGTACATCTACGTTTTCATACAAAATCTGAAAAAAGTTATAATTTAGCGAATTATATGCTTACTCTTATTTACACGGATATACTTTTATCAAATATTCGCTAAAAATTATATCTTTATTCAAGTATTCTTTTCATGAATAATAACAAAGTGTATAATTCATAAATATTTTTAAAAAATACTAGTATAATATATACATATACACCAAAATTCATTTTAATTTGAATTTATTTTTCAAAATCAATTTTAAAATCTGATAAAATAAAAAAATTAATTAAATTTTTTAAAATTTCAATTTATTCATTTTCCAGTTTAAACAATTTAATGTTTAAATCAATTTTTGGGGGTTTATTGTATTGGCGGTTGACTAATGATCACCTGAAGAATCTGGTGTAAGGGTGTGGCTTCACTTATTAAACTTCCAATGCACATTGTGTCAAGATTCAAATCTTCCTTGGAAGTTTAGCCAGCGGTAATTAGGAAGCAAAATTGCAAGATTAATTAGTGTAAACGCATTCAAACTTTCCAAGTAGTAAGAAATAATCAAGTAAACCAACTCAAACATGAGGGATATTATAAAAACTCAAAAGCCAAATAACATTCAGCTTAGACCAACAGTTCTGAAAGCACAAGAGTTCACAGTAATAGTCCAAACAAGCTGGAGGGTACAAGTGTCAACCCTTTATTTAGTACGTAATATGGGATGACATCCATTCACACGGCGAACAGTGGCATTTTGATCACTCATCATCATAGCTCTTGCGGTGGTGATGCTTGTGGTGATGCTTCTTCCTCCCCTCATCATCATCAGAGCCATCATCTCCCTGCATTGGTAGGAAAGTATCATAAAATGAATAACAATTTGAATTATGACCAACTTTATATACAAACAATGCACATCTAATTTTTACAATTATTGGTTAGGAATTTATTCTGCTAGCAAAATCTATTAAGTGCACATTGTTGGAATGTTGGGACACGTGAAACAAAGCATATTGATTGCAATACTTAGTGTCACGAGTGATTAGGGCTTGTTTGTGAGGAACCCATAGCCCTCATTAGTATTAGTAATGCAAAGAACCACCAAGTTAAAACTACAATAGAAAAGTGAGAGCTTTTGCAATAGAAATTCAAAAATTTCATCAAACAGGGGAAAGTTCCCTAAAAAAATTTCATAAAAAACTTGAGGGTGTTGGTTGAATGATCAGAATATCAGGTGTAGTGATATCCCTGGTCTACAAAGACAAAGGCGGCATCTAAAAGATTAATCATGTAAACAGAATACAGAACAGCAAATTCTACCATTCCTCTTGTGTAGGGACTAAATCTTGTAATAAAATTCACTTGAATAGGACCCAACTGATTTGATAAATCATACTGAATTGACCAAATACAAATCAAGTTATATTGAAAGCAAAGCGTGTCAAAGGAAAATGAAGAAAACAACAAAGGTTATCTAATTGCTTACTTCTCTGTGTGTGTGTGTGTATTATAGTTCAGAATTGAAACCTACAGATAGAATCACCTTAATTGACCAGAGAAAGAAGTGTCACGGGTGAAAGGTTCAGTCAGTAACAGATCAAGAGCCTAAGGTCATGTTTGGATTGGTAGTAAGTGATTGCATAGAATGGAATGGTAATAGGTTCAATCATTTGGAGTTCAAGAGACAGAGAATGGAATGGAAGTGGACAGACTCCAGCCCACTCCACAGCATCTCATTCACGCATTTTTTCTTCCCCGCAAATTGCGGGGTGAGAAATGGAATACTCCCAAAGTCAGACTAGATTCATGAAAACATAACATGTTAAGTGATAGTTGATTAAGTTACATATATTTTCAGGTCAGCCTTACCACCTCTTATTATTCCCGTTCACACATTCATCACAAATTAAGTTCAAAAAGCCTCATGACATTTTAGCATGTGGCACCAAGGATATAGGTAGATTGCAGTGCATCAAAGTAATCCACTCACTTATATCAACTAGAAGAAACAATGCAGCTAAATACCAACATAAGGTTTATGAACTGTATCTGTAAATTATAAAGAAAATCAAGCTTAAGCACTTAAATTCTACGAAACTAACAAGCTATATGATATATACTATACCAGATATACACTAGGCACTTAAGAATTACACTATACTAAATTACCAATTAGTTCGAGCAATTACACTATGACAATAATTTAAGAACTGAATCAGACACATAATTTAAATCAGAGTAAGGTGCATTATTAGCAAGCGAAAATGCACCATTTCAATCAAGGGTTAAAGTATACCATTTAGTTCAAGGAATGGAACGAGTACTCACATATTTCTTTCGTGCATAGCCCTCATTTTTATCATCATCATCATCATCATCATCACTGCGCCTTGGAGGGCGTTCACGACCATACTCAACCCCCTCCTGGCTCTCATAGTTACTCCTTCCATAGCTTGGTTTCTTCTCCTCATACTCACTCCTTCCTCCATAGCCACTACCCTGTTCCTCCCCATAGCTGGTCTTCCTCCCACCATACCCAGATCCATATTCCGACCCGCCCGTCTCATACTCAGTCTTCCGCCCATACCCGGGATTCTCCTCCTCCTTCCTGCCACCATACCCGGATCCATATTCGGAAGCAGCCTCGGTCCTTCGACCATACCCGGATTCAGGGGCCTCATACTCCTGCTTCCGTCCATACCCGGATCCATATTCAGATTCAGATTCCTGCTTCCTCCCTCCATACCCGGATCCATATTCAGATTCAGATTCCTGCTTCCTCCCTCCATACCCTGATCCATATTCAGACTCCTCCTTCCTCCCACCACCATACCCGGATCCATATTCAGATTCAGATTCCGGCTTCCTCCCACCATATCCGGATCCATATTCAGATTCCTGCTTCCTCCCACCACCGTATCCGGATTCATATTCAGATTCCTGCTTCCTCCCACCACCATACCCTGATCCATATTCAGATTCCTGCTTCCTCCCACCACCATATCCGGAATCATATTCAGATTCCTGCTTCCTCCCACCATATTCGGATTCCTGCGTCCTCCCGCCATAACCGGATCCATATTCCGACCCGGGTGCCTCCTGCTCATGCTTTTGAACATACCCAGATCCAGAATACTCAGAATCAGGCTTGCGGCCATACTCAGAACTGGGTCGTTCATAGCCGGATCCTCCTCCATACCCGGGCCGATTCACCCCAGCATACCCGGATCCTCCACCACCACCAGCAGGGTTGAAGGAAGCAGGAGCAGGCCTAGGCTTGGGGCGAGAGTAGCTGCTGTACTCGACATCGAGAGCTTCGTTGGCATAAGCAGAAGGCTCAGCGTGAGAGGAGTACTGGGGGCGATCGTAGTCGAAGGATTGGTCGGAGCCGGAGGATCCGATCGGGTAGCAGGTCTCGTCGGAGGGAGGGATGGGGCGGCCGTAGGTGAGGGTGATGTCGTATCCGCCACCGTATGGTGTGGGATCGTACTCGTCGAAGTCGTCGACATTGTCGTTGTCTCCTCCACCCCTTGAAAAGAACCCCATTTTTTCTCTCTGATTTTGGTTTTGGGATCTCACTGTTCTCACAAATCACAATGATGGAGATGATTCAGGATCCAAAGAGCGTTTTATTGCACAGGACAGGAGTAAACTGACACATGTTAATGCGTTATTTGCTCCTAATTTTGTTTTGGACCGGACTCGGGCTTGTTTTGGACCGGGCTCGGGCTCGAGCCCAATGATAATGATTTTTTTGTACGTGGAAACATAATACATGATGTTTTTTTTCACAACATATATGATGGTTAATTTGTACTACATTCATTTTCCAAACAAAAAAAATTGCACATTCATTTACAATTGATTTCAGCTCAAAGTCAAGTTTAGAAAGAAACTTTTAGATTTCAGATCTTTTTTAATACCAGCTCATTAAATTAACCACAAAAAAGAAGAGTCTACAAAGAGAGAATGATAAATGCACTCAGGAGGTCACCCCACCACATAGAAGAAGGGATGATAAAAGCATTGGAGGCTAGTGTATGAGCCACACTACTTGCCTGTCTTCTTACATGATTAAAAGCAATTCTATGAAACCTCAAAACTAGAGATTTACAATCTCGAATAACTGCCTCAATAACAGGCGAGCACGAAGAAGTTATGGCTCAAAGAATCAGACTCTACAATGATTCTGTCAAGCTCCGTTTCTTGCACCATCTGCAAGTTCTAACGCAAAGCTAACACTACAGAAACTAGAAGGTCGAACTGTTGGGGCTCCATATGAGTAGCAACATAAATAAACTCCCTGGAACTGGACCTCGCTATCATACCCAAGCCTATACTAGATGGACTTGTCCAACCTGCATCAATATTGATTTTGATGAGGTCCTACAGCAATGGTTTCCAATAAGGTCTATCATCTATGTCTCTATCACCTGTGTTATGATGTTGAGTCTTTCTTCAATCTGTGAAAGCTATCAGAGCCGGAGCCATTATCGATGTTGGATTTGCGAATTTTTCATTGAAAAATGCATCATTCCTTGCTTTTCCAAATCGCATTTAAACCATGTATTAGCGAAGTGAGGTGGTCTGGATCTTGTGCGATAAAAATATGTGCGAACCATTCAAAAAAATTGACCTGGATTGCATTAGAGTGAAGACCTAAGGGATGGGAAAACCAAGCTACTCTGTCCAATTACAATGGAAAAAAAGATGATTCAGTGTCTTTTCCACCCTCTGATGACACATAACACATTTATCATGAACTTAAACTCCTCTTTGGGGTTAGTCATGAGGAAAAAGAACCAAATTCAACCATATTATAAATTATTAATAATTTTTTGCAATTTTTTTTTTGCAAGGGCTAACACATTATACAAATTTTGAGAAGAGTATAAGAAATTTCAACCCTTAATTTTATTTCAATATATGAGATAAATTAAAAATAATACAGATTATATTTTCTTCACGAATATCACTTTTTTCTTTTCAACTTAAGGAATAGCACTTTAAACCCTCAATAACCGGCAGTTATGTGACTAATCTCTTTAAAACTCATATCATGCTAAGTCGGCAGCTATGAGATTAATTCCCTCGAGACTCGGGAAATCAGACAAAATAAATAAACCCCTCCTAACAAATTCTACTCCATACACAACGCACGCCTATACTAAATTTAGACAATTTATATTTTAAAGAAACTAAGAAGAATAAATCAAAGTCTTATTGCACTCACATATTTTAGTTGTATAATAACACAAATAGAAATCCAAGTTGTCAAGCATAAGCGTATGTATGCACGATAACATGAAGCTCAACCAAGATTCTGTGAAGAACAAACCAAAAGATAACATAACATAGCATACAACAGTCTCTCCAAGATTCTGTATACATGTCTTTTTCTTTCTCTGCGTTTTGTGTCCGCAACCAACGCTACTTAACACAGCAAAAACAACACACTGCACTACACTCATTATCATACGAGCAATCACAGAAAGAGCTAGTTTCTTAATGGCAGCTCTAGTATTGACCGTGTCTCAAGATGGAACCGGACACTACCGGACGGTGCAGGAAGCCATTGATGCAGTGCCACTCGGCAACACTCGCCGGACGGTGATTCGGGTGTCGCCGGGAATCTACAGACAGCCGCTGTACGTGGCCAAGACCAAGAAATTCATCACCCTCGCTGGTGTGCGCCCTGAGGACACTGTTCTTACATGGAACAACGCTGCCACCAGAATTGAGCACCACCAAGTAGGAAAATTGGCATGTTTCAAAGATCAAAATTGTTTTGTTGACTTGTTTGGTGGTGATGACTTGTGAGTTTTATTGCAGGGTGCTCAGGTAATAGGGACTGGAACCTTTGGTTGTGGCAGCATCATTCTGGAAGGGGAGGACTTTATTGCTGAGAATATTACTTTTGAGAATTCTTCCCCTGAGGTAATGATTGTAAAGATTTTGAGCTTTTGAGGTTTTAGCTGGTTTCTTGGTCATTATTTTGTTGGATAACATTAGCATGAGTGTATTTAGGTAGACAAAATTGATTGCTGTTATGGGTCTATGACAAAAATTGTTGGTCAAGGAGTAAATTATTAGGAACCTTTCAAATTTCAATACCATTTGTGTTCATGAAAAGATAAATAACTTGAATGATACCCTTTGAAATTTGAAGCTTTGCTTTTTCCTTTTCTTCCTCAGGTGTTGGGGGCTGTAAATTTTGATTGAAGTTGTTATAGTTTCTTTCTGAATCTACATACTAATTAGTGTCTTAATAAGCTGAGTGCAGAAAATATTTTTGACTGGTGCACTAAGTCACTAACCAAATTGTTATATACCTTATTATGTGTTTTCCTTCTTTTATTCTCAAAGGGTTCAGGGCAAGCAGTGGCAGTTAGGGTAACAGCAGACAGATGTGCATTCTATAATTGCAGATTCCTTGGATGGCAGGTAGCCACACTCTCTTGATGTCTTATATGGTGATGTATTGTTAAGTTACACACTGACTAGAGATATGATTAATGAAGTGCTTATAAATGAGAGGTTAGAGTAAGGCCTAACCCGAATTCTAATATAGTATCAGTCTATCAGAGTTGAATTCATTTGAAATGTAAAATAGCAATTTTTTGTGTTGGATGATGTCTTTTTGTATGGTAACAAGGGAATAAACTTCTTTAATGATTATGATGCAGGACACACTGTATTTGCATTATGGCAAGCAATATTTGAAAGATTGTTATATTGAAGGAAGTGTGGACTTCATTTTCGGCAATAGCACTGCACTCTTGGAGCATTGCCATATCCACTGCAAGTCTGCAGGGTTCATAACTGCACAGAGCAGAAAATCTCCACAGGAAACAACCGGTTATGTATTTCTCAGGTGTGTGACTTTGTTGTCTAGAGTTAACAACCTCATCTTTCCACCTATCACTGCATTTTATTCCATATGTTCAGCATGGAAATTAAAGAGCTAGTTTCTTAATAAGTAACATGTTTTCCATACAACAATATCAATTGAATGATTTCTGGTATCATTGCAGATGTGTGATCACAGGTAATGGAGGAACTTCATATGCATATCTTGGACGACCATGGGGACCTTTTGGAAGAGTTGTCTTTGCATTTACTTATATGGATCAATGTGTAAAGCCTGTTGGTTGGAATAATTGGGGGAAAGTTGAGAATGAAAGAAGTGCTTGCTTCTATGAATTCAGGTACATCATTCCCACCTCATTTTGTAGTTCTCGGTGTTGCTAATATAGGGCACAAATCTTTTTCTAATCAATAACCAGTGCAAACATAGGATAAGTTAAGATAGTGGACTACAATCTATAAAAAGAAATAAGTATTATGCTACCAAAAGGGATGGAGATCTTCTTCCCATAAATAATCTCTCTATTTTCTGTCATGTCAATTAAAAAAAGTGCATGAGCGGTGAATTACAAGCTTACGTGGTGGTTGTTGATTGACATATTGAAATTTTATTGGTGTGACTGAGAATAAGACATCGGAAGATTTCAATCCTACCAAAAAAATACAAAGATAAGTTTGATTTGACAGAAGAATGCAACATATGCTACCAATAACATGACATGAATATGCCAGGGTTGTTGCTTCTTCCAAGTGTGTGCCTGTTTGTCCCAATTAGACATACAAATGAGTTATTTGGCATGCATATTAAATTGAAATATTTTTGAACTGCCTTCAATGCAAAGTTGTTGTTTATCGAGTACAAAAATTTGGAGTAATCTCATGTAAAAAGTACAGGTGCTTTGGACCGGGTTGTTGTCCATCCAAAAGAGTAAAATGGGCTAGAGAATTAATGGATAAAGAAGCACAACAGTTTCTCATGCATGGCTTCATTGATCCAGAACCAAAGAGACCTTGGCTTGCACAAAGAATGGCCTTGAGGATTCCATATTCTGCTTAAAACTGTTGAGGGCACTAGCAGAAAGCACTCAAAGCAGGGATACCATGAGATATGAATGTGACGTGTAATAACATGATAATACAGTAATTTTATAAAAATAAATGATATTATATGAGTATGAGTAATTTTCACATGATAATGCACTAAACTAGATGTTGCTGAAGCTGAACTAGACTAATAAATGCACAAGGAGCTATTAAAATCTAAAAGAGAACAACTTTTTTTCAAAGTGGTTAAGGCCTTGCAAGATGTGGCTTATCAGCTGCTGAAAGCAGAGAGGCGAGGTTGTTGAGGGCATCTTTTGCCAGGAAATTTGTGAAGGGTTATGACAAATCTCATGCAGAACTGTTGGTTTTTAGAGTCGAAGATGAGAGCTTAAACAGCAGCACTTTTTCATTCATTGAAAAGACTTACTTATACAAAATACATAGAGTAAAGATAAGGATTCTGCTACAACTAAACAGCACATGTTTCTTCAGAACTGAAAAAACAAAACAACTTAAACAAGCAATCTATCTAATGATGTCCTGCATATTATCATTACACTACACCAAAAGCTATCTAATAGACATAGACTAAGGAAAACACTTAACACCATCACTCCTCCTTGAGGTTTTCCTTAGAGACTCCAAGCTTGCTTCTCAACATCTCAAATCTGGTCTTTGGAAGAGACTTAGTCAAAATATCAGCAAGCTGAGTTTCTGAACTGCAATGCATGAGCTTCACTTCCTTCATCCTTTCCGCCTCTCTTATGGCATGAAATTTCACATTAATGTGCTTAGTTCTTCCATGTTGAACTGGATTTTTAGCCATTGATATGGCTGATTTGTTATCAATCCAGATTGTTGTAGCTTCAGTTTGCTCTTCACCCAAATCCTTCATGATTTTTCTGAGCCATATTGCTTGGTTTGCAGCTGCTGCTGCTGAAATATATTCAGCCTCTGCTGTAGATTGAGCTACAACTTCCTGCTTCTTTGACTTCCAAGAGAAAATACCACTGTCAAATGAAAAAACATACCCTGAAGTGCTTTTGGAATCATCAATACTTCCAGCCCAATCGCTATCTGCATAGCCTTGAAGCTTCCCATCCATCTTCTTCACATAGCATATGCCATAATCAAATGTACCTTTGATGTACCTCAATACTCTTTTGGCTGCTGCATAATGAACTTGGGTTGGAGATTGCATAAACCTTGAAAGAAAACTTGTAGAAAACATCAAATCTGGTCTGGTAGTGGTTAAGTACAATAAGCTTCCAATCAAGCTTCTAAAAACAGAACCATCCACCTTTCAATCATTCTCAATTTGAGAGAGCTTTTCATTTGCTACAAGAGGTGTAGCTACTGGTTTGCACCTCTCCATGTGAAACTTTTTCAGCATTTCCAAAGCATACTTTCTTTGAGAGATAAAGATCCCATTATTGGATTGACATATCTCCATTCCAAGAAAGTAGTTCATCTCTCCAAGATCGGACATTTCAAATTCAGCCTCCATGTCCAATTTGAATTGTTTTACAGCATTCAAATTATCACCTGTAACAAACAAATCATCAACATATAGAGAAACTACAAGGTGAACTTCTTGCTGCAAGCACTTTGTGTATAAAGTAGCTTCACTTTCACTTCTTATGAACCCTTGGTTCAATAAGTAAGTATCAATTCTGCTGTACCAGGCCCTTGGCGCCTGTTTTAAGCCATACAAGGCTTTCTTCAACTTGTAAACTTTATCTTCATGACCAGCCTCATGAAATCCCTCAGGTTGCTCAACAAAAATCTCTTCTTCGAGTACCCAATTGAGGAAAGCTGATTTCACATCCAAATGAAAGATTTTCCATCCCATTTTTGCTGCAAAGGCTATTAAAAGCCTTATAGTGTCATGTCTTGCAACTGGTGCAAATGTTTCTGAATAATCAATACTGAACTGTTGAGCGTAGCCTTTCACAACCAGCCTTGCTTTCAATTTGTTCACAGAACCATCAGGATTGAGTTTGGTTCTATAAACCCATTTGACACCAAGAACATTATGGTTGTTTGGTCTATCAACCAGCTGCCAAGTTTCATTCTTCCTTATCATTTTAATCTCCTCCTCCATGGCAATCTTCCAATCATTTGACTTTGCAGCATCTTCATAGTTAGCAGGCTCCAGAATTGCAATGTTGCATCTTTCATAGATTTCTTCTATTGTTCTTGTCCCTCTTACAGGAATTTCATCATCATCATCATCATTATCAATTTCATCTTCGCCTTGAGTAAATTCACCCAAGTTTGGACTGTTTTTAGGGACTTCTATCTCCTTTTTGTCCCAATCCCATTTTGCAAATTCATTGAACTTCACATCTCTGCTCACCAGAATTTTTTCTGTCTTCAAATTGTAAATTATGTAAGCTTTTGAATCTGCACTATAGCCAAGAAATATCCCAGCTTCAGCCTTTGCATCAAGCTTATCTCTTTTCACATTAGGAACATGAGAAAAACAAATACAGCCAAAGACTTTCATGTGCTCAACTGATGGTTTAACTCCAAACCAAGCTTCATATGGTGTCTCATCCTTCAAAGCTTTTGAAGGAAGACGATTCTAAACATATACTGAGGTATTGACTGCCTCAGCCCAAAATTGCTTTGGAAGACCTTTCTCAAACAATAGACACCTCGCCATCTCCATCACTGTTCTGTTTTTCCTTTCACTCACTCCATTTTGTTGAGGAGTGTAAGGAGCTGTCAATTGATGCTGAATGCCACAATCTTCACAGAATTTGTTGAATTCTTTGGAAGTATACTCAGTGCCATTGTCTGATCTTAGCTTCTTAATTTGCTTCCCTGTTTGATTCTCCACCAAGGATTTGAACTTTTGAAATGCAGCAAACACTTCAGACTTAAGCTTCAAAAAGAACACCCAAGTCATCCTGAAAAAATCATCAATAAACAATAAGAAGTATCTGCTGCCATTGAGGGATGGTATGCTCATAGGACCACACACATCTGTGTGTATTAGCTGCAATTTTTCATGAGCCCTCCAAGTCTGTCCAGTAGGAAATGACATTCTACTTTGCTTTCCATACTGACATGCTTCACAATTTGCATCACATTCTAAAATAGAAGGCATATTCTGAACTATTTGCTTTGAACTCATGGATTTCAAAGAGAAATAGTTAACATGGCCAAATCTTTTGTGCCATAATGCAGCATCATTTTCAGTCACAATTGCAGCCATTTCTGGTTTCTTTAAACAAACAAGAAAGCTTTTGTTCTTCATTTTAACATTCATGAAGTCACACCCATTTTGATCTAAAATGGTGCAAGCCATGTCTTCAAAATGTAGAGAGTATTGTTTTTCAAGCATCTGACCAACACTTAAAAGATTCTGAGCTATTTCAGGTACAAGCAACACTTCAGAAATTAACTTAGTACCTGTTGGTGTGTTTACAGCCACAACACCTTTGCCTTTGACATCCAAATAAACTCCATTTCCAATCATCACCTTTGATTTGTAGCTTTCATCCAGCTCTACGAACATTTCAGCATTGGGAGTCATATGGTTTGTGCAACCGCTATCAATCAGCCAAGAATCCATGCTACTATTTGCTGCAAAGCAAGTAGCAACAAATAGGTTCTCCTCATTTTGTTGTTGTGTGACAGCAACTTGTGCTTGCTGCCCCTGTTGCTCTCTTTTCACTTTGCAGACTATTTCTTTGTGGCCAAATTCATTGCAGAATCTGCATTGTATTCCAGATTTGAACCAGCAAAATTTTTCTGCATGATTTGTTTTTTTGCAGTTTGGACAAGGTGGAAACTGCTTCCATTTCTTTTCTGCATCTTTGCCTCCTCCATAATCTTTTCTCTGCTTGTTCTTCTTCTCACCAGCTGTTTTAGTTCCTGAGGAACTGGTTTTTCCTTTGTTTTTAGCAACAAAGGCTGCTTCTGCATTATCTTCCATTCTCAACAATTTCTTTGCTCAGTAGCTTGCAAAGCATTCACAAGCTCAGCAACAGACATTTCAGAAAAATCCTTATTTTCTTCAAGAGAAGAGATTTTTGACTCAAACCTCTCCGGAAGACATACAAGGATTTTCTCCACCACACGGTGATCAGTTAGCTCCTCTCCAAGCAATCTGATTTGTGTGACAATCTTCGAAAGCTTTTCTGAAAACTCCTTCACATTTTCAGACTCTTTCATCTTGCATGCTTCAAATTCTCTCCTCAGATTTAGAACCTTCATCTTCTTCGTTCTTTCGGTGCCTTGGAACTCTTCTTTAAGCTTGTCCCAAGCCTCTTTTGCTGTTTCAAGATTCAGAATCTTGATGAAAACTTCATCATGTAAAGCTGCTTGTATGATGGCAAGTGCTTTACCTTCCTTGGCCACTTCTTCATTGTGAAATCTTATTTGATTCACAGTTGGGTTCTCCGGTAGAGGGGTTGGATTGCTGCCATGTTCTACCACTTCCCACAAACTCTGAGCTTTCAAACAAGTTCTCATTTTTACAGCCCATAAATCATAGTTTTCTCCTGCAAATACAGGAGGTGAAGGCAAGGAAGAGCTATTCGAAGCCATTCTGTTTTGTTCTCTGGTTTTAGGTCCCCTTAAGATCTAGGAGCTCTTGATACCATTTGTTGGTTTTTAGAGTCTAAGATGAGAGCTTAAACAGCAGCACTTTTTCATTCATTGAATAGACTTACTTATACAAAATACATAGAGTAAAGATAAGGATTCTGCTACAACTAAACAGCACATGTTTCTTGAGAACCGAAAAAGCAAAACAACTTAAACAAGCAATCTATTTAATGATGTTCTGCATATTATCATTACACTACACCAAAAGCTATCTAATAGACATAGACTAAGGAAAACACTCAACACCATCAAGAACCTTAAAAAAAAAAATTTAGATTACGTTGAGGAAGCACAGTAGGCTTTGATTTAAAATGTAAGTGGGGTGTTGAAAGTAAGGCAATTGATGCTCTCTCTAGGAAGCTGCAGGTTCAGCTTTATCCACAACTCAACTCTATTAATAGGATGGCTTAAAAGAGGAGATTCACTGATAATAAGAGGAACTGTACACGACCTTTTGAGATCCAAATGCTCATCACGAATTCAAGTTAATTAAGGGGAGATTATAATACAAGGGAAGAATGGTGGCTACTAATAAAACCTCTACTAATGTTCCTTAGATCCTTAAGTGACATTTATCTAAACATTGTAAGCTGTATAAGACGGTGCCTCTTGGGAATTAATCATGATGCAGCAAATATATACCAGCTTGTCCACAGCAGGATTTATCTTCACTATTAAGATAGCACTTTTGGGGTACAATAGGAAGATTGGAAGCTTGCAGAACTAATACAGGAGGTGGAGAAAATAATAATTGATTATTCCAACGCTCTCCCTCAATGATTATTTTCTTTCACTGCATATCCTAATCCCTTCTTCTATTGCATTTTTCCACTGCTTTTACCGAGCTGCTACTTTGTACGTGCTTGGTTTATTTATACTGTTATCTTCAACTAATGCTACATTGGCATACTTTAGATTTTGTTTTCGAGTCCTGGTAGATCTCCTTGGCTATAGTGGAGTAATCTCATCCTCCAATTCTTCTAACTGACTTGGTCTCTCTTCCTCTGGAGACACAGTATGGACTCCTATTGGCCAAGGGTTTTTCCCTTTATCTTATGATCTAGCCTCATGTGATGATGGTTTATCAATCACCACTTCTTGTGGTTTCTTTCCTTCACCTTTTTGTTGCAACTCTTTTTGTTTGTGTACCTGCTCCTCAAGTTCTATTGAATCTGGTATTAACACGGCTTCTGGGGACCACCATGATGATGCTTCGTCGAACACTACATTTATGGATACATAGCATCGTCCAGTCGTTGGATCACAACATCTCCACCATTTTTGTTGACTGTTATATCCAACAAATATACCACGAATTGCATTCTTATCAATTTTGCTGCATTCTTGACTTGGCACGTACACATAGCAAACATATCCAAATACTCAGAAATAACTGACAGATGGTTTTATGCCCCACAACTTCTCATGTGGTGAAAGAAACTCAAGCCTAGCTTGAGGTATTCTGTTGATAACATAGACTGCTGCTTTCATGCACTCTGCCCAAAACTTTGGTGGAACATTTTTAGCATGTAACATGCTCCTGCAAGTTTCTGCTAGATGTCGATTCTTTCTTTCTGCAACTCCATTCTGCTAAGGAGTATTAGGTCAGGTTAATTGACGCCTTATTCCACACTCTTGCAGGTACTTGGTGAACTCCTTTGAGTGTATCCTCACCCCGTTGTCAGTACGCATGCATTGAATTTTGCAACCAACTTCTTTCTGAATGTGCTCTTTAAACCACCTGAACTTCATGAAAGCTTATGATTTCTCTTTCATGAAATCTACCCACACATACCTTGAGAAGTCATCTATGAATGTGCTCATGTATCGATTCTTTCTCATTGAAGGCTACTTCACAGGTCCAAAAACATCTGAATGCACCAATTCTAATGGCATCTCAGCTTTTTTCTTGATTCTTCATATGGTAGCTCATGCGCTTTACCATATTGACATCCTGCACAAATAATGTTATCACGAATCTCAAAATATGTTAAGCCTCTTACCATGGATTTCTTCATCATTGCCTTGAGCCGATTATAGCTCACATGCTCAAGCCTTGCTTGCCATAGATCTGCTATCTCATTCTTTCTTGTCGTGTTTACGTATGTTGTATGTGGTGACATTACATACATCAATTCAAGTTTTCTTCCTTCCATGAGTGGTGGGCTTAGAAGGAATATATTCATGATACACCTGCACATCCTTAGGCCCGAACACCACATAGTTTCCTGATGATGTCAGTTGTGAAACTGATAATAGATTCTTCTTCATCCCAGGTACGTGATAAACATGATCCACTTGTACCTGATGTGAATTGAAGTGGGGGGCTATAGTCGTCTTTCCATTATGAGACATTGGCAACTTGGAGTTGTTTTCCATCACCACAACTTGATCTACTTTATACTCAAACGTATTGTGTAACTTCTCTTTGCCTTCGGTCATATGGTTGGAGCATCCGGAATCAAAAATCCAATCATCATCATAATTTTTTAACTTGTTGCAAACTCTTCAGCCGATCCGTCTATACATGAAACGACAATCTCCTCACAGTTGTTCCACCCATCATGATCTTCATAGTCTAGTTTTACACTAGAACTGATATCTTCCACAGCAAAAGATGCTTGAAAATCCATTCTTCTTCTTCTTCGACAATTGTAAGGTTGCAACATTTCCTTCACCATCTCGGCTCGGAAATCACGAGCAAAGTGGCCACTCCTACCACACGTGTAACATCGTCCAATGTGGCAATTAAATCTCTTTTCATCTATTTCATTTATGCTTCTGAATTGGCTATCATCTCTGCTTCAAGATTGTCTGCCTCCCCCTCGAAATGAACTTCTTCCACGTCGGCCTCCTTGCCAACCTTGTTGTCTTCCCCATGAGCTTTATGCTTCATGCCAAACTTTGCAGTTGTCTTATCTTCTCTTGGTGCCCTCCTGTTACTAAAGAGAGATTTGTCTTCATTGTGTACTGAAACTTTAGATATTTTATTGTCTAAGGCTTCTTGATTAGCTAAGATGCTTTCCAACTCCTTCAAGGTTGGTTCCTTGGCCCAGCCTCGAGTAGCAGTGGCCATCCCATGGTAGTTGGATTGAATCCGTAGGTAATAATTCTCCGCTTGCTAGCATCATTAATTGCACTTCCCACATCAAGTCTTGCAATCTCATTGCAAGTGGATTTAACTTTGGTGAAATACTGATTCACTGTCATGTCTACTTGTTTGAGAGAGAGGAGCTCATTTTCCAACAGCTGCAATTTTGCATCGCTCTTCCTCGCAAATAAGGTTGCAAGGTCATCCCAAGCCTCCTTTGGCGTTGGCAGGTTCTTAATCCGATGCAAGAACTCATCCTCCACGGTGACAGACAAAACGAACATGGCCTTGCCGGCTTTAATCTTCCACTTCTTATCCTCCTCCTTACCAATTGGTGAGGTTGTTTCTGTGCCACCAACAATGCTCCACAAATCTTGCCCGAGCAAATAATATTGTACACGAATGCTCCATGTATCATAGTTGTTGTTGTTGAGCTTCTCAATCGAGCTTGCTGAACACGCGAGATCTGCCATCATAATTGGTAAGAGTCAAGCACTTAACCAATTAAACTTGGTTCCAAACCAGAAAGCATCACAGTCTCGGACTGCATACACGCAGAAACTCCTCTACCACGGTCTCTGACCTCTGTCACGTTCTCTAGCTCGAGCAAGTCCCTGAACTACTTTGATGTCGATTGTTAATGGTAAGAAAGGAAGGTCATGGTGACAGCTCCTTGTGTCAAAAGTTTCTTGGTGGTGGGAGGAAACAAGACACCAAAAGAATCGAACACCGCACATTTACCCAAAATTTTAAGGAATTGGGTATACAAATTACATCTCTTATAAAATATTCATCTCATTTAAATTTAACCAATGTGAGATTTCAACTCACACTTGAATTCTCAACCGATATCAAAGCTATAGTTTTGGGAAGGCATGAAGAGGAGGATTCAACAATATGTAGTGCAAAGTTGCTAAGTATGTCAAAGGAATAAGTATCAAAGCTTGAGTCCATTAATAGGGGTTTCTTTCTTGAAGATAGAGTTTTCTTGAAGATCTAGTATTACAAGCTGAGAATTAAGTTTGGCTAGGAGAGTGAATCAAAAGCTTAGTCCCATATACTTACTAAGGTCAGTCCCCACCACCTATATAATGGGTCAAGTGCACCAGGTATTTCATATTTTATTACTGAGAAATCATTCACTATATAATCAGATGTATATAGTAATTTTTAGATTAGTTGCTATAGCATAAAGCAGAACTCACATGGAGCTTTGGAGATACTAATTAAGAGGAAACAATTGCCAGATTATGAAAGCAACTGATCATGATACGAGAAAATGAGGAACAAGCTCCACTCAGCAACTCACTTCTGAGTTCTGATGCTGATAGGAGAAACAAGTGGAGTGCGTCTTTTTGTGAATAAAAATGGGTGGATATTCAAAGGGTGTACACCATTAAAGAAAGATTGGAAGAGAGGAGAGATAAGTGATAAGTGTGATATATGATATCACGTAATTAAAAGAAAAAGATAGAGATAAAAAAAGGTGTACACATGTGTATGTACTTTTTGCGTTATACCAATCATTGCTGTTGTTTTGTGATGGAGCTGCAAGCTCGTGGAAGTACAATGACCCCCACTTCATGAATTGGGGAAAATAATAAAATATTGATACAAGAACAGACAAAGATAATAAAAAAAAAATGTGTGGTATATTATGGGGTACATTAAAGAATTTTTTTAAAATTGTTAGGTTAACGTGAAAAATTAGTTAAATCGAGTAAAGTAAAAAATATATATAAATTTTGATTTAGCAACTCATTTGTGTGATGGAGATCCGGACTTTGAGAATCTAAACTATTGGATTTAGACCTCTCCAAATTTGTTTTTCTTGTGCTAAATATGTTTTTCATTCTTATAAAATTAATACATTTTAGTTTTAGTTTTTATAAAAAAAATTAGGCTTAATAGCACTTTTAGTCTCTCACTTATCACGATTTGGCACTTTTGGTTCCTAATAAAAAAGTTTAGCCTAAATGGTCCCTCACTTTGTCAAACGGCAGCAGTTTCAGTCTCCCGTCACTGTTCCATTAAATAACAAACGTTTTCTGTCAAAAAAAATACAATTTTTTTTAACAAACCCAGAATACATTGATTATTCATCTTCTTCAACCATCATCATCATCATCTAAAATTCCAGAACTTAAAAAACTCATAACTCACCCATTAATTTTTTTTATAAGCCAAAATTTGAATTAAAAAGGAGTATAGTTGCTACTTTAACCCTTAATACAAAGAAAGTAAATTAAGTGCAAGAGCACTGAAAACTAATAGATAATCAAGATATTACAGGAAGAAGAAGACAGAAAAGGGCCACAGGCGGATTGACAATTGAAGGATTTAACTCATCAACAAGTTAAGTCATAGAATCAATTCTTGAAATCAAAGTAATCAAAGTAACGCAGCAAGCAGCAACACTTGGAGGCAAAATTTGCTGCAGAAGAACCAGAAGCATAATCCTTCATCCATACTTCCTCCTACTTGATATATGACCTGGCCAAAATTGGATATTGGAGTAGGATGGTTGTGGTTAATAAAACACCTCCAGCGACAGCAGTACATGATGGAAGCCAAAAAACCACAAGTGGATTGAGGATAAAGAATGAGACCACCACACCACCACCACCGCAGCTCCTCCTCCTCCTCCTCCTCAACCTAGTAAGAATCTCAAGTTTACAAATAAAGAACTTTCCCTGTTTAGACACAACTTGTAGTCCAATCAAATATTGAACCCAGATTTGTACCTTAGTTGCGTCGTCATCGCGCCCAACACCCAGCCACCATGAAACCTCCAAGTTCGAAGCTTTCTTCAACATCAAGATCCAACTTGCAAACCAAGCCCAGATTTGCACCTTAGCTGTGCCGTCATTGTGCCCAACCACCGAGCAACCATCAAACCTCCAAGATTGAAGCTTTATCCACCCTCAACCCCTAACCTGCAAACCAAATCCAAATCTGCACTAATAGGACCTAGGCGATCATAGATCTGAGCGTGACAAGGAAAGAGTTTCTTCCACCATACCCATAAATCTCAACCAATCTTTCACCCCCAAATCTCCATCAGGTTCGATCTTAGGGTTTTGGGTGGTGGAGGTGGTAGATATGAGATGAATCGCGATGGCGACGAGGAGGAGGTGACGTGGGTGGCGATCTCGAGGATCTCGAGTCGTGAAGGGGAGGGCTTCGAACGGCGGCATGGAGACGAAGAGGGAGAATCAACGGCGGTGGCAGGGCTTTGAACGAAGAGGAAAAACGGTGATGGTGGAGCAGAGGAGGGCGGCGACGCTGGGTGTTGGCGTGAGGGAGGCGACGCTAATGAAGAAGGAAGGTGGGTGGTGGCAGCTGATGAAGGGTTGAAGAGAAGAGGAAGGAGATGGAAAACCGAGGGTTTGGATTGAGGGTTTTATTTTATTTTTTTGTTAATTTTTAACAGAAACTGTTAAATATTGGACGGAATAGTGACGGGGGACTAAAACTGCTGCCGTTTGACAAAGTAAGGGACCATTTAGGCTAAATTTTTTTGTTAGGGACAAAAAGTGCCAAATCGTGATAAGTGAAGGACCAAAAGTGCTATTAAGCCAAAAATTTATTCGTTCTTAATTCTTATAATATGCGAATAATAATGATTATTGAACATATGAGCTCCACGACACGCGATCAGACAAATGCAAATTGTGCCATTAATTACTGCCACAATCTGCATAGTATAAAAGAACGTGATTGCGACGGTTTTGAATTGCCACATAACCACCAGAGTTTATGTCTAAAAGTATATGCTTGATTCCTAGTTGTTTCTTACAGGTTTGAAGTGCTAAGAAACACAGTTTTTTTTAATACTCTATAGGATATGGCCGTCAAAAGCTTCCACAGTCTCATATGTCAATTGTATGACGCAGAGCTCAGGATTCACCTATAAGAAGTGAAAGAATAATGTTTGGTACACACCTCTTTACCACTTCCACCCCATATAATAGAAAAAGAGAAGAGAGAAATGAGTGATATGATATATGATGTGATAAAAAATGACACCAACAACCATGGCGGACAAAGCAGTCACCATCCGAACCAGGAAGTTCATGACTAACAGGCTCCTTTCCAGGAAGCAATTCGTCGTTGATGTTCTTCATCCAGGGAGGGCTAACGTGTCAAAGGCTGAGCTGAAGGAAAAGCTTGCGAGGATTTATGATGTGAAGGACCCTAACACTGTGTTTGTCTTCAAATTCCGGACACATTTTGGAGGTGGCAAGTCCACTGGCTTTGGTTTGATCTATGATTCACTTGAAAATGCGAAGAAGTATGAGCCCAAGTACAGGCTTATCAGGAATGGTCTTGACACAAAGGTAGAAAAGTCAAGGAAACAATTGAAGGAGAGGAAGAACAGAGCCAAGAAGATTCGTGGAGTAAAGAAGACCAAGGCTTCTGATGCTGTAAAAATTAAATGGAAGAAAAAATGAAGTGTGAGTGTATTGTATCATTATTACTCGGAGTGAAATACACAAGGGAGATGTTTTTAAGCCTAAAACCATGGACCATATGTGGTTTCTTCATGGTCCATGTTTGTATACAAGTACATACTCACCACATCAGCAAAAACACTAATTTCCTTAGCTACTATCCGGTACCTATCACCCTCCTTAGTGGCAGATGGGTCGAAGAATCTCCTCCTCAGTACTTCCCCCTTTTTTGCAGGTGGTGTTGTCTGCTCGAAAGTTCACATCATCAATCACCGAAGAACCCATTTAATTTCCACCGAATTTGCACATCTTTTTAAAGCAAACTACGATTTTGTGCATGTTTATTTCTAGCATTGGAGTCAACACAAACATAATTTCGATATCAATTGAAAAAACTATAATTTGTCACGTCAACGGAAATTTAAACGAATATCTCACTTCCTAATTCAACCCCATATAATGTTAGGGTTGGAAATCTTTAAGGGCCAAACACAGTAATAAGAAGGGCAGAGAGAGAAGTAAATATGCTGAATAAAAACAACTGATTTTATCAAAAATAAAGTAACCCAAAAAGGAAACCTTCTTAACAACGGGGTAAACCCTTACAAGGTAAAAACATTAAACCAGCTCAATAATCAATTGCTTATCTCATCCTACAGAGAGGAAACATATTTATAATAAACTAATTCTAATAAGATAAATATAACCTCTAAGAAAAATAAAGGATATACTTTTAAAGTAAAAGATACCCAACCCAAAATAAAATATTAACTCATAAAATAAAATATATCTTCCTAAATAAACTAAATGCCTAAAATCCTAACAGGTAAATAAACTAAATGCCTAAAATCCTAACAGGTAATGACCAATGTCCACTTCTCCATCATAGATTACTATTCATATATATATATATACCATGCATATATATATACACACACATGAATATTGAAATTAGTGCAGCAACTATACCTTGCCCTGCTGAGAAGAAAAAGCAGGTTTATAGAGCTAGATATTGATTATTGCGTCATGTGTATTATGGCAAGTGTTATTATGGTACCTTTTCAAACCCGGTTGCTGAAGAAGCAGCATGTGCTTCAGGGGCAGAGCCATACAAAATCAGCATCGTACCCAGTGATTAGGAATGAGAAAAAATCCTCATTCAGTTACAGAAGCACTGTTGATTTGCCTCTTTATGAGTTGCCTGGGGTATTTAGTTTTAGTTTCCACCCTTACCATCTTCCTCTTATAACTTATATGCTAGTTTGTCTAGAACACATGTTAATTTTCTTTGCAGGCTTCATTTGATCAATATATGGATGACAAGCACAGAGTCTTCAGAACAGTGTTTCCTAACCAAGGAACAACAAAACAGCTCAATGAGGTATTTTGCACTCATCAGAAACTAGGGAATTGTGTTTTAGGAGAATGATCCCTTTGATATGGAGTCTCCTTATTAAATTTAAAGCCAAGGACCCCTATGAAGCTATTGTCACTTTGAAATGCTTGTGGTGTTATTATGTATGCAGGAAGAGTGGAGGGTCAAAATGCCTCCCATACAATGCTTATTCTTGAGTTTCCACCCAGCAGCAGATGTCAGGTTAACATTCAAGTCTAATGGGGAAGATTACCCACCTGACATTCCACATCATGTCACCAAACTTTTTGAGCTTAACTTTGTAAGCACTTTCTTTAAAACATATGTACTTCTGTAACTTGTTTTTATTAAATATGGTAGAGTTCCTTCTACGATTGATTCGAAGGGAAAAACTTATGTGAGTAATTTCTTGTTACCATAATTAGTACTGAGGAAAAATAAGTTAATACAGATATCTGGAAAACAAATTTGTTTTTCTTTTGCAGAAAAGGTGGGAGCTGCAGGGCCTCCATAGCGGTCACATGGATCCTGATCAGCTTAGCCTAGATGTTAGAAGTGCTATTTATCCAGAAAGGATGGGAAAAAGTAGCTGGCTTAAGAATCAAATGGAGATGAAGTTAAGCTTTAGTGTCACTCCACCAATCACTTTAATTCCTCAAAAATTCATGCACGATGCCATAGAGATGGTTAGACTTCCTCTTCTTACTTCCTTTCTGGATTTCGGTTCCTAGCAATCAGTGAAATCACAAATTCAAGTATTTTGAGTCGTCTGATCAAACACTGAGAGGGTTCACATTCTGAGTTGCTATTTCAAGTCACTAATTACAATTTACAACTCAAAATGTGAATTGTTGGATTAAGATCAGACGGCTAAAATTGTTTGACTGCGTGAATACGAGATTTCCCTCACTACAGGAATCTAAACTCGTTCCCTTCCTCCTATTTACCACAAGCATGCTGCAAATTGAATTTGCTTAAACCAAGTATTAATAATATGCTGATTAATTAACAGGTTTTCAAAACCATGTTGGATGAAATGAAGGAGGAAATCCAAGGCAGATTATTAGTAGATTATAACAGGTTCAAGAGGAGCAAGCTCAAGCAGAATTTAGTCTTGTAGAGATGCTGTTCCATTCTATTTGTTGAATTCATGGACAACAATTTCATTCATTTTTCAACTGCATATAAATCCTGAGTAACTCTCATGAATCTTTGTAAAGGAAAATATGAATCTGTTACCTCATCTTTAATTTCACTTCAAAATTTTATTTGTACTTTGCTTTAAGCAGAAATTATTCTAGGTGCTTTTCTCTTCTCAATAAAATAAGGGTCTGATTTTGAATTAGAAGAAGTTGGAGGCTAAGGAAAGAAAAGGTAAAGAGATGAATGAAATGAAGTACTTTTCTATTGGTGCTCCTTAGTTTTTTGTTTAGTTCAAAATACACAACCTCCCTGGCTCCAGCTCATATATCATAATAACTACGTTTATGCAGAGTTGGCATGCACTACAAAGTGAACGACAATAGGAACAACTACCAAACAAGACGTGTCAATATATATATTCAAGACGTGTTTGATTATTTGATGCTGGTATTCAGAGCTTCTGACCAAGCGATCTATAGTCGAATTATTTATGCCATCAATTCTTCTAATAAAAATTGAAATTTAGTACATGATATAGGTGGAACAATACTTTGTGTACGTTTTAAACCCAAACGCACTCTTACGTAGGGAGCGAGCTAAAAATAATAATATAGAATCATTGATGTGTTTCTTTCCCAATAATTTAAGCTTGAGAATTGAGAATAAATAAAACCAAGGTTTGCTTTCAAGGGCTAATATATAGGTGTCTCAGCACAACTATTATATTTAGCATAGGTTAGTGGTTAGTAAAGTAGTATAAATTGACCCTCCTTAGAGATCGAACCCGGACAGTTCACCCTCCCCTATTTCTTCCCACTTGACTTAACTGTCGGTGAGTAAATATAATCTGTGCCTACAGGTGGTACATTTAGGTGAACTTGTTTCAGAACACCCCATAAAAGTTTGGCACCATAAATTGAATTGGTTTAATTTATTGAAAATCCTGTACCACAAACTAATTAATTAATCACGTGTATAATTGATTGATTTGCTAGTATTTTTTAGTATTTTCAAATGAAGATATATTTTAGTTAAAAATTGGGTACTCTTCTACCAAAAAATCTGATAAATCACCAGTTAGGCAGTTCTTCTTCCCTTTCTAAATTTTTTATGGACCAAGGTATGTTTAGTTGCAAAAAACATAAAGCTATAATTTGTCCAATATTTCAAAATGTAATCAAGTTGTGAAAATGAATAACTTTTCAAGAACGTTCCTTTGGTATCCATCTCATTTAGGATGTTCTTTTTGGACCATACATTTAATCGTTTCAAAATAATACAGAGAGTATAGATTTAATCAAAGGAGCACAACCACAAAGTGCGTTGTAGTGTAACTCATTTCTTTCCTTAATTTTGAGGTCGGGAATTGAGCATATTTTTTTTTAGTTATTTATCGTTCAGTGCTCACTAGAATTGAGAGATTAGTCTTTGTTATTGGCGGTGGATATATAATCTCAAAAAATTTAAAAATAAATAAATCAAAGGAGCGCAACTTCAATCAGTGGCACAAATAGAGATGGAAGTAGGTCAGGCTCCTATGACCTAACCTACGTCAAGCCCAGACTAGACTAAATTAATAAATAGACAAGATTAAGGCCAAACCTTTTTTAAAAATCTATTTATTTAAAAAAGTCAGGCTTAGGTCACTCAGAAAGCTTTGAAAACCTAACAAACCAACATATTTAAATAAATATAATTAATATAAAATTATTTCAATATTTTTATTATTTTTACATTGGATTTTATTATAATAACTTAAAATCTACTACTGTATCTACTAATTGTGAGTCCTCAATCTCAAACCTCAGCAACTCTTAAAAAAAAGACTCTCTTATATGTCGACACGTGTCACTTTATCAACCCAACAATTTCTCCCTCTATCAAATCAAATTTCCGAATTTAAATCATGATTTGCGATAATTAAAGAATTCAAATAATTATTAATTACAAATTTAAATCATGTAATTTATGATTGTTCTTTTTATATAATAATGTTCTTTTTATATAATAATTATTGTTTGTTGATGTTACCAATTATATTCAATTCACATTTATTTATTTATTTACGGTTTTATCATTAATTGTTTATTGCTACTAACTAGCTTATTTTAAAGTAAGATTTTGTCAACATGTTGATTTATCCATTAAATGTGCAAACATCTCCATAAATAAAATCACCAAGGAAAGAACCGTCTAGAGAAGTATCGTCTGCTACTCAGATAGAAGTATCTTCTAAAGGAAAAGCAAGAGACTACAACGTCAAAGTCATATCTCAGTAGGGTCTATAGCTCTATCGTCTGCTCAACAAACATCTTTATCGTCTGCTCAACAAATATCTTTATCGTCTGCTCAACAAAATAGAAGGCCGAAATAGCTCATTGGCTCTATCGTCAGCTCTAAGAAATAAAAGGCGGAATTATCCCTATCGTCTACTCGACAACACTGTCTACTCTAGAGAAGTATCGTCTGAAGACAAGAAAAGTACCGTCTAGAGAAGTATCGTCTGAAGAAAAGGAAAGTATTGTCTATAGAAGTATCGTCTGAAGACAAGGAAAGTACCGTCTTCATTGTGTTAAGACTATTGCTACATAAGTATTTGTTGGATGTTTTTCTATTTCTGCTATCAAAACTTAATTACGTTGTTTGATTTTGGTATGACATAAACTTTAGATTAACAATTTTAATATTAGTCATTGTGTCTACTTTGGTTTTATCAATTGAGGACTTCAATATATCATGTGATGTTACGCGTGTTTAAAAATGTTGACATATGTCATATATTTATTAGCTTTACAACATCAACTAAAAAAATATTGTAAATTAAATATTAAAAACACCCGTGCATTGCACGGGTTACTTACTAGTAATATACTCATTGACTTATTTCTATGTTTAAACATGTTAAGCTATATAATAATTTAACCGTATAATCCTCTTTAGAATGAAATTAATTATTATTTACTTTAACTTGAACAATATAACGAGATTAATATATTTTAGCTTATCTTGTTAACCTATAAATTTATTGACATAATCGATCTAGTTTAATGTGTTATATTAAAACAATGTTTTAAAAATGCTTCCGAGCTAGATTAGATTTTCAAAAAAAATCTTCAGTCCTATGCCTTATAATTTTTAAATAGGTTATGTATATTTTGACAAAGCTCAGTCTAGCCAGCCTATCTCCACCTGTAGGCACAAATTATATGCATTTTAAACCAAACTGAAGGTTTAAAATTGGAAAAGACAATACGAGATTTCTTACATCTTCGTCATTAAACGTACTCTTTTTATTTCCTCGTCCTTTTTAAAATTAATATTAATATGATAAATCTAACTCGACCTTTTGCTCTGTCAAACACTAATGAATGTCTTATGGAAATATGGACGTTGTTTTATGAAAAACAAGTAATAATTTATTTTTAAAAAAAATTGGAGATGCAGGGGATTGAACCCTGTGCCTCTCGCATGCAAAGCGAGCGCTCTACCATTTGAGCTACATCCCCATATTACATTAGTTAAATAACAAATTAAAATATTTAAAACTATATAAAGACAATTCATTAATTTGCAAACTGAAAAGATTTGGTGTTACCTTTCATGTCTATTCTCTTTTGTAACTATATTCTGAGATTGGAGAAGTTCGAGTATGTTCAGCAGTTATAATGTTATACATATCAAGTGAGATATTGTTATTGTTTACATCTAGAACTTTTCAAAAAATAGGTGAAGTAAACACAACACAGGTCTTGAAACTAAAACCAACTCATTTCATTCTCTTTATAGTTAGGCTAGCTTTCACTTTCCCCAACAATACTTGGTTTGAGGATGGACCTCTGCATGTTGTAAACCGAGTTATTCCCGAGTCCCGGATGAATGAAACTTCAATTTCCTCGTCCAAAAGGGTCATTCACCAAAATTCTGAGCAAGAACAAGAACCCTGCTTGAAACTATGGAAACGATAACGATCTCGGACAACAATTTCACGCTTGAATATGCCAGAGGCAATCTTAATAGCAGAATGACAGTCTTGGCATATCCTTAGGTTCTTGAAAATATAGAGTGGAGAACCAGATGATGTGCTCATTAGGCCAAAACATAGTGCCAGCTTCTCACTATGAGTGAACAATACCTGTTCTACCTCCTCCAATGCTTCAGTGCAATCACCCTTGCTGGAACAACCAAACAAAACTTGACAAGTTGTATTGGGGACATAGCCAGCCAACCTCAACCGGCAAATCATGTCGTCTAGCTTTATGTAAATCTCTGAAGTTCGCGGGTGTGACTTATCCCCTGCGCTGAACTGATGAAGTTGGCCATCAACATATATGGAGCTCATTCCTGGCACCTTCCTGATACCCCTTTTCTTAAGAACCTGCCTAAAGGAATTTGCCTTTTCTACTTTCCCAGACAATGCATACATATTGTAAAGCAGGATATGATACTCTGTGTTGAGTGGATCCATCTCAACCAACTCTTGCACAATCTTTTCCGCCAGCTGCAGCTTACCGTGTGCATAGCAGGAACCTAAAAGGGACCCCAGAACTACTTCATTTGGAGGAATTGGCATCTTCTTCACCAAAATCTCAGCTTCTTCCAAATGTCCAGCTCGACCAAGAAGGTCAACCATGCAAGCATAATGCTCTATTTCTGGCCTTAACTCGTAAACAGACTCAAGATCACGAAAGTACTGCCGTCCCTGTTTAACTAGACCAGAATGGCTGCAGGCACTTAACAAAGCCATGAAAGTCACAGCATCAGGTTTCACTTCTTCCACCATGCAAGGAAACATATCCACCACAACTTTCCCCATCCCATGCATGGCTAACCCACCAAGCATAGCATTCCACGCCACCACATTCCTCCTTGACATGTGCTTAAACACCACCGAAGCAGCACTTATCCTACCACATTTTGCATACATGTCAACCAAACTTGTCCCTACCATAACACCAAAGTCCCACCCCATTACTTTCACAGCATAACCATGAACCCATCTACCCACACAGACATCACCAGACTGAGAACAAGCTGACAAAACCGAACAAAGGGTTACGCAATTCAACTCAAAACCACAACCAAAAACCATTTCTTTCAGGAGCCAAAAAGCTTCAGTTGTAAACCCGTTCCCAACATAGCCAACAATCATAACAGTCCAAGCAACCTCATTCCTCTCAGGCATTCCATCAAACATCACCCTCCCACTCTCCACACCTTCCCACTTCACCACACCGTCCAAAACCACAGTCCAAGACACAACACTAGGCTCCTCAATCTCTTCAAAAACCTTTCTAGCCTCACCCAGAAGCCCAAACTTCACATACACATCCATCACCGCGTTGCACACCCTGGTACAATTCCCAAACCCGAACTTCACCACACCCGCGTGCACCTGAGGCCCAACGTTCGGGTCCCCGAGCCTGGCGCACGCGTTGAGAGCGCAAACCATGGCGGCCGCATCAATCGAGAGGCCCATTTGGCGCATTTCGACGAACAGTTGGAGGGATTCGAGTGGGGGACAGCGACGGATGAGGGCGGTGTAATCTACGGAGTCTTTGTGCGAATGGGGAATTTCGTCGAACAGTTTACGCGCGTGCGAAGGGAGGGCGCAGGCGGCGTACAGATGAAAGACGGCGTTGCGGAGGAAGAGGTTGGGGGACGAGAGGAGGCCGGTAACGGTGGCGGCGGCGTGGAGTTGCTCGCCGGGGCGGAGAGCGGTGGCGCGTGCGCATTTTCGGAGAAGAGAGCGTAAGCTGAGAGCGAGAGCGAGGGATGATGAAGCACGCTGGAGCGTTGTCTGTGACTGTGACCATCTCATTTACTTGAAAATTTTGGGCTTTTTTTTGGAGTCAAGTGTTCGAGGATAAGCGTAATCAGATCAAGTACTTGCCATGCGCGCACCCCGCAAGTGAGAATTGATTTTAGATAATTTATTTCAATTCTGCTACTAGCTGGAAAAAGTAAATAATGTGAGATTTTACAAGTTTCATATTACTCTAAAAAAACCACTTTCTTCATACTTCTTTAACAAACAAAAAAACATTAATTACTTCATTATCAACTCACTTTAGTTTTAAACAGTTTAACCAAAATCAATTTTGTCAAATCGTATTCAATTGTGAAATCTCCTAATTGATGATGTTCATCAAAAAACTACTTTCTCTAACTTCTTTGTAAAATTTATTTTGGGCCATAAATAAATTGTCCGAGACAATTCCCAAACAATATAACAATCCAAAAGTGATTTTGTCCTATTAAAATTGATTCTAAAGTTCTCCAACTCGAGTCAAACACACTTTAGTAGCTTCAAAAAAACAAGTCATTCACATGCAGAATCGTAGTAACATTGTTTACTCCAATGGATTACAGCCAAACTTCGTTTAAATTTAAACAGAATAACCACAAAAAATTATGGTTTCTTGAAACTCATGCAACAACTGGTCGAAACAAAATGAAAATTTCATACATGTCAAACCAGCACAAATCATACCCAATACACCCCATAGAATAAGCCATCAGTGTCAAATTGGCTTGAAGCACAGGACAACACTACATCTTTGTCCCAGCACTCACAAATCAGAATAATAACAATGCTTGTTTCTTTGTCCAAACACTCACAATGGAAATTAATAGTAATGCTTTGTATCTAAGTGATTTTTATGAACCAATACGACCAGTCAGCCAATGGCTATTTAGAAAGCTTGAAAAACAGGATCAAGGCGATAGCAACAACCAGAACCAAAACAATGCTGCAAATAATCCACTTGTTCTTGTTCATCCTCCTTGACATATTAGTCAAAATTTTCTTGCTCTTGCCTATGTTATCATCCACTCCATGAAGCTGCAGGAGGGAACATAACCATCAGAAGATAAATGGAAATATTCTTTCAAAACTACCAATAAAGGAAAAGAACAGTAAATATTTTCTCTTAAATTTACTATACATACACACAGTAGAAATTTGTCATGATCCAACTCTCCGTAAAGTAAAGCTACTGAGTGAAGACAAGAATTATATTATTGTAGCATGTTTTACGCAAGAGTCCTTTGGACCTAAAGTGTGCAAAACTCACAAGTTCATCCTATCTTAGGCTAATTTTTATTTATCTATATATTTAGGAGAATGGAAGCTATAGAGATCAAACTGTAAACTATATGGTCAAAGGGACTCTAATACCACATCACAAACCAACTAACTCAAACACATATTAAAATTAAAATTACCGTGTTATGTGCATGCAATAGAGATTGTCGCTGTGAATGCAAATCTTGAAGAATCGAAACACCGAGCTCTTCTGTTTCTAACATTGTTCTCCTGCTTTGCTGAACTCTATCACTTGTCTTGTTCAACCTGTCAGTTGACATCATTAATCTTGTCTTCTGATCAGCTGATGCCTGTATTCACATTAGTAGTTGGTGTCAGCTTTGGTTGTGCCAATCCAAATATTTACGGCTCAGAAATGAATATTGAATCTGTCCTAACTGAACCTAAGCTCAGTCATTCTCCATATCCGGAAACCAACAAGAAATGCAATTTTCCACAATTGGAGGGAAGAAAAGTGATATTTTTAAAATAGTAGCAGAGCAACTTTATAATCTAATATATATAAGTAAAATCTTCGAGGCCTCATCAACCAGTTCACCAAATACTTTTAAGTGCCAAAGCACTGATTGGTAGAAAAATGTATATTAATCGTATGAAAAGAAGATTAAATATCAATTAATATTAGTTTAAAACCTTAATCCTTATACTAAACTCATGAATTGAAAAATATGTATGCTATCTGTTGAGAAGTCTCACATTGACTAGAGATATGGCAAAGATAACCCTAATATATGGGAAAACAATCCTCAACTCTTGAGCTAGCTTTTGGGTTGAGTTAGGCCTCCCAAATTCTAATATAGTATATGGCCCTTATATATGGGAAAGTAATCCTCAACTCTTGAGCTAGCTTTTGTGTTGAGTTAGGCCTCCCAAATTCTAATATTATCCATAGCTTAATTTAGTCTGAGTTAGTTAAATATAATTTAAGCAAAAATCATAAACCATTACTACTTTTAAAATTAGTATAAAGGTATCTGTGCATCGCATAGGTAACACTAGTATTGTTAAATGTCGATACACTTGCCTACCTTGTAGAAGAAGCGAAGATCTACAGAGGGCTATGATAGAGCCAATATACAAAGTTATAGAGAGAATCAATTGCATCTTAAAGAAAAGGTATTTCTACCATAAAAAATGATGATAACGTCAAATTGGCCTCATGCCAATGGAACAATCTTAAACATAAATAATTGAATAAAAATTACTGCAATTTCTTCCAGACAAAAAATCCCACACTTGCCCTAGATAAGGTCTAATGTTTTGGTTTATGGCTACTTCACTAGAAAATATCATCAAGAAATTCTATACCTGCTCTGTACAATTTTCTACCATTGAAGATTGCATCTTTTTCACTGTAACTTCAAGTTCACAACATCAATAGGTGCAGTTCAAAAATTGTAAAATATACTGCCTATTGCCTAAGCTTCATTCACTTTGTTCCACCTTTAATGAAATGCATGCAGCTCCTAAATTATTGTGATTATCAAGTACAGAGTCATGAAGCTATTCAACTATGGACAAATTGCTTAGCGATCAATAAGGGTCAAGTACTATTTTGGTCCACATACTTTGATGTTTAAATACATCCCCCCTCCCATCCAAATAGCTTCAAAAGCTTGTGATCTACAACTGATTTTATGTTTTTGACCGATAAAGGATCAACAATGAGGGAGTAATGTGGCTTTCTTGGAAAGTAAAAGCCCGTAGATTTTACCAGAAAAATATATAATTATAAAGAATGGTTTCCTCATAATAACTTCACAGCAAAGTCAATCATCTATGAACATTGAAAAAGGATGTTACCATAAATGAATCATACCGTCAAAGTATCCGCCATGCCTGATTCCAACAACTCATCCCGTGCAGAAGGGTTTAAATTACCAGATACAATTTTCTTAACCTCACTTTTAAGATTGTTTAGATCTGATTTATACTCCCGCAACTTCGCAAGAAGCACACCCTTGATATGTGGCTGCAAACTTCTTGCCTCAAGGTCCATTTTGCGAATCTACATTCATTTGCAAAATCATATCAAAATCCCAGTGTGCAAGAAGAAAAAAAAAATCACTTTCCAAATTGGGGGAAAAAGAAGTACCAAAGCTTCTGCTTCATCAATTCCAGCCTTTATTTCAGAAACTTTTTGCTTCTTTTGCTCTGCAAGATCAAGCAGAAAATTATAATGGAACATACATTGCTGCATGAAAAATTCATAACATTTGATGATTTTTTCTCCGTCCCTGATAAACGCATTCAATAGTCAGTCATACCTATAGTTCATTACTTCAAGAGAATTAAGACATTCTTTCATGAATATGTTAAAATTCATAGTAACTTGTAGTGGGCCAAATACCCTTATAATGTAAAGTGAGTATGAGAATTCACTTTGTTCTATGATGAGTGCATTAGAATGCTTCCTCCAACCAATTAACTAACAAAAAAAACATTAACAAGGAGGATCATCAAATATGATGGGGAAAAAGTTCTGAATTATTATAGTAACAAAGAAGAAATGATAGCATGGTACAACTTTACCTAGCCACTGTTAACCTTTATAATCTACCGTTTGAAACCCACAGAATGCAGTTTCAGCCCATTATCAGAGCTTAAAAGTTCAAGAGACAAAAACATTTTCCAAGTTTGACATTCAGTAAGACCTAAGCCTGTGAGAACATTTACTGGTTTTGGAAAAATATCGGGGATTTCCATCAAGTAGGAGCTACACATCAATACTTTTTCTGAAGGAGATACACACCAATAACTGAAACAGTCCTGATTCAAGTTATTATATGCAATCATCCAAATTGGAGCATTCTACTCAAATTCTGGAAAAAAGAGTTTCCACCATAATTTATTTTTATTTTTTCCAAATAAGAACTCAAGTATAGTTTTAGACAATATTCTACGATCAAAATAAATACTTGCATCAAAGTAACTGAAATTATGCAATCAAACACAATTAACCGTTCTGATTAGAAACCAAGACGCATTAACCACAGAACAGGACCCGTTGAAAGAAAAACAAAAAACAAAAATCAAGCAAGAATTTTGAAGTACCTCCATTAAGAGCACCAGATGCAGTGCATTTCTTTGATAGATTCGCCGAAAGCTCGCAGTACTGGCGTTCGTATCCCTCGAACACGTTGCTCATCGTTCAAAACCTTCTATGCCCTCTGTTCAATTCACAATCGACAACAAAAAAAGCAAACGGAAATAAAAAGAACCTTCTAGATGATTTAGCAAAACGAAATTGGAACCTAAGGATCCAGAATAAGACACCGAAACCCTAATTCGATCAACGCAACAAGGAAACTAAAAACTTGTGGTGATGATCGGCGACGCGACTATACGGGGGAGAGATGGCGTGAGATCGAAACTGAGGTGCGTACCTGAGATGGCCGGAGTATCGGAGATGACGGCGGAGGTTTCAGAAATAGCGGGAAATTTGACCGGAGAGCGGTTGAGAAGGTTCCGAGCGAGGAGCGGGTGCGTTTTGTTTGGATGAAAGGTCAAAACGGCAACGTAAGTGGACGGTGATAATGATAAAGGGCGTGTACTCTTTGTTGGTGTGGTGGTGTGTGATTGTGACTAGATTAATTTTTTTTTTTTTTTGAAACAAACTAGATTATGGCCCCGTTTGGAAGAGTTTATATGAGCTTAACTTATAGTATAGGTGCTTATGCAAGCGTTTGGGAGAGCTTATGTAAATAGCTTATGACCTACCTATAAGCTGTTTTGAGCTTATTTTCATAAGCTATTCAGAGTAGCTTATGAAAAAGAGCTTATTTTCATATGCTTATATATAGCTTATTTTCAATCCATTATAATAAATATCTTAAAAGAGCTTATTAATAAGCGCTTATGTCATAAGCGCTTATAGTCATTAGCGCTTAATTAAGCTGTTTTCCCAAACGAGGCCTATAGTAATAATTAGTCACTGTTAACTTATTACTATTTTGTATTCCGAGCTTATTAAGTGGAATTGTGGAGAATGATTAGAAGCTGTAATGACTTTTTCATATTTATTTATTATTTTTATTGAAAATACGTTTATTATTTTTTAAAACAAAAAATACGTTTAGTAAATAGATGAATTTATGTAGTTTGACAGTTATAATATAGAGTTTTTTTTTTTTTTTTCCTAACTTATACGTCATACGTCAGAATCTATAATATTTATGTACAAAGCTTGAATAGGTTTTTATCCAAAAAAATGTTTTAAAATGGTTCTCTAGCGTCATGATGCTTGCATGACATTTTTATTACTCAATAATCATTTTCACATGTATATTTATCAATCCACATGTGCTTTCATTGATCCTATTCATCATACACATTCTAAAATCAGGTTTCCTCCTTGTTAAATCTAAAGATTTTGTGTTTATCCTCATTATGAGACCTTGGAACCCTAGTCGTGAATTGGTGAAAATTGGAGAGCTTGGTGTTCGTGAGAAGGAGAATGTGCAGAATTTCGAATCGTATGTGTATGGAGGATGAGACAATAAGAGGTGAATGGTTCTTCAGAGAAAGTATACACTTCAGTGGCCAAACGATCCAAGGTTCCTATGAATCCTAACCTTAAACTCAATATCACATATGAATAACTTTTGTTTATATTTCTCAGTATAGATGGCTGATCGGCCATTTGTTGTTTCTGACAATTTCTAGGCTTAATATAAGTTTTTCTCTGAACAAGCTTAGCCAATATATGCAATCAATAGAGTCCCCCATCTTCATGCAATACATTATATTCATCGGTACTTGAAGACAACACCAGGAAAAGGCTTTTTTTTTTTCAGCGAGCTTCTTCTTTGAAGTTTACTACATACTCAAACTTGGACTTAGCAAATTGCATAGGTACAAGATGCTTGTCTTCGCTATTTTTCTTGGAGATGCCTTGATCTCTTGGAAATCAAAACGCCAAAATCTTCCGTTGAAGCAAAAGACATGGCAATTTCTTCAGCAACAAGTAAAGTGATTTGGTTACAGAGATTGTTGACTCATTTTGAAGTGTATACTTCTTCTATTATATTGTTTCACAATAATCTTGAAGCCATTCATTTAGGATCAAATCTTTGTTTCACAATAATCTTGAAGCCCTTCATTTAGGATCAAATCTAGCTCACCATGAAAGATTGAAGTATATTGATGTTGACTATCACTATATTCGCGTATAGCTAACCAATGAAAAATATATTAAGTTGGTTCATGCTCAAAGGAAGCATCCTCCAGCTAATATCTTCACAAAATCGCTTTCTTTGTCTTCATTTCAATCTTTCCTCAGCAAGTTGAGGACTTTTAATATCTACCTCCCAACTTGAGAGAGGTATTAACACTGTACTTAGTGATCAACTTAGTAATTGGTTTGTTAGACTATAGTATTAGGTGATAAAACAGTTAAGCTATTAGAGAGACTTAGTTACCATGATTAGTTAACTTTAGATCCAAATATGTATAGTTCATATGCTACCTATGAATCTATTGGCACCTAAAAATCCATAATGACTAGTTAGAAGTTGAAATGACACTTGAGTCGATTGGGGATTTTGGTCGAGCATAATAATAGCCAATCCGAGTAGGTCTAGCCGATTGGTAGCACGAGTAATCGACCAAGGTGAATTGATTGTACAAGGACAAGGTTCAGGGAAGATGCAGAAATCTAAACTTCACGTAGGATGAGTTAGCAAGTTTCTAGAAGCTTTCCGTATGCAAAAATAGTTAGCGGGCCCGTTCCCGCGAAAATAGGAGAAAGTGATTGCGAGCTAGCTGATAAGATAAGGAACGGCTGAAACAAAGCCTCTAGGCTGACTAGGAGAAAGGGAACGATATACCCCATGATTTTGTAAACACTTTTAATGATCAGAGAACGTGGGGTGTCGCATGTTCCTTCCAACTGCTAGGTAGTTAGTCGATTTACCTCTATAAATAGAGGAATGGTCATTTGTAAAAAGACACACAATCAATCAATCAAATCTACAAATTTCTCGCATTTTATCTTTATTTTACTTTTCACACTTTACTTTTCAGCCATTTAAATTCTTTATCGCTATCTACAATTTATCTTTCCGCCGATTTACAGCTTTCAGCCTTTATTTTCTTTACCGCTTTTCAGCCATTTACATTCCTTAAGAGTAGACCTTAGTTCATAGGCAAAGTTCTATTTCAACATCTTTCAATAGCGAGACACTAAGAGCTTTTTGGAGTATCTTAGGAATCTATATTGAGGAACAGAGTCCCTTCCTCGAGCAATCGCTTGATTAAAGAATCATAGTTGGTTTTCCAGCCGATCACAAGACTTTCTGATCGACCGAATCCATTTTCTAATCGACCAAATCTATTTGTGAACCAATAGAGTCCAATCATTTTTTCTGAGTTCAAATTTCTACTTTCTAAAGCTTTATATATACATATAATTTTATACTCCTTCCATCGCTAATTATAAAATCATTTGGAGACAATTACGTTTATTAAGAAAATATGTAATTATGTAATGAAGCTAACTAATGCATTGGTTTCAAAAGAAGTTATACAATCTTCCAAATTTACACTTAACTCTTTCTTCACTGTAACAATTACATTACATTATTTTTTTAATTTTATCACACTCTCTCTTAATCAATAAGTAAATAAGGAAAAAAGATAATAACTTATTTGTTTAAATTATTAAGGGATCTTATATTAAATATTAAATGACACCAAAATTCCTACGAGAGATCTTATAATTACATTCGAGAGAGTAATAGTTAAAAAAACATATAGTTTTATAATACTATTTCTAAATATAAAATTATTTTTTAAACTCAATTTTATTTAAATTTATAAATATACACGAAACCAAAAGTCAATAGAGTCCGAAGGAGCGAGACAACACCACGTGGACGTTGCTTTCGAATTTCATGAGTGCCACAGAAGACACGTTGTTGAGTGAGTGAGTAGCTAAGTGGCTTCCTTCCTCAATCTTCGTCCTCCTCTTTTCCTCTGCTACTTCTGTTCTTACTCTTCATTCATCACCACCTCACTACGTGCTTCTTTCTCTTGCTTCATAACCAGGTTCTTTCTCGCATAACAAACTCTTCATTTTCTCTGTTTTCTTTACCTCAAGTATATATATGAATATGATCTATGTTTGATTACTAAGAACATCCTAATTTAAGCAAATTGCTGAATTCTGAATTCTGAATTCTTAATACACTAGTGTTTCTTGGCATAGTGTTCTTCTTTTGTTCCTTAGGTGCAAGTGGTTGTTTAAACCCCCCCCCCCCCCCCCCCCCCCCTTCTCCCTTTTTAGGTTTAGGTTGTAAGATGAGGGTATTTTTAGGCCAGATTTTCGTTCAACTGAGACCTTACCTTGATTCAGTCTATTGGTTATGTTTGAGGGTGCTTCCCCACATTGCATTTTGGGGAATTAATTACCCTAGGTAACTGCCCCGAAGTTCTTAAACCCACGCAATTAATTACCCTAGTCTATTGGTTATGAATTCCCAAATGGAGGAGAGGTGTGCAAGTTAAAGCAATCTCCTTGTGCATGGTTTGGGAGATTCACCGAAGCAATGTTGCCATTGGGTTATAAGCATAGTCAGGGTGCTCATGTACTATTCTTGAAATATTTTCAAGGATGAATGACGAGAAGTGGAATTTACCGCCATATAAACAAAAAGCATGTAAGGACAAAACATTCTACCCACTCCTGACCAGATAAATGAAAGCATAAAGGTAATCCCGATTAAAACTTCACCATAAAGATTTGAAGTTTGTTGTTGGAAGAAAGATAATATAGACACAAAAAAACTGAGGAAGAATTTTACTCAACCCCTTCTCCCTTTACTTCAAGCAAGAAACATCTCCTAGCTTTAGTCCAATTAAGTGAAGTGAAAAAAAATGGTTGAATTTTAATAAGGTTGAGCAATTTGCATTCGCTTCATGCTTATGAACTCACCTATTTTATTGGAGACCATACTTATTCTTTATTACTGTATGCTAAAGTGGGGATCCTTCTCTATGAAAGGTGCTTGGTGTCAGTCTTGAATAATTAAATTGCCTATAGTTTGAATATCATATATGTTAATTACAAGGGGTCTTTATATTGATTCTGTTTCAGATGATGTATTAATGGTGTATTATTTATGCAGGTTCAGCAATTAAGGGATTCATTTTATTTGATTTCAGGCTTACAGTTCTGTCACTGGGTGTAAAGAGCCAATCTGGTGGTTTTGAACCAGATTTCAACAATGATTCTTTCTGCTCTTCTAACTTCTGTTGCAATTAATCTTGGTCTCTGTCTTTTATTTTTCACCCTATACTCTATATTGAGAAAGCAGCCTGGTAATATCACTGTCTATGCACCACGCTTAGTTGCTGAAGGAAAAGTCAAAGAGGGTGGTGAATTTAACTTGGAACGGTTGTTACCCACTGCTGGTTGGGTCAGAAAGGCATGGGAGCCTTCCGAGGAAGAACTTTTATCAAATTCAGGCTTAGATGCTTTTGTTTTCATGCGCATATTTATCTTTAGGTGATGTAAAATGTTTGATTGAATGTAATTTTGAAGCTGTTTCATGTCATAAATTATTATAGTGAAACTAAATTATTAGCCAATTGAGGCTCTTTGTGTTTTACTCATTTTGATAGATATTCCTGTGTTGTGAGTATCAAGGATTAGTGCTAGACTGAAATTTATTTGTACTTTAACGTGCATAGATGATTTCTGCATTAGATGAGGATTTTTTATATTATACTACCATTGGTTTACACAGTTGTATATTCAATTCAATCGTATTTATTTATATTTTCTTTCTTGATTGACATCTAGTTTTAGCCGCTTATTTAGTTAAATGCCTAACTTCAAGTGGATTTACATTTTCAATATGATATAACCTATTAAAATGTTGCCACTAACTACTTAAAGTGATACTTAAATTTTATCTGATTGATGAGGCAATGACTTGTTAATGAGAATTTCTATCCATATTGCTGTAATCTGTCTTCCTATTTTCTGTGCCCTTATTGTATTTTGTTTGAATGACTGTTTTATTTGCTTCAGCTGATCGTCTTCCCTCTTGTACAGTTTGAAAGTGTTCACTTTCGGTGGAATTATTGGGATGTTCATTCTTCTTCCAATTAATTATATGGGGAGTCAGCTTAGTGATGATTCAGAGTTCCAACACAGGTCTTTGGACTCATTCAGTATTTCTAATGTCAACAATGGTTCAAACAGGTGAATATTGTTGACCATGATGGTTTTAACTCTTAGGTGTTATTTATCCATGGTGAATAACAATAGATATATGGAAAATTGATATGTTATAGGTACTCTTTTGACATCATTTTATTCAGAAAGTTTTATTTTCTTGAATCAAAGGCCTGTTTTCATATGTGAGGATTATTGTGTATGAGTTGTTGGAATTTTCTTTATGGTGAGTGAAACTGAAGAAGCCTAGACCTGTCGACATTTTTGCCATCCGAGTATATTCCCACTTGACATACTTCTAACTTGCATGGCAGGGCCTCAGTGCTTACAAAGTGAGAAATTAGTTTTGGATATTTTCCCTCTAGATGACCATCAACATTATAACTACTGCATAGATTAATCTCAATCATTGTGTTGTTGCCTGCCAACTTTATGAGAGAGATTGTTCATTATGTAGAACTCCATCTTTGAAGTTTGTACAGTTCGAATTTTTTAGAAGAAATTTTCTTCATCATTGGAGTTTCAGTACCATGTTTATGCGCAGTAAAACATTTTTAAAAAACTACAATTTCTGCACTTTTCAGTACCTTGGTTCTCTATTTGTTTTTTCACCACTTTGTTTTTTTAATTAATTTTTCCTCAGTGCTGAAAAGGAAGAAAAAAAATGAAAGAAACTAGCAGTTAGCTGTTCACCTCTATACCTAATAGCTGGAAGTCAAAATTTTTAGTTATTTGATTCAACTAAATGAAACAACAATTTCAAAGCTCTTCTATTGGCCAAGCATATCACGGGTGTTTATTTTCAACTAAGTTTATTTTATCTAATTATAACATTCTGCATACTAGATCACCTTGAGTGAGGTGACTTCTATTTCGTCCTATAAAATTATTTGATTGAATGAGTATGGAGTGTTGGATATACTCTGGAGTTAATCTTGTTGTGGTTTAAATTTTTAATCGACAATATCATTGTCATAAATTCAAATCTTTATCAGGTGTCTCTGTTGTCAGTAGATTAAGAAACCTGAATTTTCAATGCTCAAGAAGTTGTGTTGTAAAATCTTGGTTTTATATACTTCATTTCTTCAACAAAATATACAACTTTATCTGGACATTTAGGACAAAATTTAATGTGTTTATTATTCAGTTTTATGATTATACGTGTTTAAATGAAAGATGTGTTTCTTTTTCCTTTTTTTTATTTTAAATTTGTTGCTTTGTACTTAGTTCTTATGTATAAATGAAAATTCTGATACTTAGATTTTGCTTTGATCAAGGTTATGGATCCATTTTTCTGCTGCATATGTTTTCACTGGAGTTGTTTGCTATCTTCTTTATTATGTAAGTTTTTGCTTTGTAAATGCTGTCATATTTTTCCCCTTATTTTGTAAAGTTAATGATTGAATATCTTGTTTAATTTTAATGCCTTGTATAGGAGTATGGGTACATCTCATCAAAAAGAATTGCTTGCTTTTATTCATCCAAGCCTCAACCTCATCAGTTTACCTTATTAGTCCGTGGCATTCCTGTTCCACCTGGAAGCACATGTAGTGATACTGTTGAGCGTTTTTTCCTGGAGTACCACCCATCAACGTATCTTTCGCACTCGGTGGTCCGTCGAAGCAGCAAACTTCAGAATCTTATTGTAAGTGTTTCTCTGTAGCTCTAATTGATTCAATCTTTTCCGCTGATAGTTGTTTAATTTTGCATTGTAAATTGTTCGCATGTACTGCCTCACTTTTGTTATTATGGGAAGAGTATATCTTCCAAATAGCATGTCATCTGTGGGACATGGATTAAATAGAATTTTTTTTTACTATTAAAAAGAATGCATTAAGAGAGAAGAAGTACAGTGATGGAGTATCAAACGATATGTATCTTCACGAGTGTTGAACTTCTTAAATTTATACTTGTACGTAGATTCAATTATTTCTTCTGATATTACCTTTGTCATGCTTTTTACTATTAAAGTTTATTCTTTAAAGACTGATGCAGATAAACTATACAAAAGGCTTACCCATTTGAAACATAAAAGTGATACTCCAAAAAGGCAGAGGCGTGAAGGGTGTTTCGGACTTTATGGGCGTAAAGTTGATATTTTAGATCACTATGAAAGGCGACTGGGGGACATAGAAGATAATGTGAGAATGGAACAGTCCTCAGCGGCAGTAAAGGTAAGTAACTATCATGTCTAGACATTATTAACCTTCAACACTCACGTAATAATTAAATTATTATATTTCTTCTAAGGCTTTTTATTGTCTTCTCTGTCCAATAATGAACTGACCTAATCTGATTATCATTTTAATTAAACCATCAATTTAAACCAAATTGATTGTCTCTGCAGATTTAAATGAAATTGTTCTGTAAGATTTGGTATACCAACCTGGTCATCAATGGCAGGCAGCAAATATTTGCAGAACTGCATCTCCATATACATATACTACCTCTATTTTCAATGAGATTGTAGAAAGAAAATATGAATGGAAAAAAAAAAACTTAATCAGTTTGGTTTGCATATGGGCTATGGAGCAAATTGTTTCCAGAAATTCCAACACTAACCATATACTGAACTGAAAAACAGTTTGATTTGTTAGATAAATAAGCAATATATAGCCATTTATTACTTAAAACCAAATATGAACAGCAATTTTTTTTTCAGATTAGCTAGTGCAATCGGGATTGGTTTTCTTTAGAAAAGCACTCGTTTTCTTCTTTAAATTATATGTTGGTTATTAGATTTGGGTTTTGAAAAGTTATAGGTACGGATATTTTTTCCTACAATACAATAGATATATTTTTTAAACATTTAGGTTCTAATGACAATGATATCTAATACATCCATTTGTTATGTTAATCACACTCTACTTAAAGGAAGTTCCTGCTGCCTTTGTCTCATTTAAGACACGATTTGGTGCTGCAATAGCTTCACACATTCAAGAAAGTGTCAATCCTACGGAGTGGATTACTGAACAAGCTCCTGAGCCTCAAGATGTTTATTGGCCTTTCTTTAGTGTTTCATTCATTAAAAGATGGATCAGCAAGCTGGTGGTTTTTGTTGCATGTACTTCTCTTACAGTTCTATTTTTAATCCCTGTTGCAATTGTACAAGGTCTTACCCATCTTGATCAGTTGGAAACATGGTTTCCATTTTTGAAAGGCATACTAAGACTGTAAGTTGGAAATCTTACCTGAATTTTATCGTTCGCTATGACTTTATGAGAACATGCATCAGAGTAATGTCATGATATAAATACAATTACATTTGCATGACCCTTCTCTACTTTTTCATCATTTAATTAAGTCATATAAAGCCTGTGTTTCTAGCTTCTCAAATTGGATCTGTCTTCTTCATTTGTTAGTATATACTGTACTTACAAATTACTGAATTTCATTATGATTTTAAACTGACTCATATCTTCATTACTGTGTCACATTATCTTATCTCATAGATTATAATTTTATCTTTTACGTGCTGATATTTTCCACCTTTCATCTCTGGTACGTTATCTAAGTGGTTTTTTTAATGAAGAAAGGCTAGTCATATGTACATACTATATGTGTGCGTGTGTATACTGATGATGATAATGATACAAAAGGCATAGTGCTAACCCTTGTTTACACCAATACTAGGTTGCTACTCCTAATTAAATAGGGAAATTGATTATAATAATTACAGATTCCTAATCCTGATTAGTTAAGGAAACAAACCATGATATAAAGAAATATGGAAACTAATCCTAAGAGATATTCTAAGATACTCCAGGATTAGAAGATATTACAAAATATTTTTGTTAAATCTAGCACTTCCCCTGAGATAGAGCTCGCTAAGATTTAAGCTTGTTACAGATATAGCTTCTAGAAAACATGTAATCACTCGATATAAGAAATTGCAAACCGGCAGGGCGAAGATGATTTTCTTTGTATGCTGTGAGGCCATATAATCCTCTGGGATTGCTACCAGGACAGATGATTTCTTGAGAACTGCCTCGGGGCCAAGCTGATTTATCTAGGACTAGGATAGTTGTGGGTTGACTGCTTCTTCACTCGTACTTCTAACTTTCTGCACCTCAATTGTGAGTCACCACACTAGTGTTATCACCTGAAAAGATGATTAGAATTTTTACATGACTGATGAAAAAAGAATCACAAAGATAATGCTACTATTATAATAAAGTTCTAGATTTGGGGAAGTTGCAAGTGGAATAGTGACAGGACAGGTCACGGAGAATAGTACCACTCTAACACTATCATAGGGTTTTAGATAAGGAAGGAGAGAAGAGAAAGAAGAAAAAAGATATGGTACCATACAAAAGACAAAACACTGACCCTTATATTTATACTAAAATTAGACTCCTAATCCTAATCAAATATTGAATTTAATTATGATAATTCTAAACTCTTTTTTAACTGGAATAAGTTATCATCGGATTTATTTGCTGCCTAATACGTTTACTGAATTATTTATTCCCATTCGCAGATGCTTACCCTGAGATTTGGCTTGTTGATGTTTTCACCAGTAGTTCTCTCCTATATAGAAATCCTTAATAGCATAGCTAATATACTTGTCGCAGTATGTATACACAAATCTGCATACAATGTTTTCCAGGATTACATGGTTATTTTAAACATTTGACTAGTTGAGTTTGTGATTACAAAATGGTAGTTTATTGTTTAATCGTTAGCACCGACTCTCTAAGTCTTTCCTTATTATTTCCAGCTGAAGTAGAATTGCCCAATATTTGTTTGCAGGTCAGTTGTGAGCCAAGTAATAACAGGATACCTTCCCAGTTTGATTCTTCAGTTGTTTCTGTCCTTTGTTCCACCTATTATGATCATGCTTTCATCCTTGCAAGGATACATTTCATGGAGTCAGATACAAAAAAGTGCATGTACTAAAGTATTATGGTTTACCATATGGAACATTTTCTTTGCAAATGTTCTATCAGGGTCAGCTCTTTACCGAGTGAACGTCTTCCTTGAGCCCAAAGAGATACCCAGAATACTGGCTGAAGCTGTTCCGTCACAGGTCAGAATAAGTACTAATTGTCATCTTCTCGAGGAAATTGTATGAACTTTGTCAAAGTTCTCCAATATTATGTTAGAGGAGATTGAGTTATCAGTGGTTTTCTATTCCTGCATTTTTTTTGGGGGGGGGGGGGGGGGGGGTTCTCAGGTGACAGATTAATCATTTTTATAGCTTAATTTTCATGCTTGACAGTTGAGAGCAGCCATTTTGTCTAAGGAACACAAATCTCTAGTACACTAGTTTGTTCTTTTATGTTACCTTCAGTTTGTATATTCTTAACCAACGTGGGACTTTATCATTTACACTTGGATTTTTTAATCGAGTTGTTATTGAAGGTGTCAACGGGTTTTATGTTGGCTGCCGAGGCCTAACACCACCCTCCTCCTTTTTTCGGGCTTGGGACCGGCTACGCAAGCATAGGCGGAGTTATTGAACTATAATTTCTTTAACAAATGACCAGCAGGCAGCACCCGGTTTCTTGCATTTTTGAGCCTCTTTGGCTCCCTTTTTCTTAGATTGTTGATGTTTTACCTCCTCCTATTTTAATCTTTACTGTTTTCTCTGATATGATTTATTTTATTTTTAATGATTGTCGATGAACGAACTTCCACTTGTTACTACTTTACAATGTCTTTAGTTGCAAGAAACACATCTTTTATGAGGTTTATTAGACATTGTTCCACGAATTTGAGGGCATGAATTTCATTTTTAATATTCTATATATTTGGTACAGGCATCATTCTTCATAGCATATGTTGTGACATCTGGATGGACTGCTATAGCATCAGAACTCTTTCGATTGACTCAACTTATTTACAATTTTATAAGTAGAACTTTTTGTAGAAACGGTGATGACAGTTTTGAGCCCCCATCACTTCCTTATCACAGTGAAATTCCCAGGATTCGTCTCTTTGGTCTTCTTGGTGTTACATACTTCATCCTTGCTCCACTAATACTTCCGTTTCTCTTGATCTACTTTTGTTTGGGATACATCATTTTCCGCAACCAGGTTTGAAAATTTTATTTTTCCTTTTCATTACATGTATTTGTATTAATTTTTTGTTGTATGATATATTTTTGTGTAATTTATCTCTGAAACAAGTAGCTGGCAGATTATCTGTTTATCAAAAGTGCATACCTAATACCCACTTAAAGATGAGAAAAAGGATATAATGATAGTTATGTGTTTGTCATAAATGTTCTTCTGCTGCAATAACTCACTAACTGCCGCTGTTTTTTTGACTTCTGATAGGAGGATGGCAAAAGTTTAAATACGATAGTATGAGCTGTGTGTCTGTGGCATTCTGGCTCCTCTTTGTTTGTTCTTTCTTCCTTTCTGGGCCATTGTCCAATTTCTCTTCTGTATAGAAAATCTATGATTGCTTGATTATATAAATTATTAACTTACTTTTTTTTTTCTGTCATGTACTTGAGATAAGATAGTTTTCTAGATTAAAGATTATCATATGGATTGTGCAGTGGGTGAATGTGTTTCAAACAGCCATTTCTTCTGCTACTTCCCCTGCCCTCTGCACCCCTGCATAAAGAGAAAAGTTTGTGGTTATGTTGTTATTTGATGCTTATATTTTCATCCATGTAATCAAATTAATTTAACTTAAATTTTAGATCTCTCTGATATGACTTTAGATTCATTAACATTTAGGCATGAAACTTGGAAGCAGCACTTCATGGGGTATTTGCATAAATGGTTGATATACTTTCTTTTTGTTTTTATACCTTATAAGTCTAATGTTAAATATCTGTTGGTGATAGCTATTGAAAGTTTATGCGCCAAAGTATGAGACTGGAGGAGAGTTTTGGCCTACAGTGCATACCTCCACCATATTTTCATTGGTACTGATGCATGTAATAGCCATTGGACTTTTTGGTTTGAAGAAGCTTCCTCTAGCATCATTGTTGACTCTTCCTCTTCCAATTCTCACACTCCTATTCAACGAGTATTGCCGGAAACGGTTTCTCCCCATGTTCAAGGACTTTCCTGCTGAGGTACGTAAATGGTTGCTAACCTATACTGTGGTACATTCTCATAGTATTTGTCAGCATTTCCTGCTACTTCTAAGTGTCTCTTGTTACTTCTTATTTTGTTTTCTTATCAATATCTTCTCTTATTCAGTGTTTGATTAAGAAGGACCGAGCTGATCAAAACGAGCATAATATGTCTGAATTTTATGATCAAATGGCCGATGCATATAATGATCCAGCTCTGAAGCCAATCAAATATTCCGAGAGGCCTGATAGTCACACCTCTCCACTACTTGCATAGTTCTGTAAGTTAAGTTCATAATTATATTCCAATTGGGTTGGTTGGAACTGTATATAAGGCGCCATGCCTTCAGTTTGACTTCTTTTCAAGTTCATTTGATTTTGTTTGGTGTAACTTGTGTGCTGTTTTCTTGTAAATTGTTAGGATTGATAATTTATTCTTGTAATAAGTATGGGAATGGGAGTGGGAACTTTTTGTTGTAAAATTATCAGTATAAGCAAATGCTAGGCCTACTTTGTTGGCAGTCATTGGGGAAAGAAAGATAACTGATTAAAACAGTAATAAGGAGATGGTAGGAGCTCATGAAAAAGGCAAAGTTCTATTTTATGGCAGGACTTGCCAGCAGAAGTTTTTCAAGCTTCAACTTCGGTTCAAACCACGAGGTGTGGTGTGGTGGTTGCTCGCCTCATCTTTTAAAAATTAGGCCGGAGGTTCGATCCTCGCCCATAAGAATGAAGAACATTTTGTGGCCAACCGTTTTTTGCTTTGTTTGAGCATCTGCGATGAGGGGATTGGATTAATCCTGGTGGTGGATATTCTAGGGTCATAAAAAAAAACTTCCTTCAGTTCAGTAGCCATATATTCTGGCTAAGTAGCAACAAAATGCTGCATAATTTGTCATGCTCCAAAAGGTTATCACAAAAGGATAGCAAAATTTCACATTACAATCCCCCAAACAAGTTTATCTAAGGGCATCTCCAATGGGGATTTAAAAGTGGGATCTTAAAATTAGATCTTGATTTTATAAAATCTCACCCATTGGAGAGGGGTGACATGGCTTGAGATCTTATTTTGGTGTCTTGGCTGGTTCCTCTTTTAAAGTGGGATCTTAAGTAAAATAATATTGTTTCTCTCTCATACAACCAACAATCATGTATTTTAAAGTGAGAATGAGAATGATAAAAATTATTTATTATGAAATATTATGTATTTTATTTAAAATGTATTATCATTTATTTTTCAATAATATGTATTTCCTTTCATTTTCAATTAAATATCATGTTTAACTTTAATTATGAATTTCCTATCTAATTGATATTAAATTATATTATATCTTTTTTTAATTATTAATTATGTTTGTATAGAATTATTAGTTTAACTTAATTTAATATTAGGTGGAAATAAATAATATAAATATATTGTGTATTGTGGGTCCAACTAAAAGTAAAATAAGATCTCAACCACTGGAGCGAAATGTGCAGTGGGATCTTATGAGTGTCTTAAATCCTATGTGGCAGTATGGACCCACCAAAAGTGTTTAAGACGCCAAAATAATGAGTGTCTGGAAGGAGAATGCTACTTGCATAATATCATTTTAAATATTCTTACAAAGAAGAAATATGTTTGAAGTAGAATAAGTGCTTTTGCATAAGATATTTCAAGCATTCTGTAAACATTTTTCTTTCTGAAACTAGACAATCAAAATTGTAAAAGAATATGGAATTGGTCACACACTTGAACAGTTGAACCTGACATGGGTTTTGTATTGTAGGGCCCACTTCGTAAGATGATTAAGGTATGAATCTAGCCCTGTTCTAGTGAAATAGAGACAACTGGTACTCAATAACTTCCACATGGCACAAGAATATTGCCTCGCCGTCGCAGATCCAGTCATTTATATCTGAGATTTTTCTTCATATCATTATAAAAATGAATAAACAAGCAGTTAATTATCAGTCATTCATAGCTAAGCAGATGCAGAATATTCTGTAATGCTAGCCATTGGTTCTAGTTATGAGAATATAAAAAGGAAGCAGCACACAATGGAGAAATTGATTGCAGCTTGTAATATGTCATGCACACTTTTGGCAGATTGAGACCTGTGATTAAAAAAATAGCATAATCATTTTTTTTAAAAAAATCTGTGTGGTGGTAGTTAATTTCAAAGAGGTGACGATAGAAACTAAATAAATTGCATAAAGGCAAATTTTGTCAGTATATGAAGGACTTTGTCTCTTTCTTTGATATGTTAGTCCTAGTGCATTATTTAATTATATAGACCTCACCATTTGATTATGATTATGATTATGAAAGATGACCCTCTTAGCATAGGAGGACAACATTATTTGATATTTCGAAGTTTACTTTTGCAAGGATATGAGGATCCTTTCACTAAGTGCCACAATCATTTGGGCAATAGATCCTTGGAATCATTCACAACATTGACTTCACTACCATAAAAATTTTCACTAGACCAGATGTATTCTACTGTGTTCACATTTTTTCCCAGTTCATGCAACAACCTAAACAAGAGCATAAGAAAGCTGTTTTCCTTGAAAGGTAATTAAGGGTAGGGTGTGCTCTTGAACATGGGAAATAGGTCCCTCACTAATGGTGTGCTCTCACATTTCTTGGAAAAAATAAGGATAAAAAATACATCCGCTTAAGTCAAATACCGATTTATGCCAACCACTGTGTGAGTTGAAATGGTTAAATTAATGGAATTGATCAAACACTCAACATGACTCAAAATTTCAAACCTGATTCCGTTAAAAACTTATTCGAATTTATATTGAAAGGTTTGAATCAAGTTCTAGTAAAATTGAGACAACTTATCTGTTGCAAGGCTTCCACGTGGAAGAAGGGGGTTGCTGAGTGACATCTTCCTATTGCACTTTCATCTAATTGCATGTTCATCTAATTATGTATGAAACCAATTAGATTGGCGCAGTAATTCAACATTTCATTATTTAAAAAAACGGTTAAAGGTTTGATTTCTAACTTTTATGAAGGGAAAAATCTCATTGGTTAGTCTATTACTGTTTAATGTGCTGATAGTGTGATAAGTGATTAGTCTCACGTCTATCGGCCGTAGTTGATTAATATTGGCGGTAGTTGATCAACTATAAGTTAAAAATATATCAAAATTAATCCTTAAATTAATTCATAAGTGAGTACATGAGATTTCTATTATTTTTTCAATTGACAAAAAGAATAAACACTTCTTAAAATCAATCATCCCTGGCTAAGCAAAGATGAAATCACTATTCTCAATAATAATATATTTATAGAAAAAGCACGCTACTGAGGAAGTTGTCGGCAATAGTTCTAACAGCAATGCAAATTAATCTATTTCTTCAATTATTTTCTTTATTTATATCAGAGACACTTTTTGTGATTGAGACTTTAATGACATATTATGGATAGAAAATAGATTGATTACCTAGAGAGATGTTAGTTAATACCAAAGGGATGATCATAGAAAACAAAATAGAGGACATAAAGGCCAAATTTGTCAGTATGCGAAGGACTCTGTCTCCTTCTTTGGTAGTTGGTTGAAGTAGACTCCTCAAAATATACCTTTGCTTTCTTTTTCTCATGTTTGTTTTTTCCTGACTTCAACATAGGTTGCTTCTACGAAGTTTCATTTTCTAGAATACTCAGGATAAATAAATTGAATCAATTGGATAATTTTTAGGAAGGGATATTGTGGGAATCCCACTCGAGCACCTCTCTCAAATGCTTACATGTTACTCACTTTATTTTTCCTAATGGTTTCCTGCACTATTTTTTTTTTTTTGTTTCTACTTGCTCGCTCACCTACTTGCTCATCTATTACTGATGTGCTTTTACCTATGCTTACTTTTACTCGGCAACGTTATATACTAATCAACTCTTCTCCTACTCTTTTAATTATACACAACATCTACCTTACCAGCCATTAATACTTATCACTCATCGTCGCGCACACGACCACGTGTGGGTTCCATGTTTTTCTCCTACCATCACAACTAACTCAATCCATTCATCATGTCATCGGCTTAGGTCGCCTAATGCCTATCATATTGTCCAATATCTCCATTCCTCAGCTATTCTTAGCTGTCAATACCTCCATTCACAATAACATATGCACATTTTCCTATCACAGCATACAGAGGTTCCAATACAATAGCCATCATTGTCATAAATCATAACACAACATCTCAGTCAATTCATTTTCATTTTATCAAGTCAAGCTTTGTAAACATCAACATAATACCATTCACAGTTCAGTTCAGCTCATTTGTACACAATTACTTGATCTAGACAATACAGAATACAGATAGAGATAAAACAGATAAAAGCAGTCAATTATGATCACACCATCAAACACGATAAATAATTCAATCACCAGCCCACTATCAATCTAGAAGGTCTCAGTATATACCCCCTTATGCTCTAATAGCCTGTAACCCCCCTTACCTGGTGGTCTAGACGTTGGAGTAGAGTTTTCTGTGAGCTGGTATCCCTGTGTAATATAGTAGGGACATACCATCAATTTCCAAACATTAAAACACCAGATAAATTTCATGTTCAGTCCCTGATTTACATTTAATTGATTTTGAAATGCCTTTTTGGGTTCAGAATCACTTTTCCTTGAAGGTTGTGTTTGGTTAGGCTTAAAGCAGAGCCAATAAGTTGTTTTCTTCACATAATTGATTCTCCAAAATCAATTTCATTTTTTTAAGAAACAAACTATTTTATATGCTTCCTCTAATTATGTTGAGTCACGTTTGAGGGTTTATTTATGCTTAATCATCCTCTAACCTTGAAAGTTCTATGTTTAAAGTTGCTCAATTATTCAAAAATTACTTTCTTGGTTCAATCTCTCAATTCAACCCTGTTTTAGTCCATTATATCACCATTTATGAGTTCTGGAGTTCATTCCAGAGGCCAACCAAGTCTCAGGTGGATGGGCTCGAGCTCCTCCATGGAGTCTCCGTGAACCCGAGAAGGTGAGAGTTTCCTCCCTTCCCATTCTGTCAATTTCAGGCTTTAAAAGTTACATGCAAGAGTTTTACAGTGACCTACAGGTTCTTAGGAACAAGTTTCATAGCTCAGAGGGTCTTGATCATCAAGATATAAGCATGCTTGAGGTTATTCAACTGAAACCCTAACTAGACTTGATCACTATGCAAAAATTAATATTTTTAAAAACTAACTTGATATTTAGGCTCTACATAAGGTAAGGAATCGAATGGTGCAAAGAAAACTAGATTCTGGAAAACTTTCCGACGAACTTGCCAGAGAAGATGATTGGAGACGGCGGCCCACGATGGCAATGCAAACAGAGCCCATGGACTCCTCTTCTTGCTGCCAGGAACACGATGGTGGTGGTAGCTTGACCTTAAACGCACTAGATTGAGAGAAAAGTGGAGTTGCAGGTTTCGGGTTCTTCGAGCTTAACCCTAGACCTTCGATTCTTCACGTTTTCCTTCCATTTTCTTGCCTAGATCGTGCATCAGAGCTTCAAGAGTGTAGAGAGACAAGTTTTAGGCCATGAGGTTCAGTGAGGATGAAGGATGAAGATGATCACGATGAAGATGATGATGAACGTGAGAGTGAAGAGAGAAGGCAGTGGTTATCTCTCTCTCTCTGGCTTCTCTGGTACTCAGAAGTGAAGGTGAGGCTTGTGGTTCCTGGCCTTATATAGGCAGTAGTCGTACCTACTTGAGTGAGTTCAAGTTGGTCTCACCATGTGACTTTGCACCGCTTAGAACTCATGATTTCTCATCATGGTTCAAGTCAACAGAATTCAGACTTCATTGGGATACTATTTCTGACCTGAAATTGATCATGATGAAGGGAAAACTCATATGATTACATGAGGTATGGTGATGGGAGGGAGTAGTTGACTAGATTCAAATTCTAGTCCCTACAAAACCCTACTTTACACTTTGATCAAACAAGTACACAAATATATATATATACACACACACACACTAACATGTTTAAGCTAACTGGTGCAACGATGGGATGTGACAGATATTTTTATCTTCCAAAAAGTGTTCAAGTAAAAAAGAAAGGTATGTAAAAACATTTATTCCATTGATAACATTTTAAAAAGGCCCCAATTTTATGGATAAACATATCAGTCTTGATACTTAATAGTATCGGTTGCAATAATTAAAAGTGAGTGTTTGAATTCTTATGTCAAAATTTTAATTCTTTGGAATTGTATTCTTGAAGAGCCTTTTTGACATTTATTACATTCGAATCAAAATTTCCAGAGAAATTCATTACTCCAAAAAATTAAACATATATATCAGTCTTGGTATGAATGTTTACCTTATGGGTTAAGTGCCTTTACTCTCATTTGATAAAATTTTGTTGGTGAAAAAAAAACCATAAAACTTGTACCTGAGAAAATGTGTCCTAGTTAACCTATGGATTTAAATATTCTGGCTGCTTTTTGTGATGACTTAGAAACGGTATTTTTGGGGTGATTTTTGGTTTTATGTTTTGAACTTTTTAAAAACTCAAATTAATTTTCATTTTTATAAATTCATTTTAATTTTTTCTTTTGTTTTTAATTTTAAAAAGTTGTTGTCAACTTTGCAAACACAATAGTCACCACCGTTGGGAGTTATCTTATGTCAACATGACCCGATGATGGTGGTGGATGTTACCTAGTGACAATGGTGATGGAGGTGAATGTTAATGGTTAGCGGTGATAGCGGTGGTGGCGGTGAAAGTGGTGGAAGGTGAGTGATGGTGGAGGGTAGTGGTGGCGGATGGTGCTGGTGATGGCGGTAGTGGAGGTGGTGGTTGTGACGGTGGTCGAAGTGGTGGTAGTGGAGGGTGGAAGTGGCGGTGGTGGAGGTTGGTGGTGGTGGCGGGGGTTGGTGGTGGTGGTGGTGATGGCGGTAATGATGGTGGCAATGGTGGTGGCAGTAGTTGTGGGAGTTGGTGGTGGTGGTGGTGATGACATGGCGGTAACAGTGGTGGAGAATTGTAGCAATGGAGGGTCGTGGGGGTGGCTGTTAGAAGTAAAAATATAAAATCATTCATGTGAGTCTTACCTAATAGCTTAAGTTTTTGTGGGTAATTGATTGTTTGACATTGTATCAAAGCCTTTAAGACAAAGCGGTCTATAGTTTGATTCTTACTGCTCCTAATCTTCTAATAAAAAGAATTGAATATTAGCACATAGTAGGTGGGCATGTGTTTTGTCCACGCTTTATGCCCAAACAGGCTCTTGCGTGAAAGTGCGTGTTAAAAATAATAATATAAAATCATTCATGTGGCCTTACCCAACCGTTTAAGCTTTTGAAATAATTGGTTGTTTGACAGTGACAGTTGTAGTGGGCTAGTGGCGGTGGCTGTGGTAGTGGCGTTCGCGGTGGTGACGATGAGTTACACATTTTTTAAACTAAAAATCATAATTATAAAATCATTTTTGAAGTTTTAAAAATTAGGGTGAAAATGAAGTAAAAACTCAATTCAACTCCAATTTTTCTTAACACGTTTTATTATATTTGAAAACTAAAAATTTACAATCACCCCAAATGTACTCTTAGTTATTAGAAGCTTTTAAGAGTATTTACAAGGTGGTTTAGTTTGAGTTAGGAATAAAATAAAATAAAATAAAATAAAATAAAATAAAATAAACCCAAACGAATCATAATTAATAGGTTTGGTTTGAGTTTTTTTAAAAGAAGTATAACAAGTCCCAATCAAACAAATATGATTAATATCAGTTTGGTTTGGTTTTACATATAGATAAAAGGTAAATAATACGTTTTTGAACATACTATCATTTTTATATATAAATTTTAGAACTTTGTGATATTATACGTTAAAAAAAGTCTTATTTTTTTAATAATTTAATGCAATAATCAAATTAATTATAAATATTACAATTATTTTAATTAATATTTGAATTTTTCTTATAATTATAACATAACTTATTAATCTTTTAACCTATATATGTGCATGTGAAAATTGGATAATAAATATATCTAAAAACACATAATAACAGTTTTAAAATGAATAAAAAATAAAAAAAGTAAAAACGAGTTAATACTAAAGTTCAAATTATATAAATATAACCAACTGGGTTGGCGTAGTGGTTCAGCACTTCGTCCCTTAAGCAAGTGGTTGGGGGTTCGAATCCCAATCACACTATGTCACTGAACTCGATCAAAAACTAAATTCTGAGGAATATTATTGATAGTGACATCATCTCTAACAATCCAAGTTCTTTTTTGTCTCTCTCTTCCTCTCTTTGTAATACTAAAAACCATGTTATCAACATGCCTCACTAGTGCCTCCATATGTCTTCTTTGCACATGTCCATACCACCTTAACCGATTTTCCGTCAACTTCTCCGAGATAGGCGCCACTCCAATATCTTCTCTAATCCGCTCATTAATTGCATATCTCATCCTTCCTAGTGTGCCCACTCATCCATCTTATCATTCTTATTTCTACTACTCCAACATTTCTTTCTTGTTGTTCCGTTAAAGCCCAACATTCGCTACCATAGAGTATAACAAGTTTTATAGCGGTTCGGTAACACTTTCCATTAAGCTTTGTAGGTACTTTGCAACCACAAATAACTCTTGATGCTTTCCTCCACTTTAACCACCTAGCCTGGATTCGATGGGTAAAATCTTTATCAATTTTCCTATCTTGTATAATCGATCCAAGGTACTTAAACTATGAAACTTAAACTGCCCAACTTGTGGTATGATGTCGATTCCAATTTTCACCTCCATACTACTTCTGACATTAGTCTTAGTACTAAAATTGCAATGCATATATCCTGTCTTACTTCTGCTTAATCTGAAACCCTTAGATTCCAAAGTCCTCCTCCAAATCTCAAGTTTAGAATTAACTACTTCCCTTGATTCTTCAATTAGGACTATATCATCCGCAAACAACATGCAGTTTGAAATTCTCTTCTGTATATCTCTGGTAAGCATGTCCAAAACCATATTAAACAAGTATATACTTAAGGCTGAGCCTTGATGTAAACCTATCTTTATAGGGAAGTTATCAGATACATCCCCAGAAGTTCTCACAATAGTACTTGTCTCCTCGTACATGTCTTGTATAGCTCGAGTATATGCCACGCGAACCCCTTTATTCTCCATAGCCTTCCGCAGGAGTTCCCTAGGAACACGAGCATATGCTTTTTCCAAGTCAATAAAAAGCACAATTTTGTAGTATTTGATCCATATTTAAAATATTGACGAGTTTTACGTTGACTGCCGAGACCTAACACAACTATCCTCCTTGTACTGGGCATAGAACCAGCTGCCAGCATAAGCAGAGTTATAAATATTAAACTTTGAATATGAATAAAAATTTATTTAGGTTATTGAGTTAGTATGACTTCAAGAAATGTAAATCCAAGGATTGAACCAGTTGAAATTGATTTAGTTCAAATTTGAAGTGATATGAACCAATTAACCAAACTGGTACGAATCATATGATTGGTTGGATTTGGAATCGGGTTCATTGGGTCAATCAGATCCTATTAAGACCTATATTAGTTGTGAAGAGGAAATGGAGAAGAAGGAAAAAATCAACATCAAATTTTACATGCATGAATTTCAATTTTCCTAATTTTCTGTATTAAAGTCAAAACTATCAGTTCTTTACTCAAAGAACTCGCACATGTACTCTTGAGTTCACAACCCTAAATACAACCTTAGATTGGAGTAGAAACTCGATATACTTTTGTTTCTCTTCGTTTTGTATCCGTCAAAACAATACTCAAAATTCACTTATTTTCTACCCCATCCGAATGAAGCACAAGTGTGTTTTTTGTTTGAAAAAGAAAGCAAAATTAAATGTGCAAAAGATGCAGTTACAATCAATGAGGTCCCCGTTATATTTGCGTTCGATGTACAATATGACTTATGAGCATATAAATCACAAACAAAAAACTTATATATGGACATTAATCAACAATATTTCACAAGAAAATAATTTGATTCTTAAGTTAGTCCAGAAATGTCACCATCCAGGTCGATGCATGACGAAAATCCCATAAATAGTTTTCACATTAAAATATTCCATGTTAACACAACCTATTCATCAATCAAAGCTTGATGATGACATTATAATTTTTTTTTAAGGAAAATGATATTCTATAAAAATTTCACAGTAGTTTGTTCTTGGCATGATGTATCATAGTGGGGCATTGGAGGAATCGCATTTTTTGACCCTCATCATCAATGACGACCACAAAACACTAGTTACCATTTTGTGTTTTTATGAGCCTTGTTTTGGGCTGAAAGAGACTCCTCCAACTCTTAATAATTGGAGTCCAAGATTTGTTTGGTAATTTGTTAAGTTTCCAATCCAAGACCTTAACCAATGGCTAAGAGCATTGCCTAGATCTTACTATATCTTCAATGTGTTTTTGTTTTTTACTCTCTCATTCTTTCCTTAAATCAAACATGTTATACATGGATTTGTATAGTAAGTCCATCAAGTACCAACAAGTTTAACACAGGCAATCAGAATTGAGAATGGAAATATAAACCAACTATATGTTTCAAGGTAAAATCCAAACATCAACTGCAGCTTGTTAATTAAGCAGTCTAGTTCCTGCTGCAGCACTTAGGTTTTGGCTACTCTGGTTGTTTTTCTTGGTGTTTTTCATGTGAAACACTCTTTCTCACATCTTGATGCGCTAGTCTTAGAATTTTGATCCGCTCTAGCTCTGTGTTAAAAGCTAGCCCAGGAATGAATTGCACTATTTTTTATAACGACTAATTTAGTCATATCTCTGGTTAATGTGAAATTTTAATACCTTTAAACTAGCTTTTGGGGTAGATCAGTGAAGTCTAATCTAAATCCTAAGATGGTTTCAGTCCTAGGTCCATTTTATTTAGGTCACTTGCATATGTCTACCTTGCAAACTTCACGTTTCAGATGTAAGTCCTAGACATGAGAAAATGTGTTGGGAGGTCTCACATTGACTAGGTATATGACTGAATAATTCCTTATAAAATATAGTGCAATCCTCACACCTGAGATAAACTTTTATAATAGAGTTAGGTCTAGCCTCTGAATTCACACACCTAATGCAGAGTAAGGAAGATTAGAGTGTAGTCAGAACATGAACATGATAAAAATTGAAGTTAGAAAAGATAACATGTATTTATTTTGTATAATGACCAGGCTCACACTATGGCACAGAATATGAAGTTCCAATATGAGTTCACACTAGAGAAATCTATCTATTTGCCCTTTGGCCTGGTCAAACAAGCTGCACCAATTACAAAGTCTAAGAAACTGCCAAGTGTTAGGATATAGCAGCAGAAATTATAAAGAAACAAACAGAAGAAACTAATCATCAGTGTGACCAATTCAGCTCAAAAACTCAAACTAGTTCAAAGGGTCCCCCACATATAAAAAGCACACAAACCAAACCTTCAGTTCCATCCAAGACTCATCCTATAAGCTCTTAACCAAACCAAGCTTCAGTACCTTGAAACAATATCACCCTACAAGCTTGAAATGGCAAGGAAAAGAAAAGTTTCTGAAGTGGTGGATGAGAGAAACCTATCTGAGGGAACCATGAGCTGGGATGAGATGCTGAAGCAAGCTGCAGAGCTTGGAGGAGCAAGGAAAACCCGAAAGCGATTCGTCGGGGTGAGGCAAAGGCCATCTGGTAGATGGGTTGCTGAGATCAAAGACACAATTCAGAAGATAAGAGTGTGGTTGGGAACTTTTGACACAGCAGAAGAAGCTGCAAGAGCTTATGATGAGGCTGCTTGCTTGCTTCGTGGCGCCAACACAAGGACTAACTTCTGGCCTTGCTCTCAATCTTCCTCAACTCCAGCACTTTCTTCAAAGATCACCAATCTCCTTCTTCAAAGGCTTAAAGAAAGGAACAACTCTTTCTCTTCTTCCTCCTCCATGTCCCTTCCTACCAACCTCCAACAAATGCAACAAGTAGATGCATATGGAGCAGGATCAGCAGAATTTTCAATTGACCAATTCACTGATTTTCTCAATGATCCGGAAGATTATAGCGCAAGCAACCATGATTTCATCAAAAACAGTGCTGAAATTGATCACATTGCGAGTGGTTTCGAATCATGTTTAACTGAAAAGGATGGCTTCAAAGGGGCAGAATACAAATCCAGCAATGTCACACAAACTTCAAGCAATGACAGCAATTCAGGATTGGAAAGAGAGGAAGAAAGTGAAGAAGAGGGCACTGATGTTTGTGTCCAAGGGACTAATTTGGATGTCTCGGATTTTCGATTTCTCGACATGGCTCCTCCACCAAGCTACTACTCTCCCTTTGAGATAACTGAAGAGATGGAGATTCCTCAGGAGGCAGAGAACTATGGTGATGAGCCTTCAATGCTTAGAGCTGTGATGAAGAGGATGAAATATGAGAGGAAGTTCTCAGCTTCTCTCTATGCCTTCAATGGGATACCTGAGTGCTTGAAGTTCAAACTGGAATCAGGAAACATGAAGGGGAAAGGAACAATGGCTGATCAATTAGCCACTCTCCAAACAGCTTGCAGAAAAAGCAAACTTGAGAAGAAGAATATGGAGGAGAAAGAGTACATGGTGGCAGCAAGGGATGGGAAAGAGGAAGAAAACCATCATCAAGTATACATGGATTCCTCTTCTTCATCTTGTGTTGATGAAGAACTGTTGCTCTGGAATTCACTTGATCTTTCTCCTATTTGCTTTGTTAACTTACTGGAAAATGGTTCATTCAATTAGCAATATCATTCATTTCCTTAACTTTATGTATGCTAAGAGCAATATATATTTTGTAACATCTGATATATTGTAGTACTAATGAAGTAATGTTTTCTTATTACATTCTTTGTTCCTAGTATCAGTGACTCTGTAATTTAGAATTGAAACTCAGTAGATACTGAACCTACACTGAAAGAGCTTTTCTTCATTCTAGTAATTGTTGCAAAAAAGTTGGCTCATAATCAACTGCACTCTACAATGTTTACCAACATGTGAACTTTTCAACTACTATCTGATAAGTTCATAATTCATCAACCTAATATGTTTTTGTACCTTGAAATTCTAACATGTTAAATAGTTTTTGTGACAGATTTTGGAAGTTCATGTGCCTATAGTTTTGGCCTATAATAGTGCACAACTGTACAATATTTTTTATATTATTGGCACTGATGCTAATATCCAATTTCCTAAGATTTTGAATAAAGATGTTGAGTATTTGACTCTTTATGAGATACCAACCCACATAGCATAGTTATCTTCTTGACATCTCTTATATAAGATTGATGTATTAAGTTAAGTTCTCTAAGTAAATTGCCATACGTGTTTTTATAAAATAAAACTAAAGAGTAATATATGAACCATTTGGTAAATGAATTTTTTATGGAGGACTCGTTAAGAAAATAATTAAAATTAGTAACCAAATGGAAAAATTATAATATTTTATAAGGGACTGAAAATTAAATGAATTCTTTTGTTTATGAGATTTTAAGTACAGTAAAAACATGGCTGAGATGTTTTCAAGTGCTTACGAACAATGTGGATGTCAGGACTTACTGGAAGCGAGAACTACTCTCCGGGTTCGAGCTATATGTTAGGATGGAGTTGGACGGTAACGCATATATAGAGACCGTAATATGGTAGTTGATGTTTTGCCTCGCGATGCTATATAATGGCTGGATCTTCCTTCCGGATATGTAGACTTCCTTTCTCTAGTGTGCTCGTGTTGCTGTGTTAGGATGTTGTAGCTTAGTTCATTTCTGCTTGTCTTTCCGTATGAAAAAAAAAAAGACAATATAAACATTTTATTTCTGAAATAGACAATTAAAATTGTAAAGAATATGGATTGGTCAAACAATAAAATGACATCTTATTATGGACCTTTATATTTTGAGACTGATTTCGTAAAACAGCATTGCTATATATATGTTACTAAGGAAAGTAGCAAGAAATAATGATATGACAAAGATAATTGTCTTGTTTCACTCATAAATAAATATTTAGATGAAGGTTGGACTTCTGGGTAATGTGTATAAATAATGATTTGTTGGAAGAAATTTGTTCTAGTCAAAACTAAAACATTAGAAGACCTAGCACAAAACTTTAGGAGAGCTAATAGACAATTTTGGAAAAGAAATCTCTTATATTCATAAAGGAGAAAAACTTGTCTTTTTATAATGCATCACCCCTATTTATTTATAGGGTAAACAAACAAAACCCTAGATTTCTAAAATGAGGTCATTTTGAGTATATTAATCATTGGCGCAAAAACCTGTACAAAAGTACTAGTTACAAATTGGTGCATCCTATAATTTCGTGCGTCTTCATTAACTGTGTGGGCCCCTGTGACGTGTCTTGAGGGGCAGTCAACTAGCTGCCATTGGTACATGCCTTGCTCGCAAACAAAAGGGCGATTGGATGAATAATCTTTTCTGAGGATGGACTGTCTTTCGATCCACAGCTTATTCATTTAATGTGATCTCCGAGAATTAATTTGATGGTTGCTGGCCGTGCAACCGGCTTGGTGATATCGACCTCCTCTTACATTTTTTATTGTAACAGTTAGTATTTTTCTTGGTAAAAATACTCAATTACAAGGTATGAACAGAACATTGTTTGAAGACAAAATAAAACTAGAGTAATGTTCCAGTGCAATGGAGACATCTCTTATTCCAAATACCTTCCACGTGGCAGTGGAACATTGCACAATGACATCTTCGACCAGCAGATCCTGTCAAATTTATATCTGAGATTTATCTATTTGTCATTAATCATGAAATTAAATGAATAAACAACTCTTTAATTAGTCATCCATTACCATTATCCATAGCTGAACAGGATGAAGCAGCATATTCTGATATACCGGGTATAGATTCTACTTTAGAGATAAAAATAGAAAGAAAGATTCTGTACGCAATTCAGAAATTAATAATTTAATTCTAATATTAATCGAAAATTTATAGCTCCAAGTGTTTCCTTACTCATAATATGTTTTTTTAAATAAACTTCATAATTAAATTAAGAACAAACACCATTACATGAGACGGGAGAAGGCCAGGAGGAACCTTCTCAACCCGGTAATCCATATTAAAGATTAAGAAAAGGAAAATCTTTATTTTTTTAAAATGTGTGGGTGGACTGGTGGTAGTTAATATCAATGATTTGATATAATAGAAACAACATATATTGTATAAAGGCAAAATATATCAGGACATGAAGGATGATGGCATTGGCTATTCTGATTCATTAGGTATCTATAAAAATTATTATTAATAAAGTAAAAACTTGTTGGATGGGTATGGAGTTGAACATAGCTAAATACTCGTAAAAATTAATAAATATAGATGCGGGTATAGAACTATTGTATCCAACCAGCCTCATACCCACATACTACTAATACTATTATTATTATTATTATTATAACATGGTAGTATATTATAAAACTTAAAGCTATAATATTTTAACTTACTCTTTCTAAAAATTAAGGGACTAATAAGGTCTTAATATTATATTTATTGTTTCTAATTTGATTCCGCTTATTTTTAAAATAACTAAGTTAATAACTCACAACTTTAAACTATATTAAAAAATTTAAAATTACAATTTTAAAGTCATACATTTCTCGTCTACTCTTTTTTTTTAAAAAAAAATTATACTTTGTAGAATGATTTTAGCTGTTAATTTTTTTTAGTACGTAGTTATTAATTATTTAGATGATCTTTTGTATTTTTAATTGATGATTTTTGTTTTATAATAGCAGTTATGTTTTTGTTTTCTATTGAGAAAAATAGAAATAATGAAAGTTATGTTTTTATTACCGAAAATGCAGGTAATAGGTGTGGGTGCGGACATATATATATACCTATAAAATATAGGGACATGTATCCAAATTGTTATCCATATGAATATGAAGACAAGTATGGATAATTTTTGAAACACACGTATAAGATGGATATATATTACATACCTAGACCTACCCATTATCATCTTCATAATGAAGAACTTTATCACTTCTTTTATGATTTGGTCGAGTATTCGTTGCATATAAGTCCGGGGATGTTAAGAACATCTCTCGCACCCTAAAACACAAAATTTCACATAGTAATTTACCAAAATATCTCAGGTTAAATTAATTTTCAAAAACTAAAATTCTGGACACATTTTCATTTTTCACGTGTTGAAAATAAGAATTTTGTAGTGTAAATCCAAAAATAACTTCCAAAAACTGAACTTTTAGGACTTTTTTTTTGCGTTTTGTGCTTTATAAATTGAAATTTCCTAAAATAAAGACAAATAGCTACCCCGAATTTTAGAGGTATTCAATTTTAGCATATCGAAATTTAAAATCAGGTAACAAAAATATAACTAGAATCTAAAACCTGGCAGTTGTATGTTTGTTACCTACATATTTGGCACTGTACGAACCACACCATATTGCTGCCCTGACATTTTCAAAAGGATTAACTAAGGCTTGTTACGGGTGGTTTTTGGTTTTATGTTTTCAAATTTTTTAAAATTAAAATTGGTTTTCGGTTTTATAAATTCAGTCTTAGTTTTTTGTGGTTTTCAGTTTTTAAAAAGGTTGTTGTTAACTTTGTAAATGGTGGTGTGTGAGGTGGCAACGATGACAGTGGTGGAAGGTAGTAGCAAGGGAGGTGGTGGTACCTGCATCACCGGTGGTGGCGGCGACGATGGAGGTGATCATGATTGCGATGAAGGTGGTGGTAGATGTGGATATTGTCTTATGGCGGTGGTGTTGGTGGTCGTGGAGGCGACGATGATGGTGTTAGCTAGTGGAGGCGGTAGCGGAGGTGGCGGCAGTGGTGGCGGTGGCAGTGGCAGTGGTAGAGGGCGGTGGTAGCGATGGAGGATGCCCCGGTGAAGGTGGTGGCTTAGTGGAGGCAGAAGTGGTGGTGTTAGCAATTGTGGAGGTGGAAGTGGTGGTGTTGGAGGGTAGCAGTGGATGTGGTGGTGGTGGTGTTGGAGGTGGAAGCGATGGTGGTGGTGGTGGGGACGACGACGGTGGTGGTGGCGGCGACGAAGGGTGGTGGCTGCGGCGGCGGTGGAGATGGTGGTGGCGGTGCAATAGCGAAGGGTTGTGGTGGTGGTGGCGATGGTGTAGATGGTGGTGGAAGGTGGTGGTGGTGGCCGTGGCGGAGGGTGGTGGTTCCGGTGGTGGCAACGTCAGTCGAGATGGTGGTGGGGGCGGCTGCGGCGGCGAAGAGTGGCGGCGACGGCGGAGGTGGTGGGGATGGTGGTGGTGATGAAGGTGGTGGTGGATGGTTGTGGCGGTGGGTGGTGGTAGGGATAATACATGTTATCGAAACTAAAAACCAAAATCATAAAATTATATTTTGTAGTTTTGAAAATAAAGTTAAAACCGTTTTAAAATTGGATAAAAAATCAGTTCAACACCATTTTTGCCGAACACATTTTGTTTCTAAATTTACATTTGAAAACCAAAAATCAAAAAACTGAAAACCACCCTAAAGGGGCCATAAGATTTTGGTCCTTGTAAAATAGGTGCGTTTAAAAAAAATATGTAGCTAGTCATTTGGTTGTTGTAGAGACTACAAGAGAGGATTCAAACTCCTCAACTGATATAGAAACATGGTACATATCGATAAGAATAATAAAAAATCATCAAGTAGAAAAAAATAGAAGTAGAGTTACATGTAACAATATTCATTTTTGATAGCTATCCTATTCCACTTCATTCTTATACTTTTTTTTTTTGTACCTTTTGGTAAGAAATCTATCATTCATTTCAAACTAACAGAAAAAAAAACGAAAAAACATAAATTGAATTATACCTTTAGTTTTTTTAGAGGTTGGGAAAGTTTTCATCATCAAAAGGGAAAGTGCCACAGTCAGAGAATAGCATATAACATTACACCACAGCTCCATAAATCTACTTCAGGTCCCGTCCAGCATACAAATTCCCAGAGAAAACAGAGATAACATGTTCTTCAAGTTATTTGAATCAAGGATTAATTATTAAGAAAGTGAAAATTATTGGTATGCTAGCTATACAGACCTTTTTCTTCAAGTTCATTGTGCTTTGTGCTGCAGTGCTAAGTGTTTTTCCCAACTTATAGTTTGATAAAAACATGTTCACACTTTCATCACTGCAATGGCCATTTGATCCATCCATTCTTTAAGAAAAAGAGAGAAAAAGTGGAGTGTAATCCCAAAGAAATGAAACTGCACTATAACTTTGTTCCAATTCCATCTCTCCTATTTATATAGCCCTTTTCTTTCTTTGTCTAACTTTGAAACTAAAGAAGGGTAGAGCTCCATCTTTAATTCCAGTTGCAACTTAGCACCATAAAAGGCAACTTTTATTTTACTTTTAGATTTTCTTTTCAATTCATAATGTTTGGTGGTCAAATGGATGGTATAGACATGAAGAAATCACATAGTTAAAGAATATGATGTGTATTGTTAGTTGTTCATGAACGAGACTTGAATATGCAGCGAAAACTGAATTTTGTCCATACATAATCTTTAAATCTAAAAAGAAAACTACTAGACAGTAAGAAAAATTAAAAAATAATACCAAATCAAGAAGAAAGATATTTTCTCATTTCTATTCCTTCATGCTCACTTAAAGGTCTCAATATTCTTAATCTTAAGCATTGTAGACTTGGAGTATTGCTCGCTTAAGCTCATGTGTTTACTTGATATTATGTGCATGTTTGGAAAAGGGGCTGGATCCACGTTTGGACGGGATACACATTTGCAGAGGCAAGATATAATTGTTTTTGGATTGCTAGATCTACGTTTAGCTTCTCCAAATGTGAATCCAAATAAACTGATAAGTGTCGTTTGGCTGCCCTAGCATTAATCCAATTATTTTTGAATAAAATTACAATAGGCTCTCAACTTTGCCTTCATCAGTATAGCGAAACCAATATTTTCAAAACATGATAATTTAATATCCTGGACATGACAAATCCAATGATACCAGATGTACAGCAGACATCAATACACTCAGATAAAGTGGGATTTTTTTTCTAAGATGGAGAACACTACAAATATCACAAAATTGAACAGTTAAACCTTTCTAGAGTAAATCCAATTTAACGTGTAAAATTCTTCATCCAAACATCCAAAGCAACTCTTCACAAGTTTTGAAGTCACCCTTGATAGTAAACCAAGCAACACATTTTTCCAACCTAAATTTTCATGCCACAACTCTCCCTGCAAAAGCAATCAGATAGCCAAACATGAAATTAACTAAAACAAAAAACAAAAATATAACAAAAATATTTAAAATCAAACCTTGTCATTTTTTTGCATTGTGTCTGGTGGTGGCACTACTAAGTATTTCTTCAGAGGAACTTGGAGCCATGGGTGATGCCATATCTCAGGTATGGTTATCCTTTTCACAGGATCCACCACAAGCATCCTTGATATTAAATCACTAGCACTAGGTGATAGATGACTAGGAAGATTGTATATCCCATTCTACAAGAAACAATACGTAGAAAGGTGCATTTCAAAAGCAAAATTAAATCCCTTTGATCACTAGTAGTCAAGAAGTATGAATCTAATTTGAATTATACCTTTATTTTTTTGTAGAGGATGGGGAAGTTTTCATCATCAAAAGGAAGAGTGCCACAGAGAATAGCATATAAAATTACACCACAGCTCCATACATCAACTTCAGGTCCAGAATACAATTTCCCAGAGATAACCTGTGAAAAAAAAAAGTTGGTTTCAATTTTGAATGGAAGAATTTGTAAGAATAGTTAGCCAAAACACACCTCAGGAGATGCGTAGTTAGGGGTTCCACAACTTGTCTTTAAAAGGAGACCATCTTGCATGATGGTGCTCAAGCCAAAATGAGCAATTTTGGCATTGCATTCTGAGTCCAGAAGTATATTTTCAAGCTTCAAGTCTCTATGAACCACCTTATTTTTGTGACAGTACTCCACACCAGAAATTATCTGAATCATTCCAAAACAGACAAGTTCAATTTTCTTAAAATAATCTGTGACAAGCATAGATCAATTAATTTCTCCAACCTGATCACAAGAACACACAAAATATTAGAAATTATATGTACCTGCTGGAAAAATTTCCGCGCTTCATCTTCTTGCAACCTACCCTTCTCTACTACGTAATCAAAGAGCTCTCCAGATTCCATATACTCCATAACAACATATAACACAGTTGGGGTTTCTACCACCTCATAAACTTGTATAATGTGGGGATGCGTTAAGGATCTTATAATTTTAGTTCCTCTCAAAGCTGCAACGAAATTGAACAACAACAATCGATTCTAAAGTCAAAATCAATTTTGAGAAAAAACTTCTTTTGAGTAGCTTATGGTGCCAGCTGAATTGACTCAAAGTGTCAAACATGTTATTACTTGCTAGCAAACATGGAAGAATTTTACTAACGTTATCTCTACCTTCTGCAGTCAGGTTTGGAGATCACATCTCCCAAAATTCATTCTCTGTACACACCGCTCATGAATCAAACTCTCGACTAAATGATTGAGCTCATTTATCAATCAACTATACTAGAACTTGTTGGTCAAACATGAAGAATTTGAAACTAGGAAGGTCCAAGAATTAGAAGGAAAATTTGGCGGATAAAAAACGTTTTCATACAAGCACATAAATCAAAGTTGATAGTGAAAATGAATGGAGAATTAAAACAATCGAAATCAAAATCAAGTCCCATAATTAGATAGAAAGTGAAAATTAGTGGTATGCTAATTAACTATATTACGGACCTTTTTCTTCAAGTTCCTTGTTCGTTCTATTGCGGCAGTTAAAGATCTCTATGGCAACTTTATCACCAGTTAATACATTCTCTGCAACTCTGACCTTGCCCAAGGTCCCAATGCCAAGTGTTTTTCCCAACTTATAATTTGATAGAAACATGTGCACACTTTCACCACTAACATGGCCATTTGATCCATCCATTTTTAAGATCTAGAGGGAAAGTTTGAACTAGAAAAGAGAGAAAAACAGAAATCAATATAAAGGATGCAATATTAGTTAATATCAATGTCATGGTATATATGGATGCTAGAAAACACCGAATATAAAGGTCAAATTTGTCTCATCTTCTCGTCATATAGTAACAATTTTTAATTTCTTCGCGTCTTATTTCAAGTAATTAACATAGTTAAATATACCATTCGTTTTCTTACGAGTCACCATAGTCCTTTTTATTTTTATTTATCTGTTCATTCATTAACATATGCGTCACCGGTAGTTTCAACTAGCCATTGAAAAGTGTTAAAAAAATTCACAAGTTATCTTTCTGAAGCAAAAATAAATAAATATCACAAGTTGTGTTTTTAGCTATGTCAAACCGCCACAAAATTAATGTACGGTTTTGGATGCAAATTTGTGGCGGTTTAACACCGTTAGAAACGTGTTTATGTTTCTTTTTACATTTTGTGTGAGTGGCAGTTGCAAAAGCGTATGTAGTTTCTGTGTCCCTAGTTGCTAAAGCTCAACAATCATTAATGTAACATTAATTCAATATCATCATGTTCAATGCAATTATTTATATTAATATACGAGTCACCATATTTTTTTATTGCACAAATTTCTTTTCTAGGGATCGATCTCTGGACTTTCTCCTTCCCAACTCATATTTCTCTCAACTCTTACCACTTAAGTTAACCTTCGGAAACATATAAGTCGCCATATAGTTGGCATTCTTCATTTGTATGATTGTATTTATCCACTCCCTTTTCCTTTTATAACAGATTTAAGAGTGTGTTTGTTTCATTTTTTAATTAAAAAATATTTTTCTAATTAAAAAATTGTTTCTTCTAATTTTTTTTGGTGTTTATCTCAGCTTTTGAAAATAATTATTATTCTAAGAAAAACTAAAAATAAATTATTTGAATAAGCTACATTGATTAACTTATAGAAAAAATAAATCATTTCGATATATGAGAGAGAAAATAAAAAGTTCTTTTTATTAGTAAAACCAAATTTAGCAAGGGAACTATTCTGTCGCTGTTTTATTTGAATTCACCCCCTTCAAATAGGAATTTTCTTTTCTTTGTGAGCAGATTTTTCCCCTGTTAATAGTAGAATTTTATCTTGGTCGAAATACCAAGAAATCGAAGATAATAAGTTGTGCTAAGTTTAATTTCTTAGTCGAAATATGGTGTTGGCAATATTGGTCGAAAACATGTGTGTCATCGGCAAAGACTTGAAGATTCTGAACATGGAGTTTCCATGCATGCATGCCAGTATCATTTGTTGTTGCGTCGTTTGTTGTTGCATCGTTTGCTGCTGCATTATTTGTTGTTGCATCATTTGCTGCTGCATCATCTGTTCAAGCTTCGTCTGCTGCATTCTATATGTGGAGTTTTTTTTTTCTTTATCAAGATCTTTATTTTTAGCCAAAACTTGACCGCAATTAATTATTTTGTTTTCATTGTAAAATATTGTCTTCCTAGACATACTATTTATATTACTTTAACATAAAATTTAGATATTAGAAATAATAAAAATATAGCATCACGATAACTTGGAAAAAGACAACATAAAACAAAGTTACAATTATGTATAGATAAATTTGCCATTCTGGTTAAAAACTCCAGAATTCATCAACCACACAATTTACTAATTTATGCACTCTATGACCATAATCAAGTTAATAAATCCAAAAACATTCATAGAACATGATAAATCCACGAAATCACATGAATTAACTTCATTTTCTGCTTCCCAGTTCTTCGACCTTTCTCAGTTTTTTTATGGTTTGATAGGGACGATTTGTTGATTTGTTTGATTGTTTAGGGTTGTAGATGGCAAATTGATGTTTTACTTGAGATTTCCTGACTTCCAATAATCAATGATTAGACTATTTTTGGGCTAATATGAAGTAAGTAAAAATAATAATTTATTTAAAAAAGAATATTTTCCACGTGTGTTTCATTAATTGACGTGGTCATCAACATGTCAGCTCTGCCGTAACACCTAGACACGGCGGTCAACGCCAAACTCCGACAGGGACTAAAGCCAATAATTTCTTATAGTCTGAGGCCTAAAATCCATCTTTACGCCGGCAAATGACGAAAACCAAATCTCACTCATACATCAGGATCAAAACATATTTAACCCTAAATATTATTATCAACAAATTGAAAAAGTATCTACTATACTCATATCAGTAGTATCTATTGTTGTTGACTAACTCTAAAAATGACGTAAAGGACCCTGATATTTTGCTCTTCCTTTTTTATAATATCATAATTTAATTTAATTTGTTAATAATTTTTATTTTGATGGAACAATTTTTATATTTTTAATCACAAATTTAAGTTGCATTTATAAAGTTTTTTTCATACTTAAATTCATTAAATAATCTTTAATTGTAAATAAAAAAATCAAATTCTAACCATTTGAATTTAAAGACCGTGGAAGATTTAAAGACCAATTCTTATAAGGGAATTTGTGAATGTGTTTAGTTAAACATTGTGGAAGATTTAAAGACCAATTCTTATAAGGGAATTTGTTTGAAGAATAAAAAAAGAATTATGAATCATATATATGTACCTTATAACACACCAAATCGTTCACCTTTTTATTCCTCTACATCACATGAAATCTAACTATAAAGTAAATTACAATGTTAATATAAGTTTATGTATTAATATTTTAAAATAACACCACGTGCATCGCACGGGGTTACATTATCCTAGTTTAATTATAAGCTTCTTATGAATAGAATGTACGATGCACAAATATAAAGCAAAGCACAACTTGAAGTCACATGCAAATATATATCAAGAAAGAGATGATGGTCATAGGGGCAGACCAACTATCTGAAAGGTTTATCAAAGGTGAGGGAAGTTGAATGTTAACAAGTAACTGTAAGGGTGGGTGAAGGCTACGATAAGTCGTCAATTTAGGTGATATACTGTATATCACTTGCGATATTGAATATGGATCACAAAAATTTGTGTAGTATTTAGTTAAAATGAAAAGACTAATTTGTGTGGTATTCACTATTGTCATGGTAAACGTATAGCACCTGGATTTATCCACAATGTACATATGATTAATCATACAGTACATAGCTCAAATAATATGCACAAACTACTTTGCATTATGTTAAAAGTTTAATGTCCTGCCATGTACATGGTAATTTCATATTATAGTATTTATGACTTTACATTTTTGATTTTCTATTTTTAGGCTCGTGTTCAGCACTGTTGTTATCCAAATTATTTTCTCAAGGTGAATAAGAGGCTCACAAAGCTTCAAAATACACGTTACCCCATTTAAAAGCTTAATGCAAATCTCGAAACATTTAAAAATCAATAGTAGTTTGCTGCACGAATTAAGCATTCAGTGGGAGGAGCGTAGTTTGTATTTTATAATACAAAATAAGGTTGTTTCTTTTACACCCTTAGATGTTTGCTTAGCACTTGGCTTGCGCATAGTAGGGGAAAATGTGAGTTTTGAGATAAGCGAAGAAAATGACGTATAACTAAGAAGTTGTTTGAAGGGAAACAAATCACATCATCAACAATCTTTGAACAAATTGAAAACTACAAAGCTGATGAACATGTTGATGACTTTTATTGCCTATATGTGCTTCTTGGATTTGCTGAATTTTATTTCCCTAACTCAAAACATATTGTGCATGGTGCCTTAAGGATTTTAGATGGCATAGATTCCCTTCATAAATATAATTGGGGTGTTGTGGTGTACGATGATTTGGTTGATAGTTTGAGCTATGCGGCCGATTGCATGAAGGATTCAACAAATTGATATCAGTTACATATATTAGGTTGTGCAGCAGTATTACACGTACACATCTTTCACATGAAATATGATTTTAGTTCCATATATTGTACATTGTGTGTAATATTTTATTTTGTATATTATGTATCATCATGATATAGTGTGTTTTACAAACCTTCAGATTTGGGCTGTTGAGCACATGTTATTGTCATCTCAAGTTCCTATGATTGTTCCATTAATTTTGACTCTTTCTGCGTAGTGTATCGAGTCTAAGTTTAGACCAACATCAGACATGAAATTGTCAGAAGATGACGTGAAGCTGAGTTGTTATATCTTTCATCCTGTCAATAATGAAATGTTTGTAACTCAATTACACAAATAGTATCAACTTGGGTTGGTTCTTCTTTATTATAAAGTTATAATATGCAGTTTGTGATATTATAGTGAGGTCCTATTCAAAGTTGATAGCAAAATTGCAAGTCGAGCGAAAATTCTCTGTCTTTGTCCAGGGAGAACTATCACTTCTAAGGTCATTTATGTTTACAAAGTTACTTTCAACAATATTACTTCAACTATCTCATATTTAATTCGCATAATTTCATATAGAACTCATAATTTTTTTATAGTTGATCAAATTGCTTGCATGGAAAGCAACTTGGTGGCAACAAAATGCAAGTATTAAGACCATTTGGACCTTACCCCCTTCATTCCGGGTATGATAAATTATTATGAAATGTTCTTGTTATACAATTGCACAATAGAATGGTGTTTGATTTTTATGCATGCAATAGAAAGATGTCATTACTGGAAAATCCCTTCTGAAAATCATAAACACTTATGCAAAAGAACAGATGTCAAATTTCAAGGAATTACAACATGTAATGCAGCCTAAACTTATTATTATGTTCTTTTATCGGTTTTATCAAATGATGGATAGGGCAATCACAAGACTATTTTATTTTTTGTTGAATATAAGTCTATATACCAATAGAAGAGCACGGTGGACATTGATATTTAGCTGTCATATCATTGAAACACAAAGTTATATACAATCTTGACACCCAATTATATGTGGATTTTAAGAATCAAAGACGCACAAATATACGGAAAGTGGTAAAAGCCCACTCATACTCATATCGAAAAGGACTTATATGAAATAATAAGTGGACTTTTACCACTTTCCGTATATTTGTGCGTCTTTGATCCTTAAAATCCACATATAATTGGGTGTCAAGATGGTATATAACTTTGTCTTTCAATGATATGACAGCTAAATATCAATGTCCACCATGCTCTTCTATTGGTATATAGACCTATATCCAACAAAAAACAAAATAGTCTTGTGATTGCCCAATCCACCATTTGATAAAACCGATAAAAAAACATAATAATAAGCTTAGGGTGCATTACATGTTCTAATTCCTTGAAACTTGGCATCCGTTCTTTTGCATAAGTGTTTATGATTTTCAGAAAGAGTCTTCCAGTAATGACATCTTTCTATTGCATGCATAAAAATCATACACCATTCTATTGTGCAATTGTATAACAAGAACATTTCGTAAGAATGTCATACAGCGAATGAAGGGGGTAAGGTCTAAATGGTCTTAATACTTGCATTTTGTTGCCACCAGGTTGCTTTCCATGCAAGCAATTTAATCAACTATAAAAAAATTATGAGTTCTATATGAAATTATGCGAATCAATATGAGATAGTTGAAGTAATATTGTTGAAAGTAACTTTGTAAACATAAATGACCTCAGAAGTGATAGTTCTCCCTGGACAAAGACAGAGAATTTTCGCTCGACTTGCAATTTTGCTATCAACTTTGAATAGTACCTCACTATAATATCACGGACTGCATATTATAACTTTATAATAAAGAAGAACCAACCCAAGTTGATACTATTTGTGTAATTTAGTTACAAACCTTTCATTATTGGCAGGATGAAAGATATAACAACTCAACTTCACGTCATCTTCTGACAATTTCTTGTCTGATGTTGGTCTAAACTTAGACTCAATACATTACGCAGAAAGAGTCAAAATTAATGGAACAATCATAAGAACTTGAGATGACAATAACATGTTCAACAGCCCAAATCTGAAGGTTTTTAAAACACACTATATCATGATGATACATAATATACAAAATAAAATATTATACACAGTGTACAATATATGGAACTAAAATCATATTTCATGTGAAAGAAGTGTACCTGTAATATTGCTGCACAACCTGATTTATGTAACTTATAGGAATTTGTTGCATCCTTCATGCAATCAGCTGCATGGCTCAAACTATCAACCAAATCATCGTACACCACAACACCCCAATTGTATTTATAAAAGAAATCTATGTCATCTAAAATCCTCAACAGGACACCATGCAGAGTATGTTTTGAATTAGAGAATTAAAATTCGACAAACCCAAGAAGCACGTATAGGCGACAAAAGTCATCAACATGTTTGTCAGCCTTGTATTTTTCAATTTGTTCAAAGATTGTTGATGGTGTGATTTGTTTCCCTTCAAACAACTTCTTAGTTATATAGTCATCCTCTTCGTTTATCTCAAAACTCACATTTTCCTCTACTATGCGCAAGCCAAGTGCTAACCAGACATCTAAGGGTGTAAAAGGCACAACCTTATTTTGTATTATAAAAGCCAAACTACGCTCCTCCCACCGAATGCTTAATTCTTGCAGCAAACTCCCATTGATTTGTAAATGTTCCGGGATTTGTATTAAGCATTCATATGGGGTCACGTGTATTTTTGACTTTTGAAGTTCTGCAAGCTTCTTATTCACCTTGAGAAGATAATTTGGATAACAACAGTGGCGAACACGAGCCTAAAATAGAAAATTAAAAATGCAAAGTCATAAATATTATAATATGAAATTACCATACACATGGCAAGGTATTAAACTTTGAACATAATGTAAAGTAGTTTGTGTATATTATTTGAGCTATGTACTATATGGTTAATCATATGTACATTGTGGATAAATCCAGGTGCCATATGGTTACCATGACAATAGTGAATACTACACAAATTAGTTTTTTCATTTTAACTAAATACTACACAAAACGAGAAATAGGCACTTCAGGGCAAACCGTTAAGTTCCAACAAATGGTGCTAAAACGCTCCACCAAGCAAAAACTAGCAATCATCACAACAGTGCGTACCTACATAAGGGGGACCAAGCAAGGATAAGAATAGGACATGCAATTGATCTATGTACATGAAATAGTTCTATTTTCTATTATGCAAAAAAATTGTAATGCAATTGACAACAACTTTATCAAACAGATCCATAACTTCTTTATGATCAACTAATTTGCTTATTTTATTCCTTAAACTAAACAAATTAATACAAGAAATCAATTATATACAATACTGCTCAAGACCACTCTCTCGCATACATAACCAATTCAATAAATGATAAGTTTAAATTTACCGTCTTTAATGCACTATCTAAAAAAGATTTTTTTATAAGCAATACTTTTATTCAAATAAAACACAAGGGGTGCTTAACCCGTATTACAATACATACATCTTGTTAGTAGAAACTCATGCAGCAAAGTACCATCTGCCCAAAATCAGCACAAAGCATTGATTGCATTGACTGCCCAGTTCTACCCTGCCCATAGTCCCTTCCGAATTTTTTCCCATCAACTTTCTCACAATTCAAAACAGGAGTATCCAAGGCTGTGGCACAATGCCTCTCAAAAACATGATCTATTAATTCTTTCTTTTTAATTGTCATGTTTTCATTATCAAAATCACGAGTGCCCTGGTATTTAGAAGCTAAATTCATGGTAAGACTCCCAGAAAGTGAGTAACTACCTAAGAGCACAAAACTATTTAGAACACTATGCACATGCTTCTTACCCAAAAGCACAAAATATTCATGTCTTAAACAGGTAATCTAAAATCCCTTACTGTAAGTCTGCAATTGTGAAAATCCAGTTTAAAACCCCCAAACCAAGAATTCCTAAATCGGTAGAATCAATGTCAATAAAAAGTTGAAAATTCCAAATACTAAGCCTACCTGAGAATTGAGACCTTTAAGGGTCCATACTATTTGTAAAAAGACTATTGAATTGAAATATATCAAATCAGTATCTCATAAAATTAATTAGCACCAAACCTAATGAGAAATACATTTTGTATAGTGATAAACTAAAGCAGAGATATGGATATATCGGGGGAAAATGCATGTATAGCACAACATGTACATAGTTTATACCATATAATCTATGCTTGATTCAAAGACAAAATAAACTAAACCCTAAACCCTAATAGTTTGATGAAAACCTAGAATTGAAAATAGGCCTCGTTACCCGTGGTTGCGGTGGCAGTGAGAACGGTATCGCAGCGTCGTGGGTTGGACTCTTGGTTGCAGCGGCGCGAGTTGCACTTGCGGGAGTTGCAGCGGTGCAAGTGGCCGCAGCATGGGATTGCAACATCGCGGGTTATGCATGATGAGGATGAAGAGAAAGGGGAGAAACCGCGGGGGTGTAATGGTAAAGAGGAAAAAGAGGGAAAATAGGGAGGGGTATAATGGTCTTATGAGTAAGGGATATAATGGTAACTTTGGTAATTAATTACAACCACTCATTTTTTATGAAATTTTTGTGGTCCATATTCAATATTGCAAGTGATATACAGTATATCACCTAAAGTGGTGACTTACTGTAGCCTTCACCTTGTCAATTTGTAAGTTGTGTTGTCAGCTGTGTAATAAATAGTTAGGCCTAGACAGTTCCATCTTCTATGTTTAAATAAAAAAGCTCAAATGACAGTGTTTGTTCTTCACTTGTCCAGGTTAGCATGGCTCTTTCCAAACATGCTATGCTTACCGCACACACGTCTTATTATATAAGAAATATTACCCCACACACACATTTTATGTAACTTACCGCAACCTCTGCTCTGCCCGTGGGGGAGACTCGCATTGTAGGATCATTTTTAGATTTGTGGCTCCTAAGAAATACATCTCAACACCCTAAAGTCTCGTCACTCGAATTTTTCTGCATAAAAAATGTAAATTAGTTTTTAAATGTTCCCAGAAAATCTAAAATTGGAAGATAAAAGTAGCTTATCATTCTCCTAAAATGTTCAGTTGTTGGAACTGATCCTCCTGTATGTAGTGGACCACGTAGTACCCTCTGTAAAGATACCCTCTAAGGTAGGCACAATGTCAACCTAGGGTAACTCAAAGCAACGGAAGTCTAGATTCCAGGGCGCTCAAAGCGTCTACCTCCACCCAACGTGTAAATAATGAATGGATGGTGAGTATACTTATTTCATGGTGTGCATATGATGTATGCAAGATTATTTTTAACATGAGATTCATAAACATACTAGACCACACCGTCATACAAGGAATACATCACTATCCCAAAACTTTGGGTCAATCTTAGGGTTATCTCTTTTCCGGACAATCTTTGAGTTATTTCTTAGTCTAGCCCAGTAGGGTTTTCCTTTTAGGGTATCTCTCACCCATTATAAATAGGATATTTACACTAATTGGTGAGTAGCTAGGAATGAGAGCCTCCAATCATTGTTTCGGATTTGCTAGCCCACTAGAGGCTACCAAATAACCTCCTTTTAACCAAGTAGAAAGGGTTAGACTTCAAGGTTTCTTTTCAGTTTTCACATTTCTCTATCTACTAAAAGCTGGACACATTTAACACAGCATAACATCGGTTCTAACTCATACTCATGTAATTGTAGGTGAACAAATACAAAAAAATTGAGCAATAACATGTTAAGGGGCATGGCAATATACATATATACAGCATCATAAAATCATGAAGTGATTTGAAACGCATTTGATTTCATAATTATTAATAAAATGTTACAACTTCCATACACCTTACCAAATATCTTAATCAAGGAAATCACAATGGTTGGAAGATGAAGCGAATCACCACGCAGAGAGCGAGTAAACAGGAACGATTGCACCTTAGCGGAGTCGAGCTGCTCCATGGCTTATTAATCCAGATGAAGGAGACAACACAAGAAACTTGGACAGGAGATCAAAAGAACCTAAATAAATGAAAAATTGGTGCAATTAATGAATGATTAAAAAAATGGTGGATTGATATGATGAAAAAGTGAAAGTAGGTAACTGAGAAGCAAGAGTAGTATATACTTCAACCAAGTAAACTAGTAAAGCTCAGATCCGAACGAATGTCTTCACCGCTGCTGCGGCGGCGGCGCAAGCCAAGGTGAATGGTTGAAGTCTTTAGTTTTAGTAGAAACCCTTTTTTGAGCGTGGGGGTTGGTGTTGGTACTTGTGGTAGGTCGTTACAATTTATGCACATGAATAATAACTGAGGAAATACATAATAACGCATGAGTTTTTTAAAAGTCAATTTAATTTAAAAGGTTAGACTTAGGTTAATTAAAAAGTTTTTTACACCTAACAGGTTAGGCTATTTAAATAAATGTGATTAAAATATCGTTGATATTGATATTGTTATTACGTTAGAAATTTATTATAACATGCTAGCCTATATTGATATTGTTATTTACATTCTTATATAAATCATTCAAAAATATAAGTTTATTTATAAATAGATTTATGACATATTTAATTATTTGATATAAAGTATGATTTTGTTAAATAGACTCTCAAACATTGAAAATCAAACATAAGCTAGCTTATTTTCATTTCACCTAGTAACTTATAATATTATTAGCCCTTTATAGAAAGATTTTTTATTGTATAATTTAACTCATTAATCGATTAGTTTGATAGTCTCTTTACATTGAAGTTTGTTAGTAAAAGTATAAATCTTATTATGAAATAGGTCTTTAAATAGGCTATTACATCAAACCAGACTTTCAAGAAGGTCAGGCTATGCCCTAAAAAAGTCTATGACAAGTAACAAGTCAGGCTTAGGCCCTAACATTTTTAAACAGGTTAGACTTATTTACGCAAAGTCTACCAAAACCTAGTCTATTCTCACCTCTAATTGCGGTATTGCACTTTTGATACCTCTACTTTATGGATTTTTAGTCCTCCAATAATTTTTTTATCAGAATAAATCTCTCAACTTTTTAGTTTCTTAATTGTTGCATGTCATATCCTCAATTTTAAGGAAAATTTTCACAAATTGAATCAATTTAACTTTTATAGACCCAACGAGTGTCGGTCGTATAGGTAAAAAGTGGTTGTTTGAATCCCTAGATCGAGAGTTCGAATCCTAGAAGTCGCACTCTTTGGGAAACCTTTCACCTTCACCACACCAGGTTGAAATTATGAGAGCAATTTAACACACAAAAAATTAACTGTTATAGATGTTATTTCCACCAAGATTTACTAATTAAAATATTTAATTTTAATAAAAAATCTCAATTTCCTGTCTTTTTATATCTTAATCTCATATCCTTCAAAATTTAACAAATTTTTCACTATACTTTAATGTGGCGACCAATTATTGAAAACTTGTGATAGTACACACATAAAATCCTAATAAAATAACTTTTTTGAGGTAATAAATTATTTACGTTTGGTATGACGTACTATATGATTCAAAAAAGTAACAAATGAAAGATATGTGAGTATCTCTGTTTATACTCCATAATCTAATCTAGTTATATTTTCACATGCTAGTTTGAATGAAGCTAATAATATGTTATAAAGAGAAATGTTATTAACACTCGTTTTGACATTTCTTTTAACATTTTCTTTTTTATATGTTGAAATTTATATAAGTTTTATTAAATTAGGAGTAGAGCCATATAATTTAGTTTATCCTACATGAATTTCAATCAATGAAATAAATATTGTCCCATTAAAAAAAATGAAATAAATATTGTTGAAGAGATGGTGGTCTTGGAGTAAAAAATTTACAAGTTTTTTATGATAGCTTATTCGCGAAGGTGTGGAGATTGGTTAATCATGAAAACTATATTGTTAAAATGTCTTGAAGCAAAGTATTTCCCTCTTCCGCATATATCAGAAATAAGAAATACAAGATGGATACTCTCCTCACCAAATACACTCTTCATATAAGATCTTCTAGATATTTGTAATTTTCCTCTATAAAGGTCAAGTTGGAAGAAGCAATGAGTTAAAGTTATCCTTTGTGTCCAAAACAGCAATCATATAAACATGTCACTATGATCTTAACTCTTTGTTGTCGTTGTTGTCCAAATAAATTTCGCAAGAACATGAGACATTTCAGAATACTTTGCCATTCTTTTCTCTCAAAATAAAGACAACTGCACTGAAAAGAATTTCATAAGAAAAGAAAACCAATCTTCATGTTTTACAATCCTATATGTTTGTGTCGATCGAACGAAGAATAGCGCGCCACCAAGATGTCAGGAGAAGTCAAGTCAGAAGCTAAAATGGTGGAGATGCTGCTAACAGATTCCAGCATTGGCCAGAATGTTTTGCCAAGCACTCTAGTAGTTGTGAAGAACATTACTCCACTCCTGTAATCCATGCTTCATCTGTCTGCAAACCACAAATTGATTTTAGTACTCATTCGGAATTCAATTGTAATGTCTTAACCAATAACTTTTAGATCACAACATGGGCTACATTAACCAAATTTCAGCACCAAATCCACAAACCAAGCAATTCAATAGTTGTCTAGAAAAATTTAAAGACTACTAGTCTACATAATTCGATCATATGTTGATTGATATGTGCAGAGAAGAGATGATGTGATCCTCACATAGATCCAAAGGCAAATGAATACCAGATAAAAAAAAATCATATTATTTACCTTTTCCAAACCTTGATTTACGAACTACACGCCGCGTACCGTCATTCCAAAGTGCACCTTGTTCTTCTTTGTGGCCCTGCAAAAAAAAATTTGATAAATAAAATCAGATGAACAGAATATACATGTACTTTGGACTGATAACCTTATGGTTTTTTTCACATTCCCCTGAACAGTTTTTCATATTCACATGTACATTACCAGTTCTTTGGGATCAAAGTCCATGGATATCCTTTGTTTGGACAAATCATATGTGCCTTTTGCAAAGTGGGGATCCAATGCACTGATTTTGCTTCTTGAGCCATCTGATAGTGTGGATGATGCATCTGGTTTTCTCCTTCTTGCCCACGTTAAGTTGTTAGATCCGGAGCCTTGTAATGGTACACTATAGCCATTGCCATCAGCAACATTCATCATCTGGGAAGTCTCTGACATTGCATCCATTGAAGGCTTTGAGTGGTCTTTGTACACAGATCCTCCTTTTTCCCTTGTATGATGTGTTTTACCATCATCTCTATGAGCTTTGTGAAAATTGTTCAAGTTGTCCTTCACAATGAAGTTAAGAGACGTGAATAAAATTAGTAACTTCTTGTGATTTAGCATTGGACTGAAGAAATACCTCTTTTGAAGCTGTTTTGCCAGCATTTTTAGATTCTTGCAAAGCTTTAGAGATTCTTCTTTGCTGCCTTCTTGATGTTGCAGCCTCTCTGGTTTTACTTCCAGACTTTGTCCTGAGATAAAAGATCATGAAATAAATTGGAAGCCATAATCAGCTAGACTATCCACTTTCAATTACTTGCTTCATTCAGATGCCGAAATGGCCAAATCTAAACTTGGTTAATGGTTTAAATGAACATTTTAAACCATAAGGATGTTAGGCAAAAATTTCACTCCAATTGCTTTGCGATGTTTAAGGTGTGTTTGGGCAAACAATTTAATTAAACGTTTATTTATGAGCTAATTTGTGAAACTTAAAGAAATAAGCTCAAAATAACTTATGCATATAGGTATAAGCGCTTATTCATAAGATAATCTGAGTAGCTTATGAAAATAAGTGATTTTGAGCTTATAGCTAGGTCAAAAGCTATTTTCATAACTCACTCAAACATTGCATGCACTTATATTATAAGCTCAAATAAACTCTTCCAAAAGGGGTCTTAGGCCCTATGCAACCTCTAAGTTTCATTCCATATGCAAAACATCAATACTAAAAAACTAGACTCAACAAAAAAACTCAAAGCTGGAGAAAAATTCAATTACATGTATATTACTATGTCAGAACAATGTCTAATGAATGATAAAAACCAGAAAAACTTACCTGGATACATCTTCCCGGTTTTTAGCATCCATTTCTTTGCTAGGTGGATACTTTGGCAGGCTTGAAGGTTTACAAGCATGTGGCAGGGTGCTGAAATACTGTAAAGGGTATACAACATGAAACATGAAATCAGAAATCAAACCTCAATTAACGCAATTGGACAACATTGAGCAATCTACATATTTACACCCCCTCACACCCAGGGCTGGAGCGTGAAGTTTGCAGGACTTAAAATCTACAGGTGAGGGTTGCTTTACTCTTTATATGTACTTATTTGATCATATTTCTGATCAAATGTGAGACTTAAAAACAAAAACCAACTCTTTATCATAATATAAAACCATGAATATAACTCTCCTCCAAAATAAGAATCCTTCTACAAGAGAAGGATCCACAATTTATAAACAAAACTCAAAGGAATTCACCTGAGATATTAAGGCAGAGGAGGCAGTCCCGCGTTTGCTAGGATCAATGGACAGTAAAGTTTCAAGTAGGTCTACAGCAGATTCAGGAAAATCTGCACACCTCTCCCGAAGAGAGCTTTCATAATTAGTCTGAGGTTTGAACATTGTTACATGAGGAAGCTTGCACTTATTCCAGAACTCATCAGGTGGAGAACCACACAGCTTAAATACTTTGTGCAGTTGTTCAACCTGTAGACTCAAGAAGAACATATATCATGTCAAAGTGCAAAACAAATAAAAATAAAAATTGAGTTAGTGTAAGGAATGAAATAGTCATGGTTTGTGTTGTCTTCTTAATCCTTAGTTATCTTAACTTTATTATGCTTTTCTTGTTAAAAGTTAACAGCAGGTTGAAGCTAAGCACAGGGGTTTATTTCTTTGTATCTTCTATTTTCCACCAAGAATTTTGAACTGAATAAAATATGTGTGCATTTCCACATTTGTAAAAGTACAGAACACAGATACACATTATAGCAGGACACTTAGAGTCTGATGTTTAGCTAATAAAAACTTAGAGGGTGTTTGGTTACGCATTGGGGAACTCCAGAATCAATTTCGGGAGAAGCTAGAGAGAGTAGCTTCTGCATTAAATATAATCAATTCTGAGATTTTACAACTCAATTTCACAACATTACTCCAAAAAAACCGTTTTTTTAATAAATATACCCAAACATAAATCACATCATTTTAACTCTCGTTTACCATGCTCAATTTTACTAGAATCAATTCTGCTAACGCTGATCCAACACACACTTAAATGCAGTCAACAATCTGATAAGAACCTTGGGAGAACCAGACAAGAAAAGCTAGCCGTTGTAGTTGGAGAGCCCAAGACCTTATAGACCCCACATTAGAACCCTATACTTCCAATTGGGACCCAAATCTCATACCTTGCAATTGGATCCTAGCACAATCTTAAAGACAATTCAAGCACAATTTTTGTAACTGTATATACAGTAATGGCCTCAATACTATACCATCTGAAAGCCTAGGAGGAACTGTTTTATTAGTGAAAAGTTGCTTCTTGTCCACACAAAAGTACTCTTTAAGTACAGGCAAACAAATGATTTATGTTGCTTAAGAAATTATTAAACAATACATCAATTACAAGGATTACCTCAGTTCTTCCTTTAAGGATAGGCTTCCCAAGAAAAAGTTCTGCAAATACACAGCCCACACTCCACAGATCCACTGATACCCCATAATTGGTTGATCCCATCAATAGCTCAGGAGGACGATACCATAGAGTTACTACACGACTAGTTAACTGATGCTTGTTATTTGGGCTAATTGTGTTTGCTAATCCGAAATCGCCTATCTTGAGAACACCTTCATTGTTTAACAAGATGTTTGAAACTTTAATGTCTCGATGCATAATACCGCGAACATGACAATGCTCAAGTCCACTTAATAGCTGCCTCATGTAACATTTTATCTGTGAAGGAAAACAGATAACAATGATTATAGCATTCAATGTATAAAAGTAGCCTAAGCTAACTAACTTATCAGCACCCAAAAATAAATGAAGATGAAGGAAAGTTAATTAAATAGAGAAACTAAAGAAAAAGTGTTGCAGTATAACAAGAAGCCTAAGAATGTTGCTCTTTCTTTCCTATATTGTACAATGCACATATAGTGATTCATTCTTTAAAGATAGAGATTTATTAGAGTTGCTAACAAACCTGTGAGTCAGTGAACACAATGTCAGGACGTGATATTAGGCCAGCAAGATCATGCTCCATGTATTCAAAAACAAGGTAGATGCTATTCGACAGACGAGACGTGATTATGCCCTCCAATTTCATGATGTTCGGGTGGTCAAGTCTCCGGAGAATTGTTATTTCTCTTGCCATGAACCTAATGCTCTCAGGTTGGAAATTGTCAAACCGCACCTTCTTCAAAGCAAACATCTTCCCAGTTTCAACTTCACGTGCTTTGAACACACTGCTATATGTACCTTGTCCAATCTATACAAATGAAAATGTTGAAAAACTAATCATAAACATAACAAAGCAAATGTAGTTCATTAAACATGCAACTAATCATTGTAAACCAAGAAAATATGCTTCATAACAAAGAGTTTGAAGACACAAAAGTGACAAAAATTATCTTGCTCTACTCAGTTTTGTACAAGCTTGTTGCTAACTCATCATAAGCTGGTTCACTAGTTGAAATTAAATAACTCCGTATCTTTAGCAGTTAAACACAACAATTTGCATGACTATTAATACTTAAATTCCATATAACCTAAAATTGTTTTAGTATTCCCTTTATTCTGATAAAATATGTATCATTGTTCCAGAATGATTTGAAATTGTGGTCATGTGTTTTTTTTAAGGATTGTAAAAATGACCAAAAGAAGAAAGTGAAAGAACAAAAAAAATGATTGTAACAGGAAATAATGGCCTATCTTGTATATAGTGTGAGTGTGTGACTAATACAGAAACACAAACTTCATCACAACTGAAATTACCTCCAATGTTTCAAATTTGAAAACCAACTGTCTTTACATTTAAATATCAATCTGGTTAGCAATCAGAATTAGTATACCATGTTAGGGGTGGCAGCACCACCCTTCCTAAAACAAATTATTATCCTTATAATTAATTTCTATAGAGTTAAACCATACATTGTGCATGTATATCAATTTCAAAGCGACTAATAATTCAAAAGGGGGGAAAAGTGAAAGTAAAAGTAAAATTAGAAATTTAGAATGGTGCAATGCAATATGCAATAGCAATAATAACAATAGCTAGTAGTACCTTCTCTAATTTCTGAAAAGAATCAGCTTTGAGGGGGATCCAACCTTGAACAGCTTCTGCTGCAGCAGCTATGAGCCAAGGAGGCCAACCAGCAGCGGTATGTTCAGCCTCCACATGCCTATGGGTAAATCCAAGCCTGAAGCTGAAAGAACCACTTTTTCTGGAGCTGTTTTTGGTGAATTTGCTCCTACTATTGTCATCTGATGATGTTTTGCTTTTTGGTTCCAAAACCAGCAACCCTGAATTTCCCTTGGAAGCAGGACGAGCCTCCAAAACTTCGCCTTCGGCCGGCGGCGGGGGTGAAGCTCCGGCAACCGCACTCTTGGAGTTAATGCAACCCATTTGAGGAAAATGGATGATGATGAATGTAGGGGAGATTTTCCCCTACATCAGCACCCTCCAATGCGGCTGCTGGACCTGCGACGAAGGAAATTTCAGAGGAGAAGAAAATGAGCACCACCCAGAAACAAGGGCATATAGAAAATCGCGGCAAAAATGTAAGCTTTGTTTTGTTGTTGAAGAACAGAACAAACCCCTGTTTTTCTCTCACTTCCCCTGTTTTTCTCTCTCTTCCCCTGTTCCACTGTCTCTCCCCTTTCCATGCAATTCGATCCAACAGGGCATGCGAGATAGATGGAGAATTGGGGGTGGAGGAATTTTCCTAGCCCGAAAGGGAGGGAACAGAAATTCATGGGTCCGAATTGGTTCATATGTCACATTCCAAAAATATAGTGTAAACTGTAATGTGATAGTTTGGATTTGGAGGGTATGTTCTGTTGGTTGCTTTCATGCTTTGGTTGGACATAGAAAGGGACAGTGAGACAATCGATGACTCTGTTCCATGTTATGGTGGCTTTGGTTGCAGGCCAAACAGCTCCACTAGGAGCAGGCATGTAGAATTTGACACTTGTTTTGAGTCAAGTTGTTGATGTTGTTATTAGCAAGTTCCTACCCTACCATATTCATAATCTGCCTATTTGGATGTGTGCTGCGATATATTAAGTCAATAAATATTTATATATTTATGCCACCTTATTTATAAATTAATTTGAGAAAATTATTGAAATAAATTGAAATATTATAAAGTCTAATTCATAAATTAATTTCTACAACTTATAAATGTAAGTTTAAAATTTTTACTAGTCAAGCTAGCAGAATTTGGTTCCTGTTGATGGATTTGGGTAGTTTTAATGAGGTTATAATTTTAAGACTCATTACTACAAATCTACTAGTATATACAACAAAAATTACAACTTACATTACCAAATTTTTATTTGCATGTTACCCGCTTCAAAGAGGAACACTAATGAGTCAAGATTAGGAAAAATAAACAAATTATTTTACATGTTTATAAAGTTCCTAAAACTTTCACTATGATTAAAAAAATGAAATAAGAGTTTAATATAAGGTACAAGCTCAGAAATCTCTCGAACATAGAAAATAGTTTATATTTTCTTCTTCAAAAATTAAGACAATTTTGATCTTTAAAGGGTTAGGAAAATCGACAAATAAAGTGATCTTAGAAGGGTCATCGGTAAGGCAAAGGGAAGATGGGTGGATGAATCTCCACATGTGATTTGGTCCTACAATACAACACCTCAGTTGGAGACCTAAGAAACTCGTCTTTTACTTACTTATGGTCGTGAGACCATGATTTCCGTTGAACAAGAAATCCCTACATAAAAGTATCTGACATTTGACAAGGCCAATAATGAAGACAACTTGATAGCCAACTTGGAAGTTGTATGAGAAGATGGAGAAATGGCTAACATTAGGGATGTCGCACATAAACGGAGAGCGGCAAAGAGGTTTGATTCCAAAGCCATACAAAAGAAAATGAAGCCTAGCAATATAAACTTGAGAGGAAAGACCAAAGACAACTCAGTCGGTAAATTGGGGATTTATTGAGAAGGACCTTATTGGGTGACCCACGGTATAGGAAAAATGTGCTTACAAGATAGAAGAACTCATAGGAAAAGAGGTTCCAAGAAAGTGGAACTCTAGCTCTTTAAAATCTTGTTACAGTTGATTTCATGCAATGACCTCAAATTCAGTTTTCATTTAATTCAATAAAGAAAGGATTATGTACTATTTTCTCTATTGAGATGATAGTTTTTAACAAGGCACATTATTCTAAAATATTTGTTTTGTACAATGCACAATCACCATAGTAAAATGACCCGACTAGTATATAATTAAACCATTGGTTTACAATCAAGCGTAAAGCCTTAACTTAAAGTTAAGCACACTCCTTGGCTAGAAGCCAAATGAAATGCCCTTGATCTGAACCCAAGTATAAAGCCTTAACTTGAAGTTAAGCATAAACCTTGGCTAGAAGTCAGATGAAAAACCCTTGATTTGAAATCAAGCAAGAGACTTAACTTGAAGCTAAGCATGATTCCTGGTCAAAAAAGTCGAGCAGCAAAGTAGATAGAAAATAAAGAGAGGCCGATCAGCAAAGAGTTCATCAACAAAATAAAACTGCAAACAAGTTGAAGTGCAAACAGCGAGATAAACTCAGCAAGGCAAAATTAACGAGCACCATATAGAAGTATGACACACAAACGAAAAAAAATACATAAGGGTCCATATTCCTCGCCTACAACAACATTAGGGAAATCAAACTAGGTAAAAAGGAAGAGACTTTATGATTAATACCTAGAATCAAATGGGACTAACTGAGAAGAAACGAACGTTGAAGCGGGAGCAAGCAGATGAATCGCAAATTTCAGGAAAATGGCAAAGAGAGCAAAGTGGAGTCAATAAAGAAAACCTAAGAAGAAGAAAAAGTCAAAGTAAGACTTTTAAAGAAGTCATTTAATGTTAAAATAATGGAAAAGAATAATAACTGACATAGGAGAAAAGGAGCAATTGAGGTTTTATAGCACATCACAAAAAATGAGAATATCCTACGCCCATCTAAGCTATGAACAATAGCCACGTGTTGCGTTGTTTTGAATATGTGAGAAGCCCAAATGTTTGAAATTAACATAACCGGCTATCTTAGTGGCCATTGGCCCATTTCTTTTTAAAAAGTTTACTTAAAAATAATATTTTAAAAGCCCTTCAAGGTAAAAAAAAATCATTTCTACATGAAAAAAATTAGACACGTGAATTGAAAAAGTAGTAAGTATTTTATAATTTCTTTTATTTATTTTGACATGTTTATCATTAATAAAAATAAAATAAATAAGTAAAAAAAAATCAGACCAACGGGATAGCCCACGATGGGTTGGTCAATTTTTGGACTGAAGATCAACATGATTTCTAGTCAGAAAAGTCAAGCAGCAAAGTAGGTGGAAAATAAATATAGGGCGATCGGCAAAGAGGTGATCAACAAATGAAATCGCAAAAACTTGAAGGGAAAACAGGGAGTTAAACTCGGTAAGGCAAAATTAACGAGCACCATCTAGAAGCATCGCACACTAACGAAAAAATAACAAAAGCATCCACATTCATCAATGGCGATGACATTAAGGAAATCAAACTATGCAAACAAGGAAGAGACTTTATGATTAATACATGAAATCAAAAGAGACTAACTGAGAGTTAAAGGAAAAGGTTGAAGCAGGAGCAAACAGATGAATTGCAAACTTCAAGAAAATGGCAAAAAGGGCAAAGTGGAGCGAATAAAGAAAATCTAAGAAGAAGGAAAATTCAAAGTAAGACTTTCAAATATGTCATTTAATGTTATCATAATGGCAAAGAACAAAAACATGCATGGGAGAAAAGGAACATTTGAGATTTAATATCACCTAACGAAAAACAAGATCCCACGTCAATTCAACCTATCAACAATAGCCACGTGTCGCCTCATTTTGACTGTGTGTGAAGCCCAAAATTTTAAATTTGCATAATGGGCTACCCAATGGCCATTATTTTTTAAAAGGTTCACTTAAAAATAATTTTTCAAAAATAAAAGAAGGTAAAAATCATTACTACATGAAAAAATAGAACACATAAAAATAGAAAAAAAGTAGGAAATATTTTGTAATTTCTTTTATTTACTTCATTTTATATTTATTTTAACATGTTTATAATTAATAAAATAAAATAAATAAGTGAAAAATCAGACCAACAGGCTGGCCCAGTCCATCATGGGCTAGGTCAATTTTTAGACTGAATTTAAGCGTGATTCCTGGCCAGAAAAATCGAGCACCAAAGTAGATGGAAATTTAAGATAGGGTGATCGACAAAGAGTTTATCAACAAAATGAAATTGCAAACAAGTTGAAGTGTAAATAGGGAGATAAACTCGGTAAGCCAAAATTAACAAGCACCATATAGAAGTATCGCACAAACAAAAAAATCAAAAGTGTCCATATTCCTCACTTGATACAACATTAGGTAAATCAAACTATGCAAAATAAGAAGAGACTTTATGATTAATACCTGGAATCAATAGGGGCTAACTGAGAAGAAACAAATGTTGAAGCAGGAGCAAGCAGATGAATCGCAATCTTCAGGAAAATGCCAAAGAGAGATAAGAGAAGTCAATAAGGAAAAGCTAAGAAGAAGCAAAGCTCAAAGTAAGACTTTTAAAGAAGTCATCTAATGTTATCACAATGGGAAAGAATAAGAACTGATGCGGGAGAAAAGGAACAATTGAGATTTAATAATGTAACGCCCAGATTTTCACAAGGGTTATTATCGTAAATATCAACAAATAAAAGACATTGCAAAAGGCAGCGAAAATTAAAACTGAAACAAAACTAATATATTAATTGCCTCAAGGCAAAGATGATTCAATAAAAGAGCACATGACTGGGAAAAAAAACTAAAGTCAACACAACCGAGAATCACACGTAGGTAGATCCTTCAGAAGTGAGATGCTAAAACATAAAACTAACACATAGATCCCCGGGAAACCCTACATCGAGCCACCAAACACTCCAGCCTCTCACGCCGACGCAACAAGCCTCTCCTACGCCACTGTGTCAAACGAGCAGTAGTCTCCTCCAGCAGTAGGTCATCCTCCAAATAAAATGTCACGCGCCTGTCGATAGGTGGATCCACTGGCAGTCGCCCACAGACTATATCGTTGAAAGAACTAATAGCGTCTAAGATACGTCACGTAGGAACAATAATGCAGATAGTCCATCGGTGAAAATGAACATCCACGGTCAAACCATCACGGTCTCGTCGTGTATTCCTAATCCATTCGGTATACGTAGCGATGCGGCAGATACGGCTGTAACTCCACATGCCTCCAACATCCTGATTGAGCAACTAGATCTTATCGTGTCTTGGATATGGTACTTGATGAAACAGATACTCATCCATCTGGTGATAAGCACCCACACAACACACATTCAAGAGGGCGGCTGACAACTACCGGGCGAACCAAAATACAGGAACCATCCATAGTCGGACAACAACGACTGGGTGAACCAAAACAAGGGAACAAAGACATGAAACAGTCGTGTCCATGGAACCAATCGACAAAGTCGTGCGAACCCAAACTATGCATATGAGTTAGTCGAAATATCTTAAACCAAACCACCCAACAATAAGGACAAAACAATAATCTCAGTTAGTAATCAACATTATCACCAGCACAGATATATTCCGACAATTAAATAAGTCACATAGTCATGTTCAACATATAATGCAAACACATAGACAAGGCTAAGACCAAATGCCCTTAGTCAACATGCAAGCAACATATATCAAGCACATAAAGCGTATAATCACTTAAGCATGTATTCATCATCAAAATCAACATATAACATATATTCAACAAGCATCATATAATCATAAGCACACAGCACATAGCACACAACACACAGCACATAGCACACCACACATACAAACTTTTCTAAGACCGAGAGTCCTTACACAATAATACAAGCAATATATAGCACATAAGCATAAACACATAATCAAATAGCACATAGCATTCCACACATGCAAACTTTTCAAAGACCGAGTGCCCTTACCTTGGCCTATTCCAAACTTATAACCAAGTCCAACACAAGGTCCTCCGAAGGAGAGGAAAATCCTTCAAACAATGAATATGACTTACACGTATTAATTCTACGTGAAACTCATGCATGCATGCCCATGCAAACCCTAATATGCCTTAACTTGTTTTTAATATAATTCACCAACCATATAAAATAAAACTTTATTCATATATTTATTTCCTTATTAATTGCGAAACTATATATTAAATATATGATCATCTAGTAAAATAAAAATAATACCAAAAATAATATATTCCTATTTTATTTCAAGAAAAACTTCTTCTTATTTATATATATAAAACACGCTATACATATATTTTTATTCAAACTATTGATTATTAACCCAATAATTTAAATAATTATTTCCTAACAAAATAACCTTATCATGCTCAAAAATAAAATAAAATACTTTCTTTATTGATATATGGCCCACGGCCAACATATATATATATATATATATATATATATATATATATATATATTTCAATTTTTCTAGCTACCAACATAACACTTAAACTCAAAAATAAATTTTAAATATTTGCACAATATCTCATTAAGATTAAAATTTGAAAATCTACTCATAAAACATTGTAAAATTCGAGCATCACAAAATTATGAGTATATCTCTATTTTTTTTCAAATAAAATCCTAACCACATGCATTTCTAGTAAATATTCAACATAAATAATTAATAAAAACTTATCTACTAATTCAAAAATTCAAATCCTAACCTCACGATATCTAGGATATGAAAATTAAAATTCTATCCTCATACACATTATAAATTTCGAGCTATACACATATATATCTAACAAAATCTAATTTTTTTCAACAACACTATACTATATCAAAACAATACGATATCAAAATTAAATCTAGTCATATTTTAATCATAAAATCCGATTATATTCATATTTTAAATTCAAATTTCCTAAAATAGATCATTATCAAAATTTGATAAAATCACCAATTAATCACAAAAACTCTATCATAAAACCGATAAGATAAGAAAACAACTAAAACCCTGAAAATCTATACATGTGATGCAGCTAACAACACTTAGGGGGAGAGATTTTTCAAATTTTTAGATCAAACACATATTTTATTGCAACCTCTTGATATTTTTCATGAAGAACAATAATGATTATCAAACAACAAAACTTTAACGTTTATATGAAAACAAGATCTAAACCCCAAAACCCTCATGAACTTGATGATTATAACATGATCACTATATGCAAACTAAGAATTAATCATAGGAAAGAAATCACCAATCTTGATCACAGGAAGAAAAGAAGAAGAACTCCTCCAACAAAGAAGAAATTCAAACAAGAGAGGGAAAGAAGGCTATGAGCAATTCTAACAACTGAAAAAAAAATGAACTCTCCCGGTGTGAAAGAGAACTCGAATTGCTCTCTAGAATGAGGGGAAGGATTTTATGCTTCTAGGTCAATAAGAAACAACGAGGATTTGCAAGCAATTTATAGCTGAAAACTCAGGTCAGACCTACTTGTATATCAAGTAACCTCAGTATTATCTCTAATTAAAATCAATTAGTAAAAGATAAAATCTGAATTGAAAATCCTAGATGCAAAGGAATATTTCTTCTCTAGAAGGTTCCTCAATTCTAATTTAACTAAAACTCTTAATTTGGCAAAAGTCCACACAAAAATTGACTTAAACACCAAAATAGTCCAATTCTACTCAATTATATGAGTAGGTCGCGGCCAACATCATATATATGCCTTTTTTTTCTTATATAAACACACAATATCACATAATAAAACAAGAAATATTTCACTTAGGAAAATATATCATATAAGTCACAGCACATAAAAAAGGAAAAACATTTTCCTTTTACCTTAATTATATAACTAAGAGCCATCATCATAAATATTATTCATAAAAGCATCCAATAATATCAATAATAATAATACTATTATTATCACATAATATTTGATATATTAGAAAAGACTAAAATACCCTTAGACTATTTCTAGGATCTTACAGACCTCACAAAAAACAAGAAGATCCCACGTCCATCCAAGTTACGAACAATATCCGCATATCGCCTTGTTTTGAACGTTGGGAACTTAACCATTTTAAATAAACATAACGGGCTAGCCCATAGGCCATTGGCCCATTGTTTTTCAAAATTTTCACCTGAAAATGATATTCTAAAAATAATTCAAGGTAAAAATATCATTACCACATGAAAAAAATTAAACACTTAGAAATTGAAAAAAGTAGTAAGTATTTTGTAATTTATCTTATTTATTTATCTTTATATTTATTTTAACATGATTATAATTAATGAAAATAAAATAAAAAAGTAAAAAAAAAAAAAAACCAACGGGCTAGCCCATGATGGGTTGGTCAATTTTTTAACTGAAATTTAGCATGATTTGTAGTTAGAAAAGTCAAGTTGCAAAGTAGATGGAAAATAAAGATTGGGTGATCAACAAGTCACCAACAAAATAAAATGGCAAACAAGTTGAAGAACAAAGAGAAAGATAAACTCAACAAGGCAAAATTAACGAGCGACATATAAAAAATGTATCACACCAAAAAAAATACAAAAACGTCCACATTCCTCGCTTGCTACAACATTGGGAAAACAAACCATGTAAAAAAGGAGGAGAATTTATCATTAATACCTGAAATCAAAGGGGAAAATTGAGAAGAAACGAACGTTAGAGCAGGAGCAAGCAGATGAATCGCAAACGTCAAGATAATGGCAAAGAGAGCAAAGCAGAGTCAGTAAAGAAAACCTAAGAAGAAGCAAAAATCAATGTAAGACTTTTAAAGCAGTTATTTAATATTATCATTATTGCAAAGAAAAAAAACTCATGCAGAAGAAAAGGAACAATTGAGATTTAATATCACCTAAAACAAATCAAGATGACCCTACGCCAATCCAAGCTACGAACAATAGCCACGTGTCACCTCGTTTCGAAGTTGTGGGAAGACCAAACATTTGAAATTAACATTACGGGCTAGCCCACTAGTCATTGTATTTTTAAAAGTTCACTTTAAAATAAATTTTCAAATATAATTCAATGTAAAAAAAGTATTACTATATGTAAAAATAAAACACAAAAAATAGAAAGATTATTAAATCTTTGTTAAATTTCTCGTATTTATTTCTTTTTATATATTTTTAAAGATGTTTATAATAAATAAAATAAAAATAAATAAGCAAAAAAATCAGACGAGCAGCCTGGCCCAACCCACCACGCGCTAGCCCACTATGGGTCGGTCGATTTTCAGACTGAATTTAAGCATGATTCTTGGTCAGAAGAGCAGTGCAGCAAAGTAAATGGAAAATAAAGATAGGGGGATTGACAAAAAGGTTAGTAACAAAATGAAATCCTAGATAATTTGAAGTGAAAATTGGGAGAAAACTTAGTAAGGCAAAATTAATGAGCGCCATATAAAGGTATCGCACACAAACAAAAAAATACAAAAGCATCCACATTCTTCGCTTGCGACAACATTACAGAAATCAAACTATGCAAAAAATGAATAGACTTTATGATCAATACCTAGAATCAAAAGGGGCAAACTCAGAAGAAATGAATGTTGAAGCAGGAACTAATAAAATTAGTAAATATTTTCTAATTTCTCTTATTTATTTGCTTCTATTTATGTTTATTTCAACATGTCTACAATTAATAAAAATAAAATAAGTAAGCCCATGATGGATTGGAAATTTTTCTTACTGAATTTAAGCATGTTTCAAGGCGAGAAAAGATGACCAGCAGAGTGGATGGGAAATAAAGACAAGGGGATTGACAAAGAGGTCAACAACAAAATGAATTCGCAAACAAGTTGAAGGTTAAACAAGGAGATAATCTCGGAAAGGAAAAATTAACGAGCACCATATATAAGTATCGCACACAAACGAAAAAAATACAAAATTGACCACATTCCACGCTTGCCACAATATTAGGTAAATCAAATGAAGATAAAAAGGAAGAGACTTTATGATTAATACCTAGAATTAAAAGGGGCTAACTTAGAAGAGACGAATGTTGAAGCACGAGCAAGCATATGAATCGCAAACTTTAGGAAAATGGCAAAGAGAGCAAAGCATAGCCAATAAAGAAAACTGAAGAAGAAACAAAGCTCAAAGTAAGACTTTCAAATAAGTTATTTAATATTATCATAATGGAAAATAATTACAACGGACGCCGGAGGAAAGGAACAATTGAGATATCACCATACAAAAATTGAGAAGATGTCATTTCAATCCAAGCTATGAACAATAACCATGTGTCGCATCCTTTTAAAAGTGTGGGAAGCCTGAAAATTTGAAGTTAACATAATGGGCTAGCCCGTTGGCCAATGTTATTTAAAAAGTTCACTTAAAATTAATTTTCAAAAGTAATTCAAGTTTAAAAAATAAAAGTAAAACACATAAAAATAGAAAAAGTAGAAAATATTTCATAATTTATCTTTTTGTTTCTTTTTATGTTTCTTTTAACATGTTTACATAATCAATAAAAATTAAATAAAGAAGTTAAAAAAATCTTACTAGCAAGTTGGCCTAGCCCATCAGGGGCTAGCCCATGATGGGTTGGTCAATTTTCTTACTGAATTTAAGAATGTTTCTTGGCCAAAAAAGTCGAGCAGCATATTGGAAGGAAAATAAAGATAAGGGGATCAACATAGAGGTCAACAACAAAATGAACTCGCACACAAGTTGAAGGCCAAATAGGGGAATGAACTCGGTAAGTCAAAATTAATGAGCACTATAGAGAAGTATGGCACACAAACAAAAAAATAAAATTATGATTAAAAGAAAGAGTCTTTATGATTAATACCTAGAATCAAAAGGGCCGACTACAAGAGACGAACTTTGAAGCAAGAGCAAGCATATGAATTGCAAACTTCAGGAAAATGGCCAAGAGAGCAAATCGGTTCCAATAAAGAAAACTTAAGAAGAAGAAAAACTCAAAGTAAGACTTTCAAAGAAGTCATTTAATGTTATAATATAATGGCTAAGAACAAGATCTACGTGGGAGAAAGGGAATTATTGAGATTTAACATAACCACACAAAAAATAAGAAGATCTACATCAATCCTAGTTATGAACAATTGCCAAGTGACACCTCATTTTGAACGTGTGGAAAGCCTAAAGATTTGAAATTAACATAACAGACTAGTCCATTGACCATTGTTTTTTAAACTGTTCACATAAAAATAATTGAATTATCTGAAAGTAAAAAGAAGGTAAAAATCAGTACTATATGAAAGAACAATATACATAAAATAGGAAAAATTAGTAAATGTTTTGAAGTTTCTCTTATTTGAACATATTAATAATTAATAAAAATAAAAAATAACTAAAAATCATACTTGTAAGCTGGCTCCCAGCCCATCACGGGCTAGCCACTATAGGACTATAGGTTAGTCAATTTTCTAACTGAATTTAAAAAGAGATCATCAACAAAATGAAATTGAAAACAATTTGAAGGGAAAACAGGGAGATAAACTCGATAAGACAAAATTAACGAGTACTGTATAAAAGTATCACACAAATGAAAAAAATACAAAAATGTCACATTCCTGATTCCTCGCTTGCGACAACATTAGGAAAAAAAAATTACGATAAAAAGGAAGATTATATATGATTAATACTTGGAATCAAAAGCGCTAACTGAGAATAGATAACGTTGACGCAGGAGCAAGGAGATGAATTGCAAACTTTATGAAAATGGCAAAGAGAGCAAAGCGCAACAAATAAGTAAAACTCAAATAAGACATTCGAGAAAGTCATTTAATGTTATCCAAATGGAAAACAACAAGAATAGGTGGGAGAAAAAGAATTATTAATATCACGAGACAAAAAAACAAGAAGATCCCACGTCCCATTTTGAACGTGTGGGAAGTCCAAAGATTTGCAATTGACCTAACGGGCTATCGCATTAGCCATTGTTTTTTGTACGATTCACATAAAAATCTTTTTTCAAGAAGTTAAAATCATTACTACATGAAAATAATATACATAAAGTAGAAAAAATAGTAAATTTTTTATAATTTCTCTTATTTATATCTTTTTAGGTTTATTTAACATGTCCATCATTAATAAAAATAAAATAATAATTAAATAATCATACTGGCAAGGTGGCTCAGCCCATCACGGGCTAGCCACTATGGGTTAGTCAAATTTCTAACTGAACTTAAACATGTACCATGCTGAGCAAAGTGGACGAAAAATAAAGATAATGAGATCGACAAAGAGGTCAACAAAAAAATGAACTCGCAAACAAGTTGAAGGGAAAACAAAACTCGGTAATGAAAAATTAAAGAGCCCCATATAGAAGTATCGCACACGAATGGAAAATATACAAAAGAGTCCACATTGCTCGCTTGTGATAATATTTGGTAAATCATATTATGATAAAATGAAGAGTCTTTATGAATAATTCCTAGAATCAAGAGGCCTAAATGAGAAGAGACGAACGTTGAAGCATAAGCAAGCAGATGAATCGCAAACTTCAGAAAAATGACAAGGAGAGCAAAACAGAGCTAGTAAAGAAAACTTAAGAAGAAGCGGAACTCAAAGTAAGACTTTCAAAGAAGTCATTTAATGTTATCATAATGGCTAAGAACAAGATCTGACATGGGAGAAAAGGTATTATTGAGATTTAATATTACTACACAAAAAACAAGAAGATCCCATGTCAATCCCAGCTATGAATAATCGCCACGTGTCGCCGCGTTTTGAATGTGTGGGAAGCCCGAAGATTTGAAATTGACATAACGGGATAGGCCGCTTGCCGTTGCTTTTTAAAAGGTTCACATAAAAATAAGATTTCAAAAATAAAAGAATGTAAAAAATCATTATTACACATGAAAAAATAAAACGCATAACATTATAAATAAATTAGTAAATATTTTGTAATTTCTCTTATGTATTTCTTTATATATTTATTTTTACATGTTCATAATTAATAAAAATAAAATAAATAAGTAAAAATATTCTAGCAAGTTGGCCCTGCCCATCATGGGCTAGCCACTGTGGGTTGGTCGATTTTCTGATTGAATTTAAACATGTTTCGGGATTAGAAAAGTCAAGCAGCAAAGTGGATAGAAAATAAAGATAAAGTGATCTAAATAGAGGTAATCAACAAAATGAAATCGCAAATAGTTTGAAGGGCAAACATAGAGATACACTCAATAAAGAAGAGACTTTATGATTAGTACTTGGAATCAAAAGGTCTAACTTAGAAGAAAAGAAAGTTGAAGTAGGAGCAAGCAGATGAATCGCAAACTTCAAAAAAATGGCAAAAAGAGCATAGCAGAGTAGAGTCAATAAAAAAAAACCTAACGAGAAGTAAAACTCATAGTAAGACTTTCAAAGAAGTCATTTAATGTTATCATAATGACAAAAAATCATAATTTATGTGCGAGAAAAGGAATAATTGAGATTTACTAACACCTCACAAAAAATGATAAGATCCGACGCTCATCCAAGCTATGAACAATAGCTATGTGTCGCCTCATTTTAAATGTGTGGGTAGCCCAAATTAACATAACTTTATAGCCCATTGACCATTGGTCATTGCTTTTTAAAATTTTCACTTAAAAGTTTTTTTTAAAAAAAAAAATTCAAGGTAAAAAAATCATTACTACTTGAAACAATAAAACACATTAAAATAGAAACAAGCACCAAATATTTTGTAATTTCTCTTATTTATTTCTTTTTATATTTATTTTAACATGTCTATAATTAATAAAAATAAAATAAGTAAAAAAATCATACCAACAGGCTAACCCAACTCATCTAGAGTTAACCCACGATAGGTTGATTTGTTTATTTTGGTTTGGACCAAATTTTGGTTAGTCTTGAATTTTAATAGCATGACTCTTACTTTTAGTCGAATTATTCTAACCCGCCGATTACAGCTCTACTTTTAAAGGCATTGAATCAATAGCAATTGTGTTCTAATTGTTGTTTCTATCATCAGGTCATGATTATTTTCTCCCTCCTATGTAGTTATATGACGGCTTTGTAACCCATTAAAGCTCCGTCAGCATGCTTTCATATATAACGTCATGCAAATTTGGATTTCCTACATATGAGAATCGAAATCCAACACGCCAGTGAATCATTTTAAGTTATCTATTGGATGATGCATATTTTAAGTTGTAATAAGTAACTTAAAATAGTAACTTGGAATGCAAGCAATTCAATCGTGAGTGTTTTTTTAGTGAATAAATCTGAGATTTTTCTAATATAAGGATCCAAATCTGATGTGCTATTTGTAACAACTCATTATAACAAGAAATTGAGCACCACACAAATTAAAACATTAGGAGGACACGTCCGCTATGTTTCATCACGAGAGAAACGTAATGTCTTCCTTACAAATGGTGTGGTTCTGAATATCTTCCTTACAAATGATGTATGTTAGCCAAATCCATTCCATTCTTTTAGTGCAAAATGAAATGTGTTGTGTAACACTACAGAATATAAATGCTACAGAATATGTTTGTTTGAAGAGAGTTAAAGTAGAAAGAATTGAGAAAGAGAGTTACAATAAAGAGGGAGCAAGTTCTCTCGTTTGTTGCATGGGAGAATTAGAGAAGAAAGATGTCAAGAAATGTGTTAGTACCTTTTGTTGGAAATAGAGTATGAGATATTGCTATGCCGTGGCCAATGCCTTGAAGCAAAATTCCGGCGGACTTCGGTGCAAATTCCAGCAGCCGGTTTTGCCCCCAAGATTAACACATCTACGATCTGGTTCGTGCACTCAAGGTAGACACAACTACCAACTGAGTTCACATTATTGACACCATGTGCACTACACGTGCATATTTCCAACTAACTAACTAACCCTTAATCAGGCTTCTATACTACCATGTGCATCATCAACCCCTACCGTTAATCTACACGCTTAGTAGTAACTCTATTGGATTATTCAATCTAATGATATATATTGTGCAGAAGTTTAACTGAATTATGTCACAAAACTAACTGTAAAACATTTTCATACTCCTTGGTGAGTTTAAGTCTAGTTACTTCCTAGTTGCTAGTGGTTGAACTTGTAACACTTGGAACTAGCATTAAGGAAAACAAGAAAAAAATGATCACGTGTTATACATTGTTTTCCTACAAGATTTAATGGTTTTTCAAGTTCCCATTGATCTTCTTTTGACGTATCTTCCTAACTTACACAGCAGAAAATGAAAATTAGAAAATAGAAATAACAGTCACAGAAATGCTCAACTACCATTGCTGAAGTTGCATACGTTTTCAAGGCACAACTACCAATAAAATCACTAATTACAGTAACAGAAATGTGATTCCTTTTGTGCACAAATCTTTATTTCCTGTATAAGCTATTAAAGAAGTCAGATAAATAAAAGACCAAACAGGTATATAACAAGGACAGCGGAAAGTGACAATGGCAGAAAAAATAGAAAAAGAATAAACCATTTGGCATGATTTGGAAGTGATTTACCTGAGAATATAGACCATAAATAAAGAGAACACCAAGTAATTGTGATATGGTGATGGAAAGACCCTGGTTGAATATCAAATTGAATAAGTTGATTCTTCATTTCATCAGAAAAATGTGGCTTTAGTTAGGAAGCAAACACAAGGGACCTTACCAGCGGGAGGCATCTGAAGAGGAAGAAGATGAATTGTGTGGAAGTGATTGCTGTGAATTCTGTGACTGTAATAACAGAGGGCAAGGAATATGGAATCATCACTCAGCCAAAATAAAAAAAACTAAGTAGTTACTTCTTCCAGAAAAAGCTAAACCAAAGACAAAGTAAACCAAGTTGTGATTTGAAAATCAGTAAAGGAAACAAAAAATATTTCTGGAATCAACATAATGCAAGTTGAAATCTTTTAAAGTCTATAGAAATAACCAACCGATGCCAAAACCAACTAAACACAGTTTGGCAAATTAGAAAAACGAAGCAAAACACATTTTCCTACCAAATTCTGCTGTATGCACAACCTAAGCCTCGAATGTAAGGTACAAAAAGCTTCCAAAGAAAGTCTTTAGTTGAACTTTCTCCATATTGGTAGAGAAAAGGGGAAATTTCTTAGGTAGAAATGATGTGCAATGCAAGTTTGCACATGACCAACACAACTTGATATTTTGGTTAACATTTGCAGATTCAGGCCCTACAGAAACATTCTGTCAAGCCAACTGCAAAACATCATGGATTTTTCGAGTCAATTAAAACAGAGCTCTCAAATCTCAAATCATTCATAGAAAGGAGGTCCATTTCAAGTCTCTTATGGGCAAACAGTCACACTCCATGCCGGAGTGAAAGGTAATCCAAATAATATTATGTCATCTATAGCACTTCAAGTGCAATGGAATTTTAGAATTGGGTTATGAGAAAAAGGAAAGCAATAAAATTCTCACATTCACATATACTTTCATATATCAGGAAAAACCTTTGGAAGACTAAAGCTTCAGTATGGAACTAATACTTTTGAATCCTTCAAGCACAATTCAGGCTGCCGCACAATGTATATTTGGTCACCAACTGCATTTTCTTTGTAACTATCTTGATTTCGGTGCCAAGTCCATAATGCATATGTAGAATTCACTAGCTGCAATGGAATACAATGATAGTTTTTGTAAGGAAAGAATTAATATCAATATAAATGGGAATCAATGGATGGCATCCATTTGATAAACGAGACAGAAAACTACATAGGTATTATTATAGCCACATACAAATAGTAGTGTCTTCCAAGATATTGCCAGATTTTTTTTTTTGGGAACTTCAGCATCTTTAACATGCACACTGTAGATATAAACTTGCATATATACACCTAGACATGTCATTGTTATTTAGCAAGTTTTTAAAACAACTAGCAAATATCACATGCATTATACAATACTTATAAATATAATTGAAAACGATTATATTATTAAGGAAGCACTCTAAAAAGTTCTTCCAGTTTAAGCTAGTTAGTTCTTCACGATCTAATGGCTTTACCTCAAGTATCCCATGTCCAAAACTGCTTTCTCTAAATGCACTCCACTCAGGTTGTTTGTTCCAACAAAAGTTGCCTTTGGCGGGACCAAAGGAAAAATTTGAATGGCAAACTCCTCCAAATTCTGGTATGTTATCTCCAGGTGAAGGACACTTTCCAGGGTCATCTGCATGATCAACATCTACTTTCTCAATATTTCCACCATCTCCAACAGTTATGTAAATAGGTCCACAAGGATCCAACGTGTAATTATAAACTCTATTCATCCGCTCATAAGCATGAACCTGCAAGATGCATGACATGTGAGACTATGTAAATATTAGGAGAAAATACATCGGAATAAGCTTTATTGAAGAGAATACCATTCAGATAATTCTTTCTGAAAGAACAAATTCAATTGGAAATAGCTTTCACTGCAACTGCATTTCATATTCATATTGTTGGCGCAGAAAATGCAACAAGTTTCAAAGCAAATAATATGTATCTTAAGTCGTTGACAGTAAACCAACTCTCTTAAAAGGTTAAACTACTAGCTGAATACATATGAATGGTTTTATACCCAACACGTCCCCTTCATGCAAGAGCTCTTAGGACTAGAAGTATGAACAATGCACAGCCCTGCCCAACCATGTGTTGAAATCTAAATTTTCTTTAGAAGAATGAGGACAATCAAGAATTGAACTTTAGAGTCTAGACCATTCTGTTGTAGAGGTTTTGATACCATGTCATTACTATCTTAAAAGCTTAAGCTATCAGGTAAAAGCACATGAATGGTTCTATATCTAACATAAATAAACAGTCATAAAATTAAGCTACAAAATCATGTGCATTTGGAAATTGGAACTAATATGCATGTAGGGGATGAAATTGCATGTCAAACTGGTGATACATCTGATAGGAACAAGCACCAAAGAAGAAGAAAGATTGAGTTTATTGAAGAAAACTATTGAATCTCCTGGATATTCGAGAGACCCAGGTCTCTCCCACAAGTGCCCAATTACAATGCTGATCATAAGATGATGTCCCTCTCCATCTCTGTTATTTATAATATATCCTCTATCACTTTCTAACTAACTCCCTTTAACTAACTAACCATCTAGTTACCTATCAGCATCACTCATCAAGAAATTTCTGAAAATTTTCACCTAAAATGATAGAGTATAACTCAAATCATAATTTATTTGGAACTTCACAAAATGGCAATCCTATAATTTACGGTGGTGTCCCTGACGAGGACCAACACTACTGTCTACTAGGGTAGCTGTGAGGCAAAAGTATAACATTCATATGAGTGATGACTATGATTATGATATGATAAACGCTCTTTGTACAGATTTTGAGACAGGCAAATAATCTATTTCTCACATTTATCTAACCCTACAGTGAATTAACTACATAAGTTCATTGCAAAAGAATATCTATCCTTCCGGCCGGAAGAGTAAGGGCCCCCTCTCTCTGCTTCACCTCCCCAGAATGTATAAATCTGGGTATTTGGAAAATGGAAACTTGCTGTTAAAGAACTGCAGAAGAATCTTGGATATTTCGAACATGATATTACAAACTAATGATCAAAACCTGACACCAACAAAATAGATTTAACTTACATGACCATTAAAAACAATGTCAACCCTGTATTGATAGAGAAGTGCTTCCATTTCCAATCTCATACACTCAAATTCTTGATAGTGTGAAGCATAGCTGTTATACCAAGGAGGATGCCATGTAGCTACTAACCAAGGGGTTACACTACGGTCTACACTTTCCAGATCTTGCTTCAGCCAAGCATACTGTGCACCTAGATTGAATATCCCGAGGAGCATATCAAGTTTCAACCATACGTATTGACTAGTTCAAATAAGATAATATACATTGTATCAGTTATCACTGATCACTTACCAGTACTATTGTAATCAACATATGCTCCCAACATGATGAAGTGTACCCCCCCAGCATTAAAAGAGTAGTAGAAGTTATTTTTAGAGCCACTTTCTTCAGCAGGAACGGCGAATCTCGTCAAGTATGATTCGAATTGGATCCCACCAGCTTGAGGTTCAATCTCATGATTCCCTTCAATAACCATCATAGGAACTTTTGATGTCAAAGGCTCCATAAACCTGATGTTTCAAAAACCAACTAGTGAATCATACCAACAGAATTTCCTACTAAGAGATGTGTAAACATTCAACTATTTGTAGAAGGGATTCTAATATCTCACCCTTTTTACATTGGCCTAAGAAGTGCATGATGGGAACGAATACAATTATTCACAACATTGAGAAATAGACAAATAATTTATGAATAGTGCAGTACTGCACAAGCCAACATGCTACCAAATGAAAGAAAATGCAGAGTAGCTCAGCATTGGTTGGTTAATATTATAAAAAGCAAGTCAATGTTCGTCTGTGGAATGTTTTGATGGGGATCTGAACGGGAATAATGTGATTAAGAATATGGATACTAGGATTGTTATGTGCATGAAAGAATGTATTGTGTACTATTGAAAATTTGGAATACTTTCAGTTTTTTAGGGTATTTTAAATAAATTGGGTTACAAAATTATCATTTACAAAATTCAACTATAAATGCCAATCCTGCCAAGGCCAAACAGGGAAAATTGAAAGTTTTTCAGGTTATTGTTCTGCTCAACATACAATTAGTATGCCTTAGCAAAGACCTGACTTCATCATTCTTCATTAATATAGCACTCAAAATGAAGTATAAGTTACCTTCCCCACCCATCCCATCTGGGTTGATATGTCTCTCTGATAGGTGCATCCGGAAATGCACATGAAAAACATGGAACTCCCTTTCCACCGGTCGTTTGATACTGATTTGCATATGTTAAATCTCCAACCATTAGAATCATTGAAGGATCATTGTAACTTAGATGATCAATAGTTGTTGAAGAATTGCTTGTGAGACCCAAATCTCCGATAACTCCTATTCGACGAGGATAATTAATGGGACTGGGTTTTAGAGAGCTCTCAAAAAAATGCTCTTCGCTCATGGCTGGAATAGAACTATCCCCACATTTGTAATAATATATGGTTCCAGGTTCAAGACCTGCACCAAGAAAAAGATATCTCAGAACCTTCTCCAAACTGAATGACAAATTCGAGTGACTGCACTTATTTACTTGATACCATTCTTTTTAATTTGCCATGGTGACTCAGAATAAACTTTCAACATATCATCATAGAAATATCATAGTTGTATCTTAAAAAATTTACAGATATAAGTATCATCAAGCATTTCATATTCTGATTGGATATCTGTACTGCAAATATAACAACATATGATTAGATTTAGATATTGTTATATCAGGGATATGATTAGATTTCATATTCTGATATGTATCTGTACTGCAAATATGCTCTTTAACAATAAATGTAGTAACCTAAATGGTTCCAGAATACACCTCAACTTTTGGCTGGAGTTAATAGCGTAAAGGAACAAGCCAGGATTTAGAAACCATACAAGCAGAACACTATAGTTAAAAGGAATTTTATGAAAAGAATTATCTTTCATAAAGTTACTGGACAAGTAAATATTTGTATCCAATAATCAACTGTTGCTTTCCCAATAATGTCATGAGGCAGACATCAAATATTGTTTTACCAATTATGTCACAAAGTTTTGCACTCAAGAACTTAGGGCAGCCATCTGAGCAAATTATTTACTCGGTATTTCAAATTATTTTGCAGCTATACAATCACTAAGATATTCAAAACTTTTAAATAAGCAACATTGACACAGCACTTTGTGACAGCTGTTAAACCAGTCAGCAGTCATTAGGTACACATCTGACATAGGCTCTATAAAATAAAGCAACGGCTTGCTTTTGCTTCTGATTACTTGTATTAGCAAAGCTTTGTTTCCTTACCAAACAATTCATTGAATCAGTGATCAATGCTTCCAACTCAGCAGCAAACACTATCATCCATATGAGCAAAGGCTAAAACATCAAGTAATTCAATTCAACATACCTTCAAGTTTGACATGGTGAATAATGCCTGAAGTGTAATTCCAGAGGCCTTCAAATGGATACAACTGACTGTAAACAACGGAATCACCTTTCGCAACACTTGTGTACTTGCCACTCTCTTTCCCAAACCACACCACGCTTCCAACTGATGTCGGAACAAGTGGGGTCACATTGAGGCCAATCTGTGCATCCCCTTATCCAGAACAAAAACAACCCAGTAAGTTAAAGTTTGGTGCTTTAGATTTTAGAATAACATAAACATAAAATGGAGACAAAAACTTTTTTAAATTCTGAATTGAGGGAGATGAAGTAGTGGAGTACCAGTAACCCAAGAAACCCACATAGAAGTTGGTGAAGAAATTGCAAGAGCAATCTGCTCAGGGAAATTCCCAGTCACATTCTTTCTGAGCCTTGGATCAGTCATGGGCAAGTCATCACTGCCCCTTCTCAGTGACGGGTCGAACCGGCGAGTCACCGGATCAAATGGGCCATCCAGAGTGGTGGGTATGCGACCCTCAGCCACTGCCACCACCAAGACGGTGGCCAGTGACATGCAAAAGGTGCATATTTTCATTGGGTTGGGTCCTCTGCTGACACAAACTGAATCTGAGTGCATGAGATGTTTTTTTGTTTCTGAGGAGGTGGAAGGTGTTGTTTAAGTATTAGCATGGTTAATCCTCATTGTGTTGAAGACTTGAATTTGAAGTAACTATAATTTGTGTTGGTTTACATGTGAACATCAGCATCTCCTTTTCAACATTGGAATATTCTGTTTATTGTTAAGACTTAAGATGTGAAGTGGACGTGGGTGTTGGAGTTCTCGAGAACTGATTCTATTTGTTGGTGTCAGTATGTCAGATAATCATAAACTGATTGTCTTATAAACCAATACTCCTAAGTAAAAATTGTATCGATCATTTAAGTACCCTATATTTTTAATTCATAAAAAATGGGTACATTACAATTAATGTTACTTTTTACAATATGAATGTGTTTGATGTATGTGGACCATAACGGCGCTGCAGAGGATCCGAATTCTGTTGCACTCAACCGGGATTCAAATATATACTAAATTGTAAGAAAATTGTTTATTGTTTCTTTTATAAGAAAAAATGGTTGGAGAGTGGAGACCCACTAAATATAATCAAAATATTTGAAAAATGTTTCTTTGAGTATCAGTACCTGTAAATATGATTTCCTTATTGCATCCATTGACATGCTGTATGACAGGATCGATGTCTATCATTTGATTGCAGAAATTTAAGATAAAGTTTTAATATACTTATTTATTTACCTGAATAACGCACTAGTATTGAAGAGTGCACTCTAGATTAAATTTTCACTAAAATATGACCTCAAATTTGGCTTAGCATAATTTACTAATGAATTGGATTTTCTTTGACCAGTAATGATTAAAGAACAATAATGAAATACAGGTACAATACTAGCATTTGTAAAGCCAAAATTAATTATGGGAAGAAGCTTCTACAAAATCAATCACATTCAATCAATGGATGCAAAATAAATAAATTGGAGAGGCCATCTTCACAGTCACAACTATTTGAACAACTTCAGAGGGAGGGAGGAACAAATAACAGAGGATTACAATTTAGTCTCAAGAAAATAAGTCGATGAAACAGCCAAGCCTTCCACATCATATGTGCGAACCAATCTTTGCCTCTTGTCAGGTGTCTCCAACCAACAGAACTCTAAATGGAAAGATTTTGACTGTGCTACACTTCTTGCTACATCATAAGGACCTCCCATATACATGCCACCAGGTAAAAGTATCATCTGATAACCACCGTCAAATGTGACCAAATTTTCTGATATTGTGCCAGTCCAATGCACGTTGGTGGTAACATTTTCCCCACCAGATGTTGAAGTAACATCCTGATATCCAGTATCAGCATCAACAGCAAAATGGCAAGTATAGGGAAGTGTTTATCTTATTATCCACAAAATATGAAGGCAAAAAGGAAAGGACTTCTGTTAAGATAAATTAGTGTTTGGATACTGGTAAAGTGCAATGTGAACAAGCTTTTATCCCAATTCAAGATAAGACTTAAGAGTTCTGTTTACTTTTTGCCTCAACATGAGGGTTATTGCACTGGTGCCAACAGTATCCAAACATAGCCTTAATTTCATCAAATATTACTCAAATGAAATATATACCAACAGAAACCAAAAGGGTTGGGTGAGGAGAGTGAAGTGGAGAAAGATAATGTCACTCTAACTCAATAAGCAAAGGTTTAGTAGACAATTAACGAAGGTAAAAGAGCGTTAAAAATAAAAGAACTCCAAACTGAACATACTTAATCAAGTGGCATAATAAATCATTGTGTGGCTGAAATTTTATTTATTTCACTAATTAATAGCATAGTTCAGTAAAGAATTATATTAAGTACAAATTGACATTACCCACGCAGCACGCGATATTAAGATGTAAAAGTACCTGAATAAGTTGCCCGTTGCCATCCATCTCATGTAACACAACTGTATCAGCTTCAGCAATCGTAGATCCATAAACCCCGCTTCGTTTTGTAATGGAGTGACCTTTCCATTTACCAAGAAATGGTGTAATCCTACTCTTCATGTCCTGACATGAATTCCAAAATGAATGAAAAAGGAAAAAAGTCATAAGAGACAGACCATAAACATAAAACATTTGTCTTGCTGCTGTAAAAATCTGGCACAACTTAAAGCAAAAACTCCTCCATAAACAAATATGCACACTGAAGCTCACCCCAGAACTTTCAAGTAGAGGATGAGACCCGTCACTTCTTTCCTCTAGAAAGAGGATAAGCATATCTACAGTGCCTTTTGGCTCCAAAATGTGAAAGGCTCTTGCTCGCATATCTCTCTGGAGAGAGTATAGGCAATTCTCACATACAATAGATGGTCGACGAGAGGGAAGCTTAAGATTTCTGCACCATTAGGAAGTTTAAGGAAAGCCTAAGGTATTAAATATAATGTGCACAGTGCGCATAGCCACATACAAGTATGCCTTATATTTTACATGTATGACACATCACAACAATGAGCCCTTAAATCCAAATAGAAATAGGAAGAGGTTTCTCAGTAGCAAACAGCTTGCAATGTTTGCAATAGCATATTAGGATGCTACAGATAAAACTGGAAAACCAAAGAAAAACTTAAGACAAGAATATTTCTCTAGATAGTTTTATTAAAATATTGGATTTTGATAGAGCCCAAGGGCATCAATTAATCCATGTGCCGAACAACCTAGTCAAATAAGACTTGATTGTAGTTATCGACATCATTATAGGATATTCCAAACTAATTAAAATGACATTAGATATCCAAAAAAATTTGTCACATAACGGAGATTTCAGAACTAGAACTTGTGTTAAGTTTGCCACGTTAAACAGGGAACTGGTTTAAATAGTGATTTTAGCCGAGTTCTTATTTGAATTGGCCTTTATTTGATTTTCTTTTCCTACTGAGGAAGGCTTTAAGATTAGCTAGAAAGTTTTATTCTTTATTGCTTTCCTGATTGGATTGCTCATATATAATATAGCCATATTATGAATTATTTGTCATTCAGAAAGCTCAAACATCCTCAAGTGTGTTACAAGGAAGTAAAGGAACCACTTCATCAAGTTGAAAATCACTATCATCAAGAGCAGTTACTATAGTGCAACAGTGTTCATGATTACTAAGTTCTCTATTTTTTTATTGGTTTTCACAAAATTATCTTCCTTTTCCTCAGTTACTTACTAAGAGTAGAGCCAAAGATCTAGTCCCACTATAGTTCCCAAATTACCACTTAAACTAGGGGCCAGAAGCATTGCAGCTCGCACAATGTATTAGTCAACTCCTTGAATGAGAAGTAACTGACATCAAGCATGTTGAAAAATGCCCTCATGAAAATTACTTAGCAAGTTATCTTTCCACAATGACAATACAAACAGAAAAAAGCACTTCCTGTTACTATCTCAATCTAACGAAGCCTTGATTTCATTTACTAAAGTGTAGTAAATGTTTATTGGATAATAATTGTTACATTTCATTTCACCTATATAGAAATCAATCGAACACTTCTAATTGATCACTTCCAGGGAAAGAGGTACTTTACTTACCTAGGTGATTCTTCACCAGTGTCATCTTCTCCAAGAACCCCTTGCCTTAATACATTGTCCAACATACCAGCTGTTTGGTACCTCAGGGCAAATGCTCTCTCAGATGGAAAAAACCCTATCTGCAAACTAATTGTGATGGATATTGTAAAGAAGAAATGGGATCACAAAGAAACAACCAAAAAGTGACATGTATCATGATTTACACTCCAATATTGCAGCATGAGAAGTAAATCTCACTTGTTGATATTTGTCAACTGTAAACATATTGGTTTCTTTAATTTTGTACTCTGCCCATTCAATATCACTATCATCATCTCCAGAAGTTGAAGTACTTGGTGAAGGTTGTTTAATATACAGCCTGCAAGGAGCAACAGCTAAACAATTTACATTTGTTTTTAAAGTTGAAAACTACAGAAGATCAGATGTCAAAAGGTGGCTTGGACTTTGAAAACCTTAATAGCAAAAGGTAGCTTTGAAGACCTTAACAGCATTTTCTTTAACCTTTTAAGCAATTTGTTGGTGATGAAAAAATGTTTCTCAGATTCCAATGATATAATATATTGGGATTACAGTAAAGTTGATTCAGTTCATTCTCTTTAAAGTGGGTCATATCATAATTGTTTTAAACATAAGGAACAGAAAAACAGGGAAAATTTCAGGTCCATTGGTTTGGTGCTAGTTCTTATATTTACAGTGATAATTACAACAATATGATCTTTTCATCTAAACAACATAAAACACCATACATTGTTATTTTTCACTTTTTTTTTTTTGCAAATTCATAAAACAAAAAAACAAAGTCAAACTAAGATGGCATTTGTATAATTGTGAACAAAAACATATAAATAAAAGATTCAAAATTCCTACTTGTGTTGCATTTTCCCATGGTGTTTACAAAAAAAAATTAAATAAAAAAGTATGATGCAGAGAGACAGTTGGTTACGTTTGAATGAGACTCATGAGTTCATCTTCCCCATAAGAGCTAGCTGAAAGCTTGGTAGTCAGTTGCTGCAACATATTCCCACGAGAATCAAATTGCTGCAAAACAGAGAGAAAAAAGAGTGATTGAAATAAGAAAAAGTTGAAATCTTTTTTACGTTAATTGATTGTAGAAGGGTTGTTAGTTACATAGAAAGAGCCGTTCCACTTTCCCTTGTTAAGGTTGATGAAGAGGCGGAGGTTGTCGATGCTCATAGCGGCAGCATCTTCTTCAAGTGTTGAGGAGGAGGAGGAGGATGAGGCTCGGATTCTGGAGTTTGGAGTTGATGGGTTAACGGAAAAGAATCGAACGGTGGAGAGTTTGGGGAGTGAGGGAGGAAGTGAAAGTGAGCACTGAAAAGAAGCCATTGATGGATAGAATCGATGAACACTTGCAAGCAAACAGTATCTTATCCATCTCCTTCACATTTCACTTGGCCCGCTCCATGCACCATAAACTCGGGTCGGGTTGGTCGGTGCTTGTGAAATGTGAATAACCACTTTTTGTTTTTGTGCTTATAAAAAAAAAAAATTGTTTTTGTATACGGACGTGTTTGGTTTCACGTTTAGAGAGGTCAAACATGAATCCAGCAATTAAAAAAAATTATTTCTTACTTCTGAAAACGTGAATTTGACCCAAACATGAATCATGGATAAGTTTTCCAAACATGCACTACAACAAAAGAACATGCACTAGTCTAGACAGATATCAATGCAAAGAAACGTCATAATAGCCGACGGAGGGCTCGATCACACACGGCGAGAAAGGCCAAGACGAGAGGTCTCACGAGCCAGAAAATTCGATGCATTGTTCTTCCTCTCAAAAATGTGACGTTGGATTTATTTTGTAAAGAAGTTTTCATTTTTTTTAATGGGTTGTATAAAATATAAATCCAATTGACCGAGAGATAAGGAATTCGACTCGTTCACGTCGTCTAGACCATGAATGTTTTGGTCCATGTTATGCAATGAGACATTGATTTTGCTAATTTGAATTGAAAGGTGATATAAAATCGGTATATTCTGGCATTATATCCATAGTTAGCGCATTCATCATAGTTAGCAACTCCAGCTCCGTATGAAGGTCACGGTTGATATCGTCACTGGTACCCATCTAAAAATGGAGGGGTTTCATACCCACAAATCTTAATTTTCCATGAATTTTTTATTACAAATTTTCATAATTTGCTATTTAGTCCTTAAACTCTAAATAATGAACTAAAGGGTTTCATACCCTAAAACTATGTGCTTTTGCCCAATATATACCTTGGATGATTTAGACAACTCTTTTATAAAAACAAACAAAAAAAAGTTTTGGTAATGACACTTTTCAAAAGTTGTTCTTAATAATTGTTATTGTTTTTCGGTTTTTAAAACTAAAATAGAGTGGGTATGGTTTGAGAAAATATTTTCTTTTTTTCATTTTCTTATTTCATTTTATGGAAATGGTTTTTATTCTCAATTTTTTGACATTTAGGAAACATGTTGAAGGTTTTGGTGTCACAATTGGTGATCACATAAGGGTGGGTCGAAACCCTAAATCTCAAATTAAAACCAAGCTCCATGATGGTACCAAAAACATCGCGATCCTAAAGTGATCCATTCCTATTTACGATTCTACCTGTGATCTGATCGAAAGTGTGCCCACAAATTGCATGATCCTACGATCTAGATTGCACTGTTGACAACATTGCTTCTAACAAAGATTTTTCTATTCACAAAATTTGAACTCTAGACTTTGTTTAACAAAAATTAAATATGTATCACTTGAACTAACAATTTATTAGTAAACATGGGTGTAGTGTTTAAGTTAAGCTTGAGATGCATGGAAACACAACAACGAAAACATAATCTTCCATCGAATTTTTAGTTCACTAATCAACCAAACCATCCAATATGGGCTAAAGCATCAAGTACCTAACCCTTAAAAAGGACAAAAGGAAACATAACAAATAATTAACCCATTCTCACTTTTTACCCAAATAAGGCATCCTTACAAATAACTTAATTTACCTAGTCCAAGTTTTCTTAATTTATCAGCCTCAGCCCTTACAATATGCCCAATGAAACCATATTCACAAAAATCACATTAGCAACAATGATCCAGATGCAGGTGCAGAACCCAGAAGGCAAAATAGAACCAGAGTGATTCATCTGAGAAGGAGATGGTGCCCCTGGTGGTGGTGCAGCTTCTTGGTATTGTTCAACCTCCACAGCAACTCTCATTCCATGAAAGCAGTAGCCTCCGCTAGAGAGGAAGTAGTATGTCCTTGCCTCCGTCAACTGAACCACATCGCGACCACCGCGAGTGATGTTTCTGATGAACTCTCTGTCTATGCAGCTCTCGTAGCTCGTCTTGTTCACTTCCAGAACGTTGTAGTATCGCTTGTCAAACGTGAACACTTCATCAAACCAATAAAGTTAATTTTATTAACCATCACTATATAATATAATACATATGAAAAATGGTTGTAAAGTACTAAACTATTATAATGTTACACAAAAAGGTTAGTTTGACATGATGTTAAGTTATAAACAAGATAATTTATCCAAAATAAAGTGCCTTTTATATATGAAGGTTCGAATTGCGTGTTGGATTTAGTCTCCAATTTGAGTTTAAAGTGGTGTTTGTTCATGATGTGCATGTGACTCGTGCAGATCTTTTGTTTCAAGTTTCTTGGTTAGTTAATTTTGAAAGGAAGATTCCTTTCTCTTTTTCTTTTCTGCATGTTGTGATATTTTTTGTACTTCTCTTGACTGTGCCTTTAACTTTTTTTTCTTTTTACTTGATATCAATTATGACCGTGGTTTCAATGGGCTAATCTGTGAGTATAGCAGCATAACTTGTGTATAATCTTTTTTTCTTCTGTATGGATCAGGGTTCATTAAATTTAATATTTCTAAAAAAACGGATCAGGGTTCAGGATATAACTTGTGTATAAAAACCTAAAAGGAAAAGGGGTGCCGTACGCATTTTCTTTTTCTTGTCACTTTCATAAATGTGAGTATAGCAGCATCCTTGGCCAATACTCCATATCCCATGTAAAAAAGTTCATGGTTGTAATTAACATTCCATTTGTTTTTATGCTTTCAAGATATAAGTTTTAATTTAAATAAACCAAACATGAAGTATATGCTATAATTAAGATTACTGTAATGTGTATGAAAGCAGATTTAATTTGATGTTGTTCATTCAACCAATTCCCAATAGCTAAATGTATATGATCAAATGAAGCAATATAATAGAAGCACCATTTGTGCAAAAGAAATTAACAAATGAGATTTGAAACTGATTTGACGTATTTACTCCTGTAACCATCAACTTTTTAACATAGAAGATTCAGGACCTCTAATGGCCACAGGACACGAGATGAAGACTGAAGTTGAAATATTTTCAGTTTAGAAAAACGTAGCTATTCTAAACACATTGTGAAAATCTAATATTATCATGGTCCATGGAGTCCACATAACATGACATGAGAAGTTATATAAATTTTTATGATAAAAGGGGAATGAACATAAAGATGAGAATGTGACTTACGAAGCCAATCACCAACATAGAAACGTTGTTGAGCAGACCATTGAGTATAGTTGATATCCTGATGCCAGCCTTTGGAGGCTCCCACTTTATGAAGCACTGGAGCTCCAGCCTCAGCCACCAATGAAAGCCACCCTATGAATGTGATGACCACCATAACCAACACGATTCTGGAACCAATTTCCATCACTTTCTTTCTTTCTTTCTTCACAAATGATCACTCAGATACAGTTATATATCTTTTAGACAAGTGGAAGTGGGTGATATATATATATAAGTGAAGTTGTATCTCTCTCTCTCCCTCTGTCTCTAGTGAGAGAGAATGACGACGGTCTAGTCTAAAGTGTAAAGCAGCTAACGCTTTGAGAAACGTAACAGACACACACACAGAGGTAGAGGTAGTGACAACTAGACGTGATGAGTGAATTGAAGCCGTTTTGTTTTGATTTTAATTTGTAGCACCAAGCAAAGCAACACGCTAATCGTGCCTGACTGCCATATTAGGACAAAATTATCCCACGGAATCCTCCCATTAGTATGATTAATTAAAGTTTGAAACTGTGACTGAATTTATTTTTTATTTATTTAACATAATATTAATACAACATTTGTTAAAGGAATTTATGCATGGAAATTTTGAACTTGAGGGAGTGTTTAAACATGTTCTTCCATCAATGAGATTTGTATAGATTTCTTTGTGTTCGCCGCTCATGCACGTCCTTGAATGATTTCTCTGGCAATATGAAGGCTGCATTGACACGGCGGAGTGTTACCTGTAAAAGACACTCAGACGCTCAAGTCAGTGAGATGGTAAAGAGAAAATCTAATTCTCTAAGAAAAACTATAAGTTTGAATCATGAGTAATGCATGCATAAATGAACAACTATACGTATATTTATAAGATCGATTATAATTATATTTGTATTTCAAAGTCCTTAGGAGGCCTTGTAAAGGTTTTCCGAGATCTCACCTACCTTCGGGTCGTCGTACATGAATGTTGTTAAATGAGTCGGTGTCATTCCGCCCAGCCTTAGCTGGGACAAGATATTCCTTAGCTAGATCATCTCGCCTGCCGCCACTGTGGTGTTTGCTGGGTTGCAAGACCTTTGGGCAGACTGAGATGCTATTGGCTTTATGACATTTTGATGATTGATGTGCTTCGTTTAACGTTTGTGTATGTTTGGTTTCTAGTTCAAAACAACATTCATTGCCTCGTAACCAGGAGCATGATTTCCAAAGCAACTCGCCTAACGAAATGCACTTATTGGATTGAGCAAATATGCTTTCACATTTTCCCACCACAAATCCAAACAATGGTTAGCACGAGCTCCAATACACAGAAAAATATAATTTTCGATGCATAAAATGTGTTTTTACTTAAAGGAACTTGTATCTTATATTGACTAAATGTGATTTCATTTTCATTTCAACTATAACTCAAAGTGACTAACTATGCCTAGGGTTGTCTAAGAAGGACCGACAAGATCTGAAACTGGCTTAACCGAGGCTTTTTTTGCACAACCGAGCGGGTCAGATGTCGGATTTCGCGGGTGATAGAAGCCAGTTTTTCTCAGTCTTGTGCAGTCGGTTTCGGCTTGAGCTCCAGCCCGGGCGAACCGATTAAAATTACATAGAAAAAAAGGGGGGGCTAGGACCGAGAGCCCATTCACTTAGCCTAGTAGTCTTTACTCTTCTTTCTCGTTCACTTAGTATGAGACATTCACTATCAAATAAAACCCTAGCCTTTCACTTTCTAACTTCAGAGTCACCTCTTCTTTCCCTCTCCTCCCACTTCACTTCCACTTCCCACTTCCCAACGAACCTGAGAGCCTTCACCACAAGTCCATGTCTCTTATCCCCTTCCCATCCATTGCAAACCCTAGCTGCCACTAGTGTATCTTCTCCCATTCTCACTCAGTTATTCACTTATTCTCCATATAACATCTCTTTTCCCTTTCTGACCTTCTCTTCCACAACCACCATCTTCTCTTATATTCTCTCTTTCTCCTTCCCATCCACATCCACCGTCTCTTACAGAGTTCCATTTTTATGAAGAAGAGAGCTTCTTCTTTGACAACTCTGATCGTCATTGCAGTGCCACTAGTGATCTCCACGGTTCTTATTCTACAACGACATCACGGTCGTCTTCTGAAGTTGAAGTTGCAACCAACCATTGAAGGAGGTTAATTTTTGCACTAGCCATTAGAGTTTATTCCGTTAAGACTTTTAATCTTCCGTTAACATTTTTACTAGAGCTTTCAAATATGATTTTATTTTCTATGTTATGATGTATATGGATCTAAAGCTTATGCATTGCAAATTATCGTCTGTGAAGATTTTTCTGGGGATTTTGGCTCTCGTGGCTCTCATTCTTTTGTGTGTAAATATTCTTCTGAATTAACAACCCTCATGAACCTGCCCGAAAAAATCGTTGTAAAACCGAACCCGAATAACTCGTAGAGACTAACCGACCAATGGTGGGCTTGGTGTTTTAATGCTTTTCACCTAATAAAATCGACTATTATGGCCTAAATCTATCCGCAACTAACTAGTGGACAACCCTAACTATGCTCACCTGAGCAACATAACATTATATTATGTTGGGGGAGACAGAGGAGCACAAAGCAAGAGACCCCGCACTAATAGGCCGACATTGAAGATCACCGTTTAGACATCAGTTATTTATCCAAAACCTTAAGAGTACTTATAAGTCACATCTATAATATTATCTTCACCTCAACCATTTTTAACCGATGTTAAACTCTAACCTACACTTGAATTCTCAACAAATATTACATAAATTGTATGAGTTATTTTTGTGAAGTATGAAAATAGAATTAAAACATAATATATTTAAGATTTAATTTTAAAAACCTAAACTATATGTTAAGATTTGGGTTCCCTAAAAATGTATTTGAGATTATTTTGAGAAGTGTTTTCCTTATTTCCGTACATTTAGACATTTTTTGTGAGCTTTTCACTTCATCAGTTTCACATTATATAGTATAGTTATTTGAATCTTTTTTACAATTCGTATCTAAAATGCTTTGAAATGCTTGATGCTATGGAGATTACTTTTATCTTATTCGTTGTCAATGCAAATTTAGTAATGATTGGCTAATAATTTTGGGGTTTTTTATAAAGTAGAAAAATCACTTTTATAATAATTTAGAAATATATCATTTACTTGATATTATCGATTAAAGAAATTTATTTATATAATTTTTTTAAAGTAATTAGTTAAAATGTACAATTAATTAAAATTGTGAATGAACTTGTATTCCCACTATATTGATCGGTAATTAACACCAAAAATATAAATCAATTGATACGAGATTATTTTAACTTTTGTAATGGTCTCAAGTTTGACTCTTATAAATATAATTGCATTAAATATCTGATAATAAGAGTTTTATCACTCGTAATAATCTTACGTCTCGAATTGCATTAGTAAATAAATAAATAAAATGTACCGGTCCTTGCTCCTGATTTGGTGAAGCGACCAGCGTGCGGGAAGATTGGGGTTTAGGAGGGAAAATTTAGAGTTTCCCTCGTTGTTTCCTGTTCAATTTGATTCCACCAACCAAACAATCAAAATCCATTTCCTCTCATCTCAACCGGTGTTCCAATCCACATACACGACGATGAAGTTCAAGGCGTTTCTGACGGAGAACGGTGTGAGCCTTCTGGAGAGGAGGTTCGTCCCCGCACTGGAGAAGATGGGAAAGATCTGCCACCTCTACCTCACCAGAGACCACGCCATCTTCCTCCACAACCTCCTCAACGGCGACGGCATCCAATCCGTCGCCCAGTTCCGCAAGGAGGCCCTCTTCGACGACTACCGCATCTCCAGCCAGAACGACGACCGGATCGCCTTCTCCATCGACCTCTCCCTCCTCCTCCGCGCGCTACGGAGCAGCGTCGCTGTGTCCTCCCAGTACGCCGCCAACAACAACGCTAACCGCCTCCAAATCAAGCTCGTCAAGAAGCTTCCCGCTAATTCCACCAACCCCACGCCTTTCCTCACGTTTGAAACTAGCGGATTCAAATCCGCGGTTATTCAAGATATCCCTATCTCCAAGCCCTTGTCCAGAGCTCAAGTTCTTGAGCTTCAGAATGCTCTTGATATGGCACAGGACCTCCCTCAAACACTGCTTCAGGTACATTTAGGGTCCTAAACCGCTTAATTAACTATTCATTCATGAAATTAAGTTCAATGGAGTTGGTTATGTCCTATGAGAAGTTCTAATAAGCTATTACAATGCAATCATGGTTTTAAATATGGTGATTTCAGCCACAATGTCAATGTTTTGGAGACGCAACTGTGATGATTTAGGCGCAACAACCATATTTATTTGCAATTTTCCGCAATATGAATGACCGCAACCACGACTCCACTGTGACCGTGACAAGAATATAGAACCTTCAAACGCAACCTTACTACTATTCATCAATTTTCTTTGTTGAATAAGCAGTTAGTTAGTGTAGTTTGCTCTCTAAGCCAACAATTAGTTACTTTGTTTGCTGAGTCAGCAATTAGTTACTAGTTTGTTCAAGTTGTTACGGTTAGTTAGCCAATGGTTGTTAGTTAGTTGCTAATTACTTTCAGTTTTTCTGGCTCTTTCTTGCACTCATTGAATTCTCACTTGGAATGCAGGTGCCTGATTTGAATCAGATGCTTAATTTTGTGGACCGGATGAAACATGTGGGAGATGTGGTGAATGTGTTCATCAGCAAGTATGGGGATTTGAGGGTGCAGGTTTCTACCACGTTGATCAGCCTCGGCGCTGAGTTTCGAAAGCTGTTGGTGATCGGAGAGCAGGCTAATGCTCCTGCTGAGGATCAAAACCTCACTGCTCAGACGCGGGCGTCGAGGTCAATTCTGAGAGGAGACGGTCAGTCTGTGCAGGTGAGTGTGAAGCACTTTGCCAAGAGTCTGCAGTGTCACCTGGCCAAGCCGGATTGCGCTTTCTATGGGGTTGCTCCTCAGGGCAGTTGTTTGACGGTGATATTCCAGTTCTTCGTCCCCGGTACTCGCCAAACTGATAAGTCAATCAGCTTGCATTGCAGGCTTCCCGTTCTTGACCCTGGTACTGGTTAAGCTCCATCACTCTCATGGTTGTGTGTATAAATTCTTTCTTGTTGAGCTTGGAAATGCAGTTGGGAAAATGTCAAGATGATATATAACTGCTGTGTTATGCTTTTAACTAGGATAAAATGTTGATTTGTTGTATTTAGTACCAAGTTTACAGTATATGTAATATGGATGATAGTTATATGGTTAGAGTAACATGAGGGATAGGGGACTAACAAGTTGTTTTAGCAGTATTGTTCACTTCTAGCTGTTTCATCTGGTTCCTACCATATTCATGCCCAAAAACTTTAAACTAACTACAGTTGGTATCAGGTTAAGAGTAAAATAATGTGTTGCCAACATTCCTATCATACACAAGAAGTACTAATAGAGATAGAGGGACCAAAAGTATGGTCCCTTACCAAGGTGAGCATGGTAGAAAGTATAGAAACTTGTTCTCTGTGATCATTCTCATTGAATGAAACGTGAGTCAATAACAATTGCAACCAGTTCCCTTATATACATTGCATGATGCTCCAACTAACTTAATCAGAAGTTGTTTCAACTAAGAAATAACTAATTTAACAATCATTAGCTTACTAAACTGTTATATTGTGATACTCCCTCTCAAGTTTGGAGATAAATATTAAGTGTCCCTAACTTGGCCATAAATATTATGGAGTGGTTTAGTTAGTGGATCAACTAGTTGATACGAACGAACAGGGACCAGCTTCAGGAACTCAGATTGGATATGCTTGTAGATAAAATGACTAATGTCCATGTATTCGAACCTATAACATTCCAAAATACAAAATGACAACCACCATCCAGAATGACAATTTAGACTCTGGATTTTTATGATTCAGGGAGATTGTAAATACAACTCACTCAGAACTCCTCATCATAGCCGTTGCCGAAGGAACAAAATAGAAAAAGCGGTGGTGGGGAGAATGGCGGTGAAGGAATTGTGAGAGAATTCTGAGAAGAAGTGGCGAGGGGATTGGTGGTGGTGAAGGGATGGTAGGAGGGTTGAAGGGATGATGGTAGGAGGGTGGTGTATTTAGGTGTCTGAATGGTAGTAAGAGTTTTGCCTTTACTATTATCGTTGTCGCGGTTTTCTCCAATATATTATCATATGCGAAGGTGGAGCTAAATTTTCTGTCTGAGACAGACAAAGGCTAGGGTTTTAAAATAATTTACAAGTCTGTTTTTTCATCAATTTTTGGCATAAGTTAATAATATTATCTGAATTCATAGGTTCATGATATTGATGCTTTCATCCTTGGATTAGCAAAGAAATTGATTGGCGTTCGATATGAGGAAAATGGTATTTGAAAATATGGTCACAATCACAATTACAGGTAAGCTCTTTTGGGTAAAGCTTTAATTTTTTGTTTTTTACACACCCCAACCTCATCTTTTTATTTTCCAATTAAAAAATGTATAAATGGCAAAAATGAGTTTGAAAAAGCAATCCCCTTTTTTTCATATACATTAATTTAGGACCAAGAAACAGTGGAAAGGATAATGCAGTGATGCTGCATGCACATGGAGAAGGTCCTACCTACTAGTCCAAAAGCATAGATTACTCCATTCCCGCAATTTCCGCATTTGAATTCTCCAATAAATTAAACTAAACAGGTTTGTAACATAATTTCTTATCAAACACCGATACATTTTGAAAATCAAACACCAATCACTACCTAACTTGAAACATCACTCTGACCCATTTAAGGTCAACACCCAATATCACCATCCAAGCAACAAATTACCTTCAAAGAAATAAAAGAAGGGGAGAAAAAATATGGAACACAACATGAACAAATTACCCATTTGGGATTGTTTCAGGATGTGAATTCTGGTCTGAATATCATGGAATATCATTGCCAATTACCGTGAATAAATGAATGCATCCCATGCTGCTCCAATGGCAAAAACAACAGGCATGAGAAGAATGTGGCCTCTAGAGTAAAGGGTTGGTGCTCCAGCTTTTTCAGGGGCAGCTTTTGGTGGAGGTGGTAGCTTTTCAACATGAACTGCTAACTTCATGCCACTAAAGCAGAAGCCGTTGCCGCTGATAATGTAGTAAGGGCGAGTTACATTCAACGGAACCACGTCTCTTCCAGCTCCTGTGGTCCAATTGTGGATTGGATGATCAGAGATACAATTTTCATAGTCTGTCTTGTTCACTTCTAGCACACTCATCTGGTTCCTATCGTACACAAAATCTGTAAACTAACCACAGTTAGTATCAGGTTAAGCAGAAAAAATTACTTGGCAACATTCCATCTTCCAAGCACATTCACACAGTCACACTGCAAATAACTGTTACTGTGCTTCCATTAGATATATTACAAAAAACGTGACAGCACTATTACATTGAAGAAAATATATCTGTTATGTTGCTTTTCATTTGCAAATTACGCCATAAACTGAGGATGAAATTCTTATTATTTTACTTCCCTTTTTGCTGAGATATGGATGTGAACAACCTGTTAAACTTGTTAACTATGGGTGAATCAGTGAGATATAAACTTAAGCAACAAGCTAATTCACAAAATTAAGCAGCACATAGTCCACATACTGCATAGTAAAACAGCTAAAATTGTTTACAAGTTAAAAAAGATCTGCAACTTTCTACATATGTTTCACATTTCAAGTGCTGGACTGATAAACTTGATTTTGTTTACCCATTGTGGTGCTAATTTTTCTGACCTTATCTACAATATTATTGGTGGTGATGGCTGATGACCCAGAACATAACACCACTTAGGAAAGAAGGTGCAAGAAGAAAAGGCAGTGACAAACAGAAATTAAATTATAGCACAAATGAAAAAGAAAAAAAAAATCCCACTGAGCAAAGATAAGAACTTTTTTGGTTTTACTGTGGTAAACATGAACAAGCAACAAAGTATAGACGCCATCAGTAGAAGCAGGCCAAAGCTATGGATCTGAGAATACAGAAAAGGGGGAAGATGATCCAAACACTACTTTCTCCTTTACTTGAGTCCCTCTTGACAGAAAAGGGAGGGAAAGATAAGAGGATTCCAAATGGCATTGCCTTCAAAATTCCATTTTCCTTAATGTTAATTTCCTATTTGAACAAAACTTAATTCAGGTAAACTGACAAACAGAAACACATCAAAACTCTTCAGTTCTAGCACAACAGGACAAATTTATTCTCTTATCATTCGGCGAATTATGTCATCAAGCAGCTTGGATTCAGACCCTCTTGGTTCACAAAACAACAAATTAAGTAGCAAAAACAAGAAAAAGCTGAAAACTTTAGCTTTTAAAAATTTGAACTTGATCAGATCCAATCCAGAATCCCAGCCCAGGTAGAAGAAGAAGCAGAAACAACTGTTATGGAAGCAAAGATTCAAGCTTTAGAGAGAAAGAGAGCTTACAGAGCCAGTCATCAATGTAGAAATGCTTGCCCTTGGCCCATAGAGTGTAGTTAATGTTGGGGTTCCAAAATTTGCCATCTCCTACCATCCACCGTTTAGCTGAGACCTCTGGCAACATGATAAGCACAGCAAAACCTAGGAAGAGAAGCACCATGGCTGGTGACCCCAACATCCTCTTCTTAATCCTCTCCATTGCTGTTCTGTTCTGGAGCTACCTTGTTCAAACTCTGGAACACTCTTGAGTCTTGTCCCTTCTAAGATGTGCTGTTTATTTGGCCTTTTAAGGAACTTTTGGGTTCTTTTAATAATATATATTTTGAGAGTTGTCCAAGCTGTGCTGTTTAGTTGCTTATTTTATTTCAAAAGGCTGTTGCTTTCTAGATCTACCATTGATTGTTTATCGTTATACAGGTAAGAAAATTGGACAGTTTCATGTTATTTTATTTAAGAAAAATTGAATTTTCCAATGCAATATGATCAAATCCTTTTTGAAAACACCAGAAAAAATAAATCAAATTCTTTTTGAGTTATTTGAAGTGAAAAATCAGCTAATGAATCTAACAGGTTCTTTTTCATATCATGGAAGCAAGAAAAGATTAGAAAAAAGACAGATATGAGTGGCATCATTTCCTTGTATGATATTTATTCAGTGAAAAAAAGTTTTTCTTTATTTTTTTTATCAAAAAATTATTAATTTTCAAACAAATTAATGTTATTGAAATATTTATTTAATTACAAAATGGAAAATATTTGTATTACAAAAATATTTTTTAAAATTTTAATTAAGAAGACGAAACAGGCTCAAAGATTAATACATCACGCTGAACAAAAGAGAGAAGACTTAGAGGAACCTCTTTGACCCAAACTGAATTGAAAAAAGAACTAGAATACATAGTAAGATAATCTACGGTAATATCATATATTACCATTCGTATAAAGAAATGAAAAATCAAAATAATTAAAAGCTAAAACAAAGTCACGACAATCCTTAATAACCAATGCGAGATACAAACTACCTCCAAAGGCCGCTTCTAAGCCTCAAATAATTGCAAATAGTCTATCTCAAAATACACTCAACTGAAGCACAAATTTGAGGCAAAAAATAGAGCCCACCTAAAATCCAGACCCTCTGCAATTAAAGGTGACATAACATCAAATGAATAAGTCGTAGAAGCAGCCAACACATCACCACAACGATCATGATGAGCAATCAACCCAAGGCCTGCTACTCTTAGAGAGAAAGAAAGCAAAAAAAGAGGAGAGAGACGGTTAACTAGAAAAAAGCTTTTAAAAATTACAAAGCCCATGACCCGAAGACTTTCAAGGGCTTTTGGCCCTTGGCGTGGGCTAGGTCTGAACTGAGTGAGGTGAGCTGTTTTGACGGCTATAATTTGTAGAGCAAGAACACTTGGATCTCACAAAGTAACTTAGGAGAAATAAAGGTAGAGAGAAGACAGAAAATGTTTGGTCACGCAGTTCGGCCAACTTGCCTACCTCTGCGACTATAGAATAGCTATAGCTCCTTTCTCATTCATGAATAGAAAGCTTTTGTTCACGCAGTTCGGCCTTCGAGCCTACCTCTGCGGCTGGTACCCAGTACCACACATAGTAGGGTTACAGAGTTTACCTATTTATAAGGATTCTAATGATCCAGATATTACAAGATATTATCTAATTAATTCCTATCACAATCTTATCACAATCCCCAACAAATCAGATTCAAATCTAAACAGATATTAGCTAGTAAAAAACAGATATTAGCTAATAATAAACAGATTTTAAACAGATAATTAAAACTGATGAGCCAAATTCCCAACAATCTCCACCTTGGCGAATTCTCGAACCCTTGTGAGATGAGCCAAACTCAACAATCTCCACCTTGGCGAAATTTTGAACCCTTGTGAGATCAACTGCTCAGATTCAGAATCCTGACTTTCAGGATTAACTCCGAGAACCGATGACTGACTTGGTAAACGTATCGGCTGCACTGCACTGCAAACGAACTCCACCTTGCTCAACACCCAGTTCCTTCACGAACCCTGCTACGGCCTTCGGAGTCATGAGATTTGCGACATGAAACACCGCCTCGTCTATAACGCGCAGTCGTATCAATCCTGTAGTCTTCTCTTGCATCTCCGACCTGTCTATGTCAGCCTCACCCATCGATTTCTCCTCATCTGTCCACTCTTGCAATCCACACTTGCATACAACGGAAGCAATTAACACTTGTACTGCCATTCGCATGAACAGGACCCGCCGCACTAGCCGCATCGCTAGGAAGACTTTCAAAACAAGGAGTCGTTCCCATGGTATCGCACAACCATCGGCTTTGATACCAATTGTAGAGCAAGAACACTTGGATCGCACAAAGTAACTTAGGAGAAATAAAGGTAGAGATAAGACAGAAGATGTTTGGTCACGCAGTTCGGCCAACTTGCCTACCTCTGCGACTATAGAATAACTATAGCTCCTTTCTCATTCATGAATAGAAAGCTTTTGTTCACGTAGTTCGGCCTTCGAGCCTACATCTGCGGCCGGTACCCAGTACCACACACAGTATGGTTACAGAGTTTACCTATTTATAAGGATTCTAATGATCCAGATATTACAAGATACTATCTCATTAATTCCTATCACAGTCTTATCACAATCCCCAACAAATCAGATTCAAATCTAAACAGATATTAGCTAATAACAAACAAATATTAGCTAATAATAAACAAATTTTAAACAAATAATTAAAACTGATGAGCCAAATTTCCAACATAATTATAAGTTCAAAACACTTTTAAATATATATTGTTAAATTTAAAATACATATACTTAATCTCTTAGGAATATAAAGCAAATTTGTGTATATTTATTAATTAGAGACAGTATAAAATATTGATTACAGATAAACCAGAACCTTCTTTAAAAAAAAAAGTTGATATGATACTCTACTTCTTACAAAATTATAACTTATAACTATCAATTTTAGGAAAAATTGCATTTCGGTTACACCTCATTTACCAAAGAACAAGTCCTATAATAAAATATGATCAATTTTGGGGATAAAATATGGAGGAAATGTCATTCATAATGTCACATTGTTCTTCCCCCCTACTATGATAATATTAATTTCTTGATTAAATTATGATATAAAATATGCTTTAGCCTGTTGCCAACATATATTCATGTGCACTTTTTATGCTTACCGTTTATTTTATCATGCATGAAGATTTTCTTGTTTTGTAAATGTGTTTATCTAAAAATGCATAAAATGGCATTTGACTAGCACATTAAATAAGACGCGCAAACCTTCACCGCCTCAAACCTAATTCAATATTTTAATACGGAGCTTGTGGGACAATTCACAAGTGTGAATAATATCACTTACTTAATCTGCTTAGGTTTTCCTGTACTCCACATACAAACCTGTATGGCTATTATTATTAAGCTATCATTTATTTTCTGAGATATTTTTTTAAAATAACATACTTCACAAATAACTTGAGATACTTATGTCACACGCAATATGAATCACTAAGGGTCTGTTTGGTTTAAAAGAGGGAAGGGAAGGTGAGGGATTTTAATAGAGGGGAGGGGAGGGGAGGGGAGAGATTTTAATACTTATTATGTTTGGTTCATAAGAGGGGAGGGGAGGGGAAATAACTCTTTTTTTTGTTTGGTTCACAAGGGGAGGGGAGAGGTTTTATGATTAAATTACTTTTGTACCATTTATAAATTTACTTGTAATTTAAACATGTTTGCATTTAATATTTTTCTATTATTGAATAGGGTTATTTTTGTCCAACAAAATGTTTCCCCTCCCATTCCCCTACTTTTGGAGGGGACACAAAATTGAGTTATGAAGGATTTTGGTCCCCTCCATTCCCCTCCCCTTCCCTCCTAAAAAATAAATCAAACAAGTAAAGTTTAAAAAAATCCCTCCCCTCCCTTTTCCTCCCTTCCCCTCCAACCAAACAATACCTAAAAGAGTGAAACCATAATATTATGAGATGACTTGTGAAGAGTGTAAGCTTAGGGTAATAATATTAAACCATAGGTTGTGTAAGTCTTTTTTTTAATTATTTTTTACTTCTTGTAGTTGCAGACTTTGTGCACAAGTTAAACAAATTTTGCTATCAGATTTAAACTGTACGTTTCACCAAAAAAGAATCCAAATTTTGTAAAGTTTAATTTATATAATAAAAACTAATGATGTGTAAATATTATGATTATGTTTTTTGGTTGTCCAATTTCTTCTCACAAATCCTTTTTTCTATTGAGGCCTGAGGGTGTGTGGTGTATGATGTGTGATGGTATATCATCATTGCTTTGCTCTGGTGGAGGCAATGGGCCAGAGGTGACTCTTCACAATGGGGACGTTTCAAATTTAAGGACCCCAATCCTTCAAAGCCTCTACTAGTTTTTCTTTTTTCAGATTGCGTTTTGAACATTTTAAATTGGATAATTATGATGCTAGATCATGCTTCACAATAATCATGAAGGATGTTAAGGGTGGCCAAATGTTTACAGACATATTTAATTTTAAGAATTTATAAAGAAAGTAATAGATTTTTCTGTTTTTACTATATTCTATACAAATTCTTATTGAAAAAGGTAAAATAAATAATATTTTCATATTATTAAAAAAATGTAAACAAAAATAAAAAATAAAGACGTCTCAATTAGATTATTTTTCAATATGTGAAGTGATAAAAATGAATCGAAATTCTCTCCAAGTGTAAACTCTCTCAAGTTTTTTCAATTTGAAATTTGCGTCTATATCTTTCTTCATATGTATTAATATAGGTGGACTCTTTGAATATTTATGAAGAAAGACATAAACAAAATGTTTCAATTAACATTGTTTTGTCACTTGAGATGATTCTTGAGAGTTAGACTAAATTGAGCCGAGCTTTAATGTTACATCCCCTTCACTAACCCTAATGGCGCAACCCACTTCTACTAAACAAACCTAGTTGCAGCCCCCTCCCTATTGTGGGTGGAGAGGCTCTCATTCCCCGTTCACTAACCCTAACGGCGCGACCCACTTCCACTAAACAAACCCAGTTGCAGCCCCCTCCCTATTGTGGGTGGAGAGGCTCTCATTCCTCATGTCACAACTGCATCTTATCTTACCACCCCCCACTATGGGGCTCCTCTCCTTGAAGGCTTTCTTACGCTCCTAAATTGGGTTTGTCTCCATCTTCTGTGAGGGTTTTCTCATTTCTTAGGTAGAATTTTCCGTTCATTACCACCACCTCCACGGATTTTATCGTTGCTCCGTCTCAATTGTCTCGTCTCAGTCGTCGCACCATCTTCCTCTCCTTCCTCTATTTATGTTTCACTATTAATATGAGTTTTATCGGAGCCTTTCCTCATTTTCGTGTTCTCACTGATGCAGGTTTGACTTCATTCGGTGACGCTGAAGTCGCATGTTTAGCAGTGTTGGCCACTCTTAAAGTTGCACACATTGCAACTTCAACAAAGCCGAATGAGTTGCAAAGCTGGAGCATTGATTAAAATAGGGGGAAAAAATCTATTTTCGCATAGAATTCAATAGCTTGTTTCTTTGATGGCTCTTAGAGTATAGGGGCTCAAATATAGACAAATTGTGTTTTCTTATCCAGAAAACTGTTGTTGAAACTTGTAGCATCCAAGACTTCATTGTTCACTTCCTTTTACTTTTTATAGTGAAGAATGGAAGTTACAGTGAAAACATCAACAGAAAAAGATCTCATGAATCCACTATATCAGAGCACAATATCAACATCCTCATGCTAATTACAAAGGCAACAATTTATAGACATGATCCAAATTTCAAAGAAAGATACCCATCGAGTACTTCAGAGACATTCATTGCAAATATCATTATTTGGAAAAATAAATGTCATGTGAACATTGTAATCGAAAAGGTACCCATTATTTTCAGTCCAGCTTCCTTAATAAATATGCAACTTGAACTTCCTTTGTCAATGGCATAATCCAATCACTGTAAAGATCAGCAACCAAGCTTGGATTAATTTTGTACACAGGCTCAGTACGATGTTCCTTCATATTTACAACCACTTCTTGCCCATAAGTCTTCGCCTTCATCTCTACTCTTCTTCTAATTGCTTCTTCAACTTCAGGATACGTTAACAGTTCCATCAACTTATCCTTGTCCTGCAAAGTCACGTCAACCAGACGAAGTTGATGATATGAAAAATCTAGCTTGCAGAAAAATGAAAATAAGAGCTGAAAGTGTCCCTTTGCAATAGACAATGGTTGCAAACTCAAATAGCAAGCATGTCCATCAGTACTGTTAATCACTAACCAAATAGATTATAGATCCATGACCAAAAACTATTAGTTGATTACTAATTTGATGAATATGTTTGCACTTCGAAGCAGATTTACCATTGATAATGTCGAATCTCCAAGAAAGTAAAAAACAAGATTGTATCAATGTCTAGACCCTCTGGCAAGCATGGTAGTTAGTATCATACAATTCGCACAATTCGAATCGCGAAACGATACACGATACGCTTTCAGTGCCGGGTGATACATACCGCACGCTGAATCATTTTTTGTGAAGAACCGCAGCTTGTATCGTTGAATCACTGTCTGTATCGCTGAATCACGATTCTCCAGTGAATCGCACAATTCACAGACGACAGTAAATCCCAAACCAGATGGGTCAGGTCACACAGCCCGGTTTAAGTGGGATGTGATTCTTGGTTCGTTTTCGGCAAGTTTTCTAGAGAATGGAACAGAGATAGCCGATAATCCCTTGCACAAAGACCCATATCAAATTGTTTAAGAATTCTAACTTAAGTTGGTCTCCTCCACCGCACCGCACTGCTAGTGCCTCTTCAAAGGTGGTTCATGATTGGCTCTTTTTCTCTCCAACCTTGATTCGTTCAAACTCCCAAGTGTTTTCCACCCCATTTCAACTCAATTTCTATCTCTCTCTCTCTCGTCATTTCCTATCATATCACCAATCACTTCTCATATTTTCTCGCTCTTTTTTTTTTTCTTTTCTTCCTATCTCTCTCCTCCCTCCACCTCTTTTCCACTTAAAATTAGGTATGAACAAAACATTATGTTTTTCTCTCTGTTTTCTGTGAGTTGTTTCATGGCTATTAATAAGTTATGACATGGGTACAATCAATAATATCTATTAAATAATATTTGAATATTTATCTCTGTTTTATCCCCTAATCCCCACTGGTCTCCTTCACTTCACCCAACCTACTATTTCATTCTTACTTAATACTTTGTGCACCACCCACTTTGTGATTAATAATATCTATTAAATAATATTTGTATATGCAGTGCCTCTTGCACTTTGTGCAGTAACCTACTTTTTTCTATGATATATTAATATATATTTCAATTTATGACTAAATTTTTTATATCATGTATCTTATGATATGATTCATGATTCAATTAACGATCCAAAAAATAGGTCTTCTGATTCACAATTCCATTCACGATTCAATAACCATGCTGGCAAGTATTATTTGTACCTGTGCAATAATGGCAGCTTTATATGCATCTGGAGAAGCTCGAAATTTCGCCTCAGCAACAAATTTTCCATAATGGATTCTCTTTGAGAGCGCCTGTAGACACAACAAATGAGTTCACAGCTATAAAAGAACCAGAACTTATCTCAACTTAGTGGGAAAGAATGCTTTTTAAAATAAAGATGTTGAATGTCAACTAGGAAAACTAGCAAGTTGCAGTAGCATGTATCAAGCCTAGCTCATATTTCTATTTGGGTTATCAGTAATAGGTATCAGTTTCCAGTCGCTTTCTTTTCCCATGAAAACAATCAATCTAATTTTTTATCTCTGCACGACGCCTGCCCATTTTGGAGAGCATGAGATGAACCTAAGCAACAGTACATTGGTAGGCAAGCACACCTACTCCAAAAGCTCCTTAGATTGGGAAGATGTTATGTAGAAAGGAAGAGATATTTGACAACAGATAGTGCATATTTTAATATCTTTTTTAAAAAAACAAAATCCAATTAACACTTGTTTTAAAGAGGAATCAGCTGTTATTTATTCTGCATCAAAAAGTGAAATATTGTTTTGCAACTTGTCAGCAATATCAAACAAATTGATCTTAACATTGCACGTGTAAAAAATTAAATACCAAAGAGGACATGAAAAGGATATGAAAAGAGGATATGGACATATTCATATATATAGATAGTAACACTATGATTTGAGATCTCTTAAAAATGAGCGAGTTCAATAATTGGAAATGCAAGGTGGTACTAAACACGAACATCATTCAACTAAAAAATGAAATTTTAAATAAAGGAAACTAATAAAGTGTACCTGCAAGCACATCACATCACACACAGAAGAAGATCCAGAATTACCATCATTTCCTTCCTTGACTAGTTGTGGGATAAGGACTCTGAAGTATACACCCCACACTTTATCATTTATATTAATTGAATCAGCAATAGGGTGCAATACCTATTCAGACATTGCATAGAATTCAACGAAGAAACAATTAGTACAAAACCAATTCATACATTATATAGAAAGTCTGAAGAAGCAGTTAGTACAGAAAAGACTTAGCAGCACAACCATTAAACATGTAACAGAGAGAGAAACAGCGAGAGCTCATGGTCGAAGAATTCTAGTAGATATAAATTGTGGCATTCAATTGAGTTTGTAAACTAGTATAATGTATGTTCATATGCGACAGAAAAATTATATAATTGATAGGACTAACTTGGTGCAGAATCAAGCTGTAAATTTTGAATTGACATGCAGACTGATTTTCCTTTCTCCTCTTTGAATTACTCTTAACATTACTATATGCAAGAGTTTTTGGGTTAAAATGGTCTAACGACCTATACTTTCATAGAATGTGTCTAGACCGGTATCCAGTTTTTCTTTTTCATGTAACTATAGTGTATTTTCACTATAATTGAAAAGAGAAAACTATATTTCAAATTAATCAGAAAGGACCACATCCTACACCAGCTTCCTACTTCTGAGGACTTTTAAGCTTAATATTCATTTTTTTACATATTAGAATGTTTAAGACAGTTTCCATTCAGTTTTTAAAATAAGTAAACAGAGAGAGTAGACAAGTCATTTTTACATCTACATAGCTAGTGTCACTACTAATATTATGGATAGAAATTCCTAAACCTATTCCCATGTGATAAACTCCCAAATAATGTCTGAAAGCAGAGTTCTATCTATGTGAATATAACGTATTTAGCGGCAAAACAAAATCCTAAGGGAACAACCTTGATTATTGTTGAGGAATATGATTTACCTGAGGATATTGCAAAGGCGGTAACATTGGTTCAGGTAAGCCATCAGGAAAGAATGGATGCTCATCAGGGCTCTTGTATCTACCCACCTCCAGTGTAATGGAAACCCAGTCAGAAAAATTGACATCAATATATCAGGACACAGTGCTATCACTTTATTTATTTTTGTTTGTTATAAATAAAATTCCTTTGTAATCATTGCTTTCCGGGCTTAGGTACATACCTTAGCATGAAGCATCTCAGTTTCCCTGACCATGTATTCTACTAACGAGCCGTGGAATCCATCCATGGAGAAGGCATCAGGGTCATATGTATCTTCATTATAGCAGTATTGTGCTCGCTCCAACAGGCTAAAGATTATGCTATCCTCTTGACGAATTAAAGAATGTCTTATGTAATCAAGGGTCAAGTTTTCACTTTCATCAACCCTTTCCTTTGTTGGCACGGATCTACAGGACAGAAATAGGGCAATCTTAATATTTGATTGACCGATATAGAAACCATACAAGATAGTGTCCTTCATATAAACAAATATTTTGCACTTGTAGATTTAAGGATGCAATACAAGAACATGAAACAGTCCATGTAAAGCTGACAAGAGACCCAAGTGTCAACAAAAATACTAGGCGTGTACACCAGGAATAGTAAAAACAATTGAAGAAACATGGAGGTATGATAGAAGTCCCTAGTTCATCCAAAAGTAATGCATTGGGTTTGTATTTTTGGCAAAGGAATAGCATGGAGTAATGCTATTCAGAGAATGAATTTGTTATAGCCCCATTTGACAAATAACAGAAAGAAATTGAAGGCATAACATCTACCTAAATTAGGAAAAAATTAAAAACGTTCATCAATATGGTACTAAAAAAGAAAGACCAACGTCGTCAACGTTACTGATCAAGTATACACAACTACTAACAGAGTTGCATGATTACTTTCCTCTTTGCTAATTCACCAATTTCCATGAAACCCAAGAGACCAAGGGCTCAACCTTAAAGGGGAAGAACATATAAGAGCAATAAAAGATGGTGATTGATTCAATCAATAGACACTTTTCAACTGCATGTGTTCCAAACCATAAAAAAAACCAGACATCATTTACCAAATTAGAAAAACAAATCAGAAAGACCAAAAGTCCAATCTTTCCGGAAGAAAAATTGATTCTCTGAGAACCCCAGAAAGGAAAATTGAACGCAGCGTGTAAAGTGCTCACCCAATTGAAGCCGCATTGGCACGAATAGAAAGATTGAATTTTTGGGCGAAATCTGAAGTGGGGTGGAAGGGAAAAGAAGCCCTGCGAGTTATGAGATCAAAAGCGCAGGAGGGTCTTGCAGACACTGAGAAAGTGGTTCTCAAAAGCTTAGCCTCCATTGGAAAGAGAGAAGAAGAGAATTGTGATGGTAGAAGAAAAATGGGGAATAGAGAAGAAGCATGAAAAGTTGGGTGGGAATAAAGAAGAGAGAAAAAGAAGGGTAATATGGAGGTTTGGCGGCGATGGTGACGTGAAGGCTGGTAGGTAAGGATTCAAAGGCGAAGAAGAGTGTTAGGTGTGGTGGATTCAACGCTAGGTGGAGCTGAGCCTGATAGTTGCCACGTTCGGTCCACAACACACAACCAGGAGAAAAGGTTGGGTGGGTGTCACCAAACGTGTTAACATTTTTTTATTTTCTTTTGGAGCACATTTTTCCCATTCAAACCACTCCAACTCGAGATTGAGTGTATGAGGGATTAGGGATGATGAAGTGAGCCGACGGGCTGAGACTCTCAAAGAGTGGGTCGGTTTGGAATGATCAACTTTTAGATTTTGGGTTGAAATTACGGACTCAGCCCACATGTGAATAGATTGACAAGTTGATCGGAATAATTAGAAAGTTTATTTGAAATGGAAAAAGAAATCATTTTTTATTTTCTTTTGCGGTACATGTTTTCTCATTCACATAACTCGAATACGATATCAAGTGTATGAGAAATTAGGGATGACAAAGTGGGCCGATAGGCCGAGACTCTGAAAATGTGGGTCGGTTTGGAATGAACATTTTTTAAGTTTCGGTTAGTAGTATGGGGACTTAGGGCACATTTGGATAGATTGGTAGGTTGATTCACCTAAAAATAATTAGAAAACTAATTTAAAATGGAAATGATCATAAGTTCAAAAATCATAAAAGTAACTTTAAACTAAAAGTTCAATGTTTTTTTTATGTAAAAGAAAAAAAAACTAAAAGTTCAATAATAAGCAATCATCACAACTCACAAGTTGTAGGGGAGTTGTAGAATTCATAATCAACCTATCATAAAGCAAATTTACATCTTAAACTCAATTATTCAATAATTGATATTAACTCTTGTTGAAAAGCTCATCAAGTTCTCCAAACATGACATTAATGCCTCAATTCGACTTTCTTTCATCATTTTCATATTTGCACTCGACGCTACTACTGACTTAGAGATGTATGTCTAGCTGCCTATACCATATGATATGACATTATGATCCTCTCATGGAACTGTAGGCTGTTTCGTCGGACCTGTCTGATTTTCTTGACACTTGCACGTAATATTTCAAGAAAATGAAATATTTTGTCGTTATTTCACACATATCTACATTTTTTATATAAAGCGTTGTAAATAAAATCGTATTCTAAAACGATTATTTGTAATAAGTGCTTTAACTAGCCTCTGTCTCCTTTTAAAACCCTTCAACTAGGAGCACTTTAAAATATGTGCCGTAAAATGTGTTTTTTATTGTAGTGTTAACTCGTTGAATTGTTCTCTTGACACTTGCACGTAATATTTCAACCACTATTCACTTGACACTAATAATATAATTTTGATATATTCAGACATGTTGAACTCATGACTGTGGTAGTTTTGTTGTTATTGGGATTCACTATATGAATTGCATTGTTCCTAATGTGTTTGAACGAAGGTCTAAATGGTAGTCCAACATAAAGATTGATATAAAGAGATGATAATACGGTATGGAGAAAAATTAATCACAATTACAATTTTTCTCATTGTGTTATAGTGAAATCTAGTGTGGAAACTTAGTAAGTCTGAAGTTTTATTTGTTACGAATATTTATGTTAAGTGGTTGTCGTAGTTCTTCTTAGTATGGAGTGTAAATTATCTGATGACAAAAAAATAAATATGATAATAGAGTATTAAAAATTTAATTCTTTGTGCTCTTTTTATAGTGTTTGAAGATCATTACACATTCACTTGTGTTTCAACCATCTTGAAATTAGAGAGTCATAACATATGAAAAACAAATTCACAGTGCAAGCAGTCGAAGAAAAATCTAGTTGGTTAACTTCATTTTTTTCCCCACAAATCATTTAACTTCATTTATCCTCATGATAAATAATAGAAACATAATATCACCTATTATTGTGAGACAACCAGCACATGGTTATAAGCAAAACTACAACAACCAGATATATTAATTTTATTTTATTTACATAAGGAAAGAAAAAAAAAACAAAAACAACTAAGCTATCGCATCTTTGCACAATAGTGGAATCACAAAGAACAGAGGCTCCTTCCAAATACGCATCGGACACCCTATGTGAGAAGCTTGTCTCTCCAACTCATCCGCCACCACATTTCTATCACGCGAAACATAGGAGAATTGGACCTTCAAATCACCAACCAACATAGCTTGAATAGAAGCAATAATCTCTCGTTGCCAAAAGGTTCGGGTACCCCTGTTTTGACTCAGAAGCTCCACAATATCCTTACAATCCATGTAGCAAACTCTTTCACGGAAACCCAAGTCCCATACCAGCTTCAAACCGGATCGAAGCGCTAGAAGCTCCGCTAGGAAAGAACAACCAATCTCATAAGAACAAACAAAGTCCGAAAGCCATCGGCCAGTAGAGTCCCTCACTACACCGCCACCACCCATCTAATTTGACCTCGCCAACCAACTGTCATCCGTATGAAGGTGGATCAAATTAGTACCCTTCACAAACATGGATTCTCGAGGGTTCGGCATTACCTTCCCCCATCTCGCGAACTCATTTTCCATTATCAAAATCTGCCGCCAAACCACTTAATAGGCCACGGTTGAGAATCGAAGACCACGCTATTCCGCCAATGCCATATACACCAGAGAGTGGCAATCGCGAACGCCTGATGAGGTCCCTGGAGGAGGCACCGAAACTAGTCTTGGAAGGAATACGCCGCAGGTGGGGTTGGTAGCAAATTATGAAAGTGGCTCCATACCAATCGTGAGTCACGAAAATATCGCAAGAGGTGTTCAACATCCTCATCCTGCTCACCACATCGAGGAAAAATCGCGGTCAAACTCAGATGGAACTGGCGCCGCTTTGAGTTCGTCAGAAGGGCGCTGCGACCCACCAGCCAAAGGAAAAAACGAACCTTATCGCCTGAGATGTTCAGATCACCCTCCAGTCACGAGAGCTCGGCTGGTCATTATGCTGAAGCATGTGATACGCGGACGTTGTCGTGTAAAGTCCTGAGTTGGTTCCTGACCACAAAATCTTGTCTTCCTCATCAGAGCTCAGCGGTATACTAACCCGAACAATTTCATTAACTAACTCCGGTGGTAGAGGCGTGTACACACCAGAGAAGTTCCACGCACCATGCATCCAAAGATCATACACCTTAAGCTCTGTATCCGATATATGTACATAGAGGACACGGTGACACAAACTCCAAGTTCCAAGCCAGTTAGAGTACCAAAATGATGATTGTCCATCTCCCAAACACGGCTGAAACCCTTGCTTGACAGCATCGTTAGCATTAGTAATTCCTCTCCACACACAAGAATCCCCCAGGTGATATTCCACCAACAGCAGCGAATCGGCTCCCACATATCTCTGTTCCAACACTTGAACCCAGAACATGTCAGTATCATACATGAGGTTTTTAACCAACTTCCCCAAGAGAGCAATGTTATTCTGTCGTGCACTACGAATGTCAAGCCCACCCTTAACTTTTGGTAGAACCAGGTCATGCCAAGGCACTAGATTCCAACTTTGGCTCGACCCTCCTTTGGAGAAAATACAACTCTAGATTAGCTTGTCAATATGATCACAAACTCCCTTAGGGAGCCACAAAGCTTGCATAGTATACACAGGCAATGAAGAGATGACAAACTTAGCCAAACACAATAGCCCCGCCTTATTCAGAAGCCTATGTTTCCAAGATGCTAGACGGGTGTTCATCTTATCAATTATAGGAGCAAATATATCCCTAATTACCCTCCCCTTAAGGAGCGGTGTCCCCAGATACTTACCAAGATTTGCCGCCCTACTGATCCCTGAGATAATCGATAACTCTTGCTGTGTTCTTTGGTCCATGTTCCCTGAGAAAAACATGCGAGACTTCTCTAAATTCACCTTCATTCCAGACGCTTGACAGAAATCGGAAAGAGTGTCCGAGATCATAGCATTTTCTCTTTAGACGCTTGGAAAAAGAGGAGGACATCATCAGCGAAGAATAGATGCGAGATATCAATACCATCCTTTGTAACACGAATGGGTTGCCAAACACCTTCTTGGACAAGCCACTGGATGTGAATGGCAAGTCGTTCCATACAAAGCACAAACAAGTACGGAGACAATGGATCACCCTGCCGTAACCCACGCTGCGGAGCAAAGGAAGGTAGCTTATAACCATTCCAAAGGACTGAGATATTCGACCCCTGGACACCCCACATAATCAAATTCTAAATGGACGCAGGAAAACCAAAGTCATAAAGGGTCGCCCGAAGGAAATCCCAACTAACCCTGTCATATGATTTCTCCAAGTCAATCTTCAAGGCAACTAATCCACCTTTCTTCTTATGTGTATGAATCGCATGCATCACCTCTTAGACGAGAATAATGTTATCTTGAGTCCATGTCCCTGGTATGAAGCTTCCATAAAGTGGTCCCACAAGCTCAGCAAGCAACGACCTGAACCTATTCACCAACACCTTTGTAATAACTTTGTAAGCCACATTGCAAAGGCTAATCGGTCACAAATCCTTCAGGCAGACAGGGTCAGCCACCTTGAGAATAAGCACAAGCAACGTGTCTAGTAATGAAGAATCAGTCCTCCCATTCTGGAGCGCCAAAGATACCATGTGGTGAAGGTCCGTACCCAAGACATGCCAATACTGCTAATAGAAGAAAGCCTGGAAACTGTCCACACCGAGTGCCTTAAAGGAGTGCATCCCCATGACCGCTTTCCGAACCTCATCAAGTGAAACAGGTTGAGCCAATGCCACCCTGTCCATACTGGAGATAACCGGGGTCCTATTCTCCATAATCACATTCCGGCACACCTGCATATCAACTGAGAAGAGGTTAAAAAAGAAACGACGTGCCTCCTCTTGAAGAGTCGCTGGGTTCGTACACCAACTATCGTTTTGTATGAACAAGCCATGAATCTTATTCTACTTCTGTCGTACTACGGTTTGGGTGTGAAAGAACTTTGTGTTTCTGTCCCCAAGTCTCACCCAATTCTCCCTGGATTTCTGGTACCATAAAATCTCCTCCTGTATAAGGATATCACCATACTCCTTCTGAAGGGAGCGCTCCAAGCGACACAAGGCTTCATTCTCGCGTCACTTAAGCTCCTTCTGAACCCCTTGTAATCTCCGCTCTACGCGTCGTTTCCTCACATAAATGCTTCCAAATACTTCCTTATTGAAAGTAAGCGAAGTCTCCTGAACATTAACTAGTTTCCCTGTCAAATTGGTAAAGGGCTTATGCCAATTATTAATCACAACAGCTTCAAACGATGAGTGAATGGCCCAAGCTGCCTGAAAGCGGAAGGGACGGGTTGTACGATCACCTGCTAGCACCTCACAACGCAACAAGAGAGGAGTGTGATTCGAGTGCACTCGTGACAAAGCTTCGACATATGCCTCAGGGTGTTGTAACCGCCATTCAACATCCCCCAGCGCATGATCCAACCTCTTTGCAACCAGTCTTCTTCCATTCTCCTTCCTTTCCCAAGTAAGTTGTGTGCCTGTGGCTCCAAGATCAATAAAGTTACATGTGTCCATCATCTCAAGCATGATCATTGCCCGAGCCTCACAAAACTCCCCTCCGACGACCTCTGACGGCGAGCAAATCTCATTAAAGTCTCCAATAGCCAGCCACAGGTCCCTGCAGCGCAACCGAAAGGACCCCAGATAATCCCAAAGCTCCCGGCATTTCTCAGGGTTAGGACTAGCATATACTATAGAGAAAACTCAATGTTTACCCCAGCAACGGATATCCACCGACACCATCTGCTCATGAGAGTCAATAACTTGAATCATAAAGTCTCTGTTGCATGGTGAGAAAATCCAAATTCCCCCACTATGCCCATGAGCCGCAGCTTCACCAGCTAGCTCGTACCCCAAACTTTGCCAGAAAGCTCTCACACGATCAAACTGGCAGTGGGTCTCAACAACAGAAAAAATAACAGGACGAAAGGATCTCACAAGGTCCCTAACTCGTCATTGACCACGTACATTCGCACCACCACGAATATTCCACGCTATCAAATTGAAAGTTGTACTATCCATAATCAGGAATGGAGGGACGAGGACGTAGATTTGGTTAAGCACATCATGTGGGTTGAGTGTCAACCACCATGGTCAAAGGTTGACTTGGATCCGGGGGGTCCTGAGCTGACCCCGTACCCTTACCGCCTGAGCTTGTAGCCTCCTTATTCTCTTGGAAATAAATGTTGCTTCCCCTCAACGGCACTAAACTCATCGTTGACATTACCCCACCACTAAGGTCATGGACAACATTGTCACCAATCGTCTTCAACACTGTAGTTTTTTGATGTTGTGTCTCAAAGCCACCTTGTCGCTGGCAAGCATCCATTGGCCGAGTTGGTTGTGCCATCGTTGTGTTCTCTTTCCTCTCTTCCTCATAAAGTCCGCGCTTACTCGCGTTTATTCTTTTCCTTGTACTTTGTTCTATATTAATTGATGTCATTTACTCATTTTGTTATAGATTTCCTAATTCAAATAGAGGTTCTTCATGGTGCATTTTCAAATTTTCTTTATTAATGTAGGGATGAGACGGAGAAAACAGGACATACTTATGTTACTAATGCATATTCTGCTATTTTAGTAGAAAAGGAATTAAAATCCGATAACTTTGAAGTTGTTATTGAGGTCTCCATTATCTATGCTTTTCTTAGTTGCTTTGCAAATTATGATTTCATTTAGAATCAACTTGACTTGTTTGGAGATGCCAATGCATCTGTCGCCAGTAGGACTTACAACTTTGCTCTCTCAAAAATGCATTAAAATGGTTTTTTTTTTCTTCCTTTTGATGACATGGTACTTCTTGTTTAGCTATGATTGTTATACACCACTATGGATATACAACAATAACAAGGGTTTGGTGAATGTGAAAGTCAAGAAACCTATAGTTCAAGATATTAAAATATTTTATTTTACCCTTTTCCTTTTGGTTTTCAAGATCTATGAAAATGAAAGCAAAGTAATCCATATAAATCAATAATAGTATATGTATAATGATGGCTCTGATATTTTTATGATATTTGCAGTTTGAGGCTATTACTCCGCAAGTATAAAGTTGAGTCATCAGAATGGACCATCTTTAAAAATAAGACAACTCTGCACATATTAGTTCAAAAAACAAAGAAGATGAAAATGATATTAAGCAAGAAGATTTCTCATGTGGAACACAAATGTTTAATGGAATCTTCCAAAGTTGTTATGGAAAAGGAAAGCTTGAGGATGCAAATTGTTCATGTTGACTCTTCAATCATATGACTTGACAACGTCGCAGCTAGTCCACGTGGGTTTGCTCTTAAGCATCCACCGTAAAGGTGGCCTACACGACCAAGTGCAGGAATAGACCATCCCGGCTCACTTGGCAAAGTGTCCAAGCCTGGAAAAGGGCCGAGGGAAACACCCACAACACTTCAGTACCAAGCCAACCCCCGATCGGAAACTCCACGTAAGAACTTCCCTTACACCTGGTGGGATACTTGACACGATTACATACCTATAAATATAGGTTCTACCGTTCATTTACATAGATTGTGATTCATTACTAGCATACTCCTGATTTCGTTTGGACTCATGGATTCTGTCTTTGCTCACACACTGACTTGAGAGTTGGTGTGTCTTTTGCAAGCCCCTCTCCGATGCACCTCAACCGGAGACTTACTGCACCATGGCCCGCCCAAGCTGAGCACCACCATCGGAGCACTAAGAGAGCCACCGTAGAAGTTCACACACGGGAATTTGGCGCCGTCTACGGGGATCGAACCCACGACCACGTGGTAACCCTTTTAAAGGATACGATCCCGATCGTCTCGATTGAAGAGTGGGCTGAAGTAACACTTCTAAGGGGTAAAATCTGTCAAGAGACGTGTGTAAGTAACCATTTTAAGGGATATGATCCCGACCGTCTAGATTGAAGAGTGGACCAAAGTAAGCCTCTTAAGAGATACAGTCCACTAGACGGCGAGCACAAGTAATCCTTTTAAGGGAAACAACCTCATCATTCTCATCATGAAGATTGACGTTTGGGTCAAAGTAACCTTTATAAGGGATACCGTTCAACGAGCAGGGGGTGTAAGTAACATTTTTTAGGGATACAATCCCAACCGTCTTGGAATGAAGCTGCTCGCCGAAGCAATCTTATGAAGGAATGCGATCTGGTATCCGAGAGAAAAAAGAAAACGTTAAGGTATAAATGTGCTTTACAAATTGTTTATGGATAAATGATTTTAGCATATGACTTTCTTACAATATAATTTTTTCAAAGTCTGACAAATATGTTCAGTATGATTGTTAAGTTTAGACGTATGAAAAAAACCGAGCAAGGGAAGTAACCAAAGTCGTTGAAGAGATATAATCACAAATCAAATCCGCTCAGCGAAGCTAAATCTACTCGAGTCACGTTAGATAACAAAATTTTGCAGTGCAACTGAAGAATAAAGGGCGCAAATAAAAAAGAGCGCGAATCAAAGTTGAGTGAAAGCCATTGCATTGGAATATGAATGTGGTACAAAAGAAGAAAAGTTCAGAATAAAAATGAACTCAAGCGAATAGAAGAAGAAGAAGACATGTATAGATACAAAATATTCTCAAGGGAACCTAAGGGTTGGGCGAATCGTCAAAAGCGATGTTCAAAGGGGGGAAGATGACATTCTTATACTCTTCGATGGCCCCATCTTTCACGGATCGCTTGAATGAGATCCTTTGCATTTTAAGCCCAAGATTCAAGACATCAAGTTGACCAATGACATTTTGAAAGGCTCTCGGGTACCCATCCTCGAGCATACTCGGAACATAAAGGATGTGGGTGTTCACCTTGTCTAACTTGTCTAACATAAATTTATTTTTTTAAAATTCAAATGAAAAATAAAAAGAAATTTCACATGTATTAATTAATTGATGTGGCAGTGCACCAGAGGCAATACAGAGCTCTGGCGTTGACCACGCCGGCGGCAGAGACAAAAATCAACAATTTCTCATAGTCCGGGGCCTAAACTCCACATTTACGTTGGTGAGGGCCGAAAACCAAATTTCACTCATAATAATTCAGGACCAAAAACATATTTAACCCATTATTATATTATCAATAAAATGACTCATTAATATACTTAACAAGTATTTTAATAATAAAGTCATTTAATTGATAAATACTCCTCTGTCCCTATTTATAAGTTACTTTTTGAGAATTTGTTGTGTTTCTAAATAGGTGACCTCTTGTGTATTGTCTTAAATTAGATAGTTTCAATACAGTCTCAACTTCAACCAATAAAAACATGACACGTGACATTAAATCTTTAATGACTGATATTTTTCTAAACTAAATTTTTATCCCAATTAATCTACATTAATTAAAATCACTTTTTTTCTTATTTTCTTTCTTATCTATGATAAAAAAAAATTCCGGATAAGCCAATCAAAGTAACTTTTTCAAATAATTTGTTTTCAACTTTTTTAAATAATAATATTTAAAAAACGTTGAAACAAACATCTTAAAGTTTTAAAAAAACTATTTTTTAATTAAAAAAGTGATTTTTATAAAAAATAGCTGAAATACACACCTAAATAACTTCATTTCATTGTTATCTAATTTATTATTATATTTTTAAAAACAAAATACAAGAATATAGATTAGTTGTGGTTAAAATTTAGTTTAGAAACATATGAGTTTTGAAAGATATAATGACACGTGTCACATTGTTATTGGTTGAATTTGAGGCTATATTGAAATTGTCTTATTTGAGATAGTATCCAAAAATTCACCTACTAAGTATAAGTCACTTTATAATACTAATGAAACATTTAATATTTTTTTCCAAACTTAACCTCATATTTAATATGAAAGAGATAATATGATTTTGAAAAGCTTTTAACTTGGAGAGAGAAATTCATGGGAAATATAAGAAAATCAACAAAAGTTTTTACAAATTTGTTATTAATAACTATTTTTTTAGTTCTATAGACTTAAGTAAAAACGCCTTATAAATAGGAATGGAGGGAGTAATTTATCATTAATTATTAAAATAGTGTAAGAAGTTTTAGTTTGAAATTTTTTATGACATGTGGAGGTTCATTAAATTGTGGATGTTATCAGTGTCCTTTACTTAACATGTACTCCCTCCGTTCCAAACTATAAGACCTCATTCAGACAATCACGCTTATTAAGAAAAGATGTAATAATTTTAGTTTTATTTATTTTTATATAAATCTTCCATATATGCCCCTATTAAAGCAAATTGATGTACTAATTGTATCTCACTCCAATACTCAAAAAATAATGAATGCAAGAGGTAAATTATGAAAAACTACTTATTTTTTTTTCTGAAATCTAGAAGTAGTCTTATATTTTAGAACACCAAGTTTATCTTTAAAAGGGTCTCATAATTTGGAACGGATGGAGTAGTATTTTTTATTTTTATTTTTGACAAGTGACCAAGTGCTTTTTTTTTTTGTTACATAAGGAAATGAAAACAAGCAACACAAACAACTAAGTTACTGCGTCCCTGCATAGGAGCGGGATCACCGAAGACGGAGGCTCCTTCCAAACACGCAACGGACACCCTGTGTGGGACGCTTGCCTTGCCAACGTATCCGCCACCGCATTCCTATCACGCGAGACATAGGAGAATTGAACTTTCCACTCCCCAACCAACAGAGCTCGAATAGAAGCAATAGTATCCCTTTGCCAAAAGTTACGAGTATCCCTGTTTTGGCTCAGGATCTCCACAATATCCTTACAGTCCATGTAACACACTATCTCCCGGAAACCCAAGTCCGCAACGAGCTTCAGCCCGGACTGGAGCGCCAGAAGCTCTGCCAGAAAGACACACCCAGGACCATAAGAACAAGCAAACCCCGAAATCCATCGATCGGTGGAATCCCTCACCACACCGCCACCACCCATCTGATTCGACCCAGAAATCCAACTGCCATATGTATGGAGGTGAACTAAATTGGTGACCTCCACAAACATAGACTCTCGAGTACTCGTCATCATCGTCCCCCATCTCGCAAACTCATTTGCTGTGATCAATATCTGACGCCAAACCACTTGAATAGGCCACGGTTGAGGATCAAAGACCGCGCAATTGCGCCAACGCCAAATACACCAAAGTGTTGCAATCGTAAACGCCTGATTCGGTCCCTGAAGGATGCTACGCAACCAATCTTGAAAGGTGCTCGTCGTAGGAGGGGTTGGCAATAAACTCCGAAAGTGGCTCCATGTCAACCGCGATCCATGTCAATCTCGCAAGAGGTGTTCTACATCCTCATCCTGCTCGCCACACCGGGGACAAGTGGCGGTCAAGCTCAAGTGGACTCGTTAATACTTAACAAAAGACTTTATTAATAATATTTTTAACCCAAAGTCCAAAAATAAACAAGGGACTCCTTTGATTGGATTTCAATTGTCATCTGTGTTATCTTTGTCCCGGTTTGTAAGTTTTTTCATAAATTTTTATCCTTTGTTGCCTAAGAGATTGCTTGGGAGAAACCTCATTAAACAAATGAGCCTCTTTATCAGTTTTAACAAATGTTATTAATGCAATCCGTGCGTGAATAAATAATTTAGTGTGTTTTGAACTTCGTAGAGTTGAATTGCAATGGAATAAATAGAAGTGGTAACGCGCAGGTGGTTTAAGAGGAAACCTTTTGGCCTTGTTTGCATGGACAGAAAAATAAGCAGAAGAGAAAATTGAGATAAAAAACACGTATTTCAACGTCTTTTCCCCTCTTTGGTTCAGCAGAAAGTGTGGAGAGAACACTAATTGGCACGGTTGTCGATGTCTAGTTATATCTCGTAATATTTTAGTTATTACGAGACTAGATAGTAAAAATGAGACCGAGATCATGTAATAACGTTTTTTTTATGATCTTTGGTAATAATTAGAGATATCTCGTAATTTCCATGATCTCACGTTATTACCAAAATTATTACGTGATTAGCTATTTTGGTCTTGAATGCCGGAAAACAAAAATACAAGGGTATTTTTACTATTTTCCTCTTCCAATTTAGGTTTTCAGAAATGGGAAATCAACCCCTCCCAGTTTCACGACATTCATCGCTCTCCTTATACCAGCCTCTTTCTCGCAGCGAGCACCCAACGCCTCTCCGGCCTCCGCAACTGGACCACCCTACGCTGACGATGAGCGACCACCAACACCATCGACTTGATGGTGATGCTAATGCTTCTAGTGGTGATGAATTTGATAGTGTTGGAGGATTGTAAATTTGAAGATGATGTATATTTAAGTTTATCTTGTAGGGATGTTTTGTTATGACTAATAACTTATGAGTGTGACTTATATACCTTAAATTTAGATATTTGGTTATTTTATGCACGGTTTTAAATTTTAATTGCTATTGTTTGATGATTTGGAAAATTTTTTAATAGTATTAGTGTCTCCATCATTATTATAATTTTTTATTATTATTTTTACATACGAGATTACCTCCCCACGAGATTAGGTGATAACTTGAGGTTGATTGCTAACTGGTGTGGGAATCACATTGAGCCCGTTTGGGAAAACAACTTAATTAAGCGCTTATGACCATAAGCGCTTATTAATAAGCTCTTTTAAGATATTTATTATAATGAATTGAAAATAAGCTATATATAAGCATAAGCTCTTTTTCATAAGCTACTCTAAATAGCTTATGAAAATAAGCTCAAAACAGCTTATAGATAGGTTATAAGCTATTTACATAAGCTCTCTCAAACGCTTGCATAATCACTTATACTATAAATTAAGCTCATATAAGCTTTTCCAAACGGGGTCTAAATGTTTTCTTCTTATCCCAACTCCCAACGGTCAAGGGAGAAAACGTGAGTTGATTGGGTATTTTGGGTTATTTAACTAAAACACCCGACCCTTACTATTTAGTTTATAATAAACTTCAAAATATAAATAATAGACAATGATAACTATTTTAATAATATTTCTAAAATTGTATATTTTTGTAATTTTGTAATTGTTAACATAATTTTTAATTATAGCTATTTATGTCCTTTTATAAATATATATTTTTCTTTTCTTTTACCTTTCTTTTCACTTCTCTTTAACCAAACGATCTAAAAATAAGTTCACTATCTACTCTCTTTTCTTTTTCTTTTTCTTTTTATTTATTTTTTTCTCACTTTTCTTCTACCTACTAAACATACTCTAGGTCTTTGGTAAGGGCAATAAGTTTGCTTCTTTATTTCCCTTCCACAATTTCTTCCTCAAAACCCTCCATCTGTCGATTTCTTTCCTCATCTTCACCTCCCCCTTTGACACACTAACACATTGAAATCAATGATATACATTTACAACTCTTGAACCACTCATGAGTTACGTTTTTACTTGTTTTAAAAATAACTTATTTACAAAATGCTATTTATATGTTAAAATAATTTTTTAAGAAATTTATTTTAATTTGTGAACCAAACTTTTCTTAATGCAGCTACTATTACGCCAAGTTGACCTTTTTTTCTCAGCGTGGCTAGCTGTCATCTTCATCCGCTCGGGCGGTTAATTACCACTTTGTATAATTAATAGTAAGTTTTAATCTGATTTTTTTTCTCAAAATTAATTTTGACACACAATTTTTTTTCCCCAAAACTAATTTGAAAAAGAATCTCCAAACATGCACTAAAAATAGATCAAATTAATCCTCTTCAATATGTGTATTTTTTTCCTTAGCTACACTTTGAGGTTTGGAGCAAACAATAAGAAGCACTTGTATCAGGACATACAAAGTAGCAAGGTTCACCTCCTCTAGGGTAAACTAAGCATCATAACCATTAAGAGCGATTAATACTTTCATAAAGTCAATACAATAACTCAACGAGTGGTTGTAAGGCTTACTTTACCCTCTAATCACTTTAGAGGAACCATACCCAAAGTAGCATAACATCAATGTTGGACTGGTGCCATAATTGTGGTTTTAACAACCGGAAACAGTAATTAATATTTTCTGCTGGTCTTTGGTGTTTTGGTCTGTAAAAGCAACATATACTAAATAACCTAAATATTTATTATGCACATAAATAAATTGTATTGAGTGTGTACCTTTAGATGCATCTTAATTATGAAAACTGTAACGGAAAGAAAGTGTAAAAGTCAGCTTTATCCATCTCAGTATATAAATCAACGGTGGCAAGTGAGAAGTGATGAAGGGAAGATGGCCGGTCACAACAACAATGAAAGAAGCCAATCAGGCCACCTTTCTGCTCCGAACCTCTTCATGACACCACCACCAGACCTCCACCTCCAACCACCACCCAACACCCACCATGACAACGATGGGGGCGAAAATGAAGATGGGGCACCCTCCGCTGAACATCGCGCTCGCGGTCGTCCTCCAGGGTCCAAGAACAAGCCGAAGGCACCGGTCATGGTCATGCGTGAAAGCCCCTACTCGCTCCACTCGCAGGTGTTGGAGGTCTCTGACGGAGCCGATGTGGTGGATAGCCTTGTCACCTACACCCGCCAGTGGGAGAGGGGCATCACCATCCTCAGCGGCAATGGGATGGTGTCACATGTGAATCTCCGCCAGCCTGGGGGTACCTCGGTGACCCTGAATGGGCGGTTCCAGATCTTGTCCATATCAGGGACATTGCTCCCGCGCCCAATGCTTCCAGGCGTGGAAGGGTTGTCAGTGTACCTGTCTGGGGGACAAGGGCAGGTCGTTGGGGGCATCGTGTTGCCGCCACTGCTGGCTTTGGGTCCGGTGTTTTTAATGACAGCATCGTTCTCCAACACGGTGTTTGAAAGGCTGCCCTTGGTCTCAGAGGATCAACAACAAGAACAACAACAACCACACTCATCAACATCACATTCTCCAGGTGTCACAACAGTCAGAGCAGAAGGTGGTGGTGGAGGTGCTCCTTTCTTCAGAAACAGGAACATTCAGTTCTCATCCTCCTCTTCCTCTGCGGCCGTCCCCGACGGCAATCTATTTGGATGGGGTGCAAGCAATACAACTGGACGCAACTGAAGCACCTAAACCTCATTCCCTTCTAGGTCTAGCTATATAACTAGTATAAATTTTAGTTTATGAATTAATAAATAATATTGAGGAGGATCGATATAATTATATACAATTAATATATATTAAAGTGATTCTGGAGTGGAGCAGTACATGCTTGATGCTTCATTTGAAAACTAATATGCGAATTATACATGTATGCAGGTGAATAATTTGATCTCCATTATTAAACATCCTTATTTGCTTCCTTGCTCTCTTTTCAATTCATTTCTTGTTGTTGTATAATTAAGTATATATGTTATCTCCATGGTTTTCAAAATCCTGGTCCGAATCTGAGGATTCTACGATTTTGCAATTTTTCTATGGCTTTACGATCTGGATCCCATATAAAATCTCATTGGAGCAGGATTTTTCAAGGGTCCCGATCTTTGGGGGCATGATCTAGAATCCCGATCCAACCCTAACTAGTATTTTGGACCAAAGGAGAGGCTCGCTCGAGTTGCAGAATCTCTGCAATCGCTTCCACGACCTCTGTCGACGACCGTCATGCAAGGCTGTTTGAGCCATCTTTCTCCATCCCTCAATCCATATGTTTTAAATATAAGAATTTTCGATGAGTTTTATTTTCTAAAGTTTATAAATAAACTTGATGATTTTTATTTTTGGTTTCATTATGCCCTTATTTCTAGTAATCTAACACCACCACAAATGTAAGATATAAGTATATTATAAATTCGATCATCTATGTAAATTTCTACATGCGTGTATTTTATTAAGTACATATTTTCATTTCTAGTAGTATCTTGCGATCTAATCCCGATCTTCTGATCTGCGACTTTTCACCCCCTCCTGATTCTAAGTAGAATCTCGATATTGACAACCTTAGTTATCCCTAATATAGCTATTTTATAAATAAAAAAATCAGCTTGTTGTCGCAACCAGGGTCACGGCGGGATGACGCGTAAAAAGAATAAGAATCAACAGAGTCGCCACCAATATTATTTTAATGGGAAACATTAGAAAACCCATCAGAGAGAATGGTCTACGAAACCAGATTAGGTCCGGGAGTCGATTACGCTTAGGGAATGTATTAGCACCCTAAAATGCCCGTCCAAAAGACGGTACCCCTATTTAATTGTGCAAAAGAAGTTAGCTTTCAAAATACCTTTTTTACCCTTAAAAAGAAATTGATTATTTGTTTGGATTAAGAAAAAGGGTTATTTATGAAATTGGCTTGACGGTTGTTGATGTCCGCTCCTACGTATCCCCTGGTGCAATGGAGAATTCAAAGCGAGTAGTTCTTGATTTTTGTATTTTTGAAAGGCTTGAGAAAAAGCTTGGATTTGAGAGGGAACCTTAGATTAAGTTTTTATTGGGGTGCCTGTCAGGAATTACTTCCCGGCCTACGTATCCGCTGTGAAGAGGCATCAAAGCTACGTAGTTCTTGTTTTTTATTTTTTTTGAAAGGGCTGAGAAAAAGCCTGGATTTGAGAGGGAACCTTAGAGAAGGTTTTTATTGGTGTGCCTGTCGGAAATTACTTCCTGGCCTACGTATCCTCTGTAAAGAGGCATCAAGGCTACGTAGTTCTTGGAGGGGTTTGATATTTTTTGTGCTTTCGCATTTTATTATTTTTGTGTTTTTTTCTACTTGATTAGTTTGCGAAGGGCATGGTTCGAAGTGATGACCTTTAGGAAGGTGGAGATGATGAGAGAAAAGTTTGAAGAAACTGAGACTTGATTTGAGAGACTTGAAGAAGTCATGGTTTGATTAGAGAGGCTTGAAGAAGCTAGAACTTGAATTTTTTTGGAAAGAATATATATTTTTTAGTTTTTTTAGAATTTGATTGTTCATGCTACCAAGTGGGTCATAGAAACCTTACGAGGTAAGCGATATAAATGTTATTCCATTACTATCATTAATTTATTTGAGAAAATATTTTTATTCATTTTATAATTTTGAGATATCATGCTACTAAATGGGTAGTCAATGATTTTTATGAGATAATGAGTAGAAATGCTACTTTATTATCATCGTTAATATTGATTAAAAAGAGTTATTATTTAACTTTGAAATATCATACTACCAAATGGGTGATCGATGATTTTCAATGAAATAATGAGTAAAAGAGTTACTCTATTGTCATTGTTGATTTATCAAAGAAAACATTTTTGGGTTTTACTCTTTTAACGTGAAAAGATATATTTAGAAGAAAGAAAAAAAGAACACATATAGGAGTACAAAAACAACCTGCACTGGAGCCCATTGGGCTGACAAAACCCACATTCACACATAATTATTTAAAAATCAAATTATCAGTTTATTAAAAGGAAAAAGGAAACAAGTAATAAAAAGAAAAAAGAAAGGGATTAGGATTAGGTTATCAGAAAGATAAGGTTGAAAAGATAAGGGAGAGTGAAAGAGAGAGAAACGGCAACAGAGAGAGAGGGCGTGAGAGGTCGAAACAGAGAGGGAGCGAGGTTGAGATTGAGAGGAAGGTCGAGGGAGAGAGGAGAAGAAGAAGATTGTGGCAGAGAGGGAGAACGAGAGCGGCGCGGCGAGGCCGGCGGCACGGCGCGACGGAGGAGGAACGAAACAGAGGGGGAGAAAAAATGAAGGCCGCCGGCCGCTACGAGGCCGTGAGGCTTGAAATAAATATTTATTTTCTCCTCATCTCACTGTTCTGTTTATGATGTTGGTTCAAAGTACATAAAAAAGGATTTTCATGTTCACTGTGTATTGAAACTACATTGTGCCTGGTTTGTATGCTTGAAATTTGTTAATAATACAGTAGGAAACATAGAGTTTTTGTTCCTTTTTTATGGGATGGGTTGTTTTAAACTCTTGATACAGATTATGCTTAGCAGATGAATAGGCTGACCAGAGAAACAATGGATTGGGGAAAATAGAAAGGGTACCCGGTTGAAGCACAAATTTGATTACTGGCTGGCTCTACCTCGGCAAAAAAAACCATACCCGGGGCTGTGGGTACCCGACCCGAACTTATGGGTAAAACTTGTTCGGTTTGAGTTCGAGTTTTACCCGATTCTGAAAGCACTATTCGGATTTGGGTATGGTGAAACCAGAACCCTACCTGAAACCCTATCTCTATATATTAAATTATTAAAATATCTTTATATATAAATATATATATATTAGTACTTTAATAGTGATCATTAGGATTTTATTGTTTCAAATTTCAAATTTCATGGTCTTGAATATGGAATTTTGAATTGGCTTCTACTGCATTAGTAATCGGGTTCGGGTATGGGTCGGGTTTTTTTATGATTTCCCTTTATTTACTGCGGGTATGATTTCGGGTATGGGAACCCGAAACCCAACTCAGGTTTCGGGTATGGTTTTTCTACCCGAATAGGGTTTAAGTTCGGGTATATGATTTTGAGTTCGGGTATGGTTAAACCCACACCCGACCCTACCCGTTGCCATCCCTAACCATAAAAGGGCGTCCCTATATTTTTCTCTAATGGAAAAGACCCTAAAGATGAGAGCCCTTTCCCATTTTTATCAACTCTTAAATTCTCCAGAAATCCCCCCTTCCCTTTTCTACACAAAAACCCCTCTTCATCTCCTCTCTTCTATTGTTGCCCTTCTCTTAAAAAGATCTTTCTTCCTCTGCACAAAGATGTTGATTTGATCTGAGCCTTGTGCTGCAGGGCCTTGCCTATTATGGTGTGGCTTGAAGGGTTAAGCAATCCACTTTTGCTCTTGTGATGTGATGATGAAGTAGAAGCTTAGCACCGCCACTAACATGATTTTCTCTCTTTTTCTTTTTCTTTTTCATTTTTTACTTGAATAATAATAATAATAATAATAATGGGAAAATTGGGTGTTCACACTTGTAATAAATAAATATAATTATCGGAACTAGAGATCGTGAGTGCATATATATCATATAGTCCTTTCGTTTTTTTTATAAGACTTCTTATAAATATCGTATAAATATCGTAAAGACGTTTTACTTAATTTTAGGAATATTTATTATCTTCTTCCGTATATACCATTTGTATCTATTTAGCTTTTCTAATTTTAAAGTTTGACTAATACTTATAATTAATTCTTTTCTACGTTACTCAATATATTAATTAAGGGTAAACATAAAAAATTAGATAACTTTTTAAAAATAAATGTATTCATTGACCACATTATATGTTTTTTTATCAGCTCAATACTATGTTAAGATGTCTTATAATAAACGTTGAATGCCCATACTATGGACAGGCAAACAATGGCTTATTCTTCATCTTGGGGGTATTTAATTAACTTTGACTCTCTACTGTTTAATCCATTTCAGACTCAATATTAAAAGCATTATTATAATCCTTAATGATATTTAGGGACTGTGTGAAGGTCAGATATATGATAGAGAGCTCGATAAGGGTAAGATGAGATAAGAGTAAGATGGACTTTTATCCTATCATGTGTTTGAGGTGCACAAGATAATGATAGAATATGATATAAACTAAGAAAAATTATTAAATTTTCCTTTGAATAAAAAATACATAATTCTTTTTAAAATTTTATTTTCTAAATTATTTTAATAAAGGATATTATTCTATTAAATTTAATTTTTTACATTTTCATAAATGAGCATTCGTTTTAATTAAATTAAATTAACTTTTATTAATTAGTCTATTTTAATTAAAGTTACGTAGTTAACCAATTGGTTTTAACTTAACCATGACAAGTGAAAAACAATAAGAGTTAATGAAATTAGAAAAAATAATTATTTTCTCAAAACTACTTTATTTTTTATTTTTGGTACAACAGCTCTTCCAGGGATTGATCCCTGGACCTATCCCTCCCGAACCCATATAACTCCAGATCTTACAACTTGAGTTAATCTTCGTGAACAAAAGTACTTTATATTTAAATTATAAACTATTATATAAGTAGAGACATAATTTAAAATAATAGGAGATGATAATAGAAAATTAGTTTGTATTTACTATTAATAAATCAATATTTATAAGTGAGTAGTCTATATTTACTATTAATAAATTAATATTAGCAATATGAACCAGTAATTGATAAAAAACAAATTATTAAAATTAATATTTTTATATATATTAATTAACATTATTATAAATTTTATAACATATAAATATTGAAATAAAGTAATTTGGAGTTAGGATACTAAAAAATAATATATAACTGTTATCTTATCATATCATGATAAGTTCCAACCCAGCTCCCTTCAGGATAACTTTTGCACATGATAAACAAGATAAGATAAGGGACATGATAGTGTTATCTTATCCTGCTGGTGCAACAAACAACATATTACAACAGGATATGATTACTATCATGTATTATCTCTAGTTATCCTATCCACCAAACAGATCCTTAGTGCATATGAGTCATACACCATTAAAGACTCAATCAATATTTTTACTTACTATCTTCCTCTTCTTTTCTCATATATATTGTTGTTGTGGTCTAAATTATGGGCATGTCTAAACATCATTTTCTTAATATAATAATAAGTTTGTCGACACTACACAATTTTTTGCTTTTAGTAACACTAGTTTAAACCACAGGTAAAAAGTATTGCCCAAAAATGCATCAAGAATTAGTTTATATATTGCCATAAATTGTTTGTCTTAGGCAACACATTTTTTTACAAGATTAAATTAGTGTTCTGTATCTAATAAAAAGAATCATTTATTACCTTATAAGTGTTATATTTTCCATACAATAGGTTACACTTTACTCATAGTGTTACCATAGAGTACGAGAAACTGTTACCAAAGAGAATAAGTAACGCCGGAACATGAACCACTAGAAACTATTGCGTAAAGTTTATGAAACATTTTCCGTGTATATTGTTGACCCAGGATTTAGGGCTATTTTCCTAGTTATTTTAGTTTCATAGGTTAATTAGGATATTTTATTCACTTTTCATGCATTTAGGTCTCATTTCATGCATTTCTATATTTCTAGGTTTTTATAAATTTATTAGATATTTTTATGTATTTTTCGTGTTTTGTGTTGCAGATACCACTTTAGTAATTTGGCTGCTTCTTGTGTGGGCTTGTTCTTCGCTCGTAGATATTTTCTTAACGATCCAACCAATTAGATTGAATATCTGTGTCGTGAACAACATATCAAATTTTCAGCCCAATCCAACGGTGGACGAAGTCGCATGTCATTTTATGACGGGAGCTCAATGTTGTAAAACCTATGTTTCTGGAAACGTCAGCGCCCAAGCACTGCAATAGTTGTGCACTCCAGAGAGCTAGCGCCTAAGCGCTGCATTAGCCAGCGCTTAAGCGCTGCGAAAGACCCAATTCAGCTTTTTGCGACCAGATTCATACAAAAACAGATTTTTGTGATTGGAAACCTATCTTAGCTCATTCTAAACCTATTTGGACACCTTTGAGAGGCACTCTAGAGATAAGATGAAACTTTCTTGGTGGAGAGGAATGTTGGGCTCTTGAGGGTTGGTGTCTAGGCACCATGGATGAAAGTGACAGCTTCTCCGAAAGGCCATGACTCCGATCTACCTTGGATTCCATCTTTCCTCTCTTCCCCTTTTATGTAATTTGATTTTATTTTGGTAATTTGATATGATGTGTTGGTCAATACACTTTTATGCAATTATGATGATGGATTCTCATTGTTTAGTGTTGCTCTCTATGTTTAATGCTTCATTTGGTCAATTGGTGTTTTATAGTGTTCTCACTAATTCATAAATAGATTGGAAAGTTGATATGGATTGATGTGCGTTTTGTCATGAAAGGGGAAGTTTCACTCATGTCTTGGGTTTATTATTTTCTCTGTGTGCTTAATGTATCTCTTGACCATGCGATGTTTTTAAGGTTGGCATGACAATTGGGAAGCTAGTGTGAGTTTAGTAAATGAGAGGAACCGCCATTTGCATCAGTCATCTTAGCAAATGATTGTCTTAGGCTAGGTGAGGTCTTTTAGGTACATTCACCACTAGGTAGGAATATCTTGAGTAGGAAAAGATGTCTAAATCGAATGACTAGTCGGGATACTCGTCACTAGGATAAGGTTATCTATTTAGGAACTAATGACATTTCATGAGTGACAGTCATAGATTCCATTAATAGGACATGGATTTCTTAGGTTAGGAACAGAGCTTGGGTTATGCCTCATCGAGCGGGTTTATGTTATATTGCTTCTTTTGTGATTACTGGGAATTAAGGTATTAAGGTTAGAGTCTCAATTGGTAGATTTTTTTAGCTAAGGAATTAGTTAGGTGAATAGCTCTTATCAACATCCTAAATGTCAATTCCATCTTGTATGAGTGTATGGGCTGAGAACAAGTTGTGGATCAAGTGAAATCACTTCCTAAGTACGTTTTCTATTTTGTTACCTCTGTAAACGTCTTTTCTCGTTTTCATTTAAATAATTATCACTTTTGAATTGTTCAAACAATGTCTAGCTAGTGAGATTAGTACGTAGAAACACAATCCCTGTGGAGACGATAAAACATGATACTATACTACGATTGAGTCTTGAAAGAGATTTTATAGTAGTTAATGGAGGAAAACCTCTTTTCATTATACATATCTCTCTCATCATCTATGGATACACATTTGAACTGTCGTGAAAAATGAAAAATGTTGTAGTGCAACAAAAGAGTTATTACCTAGCAAGGTTTTTGTCTAATTAATTAATAACACTTGTTCAGTTCGATTATAATTGTATCGGGTCAAACTCAAACACCACTAGTTCTTACAAGTGGGGATGTTAATGGATACGAGTGGATATAGATAGTATATAAGTATATATTCGTTCTCCGTCCCCCACACACTACAAGAATTTCGCTATTTAGCGACTAAATTTAGCACTTGCTCGCGTTTGCGCTCTCATTCGTGCAGGTTCTCGCTCTTAGGTCGCAAATCCCTTCTATTCTCTAATAATATCACAAATCGCATTGGAAATCCCTAATCACAAATATACTCAGTTGAATCTTGTTCCAAGTTTTCAGGTGAGTTCTCTCTGAACTTGATTGCTTTCTATTATTAATTCCGTTTTGGCATTTAAATGACAGTTGAATCTCTCCTTTCTTTTATGGATTTGAAGTTCAAACTCTTAATTGATCTACTGCATGTCAAGGAAGTGGAAGATTATGCTCAAACTATTTGATGAAATTGTTAGAAAATTATATTTTCTATGTACAGTGTTCCATTGATTTATAAAACATTAGTTGAATAGCATAAGACTCGGAATCTATATTTATATATATAATAAAATAAGGTTTAGTCTCACCCATCCCATCATGTTCTACATACTAAGACACTACCCTAACTAAATAGGTAGATTTGAACAAAAAATAACTTATTATTTTTATGTTGTTATTTTTTATTTGTTTCTTTTTTAAATTATCTTTTGATATATCACCGAAATTAAAGTAAGAAATCTCAATAGGATAATTACATAATTTAAATTGATATATATATATATATATATATATATATATATATATAATCTTAAATAAATATGTTGATTTGTTTTTTTAAGACAATTCAGGATGCAATTGATAAAGTTGTATTGAAGAAAACAATGTTTATGGGTTGGATGGAGGCTAATAATTTTTTTTTTCTTCAGATGGGCGAAACATTACTTACGAAGCATATCCGTCCAGATTTGTATGGAAGGATAGTAGTAAAACGTGGTGTCAAGGAAAACTGGCCTTTTCCATTGGTAGAATATCACATGTGCCTCCGACATGCGGAGAAGATTATTACTTGAGGCTGCATTTGAAGTTCAAAAATGATGCACGAGTTATGAAGATATTAGGACTGTAAATCAAGTGACGTACAACATTTTTGTCCATACACATAAAACGCTAGTAAGTGGAAGTTGGCGTGACAAATATTTTGGTATTGTTTTGAAAGGGAAGAACTTACCATGGTATGGTCTGGAATGACGTCGAGAAATTCGTTCATTTTTCCGAAAAGATCGGAAATGGCGCTTCGCCATAGAAACGTCATTTAACCCCGACTATTGTTGGAACGAGAATTTGACTTTTTCTAGGTCTTTATGACGATATGTATTTGATTTGATGAAGATTGACTATAATGTTGATATGCTTTGATTCCGAAGCCCAAGAAAGTTCATGGCACGTCGTAGAGATTTTTGTAGAGACCTTGACGTGCGAAAAAATGGTAGACTGAGACAATTTTAGAAATTCCGAACCAGACGGAATATCTTAAATGTCTTAAGGAATCCATTTTCGAAATAAAAATATTTTTTATAAATAGTGTTTCTGGGTCAGAAACGAGCCGAATCTTGAGAAAAGTGTTCCAAGATATTTTTACGACTGAGGCTCGAGATTAGCGAGTGATTGATCCGAGGCAGGCGAGTGACCGACGCAAGTCACCAAAAATGTGATTGGGGGTGTGATTTGACATAAAGTGGTTTTTTTCATGTGATTAGACCTTTATCTTATCCAAATCTAGCCACTAATTATTATTAGGCCCTTGATTAAGCTTGATCTTATCCTTAATTACTTATTAATTAGACTTTGGTCGTTGATTAAAGAAAAATAAAATTCCTCCTCTCTCAATTAATCCAACCCGCGGCTTCCATTTCATTTCTTTTCTTTTCTTTTTTTCTTAAGTGTTTTAGTGTGAGGAAAAGGAAAGAAAAAGAATAGAGAAAGAAAGAGAAAGTGAAGAACTACTTCATCTTCTTCAATCACCACCTCCAACCACTACCCTCCTTCCTCCATTACCACCATCTTTCTTCCTCCAATGCCTTAGCATCTTCAAGCAAAAAGGTAGAGAATGACTTAGCTTTGTTGTGGTTGTTTTAGTTTTGAAAAAGGTTGAAGTTGGATTTCATGGTTGCTCAAAACCACTAGTTGCTTTCACTAATGTTGTTGTGATTCTCCCTAGCTTTTTCAATATGAATTTTTTTTACAAGAAGTTGAGTTTTGGTTCTTAAAAGTGATTTTGAGAATGACTTTTTTCAAAGTGTCTTTGGCAAAGTTGAAGCCATAGTGATAATTTATTGAGCCATGGTTTTTGTTTTGCAAAAAGTTGAGTTTTGGTCCTCAAAAGTGATTTTGAAAATGGATTTTGCTCAAGTGCTTTTAGAGATGTTGTTGTAGGTGTATTGAGCTTTCTAAATATGTAATTAGTTCCCCTAAAAGTTGAGAATTGAGAAATTGCTTTTGGCCTAAGAATTTATTTTGAACTTTAAAGTTCGATTTCCTCATGGACTCACTAGTCTTAAGACTGTGTGATGATTAGATTTTGAAGAAAAATTCATCTTACTAATTAAGAGATATGGCCGAATCTTGGTTGAGAGGGAAAGAGAAAGTTTCAAAGTTTAACTTGTTTGGGTGATGTTTAAATGTCTTGGAAAAGTGTTGGTGTGATCAAAGTGTTGCAAAAGAAAATTTCTTGACTTTTAATTTGAGGTGGCCGAGAGCAAGTTTGTGTTTTGCGGGGTTGGAAAAGTGTTTTTGAACCTTGATTAAGTTCTTGGTAAACTTGAGGATGACAATGGAGAGTTCAGGAGATGAATTTCCGCATAAAAAAACTTTGAAATTGAGAGAATAGTTGAGGTTTAAATTTGGGAAAAGTTTGAGTTTTTATGACTTGGGAAAATGTTACTATTGTAGGATGAAAATTTTGAAGGTTTTGGTAAACTTTTAGGTGTTGTAGTGAAAGAGAAAATGAGTTTGAAGGTAGAAAGATTTGAGGAAATTTTTTTGGTGTGTTTTGATGTTGAGGCCGAGAGCTATGGTGAGGTTTTGGGAGAAATTTGCTAAGATTAGAAACTTGATTTTTAACTTAATAAAATAACTTGAGAATGAAGGAATTGTGAAGAAGGATTTTAGAAAAGTTTGGGTTGGTTTTGGGCATTTGGTGCCGTGTGTGATGCAGGGAGAAAACAAAAACTTGTTTTAAGTTGTTATACGTGGTTGATTTGCCAAGTATGAAAATAGTTTGTGACCAAGAGTCTAAGTGTTAATGATTATTGAAAAAGACTAAGTTAGAAAAATGTGTTTTAATGTTAATGATAATTTTCTTCAAGTCAAATGAAATCTCGAATTTTGGTTTGACTTGCATTAAGAGGAGTTGAGTTGGATGGAAAAACAGATAGTAGAGAACGAAAAACAAAACATGTAATTTTTGAAAGATTAAAAAAAATTCTCTAAGATAAAAAACAAAACAATATATTTCAAAAGGACTAAAAATGTATTTAAGTCTTGATTAAAATTACATTTTCTTTTCATTTTTCATCTAATGTTCACACATTTTTTGTCATATTTCATTTTTGTTTTCCCACCCCATCATCTATTATATATGTTATTTATCTCTTTATCTTTTTACATTTTTGACGAGCCGAAGGAAACTTTGATTGATGTACACCTAAATAATACAAATAATTTTGGACACATTTTTTCTCTCTCTATCTCTTTTTTCCCATACATCATATATCACACTTATCATCTATCTGTCGTCTCTCTCTATCTCTCTAAGTAGTCTACACTATCTCCACCAATCTTATTCACTTAAATTTTCCCAAATGATTTGTTTTCCAAAATATTCAGAACTTGAAACCGATATCATATGTATAGCCATTTTAGTCCAAAGTTAACACAGGGCACTTGATTCCGATCCCGAAAGGCATGGCAGTAACAGCACCAACGTTCGACCTGATAATCCTAGGAGCATCTGGTTTCACAGGCAAACATGTCCTCAAACATGCCCTCAAATTCCTCAACAACACTTCATCATCATCACCATCCTCTCTCAATTTCAATTCCATAGCCATAGCAGGCCGCAACCCCAAGAAACTCGCTGAAACCCTCCAGTGGGCATCCCGACCCGACCCGCCACCGCACATTCCCATCATCGCCGCCGACACTGCCGATGCACCCTCCCTCCGCGCCCTCTGCGCCCAGACCCGCCTCATCCTCAACTGCGTCGGGCCCTTCCGTCGCCACGGCGAGCCAGTCGTCGCCGCATGCGCTGAAACGGGCTGCGACTACCTCGACATCACGGGTGAGTCCGAGTTTATGGACCGGGTCGAACGCGGGTACCACGAGATGGCCCTAAAGACCGGTTCTTTGGTGGTTTCAGCATGTGGGTTCGACTCGGTTCCGGCTGAGATGGGGGTGTTGTTCCATTTGAGGCAGTGGGTGGACCGGTCGGTGCCGAACCGGGTTGAGGCTTTCCTGAGCGTGGAGTCGGAGAAGAAGGTGGTGGGTAACTATGGGACCTTTGAGTCCGCGGTTCTGGCTGTGGCGGATATGGAGGAAATGAAACTGAGACGGTCCACACACACAACCAAAAGAGCAAAACCTGTGGTATGAATCGTATGTTAACACTTGAATAACATAGGTTTGCTTAATTGAATTCACTGCAATGCTTACTTACCGATTGTTAACGCTTGTCGCATGCATATTGAAGATTTTGTATCTTATTAGTGTTGTAGTTAGTTAGTTAATCAGTTACAGTTTAGCTAGAAACCTGTTGTCGATGTATTTAGGCCCGTTTGGAAGAGTTTATTTGAATTTATCTTATAGTATAAATGCTTATGCAAGTATTTGTGAGAGCTTAGGTAAATAGCTTATGACCCTGTTTTGAGCTTATTTTCATTAGTTGTTTAGATTAGCTTATGAATTAGAGTTTATTGTCTTTAAGCGCTAAATTAAGTTGTTTTCCAAAACGTGCCCTTAGTCATCAATTATCATACATATGGTATAAGCCATTTTCTTCCAAGAGATCTTGAAGTTGTGAGGTGAGAGACTTTAGATACAGGGATTTTGAGGGAAAGTTTTGGTTTTTTGAATTAAGAGAGTTGTACAACATTTATCTCAATAAATAAAGGATGATGGATTTTTTTTTTCTGATAATATATCATTTTATTCTTTTATTGTAAACAATCTTCATTTAGATAATATTTACTGAAAATGAAAATTTTACTTTTTTGTTTCTCTCCAAAACCCTCCATTGATCTCAATGCCCAACATACCCTGAAGGCAAGTGTGTGGGAGTGGGATGTTTAGAGTAAAATGAGGGATCTATTTCAATGGATTTAGCAAGAAACCACAGGTTCAACACCATACCTTAACCCAAGATGATAGCTGCATGCGTGCAAGTACAACCAATGATATATTCAAGGCTCGGTCACCATACACACACATATGGACAACTAGACTTGTGGCCGTTTTACATTCTAAATAGAATTGGTAGGTGTTATTTCCAGTGAAGATGGCTGATACCATAGAATAATCATCATTCCTCACTATACCACACACAATCACTTCAAAAGAGCAATCTGTAGTTTCTTTCATCCATGAATTGCTTGTGTAAGATGTTGATTACAGCTCATTTTGAATGTTAAAATAGTGCCATTATGGACTTCAAATATTTCAATTTACTTAAACTAATGTAATCTTGTTCAAATAAATATATTTGATGCTCTGTAATTTCTCAAATTTTTATTATTCATGAATGCTTGTAGATTCCTGGCCCCCCTCCTAAGGGAGGAATAATAGAACACCAGAAGAAAATTGGCCTTTGGGGGGTAACGCTACCTTCAGCAGATGCAACTCTTGTTGGGAAAACATTTTCCATTCTAACAGAAAATCCCCATGGTCTCCCAGGAGTGGATGAGAGCGCCGAGACGGTTGAAAAAAGGAAAGCCTTCTGGTCATCTGTGAAGCCAGCACATTTTGGTGTGAAATTAGGCTCAAAGTCTTTCTTGAGAATTTTGGGATACATAATGTTTGGAATCATCATTGGTGTTCTAGGAAGAACCACTTTCGGAAGATCGCTTCTTTTGAAATATCCTTCCATCTTCAGCCTCGGTGGGTTCAGTAAGAAGGGTCCTTCCGAAGAGGAGGTGGAAAGTGCTTCATTCAAGATGTGGTTTGTTGGACATGGTTTCAGCAATGAGAATCTTGCTGCACAGGGAAACTCAAAACCTGACATGGAAATTGTGACAAGAATAACAGGACCTGAAATGGGTTATGTAACTACCCCAATAATTATGATTCAGTGTGCTCTAGTTCTTCACAGCCAAAGAAACAATCTTCCAAAAGGAGGAGTTTATCCTCCAGGAATTATATTTGGTTCAACTGATCTCCAGGAAAGACTTCAACAAAATGGAATATCTTTTGATGTCATCTCAAAAAGCACCCTATCTTCTTGACTGGCATAGTTTATCCTTTCTTGGTTGGAAGATAGGAAAATTTGGCTGGTCAGGATACTGGCTTGTAGTTGTAATAAAGCAGGGAGAGTTTTTTTACTTATATTTTGTAAGGATACTGCGGTTACAATAACATTTGTTCTGGTGGATTTAGTATCGAATTTATCTGATATCATAATGATTGATTTTAGATAAATACTACTCAATTTCGTCCCTTAAAGTGTAAACATTGGATAAGTTAATCCTTAAAAGAAGAAAATAACCACACAGTCCTTGATTGTGTCAATTGTTGTTCAAGTTAGACTCTTCTTTAGGGACAGCGGGAGATTTTTTTTCTTCTATGGACTAATTCACCCGATGCTCACACTTTCAGTTACGAAATTGAGCATTAACTCTTAGTTTTATTAAGGCTGAAGATCTTAACCGCCTTAGTTTTATTAAGGCTGAAGATCTTAACCAGCAAGGCGGTTTCAAATGCAGTTAGCTAGTAGAGAGTAATTGCGGCATAATTTACTTTAATATAAAGAATTGTGAGTCAGAAAAAACGAGCAACTTTGTTTTCCTCCTGTTGAAGCCTTCTGAAATGGGCAACACCGAATCTAAGACATTGCTAGTCTAAAGCATGTTGTTGTTGAGATGCAGTACATTGACCCAAAACAGAAGGTATTTTGTGTCATACAACATAAGCCAAAATGTACAAAAAGTCCAAAATCTGTTCTTATGTGGATACTAATTTACTTATAAATGCAAACCTTTTTTCAACTAAATCTGTTACTATGTGGATACTATTTTACTTATGTGGATGCTAATTTACTTATAAATGCAAACCTTTTTTCAACTAAATCTGTTACTATGTAGATACTGATTGCTTATAAATGGAAACTGGAGTCTGACATGTTGCACAACGTCATAACCATCTGATGAACTCAAAGTCGCTTTAGGAAATGGGCAATACAGACAAAATGGTCAAGTATACTCCTTGTCCAGCATGCAGAAATACAGTAGTTAAAACTTACACTGACATGGCTTTTATTATAGTAGAATAGAAATTTACGTCTCTGATGCCATCACAAAAAAAGGGTAAAAAAAAACTCGTCAAGATCAATTCCCCATGGCATTTAGGGATGGCAATGGGTAGGGTGGGTAGGGTACTATAGTACCCATCCCCATACCCGCGTTTTTAAAAAGTACCCATACCCGTCCCCATACCCGAGTGGGTAGCAACTTGAGTGCTCATCCCCATACCCTCTGGGTACCTATATGCCCGTACTCATACCCATTACCCGTAGTTTAGTTAAACAAAATATAATTTTCACTATTTGTATTTTTCAATAAAAAACCAAAATATGATTGGTATTATAAAATAAAAACACATTAGTTAAAAATACAAAAGACCATAAAAATACTTAACAAGTAAAATCATTTAATTAAGTATAAAAAGCTAGATAATATTTATATTTTTTCCTTTAATAGGATCATATTAAGTAAGATCTTCTCTCTAATCAAATTAAAATCAATTAGATATACTTTAATTTACATCAATAATATTTGATCTCTTTTTGATCAAGTTTGAAATATGTGCAAGTTTTAATAAAAAATTAAATCAAAATTTATTCTCAAAATTTGAGAATATATCTTTTTGTTTGAATACTGTTATCCAAACATATATATTATAAGTTAAGATAATAGTATAATTTAGTAAAAAAAAATCGTAGTATAGTTATAATAACTATATTAGGATGAACAATTAATTATATATATATATATATAATATGTGTGTGCGGGTATGGGGCGGGGTGGGTACTATAGTATCTATACCCGCACCCATACCCACTAATTTTTGCAGGTATTCACCCATACCCAACCCCATACCCATCTAGCGGGTTTTTACCCTACCCATTGTGGGTATTTTTTGCGGATACCCATAGGGTCTGGGTAAATTGCCATTCCTAATGGCATTGAAGGTAATAATCAATATGTCCTACATAAAAACAGAGGCTGATGGCTTGTATAGAATAATATACATATCGTAGTGTACAATCTGTTGACTTCAATACATTAACCGTTCCAAATATCTTTACAGCCTTAAACTTCTAATCACTTTAAATTGTAAAAAAAAAAAATTGAATAAGATCAAATAGAATAAAGTTCCACATTCACTTCATGTCCATTGCACAAATCCATAATCATTTGATTAGTTAGGAGACTCATGATATTTTCCTAATCAATCAACATGTTTTCCCCATTTGTGGTCTGAATGGTGGCCTTGCTACTCTGTATGCTTAGCCCTTCACCGTGTTTCTTCATTTGCTGAGACCTGACAAACTCCTCAATCCGTGCTTTCAGTTCAACATCAGGAATCAGCATATCCGCAGTAAGATGAGAACGGTTGAACGGGTCAGACTGCAAAAAACAATTAGAAAGAAAAGCATAAACCAGGGCACCTATTACTCTAAATGAACATCAGTAATGAGGAAGAAAGGCCAGGCATACAGCATCACTAAGAAGATGCCTCTGAATGACAGGACGATCAACCGTGATCCTTGAAGAAGGCAAGATAACTGGATCCTTCATCAAAGTGTACTACAAAAGGAAAGAAATGTCATGTATTTTTAGTGTGTATAATTAGCGCATTCTGAATCCAAAACATCTTTTAATAATAAAAAATTGAGAGCTTAAAAAATCCCCAAAAATAATGAAAAACAAACATGCATCAGGTCATCATCAAATTTTACTTTTTTGCAAACCAATAATAAATAAGTGACTCCCAAGATAAAGATGATATGAAAACTTGAGGAAAGTGTAGATCATATATGGGTCATTGGTGACTCTTGTACAAACAAAGATAAAGATCCGCAAACGCACTTGAATTGGATCAAGGAATTCATCTGGTATTTCTCCGAGAGTGGCTTCAGCATCCATAGCCTCTGAAGCAGCAACTTTTGCTTTAGCACCAAGTTGAACAAATTCATGTATGACTTTCGGATCCTCACCAATTCTACGTAGGACATCTGCAGCAGCACTAAACAACTGTGACGGATATATGGTCAGATTGCATTTGCTTGTGGTAAGACAGATTAAAAACTTGAGAACAATCTGCAGTATAATAAAAACTTGAGAACAACCTGATCATTGTATGATCTACCATCTTTTGAGATTGCAGCTGGGAAGATAGAATTTGTGTCACCTCTAGCCAGATGAATATATATGTGCACAATCTTCAAATCCATAAATTTAAGTTTAGTAATTTATACAGAAAAAGTCAATTCAAAATATGTTCGTGTCATACAACATAAATTGACACAAGTTTCAGGTACAGATTTATGTGAAACTTCAATAGTCTCCATTCAAAGAGATCCAAACAGAACCCCCCTCCCCCCCAAATCACTCTTCCAAAACAAATCATGAATATTTAATATAAAATATATAATAAAGAACTAAGAGTAAACAGCAATTTATCATGAAACAATTCAAAGTTACCACCGTTGGGAAGAATTTTTCAACGAACTAGAAGTTAAAAACAGAGCAACAAGGAACAGGCAAGAAATTAATGTGGAGCCAGCATAGGAAAGAAGAATCTGGTACCGTCAAGGTTTGAAGTGGAACTTCAATAAATTTGGTTATACACTTATATATATATATAATTATTATATATACAAACAAGCTAACAACCCATCATGAAATGACTGAACCAAATTACTGTAGACAAATTTCTTGACTAGAAATGAAGCATGCAAAGCCACAAAGAATGTACAAGAAACTGACATGGCACACATGACACATAACTGTATAATACAACATAGGGTATAGCAGCAATTTTTTGTATTTGCCTTTAATTGGGCGTAAGATGAAATCAAAACTAGTGGACTTGAAATTATGGAAGTTAAACTTCCTATTACCTATATATAGATTTTATATGTGTCTCAATTCTCATAGCTTCATTAATATAAGAATTTTCAATCCCCCAAGAATATGACACAAACGTAGCAAGAAAGAAAATGGAACATAGCTATACGACTTCTATTGTTAATAATAGTTTTAGGACCAATGATCAGGTATTTATAAAATTAAATTTCTTCAAGTTCCTCAGATCAATGATCAAGTATTTATAAAAAATTTAGGAGCAGTCCTAATATGGGCGCAGAAAAGAGCATATCACATCTCCTGTTACAGTTATTTACCATGAAAAAGAATAAATTTAAGAATTAACTTGAGAAACTTTGAAATATAGTTGATGCCAACCTGTTTTAGCAAATCCTTTGGACGGAATTCATATTTCTCAGGATCTTTCAGAGTAAGTGATTTTCTTTGGGGACCCACCAATTGCAGCAGAAAGTAATTCAGCATACTAGCCACTCTTTCCACCTTGAAAAAGTGGACAAATATGATTAAACTCGTGTGGAGAATATAAAACTTCAGAGCAACATTGAAGTTAGCCACTATAACTGTTTTATGAGATGACAAGATGAATGACATGCTATGTTGGAAGGAGAGTGAAATTACCATCTCAGGAAGTAGGAATGGAACTGTGATCTGTTCTGAAGTAAATGCAAGCATACTGACATCTTCATTTGCCAACTTCATATCTATTCGAATAATCTACAAGATTATCATTATATGTGTTAATAGATAAACACCAATGCAGATGCATAATTACACGAGATCAAAATGTCAGACAGACATTTTCTTGAGAATGGAATAACCGGGTCCTCTCCTGCCTCTCCTGAACTGGCCGTCTTTCCCATTCAGCTGTATTTGACATCTCAGCTTCCAATTCTTTTAGCTCAAGAATTTTGTTCAGACTTTCATCAAGAAGATATATGCTATCATTAATCAAAAAGTTTAAGAAATTCAAATAGACACCCTTTTCCTCCTCTTTAGCAATCTGGAAGAAAATCAAGTTCAACATAATTTAGATATAGTTGAGTGTGGTGGGAGATAAAAAACTTAAGTGCTTTTGATAAATTACCTGTCTCCAAGCATTACGATGACTAGGGACCTTCCACAGGTATTCAAGGAGTTCGGCAATATTATGCCGGATGTTAAACTTGTCATAGAACTGTAATGAACAAGTGACCAAAAAGAAAATTAGCTAGAGGTTATTGCAGTCAACAACGCAGAAAGAATAGATATTTCAGTTACAGAAACACGTGGAATGTAAAATGTATATCAATGTGTTTAGATAGGAAAACATGATTGGGGCATTACACTGTGAGCTATAAAAATATTGGTGAAACAGTTTGAAAAAAAACTCACCAATTCTCCTGACATTGCTAATTGATAACATGTTTAGGGTCATAACAAAACAATAATTTAGCCATCTTATGTTATCGTTTAGCAAACAGTACCACTAACATGACTCACACAGACCCCTTTGCTCATGCTTAAGCTTGAGTTTGAAGACATAAGAAGAGAGGTAATTTCAAAAGTTCAAATACATTCCGTATATTAACTAGAAATTTACAGAATTAGAAAAATAGCTGGTCATGCCACCAAGATAGTCTTGAAATGTAGACTAACCTGCGTGTGAGAACCGGTAAACTCAATGTCAACATAAAGTTTCAGAAGATTCCTCACAAGATACTCAAGAGACAGCTGGTGTCCTTCAAATAGAGTAGCTGTAGCAGATGAGCCACTGCAACAAACAACAAGGGAGGAGGGGCAACTGTTTACCATAATACTTAGCTTAAAGACTTCAAAACAATATTTAGTGACTAAAAATAATAATAACAAAAAAGACCAACTACCTTGTACGGGGCATCCAGCAATTCAAGACTTCAACCATCTTTGCTCTCAGATATGGGTTTTTGATAAAATCAGGGCTGGCCATGAACATAATTATGAAGTTCATAAAGTCATCCTGCAGAAAAATAATATAACATGCATTATTCTTGCATAAGAAGAATTTGTGAGAGAAAGGACTGATCCACAAAAAAAGGAAGAAATGGGGTTAAGTCTACCAGTACGACTCCGTCTAAGGCCTTTGGAATCCGGGAAGCAAATATTAAAAGTTCCATGGCGTCTTCTACAAAATGCTCAGGCAAGGTAGCAAATTCCATTGGGCATGTCGGTGGTAGAGGCATCTTGAATCCACCAACCAAGCCAACCAACCAAACAATCATCAAGCGGTAGAATGTAAGTGCATTCTGAATAAGCGTGTTATCCTGGGAAAAATAATGTGACGCCAATGAAGTAAAAAATGGGAATATTGAAACTATGAGCTAAAAAAACACTTAAAAACTAACTATAACTTGTATAACATGATTGATGAATAAAACATTGAACTTTCATAAACATTTGACCCAGAACATATAATCATTGTAAGGTACAATATGATGCTCTAATCCTTTAAAGCAATCACACTAAGGACCCGTTTGGATTGATTCTTCTCTTTACTATGAAGAAAAAGAACCATACCTTAAGGTTCTGTCAATGCCCAAAAATCACAAACCAAGACTAAGAATAATAACCCTACTAAAAGAATTCCAGAATGAGAATCCCATCTGCGACAGGTGAAAATAAATAAACCTTTACACAATCAGTCTTATTTCTGTTTCAGTATACGTTCATGTACAGCCTGTAGAAGAAAGTTTAATACAAGAATAGCAGGGTACTGCCACAGAATACTACAATCTGTGGTAGACTGAGCTGAAGACAATAACATAATAACAGCTACTTACACTCCCCCGCTCAAAGTAGAGAACATAAATACGCATGCAGCTTCTTACAAATGTAGCTAATCCAAGGCCCCTTTAGAGACTAAAAGTAAATACATGTGCTTGTGCTTGAAGGTCATTCAAGTTGATGAAACTAGTAGAGCATTAGAACGCGACAAAAATATTCTCTCGGATGAAGTGACAGTCTACCATTGTTCATTTCTCCCATGAAAAATTGGTCTAGAGGTAAAATGCAAGGCTGTCCAATTGTCGAAAATCATTTGCATCTGTTTTGCAGACGGCTCGAAGAGAGAAGTCACAGCCAAAAAACTACTTTCGAAGGAGGAATACAGCAGGAATGGAGGAAAAAACTAGTATTTCTACCCTAGAAAGGAGAAACTGATACAGTTAGGATGTAAACTTAGTTAGGGGCTTTTATAGCAGGGCTGTTGAAGTAGTTAGTTGTTAGTTACTAGGAGGGGGATTAATTAGAAATATAAATAGGAGGGCGTGAGATTGGAGAGGCATCTATTCTGTTTGTAGATTTGGGAAAACCTATCAGTGGCTCAGTCCTCAGTTGTAAGGGGAAACACTAGGAGGAGATTACTCTCCTATTCTTTTCATTCAAGAACAATAGATTATTTCAATTGATTTTTGGGTTCCTAACAAATGCCATATGTTTATGGAGAGAAGGATCTTAGAGAGGGAAACCTTTTAGTGTAGAAAGTATAAGTGAATAGCTTTTTGCACAACTATTCTTCTTTGTAGTAGAGCAGATGCCTATGAACAGACAATACAAAGTTGTAGTATATACTCAGATCTGGAGTACATTACATATATAATAAGATGTAAAGCTACTATTTCTACTGAAACTATAAAGCTAATGAACTTGATTCGTTTTCAAAACCCTACAGCCCCTCCCCCCCCCCCCCCCCCCCAAAAAAAAAGCGCATACATACATCACATAAAAACTAGGAAACACAGTAGCAACTTATTTCATTTTAATGCAAATTCCATAGAGAGAGTACCCTCAATATCTGAGCTTCATAACAAAGCTTTTCCTGCGAGTACAACTCCAGTTCCTTCTCAAGCCGAGTTATATCCAATTCCAACTGAGGAGAGGGTGAGTGCCCCTGCATGCCTTTAAGTGTGGAAAGAGCATCTTCACATCTAGAAATATCCTAGATATAAGAAGAGTCCAGAGTTTATATTCTAGATAAATTGGAAGAAATTATTCAAAACAGATAAATAAGACAACATTAAAAGTTAGGCCCCATAAATAATAATATTAACAGCCATTAATTATACCCAAACATACATATGATTACCTGAACTAAGTGTTTGAAGTCAGAAAATGCTTTTAAAAGGCCTAGGTTGAGCACTCTTGCAGTCATAAAGAAGCACTCGCAAATAAATGAATATTTCGACTTTTCACCAGCATTATTACTACCAGAACTACTGGCCTCTTGAGATTGTTGCAAGCGTTTTTTATCATCATTACATTGATTGATTGACCCAGCCTTAGCTGGGTTTTGACTATTAAGCCATTCAGCAACTTCTTCTGATGATGCATGAAGAGCAGTCAACCCACTAAAATAGGATCATAACCAAAAGTTAACGATAGCAACATACATTAAACTTCCATGAGAAATTAAATAATCTATACAAAACCCTCACCTTAGCTTTAAACGGTTTGAGTAGTGTACATATTTTGGATCTATTTTGTCCCTTTTTGTTAAATTTGCATCTAAAAAAGGTTCACAGAGACGAAGCATGACAGCACTGAGATTTACAAACATGCCTGAACTGGCACAAGTAATAGGGTCCACCTGTTCAGAAAAAAACCATCCGTTGTCTCATAAAATATATAACAAAGAACAGGTTAAGTTAAAAACAATAAACTTTGACATGAGTATCACTGAGTAATGAAAACAAATGAATATATTAAATAACAAAAATGCAATTGAATACAATTTATCTGATTTCACCATGCTTCAATTTTTTTATTAAATGCAGATAAGAAAGAAACTTACCTGTATATGAGCCCTGGATGCGTTTATATTGATCACCTCTGCAAGATACTCAAGTACATTTTCACGAGTATCTGTACTTTTAAGGAGGACGAGAAGTACTTCAGATAGGCCACCATATAAGTTATTCATGACACTTTTGATAGTGGAAAATGAGGATACTAAATCAGCTTGCCGCCGAGTTGATGAATCAGAAAAACACTGCTGCCTGGATTTAAAGGAGAGAAAAGTGAAACATGTTGAAAAGGAACCCAAATCAACAATAAACAATAAGAAAACTCATCTAAATAAATCCCACAACTAAGGCTCCTGAAGTAAACATATAGAGTTCAACTGGGAAACGCAAGAATATAGGGCTGCAGATAAAAAGCAACAAAAATGGGACGAATGGATGCAAAGTCTGTAGAGCATAAAGCAAGGAACAACTAAGACACCCTCTCAGCAACCAATCGAATTTTAAAAAGTGGATGCAAGGACATCCTTCCTAACACGAAAGTGGTTGTTATCACTAACAATGAAAAGGGAGCGGAGGTTTGTTAAGGTGTGGTTCTTTATTCAACTAAGCAAGCTGCTAATTGCAAGGTAATCAACTAAGGCAGCTCAGAATGGTCTTTTTTTTAGGTAAGAAAAAAATTAGGGTGAGGGGATGGTGCCCCTGTCTAAGGCAATTGAATTTTCAATATCATTTCTTGTTCTTTTCTTATTGCAGGAGTTGGGGAGTAGTACTGCTTAACGTCAATCAGGTCCTATTCCAAGCTGAACACACAATTACAAAAAAACATAAAATAAAATAAAAAAGAACCCCTGATACATCTAAACATATCTACAAAACTAGGAAGGTCCAAGGAAAGAAGTATCCTTGAGGTTCACTTCATTCACGTCAACAAAAATTATGCAGAAAGACCAAAAAACATTTGTTTACATGACCCCAAACCCAAAGGATATAGAATAGAACCAACAAAGATTGATATCCTTTCACAAAACTAATCAAGTTCACTCAACTAAGTAATTAGATAGTTGAATCAAGTTTACACCATCGAAAGCAACCACACCTTATACCATTCTCTTCAGTTCCTCACCAGTCCAGACAACGAGAAAAGCAAGAAAAAACATCACCATCAATTAAATTACACACAAAATGCACACACAACAATAAAAATTGAGAAAATTTGTAAGCTCACCCAACATCAGGCTGACTCCTGAAAAAGGTTTGATCAGGGAGAGCACTGACATGGAAGAATGGGCCCAAAATGCTGGTCATTTCAATGGCGCGACCATTCATGTAAACCCCTTTGGGAATCCACCACTGATGGCTCACAAGGGACTTCGCACCAGCGGGGAACCTGACTAAAAACAACAAAGCCCTGAGAGAGTCCTGAAAGTTCCCAAGAGCAGAGACCTTCATCACACTCCCCCTCAACTCCTCATACAACCCTTTCAATATTCTGTCCAAACTATCAAAATCAGGATCCCTAAACAGCTCCTCCAGAAACCCCGGTGGGCTCTTCACTCCACTTCCGCCACCGAACCCTCCGATTCCCCCACCGCCGACCTCCGCGAGGATCAACGGCAGCAGCGGCGAGTTGCCAGCGCCGTTAGCAGGGCTCTTGCTCGGGAAGAGCTCAGGGTTCGCGAGATGAATCCTGCAGTAGGAAACGCAGAGCTTCTTCGCCTGCCTTATCACAACCTCCATATCCGACCTGAGTTCCTTGTCCTTCATGCCGGCGATCTTCTTAGCCTCGTCGTGCGCGCGCTGGTAGCAGCCGACGAGGTACTGGAACGGCGATTCCTCGCCGGCGGCGGGGGAGAAGTCGCCGGAGAGGCGATCGATGAGGACTCTCTCCATGGTGTCGCGCGAGAGGCGGAGGTCCTTCCCTTCGCTGAGAATCTCCGCCGCGGTTAGCTCCATGTAGACGATTCTCGAATCGGTGGCGGTGGCGGCGTCGGTTTCGGTGATGGTGACGAGGAAGATTTTGCGGATGATGATGTCCTCCACTTCCTGTGGGGTACGTTGGGGTTTCGCCGCAGCCATGATGATGAAGACGATGCAAGTTCTCTGGTGTTTGTTGTGTTTGGATTTTCCTGAGAAACAAACGGAAAATAATTAGGGAGATGGATCTCGTTGTTGTTGTTGAGTGTTGAACATGGTTTGTGTTGTGACTTGTGAGAGAAAGGAAGAAGCTTCTTCTTCTCAAAATTTCAATTGGATTCAGAGCGTTGTGGAAGAGATTAGAGCTCAGTTTAATACGACTTGTGGAAAGTTCAAAACGACATGGCTTTGTGTGAATCTCTATCTCACACTCCTTGTTTGCTATGCTTGTTATGAAAAGTGAAAACACACACAAACCCAGCCCTGTGTTCCTTTTTCTTTTTCTTCAAGCGATGTTTTTGGTGGTTCAAACTTGTATTCTCATTCTTACACGCTGGTCTGGTCTAGTTACACGCTGGTCTGGTCTAGCTCGTATATAAACATACCTTGTGGTAATTAATCTCGAAAGTTACTAACAATATTAATAATGTATCTTATCTTTTTATAAACTTTTTCTTATCAGAATAGTTTTATTTAAATTCAAACATATACGATAAGGATAAAAAAATTGCTTAAAAAACAAGATAAAATTTTATTTAGTTCAATAGATTTATAAATATGGAATCAATAGGGTGTTAATGTATAAACACTAACATTTAGGGGTTTTTCAAGTGACACAATTCAATCAAAATCGAAAAATCAATTCAAACAATTGAAACCCGATTAAATTAAAAATTGAACAACTGAAAACTAAGGGCATGTTTAATTACAGTTTTTAAAAATTGTTTTCTGTTTCTAAAAACTAAAAAATATAAAAATTTGTTTGGTACAACCTGTTAAAAACTGTTTTTGAAAACAGTTAGGGGGCGTTTGTTTGGAGGATTGGAAAAGGATACCCGGGAATTTTATGCCCGGGAATATAAGAATGGGAATGCTATTCCATGGCATCTTTTAAAAATGTGTTTGGTTTGCTAATTCGATTCCTGTGAATCTTCATCCATATTCCTGGGAATAATTATAACATGCGTTTGGTTAAAAATGCATATTCCCGGGAATATATATTGAAATTCTTAAAATACCCTTATGTTATTTAGTATTTAAATATTTTTCAATGTAATTATTAAAAGACAAGATAAAGAGATATCCTTTAGTAGCCTATAAGCTTAACACCTTGTTTTAGCCAAATTCTCATGTGTAGCAAAGGCACTACATGAACTTCTTTTTATTTTAGTGCAAAGAATTTCCAAACTTATCTAAAAACACATACATGAAGCTTAACATTTGATTTTTTTACTCCACATACTCAAACAAATCAAGTGACTAAAGCATCATGGCTCATGTGAGGCAAAACTATTCTTGGAGTACATGAAGCATCTTCAATCAAGCATCCCAATACAAATTGTTAAATCTAAATTTTCTTATGTTCTCCTTTTCTGAAAGGACAAAAAATCTTATTTCTATGATTTTTAAAACATATTTTTTCAATTTAAAGGCTTCTTAAAAATGCAGTAGCTTTCAGTCGCAGGCTGCATTACTCAATATTATTGTGACCTCATACCTTGGTTCAACATCATCCAATCAATCAATAAGTTTGTTTTCCATGCCTGTAAAATTGCCCAAACGTGGGTAGTGGCATATATGGGATTTCACAAAAAAGTTTGTCATTCCTGGTTTTCTGATTCAACTTTCCCACCCTTCTACCATGGGAATTAAAAATGCCTATGAATGGGAATATCACTTCCCCAGGAATGAAAGATACCGAGGAGTACTTTTTTAAAAACTTCTACCAAACGCAGGTATCCTGGATGCCGGACCAATATTCCCGGGAATCATTTTCCAAACTCCCAAACAAACGCTCCCTTATTGTTTTCGGTTTTAAAAACTAAAATATTAGAACAGTTAAAAAATGTTTTCAGTTTCTGTTTTTAGTTTTTAAATTTCAATTTTTTAAATGCTGGAAAACATCTCATTTAACAATTTTTTCTGCTTTTATTTTGGAAAACAGTTTTCAAAAATAGTTTCTAAAAATTGTTTTCCAAACAGTTTTCAAAAACTGAAATCAAACAGGCCCTGATGTTTTTTAATTTTTATTAGGTTGGACCGGATTTCGAATTTGAGTTTCAAAACCGAACAATCCAACAAAACTTGCAAATATATGAAAATTTATTTATACATATATCATACCATTCATACTCAATATTTATATCTTTATATTGTTTTCGGTTTTAAAAACTAAAATATTAGAACAGTTAAAAAAAAAATTCAGTTTCTGTTTTTAATTTTTAAATTTCAATTTTTTAAATGTTGGAAAACATCTCATTTAACAATTTTTTCTGCTTTTATTTTGGAAAACAGTTTTCAAAAATAGTTTCTAAAAATTGTTTTCCAAACAGTTTTCAAAAACTGAAATCAAACAGGCTCTGATGTTTTTTAATTTTTATTAGGTTGGACCGGATTTCGAATTTAAGTTTCAAAACCGAACAATCCAACAAAACTTGCAAATATATGAAAATTTATTTATACATATATCATACCATTCATACTCAATATTTATATCTTTATATATTTATATAGTTATTATTGATACATACTTATTTTTCCTTCCTATTTATTTGCCATGTGAGATAGAAAGGTAAGACACAAGAGTTTTGAATAAAAAGTGAAAACATACAATCATAATTTTAAAAAATATTGACTATAGTATAATTTATGAATTTTATATAGATGATATAAATATCATCATTATATTGATTATATATTATATTATTATTATTATACATTTATAAGATTTATATACTGCAATCTTAAGTGAAAAAAAACATTAAACTAAAATCGAAAAAATTCAATTCAAACCGCTTTGAATCGGTCTTAAATTTAGAGACAAGTTCATTGAACGATAAAATAACAAAACTGGTGGGATAGAATCGCATGGTTTTTCATTTAAAAACTAATCTAATCCAATCATGAATGTTTCGACAAACATCCATTTGTTGTTTGTCATATAAAAAATAAATTTAATTTTAATTAAAATAAAAGTTATGTAAATATATAAGTTGATGTGACATAAAATAATTAAATATTAGAGTAAATAAGTTTTAGGTGCATGAAAATTAAACTTTTGATTTATCTATATATATATATATATATTATATGTTATATTATATATTATCTATATCTTTTTTTTTTAAAGCAAAAAGATGTATTATATAGATAGATATATTATCTATATCTATCTATCTATTATATAAAAGAATGTTTATACCCACCTATCCACTAAAATAAGGTATAAATTCTAACTATTCTCATTATGACCTACCCATTAAGACCCTACCCTAAATAATTAATATTTATAAAATTTCTTACAAATATTAAATAAGGAACGAATCATGACTAATTAATATCAAATTTTTAACCAAATTTTAATAGGAAATAGTTTACGTACAATCTTAAGATTTAAAAAAAAAAATCTTTTAAATAATTAATATTTATAAAATTTATTATAAATGTTAAATAAGGAATGAATCATAACTAATTACAATCTTAAGATTTTTTAAAAAAATATCTTTCAAATAATTAATATTTATAAAATTTATTACAAATGTTAAATAAGGAACGAATCATAACTAATTAATACCAAAATTCAATAGGAACAAAAATTGATATTGATTACAAATGTTAAATAAGGAACCAACCCTAATTAATTAATATCAAATATTTAACCAAATTTTAATAGGAAGTAGTTAACATACAATCTTTTTTTTTTTGAAAATGAAATTATATATTAATATAGAAGAGGCCGTCATAACAACAACACTGCAACCATCCCGCCATAAAAACAGGAAGTGATCGGTAGCACCAAACCAAAAAGAGAATATACAGAAACCCACCCAAAACAGCGACAACCTATACAAAAAAAAAAAAAAAAAAAAAAAAAAAAAACCCATCAACCCAAAATGCTACCGCACGGCCCAACGACCTACTACAAAGCAAGAAACACCAGCCACAACAGCAAGAGAACAAAAAGCATCGCCCACCACCTCTAGTCCCAGCCTCCTAAGCACAGCCCTAACCAGACAAAGAACACCAACCAAGACAACAAGATGACGGAACCCAAAAAGCAACACCTGCACAGGAAGGAAACGAAACATACGCCATCCTACGCTCCATTATTTGAGCCGCAATATGCTTAACTGCCTCGTTGTCAGGGCACTCGAAAACAACTCCCACCTGTTTACCAATCGCAATGGCACGTTTAGCTCTCGTCATCACACTCGGAGGCACTGGAGTCTCGGTCGAGACAGGCGCGGAAACGAGGTCAACATCTCTATCCCCACCCGCCCTGGCCTCCATAATAGAACAAAGAGGAGAGGAAGGCTCCGGACTCCTGATCTCTTTCCTGGGACGGCCTCGCGCCCTCTTGACCCCCAGCCCGCGAGCCCTACCTGTTGAGACTGATACCCCCTTAGAGCCGCCTGGACCATCCAGCTTCTTTGGCCGACCACGTCTTCTGGTAGACTGCAGAATCACCCCCTCCTGTGAACCAAACATCTCCTCACCACGACACTCTTCACTCTTATCCAAGAGCAAGGAGTTTCCGAAAAAAGAGCCATCAATAACAGCAGGATACAATCTTAAGATACTTTTTTGAAATATGAATTTTTATTAACAATTAGTCTCCTCACTTGATGCTATAAATTGTACCACTACGGTTTCTCGGCTATATCGTTTTAAAAGAATAAACTCAAAAATCAATCGTGATAACTATTGCATACTTTTAAATTGTTTTCCTGCTACATCATTCTGAAATTAATCGATAATGGTGGCGAATTCCAAAGTAGACCATCAACATCTCCAACGCTCAAAAGGTGTGAAAGATAGTGGTCAGGGTTGCATGCAGCCTGATGCACCAGACTTCATTGAAATTTTATTTGTTGACGCTAAGGTATGTTAAAAATTATTTAATTCATTTTAGAACGATTTTGTGCTCTTTAGCGTCATAGGAAAACCGTTTTATTAGTGTCTAACTTATTTTTCTGTAGAACGACACGATACAGTGCAATGGAACAATCACGTAAACAAATTTGAGAGCCTTTTGAGAGAAGGCATATGTTACGAGATTGTCAACTCTGCCGTGACTATAAACTCATAAACTAAAGTCAAATGATTATAATTTTATGGTGATTCTTTATTTACATTTTTTCTGTTACGTGTAATGCAATCTGTAATGTATTTAAGTTATCTTTTGTCTTTTTATTGTTTGATATCCTGAATTTATTTTGATTAATAGAAAATATAAATTCGAAAAGAAAAGATACCTCTTTTATGATAATATTTGACCTGATGGATTTATATTGCTTCATCTTATTGATCATATGGTAAGATGAGATATTGTTTTAGATGATTCAAATTTAGGTGATCTAAACTAAGTTGATGTATCAGTGGTGCGTACAATTCATTAGGACATATGAAAGAAAGTTTATTTTCTATAACCTTCTCCCACGTGTCCCCCCACCTAAGTCATTCATTTTCTTTCCAAAACAAAAAATCAATATCTCTGAATTTTTTTCCTATTATATTAATTTCAAATTTTAATACTGCCTACGGCAATAATCAATATATTAATATATTTAACCACTCCAGGATTTTTGAAAAAAATGTAAAATAATATTAACTCAAGAAAATATATTTTTTATGAAAGCATGAATATATTTTATTTTATTTTTAACCTAACCAATTTGAAATTTTGATTCTTAATTTTACGTGAAATCCTTTATTTGATATATCAAATATTTAAAAAATATAAAATTAAAAAATATTGTTAAATATAACATTTTAAATATTTTATTTTAAAAAATTCAATAATTTTATTGATACAATTAAGTAATTAAAAACTAAATCAATTTGGTAAAATAAATGATGAAATAATTTTTTTCAATTTTAAATACTAATTTTAATTGGAACCCTTTTTTAAATATGAATATGTATATATATATATATATATACATACATATATCTATTTTTTGAAGTAAAAAGAAGAATATATATATCAAAAATGAAAAATAGTATATAAAATACTTGGAATCTTTTTTTAACTAATTTGATATCAGTTACGAAAAAATTTATACAAATAATTATACATAAATAATTATTTCCATTAAATGTTGTCTTTGAAATTAATATGAAATCAAATTTTAAAACCATCTTAAATTTGATTTTCAAATTTAAATATATAAACAATCTAATTAATATTGAATTACCCTCTAACCATGCTATAGTAGATACTTTTATTATGTTATAAGTAGCATTGTTTTAATACATTATAAATAATGATTGATCATTTTTAATTAATTCAGAAATTCTAAAATATTTTAATTTAAATATAAAACAAATTTTCAATATACCATTAGTTATAAAATTCATTAATGACTAATTATGTTCCAAATAAAATTAGCAATAATTATATATTATAAAATATAATTATATTAAGTTACAAATTAAATTTAAAATTAAATTTTAATATTCCGATTCCCTCCGTTAAACAAATGTGGTTTTTTCTTCATTTATGGGTACGGAGGAACAACTAAAACATGTGTATGGAACACTCTATCGGCATCCATTAGATCGAGAGGTGGTATTGTCATTAATGATGCCTCGAGTGAGTTTGCAGCACTGTTGTTGCCCGGAGAGAGGACGGCGCACTCCAGGCTAAAGATTCATATATCAATAATCGAGGAATCAACATGACAAAATAACATCTAAACATAGTACAGGATGTGGCGTGGTAGTTAGCTAACTTTGTCTCTCGACCATGCAGAAGGGGGTTTCGATCCTTGCCCATGAGAGTTAAGCGCAAATTGTCGCCAACTGTTTACTGCTAAGTAACTATTTCTCACAGCTACAGTATTGATCACTATTGTCGATCTCACAACAACATGTATAAGAAGTTATAAAAAAATTTATTTCACACACAATAATTTTAGTTTATCCAAAGTTACCTGTGCGAGGCACAGGTAAATCTAACTAGTTATTATATAAAAGAAGGTTTATACCAACCTACCTACTAACATAAGGTATAACTCCTAACTACCCCTATTATGACATACCCACTAAGATCATACCCTAAATATTAAATAAGGAACGAATCATGACTAATTAATATCAAATTTTTAACCAAATCTTAAGATTTTTTTAAAAAATATATTTTAAATAATTAATATTTATAAAATTTATTACAAATGTTAAATAAGGAATGAATCATAACTAATTAATATCAAATTTTAATAGGAACAAAAATTAATATTGATTACAAATGTTAAATAATGAACGAACCCTAACTAATTAATACCAAATATTTAACCAAATTTTAAAATAAGGAATGAATCATAACTAATTAATACCAAATTAAATATATTTTTTTTGAAATATGAATTTTTATTAACAATTAGTCTAATTAATATCAATTTTTTAACCAAATCATAAGATTCTTAAAAAAAAATTAAATAATTAATATCTATAAAATTTATTACAAATGTTAAATAAGGAACGAATCATAACTAATAAATACTAAATTTTAATATGAACAAAAATTGATATTGACTACAAATGTTAAATAAGGAACGAAATATTTAACCAAATTTTAAAATAAGGAACGAATCATAACTAATTAATACCAAATTATATATATATTTTTGAAATATGAATTTTTATTAATAATTAGTCTCCTCACTTGATGCTATAAATTGTACCACTACGGTTTCTCTCCTATATCGTTTTAAAAGAATAAACTCAAAAATCAATTGTGAAAAACTATTGCATACTTCTAAATTGTTTTTCTGCTACATCATTCTGAAAGTAATCGATTATGATGGTGAGTTTCAAAGTAGAAATCTCTGTGTAAGCAATCTGTTCATTCTTACAAACTTTGCTTTTCTATTCGGCACGCGTTACCGTGTTCTAATCATTCAATTTGTTTTAGTTTTGATCCCTACACATGTTGCAATTTTATCTATTTTTTATTTGGTTCTCTTTTAATCTTGATTGCAATATTCACATTCTCCTCAATTTTGTAGTATATAAGAGACGAAGGGGATGGGAAGCACGCTCTTCCACATGAGAGAGACAAGGAGTTCCTCTATTTTTAAAGGATCAACGAACTCAAATTCCGTCATGAGGATCATGTCAACGTTATTATGTTTGAATTCTTCAATTCGTTTTAGTTTTGATTCATTCTAATGTTACAATAATTTTTTTGGTTCTCTTTTTATCTCAATTGTAATATTTATCTTCTCCATATTTTTGTAGTTGGGTTTAGAAGATGAAGGCACAAGGAAAGGACTAATGTTAGAGGTAAAAAAGATATTATTGCTTTTTGATCCTTTGATTCATCTTAGTTTTGATTTCTTCTGACTTGCTATGCTTAACCTTATCGAATTGATTTTGTTTGATACTTTCTCATGTTATAAACTCTTTCCCACTTGCTTCTCATAATTGATCTTTGGGTTCTACGGCCACTTTCTATAGACATGCATCAATGATTTTGGAAGCGGAACACCAAACAACAACAACTAAGAAGATGAAATTAGTAAGGATCATTCTGTGAGAGCCGGTTCATTAAATATGCGGAGGAAAATATTGAATTTGAAAACACATTTTTGGATGCTGAAATGACTTTCGAGCAAAACATGCATCATTCGAGCAATCTAGCATCACTCTAATGAATAATATATCATTGACACATATGAATAATGAAAATTATTCAAATGAGAACTAATTTTTAATTTAAGTTAATGAAATTTATTTTTTTGAATGAGCAACAAGTGTATGTAGCAAATTACCATTGTTGACGCTAAGGTATGTGTGTTTACCTTTGTATTATATAAAAGAAGGTTTATACCCACCTACCCACTAAGACACTACCCTAAATAATTAATATTTATAAAATTTATTACAAATATTAAATAACGAACGAATCATGATTAATTAATATCAAAATTTTAACCAAATTTTAATAGGAAATAGTTAACACACAATCTTAAGATTTTTAAAAAATATCTTTTAAATAATTAATATTTATAAAATTTATTACAAATTTTAAATAAGGAACGAATCATAACTAATTACAATCTTAAATTTTTTTTTTAAAAAATATCTTTCAAATAATTAATATTTATAAAATTTATTACAAATGTTAAATAAGGAACGAATCATAACTAATTAATACCAACTTTTAATAGGAACAAAAATTGATATTGATTACAAATGTTAAATAAGAAACGAACCCTAACTAATTAATAATTAATATTTATAAAATTTATTACAAATGTTAAATAAGGAACGAATCATAACTAATTACAATCTTAAGATTTTGTAAAAAAATATCTTTCAAATAATTAATATTTATAAAATTTATTACAAATGTTAAATAAGGAACGAATCATAACTAATTAACGTCAAACTTTAATAGGAACAAAAATTAATATTGATTACAAATGTTAAATAAGGAACGAACCCTAACTAATTAATACCAAATATTTAACCAAATTTTAAAATAAGGAATGAATCATATCTAATTAATACAAAAATTTTAACCAAATTTTAACAGGAAACGGTTAACATACAATTTTAAGATATTTTTTTGAAATATGAATTTTTATTAACAATTAGTCTCCTCACTTGATGCTATAAATTGTACCACTACGGTTTCTCTGCTATATCGTTTTAAAAGAATAAACTCAAAAACTAATCGTGAGAACTTTTGCATACTTCTAAATTGTTAGAGCATTGAAATAATAAATTAAGTATAGTAATTAATTTTTATATAAAAATTGTAAAAATAATAGAGCATTAAAATATTTAAATTTTAAAATCAAAATTAATATAAGGGGTCCCTCCAATAATTTCGAAAATTTTGAAATATTCTTAAATCAATTTAAAAACTTTAAAGGAAAGGTTATAAATTAAGTAATTCTTAATTTAAATTTCAAATTTCACAGGTGTTAATTAATTTGATTAATAAATATAATGCCAAAATTCAGCAAATTTCAAATTTGGAATGAATTATTAAAATATAAGTAAATCCTTATGATTATCAATATATAAGGTGTGTTTTTCTCATACGGCAGAAACGCTTCTCCTTCTTTTTACCTTTTTATTTTTCCTTCTTTTTATCTTCTCCTTCTCCTTCTACTTAATTTTATTGATACAATTAAGTAATTAAAAACTAAATCAATTTTGTAAAGTAAATGACAAAATAATTTTTTTCAATTTTAGATATTAATTTAAATTGGAACCTTCTTTAAATGTGAAAATATATATATACATATATATTTTTTCGAAGAAAAATGAAGATTATATATATAAAAAATGAAAAATAATATATAAAATACTTGGAATCTTTTTTTAACTAATTTGATATCAGTTTCGAAAAAATTGATACAAATAATTATACATAAATAATTATTTTCATTAAAAGTTGTCTTTGAAATTAATATGAAATCAAATTTGAAAACCAACTTAAATTTGATTTTCAAATTTAAACAATCTAATGCATAAACAATCTAATTAATATAGATTACCCTCTAACCATGCTATAAATAGTAGATACTTTTATTATGTTATAAATAACATTGTTTTAATACGTTATAAACAATAAAGGATCGTTTTTAATTAATTTCGAAATTCTAAAATATTTTAATTTAAATATAAAATAAATTTTCAATATACCATTAGTTATAAAAGTCATTAATGACTAATTATGTTCCAAATAAAATTAGCAATAATTACATATCATAAAATATAATTATATTAAGTTACAAATTAAATTTAAAATTAAATTTTAATATTCTGATTCCCTCCATTAAACAAAGGTGGTTTTTTCTTCATGTATGGGTATGGAAGAACAGCTAAAACATTTGTATGAAACATTCTATCGCCATCCATTAGATCGAGACGTGATATTGTCATTAATGATGCCTCGAGTGGGTTTGCAGCACTGTTATTGCCCGGAGAGAGGACGACGCACTAAAGGCTAAAGATTCCTATACCAATAATCGAGGAATCAACATGACAAAATAACATCTAAACATAGCACATGCTGTGGCGTGGTAGTTAGCTAACTTTGTCTCTCGACCATGCAGAAGGGGGTTTTGATCATTGCCCATGAGAGTTAAGCGCAAATTGTCGTCAACCGTTTACTGCTAAGTAACTATTTCGCACGGCTACAGTATTGGTCACTATTGTCGACCTCACAACAACATGTATAAGAAATTATAAAAGTAATAATTTCATACACAATAATTTTAGTTTATCCAAAGTTACCTGTGCCTGGCACAGGTAAATCCAACTAGTTTTTTTTTGGTATTGAAATCCAACTAGTTTGAATAAAGGTAAAGGTTTTCTTTTTAAAAAAACTAAAGGCAAAGTTATTTTTATAGACGTTTGAGTTCAATTTTATGGATTTGAGAAATTTTACAGGTATATACACCAAAATAAAATTACAGGTGTAAGTTATCTAATGACATATGGATACAATAAGTATTTGATAGTTTGAATTATTCATTCAAATATTTATTAAATTTATAATATCTTTTAATCTCTTATCAAATAAAAAATATAATTAGAATTTCAATTTCAAATTAAGGATTAAATTTTATGCATAAATAGTGTAAAAAATATTTTACACTTGCATAAAAAAATATCACTATATTTTCTATTTTAATTCAAATTTAATTACACCATAGCAAACTGATAAATTTTAATTGTAACAAAAAAAAAATTGATAAATTTTAATTAAGTGTTTGGGTATAAGAAAATTACATTATCAATACACAATAATTAAACTCTAGAATTAGAACAAAAAAAAACTCTAAAATTAAACGGATATACTGTTTTATTTTTTTGAAACTAAACGGATATACTGTTAAAATAGAAAAGTTGAGGGATTAGATCGTATAGTTTCTTGTCTGAACTATCATGTCAAAAATAAATGCTTCAAATTGTTTTTCTAATTTACTGGAAAACAAGATGCTTCAAATTCTAATAGTAAATTAATTCAATCGAAGTTGATAATTGAAAATTTGAAAAATCAAAATATTTAAAATTAAAGAATAATTTTTAATTCAAATTTTAAAAAATATCTAAATCAAACTGAAATATTTTATTTATTTATACTTTTTAAGAATAATATTTTAGTTAAAAGACACGTATTACATCAATAACTTCTAATTCAATTTATTATATCAAGGTTCTTAGCAAAATGTGCTAAATGAGGTTGATCTCTCGTAGTTCGCTTCCACACCCAATGAAAAGCCTCACCTGTATCCCAACATACCAAGTAGCAGCATCTTTCTCCTTCTGCCACTCCACTCTTCTAGTTCCAGCTTTTCCAATTCTCTATTTTTGCGCGAAATCGGTATTTTCTTATTCAAATCCAACCTGATTCCTTTTCATCTTCTTCGATGTCTCGTTTTGCTTAGGTTTTCTTTAATAATTTGGGATTACAAATTGCAATTGCTTTTCGTGTTAATTGATGAGTTCACTTTTGAAGTTTATGTTTTTCTTTTCTGATTCTCACTTTTTATTGATTTGGATGCTCTCGTTGATGGGTGTTTTAGCTTGTTTGCAAGAAGCTAATTTTGAAAGACCCAATTGAATTGCGGGCATGCTATGGAATGGGGTCAACTTGGATATGATATCTGGAAAAGGGAAAATATGAAATCTGTGTGTTTTTTTTTCTCAAAATTCTGCTTTCTGTTCTTATTTATCATGGATTTAGATCCTAAAGGTTATATCTTTCTTCCCAATTCATTAACACGGATCCTTTAAATCCCATTGCTTGTAGTGTATGGTGACTTGCGATGCTGATAAAGCTCTCTAGATATGTTTTGCTGATATAGTCAGTTCATGTAGGAGTGGCAGCTATCAAACGTATTATATGTTTGATTTCTAATTGTTAACTGGATTGACCTATCTTGACGAACTGTTTTGGGCATCCTCTGTGACCATACCTCTATTTTTGAATTGTGAATACATCCACCCATGGCTGCTTTTATATTCTTGATTTCTAGCATTTTTTTTTACAAAACAGCGGTTAGGAAATTTTTCCTAGGACTAACCTGGTGCTGTGAAGCTCTCGCTACGCGCGAGGTCCAAGGCTTTCTTTGCATTTTTGCAAGAGGCTGGTTCCAGTCTTTGACTGTACAGTCGCACGGCAGTCGTCTTACCATTGCGCCGATGCTCGCCCTCTAAATTTTTCCTAGGACTAAAAAGTAAAAATAACTTTGCAAAGCAGAACTTTCCAATGCTATGCTATCTATGATATTCTGTTTTGCTAACTTCATTTCTTTAACAGATACTGAATAGATAGTCTTATAAACAACAAAAACATATTAAATCATGCATGATAGGTATTCGAATATGGATTGTGTGAAGATGTTATTATGCTTGTTTTTAATTTTTGGTTTATCTTCGTCTGTTGTAACACTTTTGTGATTCTTTCCTATTGGTCATTACTCATTAAGGATCACATTGAGATCTGAATGATGCTGTCTGATTGGTTGTTTACATATTGTGATTCAGAATGTGGAACTTTGCATCAAAATGCATTGCTGGAAGTGTGGAACTCAAAAATGATTCTTCAAAGCTAACTCATTCTGGTTCGGAATGTTCTGATGACGAGACTTCTAGTGTCGGCAGAGAGGAAGGACTGGAATGCCCAGTATGCTGGGAATCTTTCAATATTGTTGAAAATGTGCCCTATGTTTTATGGTGTGGCCATACCCTTTGTAAAAATTGCATCCTCGGATTGCAATGGGCTGTTGTGAAATTTCCAACGTTGCCAGTTCAACTTCCGCTTTTTATCTCCTGCCCATGGTGCAGCCTTCTATCCTTCCGTTTAGTTTATCGCGGAAATCTTAAATTCCCTCACAAGAACTACTTCCTTCTTTGGATGGTTGAGAGCATGAATGGTGATAGAGTAAAATCACATTCAACTTTCTCTGGGGATAATAATCAACAACACTGGCCAAGCAAAGACAATTCAACCAGAGGAAGCCAAGTAAACCATGGTAGCCTTCGTAGGGGGCAAGTTCGCCAGCCAGAGACATTTAGTTCCATCCAGTATCATGGTAATACTGGCAATCACCTCAGCATGGAAAGATTGCATATTTCTCTTCGAAAGTCGCTGATTTTCTTTGTCCAGTTAACAGCTAAGTTCCCACTGGTCCTCATATTTCTTTTGATTGTTTTATATGCAATACCAGCCAGTGCAGTCATTTTGGCTCTGTATATACTCGTTACAATTCTGTTTGCTCTCCCATCATTTCTCATCTTGTACTTTTCATATCCTAGTTTGGATTGGCTTGTCAGGGAAATCGTCACCTGAAATCGCGAACTAGTTTAGGCTCCAACTTTGCAAGTTATGTTCTCATATCCTAGTCCTTTACAAGATGTGTCCTTTCTCTTCCCCAATAGAGCCCCACATAGTGACCGTATACTTGAATCTTGATTTCAGCTCTGGTAGAACTTGGTTAGTTGGATGGTGTGATGTCAATTTTTACAATAATAGCATTGATGGTCAACCAGGGCTGTGGAATTGGATAACGCTAATGCTCTTGCCTTTTCCTGGTGGCAAATATTTGTTTGATCGATGTCTAATTTTGCTTTATATGGACACATGGATGATCCTATTAAGATAGTTTATACTCTTATGTTTGTAAAATGTAAAGCATATAACAATTGAGTTATTTCTCTATCTTTGTATGGAAGTACTATCATATCTGCTTAATTTGAAATTAGGTTCTGTGCTTCTGCATGATGTTCGCCGCTTTTTCTAAGAAAAGTATGTTTTATGCATGGCTGTGTAGAACAGGCGCCCCCGTTTAAGATTTGTATATTCTCTGCGGTCTTAAATGAAACCGACCATGCGATTTTTAGTTGTAGGTATAGTGGTACTATAGCATTATTATAGTATGTCTGGATCAGCTTTGTATTCCTGAATTACAGAAGCTTCTACTCGTAGTTGATTTTAGTTTTAAAATTAATTGTAGAAAGATTTTCGAAGATTCACTTACTAAGATACTGGTCCAATGAAAAAGCATAGATGTCGCAGTATCTTTCTGCGTAGCCAAGAAAAGAGCATGGAGGTTTGGAAGATACCATTGACGCATGTTGACACCTTTCTTAAGCTGAATGAAATTTAGTTTCAGCCTAATCACTGGGTAAGTGGTTAAGATAAATAACGGTTGATTCATTCAATTAATAAGTGGTTAATGAAGGATCCAATTCCATTGTTTCTCTCCAGCACGCTTTTCTAACCTTTGGATGAATATTCATTAGACATTAAAAAAGTTGTTATCAGAATTACTACAAACCGTGAGATGAAAATACACCCTAATGAATCAACGGTGGAAATAAAAGGAAATTATTAATTATGTAATAGAGAACACAGTGTGAATTCCGCTCCTTCGCATCTGCGGTATGTCTGCCGTAAACTCCGCTCCTTCGTTCATCGGTGCCACGGAAGTAATGACATCGCCGCCGAAAGCAGTGCGTACTTCCAACTCTTCACCTCTGGCGCCTTTCATAATCTTCGTTTTCCCAAATTCCAACCACCAATTGGAGTGGTTGGCCTTGCAAAGAAACAAGGTTAGCGAGGATGACGGTGGACGGTGGTGCGTTGGCAGACAGGTGACGGTGGTTCATTTATTTCAATCGTTAGATTCATCCTACGATTTACATTAACTCTGATTAGAAAAAAGAGAGCTTTATTTATCTGACCCTTAGATTTATAAGATGAATTCATCCAAAGGTCAAAAAAGCTGCGGGATAGTGCTGGAGATAAGGGCTGCAGGAGAGGATCCAATTCCATTACTACTACACTGCTTCCGTTGTCCAACATTATCCAAGATCCAGAGTCCACGTGTCCAAACCACAGCCAAGAATGCTTTCTCTTTGGACCCTGCATCCATGTAGCCACAAAATCAGTGCATTTGGTTCACGGTCACAAAGTGAGTTCTCAAAAGATGGTGGCAGCCATTGCTGTTTCTTCTCCAAAATCCACACTTTTGCAGAACCTCATCTATTTGGGCGACCCAATTTCAAATTTTGTTGGTGGATCTTTGAAACCAAGGCAACAACAAAGAAGACACTTCACCAATTTGGTTGTGGCGGCTTCACCCAGCAGCACCGCTTCCCCAACCACCAGCAATGCCAGTGGCAGATTTTACTTCAACTTCACTGGGTTTCCTTTCCCATTAGGCCCTTTCCTCAACAGGCAAACTATTAGAACTGAGGTTTGCCATCTGGCTTTATCTTATATTTGATTTTGTTGCTTATTTTCATCACTGCATTGATTTAGTTAGGGTTTCTATTCACTCTATTGCCTGTCCACAACCATTTATGTGATATTCATGTTTTCCAATTTTTTTCTAAATTCTTGGTGAACTCCTTCCATGTTATTGTTTTTTTTTAATTGAATGAAGAAATTCTGATTTTTTTGCCAGTCATTATTATGCTTGTGATACTTGATATTCAGATCACTGTGGCCTCTACTTTTCTTGGTTGATGAAGTAAGTTTTTGTTATGTTCTGCTTTTGCATATTGCATATAGTGACTAATTAATGAGTAATAGCTGGCATGTGGGTATTTCCTAGTATATGGAAATGCTATTGATTCTTGGGAACAATTCACTCTTGATTTTAGGTTGAATTTCTGTTTCTGAGACTCTTACCTCTCCTTTTGTTTTGAATCATGGTGTAGGCTGTGAAGGGCTGTATATGGCTATTCGAGCAAGAGCAGGCATTAGGCTTCAGCAGTGTTTCAACAAACATTCGGATGACGGTTATCAAACTCAAATCTGGTGGTTTATGGGTCCATGCACCTATAGCTCCAACTGACGAGTGTGTTCAGGTTCCATTCTAATTGCGAATTCTTAGTTTGGAATTAGTTTTAACAAAGTAATGTATTACTTAAATCAAAATACCTTATTTGGATATTAAGTAAGAGGGTTTTGAAAATTCCAGGAAGCTTTATTGGATAATTTTTTAACTCAAAAGTAAAGAATATAATTTTCCACTCTTTGGTAATGCTGCAAGGCAATTTCTATGAGTTGATCACGAAGAATATTTTTGTGACCTTAGGAATATGAATCCGTATCGATACGGTGATTTTGTGATGCTTTCTTAACATAAAAATTGTTTGTTTGTTGCAGCTTATTAAGGAATTGGGGGCTCCAGTTGAATATATTGTCCTGCCTACTTTTGCTTATGAGCACAAAATATTTGTTGGTCCATTTTCTAGGAAATTCCCCCTTGCTCAGGTGTGGGTGACACCAAGGCAATGGAGTTGGCCATTGAATTTACCTTTAGAATTCTTTGGCATTTTTCGTGCTAAAACTTTGAAGGACGAGGATTTATCCACTCCTTGGGCTGGTGAAATAGAGCAGAAGGTTCTGAGCTCACCAGAAGTTGGTAATGATCATTTGTTTTTGCATATTTTCAAACATAAATCAACAATGGAAAATCTCATTTGCGTGTGAATTGTCTCAGGAATCGGGCCCTATGTGGAGGTAGCTTTCTACCACAAGCCTTCAAGAACACTATTGGTGACAGATGCTGTTATTTTTGTCCCAAGACAGCCACCTGAGTGTATAAGCAAAGAATCCCTGTTATCATCTGCAAAAAACGGTCTCGCTGTAAAACTTCTAAGTAAAGGAAAGGAGGTACCTGATGAACCAGTAATTGACGACAAAAGGAATCGCCAAAAAGGTTGGCTCTTTTCTTTTTTCTTTTCTTTCTCTTCAACTTGCTCAAAGCAAATTACTTTTCTTTTGAGTTCAAACCAAATTAACCGTGATGGTCATTTTATGCAGGATGGGAAAGAATGGTTCTCCAAATCTTGTTTCTTGGTCCATCCAATCTTTTAGAACCTAATGCTAGCTTTGCACAGATGTCACAGAAGTTGATTGTTTCACCTATTGTGAAGACGCTGGTCTTCAGCAAAGTTCCTGAAAAGGTAATCTTCTTTGTGCTGTATCATTTTTCTTTCTTATTAATAAAATTTTAGTCTGCTTTTACCAGATAGAGTTGTTAATTCACAATGTGGTCACACTAGTTAGTGCGTAAAATATATTCCAACTAACCATTCATGTTTACTGATCTTGATGTTCCAAAAGAAAGACTACTTCTTTGCAAGTTCTTGAAATCAGAAAATAAAGTAAAATAATTTGATGTTTTTTATATTATTAATTTAATCATATTAACCGGAAATGAAAACAAAAGTGCAAACTCAACCATTCACAGCGCGTAAATCAACTCATATGGAGTTGTTATAGCTTTATATAGCAGAGGTCTCGGGTTCGAGTCCCTACAAATAAAACTGTGTTAAATACTTGGTAGAGAGACCAAGTATTAGTGGAGGAGACCTGTGGATGGAATTTGCACTTGTGCATGTTATGTGTTCAATACTCGGGCCGTCACCCATAGTGGTACTACCTTGCTCGAACATGATTGTCTTAGTTGAGAATACTTGTGGTTTAACAAAAAAAACTTAACCATTCACATCTTGCTTTGTTATTATGATCCAGGTGAGAGAATGGGTTGATAGCATTTCGCGAGATTGGAGGTTCAAGAGAATTATCCCTGCTCACTTTGCTGCTCCAGTAAATGCAAGTAGGTCTGATTTCCGAGCTGCTTTTGCATTTCTGGACGAGTTTTTGGTCGACCCTAATCCTACTTGGCCTTCGCTTTCCCTTCTGTTGTCATCGATCATGGGAAAGGCAGCCAGTTATTTCCCTCCGGATGACATGAGGACCTTATCATCGCTTGACCAGTTTTTAGTTTCAGTTGGAGCAGTGAAGAGAACTGTTTCAGGAAGGAAGCGATGAGAGAGAGTTGCATAACAACTTGGCCTGCAACTACATGTCAACTTTGCAAATGTAAAGTACCTATAGTTTTGTTACATTAGGAGGTTGATTCTTAAGGAATGTGTAAATGTTACAGAGATCACAATGGAATGGTCATACACATGTTGTGAAATCAAAGAAGTTTTGCATGAAAAGAACTTCAGACACAAGGGGGAATATACATAGTTATAGTATTATACATTTTGTGCATTTCATATGGTAATAATTTTTAGAATTTTTTAAAGTCCATCAAGTTATTGGTAGGTGAGAATTTTAAAATTTGAAATTACCGGTGGTGACTAATCTTGTAAAAAAAATTATTATCGTCAAATTACGGATGGTTATTTCGTCGGTAACTTAAAAAAAACTACGTTACTGACAGCGACGACAATCGCAAGATTTAACAATGGTAGTAATTTAATCTATCTTCACACACGGAAAAGACAATCAGTTTTTAAAACCAAATTGAAAATTGAGTTTAATTAATTAATTAATCTATTAAATTTATTTCAATTTATTTATTATTCAGTTAATCAATAACCTAATCCTAGTGACAGTGATTTGAAATAGTGAATTAGAAAGAAAACACTTACTTAAACTAGCCGTTAAACCATAAAAACAAAACACAACACATAATATAAATAAAGCTCTTTGGTTTTGGCAGAATAGATCATTTTCTTTTTCTTTGTTTCTCTATTTGTTTTTAATATTTCACTCTCCTTGCTCTGCTTCCTTCAATCGAGGACCTTGCTCCTCCGCAAACGGTGGTTTCTCTCACATTTCCACCGGAGAATCTTCAATCGACGTGGCTGGTCTCCATCGCCCTCATCTCCAAATCAGTGAAACTTGAATGAAGATCTTCAATTTTGTCGGGGTCGGAACCGATTAGGCGATCGATGATTTGGATCTATCCACTGTCGTCGGTGGCTGAGAAGATGGTTCACGATTTCAGAACTGATGAGGCGGAACTGGGATGACCTGATCGATGACTTCGACGATTCCACGCTCTCCCCCCGGGGCCCCCCCGTCCCCTAGGGAGGCCCCCCAGGGCCCCCCCACCCTCCCCCCGAGACCCCTCCACCAAGGATGATATTTCACAACAATTTTTCTTAATGATTCAGATAGAGATTGTAACTGTAAACTGTGTTATACCATATAACCATTTATATTGATGTCTGGATATGTGTACCTGGGTGACAGATTTGGTCGTACAAATAATTCATACTTATTGAGAATCATTTAGATTCATTTGTAGAGCACCAGTCACTCAAGTTGAGTAGAGATTAAAAGAGTGAATCTTGATTGAAGGAGAAAAGTTTTAAATCACTCCTTTGCCAGTGGGGCTTCTTTCATTTTCACATAATGAATCTACATCTAAATACGTAAATTACCCAAAAAGTAAGGGTAGAAGTATTAGTATTACTAAGTTGCCATGAATAAAATGAAAATGTCTTAAATTATTCACAGAGATAGAAATTTGAATACTTGATCTATCACTTCAAAAGGAGTTTCATGTACTCATGTTTCCATTTTTCAATTTTTTTTGAAAGGATTTTTCAATGTTTAATACATTAGAGTTGATTTAGTGCTACATATAAATTGTCGAGACAAAAATCACGGGTGATTAAAAGTACTTAAAAATTAACATGTAATTAGTAATCACAGAGATAGGAATTTGAATACTTGATCTATCACTTCAATCCGATAATTAATTCAAACAAACATTATTTAAAAGGAGTTCAAAGCAAAAAATTAAAAAGACATATTTTACTAATTAAAAATACATTTCTTTTTTTTTTGTTAAAAATATATATTTTGTTTAAATCATCTTTAATTTATTTACATATTCAATTTGTGTTTGAAAGAACAAAACTATTAGTCCCTGTTTTAGGAACTAAATTAAATTACATGGTTTTGGAGACTTAAAATAAAAACACGTAGTTTTATATATTTTATGAATTCATTTCATTTCAAAAAAGAAAGAATTAAAAAATATAAAAATAAATAAAAAACAATCTAATTGGATGTTGGTAATTCCAAGTTGACGGTAGGTCTGATTATAATAATAATTATAATTTTTAAACATCAATCAACCATTTAAAAAAAAGGTTATTATCAAAAAAACGTGGGAAGCAACGGTTAGAAAAAATGTTGAATTAGTATATAATAACACTCTATGTTCTGTCACTCTTCACCGAAACTCACATCAAATCAAAGCTTCTCTTTCTTTCCCTAGGGAGGCCCCCCTCGAGGCGGGTGGGCCTCCCTCGCCTACCCTACCTCCATACCTACCCCCCACTTACACACTCCTACCTCCCTCACCTACCCTAAATTTCCGCTATCTACCCCCACTGGCCTACCCTAATTACATTACACAATGACGTTACAAATATTATGCCCTACATTTGATGATGAAAAAATTACTCTTGCTATGGTCTCGGACAAGCACAATCAATATTCAAACCTGGCCTAATAGAATGACTTATCTAGACATTATAACACGTTATTGACAATGTTACAATAAAATCAAACTATTTACAAGCTAGAAAATAGATGTTTCTGAGTTTCTGCCACATATTGTCATCATAACATTTACAGTACCATCAAAACTGCTACTTTTGGTGCCCAACATTACAAATATTCTTGCCATTCCATCGCCTCATCAACACACAGTTATCATTAACAACCATTAGTTTCTGATTTCATCCTACATAAGATAACAGACCAAATGCTTAGGGGGCGTTTGTTTCACTGCTTGGAATAGGATTCCCGGGAATGACTGGGTTGGAATACATATTCCATGGTTTGGTAGAAGGTTTGAAAAAAATATTCCAGGGTATCCTTCATTCCCAGGCAAGTGGTATTCCCATCTAGAAGCTCTTTTCATTCCCAAACTAAAGGGATGGGAAAGGTGATTCCTGAAGACTAGGGAATGAGATTTAATTTGTGAAAATCCTCAATTGCCCCTACCCACTACAACATGTTCTTTCCCACATATTAATTACAAATGATTTACCCCATTTCCATTTGATGACATGCATTTGTTTTACTATGAAGTTCTAGAATATGACAGAAAATGAATGAAAAATCAAAATGTTTTTCAATAAATCAAAGTCAATTTTTTTTTTGTTTAGTAGTATTTGAGACTTTTGATGTTTAACTTTATATTTTATAAATCTTGCCTTTTTAGTAATTCCATCAATATAATGTTAGTGTAATATTAACTAATGTCGTTTGAGTAAATATAATTTTTATAAAAAAATTATTTCAAAGTATAATATAGTACTTAGGTAGTGTTTGGCCCGGCTTTTTTATGACTTTTAAGTTACTTTTAAGCTAATGCAGGGCCAAACACATTTGTTGAAAAAGTTCAGTAGCTTTTAAGTAACTTATTTTTATAACATAAAATAGAAATAAGTAACTTTTTAGAAAAAGCTAGAAATAGGAGCTTTTTACTTAAAAGTTACTTATTATTATTATGACCACCACCACCACCACCCCACCGCTGCTGCCCGCCGCTGCCGCCACCACAGCCACCGCCACCGCCCCCCCACGCCGCCGCCGCCACCACCGCCACCGCGCCGCCACCACACCACTGCCACCGCCGCCGCCGTCGCCCCCTCACGCCACCGCCGCCACCGCACCACCACCACCACGCCGCCGTCACCGCCACCACCACCACCGCCACCACACCACTGCCACCGCCGCCACTGCACCACCACCACCACGCCGTCGCCGCCGCCACCACCACCACCACCGCCACTACCGCCACCGCGCCGCCGCCACCACACCACTGCCACCGCCACCACTGAACCATCGCTGCCGTTGCCCCCTCACGCCACCGCCCCTTCATGCCCCCGCCCCCCGCCGCCATATATGAAACTTTTTTAAAACAGTTTTACCAAACAACTTTTAACTTAAAAGTAGCTTTTGAAGTTATAAAAAAACTGAAAACTGACAAACAACTTCTTCTTCTTTTTAAAAGCTCTTATTTTTAACTTTTACTTAAAAGTGGCTTTTAAGTCAGAAAAAAGCTGGGCCAAACGAAGCCTTAGTATATTTTTATTTTTATTCCATTTTTAATAATTACATTGAAAGAAAGAGAAGCTTTGATCTGATGCGAGTTTCGGTGAAGAGTGACAGAACATAGAGTGTTGTTATATACTAGTTCAACATTTTTTCTAACCGTTGCTTCCTACGTTTTTTTGATAATAACCTTTTTTTTAAATCAGACCTACCGTTAACTTGGAATTACTAACATCCAATTAGATTGTTTTTTATTTATTTTTATATTTTTTAATTCTTTCTTTTTTGAAATGAAATGAATTCATAAAATATAGAAAACTACGTGTTTTTATTTTAAGTCTCCAAAACCATGTAATTTAATTTAGTTCCTGAAAAGAGGGACTAATAGTTTTGTTCTTTCAAATACAAATTGAATATGTAAATAAATTAAAGATGATTTAAACAAAATATATATTTTTAACCAAAAAAAAAAGAAATGTATTTTTAATTAGTAAAATATGTTTTTTTAATTTTTTGCTTCGAACTCCTTTTAAATAATGTTTGTTTGAATTAATTATCGGATTGAAGTGATATATCAAGTATTCAAATTTCTATCTCTGTGATTACTGATTACATGTTATTTTTAAATACATTTAATCACCGGTGATTTTTGTCGCGACAATTTATATGTAGCACTAAATCAACTCTAATGTATTAAACATTGAAAAATCCTTTCAAAAAAAATTGAAAAATGGAAACATGAGTACATGAAACTCCTATTGAAGTGATAGATCAAGTATTCAAATTTCTATCTCTGTGAATAATTTAAGGCATTTTCATTTTATTCATGGCAACTTAGCAATACTAATACTTCTACCCTTACTTTTTGAGTAATTTACGTACTTAGATGCAGATTCATTATGTGAAAATGAAAGAAGCCGCACTGATTACAACCAAGGGCAAAGGAGTGATTTAAAACTTCTCTCCTTCAATCAAGATTCACTCTTTTAATCTCTACTCAACTTGAGTTCCTCGTGCTCTACAAATGAAAACTGGTCAAGGGATGATAAGGTCCTCATGTCATCCGGAGGGAAATAACTAGCTGCCTTTCCCATGATTGATGACAACAGAAGGGAAAGCGAAGGCCAAGTAGGATTAGGGTCGACCAAAAACTCGTCCAGAAATGCAAAAGCAGCTCGGAAATCAGACCTACTTGCATTTACTGGAGCAGCAAAGTGAGCAGGGATAATTCTCTTGAACCTCCAATCTCGCGAAATGCTATCAACCCATTCTCTCACCTGGATCATAATAACAAAGCAAGATGTGAATGGTTAAGTTTTTTTTGTTAAACCACAAGTATTCTCAACTAAGACAATCATGTTCGAGCATGGTATGACCACTATGGGCGGCGGCCTGAGTATTGAACACATAACATGCACAAGTGCAAATTCCATCCACAGGTCTCCTCCACTAATACTTGGTCTCTCTACCAAGTATTTAACACAGTTTCATTTATAGGGACTCGAACCCGAGACCTCTGCTAAAGCTATAACAACTCCACATGAGTTGATTTACGCGCTGTGAAGGGTGGAGTTTGCGCTTTTGTTTTCATTTCCGGTTAATATGATTAAATTAATAATTTAAAAAACATCAAATTATTTTACTTTATTTTCTGATTTCTAGAATTTGCAAAGAAGTTGTCTTACTTTTGGAACAACAAGATCAGTAAACATGAATGGTTAGTTGGAATATATTTTACGCACTAACTAGTGACCACATTGTGAATTAACAACTCTATCTGGTAAAAGCAGACTAAAATTTTATTAATAAGAAAGAAAAATGATACAGCACAAAGAAGATTACCTTTTCAGGAACTTTGCTGAAGACCAGCGTCTTCACAATAGGTGAAACAATCAACTTCTGTGACATCTGTGCAAAGCTAGCATTAGGTTCTAAAAGATTGGATGGACCAAGAAACAAGATTTGGAGAACCATTCTTTCCCATCCTGCATAAAATGACCATCACGGTTAATTTGGTTTGAACTCAAAAGAAAAGTAATTTGCTTTGAGCAAGTTGAAGAGAAAGAAAAGAAAAAAGAAAAGAGCCAACCTTTTTGGCGATTCCTTTTGTCGTCAATTACTGGTTCATCAGGTACCTCCTTTCCTTTACTTAGAAGTTTTACAGCGAGACCGTTTTCTGCAGATGATAACAGGGATTCTTTGCTTATACACTCGCTGCAAAAACATATTCAACACTGAAAATTCATCATATGTTAATCACTGCCCAAATCATTTTTTTAATTTTTAGACAAACGCAAATGAATTTCTTTCTTTTTTTAACCTAACGCAAATGAATTTCTTAAAGCTCATTATTTTTTAATCTTAAACAAAATCACTCATAGTTTGGGTTTATATAAAATCGTTGTCAACTATGTACTATGAAAAATCAAATCACAAACTAAATGACTAAGTACGCAGTACAAATTTCAACTTTTGTCAACTCTCTAGTTCATCATCGTGTATTTTTTGATTTAAATCACATGTATTCTCTCTATTAGACAATATTCATATTTGAGCTGGGGATAACTTTTATGAGCAATAAAATTATCTCTATCAAATATTTAACGTAGCTGCACTCACATGAGTTTAAACCTAAGATATCTGCTTAAAATATAATAATGCGATCTACGCGGTGTGGTGTTCATTGTCCTATATAAGTCATATAAAACAAGCAAATACTCCATATTTTTCTTTGTAGTAAATTCACAAGACTTCCCTTTAAGAAAAAAAAAAAAAGTTTTCTATGCATTGGCTCTAGATATAAAGCTACACGGCCATGTTGGTTCTGTAATAGCTTTTGTAATTCTTTTCAAACTCAAATATGGGCGTTTGCTAGTCAGGATAGGATAAGAGCAGGATATGATAAATGATTGGATAAGAACAGGATATGATAAGAACATGATAGACTCTTATCCTATCATGCGTTTGAGGTGAACAAGATATTGATAGGATTAGGATATGATACAAACAAAGAATAATGTATCAAATTTCTCATTAAAATAAAAAAGTACATAATATTTTTTAAAATTTGATTTTCTAAATAGTTTTTTAAAAAAGTCATTATTCTATTAAATTTAATTATTTTTACATTTTTATAAATGAGTCTATGTTTTAATAATAACTAAAATTAAATTAATTCGGCTATTTTAATTTTTTTAAAGGGAATTTATTTTAATTAAAATTATTATATATGTAACCAATGGGTTTTAACTTAGTAGGGGTAAGTGATCAATGATAAAAATTAATTAAATTTTTAAAAATTATTAAATAATATTATTCTATCAAAATTAATTTATATTGAAATTATTAATTATAATTATATAAGTAGAGAAATAATTTTAAATAATAGCATATGATAATACAAAATTAGTCTATATTTACTATTAAAAAATTAATATTTATATGTGAGTAGCCTATTTTAGTGTTAGTGATGAATTATTTTGTTATTTTTATTATAATATAAATAACGAAAAATTATGTTAACTAAGTAGTAGTAAGTGATAGTGAAAATTTTATTATTTTATATGAGTAAATCTAATATTTTTCACCATTTATAAATCAGTTTATTTTTTGATTAAATTTATAAACAACTAAATACTTTTAGCTTAACAATAACAACTAGTAATTGATAATTAATGAAATTAATATAATATTAAAATAAAAAAATTATATTTATTAATTAATATTATTATAAATTATATAAATATAAATATTGAAATTAATTTTGAGTTATGGTAATAAATAAACAAAAAACTGATATATCCTATCCTGTCAGGATAATTTCTATCCTAGCTCCCCCCTCAGGATAACTTTGACATATGATATATATGATAGGATAAGGAACAAGTTAGTGTTATCCTATCCTGCTGATGCAACAAACAACATATTACAACGGGGGCGTTAAAGGCAGGCCCAAATCCTCTGTTCAAAGTGGTTGACATACAAAAACCTTTCCATTACAAAAACCTTCATTACACTTAGTAAATTTTTATTTTTTTTTGAACTCATTACCCTTAGTAAATTAAAAGTATATTAATTACAAATTAGAACAATAACCTTTTAATGCCTTCAAAGACCAAATTACAAATGGAAAACTATGAGAACATTGAATATTTAAAGGAATTAAATATCTGTAAGCATTTTATTTTTGAATGTTAACATACAAAAAACTTTCCATTACAAATGAGACAAGGAAATGAGAGAGACCAACATTACACTCTGTGTGCGTTGAGAGTTAAAATCAATGTGGACGTGACAAAACTTTATTTCTTCCATTCATGTTAAATTTAACGTAGCAAATTGTACCTAGCTTCTTTGTTGATATATTGAGATATTTAAAATCATATTTGCTTTCGGAAGAACGCTAAATCAAACATCTTGATAGGAAAGATCCTATCAACGTTGCAAACACTGTGAAGGGAGAAGAAAATTACTCAAAAAAATTAAAAGGGTAACCAAGAAAAAGTTGCAGAGCAAGTGCTCAAATTTCATTTCATGTCCTGCAGCTTTCTTGTCGCCACCTTTATCTCATTCTGTTTTCCCTCTATTGATATCAACCATACAGGGAGGCTTTACAGGCTGTAAATAAAAATATTATAACTAGGATAATTATGTAGTCTCAGCAGTGGAAATCAGTAAACTTTGCTTGGGCCGGTCCTTTGATTGATGATGTGGCCCATCACATCTACAGTACTGTTTGTCTCTGGCATAGAAGGGATAGATGGCATGGCAGGTTCGTGGGCTCTGGTAATAAAGGCAGGTGTAGGTACTCAGATTTTGTTTTTTCCTTTGTATTTTTACCTATAAAAGGCTGAATAGCTTTTTCCATCTAATAAAAGCATTTTCCATCTATTAAAGCCTTTGTCTACCTATAAAAGGCTGAAATGCGCTCTTTACATCAAGCTGCCACAGACTCCACTTTTTCAGACTAGCAAAAGCTACTATCCATCTCACAGTTTCTAGTCTAGCAACAGGTGCAAATACTACAGAGTAGTCTATACCCTCTCTTTGCATAAATCCTTTTGCTACTAACCTTGCCTTATGCTTGGCAATGGTTCCATCTGGCTGTCGCTTGACCTTAAAAACCCACTTCACTGCAATAGGCAATTTATCAGCAAGAAGTTTCACCAGTTCCCACGTTCTGTTCTTTTCAATCAATTTCAACTCTTCTTGCATCGTAGCTTTCCAAATATTATTTGAGATATCTTCTTCAAAGTTAATTGGTTCTGCGTCTGCCAACAGCGCAATATGCACTAACTCACCGCCAGAGCCAATTTCAGAGTCTGGAAATACCTCAAAATCATTGAATCTGCTAGGCATATTCCTCTTTCTGCTTGGCCTTGAAGCTTGTGGCGAGACGTGAACCTCATTTGCAGGTTCACTCATTGAAAGTAGTTGGATCTAGGTTGAAATCAAACCTTACAGTAGTCGGTGCTCTGCTTTGGTCGCCAGACGAGGCACCAGACGTGCTTTGATCACCAGACGAGGCACCAGATGATGTACCTTGTGGGAAGTCAGACGAGGTACCACCAGACGAGGTACCAGACGTGATACCTTGTGGGAACCCAGACGAGGCACCCGACGAGGCACCATTGTTAGTCCAGGTTCTGAACTCTTCAAAAATCACATCTCTACTGAACTCAATCTTCTCAGTTCTGGGATTATAAAGCCCGTAAGCACATGTAGGAGTATATCCGAAGAAAATCATGGATTCACTCCTATCATCAAGCTTCTTCCTTCTCTATTCAGGAACGTGTTTATGGCATAAGCAGCCAAAAACTCTCAGATGCTTGGCAGACGGTTTCTTCCCAGTCCAGACTTCTTATGGAACACGTGAATTGAGACTCTTTGTTGGGCATCTGTTCAGAACCGCAGTCATTGCCGCTTCACCCCAGAAGTTGTGGGACAAATTCTTACCCTTCAACATTCCCCTTACCATGTTCAGAATAGTTATGCTTCTTTTTTTCTACAACACCATTGTGCTGTGGTGTATAGGGAACTGTAATTTCATGCCGAATCCCATTCTTTGTGCAAAAAGCTTCCATCTCGTTCGAACATAATTCACCTCCACCATCAGCTCGCAACACCTTAATGTCTCGTCCGCACTGCTTTTCAGCCATAACCTCGAACATCTTGAAGACGGAGCAAACTTCGCTCTTGGCTTTAAGCAAATAGATCCACATTTTCTACTATATTCATCCACAAATGAAACAAAATACTTGTTTCCTCCCATCGAAGCAGTTTCAATGGGACCACAGACGTCAGAATATATAACTTCTAATAATGCAGTGGATCTAGAGGGTGTAAATGTGCTGAATGAAGCTCTAGTATGTTTGCTCACTAAACAATTTTCACATACCTTGGAGGGAATCTGAATTGGAGTCACGCCATGCACCACCTCTTTAGTCTTCAAGAGACTTAGATCCTTGAAATTGAGATGACCCAGACGTTGATGCCATAGCCACGAACAATTGTCTGCCACTTCAGATACTAAGCAATGTGACTCAACAATAGCTACCTTCACTTGGAAGGTTCTGTTTCGTGCCATCGGTGTTCTCAGAATTCTTTTGTTATGAGAATCAAGCACTTCAAGGTGTCCCTGTACCATGTGCAGGGTAAAACCTTTCTCTAGCAACTGCCCCATGCTGATGAGATTACCGGTCATGTCAGGAACATACAATACTTCAGTAATCACAGTGTCTGACCCATTGTTGAAAGAATTTTTGCGTATTCAAAACCGTTTTCACCAAAAGAATTTATAAAGTTGTCACTTAACTACTATTAAAATCCCTTTCAAGATTCGAATGTAGTATAGCAACGAGTGTTTGTCGAAACACAAAGAATTGCAGACAAAAGCCGTTCTTTAGTATATTAAATAAACAATGGATAAAATGAAGTTGTTTGTTGCTTAAACTAAGAAACATAAATAAATAAATAAATAAAGCGGTAAACAAATTTAGAAGCAAGTTAAAGAAACTGTTGGGATTAGCTTTCACCGATTAACCCTCATGGATTATATGAATTCATACATAAGCCTTGTTTAACATCAGTTCTTATCTTCCGCATGGTCCCCCAATGCAAAGATTCTCATCCTACTAAATTAATCCCCAATCCGTTGATTGATTAACAAAGCAGAAAGCATTAGACATGGATGTTGTATTGACTATGCACTTGATTCCTCCCATCATTTCATATCTTACTACCCAGTCCCCCGACGTAGAAGATTATCAACTACTTAAATGTTTAAATAGACTAATGATCTAACCCCATCCCGTAGACCTTAGAGTCATTAGATGATATTACCTAATTCAGATTTAAATAGTTAGTTCCCACCATCCTATCAAATCTATAATCATGTTCTAGATGATCAATCCAAAACAAGCATTAGACAAACGATAAATCAATGAATCAAAGCATAAAAACATTGACTTGTATGAATATCAATAAGAATACATAACAATGGTTAAAAGATTACAACTAATCCCAACAAGAGAGGTTTAGCTATCCATTTCCATGGATGCTATAAGCTTACAAGAAGAAATATGGAATTTTGGAGGCTTGGCGATGTCGGCGTAGCGTTCCCACTTGACGGCGACGTACTGGCACTCGAGAGTCTTCCTTTCTCCCTCCTAGCTTGCTTCCTCTCTCTAGGATCTTCACTTTACTTCAAATCTCCAAAGAAAACTAAAACTAAGCTATTCTACAAGTTCTGAATGCTAAAAACTTAATTCTATTTTTTTTTAATTCTTTGTTTTGGATGAAGCTCTGTTTTTATAGGAAAAAATAGAGCAGGTCAAGGTGCTTTCATGGCTGAAAACTTCATTGGCAAGTTTTCTTCAGCCGCCTTTATCAACTTGCTGATCAGTGGCTGCTTAGTCAAACCGCCTTTGTCAAATTGGTTAAACAGTAGCTGCTTAGTCATAGACTTCGTTTGAAGGTTTCCCAAATTGCCTTTGTTGGACGTTCCTGTCATCTTAGTTCTTCCATCGTCTTAGTTTAGTGAAGTAGGTTACTAAGACGATAGGTCACTAAGACGACAAATCACTAAGACGATCGGTGAAACATTTTTTCTTGGATATTTTCCCTGCAATCAACAAGTCGATGTTAAACACATGAAAAACTAATATTTACACTATCTATAGGCTAAATTAAGTATTTGCTAAATTAACTACGTTGAGGATTAAATGATCAATAATTCAAGCATATAAGTCGAATAAGTGTCTAAAATGATATCCAAATATACGTAAATTTGACACGTATCACCCATCATGATGTTTAACTAAGACGTCACCAATTCCTTCTGCCATGATGACTCTGTCATCTGCAAAATGAACTTAGCTCTTCTTGGTTTCATCCAAGTTAACAAGCCATTCTCTATGGCCTGTCATGTGGTTTGAGCATCCAGAATCCATGTACCAATTACCATAGTTGTGGTTGCCGTCCTTGGTGACCATCATGAACGTAACTGGTTCACCATTAGAAACAGGGCCATCCTTGGCAAGATTTGCTTCATTGCCGGATCGTCCACGAGTGTCTCCACTGCTGGAGCTTTGTACTCGTTGGAGAAGTTCCCTATCTTGTTGTAATTGAAGCAACATATCTTCTTTCTATCAATCTTCTTCTTACCACCTTTGTAATTGTTCGAACCTCCTCTTCTTGAATATTAGGGTTTATCCTAATGTTCTTGCTCAGGATCTTGATTGTAGTTTCTTCCAGAGTTGCCACGACTGTCTCTGGATTTTCCTCTGCCTCGATTTCCCCTTATGCTAGACGAGCCCCCTTTCTTGGAGGTTTGCGCTTGAAGCGCTTACCTAGCAGACCTGTCATTTGACTTCTCGAGCATCCGTTGCTCATGAGCTTCAAGAGAACCTTGACGTTCTTCAATATTCATGGTAGAAAGATTCTTGGACTCCTCAATTGCTACCAGGATATGGTCAAATCTTGGGGAAAGAGTTTGTAGAATCTTTTCTAGGATCGTCTGATCAGTGAATGTTTCCCCACACGACTTCATCGTGTTCGTCAACGCGATTACCCGGTTGAAGAAATCAGCGATCTTCTCATTCGTCTCCATTTGCATCAATTCATATTGTCTTCTCATGGTCTGCAAGCGGACCTTCTTCAACTGCTCAGCCCCTTCGTTGCATTTCGCAAGAATTTTCCATGCTTCTTGAGCGCTCGTAGCGCCTGCAATCTTGTCGAAGTGCGCAACATCTACACACTGATGAAGCAGGAAAAGGGCCTTGTAATCTTTCTTCTTGTCGTCTTTGTGTGCAACTCTCTACTCATCGGTGGGTGTCGCGGACAGCGCCGGAAACCCATTCTCCACAATCTCAAGGACTTATTGGTAACCCATGATTACCCTCATCTGGACCTGCCATCGGTCCTAGTTCTTGCCATCGAGAACAGGGAGGTTAGCAGGGAAGTTCCCGTTGTTTCCACCCATTGTCGTCTATCTCTTTCAAGAATGAAAGCTCTGGATACTAGTTGTTAGAGTATGCAGCGGTGTTTAACGATGGAGAACAGAAAAACAAGAAACTCAAAATAACAGAGAAGAATGAAGAGAGAAGAGAATAGTAGGAAAAACTGAATTCAAAATATGTATATTCAATTATGTTCTAAATCACCTTACAATCTACTAAGCATTTCTGCTTATATACTTTGGACACGTATGTGGGCCACTCTAACAAAGCCCAACACTAAAAGCCCATTGGCTCAGAATTACACTTTCAACAGCGATGCTGGCCAACGTCTCTGTCTGCACAAGTCGGTCAGCTATAATGCTTCCCAGTATGTAACTTAATGACAGAGAGAAATCACAGCGGATGGTCGGTCGTCTACTTTAGCCTTAATATACCTCGGCCTTCATGTAGGACCAGATAGTGATAAACTCCTTCAGTCTGCTGGTGCATTCACTATATATCTTGGTAATAATCCAGTTTCATGGTCCAATAAGAAACAAACTAACCTATCGTAGCAAAATTATCCAACGAGGCAGAGTACAGAACAATTGTGCCTACCATCTCTAAACTCCTTTGGCTCCAAAATCTTTTAAAAGTTTCAAAGCCCTAACACTCAGACAACTTTGGAGCTACTTATTTTTGTGCCAATCTAGTTTTTGTTGGTTTTTGAGTCTAAGATGGAAGCCAAAAAGATAGCAGACATACTTTTGCATTCATAGAAAGACTTACTTATAGAAAATACATTGAAAGAAGATAAAGCATGTGCTTTAATTAAGACAACACATGGTTCTTGAAAAAACAAAAAGAAACCACTTAAGCATGCAACCTAACTAATTAATGTTCTAAATATTACACTTCTCCAAAAAGCTATCCAATAGTCATAGACTAAGGAAAAGACTCAACACCATCACTCCTCCTTGAGGTTTTCCTTAGAGACTCCAAGCTTCCTTCTCAACATCTCAAATCTGGTCTTTGGAAGAGACTTAGTCAAAATATCAGCAAGCTGAGTTTCTGAACTGCAATGCATGAGCTTCACTTCCTTCATCCTTTCCGCCTCTCTTATGGCATGAAATTTCACATTAATGTGCTTAGTTCTTCCATGTTGAACTGGATTTTTAGCCATTGATATGAATGATTTGTTATCAATCCAGATTGTAGTAGCTTCAGTTTGCTCTTCACCCAAATCCTTCATGATTTTTCTGAGCTAAATTGCTTGGCTTGAAGTTGTTGCTGCTAAAATATATTCATCCTCTACTGTAGATTGAGCTACAACTTCCTATTTCTTTGACTTCCAAGAGAAGATACCACTGCCAAATGAAAAAACATACCCAGAAGTGCTTTTGGAATCATCAATACTTCTAGCCCAATCACTATCTGCATAGCCTTAAAGCTTCCCATCCATCTTCTTCACATAGAATATGCCATAATCAAATGTACCTTTGATGTACCTCAATACTCTTTTGGCTGCTGCATAATGAACTTGGGTTGGAGATTGCATGAACCTCAAAAGCAAACTTGTAGAAAACATCAAATTTGGTCTGGTAGTGGTTAATACAATAAGCTTCCAATCAAGCTTCAATAAACAGAACTATCCACCTTTGAATCATTCTCAAATTGAGAGAGCTTTTCATTTGCTCAAAGAGGTGTAGCTACTGGTTTGCACCTCTCCATGTGAAACTTTTTCAGCATTTCCAAAGCATACTTTCTTTGAGAGATAAAGATCCCATTATTGGATTGACATATCTCCATTCAAAGAAAGTAGTCCATTTCTCCAAGATCAGACATTTCAAATTCAGCCTCCATGTCCATTTTGAATTGTTTTACAACATTCAAATTATCACATGTAACAAAAAAATCATCAACATATAGAGAAACTACAAGGTGAACTTCTTGCTGCAAGCACTTTGTGTATAAAGTAGCTTCACTTTCACTTCTTATGAACCCTTGGTTCAATAATTAAGTATCAATTCTGCTGTACCAGGCCCTTGGCGCCTGTTTTAAGCCATACAAGGCTTTCTTCAGCTTGTAAACTTTATCTTCATGACCTGCCTCGTGAAATCCCTCAGGTTGCTCAACAAAAATCTCTTCTTCGAGCACCCCATTGAGGAAAGCTAACTTCACATCCAGATGAAAGATTTTCCATCCCATTTTTGCTGCAAAGGCTATTAAAAGCCTTATAGTATCATGCCTTGCAACTGGTGCAAATGTTTCCAAGTAATCAATACTGAATTGTTGAGCATAGTCTTTCACAACCAACCTTGCTTTCAATTTATTACTAGAACCATCAGGATTGAGTTTGGTTCTATAAACCCATTTGACACCAAGAACATTATGGTTGTTTGGTCTATCAACCAGCTGCCAAGTTTCATTCTTCCTTATCATTTTAATCCCCTCCTCTGTGGCAATCTTCCAATCATTTGACTTTGCAGCAACTTCATAGTTAGCAGGCTCCAGAATTGCAATGTTGCATCTTTCATAGATTTCTTCTATTGTTCTTGTCCATCTTATAGGAATTTCATCATCATCATCATCATCATCATCATCATCATCATCACCATCATCATCATCACCATCATCATCAATTTCATCTTCACCTTGAGTAAATTCACCCAAGTCTGTACTGCTTTTAGGTACTTCTATCTCCTTTTTGTTCCAATCCCATTTTGCAAATTCATTGAACTTCACATCTCTGCTCACCAGAACTTTTTCTGTCTTCAAATAGTAAATTCTGTAAGCTTTTGAATCTGCACTATAGCCAAGAAATATCCCAGCTTCAGCATTTGCATCAAGCTTATCTCTTTTCACATTAGGAACATGAGAAAAGCAAATACAACCAAAGACTTTCATGTGTTCAACTGATGGCTTAACTCCAAACCAAGCTTCATATGGTGTCTCATCCTTCAAAGCTTTTGAACGGAGACGATTCTGAACATATACTGAGGTATTGACTGCCTCAGCCCAAAATTTCTTTGGAAGACCTTTCTCAAACAATAGACACCTCGCCATCTCCATCACTGTTCTGTTTTTCCTTTCACCCGCTCCATTTTGTTGAGGAGTGTAAGGAGCTGTCAATTGATGCTGAATGCCACAATCTTCACAAAATTTGTCGAATTCTTTGGAAGTATACTCAGTGCCATTGTCTGATCTTAGCTTCTTAATATGCTTCCCTGTTTGATTCTCCACCAAAGATTTGAACTTTTGAAATGAACCAAACACTTCAGACTTAAGCTTCAAAAAGAACACCCAAGTCATCCTGGAAAAATCATCAATAAACAATAAGAAGTATCTGCTGCCATTGAGGGATGCTATGCTCATAGGACCACACACACCTGTGTGTATTAACAGTAATTTTTCATGAGCCCTCCAAGTCTGTCCAGCAGGAAATGACATTCTACTTTGCTTTCCATAGTGACATGCTTCACAAATTGCATCACATTCTAAAATAGAAGGCATATTCTGAACTATTTGCTGTGAACTCATGGATTTCAAAGAAAAATAGTTACCATGGCCAAATCTTTTGTGCCATAACGCAACATCATTTTCAGTCACAAATGCAACCATTTCTGGTTTCTTTAAACAAACCAGAAAGCTTTTGTTCTTCATTTTAACATTCATGAAGTCACACCCATTTTGATCTAAAATAGTGCATGCCATGTCTTAAAAATGTAGAGAGTATTGCTTTTCAAGCATCTGACCAAAACTTAAAAGATTCTGAGCTATTTCAGGTACAAGCAACACTTCAGAAATTAACTTAGTACCTGTTGGTGTGTTTACAGCCAAAACACCTTTGCCTTTGACATCCAAATAAACTCCATTTCCAATCATCACCTTTGATCTGTAGCTTTCATCCAGCTTTAGAAGCATTTCAGCATTGGGAGTCATGTGGTTTGTGCAACCACTACCAATCAGCCAAGAATCCATGTTACTATTTGTTGTAAAGCAAGTAGAAAAAAATAGGTTCTCCTCATTCTGTTGTTGTGTGACAACAACTTGTGCTTGCTGCTGCTCTCTTTTCACTCTGCAGACTATCTCTTTGTAGCCAAACTCATTGCAGAATCTGCACTGTATTCCAAGGTTGAACCAGCAAAAAATTTCCGCATGATTTGTTTTTTTTGCAGCTTGGACAAGGTGGAAACTGCTTCCATTTCTTTCTGCATCTTTGCCTCCTCCACAATCTTTTCTCTGCTTGTTTTTCTTCTCACCAGCTATTTTAGTTCCTGAGGAACTGGTTTTTCCTTTGATTTTAGCAACAAAGGCTGCTTCTGCATTATCTTCCATTCTCAACAATCTTCTTTGCTTAGTAGCTTGCAAAGCATTCACAAGCTCAATAAACAGACATTTCAGAAAAACCCTTATTTTCTTCAAGAGAGGAAATTTTTGACTTAAACCTCTCCGGAAGACATACAAGGATTTTCTCCACCACTTCTTCATTGTGAAATCTTATTTGATTCACAGTTGGATTCTTTGGTAGAGGGGTTGGATTGCTGCCATGTTCTACCACTTCCCACAAACTATGAGCTTTCAAACAAGTTCTCATTTTTGTAGCTCATAAATCATAGTTTTCTCCAGCAAATACAGGAGGTGAAGGTAAGGAAGAATTGTTCGAAGCCATTCTACTTGTGTTTTTTGGTTTTAGGTCCCCTTAAGATCTAGGAGCTCTTGATACCATTTGTTGGTTTTTGACTTTTGCATTCATAGAAAGACTTACTTATAGAAAATACATTGAAAGAAGATAAAGCATGTGCTTTAATTATGACAACACATGGTTCTCGAAAAAACAAAAAGTAAAACCACTTAAGCATGCAACCTAACTAGTTAATGTTCTGAATATTACACCTCTCCAAAAAGCTATCCAATAGTCATAGACTAAAGAAAAGACTCAACACTATCAATTTTCCATTATAAAATGAAGCATCATGTTAAAGATTATATTACCTCCGGCTCTATTTATAAGAACCAAAAAATTAATTCACACAATTTAAGAAATTTAGTTAAAGTAGTTAAGTGCATTAGATTTGTACTCAATTAATACTGAACTTCCAAGTTTGCCCTTAACTCACTTTTCTTAATTTTTATGTATAATTAATGCTTAGAAGAGTGGAAGGAGAGATAAAGTTCAATTAAATAAGGGTACTATGGTAAAAAATTAACTAATGCACCACAAACTTTAAGTTGGTTCCTTTAAATAGGCCCAAAGTAAACATCTCATTAAGTTCTTATAAATAGGGCCGAAGGAGATAGTATAATTTTATATGAGACTTATTTTACAACAAATAACTCGATGTTAATAGGTTATAACTTGTTACGAGACAAATAAAACTACTTTGTTAATTAAGATGGACACAAATAATATAACCTTAATCTTTCACAAATTATACATTCAACCTCATTTGCACCACATCTAGAGTGGAAAATAAAGGAGAAATAATGGGAAAAAATAGAAATAAGAACAAAAATAAGTAAAATTGGAATAGAAGAGAAAGTATATATAATTGTATAAAAGTTGTAACCATAACTGCTTCCATTCTTATCACACTTGTAATTTTATCTCTATTCCCTCCCATCAGGTGTGCAGTGTGCACAGCCCCTGATTTTTTTTCTGATGGTAATAGAAGAAAACATAGTGATGGGCAAGAGCGTGCATTGAACTAAATTGAGAACACCATCACCTAACAAAAAAATAAAAATTGATAAACATCTAAAAAATGTACACCATTAGAGAGAGATAGGAAGAGAGGAGAGATAAGTGATAAGTGTGATATATGATGTGATAGATAGAGAGAAAAAAGGGTATCCAAAAGTATCTCTACTGTTTAGGTGTACATGAATCATTGCCCAACAAAAACTACCCTCCATAACTTATCTTAAAAACTTATCTTCATGCATCAAATAGCCTCCAACTATCACATTCAATGACCTCCATCCACCTCTTGTTTTTACTCACTCAGTTTTTTTATCCTTTGAATTTTTACCTATAAAACGCTGAATAGCTTTTTCAATCTATTAAACGTTATCCCTTGTTTGCCAACCTCATCTTATCACACTAAAACAATGCACACAGGAAATATGAGTACTTTTGCAGAGAGAAAGCCACATGCTGTGTTGACTCCATATCCATTTCAAGGCCATATCAACTCCTTGTTCAATCTGGCAAAGCTGCTTCACCTCAAAGGCTTTCACATAACCTTTGTCCACACTGAGTATAACCACAAACGCTTGCTCAAATCAAGGGGTCCTAACGCCTTTGATGGCCTCCCTGACTTTACCTTTGAGACCATCCCAGATGGTCTTCCATCCATTGAAGGTGATGATGGTAATGTTAGTCGTCAAGACATACCTTCTCTCAGGAAATCAATCAGAAAGAACTTCCTTCATCCCTTTCATGAACTTCTTGCTAGACTTAATCATTCTGCCACTGCTGGTCTTATCCCCCCAGTTACCTGCTTAGTTTCTGATATTCTCATGGCCTTTACTATTCAAGTTGCTCAAGAGCTTGCACTTCCTATTGTTCTCCTTTGTCCAGTCAGTGCAACTTCATTCATGTCTGTTTTGCACTTTCAGACACTGCTTGATAAAGGTCTCATACCACTCAAAGGTATCAGAATAAAGTCTTCCTTCATCTATAGAGTATGTGTATGCATATGTGTGTGTGTGTGTGAAGCTTCAAGTTATTGACCTTTGTAATTATGAAATGCAGATGAGAGTCATCTAACAAACGGATATTTGGACACTAAAGTAGATTGGATACCAGGTATGCAAAACTTTCGACTCAAGGACCTGCCCGACTTTATAAGGACAACAGATCCAAATGATTTTATGGTAGACTTCCTCATTGAAGTAGCAGATAGAGCTAAGAGAGCATCTGCTATTGTTTTTAATACTTTTGATGAACTTGAGAGAGATGTACTCAGTGCTCTCTCCTCTATGCTCCCTTCGCTATACCCCATTGGCCCTTTCCCTTCAATTTTAAAACAAGCTCCGGAGAGCCACTTGGCATCTTTAGGCTCCAATCTTTGGAAGGAAGATACAAAGTGTCTCCAATGGCTTGAATCCAAGGAACCCGGGTCAGTTGTTTATGTGAATTTTGGGAGCATTACTGTTATGTCACTAGAGCAACTCTTGGAGTTTGCTTGGGGTTTGGCCAACAGCAAGAGACCCTTTTTGTGGATCATTAGGCCTGACCTTGTCATCGGTGGCTCTGTGATTTTGTCACCGGAGTTTGTCAATGACATTTCAGATAGAGGCCTAATAGCAAGCTGGTGTCCACAAGAGCAGGTGCTGAACCACCCTTCAATTGGTGGATTCTTGACTCATTGTGGATGGAACTCGACCATTGAAAGCATCTCGGCAGGGGTGCCAATGTTGTGTTGGCCATTTTATGCAGATCAGCCAACAAACTGTAGATGTATTTGCAATGAATGGGATATTGGTATTGAAATTGATACCAATGTGAAGAGAGAGGAGGTGGAGAAGCTGATCAGTGAATTAATGGTGGGAGAGAAAGGAAAGAAGATGAGGCAAAAAACCATGGAGTTGAAGAAGAAGGCAGAGGAGGACACCATGCCGGGTGGTTGTTCGTACATGAACTTGGACAAAGTGATTAAGGAGATATTGCTTAAGCAGTACTAGTTTGAAGTGCTTTTAATTTCTGCAATGAAGTACTGCAATAATTTATTTATCTTGTCTTGAATCTGTTCCACTGTCAATTCAGAATTGGTGCATCATTAGAGGTGCGAGTTATATTTATAACGTAATCTATCAGTTGCATTGTATTTTTCATGGTGTACCCCTTTCAATCTATCAGTTGCCCTTCCTTGTTTCTGCGCCTTGGATATACACGTCACACGCTCTTCCCCATTGTTGAAATATCCTCCACAAATCCAGTTCTCCCACTACCTCTGGGAAGTTTGAGAAGTAAAATGAGGTGATGTTTCCTTTCATCCATGTGTCATGTGTTCTCTGCCTCCTGTAACCCTCCCTTCTTCCCCTCTCACCATCTTGAGCTCCTACCGTTCTCCACCCACACTCTCTCTCTCATTTTCTCTCTCTAGAGACTCTAAGTTGGTTCTTATAAATAGGACCAAAGTAAACATCTCATTTAATTTTTATAAATAGGGCCGGAGGAGGTAGTATAATTTCGTACGAGACTTATTTTACAACAACTAATTTTATGCTAATAGGTTATATCTTCTTACGAGACAAATAAAAGTACTTTGTTAATTAACATGGACACAAATAATATAACCTTAATCTTTCACAAATTATACATTTACACTTCATTTGCACCCACATCTAGAGTAGAGTGGGAAAAAAAGAGAAATAATTGGAAAAAAGAGAAATAAGAACAAAAATAAGTAAAATTGCAATTATAGAAAGTATACACGAACTGGCACGGCCTTCCATTTTCTTTTAAAATTTCATCTTCTTAAACCTTCCACTCCCTTCTCAACCCACTCTCTTTTTGTTCTTCTCTTCTTTCTCCCTCTACCACCGCACCACCACCACTCAACCACCGTACTACTGCACCTTCTTCTTCTTCTTCGCCGCTGGCCTTCCTCTCCTTCCCAAGGTGCGACCTTTTCCTCTTGCTGCAGATCTGGTGGGTGGGTCGACAAAATCATCCAGGAGCTATGTCGTGATTTCTGGATTTCTGGGATACGATGTGGGTGGGTCGACAATAAGGGTGCTTTCTGAGATATGATTTCTGGAAAATTAATTTCTGAGATACAATTTCTGGAAAATTGATTCCTGGGATACGGTTTAAAGTCTAGATCTACATTAATTTATGGGTTTTAAAGATCTGATTGAGTTTGATAATCTGGGTTTTCATGAACATGATGGAAGGAGAATGGATTTTTTGGGTTTGGTTGAATTTTCCATTTTGTACTGTTTTTACTTTGTAATGTTACATTGGAGATGTTTTTTCTCTGCAAGTTTTGTTTTATTGAATTAATTTGATGAACTAGTTAAAAATCATACTGCTGTATTTGATGTTTCACGAACGGAATTTTGTTTAATTAATTGGGTTATGGAATGGCATAAAAAAAAAAAGAATGAGAGAGGAAGAACCACGGTGGTTTTGGTGGAGGTGTGCTGAGGGAGAGAGGTGGTTTGTTCGGTGGATATCATATGGCTATCGAGAAGAGGTTCAAGAGAGGAGGGAGATCACAGAGAGAGGACACTGGGAAGAAGATAGTCTTTGTTTTTTTTTGGTATTAGATTTTTCACCCTCACAACCCATTTTTGCACCTCAATACCCATTACGGGATTTAAAACTCGGATGGCAAATTTTCCGAGATTTTAAATCTCGGAAGCAAAATTTTCAGGATTTAAATCCCGAAAGGCAAAATTTGGGGGTGTGAAATCTTGACATTTCTAACATTTTTTTTTAATTTACTGATGTCTCATTAAAAGTAGTTAATAAATCGGTGCAAATACATGTGAAACTACTATAAATAAATAGTAGTGTCACGTAAGCAAACTACTATAAATAGTAGTGTCACGAAAGCAGACACAGTCTAGTTTATGGTCAGGAAGAATCTAATTTTCACAAATTGATACATGAGGGATCGAAATTACTCGTTTTGAATATCAGATCAGAAACCCAAATCGTATAATTATTATATATTGGGGATGAAAATTGCAATTAAACCTATATATAATTGTATAAAAGTAGTAACCATAACTTCTTCCATTCTTATCTTGTGTGCAGTGTGCACAGCCCCTGATTTTTTTTTTCTGATGATAATAGAAGAAAACATAGTGATGGGCAAGAGCGTGCAATGAAAAAAATTGAGAACACCATCACCTAACAAAAACTACCCTCCATAATTTATCTTAAAAACTTATCTTTCATGCATCAAATAGCCTCCAACTATCACATTCAATGACCTCCTTCCACCTCTTGTTTTTCCTCACTCGGTTTTTTTTTTCCTTTCAATTTTTACCTATAAAACGCTGAATAGCTTTTTCAATCTATTAAACCTTATCCCTTGTTTGTCAACCTCATCTTATCACACTAGAAACACGCACACAGGAAATATGAGTACTTTTGCAGAGAGAAAGCCACATGCTGTGTTGACTCCATATCCATTTCAAGGCCATGTCAACTCCTTGTTCAATCTGGCAAAGCTGCTTCACCTCAAAGGCTTTCACATAACCTTTGTCCACACTGAGTATAACCACAAACGCTTGCTCAAAGCAAGAGGTCCAACCGCCCTTGATGGCCTCCCTGACTTTCGCTTTGAGACCATCCCAGATGGTCTTCCATCCATTGAAGGTGATGATGGTGATGTTAGTCAAGACATACCTTCTCTCAGTGAATCAATCAGAAAGAACTTCCTTCATCCCTTTCATGAACTTCTTGCTAGACTTAACCATTCTGCCACTGCTGGTCTTATCCCCCCAGTTACCTGCTTAGTTTCTGATTTTCTCATGGCCTTTACTATTCAAGTTGCTCAAGAACTTGCACTTCCTATTGTTCTCCTTTGTCCAGTCAGTGCAACTTCATTCATGTCTGTTTTGCACTTTCAGACACTGCTTGATAAAGGTCTCATACCACTCAAAGGTATATATCAACATAAAGTCTTCCTTCATCTATAGAGTATGTGTATATATATGCATGCATATGTGTGTGTGTGTGGAGCTTCAAGTTATTAACTTTTGTAATTATGAAATGCAGATGAGAGTCATCGAACAAACGGATATTTGGACACTAAAGTAGATTGGATACCAGGTATGCAAAACTTTCGACTCAAGGATCTGCCCGACTTTATAAGGACAACAGATCCAAATGATTTTATGTTAAAATTCATTATTGAAGCAGCAGATAGAGCTAAGAGAGCATCTGCTATTGTTTTTAATACTTTTGATGAACTTGAGAGAGATGTTCTCAGTGCTCTCTCCTCTATGCTCCCTTCTCTATACCCCATTGGCCCTTTTCCTTCAATTTTAAAACAAGCTCCGGAGAGCCACTTGGTATCTTTAGGCTCCAATCTTTGGAAGGAAGATACAAAGTGTCTTGAGTGGCTTGAATCCAAGGAACCCAGAACAGTTGTTTATGTGAATTTTGGCAGCATAACTGTTATGTCACCAGAGCAACTCTTGGAGTTTGCTTGGGGTTTGGCCAACAGCAAGAGACCATTTTTGTGGATCATTAGGCCTGACCTTGTCATCGGTGGCTCCGTGATTTTGTCACGGGAGTTTGTCAATGACATTTCAGATAGAGGCCTAATAGCAAGCTGGTGTCCACAAGAGCAGGTGCTGAACCACCCTTCAATTGGTGGATTCTTGACTCATTGTGGATGGAATTCGACCATTGAAAGCATCTCGGCAGGGGTGCCAATGTTGTGTTGGCCATTTTTTGCAGATCAGCCAACAAACTGTAGATGTATTTGCAATGAATGGGATATTGGTATTGAAATTGATACCAATGTGAAGAGAGAGGAGGTGGAGAAGCAGATCAGTGAATTAATGGTTGGCGAGAAAGGAAAGAAGATGAGGCAAAAAACCATGGAGTTGAAGAAGAAGGCAGAGGAGGTCACCATGCCGGGTGGTTGTTCATACACGAACTTGGACAAAGTGATTAAGGAGGTATTGCTTAAGCAGTAATAGTTTGAAGTGCTTTTAATTTCTGCAATGAAGTACTGTAATAGTTTATTTATCTTGTCTTGAATTTGTTCCACTGTCAATTCAGAATTGGTGCATCATTAGAGGTGCGAGTTATATTTATAACGTAATCTATCAGTTGCATTGTATTTTTCAATGTGGATTCATGGTTTTTCATTCAAATGGAGAGCTTTCCTGTCGATATCACAAGTAGAGGTTAATTAAGATATATGGGAAGTGTAGAAAGAAGTTTTATACTATTATTTACTAGTAATCGTATATTATTACATCATTTCATAGGTTAAGAAGGTCTTGCTTAAACAAAATTATATCAGAGTGATTTTATTTTCTCCAATGCAGCATAGTAATAATTCATTGCTCCTCTCCTCTTGACTTTATTTTGTTCTTAAGCAAAAATGATTCATCGGTTAGAAGTGATCGTTATATTTAAAATGCAAGCTGTCAATTGCATTCACAATTAGTGATGAACTGCTGATCCTATAATCAGAGTAATCCTCGGCAGAATTGGGTGTTAGATTTTTCACCCCATGAACAAGTTTTTACACCCTCTGAGTTTTGCCTTCCAAGATATTAAACCCGGAAATTTTGTCTTCCAAGATATAAAACTCGGAAAATTTGCGGAAGAAAAAGGGAGGTGTAGAAATGGGTTATTAGGGTGAGAAATCTAACACCGGGCAGAATTTGATGGACTATTTTGAAAGGATTTTCGTAAGTTTTCTTATGCAGATAATGAGTAAGATGTAGAGCCTAAGGGCATTAATCAGGTTGTTGTTGATGAAGATGGAGGTTCTAGTGTTCCAATAAGGAGAAGGAGTGGAGTGTCCCCAACCATAATGGGGTCTTTGTAATTGTTCAAAGGAAAGGGAGGAAGTTCAACCTAGAGGAAAGAAAAGTGTGAGCTTGGCAATAAATGGAAATGTTTGTGTGAGCTTGGTAATAAATGGAAATGTTTCTAATGTTTATTGCAGCACTTATGAAACCAGCTTCAAGAGGTTTATTGCAGCACTTATAAAAATCTAATGGAACAATAACAACAATGTATTCATATTAATTATAATTAATTAAATAGGTCGGTTTGTTTAGCTTATTTGAATTTTTGAATGATCTAAGTCCAACTTTTTTACCTAAATAAACTTTTAAAAAAACATTGTCCTTGTTTATATACTATTTTGGCCTGACATGACTTGAACATGGTGAACACTGGGTCATGAGTCCCTATTTATTTCCATCATAGTCTTTACTCTCAAGTGCATTGATAAGAGGTTAATATCTAAAATATGAGATTGTTATATCAAAAGCTCTTCATGTTTAGAAGTTTTTTTTTTTGTCTTTTACCCTCTTTGAAAGTAAGATTAATCTCATATGAAAAACTTTCACGGTCTCTCTTTACATATGACTTTTTAGTGATCCGAACTAGTGTTATCACCCTTACAAATACATGTGATAAGAAATTTTTAATGTAGAGCACTACCAATTTCTACTGCTTAAAGCAAAGGAGATACACATAATATTCACTATTTAGCACAATTCTCCTTTAATTTTTACTAGCAAATATCAATCAGTGAAACAAAAGTACAGTGTATTCAGAAAACACTAACCAGGGTAAGGTAAATAGATATGATTATATGTTATGTATAACTACACTATCCGTATACATTAGTTAAATTCTTAATTATATTAATTTTAGTAACAATCAAATTTTAATCGCATATTTTTATGTATTTGCAATATACATTAAATGTCTTTTATTGATAGTTAATTTGAAACTACAAGTGACAAGTTAAAGAATTAAAATAATTTTTTTTTACCCAATAGGCGTCGGTCGCAGTAAAAAGTGGTTGTTTAAACTCTTAGATCGAGTGTTTGCTCCTTAGGAGCCGTACTCTTGTAGAGGCCTTTTTGGCCTTCACCATACCTGAGTTGGAATTGCGGGAGCAATTTTATAAAAAAAAAAATTTACTACTACGAATATGATCAGGAATAAATGATAAAATCGAATTACGGTTAATTTTTATTTTTTTCACGTAGTCTCTCCTTTTAACAAAAAAAAAATGTTTTTTTTTTACATAGTAACAATTTTTTGTTATTTAGGATCATGGATATTCTCAATTGGAGAAAATCTTATTATCTTAGTCAAGTAGGATAAATATAAGTGATGAGACTCTCAACCTCTGAGGATCTCAATTGTGTCTAATTTATGAGCCTCACCAATGAGATTTTACCATGTCATTTAGATACTGCCCATGTCTTTTTTATGTAACATGTCAAAATTTTACTTGTGATGAAGGAGAATGGGACAGGAAATAAGGAAATAAGACAAAAGATTTTCATTTGATCTCAACACCACTAGTTAAGTTGAATTAACCAGAAGTTACTAGACATCCATGTACTTAGTGATAAATATAATAAAATCATTTGATGCTTCTAAACTATGAAAACTCAATGAAAACAACATATATTTATATATTTAATAACTATAATATATTATATTATTTAGGGTTAAATATGTTTTGTCCCCTAAAATAGCGAATTGTTAATTTTGATCTCTCCGTCCATATTTGTGGCGGTTTAAATCACACATTTGTGGCCATTTTAGTGCATTAGTCACGGTTTAAATCACCGCAAAATGTGTTTGTAGCGGTTGCGGTTTAAACCGCCACAAAATAGGCAGTAGAACTAAAATCAATAATTCACTACATTAAAGGGATAAAAATCATATTTAATTCTATTTTTAATAATATAAATATGATTAGAGCCTAACCATCGATAGTTAAACAACTCAAAAAACAACCTATGAATTTCATTTATTTATTATAAACCACTTGATATCCTATCGTCTTTTGAGATTTAGTCACAGTTAAAACTCTTCATCTCTTCCTCAGCCCTTAGTGTATTGTTCAGGGATCGAACCGATAGCGCTTCCTGAACACTCACCCTGACCCAACTAAGCTACCTCTTGTGAGTAGAAGAGTTTAACCCGCATAATTAATCGATTTTCACATGCAGCAATGGTTGCTTTTCAAAAGTTGTAGGCCCTAAATATCTTCTTATGATTGTGTGAAAAAAGATACATTAAAGATGGCTCTTCATGACCACTCACTTCTGCATCTCGTGTAGCTCGCATTAGCAGTTAGCACCGAAGCTGTAACTTGTGGCAGGGTCCACAATCATAAAAACATGTCGGGTTAGTGGACATTGTGATGGGAATTGTAGGGGTCAAATCTGATACTGTATCCAATTTCGTATACAAATTAGACAACTCAAATTTTGTTTTGCTTGAAAAAAGTTGCCATTACTGGGTGCCCTGAGCCTACATATACATTGATTGTGGACACTTGATCCTACCATAAGTTTCAGGTGCTTATGCAATTTACAGAGTAACGAAACACTATCAGAAGTCACTGAGACTCTTCTCATTCATCTAAAACAAATATACACACATATTAGCATGCACATATTGATGCTACAAGTACGAGACTTATAAGCCTACAGCCCCATACCAGATAACTATTCTCCAAACCTTCCAAATTCCAGAACAACTGGTGATGGTATATGTATATGTAGATATTTATATGATAAGTTTTTACCAATTAAAACAATTTAATACTGAAACTTTGGAAAAATGAACCTAAAAAATCCATAAGCAAATCTACTATGCCACCAAATTCTTCATAAAAATTTGTTTAAGTAAGATACAGATTTCCATATAGTTGAACATAAGCTCATGAATCATTACATGTCTCTAATAATTGATTTTTTATATTTATTTGAAAGAGGCAAGGCCAAAAAAGAATATGTAAGAAAGTCAAAGTTTAGCTCCTTTGTTCATCACCAACTTTTTCTTCTGCTTCTGACATAGATGAGAAAGTGGTGAGGTGGAAGGTTTGCTTCAATGCATTATGATCGAGGGTTTAATTGCCTCACTGTCCAAGGATTACATTGGCCTTTTCTCTCTATAAAAGAACATGGTTTATACCTTACCTCTGACACTAATCTTACACACTAAACATACGCATAGGAAAGCTCAGAGATGAGTTATTTTGCTGATAGAAAGCCACATGCTGTGTTGACTCTATATCCACTTCAAGGCCATATCAACCCCTTGTTCAAACTAGCAAAGCTGCTTCACTTCAAAGGCTTTCACATAACCTTTGTTCACACTGACTACAACCACAAACGCTTGCTCAAATCAAGAGGTCCCGACGCCCTTGATGGCCTCCCTGGCTTTGGCTTTGAGACCATCCCAGATGGTCTTCCCCCCATGGAAGGTGGTGGTGTTGGTGGCGATGTTAGTTAAGACGTACTGTCTCTTTGTGAATCAATCACAAAGAACTTTCTCCCCCACTTTCGTGACCTTCTTTCTAGACTTAACAACTCGGCCAATGCTGGTCTTATACCCCCAGTTACTTGCCTAGTTTCTGATTGCTCCATGACATTTACTTTGCAAGCTGCTGAAGAACTTGCACTACCAATCGTTCTCCTTTGTTCAGCCAGTGCATCTACTTTCCTGTCTGGTTTCTACTTTCGTACATTGTTTGAGAAGGTCTCATACCGCTCAAAGGTAACAATATACGTTCTTTCTTTGTAGTTTATACTTTATAGAGTATAATATGTGTGTATAAGTTTTAAGCCAGAATAACTGTTGTAATTATGATATGCAGATGAGAGTTATCTAACAAATGGATATTTGGACACTAAAGTAGATTGGATTCCAGGTATGCAAAACTTCCGACTCAAGGATCTGCCTACATTTATAAGGACAACAGATGCAAATGATTTTATGGTAGAATTTATCATTGAAGTGGCAGCTAGTGTTCATAGAGCTTCTGCTATTGTTTTCAATACTTCTAATGAACTTGAGAGTGATGTAATGGATGTTCTCTCCTCTAAGTTTCCTTCTCTTTATGCCATTGGCCCTTTCCCTTCATTTTTAAAACAAATTCCGCAAAACCACTTGGCATCTTTAGATTCCAATCTATGGAAAGAAGATACCAAGTGCCTCCAATGGCTTGAATCCAAGGAACTCAAGTCCGTTGTTTATGTGAATTTTGGCAGCATTATAGTTATGTCACAAGAACAACTCTTGGAGTTTGCTTGGGGTTTGGCCAACAGCAAGAAACTCTTTTTGTGGATCATTAGGCCTGACCTTGTCATTGGTGGCTCCGTGATTCTGTCATCTGAGTTTGTCAATGAAACTTCAGATAGAGGCCTAATAGCAAGCTGGTGTCCACAAAGAGCAGGTGCTGAACCACCCTTCAATTGGTGGATTCTTGACTCATTGTGGATGGAACTCAACCATTGAAAGCATCTCTGCAGGAGTGCCAATGTTGTGTTGGCCATTCGTTGCCTATCAGCCAACAAACTGTAGGTATATTTGCAATGAATGGGATATTGGGATTGGAATCGATACTAATGTGAAGAGAGAGGAGGTGGAGAAGCTGATCAATGAATTGATGGTGGGAGATAAAGGAAAGAAAATGAGGCAAAGAATTATGGAGTTAAAGAAGAAGGCAGAGGAGGACACTAGACCTGGTGGTTCTTCATACATGAACTTGGACAAAGTAATTAATGAGGTCTTGCTTGAAAAATATTAGATTAAAGTGCTTTGTATTATGCGGGGAAAATGCTTTTTAGTATGAAAGGGGTTCTTATGAATAAATGTGATCGGTTGAATACAAGTGTGTGGTTCTGCATATATTTTCAAAATAAATTTTAAATAAAGCCCACCCATGTATTGCACCATGCTATAACCTGTAAATTCAGCTTGTGTAACCATGCACAACCTCACGGTTTGTGCAGGCTAAGTGTTCCCATTTTGATTGCTGTTTTATAAACTGATAAACAATTAAACATTTTTTTTCCAAATCCACTAGGAATGGAAGTAGGCTAGATCAGGCCAAGCTTTGCTTTACAAATTTAAGACGCGAGTCTAATCTTTTACTTTTTTCCCCACTTGATCTGTTACGTGTCATAGGCATTTTTTAGTTCTACTCTGGTCCGTTAACCTATTTAAAGACCTGTTTGAAAGTAAGTCCTATTAAAAGGCCAACATGCCTTATCTAAATAGGCTAAAATGCAAGATACTTGGCCATATCGAAAGGCCTGAACCAAATTCGTTGTGCCCATATTTTGAAAAAACATTACTAGATTATTGAATATGATAATGGTCATATACACTAAGCAGATCAAAACCAACAGTAGGAAAATGAATTGATAACATCAGAATTGAACTCAACTAATAATAGAACAACTTTTGGAGAGATAATGAACTTGAGGGTGTTCATGAACTAACCTGTTGTACATGTTCCTCATGATATTTTGATTTCACGAACTCATTGACCCCAAACTTGTTACCTTCCAACAAAATTAGAATCATAGATTACATAGCATCAATAAGGAAAAGCAATTTAATTAGTTTATGCTGAATAATCTGATTCTGATGAAAGAAGAATGCGTTATACCTTCTTCAATTCGGCTGGAAACTGAATCAACTCCGGTGATTCTTCTGCAGCTGTTATCTCTACCTACTCCTTGTCCAAGACAAGCGACGGCGGCGGCGGCGTTAGTTGCGAGCACGATCACATGGCGGGTTACGGGTGACAAAAACGGTCCCAATACGCTTTTTCTTCGTGGAGTTAGTTGCCCTCCCCCCTTTGAAAATTTAAATCCTGAAATTTTGTTTGGGAGATTTCAAATCGCCGAAAATTTTGATGTTGGGGGGAGAAATTTAACACCAAATTACTATCACATAAATAAGTTTTTGTCCCTATAATAAACCTCATTTTTAATTTATTCCATGTACAAATTTTTGGTGTTGTCTAGGTGAATTATAATTTAAATAGTGCACCATGCACTGCCATTTTCTGGCAAATGAGATCGCGTGTCCAGTGAGAAACTGAAAATCGGTTCTACAGGTTATTTAATTTTTATAATTTATTACAATTTCAATTTGTTCATTACCATAAAACTCATTTTAATGTCTTTCTCCTCCTTTCCCAGACTTTTTTTTAGTGAAAGAAGGGGTAAAAATCATATTGACTAATTATTATTATTTTCAACTTTTTTAAAAATCAAGTAAAAAAACTTGTTGTAGCATGTCATTTAGAGTGGTGCACAGTACACCACTTAGGGTGCAAGTGCACCCTATAAGCCACCCAAATTTTTCCCATTTTTGTTGGTCCCTTTGATGTTTTAATTTTCCTTTTGGTTCTTACCATTAAGTTTTCTATTCACACTAAACAGAAGTCCATGTAACCAGTACATGTGGCATTTTTTCAAATTTTTTATTGCCAAATTTTAACATGTAGGCACCTCCCAAGTCCCACCCCAAGTCAACCTTCCTACTTCCTCCCTCTTTTTCCCCCTCCTCCTTCCCCCTTTCTCCCACTTTCACCACCATCACTGAGATCTGGTCCCTCACCCTTCAACAGCCCCGACATGCACTTCTCTCCCACGCGCCCCCTTAGGTTTCTCGACGACTTCATCTCCTTTCGCGAACGCACTAAGGACATCATCAACGTCGCCATCTCCTTCCTTAGTGTCGCTCTTGCCCTCCTTTGTAACGCTCTCACCATCATCACCATATACCTCGTATGTTTCGTCTTCTCCACCCACCTCATCTACCGCTTTGTAGCCTATGGTGGCCTCTCCAACGACAATGAGGTCAACGACCCCAAGAAAATGCCCTACGTCAAGATTCCCGCGACGAAATGTTTCTTCTTAATCACGCCGTTGAATGAAGGAAGGAGTTTGAATAGGTCCAGGTCTCATTCCATGTGTCATTAATAGACAATAAAAAGTTTTAAAATAAGTCACATGTCAGCACTGACGTGGACTTCTGTTACTTTTCCATGATAAAACTAATGTCAATGACCAAAATAAAAACCAAAATTTTGGAGGGAGATTGAAAATGAAAAATCACAAGGACTAAATTAAAATATTTAGTATATTACAGAGACTAAAAACTTATTTAATTCAATTACTATTTACATATTCTAATTTTAAAAAATATCATTTAATTTAAAGAGTAGCAATATACTTTATTTTCACATTCTTACTTTTTTTTATTGCAATTTCGACCTATCGAGATTGTACGGACCGTGGCCAGTCCTCGTGCTCCTGAGCGAGGTTGGATTGAGATGATATTTCATCAATAGAGGTGGATAAGTTAGTAAAGAGCTTGAGATTTGTATCTTTTAAGTGCACGTGGTATAGACACTCAGACATATATGTGTCCAATTGTCTTAGGCTCTTAACAATGGAGATTGTTGCAGAACTTGCTGAGCAGGGTCAAGTTGAAAGTGGATTTGATTCAGAAGATTCATATGTAGAGACTATTGAGGTTGAGCAGGGCCAGTTGAGGTTGAGATTTTGATGGGTATTTTCTCAAAAAAAGTATATAGTGATCAACTACTCTTTATTTTAGGAAAAGATGGAAACAACCAAATGTTTTCAATAACCTTTGCTACTATGCAGGCTAGAACCAATGACTTATGGAGTTGGTTTACATAGCTACTATTGATTAATTTGAACCAAGTAGAGCACAATAATTAATTTTTCAATCCATGATCAACATAAGGTAATTCAATATCATTACATTTATTTCTTATATTTATTTCTTTTTCTTGAATATATTTAACCTTGTTTTTATATGATTTATAGGGTTTGGTGCCACTCTACAAATTTTAGATGCAAATATTGACTACAAGTTAGGCATGAACCACTTGTATGGCGATTTCAGGAAAACGTTTCCAGGTGGCTTGATGAAACAAGTTTAATAGGCAACACGTAGAGCAAGTAAAATTACCAAATGGAAAAGTTGAAAGGTTTTAATGAGGCTGCATGACATGATATGATGCAGATTCCACCTCATATGTGAAGGGCATGGACAACATACATACGCACTATGAATTGCAAGTTAACAACACTTGCGGAGCTTTCAATTTAGCAATATTAGAGTACAAAAGTAAGCCTATAACATCTCTCGTTGAGGGTTTGAAGTTCTATTTGAATAATGGAATTGATAAGATAAGAGATTTGATTCTTAAGTCTAGGTTAAATATATGCCCGATGATTCAACAAAAGTTAGAACAAGTGAAGAGAGAGTCTGATGGGTGGTCACCTAATTGGTAGTGATAGTGATTATTCTGTTTGAGTGTGTAGGGATCAAGACAAGTATGTGGTTAACTTGAGTAAAAAAATAATAATACATGTTCATGTAGAAGATGAGATTTATTTGGGTTCGATAATGCCATGCAATGGCTTGCATGTGGTTCGATAACCATGTTCCAAAAATCCTTCTTTTAGGTAATGGTTATGTTTAATTTCTGATTCTTGCTACCAATGACATTTTCTTGGTAGTTTCATGTTAGCTAGTTCATTTGTTTTGATCAAACTATCATATTCTTCTCTGTTTTGATTTTTTTTTTTGTCTTGACCAAGGTATCCTCACAGCCGATTGCCGTAAGACTAATCCTTCGCCCCACGGTCAGCGCACGAAGCGGTAGGGGGCTGACCAATGAGTTTTTTCCATTCACAAGAGTTGTTCTGTTTTGATTTAAGTATAAACAACATTTCAAAAAAATAATAAAGGTATAAACAGAGGCCTAATCATTTCTCTTCCCTTTCTAGAGCCACTTGAGTGTTTTCTATACTCAGGCTAATTTGATATGTTTAAACAAGTTTCAGCTCGTCCACTTTTTAAAATCTTTTATACAAGAAAAGATGCCAAACTACATGGCCTATGCAGCTATAATGTTTTATATTTATGATATGTATCAAAGTTTTAGTTAAAAAATCATTTGATAGACTTATATAACCTTCCCTGCTCCTCCATTTTATCTCAGTTGATACCTAAATGTGGTATATATGTGGTAGCTGCACCATTTTATGTTTAATGAGTGTTCGAATTTCCAATGAGTTCAATCTAAATTTGTTGAACTAAACGTGATAAAATCTTATTTTTTCAATTCACGTTAAACTCAACGTGATAAGTTTTAACTTCTCTATTAATATTTTAATATATATGAAATCACGTTAATATTTACACCCAAACAAACCAAATATACAGCTAGCTAGAGGAGTATAATTTAAAAATCTCACTCCTTTTATTTCAATCTTCCTAATTTTACCATGTCCCCACAATATTTTTTTACCATAGAAGCTCTTCCTCATAAAATAAAATTTGATTCATACAAGTTTGGCATGTGCAACCACCCCATTCTTTATCCTTTTCTAGTTCTAGTATTATTATTACTACCATGTACTATAAGAGTTTGTTTCAGTTAGAAAATTGCAGTCTCTCTTGATCTTTAAATCTTCCCAAAGTTACCTCACACCACATTTTCCCACCTAACACTGTATTTATATACCCTCTCTCCCTAACACAAACACAAGAGAGATTAACTAACTAAAATTAACCACCACTCTCTTAATAAATTATAATGCTATCCACATAATCCTTTAAGACTTGTCCATAAACATAGGACCCACCTAAAATTAACTGCTAAAACTATGTCCATAGTCCCTAAACTCAAGGTCAAACATCCACCCCACATTTCTCACACACTCTCTCTCTAACCAAACACGGTTTTGACTCACAAAAGGTTTTTCATATTTTTCTTTCTCCTTTTCCCCATAATTTTTCCGGAAATAGAAAATAATCTTTTCTCTCTGTCTCTCTCTTCTCTTGATCCATGGGAGAGGAACTCCAGCGGAACCCAGAAGAAAGTTGAATCCTTTGGCCGAAAATCGGATACCCATTTGGTTGAAAACTCCAATGCGGTCTTCTAGAAGACCTCAGAAAGATTCAGATTCGAAGGGGCGTCATAATCGTGAGGGTGGATCTGATGGTGGGGTTTTTGAAGCCATCGGCGATTGTTGTTTCAGGTGTAACTGCTAGGGGGGTTGTTGTTGTCGGTGGCAACGACCCGGTGGTGGTGCTGCAGCAGCATAGACGACGATGCAGCTTCACTTCTCGCCTAGCATGAGAAGCATCACGATATCGAGCAACAATGGCTTTATTGACTTGATGAAGATCAAGGTCGCAGCTTGCCACATTTCCTATCGAACCCTCTTCCACACCATCCTCATCCTCGCTTTCCTATTGCCCTTTGTCTTCATTCTCACTGCTGTTGTTACCCTTGAAGGTGTCAACAAGTGTTCCTCACTTGGTACTCCATTTTTTTCTCAACTTTTCTATTGTTCATTTTCTGATCCTTTTGTTTCTGATGTGCTGTGTGTATTTGGAATTTGGATTGCCATGTTTTAATCTTTATTTGTTTATTCTAAGATAGATCTTGATTTGAATAATGGGATCAATGGATTTATTTTAGTGCAATCATAAATTGTTTACCTTGTGATTAGGGGAGTTTTCTAGCTAGCATTTTCCTTCATTTCAGGATCTCATGTATGGTTCAGTAGTTTAAGCATTTCATTTGCATAAAGTTTGATTGCACCTGAACTCATTATTAGTGATGATGATTATGATGTTCTCTGACATGTATTGCTGAAAGTTGTAGCTGCTGTGTTGATTCGTTCATGTGGCAAATCAATATTTAGAACTGGAAAAATATCTTGTCTTATCTTAAATTAATTAATCTGAGACAATGTTTGTTGTTTTTGAGTTCACTGTCTTGACAAAGCTGGGTTGTGCTGTTGTCAGCTGTTAATGAAAGTTTTTATTCATCTTTCTTTTTTGAAACATCATCTTATGTTTGTATCTTTCATTTAATGTATTACCATATTTGGTTCTACAGGTTCATTATTTTGTACTTATTATGTCTCACCTCTTTTTTATCCCCGTTTTTGACCCATGATTGGTTATTTTTGCTCCAGATTGTTTAGGTAGGCGATTGGGACCAAAGTTTCTTGGTAGGGTTGATGATTCACCGGTAAATAAATCTTATGTTACTTCAAATAAATTTCAGAGTACATGATCATATCTAGTAAAGTTTTGGTTAAAAAACTATTATCTGAAACCCTTCTTGTGATAATGGCAATGATGCAGCAGAGACTGGTTAGAGATTTTTACAAGATCCTTAACGAAGTGAAGACTGGAGAAATTCCACCTGGTCTAAAGCTGCCAGATTCATTCGATCAACTGGTTTCTGATATGAAGAACAACCACTATGATGCAAAAACGTTTGCATTCATGTTAAAGGGAATGGTAAGTTGCTTGATACCTTTATGTTAAGTAACATGTATTTCTTGGTTAATTGGTCTAAACTCTAAAGTAGGGAAAGGGCTGTCTGACATGAATTATTTTGATGTTTTCAATCCTTATAAGTTATGTAACAACGGGCTTAAAATTGAAAAAACACATCGACACTTGTTGCTACTGAAATTTGACCATTAGAAGATGTTTTCAATTCTTTTAAGTTATGTAACAATGGGCTTAAAATTGAAAACACACATCGACACTTGTTGCTACTGAAATTTGACCATTAGAAGGTTGAGGTTGGGATAACTGATGCACTATACAGCAAGGTTGCAATATTCTGTTGGCTGATACAATGAATCAGATTATGTCATTACCTACAAGCTAATGGCTAAGTCTGGTTTATTCAATCAGATCGAACATGGAAGTCACTGCAAAGCTTGATACTCTGTTTAGTAACTGACTTTGTTGCATCAATGACCTTCTGCTTGGCTAATTAATATAATGTATTGGGTTTAACCGTTATATTTTTTCATTTGCTGCTAAGATTTATGACAGTAAAAAACTCAAGCAAAAGTTCATTATATGTGTGGATTTGAAAGAATTTTTAAAATTATTTAGTCCTTATTGTGTGCCCTATTTACATGTGCGAGAAGAAAAGGTTATACTCTGCTGATAATTATGATGATGCAATCTCATGATAAAGTCTATCAAGAACACTTGTAGATTGCTTTTACCAACATATATCAGATCACCTTCCATGAAATATTGAAATTTCATAGGTTGATGCAGCTAGACAGATTATTATGGTTGTACTTCCAGCCTTCCATTATCTGAATTTAAGGACGCTGGAAATGGTTTTATACAATGTTTTAAAAGTCGGATCGGACATTGAACTGGTGTAGGTTTTATACAATGTTCATGGTGTATCAGTTCAACCCATTTAAATTATGGTTTAACCGATAATATTTTTTTTAATTTCATATAATATATTAAATAATGAATTAACTTAAAATGTAAAAAATTTAAGTAAAGTAAAATTTTTAAATTGACATAAAATAGACATATTATAAAGTCATAAAATAAAGAATAAAAAATAAAAGGATAAAAAATTAATAATTTGTGCATGTGAGTCTTTCGGTCACTTGACCTGTTCCCAGTACCAGCCAGTTCGGTCTTGTTACTATAATTATGGTTTTATCTATGTCATTTAATAAATACTTCTGTTTATTCTGTCCGTGCATGGTTTATTACGGACTTTTGAAATGTTGGCCAAACAATCACAATATAAATAAGTAAATAACAGTATGTATTAAATGGTTTGGCCAAGTGCAAAACTGCTTCTTCCTGAGAGTAATTTTTGAAATAAGTACTTAAAAAGTGCAAATTTCACAATATGGCTGTATAGGCACGAACCATGTTACTTGGTTGCACGTATATAAAATTTGAGGTGGTTTATATAATTGAGGAAGGCTCAAGAAATCTTTTAAATAATTCAGGAAGGCTCAATGTTATAAAGTACATAAATGATAATCATATATTTGCCACAATTAGAAATGCAATGCGTTGTCTTCAAACTGCTCATATGTTAGCTATCTCCGATATATCTTTAAGTCTTGTCCTGCAACCATTGTACATTTTTATTTTACTTTTTGGTATTTTGTCACAAGCATAATAAAGATTTTCCTCTTATCCTTTTCTAACGCATGAAATTTGTCAGTTTTATGTTTGTGTTTTTCCTCTTTCCTTTATTTGTTTAAACATTCTTATCATTTCAGTTATATAGAACTGTAGATATTGAACCCTTAGTCTATTATCTGCAGCTGTAGTATTTTATGAGGTCTTCATACTCATTTCACAAATATATTGTGGGAGTACTTTGTCATCGTCATCATCATCTTGATTTTGGTTTACAACCCTAACTATTCCTGATAGATGGCCATTTATTTTCAGAAAAAAATGGATGTATGCAAAGCTAGAGCTTAGCATAAGCATGTTCATATCTTTAGTTATTATTATCCAATAGCTTAGTCACATTATTATTACAAATACTGCATTTGTTGTATTTATTTGCTATATTAATAGTGGTGGCAAATGATAATTTTATTGATCTTTCTTACTATGTGATGCTTCTTTGGACAGATGGACAAATTTGAGAGAGAAATTAGGGAATCTAAGTTTGCGGAGCTGATGAATAAACACTTTGCAGCAAGTTCTATCCCTAAAGGGATTCATTGTCTGTCTTTGCGTTTGACTGATGAATATTCGTCGAATGCCCTTGCACGCAGACAACTTCCTCCTCCGGAGTTACTACCCACGCTGTCTGACAACTCTTACCATCATTTTATACTGTCAACTGATAACATCTTGGCTGCTTCAGTAGTTGTTACTTCAACTGTGCAGTCATCTCTGAAACCTGAGAAAATAGTCTTCCATGTCATCACTGACAAAAAAACTTATGCGAGTATGCACTCATGGTTTGCACTAAATCCTGCCTCTCCTGCTATAGTTGAAGTCAGAGGTATTCACCAGTTTGACTGGTTAACTAGAGAAAATGTTCCAGTACTTGAAGCGGTGGAAAATCAAAATGGGATCAGGAACTACTACCATGGGAATCATATTTTGGGAGCCAATCTTAGTGATACCAATCCTCGTAAATTTGCATCAAAATTGCAGGCAAGAAGTCCAAAGTACATATCTTTACTCAACCATCTACGCATATACATACCTGAGGTAAGTTGGATTCCGCAGTGATCACTCTTCCAGTATTCTTTCTCCTTTTGACCCCCTCTCTGAATATTATTGAAACTAATCAAACAAAAGTTCACAAAAGCTGGGGATAGTGTTTTTCATTAGCCTGCTTATAGAATCTATTTTCTGTGAATTTTATTTTTGATAGTAGTGAACGGAACTTTGATTGACGTTAGAAATTAGAACATGGCTTCTATAATGGATCACACCAAGCTGAATATCTCCTTTTGCAATAAAATTCTGCATTTTAGTCTTATAAATGCTTATGAACTGAATTTTGTGGATGCAAAGTGGCTAATGGGTACTCAAAATCTAAAAATTGAAGTGAGCATAAAAACCTTGTGCTAAAAGATACTGCATTATGTTGAAATATTTCAAGTAAAATGCTTGTCTACTGAACAAATGGGGTTAATTTATAGATCACAGTGGAACATAAATCATGAAAATATTAAATGATGGAGGGATGTTCCACCCCCCAGGTTTTTTTACTTTTGCAAGTAGATAACTGTAACTTGTGTATTTGCATTGCTTTCATTTGCAGTTAGCGCTTATTTACCCATTTAGTGTGAGGCAGGAACATTTTACTTTGAAAAAAAATAAATCCTAATCTTATTTGTGCTGATTGTGTTTATCTTGTGTGTGTTGAGCAGCTTTTCCCAAACCTTGACAAGGTGGTATTTTTGGATGATGATGTGGTGGTTCAACGTGACTTGGCTCCCCTTTGGGAAATTGATCTGAATGGAAAAGTTAATGGAGCTGTGGAAACTTGCAGAGGTGAAGATGAGTGGGTAATGTCTAAGCATTTTAAGAACTACTTCAATTTTTCCCATCCACTCATTGCAAAGCATTTGGACCCTGATGAGTGTGCTTGGGCATATGGAATGAATGTCTTCGATCTGCGTACTTGGAGAACAACAAATATAAGAGAGACATATCATTCCTGGCTGAAAGAGGTATGAAGTCCATATATCCTCATAACTAACTCTAAAACAATTTAATCATTCAAAAGTTTTTCCTTTTTTATTACTTCTCAATAATTTGAAAATATGGCATGTTCTGAATTTTAAAATAATGCTCCTGTACTAGCATAAACTTTATGTATATATATATATATATATATATATATATAGCATAAATTTTAAAATAATATATATATATATATATATATATATATATATATATTAGGTAGTAGCAGGAGAAACATGCGACCTTTAGGCAGAGTTTACTGGACAAATTAGAAAAAGATGGAACATCACATATTTGTTTTGTTCTATGTTTATGTTTAGTGCGTTTTAAAAATAAAACAGAACAGAGGGATACAAAATGGCACATTTTGGTTTCACTAAGCAGTAGGAAACATAGAGAACAGAATCATAAGTCTATTTTATTCGGTTTTGTTCATGTACCAAATGCTACCTTAGTTTCCTATGTTTGTCTTTTCAATGGAAACTGCTCCCTTTTGACTTCCAAATTTTCTTTTGGTAAGAAGTTATAATTGACATCTTCTGTTCTATATGGCAGAATCTTAAGTCGAACCTGACGATGTGGAAGCTTGGAACCCTACCCCCTGCTCTGATAGCATTTAAAGGTCATGTTCACCCGATTGACCCCTCTTGGCACCTGCTGGGCTTAGGGTATCAGAACAAAACTGACGTCGAGGATGTGAAGAAAGCTGCTGTCATTCATTACAATGGCCAGTCAAAACCCTGGTTGCAAATTGGCTTTGAACATCTTAGGCCATTTTGGACAAAGTATATCAATTATTCAAATGATTTTGTCAGGAACTGTCATATCTTGGATTCATAGTCATGCCAATGAGAAGCACTATGGTTTAAACAGTGCATACTACTACAAAAGGGACAAGTAAATACAGGTTTCATATAAATTTTTGCGGCTTGAGATTTTCTTCAAGATGAATTTGAAGAGGCAAGTAGGAAATTGGTTGAGAGGGCAAAGTGATCAAGACATGGTGGTGGGTGGATTTGCTGCCACCCCCTAGATTTTTGCAGACACGGTGGCCGGCAGGCAAGGCCTTGAGAAATCATCTTGTCATATAGAAACACGTCCTCTATTTTTGGTCAGCGAAAGGATACTATTATTGGTCTTACGTGGGGCTACTACATCAAAAGATTCCTTAGTGAATGTTGGAGAATAAACTGAATTCTGAAGATATAAAGTCACACGCCTGTGTCATCAGTCTAGTTTGGTGATGAGAACACAAGTGCTAGGACAGGTTCCCCCACTAGTGCAGTCCATCATTTTTTTTAGTTTGTTAATTTTTGTTAGCACCAATTTTTACCTTCACCCTATTTGATCTGATATCATGATGATGATGGTGAATTGTAGGAGTAGTTCATGAGATCGCTTTGTTACAGGTCCATTGAATTGGGGAACTCTGTAGGATATATATATTGCTATTCGTTGTGTACGATTACTAGACATTGGAAATGTGCAGATAATTCTTTTTTCCTCATCTTCATCCTTGTGCTTCCTGATATTGATTGTTAACATCCACTACTAAGTTCAACTTCTAGCTTTGTTGCACCAGGTAGAAACTTTAGGTACAGATTTTTGCTAGGCATGTCATTTGAGAACTAACAACTTATTACAACCACCGAATTTTGCACCATTTATCAAACATGTAAACCTTTCAATGAGAGGATAATTTTTTCTTGGAGAAAAGATATAATAAATTTTGTTGAAGAGTTGGAGTGCATTGTCTAGTGTGAATTTTAAGCTAAGTTTTGATTAGGTACTTGAATTATTCATGGGTCTATTACTCCTACATTAACTGTGATATTCTATGAGCTTGGCAGGCATTAGCTTTATAAACACTCAATGTGTTTGTATTTTCGTTAGCAATGCTTAAAAATATTGCAATACTCACATTCACTAGAAATATGACTAAATAAGTCCTTAAAAATGAGAGAGCAATTTTCATTTTTAAGTTAGCTTTTAGTGTAGTTAGGTTTTATTCAAATTTTAAGAGGGTATCAGAGTGTGAGAATATATTAAGAATTCACACATTGACTAGAAATATAACTTAATAAGTTCTAATAAATGGGAGGATAATTCTCACATTTAAACTAACTTTTAAGATAGAGTTAGGTGCTATCCAAATTATAAGCTCTACTAAATTCTAAGCTCACGATGTACTGAAAAACAAGTGTTTTTTTTATCAATGTAATGAATATTTAAATACACTTAATGGGCAAAATTATGAAAAAGATACTAAAATACAAGTGTCATGACTCATGAGTTCCATAGGAGGCTTACTTTATTGAGTGGAATTAGGTTCAGAGAGTCATGATAGTATTGTATTATTCTGTGGCTTTGTTCAAAATACCTATTCAAAGTTGAGTGCCACATTCTACCAAAGATATTCAACTACCATATATATGCATGTCAATTTTTAACTCCCCTTCTAAGCAAGAGTCAAGCATGTAGAATAGTATTGTACTTTGACAAAAAAACTTCCTTTAAAAGTTTGTACTTAGCTTCCTGTAGCATGTTCAACTCTGTTGGAATGTAGCATGAAGCCCTAGTGGTAGATTGAGACTGGTTGTGGGTCATTGCATATAGTTTCACAGATAAGGTTATCAACTTTTCACAACTTATTGAGAGTGGGTCATGACCAGGCCACATGGTTATGTGTTTGTCTTTGATGCATATTTGGATTTGAGTGGTATACAACCATTTTCTTGTACTAACCCATTTGTATAGATTGGACCTTATGTATTTTAGTCCTGAATATTTCATATTCAAACTTTTCACATTAAATATTTTTTCTTGAAGATTTTAAAATGTGGGTTAATGATTCAACAGATCTCTGGAATTGTACAGAAATTTGTGTTTGGTCCCATTCTGAAACAATAACGTTTAGTGGCGGTAAAAAACAGCCATTTTCTGAGGAGAGACTAAACACAAATTTCAGTACAACTTCAGGGACCTATTGAACCATTAACCCTAAATGTGCACTCAGTTTCTTTGAGTGGACAATTTTCTATTTTTTCACCCGCCGTTTGCCATTTCATATGTGATCATAATCAGCTATGGATTGAAGAATTTTATTTTGATAATTAAAAGTTTGGGTGGGTTCGGCTCCTGTTACCATCACGAGTTAAGGCATGTCTTTCGGATCACAGGATGCTTACTGAGAATTTTATTTTAGTTTTTATTACTAAAAACTAATATGATTAATCTCAGCCTCTTAATGAAAAAAACTGAAAGAAACGAAGGGATCATACTAAATTATAAATTCTCATTCATTGTAGTCTTTTATATTTTATATCATTTAGAGATTTTAACTATCTTAAACGTACATGCTGTACTTTTTGCCGAAAAAGGAATTGTAAAATACAGAAAAGAAGAATCACATATAGAAGGATTTTGCAAAGTTGATGATGACACGAATTCCATTTAGAACTATTCCACCTTAATGGTCCCTATGAAGTGCATGGAGGATCTTAATTTTCAAAGTTTAGGCCCACCATTTGATTTTAACCCTTTTCACAATTTCTTTGTCGATTATATGACTTTTTTTTAATAGAGTGAACAAGTAATTTGATTGCATTATGATTAAACTTTAACATGTGTCACTTTGTTATGCATGTAAATATGTCGAATCTTCTAATCTTCTAAATATTATATGAAAGTGGTTTACCGTGGGAATGAAACATATTTCGTAACCGAACGTTTACGACTTTAGTTGCGAGGTCTAAATATAAATATAATGTGTGAATTATAGTTCTACTACTTTAGAATCGATCTTTTATATTGTGAAGCTATCTCTATGAAGATGGCAGGTCCATTTTATGTTCGGTGCTATCAATAGGATAAATACGAACACCCGCGGCGAGGAGTTTAGTCAATGTTGTCAGTGCAGTGGATAAGCTGTTAAAAAAAGATTACGTTAGTATAGTACTGCATTGACCTGTTTACAGATGAAACGGAAGGATGGTAAGTTGGGATATGTTAAGAATGTGGGTGGGGGTGACATACACATGCACTTACTGACAACGAAAAGTTGACCCTTTTGGGCTGTGATGAGATGAGAAGAACATGTTCTATTACATTCCATTAGGAGAAGAAGAACATGGCAAAGATGGAGGAACCATTCTCCATAGATTTGGTGAGTCTTTGAAAACTCTGAAACACTCTGCTACCTACCCCCTTTCATTGACTTTGATGTAATATCAATTATTGGAAAAGAATACACCCTCACCCCCTTTCTCTGATTGACACAATTGCCACCGGATCAGTGATTGACCCAGCTCAAAGAAACCTTCAAGGTGTCGGTGCGTTTGAATTTGTCATTGATAATGATGTTTCCTTTTGTGAATTACTTGCTTGTTGTTGGATTTCAATCATATTATTCTGTTTATTTATCTATGTATTTTGATAGACCCAGCTCTTCTATTCTCAATATCCTCGTTCATTTTCTGGTACCAGGTTTTCTAATCCAAACTTTTCATCCCTTATCTTAGTTTCCCTATTTTGGTACTTGACTATTTCAGATTTTGTGTGTTATTTGGGCATTGAGTGTGACTGAGTCACTGAGAGGACTCAACCTTTTTTGTTTGCAGAGTACTCGAGGGATATACTTTGATTTGATCCCTTTTACTCATGATTGAAAGTTGAAAACTCAAGTGAAGTGATTTACTGGACTATCTCTTCCTCTTAGTTTGAGCCCCTGAGATCTAACTGAAGCTGATCAATATCTAAACTTGACGGGTTCCCTTAATCTCTGAGGATGGCAGAGAGCCAAGATCAATTAGAGATCAAGTTTCGGTTGAGTGATGGTTCGGATATTGGCCCCAAAAGTTTTGCTGCTGCTACCAGAGTTGCATCACTGAAAGAAAGTATTCTTGCTCAATGGCCAAAAGGTTAGTTGTGTGTTGTGTTGTCTTCTTTCGCTTATTGCATCTCTTTTTGCTCTTCCTATTAGTACCAAGATATCTCAATGTGAGAAAATGTTATGTTTTCATGTTCGTCATTAAGAATGTTGTTCTGCAAATTATGGAAGATTGGTGGTTGGATGGAGTGAATATATAATGTCCTGCAGATTCTTGTGCATAAGTATGTTGAGCATGTCTTTGTGTTGTACCATAGTTTAGCTAGCTCCCTTCTTTCATTCAGAAATTGAGGAGGCTTTGCATTAATAGCAAGACATTTGCGTCAAAGAAAGGAACTCTTTAGGAATTCACAAATTGCATAAAAAGTCTAAGCTGACAAGATCTGGAATGTAGCAAGTGAAGCAAAGTAGAGAAGATGTGTTTGTGTTAATATTATAGGATCCGATTGAATTGATTATGTCATCTTTTGAACCAGCATGTGGTTGTTGGTTCAAGAGGAACAATGCTCGATTCCCCTTAAGCAAGGTTTTGGGTTCAAGTCTTGTGTATGAAAAAAACTCCGCTTAGAGAGCTAGCCTCACAATGATGCGGATATTCATAACTCGAACAGAATTGACTCCCGTGGAGAATGTCTGTGTTAGATCAGATATCTCCCTCAATAAGTAGTTTGTTAAACTTATTTTTCTTCTCTTTTATACCATGTTGTCTGCTTGTTCCTCCTTGAGAGGTTCAAGATTGATGCCTTCCATAAATGAATTTTGAAAAATTAAGATGGTTTATGGTTTTTTATTCCTTATTAATTTCTCTAGAGTATTATTTGTAGCTATTTGTCCATGACATATGGCTTTCATGGATATTATCATGTGTTCACATATTAGCATATTTACAGTCATGCATTTCAATGTTTGTGTAATTGGTTTAATATATTATAAGTTCTCCCTCTAAACATTTTTCCTTTTCTTTTCGCAATTTATGAGATGTAAGATTGTGTTTCTGTTTTGAAGACAAGGAGTATGGCCCCAAAACTGTGAAAGATGTGAAGTTAATTAATGCCGGAAAAATATTGGAGAACAACAGAACAGTGGGGGAATGCCAGAGTCCATTGTTTAATCCCTCTGGTGGAGTTACAACTATGCTTGTGGTTGTGCAACCACCAACTGTGGAAAAAGGTCTGGTATTTATTTCTGAAACATGCCAAAAGCTACTATTATTGTTGATTGCTGTCTATTTTACTTCTATTCTATGAACAGATTCAAGAGAAAATATTATTCTTTTAAAGTTTGACCATCTTCAAAATGCATTTCTGATTTCATTTGGTTTTTGTGCTTTATCTGATCCTCATTGAAATTTTGGTCTTTTGCTCTTGAAACAGAGAAGAATGAAGCAAGTGAAGCAAAGCAGAGTAAATGTGTTTGTGTTATATTATAGGATCCGGATTGAACTGATTGTGTCATCTTTTGAGGTGGTTAAAATCTGCACCTATATTCATTTTTAACATAATCTTTGGCTTTCAGAGACTCCCTCATACATAAGTTCTTTGGTTGCACAACTCATAATTACTACAGGTAAAGAATTCTTGAGTTGGTGAAGATTGTGAAGCCAGTTGTTTCTTTGATTGAAATGAACTCTCTTAGTATATTAAGCCAGTTGTAACTGCATATATCTCAACTCTCATGAAAAGGTGGTAATGGCAGTGAGACTGCATTTTGGACACCCCTACCTCACCCTCTCTTTGAGACTGCAATTTGATCATTTTGATATTGTGAAATCCCTTTGTTATCACATACTTTGTAACTCAAGATTGTGATTTGGAAGACTAAGTAGAATTCAATATTGTGATTTGAAAACTATATGGAGTCCAAGATTAAGGTTTTAATGACTCAATTTGTGAGCTACTCATGGAAAATAATTAATATTTTTATTTGAGTTTTGAAATGTTAAGGCATGATATGTTATTGAATTTTTGAGCAATTCATGGAAAATCCAGAATTTGAAAGAAAAAAAAACGGAAATCCGTTTATTTATTGTTTTCCAAGGTATCCCACGGCCGACAACCATGAAACTAATCCCTCGAAACTCGGATATCACGTTAAGTGGGTAGGTTTCTCCTAACAAATTTTTCTCCATACGCATTTTCAAAGATCGAACCCGAGTATTTCTTGTTTATTATTTCAAAAGTTGTAGAAGTAGCTTACAGAAATAATCAGATTTCTTTATATTTTTTTAAATTATTATTTTTATCAAAAGCATACACAAACATGCAACTTGAAAAATACATAAGTGATTATTTTTTAAAAAAAATGATTACATAACGAAATAAGCAATGTCAAATGGGCCCTTTAAGTACCAATAAGGTATAAGTCTAATGGTAGATAAACTAGATCCCGTAAGGATGATGTCATAATATCTAACCCGGTAATGTCATTTGTTTGGTGAGACCGCAATTGTACATCAAACAGGTTAACACATGCAAGGACAAAAAAAGGAACCCTTGTGAAAAATAATTTTTATATTACACAAATATAAATCAGTTTCTTCACTTAAATAAAATCAATTATTTTTTTAAGCACCCACAAACAATCCCAATACATATATGCATACTTTTTTATTAATTTTTTATTGTTATATAACAAAAATGTTTCAAATATAAATTAGGGGCTATTTTTACCTTGTGAAAGTTTTAAAAGAGTGGTTTGCTCTCTGTTCTCTTCTAAATAAGCTAATTAGAGAAGTTTGTAAAAAAAATGATTTTTTCATTCAATTCAGTTTTTTTAAAATAGTAATTACTTAAAAAAGTTTAAACAAACCTCTTCAAAATATAAATAAGTAATTTCTTAAAAAAGAAATATGAAACAAACGCATTCTAGACGAGATATTTTTGAATGACATTAGGCACCCCCTTCCCCTTATGGCTCCGACCGACTCACGCTGTGTTTTTTTCCAGTGCAGCGCATGAAATGTTATGGCTAATTATTAGATGAATCGTGCGGCTGGAGATAATACATACGGAGAGGATCCAAATCCCTAAATCGCACAGATAGACGCTGTTCCCGTTGAAGCAAACGATGATGGTTTAGGTTTAGGGTTTAACGAACTGCACCGCCGCCACCACCACCACCACACTCTCTTTGACCGCCGCAGAGACTCCATCAGGTTCATCGCTGAAGCAATTCAGTGATGTGAACGATTCATCATCAGAGAGATTGAGTAGTTTAGTGCTGCAGAGGATCCAGATTTGTTGAAGCAAACGATGGTTTTGGTTTAGGGTTTAATGGACATGGCATTACTGTTGAATCACGATCTCACATCGAAACCTGACTCCACGAACGCTTGCTGTGAGCAGGTAACATTTGCTTTCCTTCACTTTTCTACATTCTCAGTTCACTGTTTTTTGTTTGTTTGTAATTTTTACCATTTTCAGTGGAGGAAGAAATACTCCAAGGGGTTAGAGTCGCGGAAGGCTCTACGGCAAGCTATCAAATTTCTTGAAGACAAAATCCACGAACTTCAGACCCAGAACAAGACAGGTGACTGAATTCGCTTCCTGTTTTTGTTATTTATATATGTATATTTTCATCTTATAAAGCTTTGGGGTATCAAAATGAATATATGGTTAAGGTCACAGTGGGTTGGTTGAGTGAGTGAAGAGTGTACTTGTATTGTAACCTCACTTAATGCTGACTTATCTTTAATTATACTGTAATTAATGTAATGCAATGTTTGTGTTATTTGCAGCATGTGTGGCAAAAAATGAAACACGTGGGAAGTTAGAAGAACTTGATGCTAAGGTGCCTTTGGAAAATGAAGAACCTTGTAGCTCCCAGTCTCAAATCAATGCACCTAAGGTTGAGCAGGGATGTGGCAGCGAAGCTCGGGGTGGAAGTGAGAATGACAAGGTAATACAAGGTTTACATGCTTGTGTAGCTGAGAGTGAAAAGGAAATTTGTAGATTGAAGGAGCTTGTGGAGACGGAGAAGAGGAGGGCTGATTCTGTGGGGGATAGGGAAAAAGAAATTTGTAGATTGAAGGAGCTTTTGGAAACTGAGAAGAGGAGGGCTGATTCTGAGGGGGAGAGGGAAAAAGAAATTTGTAGATTGAAGGAGCTTTTGGAGACTGAGAAGAGGAGGGCTGATTCTGAAGCTGAGAGAGAGAAGGAAATTTGTAGATTGAAGGATCTTTTGGAGACTGCGAAGAGGAGGGCTGATTCTGAAGCTGAGAGAGAGAAGGAAATTTGTAGATTGAAGGAGCTTTTGGAGACTGCGAAGAGGAGGGCTGATTCTGAAGCTGAGAGAGAGAAGGAAATTTGTAGATTGAAGGAGCTTTTGGAGACTGAGAAGAGGAGGGCTGATTTTGAGGGGAAGAGAGCTGCTGAAGCTTGGAAATTGGTGAATGAAGAGAAGAAGAAGGCTGAGGAATACAGGGTTCAGATTGATCGATTGGAGAAACAAGTTAATGAAGTGAAAACTAAGTTGGCTTCTGAGATTTCTACTTTGAAAGATGCAGCCAAAAGGTTTGATGCCGAAAAACGCAAGATGTTAGCTGATAAAAGAACAGCTGAGTCGGGGTTGGCGATAGCTAACAAAAAGTTGGAGGTTGAGAAAAACAAGGCCGCTGAAGAAAAAAAGCGCGTAGATGCAGTGATCGTTAAACTGGAGGAGCAGAAGGCGCATGCAGAAGAGAACTGGAACAAGTTCATGGAAGAGAAACGTCTTGGTGATAAGATGTCTCAGCAGTTGGAAGAGTATAAGAAGATAGTCAAGGATTTGAAACAGAAGACGCATGAACTCTTATCCCTTAGAAAGCCTGTTGAAATGGCTGCCGACATTGGTGTCAAAGCTGAAAGTACTAAAGTGAAGCTTTTGAAAAAGCAACTGAAGCTTGAAAAGATAAGTGCAAAGAATGCTAAGCAAAAATATAAGTTAGAAGCAAGTCGTTACAGCATTTTAAGGCATGAGTTGGGTCGTGTAAAGATTGATTTCACTCAACTTCTACATCGCCTTGATATGCTGGATGCATCCTTTCCGCCTGTTGCTGGAAGTATACATGACCAAACAAAGGTTGGTTTCACCAATGAATTATTGGTAGTTATATATAATGTTTGAGTATTTCTTTGCCACTTCGTACCTCTTCTCCTGTAAAAAAAATGCATGTGGGCATCCATGCACTGACACACAACAGCCCGTGTTGTGAATTTTGAGTTTTGTACATGAAATAAGACGTCTTGGTTATAGTTTGAAGACAGTGATCTCATCCTGGCTTACTCTCATATGCATATTGAAGTACGGGACTCGGTTATATATTAGCACTAAATCATTTTTTAGTAGCTACACATACTTGCCTTTATTTGTTTATTTGGATAAAATGATCCTTGTGTTGAGTCACTGAGCCTGGATTTGATTTTAGGTCAGAGTTCATATGTTTTTCTAATTTCTTTTGTTAGTTCTGTCTAATTGTATCTTATTCTTATGCATGCTGGATGATTTCTTTGCAGTCTGAACTGTACATGCAGAATTCAAATGTCAGAAGGAAGACCTGCAATCTAAATCTGGAACCTTGCTGCACAACAACAGATGTATGTGATCCGTTGAGGAAAAACATGCAGCATATTCCGCTTCTTGCCCTATCCGGTGGAAATTACTCTGAATCGCTTACAGGTATTGATTCTAAATTGGAGCCTCTTGTTAGAGGATCCAATAAACCAAAGTTACCGAGTTCCGCAGTACTTTCAAGTACAGAATCTTATTCTGATGGACAGTTGATGGGCCCACAGGGAATAACTGCATTTCCAGTTACTGCATCAACAAAATTGAATCAGGAGATCTGTAATGCAAGACAAAGCATGTGCAACCCATCTGACACATCTGTTAGAATGCAGAAGAGGAAGAGGAAAAGAATGCACGATACAGCTGAATATGATGCAAAGTTGTCCTCTGAGAATCTCTCTGATTTGCAAGCTTTGTTGTGTAGAGCAGTTGACAAATGCTTAGAAGGGGGAAAGAATGTCAGGGCCCATAAAACAAGAAAAAAATCTTGTGGGGAAATAATAGATATGACACTTCAGATTAACAGGGATGAGAAAAAGGGCAGAGAAACTACTCAAGCATGTGAGGAGATGATATATGATGCTGCAAATAATTTTGATTCTGTGGTTAGTTTTGATCAAGTGGCTGATGGAAGCTATATGAAGCTGTTAGAATTAGAAAATGCTGCCTATGAGGAATGCTATAAAAGAGCAATGGATTTTCCCCTGTCTCCATCTCTTCCTGATATTGAGTTTCATGAAACATTTAATACGGAGAATTTGATGAATCCCTTTTCAGAGGAAGCACTCCAAGAAGACATGTTGAGTTCAAGAACAGACTTGTTTCCTTCACCTTACTTTGATGTAATTAATCTTGAAATCAATTCCAATGAACAAAACCTTGATGTTTCTGGAGTTTCTTTGAATTCACAGAATGAGACTTCACAGGCTACAAAAACTGAGGTCATAAAATTGACACATATGCAAACTCCAGAAAATAAAAGGACTGTGTTTTTGAGGCAGGATGGAGTCAGATCTTCACAAAATCAACTTCCTAAATTATGTGTTTTTTCAGATATTGAGGACAGCAGCATCATATCTAGGATACTTAATGCTACAAAAAATTGTATAGCTCGGTGCAATTTGGCTACTCAAACAACCTGGGCGGTTAGTAACATTCTGGTGGCACTTGAAATAGAAGAAAAGCTTTCAAGAAAGTAAGTGCTTCATGCTGTTTGTGATATCATATGTTGTTGAAAGCCTTTTGTAGTTTCTGTTTTAATTCTTCACTTTTCATACCAATATCTAGCAAGTTAGTTCATGATAATACTATCCTGTGGACAAATTATGGTGGTAATATCAACTTTATTATTTTGTTTCTTCCAATTTCTTTCAGGGAGAAGGTGTCAGTATTGTTAACACTCTTGCTGTTCAACCTTATGGTGACTACAACAACAACATTTGGCAAACTTTGGGATGGAAATTTATTCCACTGCTTAAATTCTTATTGTGAACATATTCGCACAGGTTTGCTAATCTGTTTTATAATTTACTACCTTTTTCTAGGCATTAAAGTAGTGTTTTAACTAAGATATTATAGCATGTTATGTGCCCTTTAAAAACTTGGATTTCTCTTAACAATATTTTTCACATCTTTCTCGCAGCTATGTCTGATACAGAGACTAGAATCCTATTTCTAGAAAATTATTCTTTGCATGAGCTGCTTGGCCTCATTGAAGAATTTCTAATAGAAGGAAAAGTTATACTGAGCGATATTGCTGAGATTTCCACAGATTCTGATTTGAGAAAGGATGATTTCATGGATTGTGTTAATAAAGTATCTTCAACTGTAGCTTCAAGTGAGCAATTAATAGCAGGAAGTATTATATTAGCATCACTATGTGCTGCAACTGATCATGTTGCATTTACTTGTGAGGCTTCATATGATATCCTTAGATTGTGCACATGGGATCCATTAATGGTCCTGACTATTCTTCATATTTTTGCTTATCTGGGTGGAGAGAAGTTTTTTGACTTGGATCATTTTGGTTTAATGGTGACTGTTTTGAAGTCTGTAGTTAAGTTTCTTGAGGGTGAGAGCTCATCTGCTGTTACCCCTGCCTGTCTTCCTTCAATAAATCAGCTGCATCGTGAATTTTGCACGAAAGTTAAATGCCCCTTCTTGGAAGGTGCTGAATCCATTGATGCAGTTGCATGCTTGCTCTTAGAAGAGATAAAAGACGGTTGGCTTCAAGGGATCAAACGAGTAGAATTGTCGGAATCTAGATTTAAGTCAGACTGTTGTAATGCCAGAGAATGGTCTAATAGGGAAGTGGCTCAATGTGCCAATAACAAGAACAATGATGCGCCCTGTTGTTTGAATAAGTGTTTGATTTCTGCTTCTCAACCTGATGCTGCTCTTAAGAACGTCACCTTTTGTCACCTAAGTGATGTCCTGTCATTGGTGGAACTAGTAGCAAACAAAATGGTATTGTTTTCATCATTTCAAATTAATATTTTTATAAATTCTTTTTGTCAAGCTCTAATTTTGAAGGGTGGTCCACCCTCCTAAAAATGTGATGTTTAAGAATTGATTTTATATTTAAATCGATCAAATTCTAAAATATGGAATTGGCCTTGATTCTTGTTCACGGAAGTGATGTAACAGTATCATTTGCTTCACTTCATGTATTTGATGTCATAATGCCGTGGTTTCCTTTCCAATGCAGGGCTGGCACTGGACTGAGATCAAATTTGTTCCTCAGCTGCTGAATATGCTCGACTCATGTGTAGAGGAGAAAACTGCTATTGCTATCATTGTTCTTCTCGCTCAACTTGGGAGGTAAATTGATCATTGCATTTGCATGCTTTGATATTGTCTGTGTTGAGACTAATCATGAATGCATGCATACATACATACATACATACATACAAGATGACATAAAAGAAGAATACATCATTCATCTGTGTTGATATTGTCTTTGTATGATGAATGATTTAGCCTTCTTTTTAACTTCTGTATCTATTTCTTGTCGGATGACATATGTGAGAGGCCACCGGCACATGTCCACATTAATATATTATTTCCTCCGGTCCTAATTATATGACCCTTTATATTTTATATAAGACCCTTTACTAAATTTCAGAAAAAATTATTATCCTTTTCCATATATACCCCTTGTATTTATTACTCTCTCAATTCCAAAATTTTGATTACCTCCCAAGCTCCCACTATTCTCTTCCATGCTACCCATTAAAGAGATAGTGAGATACAATTAATAAAATCAATGAAGAGTTGTTTTTAAATAAGGGTAAATGTGGAAGATTGTATAATTTTTTGTTAAAGCGATATATTAATTATCCTCATTACATGTTTTCTTATTAAGCGTAATTGCTTGAAGAGGACCTTATAATTAGGATTGGAGAGAGTATTTGAACTCATTTAACATAGAAGGATACTTTCACATATGTTTACGTTTTAACAATTATGTGGTAAATGTTATAAATTTCAGGATTGGAGTTGATGCTGGTGGATTTGAAGATGGAGGAGTAGAGAACTTAAGAAGTAATTTGTTTGGTTATTTATGCCGCGGCTCTTCCTCGAAAGCAGGCATTTCTCTTCAAATTGCCACTGCCACTACTCTGTTAGGCCTTCTTCCTCTTGATCCTGAAACCCTTTCTCAAACTAACGGCAGTCTCGGAGCATGCTCTAAATCTGTTTCTGACAATGCTGAAACTTTAAGGAAATGGTTCTCCAGGCTGGGGAAAGATCAACAAGTATTGGTATCTGGTCTTCTAAAATGCAATTATGTATATAACAAGTAAGTGCTTTAGCATTATTTAAAATAGGATTCCTGAGTTAATGATTCATTGGCAGCGTCTTAGAAAAGTTTGTAGATCGACCAAATTTTGGTAATTAGATGGAGTTGGTTCGATCGGCATGAGAGCCTTCAACTTAGCCTGCTGTTGCGGTTCTGAAATTTGTACATATTTATTTTCTCCCTTTTGGTTGTAAACTTGTAAATTACTTTCGATCTGTGAACATTTATATGTTCAAACTTGGATGTGATATCCCCAAAACTAGTTGTTTATGTGTATGTTTGATTTGTTTTTTTAATTTATGTCTTTGATCCTGCTCAAGTAATGCGGCCATAAAACTCTCCCTCCAAGTACTCTCCCCCTCTGAGTACTGAATACCTAAGTCTTGAATCCGAAATCTATGCTTAAGATGGACCAACTTGAATGGATTTATATTATCAAGAAGTTTGTGGGAGCCAAAAAAATTGTTTTAGTTGAGATTTATTGTTAAGAAATTATTATGGATTGTTTCGGTCTCTTAATGAAATATCAGAAGAATCACTAGGATCTAAGGAGTTTTATGAATCGCCAATTCTCTTGCATTGTTGATCTTATTCTTTTGATAGACTTGAGATGTGTAAAGAAAAGAAGTTGAGAAAAGAAAGTTAAACTAGTAAATAGATTAGTGGATTTGTGGTTAAGAGATGTTGTCATTGATAAATCAAGCAGTTACAAGTAAATTTAATTAATGTATTGAAATGTAACATGCTTTTAAAGTGGTTCAAGCGGGGTTTCTCATCATTTAATAATGAGATATTATGAAATGAGGATTCAAACATGAGTTATTTGTAAAAGTATATGTTGAAAAAGCTGTTGTTCGCATCAAGAGATCTGCTGAAGATGAAATCTTAGATCACATTCATTTTTGGAAGACAGAGATGACAATTTTTAATGACTTTGGAGTTCATGGAAAAAGCCACACCTGACCACTATATAAAAGGGGGTTGTGAATAGTGGAGACATCCAAGTGGAGAGAGAGCCTCTTGTGAGGGTAACATTCCATATTACCAAATATAACTAAAAGTGCACAATTCATTTCCATACTACTACTAGTTCATTTCTACGCTATTCATGAGATGAGATTTTATCAAAATCTAGGAGTCACAACTCACAACACTAATGATTGAGCTTCACATAAACACACCACTGCGCAGCATAAGGCCTTCTAATGATTAAAAACGCGAGATTTGAAGTTGGACTTATCTTTCACCCGGTTCTAAATAATGATCGGTGAGCTTTTAAATCCAAACTTATTTCTAAACTCGAAAAAGTCCAATGAGGTTAGGGTTCAGAAAGAAGACCGGGTCACAAAAAGATGAGTCCATATTGGCCCAAAAGTAAAATTGAAGATAAATTTTGATTCTCCCCAAAGGTACTTTCGATTTCGTAAAAAACTAATTTGTAATTCTATTAATGAATTATAAAAGAATTTACACAATTATTAGATCATTTGTACTAAATTTTGTATGACAAAAGGTTTTATTCTAACTATATAATAAGAAGCATTTCTACTATAATATTTCATCATAGATACATATCAGATAGGTGGAGGCTTGAAGCTACTATTACATGAAATTGTCTACATGTAATGTTAATTTAGGAAATTGTAATTCTCCTTGCACAGTTTTGACAAAGACATGTTTTGAAGCTAGAGGGTACGGGGGTGTCCATGGGACGGGTTGGGACGGATTGTGCTCGCTTTCACCCAGCCTTAAATATTTATGGATCCGATTTTAAGACCTGAGTACACCCCTAAACCTGATGGAGTGCAGATTTGGTGGATATGGGCCATGACAGGTTAAAGGATAAGGTCGGGTACTATACACGCCCAGGCGTCAAAGGCTTTTGACACAATATTAAATCTTAGTGTTTATACATATTACTTCCTCCATTTCAAAACGGTTGTTGATTAAGGTCATGCACATAGTTTAAGAACTCATTAATTGATATATAATTTGACTAAAACTTTAAAGTTGACTTATATTAAAAATAAAAAAAATATAATTATTGGTTAGGTAAGTGAAAATTGTGATAGGTGAAAATATTAGGTGGTAGGTGAGACATGTAATATTAAATAAGGGTTTAGTATATAGATTAGAAAAAAAAATGTGATGAATAGTCTTGAATAATTAATTTCTAAAACATCAACGGCCTTGAAAAATATGTGAAAAAGTGCAACAATATTTGGCACGCCTAGCTGATAAGCTAGTTGAAAGCTGTAAAACTATTGAATAAAAGTTTTTGGTAAAACTAGTGGTCGAACAAGCTGAAATTGTATAATGACATAAAAGAACGGACTTATATATATTTTTGTTTAACGTTATTTTATTTATACATCAATACTTATATAATATTATTATTAAAATAATTATCACTTTAAATATTTTAATTTAGTTCAAATTATTTATCATCTTAAAAGTACAACATGAATTTTAATTTATTTTTCACTTTCATATTTTTATTAAATTAAATAGAATAATTAGGGTTTTTTGTTTTTCTAAATAGTATAAAAGAGTAACGATGAAATTTTAATAAAATGATAAGGATAAAAATGAGATTAAATTCAATAAGCTACCTTAAACACTTGTAAAGAGTTTAAGCTAATCAAATAAGTTTTAAGCTAGTTGAAATGTCATGTCAAACATATCCTAAAACAATATCGGTTTTGGAATGGACTCAATGAAGGGAGTAATTAACATGAGAGAGGGAGATTGTGGGGAATAAACCTTAATTAATAAAACATCATACATTATGTTAAGTCACACAAATAATGCAAACAAACAGTACTACTTCCTACTCTATTTCAGCAAAATCAGATAAGCACAGATTACCCCATCTCTTATTCTAAACAAGCACTAGCTATGACTCTTCATTCCTCAATGCCTCCTCCTAATTGATCTCCTGACATAAACTACGCTGCTGGCGCTATATCAACATCATTATCGCCATCATCATCATCATCACTGTCACTCTCATTCTCATTCTCATTCTGGATGCAAAAGCTTTGGAATTCATTAATTGCAGCCATGAAAAACATTGGAAGACCGGACTCTTTGCAAGTCAAGACCACCATTGGAGCTAGTACACAAATACACACTCTGTCTAACTAGTTGATTATTGAAGAAAAGATGAAGTCATGGGTCTTCAACTTCAACCCACGTCAACTCATTTATAATTTAATTTGGAAAATAAAAAGAAGAGTTAGTTTGTTTTTTTTACTCTTTTACCATTTGAGGCCTAATTAATGGTTTTGTTTTTATTGTGACAAGTGGTGAGGTGGAGGGGTTTCTCTCCATACATTTTTCCGACCTTGGCAAAGCTCATGGCTTCTTGTTGTATTGCACGTTCAACATGTGGAGATCAGGGTTTCAACACACGCTTCACCTTTGCGGTCACACGCAGCCACATGCATGGACAATACACATGTCCACTAATTCTATGCCAAAATTCAAATTTTATAGAATAGTTAAGAGTAATAGAGGCTAAGTTCTATACTACTTAGTTAATGATAGATGCCATGATATCATATATGAACCAATTATTTCTAAATTCTAAATAAGAGATTTAGGGTAAAATTAATATACATGGATAAAACTTAGGCGTAGTTCTATAAGTGCAATTTTTTACCGTTATCCAATCACAATATGACATGTGAGTTAAAAAAGTGGAAATTAATGGAGTTTATTACATAAAAAAATTAATAAAACATTCAGAAAGTGGGTAACAAGATATTTTAATGGCAACACCACACGTATCTAAGTTTTATCCATTATATATAAAAAAGTGAGTGAAAATAAGATGAAAGATAAAATTGGTCTAAATGAATCATTTTGAAAGAAATTAAGCTCGGTCTAGAGACACCTCTATATATAAGGTAAATATTGGACAAAACTTATATCAAATTTTCTATATCTATTTTTGTCAAGTTTTCTTATTATGACATGTATAATTTCTTTAAAATTCAACAATAATAAATTCTTAATAAATACAACTTTTTAAGAAATTAAATTCACATGTCATGGTTTGAATGAAAATTTTGATAAAAAATATATAAAGAACTTTATCTAAGTCTTTTCCTTAAATATTTAATTAATCTTCACCTCCCCACCAAATCTATTATATTATAATTACTTAAAAGACATCTGCAGTTCTGCATATCATATGCTGCATGGACATGCATACATCAAAATGGTGGAGTTTGTTCTTGAAATTGGAGGTGAAAACATAATTAAGATGAACTTGTTTTGATTAGTAAAATTGAAGACAAAGATGTAAATAAAATTACAAGCACTTAATTAAAAATTGTGAAATTATAGGATCCTACATATTAATATAACCCAAAAATTATCGGTTTTGGTTCATTCACACCTCACATTCTCTTCCATCACATTTCCACCTACTTTTTCTTCATACCTCTCATATTTTCCTATCACATTACTTATCATAAAATCTTTCATTTCTCTCTTCTCTTTCTATATATTATTTATTATTAGGTATAGGTGAATTTGGAGTGTAAATATAAAAAATTTCTTTTACATAGGTTTACAAAATATCCAACTCTATTTTGCAAGCCTTCACAATCTCCCAATAGTTATTATTTAAGACTCCTTCCACGGTCAAATAATGACAGCACAAATTTTGAAGCCCCCAACACAGCAAAAACTAAATATCAGAGCGCAAGTATAAGCAAAATACGCAATAGTGTCCCAATAACCATATGACACAAAAAATTATTTTTCCCTAGTTACTTCCTTAAGGTTTTTTCCCAATTCCATCTTAAGTTAGAATAGGATACAGAGAATCAAACAATTTACATAAGGATGAACCTATTCATGCTTCTTTCCTTTGAACTTTCCTTTGGGGATTTTGCTAAGCAAGCCAGAATCCAGCTTCTGATATTGATTTCGCATCTGACCAAGGAACTTGTACACAAAGTCGTCAACTTGATCCTCATACCTTTCATACAGAACTGGGAGTGTATGAGCAGCAACAAAACCTTTGGACATAACATCAAATGTCAAAAGGAATCAAGTATGACAAAAAACATCAGCTATATTAAGACGTCAGTTTAAACCGTTGCAAACGAATGTTAGCACGCACTTCAAAATAAAAAGTAAATGAAACTTTTTATAAATTGAGGTGAAAGTCGGTTCACATGCATGATTTTAATTACCTATAAATATTAGAATTTGAGTTACATCTAACTCTACCCTAAAAGCTAATTTCGAGATGAGGACTATCGTCTCATATATAAGGGTTATCTTAGTCAGATCTTTAGTCAATGTGAAACTTCTCAACACACCCTCTCACGCCCGCGGCTGGACATCTAAGGTCTGGGATTTGCAGGAATGAACATCGGTGGGTGGCTCATATATAGGTGTTCTCCAATAAACGATCAAGGATAGACTCCAAGACCATATTAGAATTTGAGTTAGGTCTAACTCTACACAAAAACTAGCTTAGTGGTTAGGGTTGTCTTCCCATATATAAGAGTTCTCTTGGGCATATCTCTAGTCAATCTCAACAATGAAATCATCAAATGAGATACCAAAATTGTCATTAAGCTATGATAATACAGTATAATATCCATGATTTCAACTATTCAATGTTTTTTAGAGCAAAAGTTGTAGGATTAATTGAAATTTGAAATGTGCTTTCCAAACTTTGTCCAACTTAAGATGAAAGGATGGAGGTCTCTCACCAATATACATGACAGTCAAAAAATTGCACCAGCTCCCAATCACAGCACCAGCCCATAAGCTTACTACAACCTGGGAATATTTTAACAATCATCACAAATTCCAAGGAAATATTTTATCTCTGATACAAAATATAAGAACATATATAATTGAAGGTATATAAATGGTTAATAACAAGCTCTGTAACCGATGGCAGAGTAGAAACTAGAAAGAGCATCGTCATGGTTGCGCATTTACAATCCCTGTTTCCCTAATTGAATGTATATCATATCTCCCACAGCAGTCAGTTCTCTCCCACACTCCCTCCCAGGTGCCGACTCTGCATTCACTACTATGTTCACATCTTTAGCAACAACGAAGTGACATAATCAGACATATCCGGTATATAGTTATTGATTGATTATTGTCATATCAGACAGTTTAACACCAAATGATTCTTCCAATTACAAGATACTATTTCATAAGGTTTACTTGAAAAATTCCCACAAACTCAAGAATCTTATCTCTTTCTGCATTGTACCAGTTTAGTATAGAGTTAGAGACTACCCACAAAAATATGGTAAACGTCAATAACATGTCATAAAGGGAAGATGTTGAAGGTTGAAACAAACAAAAAAAAATGAAGTTGATTGAAAAACATGTATTGAAGTAAATACTGGACTTAGAAACTGAAGAATGGTAACTTGAAAACTATGAATCAGGAGTATAAATAATAATAACAACAAGGCAAGCAAACATAAAAGTAGACATACAAGAAGAAATTGCTTAAGGTTTCCTCCGCACGAAACATCTTGAAGAACCCTCAAACCACGGTTAACCTCAAAACCAACTGCAGTTCCAATATTCACAAAGAAATCTTCTGGGAGAACGAAACGAGGAACTTTAGACGGCTTCCTGTCACCAGAGAGAACAAAGCATACATAAAGCTGTGAAGTAGTGTAATACATTTACATAAAGTCAGGCAACAAAAAATGATAGTAAAGAAGCTTGGATAACCTGCTAATCAAGCCGGAAGCATTTGCCCAAAGAAACTGTGCAAGCATGCCAAGAGCCAGAGCAAGGAATAGAAGAGTTAGGAAATTATAATTAAGCCATTCAAAAAGCACCCATATAGCTGTTGCACCAGTTAAAATGCTAGCAGAGATCTTCTTGTTCCTCCACAACAAGACATCAGCAGCTACATCATGCAAAGGGGAAAAATTAAATGTTATGGCCAATATGATAGATTTTACAGGAAACTGAGTAGAATTGCCATACGCTTTCCACCCCCTAAAAGATGGTGCACAGGTTTCTGGCGTCCAAACAGTCTATTGAATTGGGAGCTCACTGAGTTAGGCTTCTCTTCTTCAAAGAATGATACAGATTTTTTATTCTCAGTAATTGCTTCCACGAGATTGTTAAGAAGGTTTTCAGCTGTGATTTTCTCAGACATTGTTCCCGTAATTCTGAGAATAAAAAAACATCATAAAGATTTGTACGAATTATGAAATAGCCATGCCTAATAGTCTAATAGCATTCCAGCATCAGTCACCATTTATGGAAAAACCAAGTAACTAATAGTCAAATACACATAAAGTGAAGATTTATGTTTGTTATTGCCTGAACTATGATACAAGAGGAGATCATCTTCCTAACTCAAGCCAGACACTTACAAAGTAAGACAAAAAGTTGAACCCAAACATGAATAGTTCTAAGGTCACAAAAGAAACATCTCGGGCAGTTAAGTGAGTTAGCCTGTACTATTTCAATTTATCAAAGCTTAATGATTCAACAGCATGACATCTTTCATGTAAATGTTGCCAGTTGTTATTGATGCAAATGGGCCTTAACTGCGTGAAGAAAGTATAATAAGTAATAACCCAATTAAAGAATAGTGATGTAGCTATCTTTGGATTGTCTTAGTTTTGGCACAAATAGAGGTTAGTATTGTGGTCTGTGTGATACAAGACGCAGACTAACACCTCTACTTACTCTAAATCTACAACAGTCAAAAGTCAGCTAAACGCCTACACCGTACACCCTTTACTTCAAGTACACTACAAGTAAAAACTAACTTAACCAAAAATACTTTCTGTTTCACATAATAGTAAATCATATTTCTCAGCAGCCCCCTCGAGTGAAAGCATATAAGCTTTCACTTTTTACAAATGAATACTTTGCTTTTTGTAATTGGCTTCACAAACAATGACTTCAAATGTCAACTTAGTAGTGGAAATAAATATTATCAGTCAATCGGCATAGTAAATTGCAATTCATCCAGCAAATTTACTATAGCCTACAGCTACACCCACAGTCCCACACCCAGCCCAAGTGAGCATGTTTACGACAGGACATCCCTACACTTCATCCAACTCTCTCTTCAACCAACTGGCGATGTTAGGCCCCCATTATGAATAAACCAGAACACATACCACAAGCTGGCATTGGTAAGAGAGGAGAAAAGCAGCAAAAGAACAGGGTGTACCCCTGATTCCTGCACTCGAATGTGGAGCAGAAACATAAATCCACATGCTCAATCAATACTATAGCTTCACTTTCATGACACTAATTTCTTCTTAACACACTCATTGCCCATTTTCAAAGCACAAACAAGAACCCAGAACATATAATAAGAAAAAGCCCAAAACTTGTGCCTCCCAGGCCACAATTTCAAAACAAACAGCAATATTACCAATTGCTTTTCATTTTGTGGTAATAACTAATAATAGAAGAGAATGAAAAGCCACCTCAACCATGGAAGGTAACATAACCCATATATTTCCTTACATGTATTTCCAGACACAGAAGCCACAAAACACCAAAAAGTGAAAAAGTGAAAAATTGACAAGCTAGGATCACTGCTAGAAGAAGAAGAAAATCAAATTCGTTAAAAAAAAACACAAATTTTGTAAAGCAGAATAAAAAGGGGTAGTGCAAGTTTTTTTTTTTTTTTTCCTTTTACCTTTTCCCCTAATTAAAAAGCAAAAAGGAAGCATTTGACTTATGACGACACAGATCAATAAACAAAGAAATTCAAAGTATCAGAAAACTCTAAATAAAAAGTTGTTGGGTGAAATAAAAAATTGACATCAGAGAAGCAAATATCACGAAAGAAGAAAATCAAAATTAAAATTGAAGGAGTGAAATGAAAGAGGTGTGAAATATGAAACAACAATTAACTGCAGCAGCCAAAATAGAAAAAGGAAGAAGATGAAAAAGTGTAAAAGGGTTTGATGCACAAACCAGAATGAAGAAGGAGAGGCACAGTACAGTACAGAGAAGGATGCTGCTGACTGAGTTACAATTATTTGGCAGAGAGAATGGTAGATAGATCATAAAAACACGGCGTCAGTGAGTGCTCCACTTAAATATTTTTATTTATTTGCGAAAAAACTTCTTACAAAACAGCCTATTTTTTAGAGCTAAAATTTTGTTTTTTTCCAGTAAAATAGATTCGGTTTAAAATGGTCCTTCATCATCAAAGTAAAGTTGCTAATTGATCTTTAATGTTTGTGAAATACCCCACTTTTTTGAGCTCCAACTAATTTGTCATGTGGTATCGTCTGTCCTACGTGACATTTTTAAATGTAATTTTTAATTAAAATTAACTAACACATTTATAATTAAAATTTAAAAGATAATTAAGAAGAGGAGTTGTGGCTAATTGGTTAACACTTAAGCATTTGATTACGTAAGTTTTTGTAACCAAGAAAAATAATTAAAATTTAAAAGGAGATTCGAAGGAAGAAGAACGGGAGGCGTGGTTGAGGTGGGACTGTAAATCCCTCACTTGAGGCACCAGACTGTTTTTCATGATATTTGATTTTTTAAATTAATTTAATTATGGATTTTAAAAATGTATTAACCGAAAAAATTTCTTGATTTTTTTATTTTTTAAAATTTAAATGAAAAATAAAAAGGAATTTCACGTGTGTTAATTAATTAACGTGGTAGTGCTGCAAAACAGAGCTTCGGTATTGACCACGTCGGCGGCAGGGACTAAAACCAACAATTTCTCATAGTCTGGTGTCTAAAATCCACATTTACGCAGGTGAGTAATGAAAACCAAGGATATGTTTGATTACAATTTTTAAAAGCCATTTTCTATTTTCAAAAACTGAAAAATTTAAAAACCCATTTGCAAAACCTGTTTTTAAAAACTGGTTGTTTTCGGTTTTAAAAACTAAAATATAAAGATGTTTTCAGTTTCTTTTTTTTAGTTTTCAAATTTTAGTTTTTTAAAGGTTAGAAAACATCTCATTCAACCATTTTTTTCTCTACCTTTATTTTGAAAAACAGTTTTTAAAAATTCTTTTTAAATACGATTTTCGAAAACCGCAATCAAATAGAACTCAAATCTCACTCATATTAATATCAGTGATTTTTTCTTGGTCTTCAATCAAATGCTGGGTTCCCCATCTCCATATCTTAAAAAACTGGGCTCCGCTACTAGCCACGTGTGTGAACCGTTGAACCTGGTTAAGGCGGCCGTAGAGTTAGTCGGAGTTCCCTGTCTCCGGCGATGGCCTTGCCAACCTCCTTTTCAGGCCTTCGCCTTCCCCACTCTGTTCCAATTTTCCGCCATGGAAGCGAAGCTCGACTCGCTCACTCTCAACTCTCCTTCAGCTCTCCCGTGAAACCCACTTCCCTGAAGACCTTAACTTCGCTCCCGTTGAAGAAAAGAGATGCTTTATCAAATGGGTCTCTCAGAATTCAAAGAAACCCCAAGCAGTTCTCTGTTCGCTGCACTGCTTCTTCAAGTGGAAAGGTAACACATATAGGATAAGATAAGATTCAACTTGTGTAGGCATTGCGATCAATCATTACATCATAATCTTTCTAGTTGCTATTACACAACAATAAGTTAAAATTTGGCTACCAGTGTTTGAGCTTTTACATGTTTGAATGATGATATAAATCAATACATTACCAAGTATCCTCATCATTGCTCATGTGCTTATAAATGCTTGTGAAATATAAACAAGAAAAAAAATAAAATTAAGAGAAGAATAGTTTAATTTATAGAAGACTATTCAGGGTTCTATCTGTTTCTAGTTTCCAAATGAAAAGGTATGCGAGATAATACATTCAAGGAAACCACCAATCGATAGTGAAAAGTATAAATTATATTGAAATATATAGGTGTTTGAAACTTTTAATTTTTGAAAAGGTAAAAAATTGATTTAATTAATTGAAGATTGTTTTAGTGCTAATTTGCAAATATCTAGTTATGCTTAATGTTGATGGAAATTTTTCGAGTATTTAATTAAAAAATAATAAAGGGGAAAATCTCCTTTGATTTAATAACTAAATATTGAGGGAAAATATTGTTCTGATAGAGAAATTCGTAAGGCATGTCACAAAAATGAGGAAGAGAAATCTCAATGCAAACTCATTTGTAGTTGTGGCGAATATGGTGATCTGAATTGTTAGTGATCTTGGGTCATTTGTGATGCTAATTGGGTGTGGTTGGAGCTTCAGAGGTGTAGTGGTTGATATTGGGTTTTGATGCAATGGCAGATTACACAGCAGGAGTTCACGGAAATGGCATGGCAAGCAATTGTCGCATCACCAGAAGTGGCAAAGGAGAACAAGCATCAGATTGTGGAGACAGAGCACTTGATGAAAGCTTTGTTGGAGCAAAAGAATGGGCTTGCTCGCCGGATCTTTTCCAAGGTTGGGGTAGATAACACTCGACTTCTAGAGGCTACTGATAAGCATATTCAGCGGCAACCCAAGGTGATTGCCCAAGCCAAATAATTTGAATTCCTTTAAATATGCATTGGTTCTTCTTGTTATGTGAATGCCTTTAGCTTGTTATAGTTGTCTTACATCCTTTTTAGTGGCGTTCATTTTAAGTGTGCTATTTTATTGGTTTTGCCCATATTCTTGCAACCTTTTTTATAGGCATGCTTATGTTTCTTAGAGTTAAGGCCTGGATATAATTGTATTAAGGCGCAAGCTTGACAATGAGGACAATAATATTAATAGAATTTTGATTTTGGAATGTCTTAAGTTGAGATGAAACTGGCATAGCACCATTACATAATGATTTACAGCTGTTGGCTGTAGTTTAGATCTAGTATTTATTGGACTGGGGATCCTTGAGATGGTTCTTTTATAATAGTTGCCCCGGATAATTTGATTTGAATTTCCAAAATCTCACTATTAGATGTCAATATGTCTTTGAGCAGATGCCAAATGCAAACTATATGGAGCAAACAGATGGGCAGTCATTGTATCTTTTCAGAGTCTTCTAAATTATTGTGCTTTATTATCTGTTTGAGTAAACTACTACTGAAGAAATTGATTATGAAACTCTTGTCAAATTATGTTAGGTTCTAGGGGAATCAGCTGGTACAATGCTGGGGCGTGATTTGGAGGCATTGGTTCAGAGAGCCAGGGACTTCAAGAAAGAATATGGGGATTCATTTGTGTCCGTTGAGCACTTGGTTCTTGGTTTTTCCCAGGATAAACGATTTGGGAAGATATTGTTTAGAGATTTTCAAATATCTCAGCAAGCTCTAAAATCTGCCATAGAGTCCATAAGGGGACGCCAGTCAGTTATTGACCAAGGTTATTTACTATTTGTTTGCTTTTGTAATTATAATATATAATATATAATGGACAATAATGTGTGCTTTTCCCGTTCTAGCCCTTTTCTATTTTGGAGGTGGGGAGTTGTTAGTTGTCTGCCATTGAATGGCAATGTTAACCTGTGGATTCAGATTGTCCTTGTCTTTTTTGTGATCTTTTAGAGCTATACATTATGTTTTCATTCCAAGCATCTTTTTGTGCTTAAGTGCTAAAGCCTCAGTTTTGACTTGCTATAGATCCTGAAGGAAAGTATGAAGCCTTGGAGAAATATGGGAAAGATTTGACAGCAATGGCCAAAGCAGGAAAGCTTGATCCAGTCATAGGAAGAGATGATGAAATACGCAGGTGCATTCAAATTCTCTCCAGGAGAACAAAGAACAATCCTGTGCTAATTGGTGAGCCTGGTGTTGGAAAGACTGCAATTTCTGAAGGGCAAGTCTTTCTTCCTCATAACTGCTTGTGTTTGTATTTCTGTTTAGGATTTATAGAGTTAAGTTGTTTTTTAAATTAAAGTCTACAGGCTGCAACAAGTATTTGTCACCTGAATTTCATGCAATAACCTGCTTCATAAACAGAAGAATGGCACCCGCAATGTAGGCGCGTGTGTTTGTGTGATGGTGCAATTTTTTCTTTATTTCAAAGCAGGATAGGGTTCTTTGTAGAAAAGATGGTAACTCTCATCTTTAGGTGGGTTGGGCATGTGTGGGGAGACTAGTAGAAGCACTAGTAAAAGGGTAGCTAGCCCAATAGGTAGGTGGAGGAGACCAAGGAAAATATTACGTCAAGTCATTAAGAGAGATTCAGATTTAAATGGTCTATACAATAAACATTATTCAAGGTAGGACATTGAGCCATTTTTTGATCCATGTAGAAAATCATCCAGTGAAAAAATGTTTTGGTTGTTGTTGTATACTTGTATTTAAGCAATAAAAGGTAATAGATTGGAAGTGGTTTTGGTTGTTGTTGTTTCTGTGTAAAAAGAATATTTACAAAGAGAAGTTACTTAAAAATAGTAAGTGTTGTAGGAGTAGGAGGTCCATTTTTTGAAATTATAATAATAGCCGCATCAGGTCAGGTGACGTGGCTCACAATTAGAAACCTTGCAGTACGTATGAAGATTGATGCCATTATTTTTTTTTTTAACCAAAGGTCCAGCTTTTTATCATGATTTTGTTGGAGGAGGAGCAGATCTAATACTTGTGTTTGAAAGCTTAAGCTTTTGGGATAGTTGATTCATGACATGGTACGAGAGCCTCTATAACTAAGTGGTCTAAAGTTTGATCATTTTCGCCCCCATTATTCTGATAAAAAGTTTAATTTCAGCACATGACGTAGGTGGGCCTGTGCATTGTTCACACTTCAAGCCTAAGGGGGGCTTGCGTGTTAGAAAGCTTAAGCTTTTGGGATAGTTGGTTCATGACAACTTGCTTGTGCCTTATGTGGCGGCTTTTTTATTTTTCATTAATATGTTCTGCATATTGACTTAATTCTTCCTTTGAAACAGACTTGCTCAGAGAATTGTTCAAGGAGATGTTCCTCAAGCTTTGATGAATAGAAGGGTATATGCTTTATCCTATTAGGCTATTATAATATTCTTGATAACATTGAATAGAAGAAAAGGGGGCAAGAAGGGGACTGTGGGATTACAATGACTTGCTTTTTGAATTTTCGTCTCATTTTCGCTGCATTGGTTTTATTATACCCTCTACAACTCCTTCACTTAATTCCATTGATGTGTTCTATAAGAATGTAGTATTTATCATGTTTTATTCTCCTTTTTGAATTGTGACTTGGCCAGGAGTAGTAAAATTGATTTGATACTCTTGTCATTTTTCAGCTTATATCACTTGATATGGGAGCACTTATTGCCGGAGCAAAATATCGGGGAGAATTTGAGGATAGGCTGAAAGCTGTTCTCAAAGAAGTAACAGAATCTGATGGTCAGACTATTCTTTTCATTGATGAGATTCATACGGTTGTTGGGGCAGGTAATGGGATTTAAAGTTTTCCACTTAAAGAGAGTTGATGTTTGTGGTATTGTAAAAGTTGTTTGAAGGGTCTAGACTCTAGACAACTGTTCTCTATTTCTTTTAACTTCTGTTTTTCTTTCTCCCTAGCACATGATTGGCATATCAAAACTCTTCAGATCAATGGATGCTCACATCATAGAATATGATACATTACAATTCTTATCCTTTTCCTAACATGTTGCATATACTTGTAGTGGAGGCCTACAAATGGTGACTTGAAAAACTTAATGTGGAATTTGAATTTGATTGCTATTATAATCTATCACATGCTAGGTGCTACAAATGGTGCTATGGATGCTGGTAATCTCTTAAAGCCTATGCTGGGTCGGGGAGAGCTGCGATGTATTGGTGCGACAACATTAGACGAGTATCGGAAGTATATTGAGAAGGACCCAGCATTGGAGCGTCGTTTCCAGCAAGTTTATGTTGATCAACCTTCAGTTGAAAATACCATTTCAATATTAAGGGGACTGCGTGAAAGATATGAGCTACATCATGGAGTTCGCATTTCTGATAGTGCACTTGTGGAAGCTGCAATTCTCTCAGATCGATACATAAGTGGGAGGTTTTTGCCTGACAAAGGTAGTAATTTCTGGAAACAAACTCTTCAGGGGTGAACATATTACACAAAGATTTAGGAATTTCATTCGTATAATAGTATTTATGTTTTTCTAGTAAACAGTTACTCTTCTAATATCGTGAAACCTTATAAGTTTTTATAAAAATGAGGTTTGGATTCTTGAATTGAACATTTTCACTGGTTTATGCATGCAGTATGAAAGTATGTGACTTCAATAGAGGGTTTATGTGAAATTTACAGATTTACAGATGTTTGTTTAAGGACAAGTCATTGCTGTTGCTCCCGAAGCTGTGGAAACACCAATGATAAGGGAATATAATATTATCATGTTTAAGGAGTAAATTATGTAAAGTGTTAATTCAAATTGTTTTGTCAAGATCTTTAAAGCTATATGGCAATTCCAAAGTGGTGGGAATATGCACATAACCTGAGTCTATATCATTTTCAAAAGATTGCATTTGAATTATCAATGTATAGCTGAGTTTGATTTTTATTTTTTAATATAGTTTCTTGAAATTGATATCGAAAGTATATCATAATATCTTTATTGTATATTACAATATCTTAAAGTATCTTGGATGGTCCCTTATGAGTGGTTTCCATATTTCAAAATATCCTCATTTTATTAGAAGTCTAGTACTGGTATAAGTAAGGGTTAATGCATTTTCTTTTGTATCATCAAATCTATATCAATTTCAGAATATTCGTAAGCTTACTCTTTCTTTTTCTCATCCTCTATGTAAATCCTTATAATATCAACAATAAATGTTAAATTGTTGCATTTTCTTAGTAGACTGACATCAATGAGCACTAACTGCTACCTACTTCTAAATTACAGCTATTGATCTAGTTGATGAAGCAGCTGCTAAACTGAAAATGGAAATTACTTCTAAACCTACTGCACTTGATGAGATTAATCGGTCAGTCTTGAAACTAGAGATGGAGAGACTCTCTCTCATGAATGATACAGACAAGGCATCTAAAGATAGGTTAAATCGTCTTGAGACAGAACTGTCTCTTTTAAAAGAGAAACAGGATGAACTGACAGAACAATGGGAGCATGAAAAGTCTGTAATGACTCGTCTTCAATCAATTAAAGAAGAGGTGAGGTGACTTTATAAATTTTGCTACAGGCGGTCTTCCCTTTTTATTTATACAAGTGATCTTTTAAAGGATCAGCAGTGTGAATATAGCTTTTTGCTTGGTTTCCTTACATTGAACAATTAGTGCTGGTGTACATGTTGATTTAGTAATTATGCATTGGGATGGACAACTTGTATAAAAATATGATTTTTATGAATTGGGAGATGGAAATCTGATTCTGATCATTTCCATATTTGCTTATGCAGATAGATAGAGTAAATCTTGAGATTCAGCAGGCTGAGCGGGAGTATGATCTTAATCGTGCTGCTGAATTAAAGTATGGCAGTATAACCTCCTTGCAACAACAACTTGAAAGTGCAGAGAAGGAGTTACATGAATATATGAACTCTGGCAAGTCTATGTTGAGAGAGGAAGTTACAGGCAGTGATATTGCTGAAATTGTAAGCAAGTGGACTGGTATCCCCATTTCAAAACTTCAACAATCAGAGAGAGAGAAGCTGTTGTTTTTAGAGGATGAGCTCCATAAACGTGTTATAGGTCAAGATCCTGCCGTCAAGGCTGTAGCGGAGGCAATCCAACGTTCAAGAGCAGGTCTTTCAGATCCTCATCGCCCAATCGCTAGTTTCATGTTCATGGGACCCACGGGTGTAGGAAAGACAGAGCTTGCCAAGACCCTTGCTTCCTTCTTGTTCAATACAGAAGAAGCACTTGTACGAATTGATATGAGTGAGTACATGGAAAAGCATACGGTTTCAAGATTGATTGGGGCTCCACCTGGATATGTTGGATATGAAGAGGGAGGGCAGCTAACAGAGACAGTTCGCCGCAGACCATATGCGGTAATCTTGTTTGATGAGATTGAGAAGGCACACTCAGATGTTTTCAATGTATTCCTTCAAATTTTGGATGATGGAAGAGTAACCGATTCACAGGGTCGTACCATAAGTTTTACCAATACTGTTATCATCATGACCTCAAATGTTGGATCACAGTACATTCTCAACACAGATGATGACACTGTGCCCAAAGAGTCAAAATATGAAACCATAAAGCAACGGGTAATGGATGCTGCAAGATCTATCTTTCGCCCTGAGTTCATGAACAGAATTGATGAGTACATTGTCTTCCGGCCTCTAGACCGTGACCAAATAAGTAGCATTGTCCGGTTACAGGTAATTCTGTCCTCACTGATCCATTCATGATCAGACTCCTCTCTCTATCCTGTGAAATTACTTATGTCTATGTTGATGAAGAAAGTCATAAAATGCTGGTTAGAATGATTGCTCAAAAATTTAAGATGCATGTGGCAACTTGCGTTTTCGTTGAACTAGTCTGAGATTAAATTGATTGACTACCTAACTTTTGAAGCTTGATCTTAGAATATTAACACCCAAGTTCCTACTAAAATAAGATGCATTGTTTGCACTTTTTTTGGGTATGAATTCTACCATATATTGTAGAGAGCAGTGTCATATTAACTGCCCCATGTCTGGTGTCTTTTGTTGTACTGATATATTAAGTTACCAGGTGAAGAAATAAGAAATCTGTCAACTTCATTAACTCTTCTTCATTCTAATGTTTACTGGGAACTGTTGCATGGTATTTCACATGCCGAGACTTACTTTTAAAGTATATTACAGTTGGAGCGCGTGCAGAAAAGAGTCGCAGATCGCAAGATGAAAATCCAAGTAACAGAAGCTGCTATCAAACTTCTTGGAAATTTGGGGTATGATCCAAACTATGGTGCTAGGCCAGTGAAGCGAGTGATTCAGCAAAATGTGGAGAATGAACTTGCCAAGGGCATTCTTAGAGGAGAGTTTAAGGAGGAGGATACAATTTTGGTAGACACAGAAGTCACAGCATTTGCCAATGGTCAACTTCCCCAGCAAAAGCTAGTTTTTAGGAGGGTGGAGACTGACTCAAAGTCCACTGCTAAATACAGCCAAGAACCACAGATTCTGTGAATGCATTTTACTGTTCCTTATTTATCACATGCTTAGTTTCACACAAATTTTGAGTATACAGATCCTTTTCTTATACGAATGGAACTCTGATCATGTGTATAGCTTGTACAATATTTAAAGTTCTTTTGTTTGATAATTTTTATTGGTCCATACTGTCGTAAATTATGTAATATTTCAAACATTTAGAAGTTCCATGTCAAGAATCTTGCTAACGTGGCCAATACTAAATTAACACATGATTTCAGGTTAAGATTAGCTAATTCTAGTGTGAATTGTCATATTTGCCCCTGCAGGCATTTGATAATTTTGAGGGTTTTGACATCTTAATCTATTACTCATAGCGCGTTCTACATCATCTTCGAACACAAACATGATGATACTTGAGAGTGTGAAGTAGGAGGTTCATCACTTTTAACATATTTATCACAGCAATGGAATCGAAAATAACGGTAAAAGATAGCTATGGTTTTTACCCTAATCATGACCTGCCGCTAAAACTAAAGTTATGAAGGAAATGTGACCCTAATCGCGACTGTATATAGAACTAACACTAAAAGGTTTAGAACTTAACCCAATGACAAATTAGAAGCTCTCACAAATACAGAAAACTCAAATATCATTCAGATTCCAAATCTAGTTTGTGCATGCATTAAGTTTCTATTTACAGACTAAGTGGGCTTCTACATATTCCACTAAAAAAAGACTTAACTAATGATTTCTGAGCTCCGATAGTGATTAAACCCCCACTAGCATTGAAAACTGGAGTAAAAACTCACTAATGACTTAATACTCCTTCCGTTCCAAATCTTTTGTTTTAACTTTTGATTTATTTTTCAATTTTTTATTTTATTTTAGAAACTCAAGATTATTTATCATATTTTATTTCATCTATACTCTCATTTAATATTATATCTCTCACCTATCACATCTTATTTTCACGTATCACAATTCTTACCAATTACTTGACTAATAACAATTATTCTCTCTCTTTAATATAACTCAACTTTAAGTCAGGGTGTTTCAATCAATTTATAACATCAATTAATGAACTCTAAAACTATGCGCATAACCTTAAATAAAAAAGTTTTGGAACAGTAACTCACAAGAGAAATTAACAGTCAACTACAGGAATAGAAAAGGTTATAGAAAATTCACCCAGTCTAATAATTATAAGACTCTAATTTAGCTAATTATGGTTCATGAGTGAATCTAGAACATGCATATTGTGGGCTTTTGAAAATCCTGCTTTCAAGTTGGGTCCAATCATCATTTTGAGTTGAAGAAAAGTGACACACATAGGTATAACCTCTAACTCATTTTGATCTTCTTTTCTCTTGAGCTCCAAAATTAATCCTTACAAAGCTTGCTTCATTCTTTTAGTCTTGGTCGTACTTTCTCATTGAACCTCCTACTCCATTTAAATGGTCTTTGAATGAGATGGATCAATCTCTCTATCACCTAGTGCTCCTATGATTGTCTTCAAACGTTTTCTGTCAAACCATACATTTCTTGGATTCTTACAAGTTTTATTCGCAACATATAACATTGTTGATTGGAAAAACTCTTGCGAGTTAGACTCAAGAGTTAATAATGAAATGTAGGTTGATTGCAGTTATGTCTAGGTCATTTTTATTGATGAGGTTGGGTAGTTTTTTCTTTTGTTTGCAAGAGGAAAACTAAAACATACATTACACTACAGTATCTAAACATAAGGATGGAATAATTGAATACGGTAGTTGCCGCGACACTCGATGAGGGGATCCTTCCCTTGAAGCTTGTCGGGCCAAGAAATCAGCAACATTATTCTTCTCGTGAGGATGTAAGATACCAAAACATTCCACTCCCGCGTGAGTAGTAAACGAACTCGCAAGATCGCATCCTTCTCCCAAAAAGTGGACACATTTGTGTCATGTTGAAAAACATGCACAACCTACTAACAATTAAAGACAAAAGTAATATTCCTATGTCCAAACTCACAAGCATGATTGAGACCATCTCTTTTGTTTGGTAAAAAATAATTAGGGTTTATAATAACAATATGGGAGGTTTGGTTTACCACTCCTTTGTGTACCTCATCGTTCCCATGTTTTTTTTAATACAAGAGTATAAAAAAAGAAAACAAACAAACAAAACAAAACACCTAAGACAAACTATGCCCGAGTGAAACTAGTGCCTATAGCATTCACCAAAATGAGAGAAACCAGAGCAATCGAGAGGGGTTTTGGAAGTAGGAGGTTGGTTGGGAGGAGGAAGAGGAAGAGAAAAAAGGGAAAAGAGGAGTAAAACGGCCGAAAGTTATGAAAGAAATTTTAGAAGAATCAAAAGTGATTTAAAAAGTCAATGTCAACCGATCTTGTGAGCACCATAACCTCACTTATCCTAATTTGAATTAAAAAAATATCAAAGATCAGAAGTTATAATTATTTTATTCAATAACTTGTTTGAATTTGACCTAGAGACTCGAAATATATTTAACCCTATTTAAAAAAAAATCCATGGAAATAAACTTGATTAATTATTCGACTTTTTTGGTAAACATTAATTAATTGATTAATACACTAATAACAATAATTTAATACTTCAAATTTTTCAACAGGGATGTAGTTCTTCTTCCTAAAAAAAAGGATGTAGTTCTTCACCACAATAGAAAACGAATATCGAGATAAGGAAAAACGACAGGAAGTAAAACAGAAAGGGCACAAAAGAAGGTAAACGACAACAACCTGCACTGTACAAGGCTCATATAGAACAAAAAACGGCACTCTCATCCAAAATTTATAGTTGCCACCACCATTAGCGTTTTCTTCCTCAGCTTCTGGATTTCTAAATTCTTCCTTTTGCAGTTTGCAGGGTCGCACAATACCAAGACATGGGTCAGTTTTCCCCCTTCATCCTGCGCAATCGTAGTGTTAAAAAATCAAACTTTTTGTGTTTCCATTTGCTTTCCCATTTCTTTTTCACTTACCCATTGTTCGTTTTCTGTTTTTTACGTCAATTTTTTGGCAGAGGAAGGAGAAGGAGAACAAGAGAAGGTGGAGGAGTTGATGATGGTGGAAGGAGTAGCATCAGTAGCATTGCTACCATGTGGATCTGTCTCAGGACACTTCATCCAGCTTCCCCATTCTACCTGCTATGGCCTTCATGGCATTGGTATATGTACCATCATACCATGTTTTCTTTGTATAACCAACATCGATTTTATTTTATTTTTTTGTATTTTTTTCCTAGGTTACTTTCAGATAAATTTTTGAAGTTTTGAAATTGCCCAAGTGGATAGTTGAAGTGCTTTTTTTTATGATGCTGTTTTTTTAGTAAAGATAGATAATGAGTTTTTGACTTCTACCGTTTTACTTGACAGGATTTAAGGGTGTAGGACTCGTAAACATAAGAAGATAAGACATTGATACTAATAGTTTTCTATAGAGCAAGTGATTGAGTTGTTTGTGTGTCTGAGTTGATGACCGGCATCATTTCAGGAAATAAAGCTTTGTTTGAAAAAAGTTTAATTTTTTTCTATTTTACTGCCATTGTCATAAAAATAGGTTCAAGTATTGCTTTCTTGTCAATTATTGTCTTTCATTGGGGTTGTGACTATCTTTTTGTCATGCTCTCATAGAATGAAAGGTTATTATACTTCATAGGGGAATTATTCCCTTGAAATGGACTTTAGGAATAACAGGTAGATGATGCAGCGCCGTGTTGTCTTTTTTCGTGTCTTTACAGCCAGTGTAACCAAAGTGGGTCTTATGTTTTTTAATTAAATTTTAAGTGTGCTCATCTATGTTCCTCTTTTGTTTATGCCTCTGGCTCTGAGTTTCCCACCAAAATTTGACTTTCAGTTATTTTTCAGCTAGATATTTTAGTTGTGACTACCACCTTGCAACTTGCAAGGCTAGTCAATAACTTTAAGTGCACCAACATACCTTTTTTATTTTTCTGTATGTTGTTTTCTTGCTTGTGGTCCAATGTGAGTACATGCCTCGTATGATTTTTTGATATCCTGTCATCTCTATTCAACAATTACTTATATATAATTTAATTTTCAATCTTTTTTCATGGTGAAAGAATTGGCATGTGAAAGGGAATGCAGTAGGGGTGAGGATTATCGCCTCATCAAACTCACCATCACAGATTTCAATGTAGTAACTCTGGCATCTGTGTTGTTTATCTTTTCCTATCCATCAAACACTCTAATGCCTACTTGTTTTTTGATTAAACAGTCACAGAAAGAACGAGCAACTGTTGTGGAGTGCAAAGGTCACGATGCTGCTCGGTTCGACAGCATTGATCATGCTCATGGGTTAGTCATCTAAATATGACATTCCTGAATAATATGACTTTTTAATGAAAGTTCTTTGTTCAGCACACATCTGGGCTTACGATTTTGTTTTATTTGATTCTAAATCTGTATGATTTTCATGGTGAAAAACAGTGGGAATAATGTTATTAAGTTGAAACGAATTTCTATTACCAGGCAACTGCTTAGATATAAATTTGGAGCATAATCCTGGCAAGAAAGTCAAGCCTTGTCATTGAACTATACTACTACTAGTATTTAACTATAATGATTCAACTAGACAAAATAGAGATTGTTGCTATGAAGCATACCGATGGAATGGGCCAGCTAAAGAAAGGCATATAATCAGATAATCCATAAGTCATTATCTAGTTTTCATATTCTCTTTGCATAGACAAGGTTTTTTTTTTCTTTCTGTATGAGGCACTTGTTTGGTTTACTTTTGGATATCTAGTTTAGGTTAAACTATTGGTCCCTTTAGTTTCATCTGATTTGGATTTTTCTCCCTGTGGTTATTTTACTTATATCAGTTCCTAATTCCCTATATTTCCACTCATTAGGATTTTGGTCCCTACAGTTATTGTTGTTGCTTATATTTTCTACACATTTGGATTCCTATAGTTTCTACTTGTTAAGATATTATCAATTCCTATTTTGTCTAAAGAATTCATCCTTGTAGTTTAGTAGTTTACAATTAATAAGGTATTGATTCTTGAGAACAAAGCCCAAATGAATGAAATTGTAGAAACCTATATCCATAAATAAATAAACTATTGGAGTCAAAATCTAAATGTGGCAAAACTATCGAGACTAATGGTCTATTTTACAGAAGTAATCCTCAGTTATTGTCTGCATAAAGGTCAAATCGTCTAAATTTATCTCGAGTTCATTGTCTCTGGCCTGCTTGCTTTTAAATATTGATCTCTCTCAGGATTTTCTTTATCCTCACCGTTGAATAGTCCCAAATTGACTAGAGATATGACTGAATAAGTTCTTATATAGGGTAGAAGTAGAACAATCTTCACCCCTGAGCTAGATGTCCAATCCTACAAGTTACACACTCTAGATGTCTAGTCCTGAGCATGAGGAGGTGTGTTGAAAAGTCTCACATCACATTGATTAGAGATATGACTTAATCATTCCTTATATAGGATAGAGCAATCCTGATCCATGAGCTAGCTTTTGGAGTAAAGTTAGGTATTCTAAGACTCACTAATTAAATTTCTCATTCATTTACATTTTTCATCATTTCGATGACCAACATGTGGAGATGCATGTTCAATTATTGCTTACATTAGCCTTCAAACAGGTGGGATAAGGATATCACAGGTATGATTGAACAAAAAGATGGGAAGAAAAGAATCTTGGTTTCATTTGAGTGTGAGACCCTGAAAGCTGATAAAGCAGCTGAAGACCACATCAGGCAGTTCATGCCAAAATTAGCTGGGTTGGATGCTATTGGTAAGTGAATGTTACACAATTTACTCCCACCTTCCACCAACAAGAGTAGTTTCCTGCTTTGCGTTAATTTAGGTGGAGAAATTTGGTTATATTGTGTCTGGTTTCCAATATATCTGCTGCTTTTAAAATTCCTTTTGATTTAATCTACAATGTTTTATAAATCATACCTTGTCTTGGAAGATAGAGTGTTACTATTATTACTCTACTCAATTGTTAGAACTTTGATCATGTAAAGTGCATTTATTTGCTATTTCTTTTTCTTTGTTGGGGCTTAGGGCCTATTTCCCTTTTCATGCAATTTAAATGGAAGAAAATGATGAGGGAGTATCGAGAGACCAGTATTTGTTTTTGCTACGCAAATTGCACCTAACCCTACAGAAAAGTTTTCTTCTTGGAATTCCTTCTATGAAACTTTACATGACAGAACCTTGCATTCTTTCCGATCATTAAATAACCATTTCAATATTGAGAGAAGTGCTTTTATGAAACTTTCTTCTCTGCTTCACTCTTATATTGGAAACCTTGTTGTCTACGTTCATTAATAGCAGTAGCAAAATGATGGTATTATGCTTAGAGTTGAAGATGTAGGGAAGTATCTGTTTCCTTTTTTGCATACTTGGATGATGAAGTTTTTATGAATGCCTGACCTTTTGCAGAGAGATCATAAACAGTTTGATCTGTTCAGTACTTTCTGTATTTTGATCATTGTTTCTTACCCTGCGTCCAGAGTCTTCTTTTTTAAGCTAACTGATTTGTTGATCTTCCACTTCCTGGTTCTGATTTGTTCAATGTTGCTCTTTCTCTGAACTTTGGTGGCTTTAATTGTGCAGTTAACATTGGAAGGATGACAATTTCTGGTTTGGACTTTGGAGTAGAGGAAGCAGAGACTGAGTGTAAAATTTGATTTTGTATCTACTAGTCAGTATCCATTAAGCTACTGAGAGGAGGATTGAAATGCATGATCTGAGCAAATCCTGCAGAAAACTATTTTTGTAGATATTTTACCTTTTCTTTTTCTGATGTTATAATCAAGTCCCTCAGTTAATCTTGTATCCAATTTTTAATAGGATTTGCTACATCATTGAGTTGGCAAGTGGCATGTATATAAGCATCGAGTGAGGCATCATTTTATGATAAGGACTTACTAGGTCCATCGAGTGAGGCATCATTTTATTACCGCACCATTTTAATCGGCGCGAGCGGGTATACGGGAAAGTTTTACCATGAAATAAATGAGAACCTCATATCCCTCTTTATCACCATCAATTCATTATTCCTTGATCAAATGTTATACTTGTTGTCACAGATGGTAAGATATGGTGGTTCTACAAAATCATCTACTCAAACATCACCACCACCACCCATTGCTTTCCATCAGCCATCATAGGGTTGATAAAGCATGACCCCATGTTCATAGACCCAAAATTGCTACCACACCCTAAGGCCCTCCTTGATTTTCATGCATTCCTAAAAAGTGCATGCACCAAATTAGGTGATACTCATTGTATCGGCGAATTTTCTTGTAGTGTGACTGTGTATTCTAGGCATCGTCTCGTATTATTGAGTAGGAGACGCAATGTGAGCTGTGATTTTGAACCAAGATCATGTTAGCTAAGGTGGTGGGGTTCAATGTGTATGTGTTGAAGTCATCAAGAAATGCTTCTATGACTAATATCTATGGGTTAATTCACTCAAGCAATGTGTAGTTGGGGTGCATGGTGCAGGTTTGACACATTCTTTGTTCCTTGCACCGAGTTGGCGTTGGTGCAAGTGGTGCCTATTGGAATTGAATGAGCATAATAAACTTACAATGAGAACCCAACTGAGATTTTGGGATTGAAATACATTGAGTACAAGAGTGAGGCAAATGAAAGCAATTTTATGATGCTGATAGCTTAAAAGTCAAGATTCCAACAACTTTTCATGAGAAAAAATGTGCGAAGCAAGTGATATACTTGAAGAAACAAAATTTGGAAATTAATATAATTAGATTTAGAAAGTGCTTGCCAAAGGATACAAAAAGTTGCAAATCCGCCTTTGAAATTTCAGCCCAATTCGACGGTGAATGAAGGCATAGTGACGAATCTCCCACGATTGCTCAAAGTTGTGCGAAAATCATTTTCTTCATTTCTCTATCACTTTTCTCTTGTCTTTCTTTACAAAATCAGATTACTCTCTTACCATAACTGAACTCTCTTCACTCTCTTAAATGAGATTAGTGGACTTAACATATTTGAGCATTTCTCCGCATAGAATAAGAGCCCAAAAACCCAACAATAATATCATAAGTAAAGAAGCCAATAATTCCAGACACTACTGTGGCTCCTCAAATTACAAACAAATTGTTACAAAATTATGAAGGGAAGGATATAACAAAATAAGCATCACACTTATAGTATGACACCAGCATTGCCAATAGAGCAAACCAAACTGTGATTGAAAAGAGGGGTAAAAAAAGCAAAAGAGTGGCAGAGATGATATGACAACTGGGTTGACTACATTGTAAATCCTTGAGACATTTACAAGCATTCTCCTTCTCCACTCAATCTAATGCAAATATCTTTCATTTAGCATTCATTCTCCCTCTTGGCCTTGCATATTCTGCCTTCTGAAAAATATCAAATAAATGCCCTCATCCCATTTCTATCTTAACAACCAACATCATTCATACATCAAATTATTCATATGATACACAATTATAGGTGATGTCTGTGAGATCCCATCTCGAATTATTTACTCTTATGCATGTGCTTATTATTATTTTTTTAAATTACTTTGAATACATTTAAATTTACTGTGTATTATTAAATATAAAGTATTTTATTACACTAAATAATTATAATATTCTTTTAAAGTTGTTAATGATAACACTGATTTTTGACGATTTAAAAAAGTGTTTCACTATGTTTAATGAGTCAAGACAATTTTTTTAACTTTTATAAATTATTTTAGTTTTTTTATCATAATTATAAAAGCGAATAAATAATTTGAACACTATATTAATTAGTTTTCTAAACTGAAGGGGCTCACATATTTTATTTTCTTCTATTTGGACTAAAAAGGATTATTTTAGTTTTTTATAACTTTTATGAATTATTTTAGTTTTTTTAATTCACAACTCAAATTCAATATCATCTAACATAAATCAAATTTGTATTGTCATGAATTAATTAATCTAAAAACTTAAGATATTAGGTAAAAGATAAATGAATAATTATATTTTATAATACCCCTCAAGCAAAAGTCAACTTAGGGTTGAAGCGTGAAAATGTACAAGTTCACATATGGAGCTGAAATTAACTTTTTTAGAGCTGATAACACGTTACACATTAAGAACAAATTATCTCAAAAATATAAGCTATTAAGTAAAGAACACACAAACAATTATATTTTTAGTATATACCACGTAAACCAACTACACAATTATATTCCTCAAGATAAAATGTGATCGATGCCTTTTGATGGCGTGCCTTACTTGAACTTGTAATTAAGTAGTATTTTGATTTGGTCGAAACTTTAAGTAGCAAGATCCAGCTATAGAAGACATTGGATAAGAGTGTAGTTAGACGGCTATGGACCAAATAAAGTTGTCATAGAATCCAGGTGAAATTAATCAATACACTTTTGAAGTAGTAGTAGGTACGTGTAAGCAGAAAAATACTACTTATTGATATCTTTGTTCTGCTAATCATAAGGAAAAAAATGATTCCAAATTTTTCACCAATAACAATGCATTTATTTAACACATTATCACATCCAACCTAACTTTTGCTACACCAAAAAAGAAAATTCAGGATTATCCTTTCTTGTTGATGACCGACTAGTTGGAGGGTCACCCTCCTTGACTTTGACTAAGGTGACCCACTAATACTCATAAGGTCTCTTAAATTTCTCTTATATCATCATAATTAAGTATATTGGGAAATTATCTCTTATCGAGTATTAAGTGAGAGCGATGTTTATTATAAGAGATGAGAGCGTTAAATCATGACCGTACAATTATTTATAAGTGGTTGAGATTAAAATGATTTAAAAAAGTTATATGTCATTTTATTTTAATCTTAACTCTTCATAGTAGATCTAATAGCTAGGATTTAACGTTATTATCTTTCATGATAAACATTTCTCCCACTTAATCCCACTTAATACGCTCCCTATATACATATATAAATACATATAAATAGAGGCACCCAGGTTTAAGGGAATCCAAGGAGACTTGGTGTACCTTTTCTCTTTTCATACTCATAATCATCTCTTTTTCTTGCTTCTGTCAGCCACAACTGATCATCTCCTTTTCTTCCTAGAAAATAATCAAAGCAACAACAACAACAAAAAAACAATTTTTTCTACTCCCATAAACCACTCTTGACCTTTGGTAGCCTTACTTGGCAATGTCCAAATTTGTGGAGTGAGCGTGAAAAATACGAATTGAGTGCATTATGAACGATTTTTTAAATTTAAAAAAATTCATTCACCTTTTATTTCCAAATGCATCTTATAGCATCAGCTTGCACTTGTGCTAACGAATATCCAACATAGTCAATAACGTTTTGGGACCCTTTTCTTAGTGTAAATGGAGGGAAAAGTTAGCCACATAAAATGGTTGATTGGGACCTGAGAGTCACTTCCACATAGGCTGCATGTTATGTATCATTGAAGTGGAGCAGGCAACAAACAATATGAATGGAGGGTAAAGATGACTTTAATACACAACGATCCTAATGATTTCCATGAAGACCACTATTCTAGTTTGCCAATAACCATTTGTTTTGAAGCTTTTGTAAATCGAAATTGACTCCTTATGTAATTTTGTAAAAATGTATTAGTAGTATATATATCAATTATGATACAAGCTTCTTTTAACGTTAATTAAGGCTTTTCTTTTGTTGCATAGAAAACAAACATGAATATATAAATAAAATTTAAGTGGCAAAAAGTTTGATTGACTTATATATAAATCAACCAAAAGAAACGAGTGATACGATACAGCTTTTGCAGATTGAATTGATGCATCACCACACCAAGCATGCCTCAAACACTTTCGGTATAAGATATGACTATAATAATAGAATGGAAAAATAAGTAATTAAAAACAATAAAATTAATGCCTACCTTGTAATTTTATTTTTTTTGGTTTGGAAAATTGGTGGAGAAAACAATTTAATTTCCCTGTGGGGGCAGCATTTTGGTTCAATTGCGGTAAACAACTTGAAATTATGATTTATATAATTAAAATTCTTTTTTTTGGTCAATATAATTAAAATTCTTAGAAGGAATCAAATTGCTTCGAAGTTGCCAAAGACCAAAACAAAGTTTACCAAATTCTTTTGTGAAAAAAGAATCCATAGCTGGACATATTGGTATTATGCTCTATTGGCAAATCACTCAATTGTTTACCTGTTTCAACAAGAAATATTCCATCTCAACGTGAATTTTTATAATAATTTTTAAAATAAGGTTATTTTTGGGTGAAACTTCAGATGAACTAATTTAAATATAACTTTGGATAGGTTTCCAATGTGATATACTTAGAGAAAATAGCTTTCTTATCATATATTTGGTTGACAGAGGAATTTGATAAAAAAAAAAATTTATCTTTATGTTAATATTTGCTTAGAAATTTATAGGAATAAAAATCAAAACTTCAACCTCAAGTACTAGACAGATCTCCTTAATTACCATGTTGAAGAATCCTTGTTTACATATCGATTAATTTTAAAGAGACTGTCTAGTTGAGCATCACATAATCTCATACTTGAACTTGACATGCACGTAGTAGATTTGAACTCTCATTAATCCCCTTAAGATAAGCTAAATACAAGTTTTCAAGTAGTTGTTTTTTAAATTCGTAGCTTATGCTCTGAATTTTTTTTATTCTAGAAGTTTCAAATAAATTATTTTTAGGATTACATGCAATATTTTGTTGTTGAATGGATTGCATGTAATTTCTAATAGGGCAAGACCATTACGGTGGCTTTCGAGTTGAATTGCTCTCCCTACTAGGATTACATGTAATTTTTTTTGTTATAAAAGGAAAGAAAGATTACATGCAATTGAAAATGCATTCATTTTTTAAACATTTTAGGTGCTTATTTAGCTTTCAAAAAATCATTATTTAAAAAAATTGAAATCAGATTATTTGAAAAAAAAATCTTTGATTGGTTTATTAAAATTTTTATGGATAGATTAGAGAGACAACAAAAAAATAATTTTAATCAATGTAATCAAATACAAATTAACATATATATATTTTTAAAAAAATCTCTAAAATATAATTTCTCTTTTAGACAACTAAAAATTATTACTTTTTAGTATGAAACAGATGCACTCATATTGAGTTAGCGATATGACCGTGAGTCTAGTGCTCATTTGGAAAAATGTAACAAAAAAAGATTGAAAATATATTTAAATAAGTACTTCATATAAAAATACTATATAAAAATTGAAATTAACACATCTTATATGAAGTGTTGTATAGTTAATAATGATAATAATTGAGTAGCATCCTTAAAAATAGAATTAGTTAATGTCTGACATTATTGAATCCACACAGGTTTTGATTTATAACGTGGGCTTTTCTTAAATTATTTATGTAGTATATAGCACTCAATAAATTTTACTGAGTAATACTCTTTTCATTATGAATGTTATGGAATCACCATGAAACATACTTGATTTTTCTCATAATATAAGATCCATTATAAATTTCAGAAAAAAAATAATAAGTTTTTTCTAATTTACCCCTTGGATTCATTATTTTTTCAATTCCAAAATTTTAGCTATCACTTCTATTAATTCTTTTTCATACTTCCCAACCAATCTTTCATACTTTAAATAGAGACATATATAGAAGATTTATATAAAAAAAATAAAACCAAGATATTAATTAGTTTATTACATATTTCTTAATAAGCGTGATTGTTTAAATAGGTTCTTATAATTTGAGATGGAATAATTTCCAAATTTTTTAATTTTTCTTTAAGGTACAAACTGCATATTAATGTAATTGATGATACTGGATCTGCTTCATTTGTTTTGTTTTATCGAGTTGAAACATTGTTGTTTGAACAAAGTGCATGCACCATAAAAGATTCCATGACTGAGGTGGTATTTGCGAATCATTATAAAATTAGCATAAATAAAAAATAAAAAACATTTAAATTTATACATTTTTTAATAGGCCGCACCACTTACAAAGAGAAAAGCTTCTGCTTTTATGGTATGATATGAAGCATCTATTTTAAAAAGTTTTTGTTTTGAAGTTTTAGATTATACATTTCGATATTTAATGAGGTTAGAAGAATAAATACAACTTACATAAACCGTTTGGAGATAAAGTTATCATACTTGGAGGTGATTTTAACAAATACTCCTTGTTATAGCTAAAAGAAGCCGGCAGGAAGTTGTTGAAGCTACTGTAAATTCTTCACTATTATGAAGACATTGCAAAGTTTTAGTTGACTAAGAACATGTGGCTCAGTGCAGCAGAGACGAATGATAAGGCAAAAGAAATCAAAGACTTTGTAGATTGGATTTTCAACATTGGAAATGACGATCATCCTGATTGCGGAACTTGAGAGTATGATGTTCAAATCCCTTCTGATCTGCTCATTCCAAATTGTGTTGATCCATTAATGGAGTTGATTAAATATGCATATCCAGATATTTCAAGCAGCATGAAAGACCCAAAATTCTTTCAAGACAGAGCAATATTGGCTCCGACACTAGAGGATATTGAAATGATAAACACCTACATGCTTGGCTTGATAGCTGCAAAAGAAAGTGAATATTTGAGCTCGGGCACTACTTTACGCTCTAATGAGGATTCTAAAATCCAAAGTGAGTGGTTAACCACATAATTTTTGAATAGACGTCAAAAGCTCAGGAATCCCTAACCATAGACTACTATTGAAAGTGGGTACTCCAATCCTACTTTTGTGAAATATAGACAAAGCAACAAGTTTATGCAATGGAACCAGGTTAATAGTTGATGATCTTGAGAGCGTGTTATTGGTGCAACAGTTATCATAGGAACAAATGTTGGGGACAAAATACACATTTCTATAATGGACTTAGTTCATTTCGATCCTAAATTTCCATTTAAATTTCAAAGACGATAGTTTCTAGTTTCTATGTCCTTTGCGATGACCATAAACAAAAGCCAAGGACAAACATTGACTCAAGTTGGACTATTTCTTCCTAGACCCATCTTCATTCATGGTTAGTTGTACGTAGCCCTCTCTACAATATGGTCAAAGAAGGGTCTTAAACTTTGTATATTTGATAGTTCAGGAAAATTTCAGACTTCCACCTTAAATGTAGTGTTTAAGGAATTTTTTATAATGTCTAATGTATTGAACGAACATTCATTTACTTATTCTTCTTGACCAATAAAATTATCTTATTTACTTAATTATGTTTTTACAATTATACTTCATTTAATTTAAATCACATGTAATATATATATATATATGTAATAATAATATGATTTCAACAATTAATTTTTTGATACATAAAAAAAACTTAATTAACCGTGCAACGCACCAGTCATCACACTAGTATAAATTAAAGAACTGAAATCAGAGCTCCATATATTGTTTAATAACTTTTTTTGATATTCGTGAAATTAACACAATCAACTCACTAAACAATAAAAAATTGGCCAATTTTTTAATTAGAGTTAAGAATTAAACCTTCAGGAAAAATGTGTAGAACCACTAGGTTAATTCACATGATTATATATTATAAATCAATACACAAATCTTCCCCCTTACCATTTTAAAAATAACCATTTTAAAATAAGTTTAAAAAAAAAAACCATTTTAAAAATAAACCACCAAACATAAAATCCAAGTCATAAGTTTAGCGGCCCGACTAGTCATAAGACCTTTCTAGAAAGTCAAGGAGTAAAGAAATTTTTGTTCGTCTCATGAGGAATGCGCTTCAAATTAAGACCAAATAATTACTATAAAGTTTCTTGACTTGTTATATGTTATATGTTGAAAGTAGAATTTACTGTTTGTTATAAAAAAGTAGAATTTATTATTATCATCATCATGTCACTTATATTTCCAGATGCTTTGAGCGTGACAGATTATAACATTCAAAATTCTGACAAATGCACACTCTTCACACCTAAGTGGCACTCAGCTTTTATGATAGTTTTTTACTCTGCATAATAAAATGGTAAATGTAACTTTAGACAGTTTTAAATCATCAAAAATTTCAAGTGCATTATGAGTTTTTTTAAACTTTTCATTATGTGCGATTAAAAATCTTCCGTGATTCACCTATCATTACTCATTACAAAAACATGGTGAATCCTGTATTGGAATTACTATCCCTAGCCTTATAATTGTTTATTGTTAGGGTTGGTTTGGTTAAGTGATAAAGAGAAAACACAAGTGCCAATTTCTTTTATGCTCTTTGGTGGAGTAGAAAGTTAAGGGGAGAGAAGAATAATTTGGTGGGGCCCACTCAAGAAATTTTCTCCACCCATATGCACAGAAAACTTTATTTATTTAATGGGGTACTTTAGAGCATTTACCTAAAATACTCTTCATCCTAATAATATTTTAGGGGCGTTTGTTACACATGTATCTCAAAACATTTTAAAAAATATGAGGTTGGGGATGTAACATTCTCACGTTTGGTATAAGTTTTAAAAAAATTATTCTCAGGTAAGAAGGATTCTCAGGCATGTAAATTACACATGATTTTTTAATTTTTATTCTCATAGTAATGGAAGTTATTTCTTACTAACTCTTCCTTTCGCTAAATATTTTCTATTTTTATATTTTTTTAATTAAATAATTTTCAAAAACATTTTCAAGAATATTATATATATAAACCAAATACATTTTCCATTTTACCCGAAAATAACTTGGTTAGTAATGAGATTCCTAAAAAACAACATTCGTGAAAATAATTTGTAAAACTTGTAACAAACGTCGTGTTATTTATGTTAAGGACTACTTATGTTATTTCATATACATGTCTTTTTCCCTTCTTTCACTTTTTTTAACATTTTCTCTCCAACCAAATAATTAAAAAATCATCTTATTTTCTATTCTCTTACTTTCTTTACTCTTTCTTTCTTTTTATCTTCTTTTCTCTCTTTTTTTTTTTCTATCAACCAAACGTACCTTGAATCTTTGAATGCTCCATTCGGAAATGAAAACGCATCATATGTGAAAATCTTTTCTTTGGCACAACATGGTCAAATATATAAACTAAATGGTTTTTAAATTGGAGTTATTATAGGGTGAACCAGTGGATAATCATATCCAACTACTAGGTAACCAAAAAAAATAATCCAACTACTAGATAATATATTATTAAGTTTTATTTAATAATACATCTAAAATTTAATAATATATCTAATCCTCGAATATGATGGTTCGCCAATGAATCACACTCTCCCTTTAGATTGATGGTCAATTTGGGGTATGGTTACTTATGACCCGTTTGGTGGTCAAGATAAGACAAAAGTAGGATAAGATAAATAATTGGATAAACACCGAATATAATAAGAGCATGATAGATTTTCTTATCCTATCTTGCTTTTGAGGTGGACAGGATATTGATAGGATATAATACAAACAATGAAAAATATATCAAATTTTTTTTGAAATAAAAAATACATAATATTTTTTAAAATTTAATTTTGTAAATAGTTTTTTTTTCAAAAAGTGATTATTCTATTAAATTTAATTTTTTTACATTTTTATAAATGAACTTATATTTTAATATTAACTAAAATCGAATTATTTTTATTAATTTGGCTATTTTAATTTTTTTCAAAGGGAGTTTATTTTATTAAAATTATTATATATGTAACCAATAGGTTTTAACTTAGTAGGGATAAGTGATCAATGATAAAAATTAATTCAATTTTTTAAAAAATTATTAAAAGATATTACTCTTTCAAAAATAATTTATATTTAAATTATTAATTATAATTATATAAGTAGAGAAATAATTTTAAATAATATCATATGATAATATAAAATTAGTCTATATTTAATTTTAAAAAATTAATATTTATATAAATGTGAGTAACCTATTTTATTGTTAGGGAAGAATTATTTTGTGTATTTTTATTATAATTTAATAAAAAGTAATGTTAACTAAGTAGTAGCTAGTGATAATGAAAATTTAATTATTTTATATGAGTAAATCCAATATTTTCACCATTTATAAATAAGTTTATTTTTTAATTAAATTTATTAGTAACTAAATAATTTTAACTTAACAATAACAACTAGTAATTGATAAATAATAAAATTAATATTTTATTGAAATAAAAAAATATATTTATTAATTAATATTATTATAAATTATATAAAATATAAATATTGAAACTAATATTGAGTTACGGTAATAAGCAAATAAAAAACGGATATCCTATCTGTCAAGATAATTTCTATGTTAGCTTCCTCCTCAAAATAACTTTTACACATTATGGACATGATATAATAAGAGATATGATACTATTATCCTATCCTACTGGCGCAACAAACAACATTTAATAAAATAATATGATTATTATCATATCATATCTCTACTTATCCTATCTACCAAATGTGCCCTTAATGTCTAAAGTCAATTTAATCATTCTAATGTAGTGTCTATTACCCTGTACTGATAGAAAATAAAATTTAGTGATCATGAAATATAGTAATTTATTTGTTAAAATTATTTTTAAATTTTATATAATATTCTTTGAACTTTTTTTCCCTTGACACGTTGTAAGGTGACAAATGACTTTTTTGAGATTCATAGTTTGTTTACCACTAGACCAACACCTTATTATATTAATGCGCGTTTGATTTACTTTTCAATTTTTTGAATTAATTTTTGTCAAAAAAAAAATTTCAAAACCTATCTATATATTATATAAAAGAAGGTTTATACCCACCTACCCTCTAAAATAAGGTATAAATCCTAACTATCTCCACTATGACCTACCCATTAAGACTCTACCCTAAATAATTAATATTTATAAAATTTATTACAAATATTAAATAACGAACGAATCATGACTAATTAATATCAAAATTTTAACCAATTTTTAATAGGAAATAGTTAACATACAATCTTAAGATTTAAAAAAAATATCTTTTAAATAATTAATATTTATAAAATTTATTACAAATGTTAAATAAGGAATGAATCATAACTAATTACAATCTTAAGGTTTTTTAAAAAAATCTTTCAAATAATTAATATTTATAAAATTTATTACAAATGTTAAATAAGGAACGAATCAAACTAATTAATACCAAATTTTAATAGGAACAAAAAATGATATTGATTACAATTGTTAAATAAGGAACGAACCCTAACTAATTAATATCAAATATTTAACCAAATTTTAAAATAAAGAATGAATTATAACTAATTAATACAAAAAATTTAACCAAATTTTAATAGGAAATAGTTAACATACAATCTTAAGATATTTTTTTGAAATATGAAAATTTTTAAAATAAAGAATGAATCATAACTAATTAATACAAAAATTTTAACCAAATTTTAATAGGAAATAGTTAACATACAATCTTAAGATATTTTTTTGAAATATGAATTTTTATTAATAATTAGTCTTCTCACTTGATGCTATAAATTGTACCTCTACGGTTTCTCTGCTATATCGTTTTAAAAGAATAAACTCAAAAATCAATCGTGAGAACTATTGCATACTTCCAAATTGTTTTCCTGCTACATCATTATGAAATTAATCGATAATGGTGGTGAATTCCAAAGTAGACCCAGTTTCCTCCATCAACATCTCCAACGCTCAAAAGGTGTAGAAGATAGTGGTCAGAGTTGCACGACTATGGAGATCACCTAACAGGAAGCAGCCTGATGCCCAGACTTCATTGAAATGTTATTTGTTGACGCTAAGGTATGTTAAAAATTATCTAATTCCTTTTAGAATGATTTTGTGCTCTTTAGCGTCATAGGAAAACCGTTTTATTAGTGTCTAACTTACTTTTCTGTAGAACGACACGATATAGTGCACCGTCTAGAGCAATCACGTGAACAAATTTGAGAGCCTTTTGAGAGAAGGCATATGTTACGAGATTGTCAACTCTGCCGTGACTATAAACTCATACAAGTACAAGTCATCATTGTGAAGCCAATTGAGAATCCTAACATTCCTCTGTATGGACTTAATAATTACATATTATAAAATATAATTATATTAAGTTACAAATTAAATTTAAAATTAAATTTTAATATTCTAATTCCCTCCATTAAACAAAGGTGGTTTTATCTTCATGTATGGGTATGGAGGAACGGCTAAAACATTTGTATGGAACACTCTATCGGCATCCATTAGATCGAGAGATGATATTGTCATTAATGATGCCTCGAGTGGGTTTGCAGCACTGTTGTTGCCAGGAGAGGAATCAACATGACAAAATAACATCTAAACAAGATGTGGCGTGGTCTCTCGACCATGCAGAAGGGGGTTTCGATCCTTGCCCATGAGAGTTAAGCGCAAATTGTCGCCAACCGTTTACTGCTAAGTAACTATTTCTCAGGGCTACAGTATTGGTCACTATTGTTGACCTCACAACAACATGTATAAGAAGTTATAAAAAAAATCATTCCACACACAATAATTTTAGTTTATCCAAAGTTACCTGTGCCTCGCACAGGTAAATCCAACTAGTTTTTCCTTAAAAGAAAGAAAAGAAAATAATTTTCACAACACCAAATTGGAAAGTTGAATGTCAAAATTAAATGCTCTCATTTATCTGTCTTTTACTAAGACCAAATTTCAGCAATCTATTTGAACGTTCTCACCAACCAAACCAACCAGCCTTTCACAGCTTCCTCAATAGAAGCTATCTTATTTATTTGCTTTTGACCAAAAAATATTAATTAATTTTTTTGTTACAGTATTTATTAATTTCCTGATAATACCATATTTGTGTAACTAAATATATAAAAAAATGTAAAATGTTCAACGCTTCTTTCTCTCTCTCTCTCTCTCTCTCTCTCCCTCCTTGGATTCTGTAACAAACCAACGCAGTGAAGAGACACGCCACCCCGAGCCAGAAACAACACTTGCTTGCACGTTCTCTTGCAGTGCCCCTTCTCCTTCTTCTTCTCCTTCATCTTCTCGTCTCTCTCGATCACCATTTACTCGCACTTTCTTCCTTTTTCCTTCGCTTTCTGGTTCAGAACAACCCTTTCTTTTTCCCCCAGAAAAACAAGGTATGCGGCTACTTCTATTTATTTTCCAATCAAAATCATAATCTGGGTCCTAATTATTTTCCCCCAAATGCAAATGGGTTTGTTCAAAAATATGATTTTGGTGGATTGATATGGGGTTATAGAATCTCCCCTGATCCGTTTTTCTGTTGTATTGAATTCGTTTCATTTGGGTGCTGTCAATTTTTCTTTTCTTTTCTTTTTTTCTGGGGTTTTTTCTCCGGTGTTTCATGTGTACACTCGATTGGAATTCGGAATGTCTTTCCTGAATGGTTGTCTATGGTGGTGGCATGCAACAAAAAAAATTTCTTGGCTTTTGCAATGGATTTTGCTCAATAACCAATATCAGATGATTTTATGTTCTGTATTTGGATGAATATCCTGCCGCACTTGATTTTGATTTCTCTCTTGATTCTCACCTCCCAGGTGGAATTTGTTGCTTTTCTTATCAATTGATTTCCTTCGATGATTGGTTGCATGCTTAATATGCTTGATGAGTGTCTTTTTTTTATTACAGGGTAAGTTAAAGGCAAAGCTCACTGTTTCACAATTATGACAGATAAACTTGCAGTGCAATTGTTTTCAGAACATGACAATGTCGTTTGTTGAAGTATGCTTGTGAAACCCACTAGTTTACTAATTGGGGCCTCTTGATTTTTCTTTTGGATGTTTGATGATTTCCTTTGCCTGGTTTTTTATTTGTAGCTTTATGGTTGGTTCCTGTTGTGTTAATGGTTTCAGGTATTTTATCTTTATCTTTATAATAACGTAAGAGAGTGTGTAATTGGTCTGGATTTAATGGAGAAGAAAAAAATTCCAAACAAGTTTTAGCATTTTGTGCAATAATTTTTTTTTGTGCATTTCCATTAAGAGGCACTGATTTTAAGTCTCACATCAGAAGAGATCAGAGAATCATTTATTTTCTGAGCCTTCTGAAAATATTTTCCCTAAATTGAGTGCAGTTTTAAAATATTTTCTTTCTTTGTTGAAACTTTCAAAGATCATGATTTGCGTAGATATACATTTTTATTCCTTTTCATCTTAAAGTTGTAGATATTAAGGGTTGTTCTATTTTCTGCACTTTTTTTAAATATGCTTTTGCTGCGTTTCGTTTGTGATTAGAAGCAAGTATTTAAAATTTAGCTTTGTTTTTTGAGTTTCAGGATTGTTGTCCTTAATCTTGTTCTACTCATCCGCATCTGATGGCAAATGAAAGTGTTGAATTACCAGTGACCCCAGAATTACCGGTGACCCCAGAATTACCAGTGATCCCAGAAGTAACTAAGTCATGTGGGGTTGAAGTGAAAAGGTACTCTGCTGCTGGCAAAGCTAGTTCTGGAAATAGTGATGAAAAAATTGTTCCTAATTATCTCAGAGCTTCCACGGGTTCCTGTCATGATTTCTGTAAATATGGGAGGAAGCATGGATTGAAGGAAAGACGTTCTTTACCTAATAGAGCTACAAGAAAAAAGCTTCACCAAAGTTCAGAAGGGAGTATTGGTGGGATAGTGATTTCAGTTACTAGGCCAAGAGAATCGGTTGATTCCAAGACCCGGATTTCTGATACCTCTGCGCAGGAACTGCCAACAAAATCATGTGATAGCCAAAAACATGTTGGTAATGAAATTCTGGTGAACAGGAACAAAACATCTTTGGTCAAGGTCAAACCATCACTCCCTCTGAAGTCTCATAAATCTCCATTGATGAGACAAGGAATTTCACCATCATCTGTTAAGGTGGCGCAATCTCCATCAAAATCTACATCCAGGAAGGTGGAAAGTCCGTCGAAGTCAACTCCCAAGAAGGCGGAGACTCCACCGAAATCAACTTCCAAGAAGGTGGAAACTTCATCAAAATCAACTCCCAAGAAAGTGGAAACTCCATCAAAATCAACTCTCAAGAAGACGGGGACTCTGTCAAAGTCAATTCCCAAGAAGGTGGAACCTTCATCAAAATCAGATTCCAAGAAGGTGGAAACTTCATCAAAATCAACTTCCAAAGTCAAAACTTCACCAAAACCAACTTCCAAAATGGTGGGAGCTTCTACACAGTTATCTTCTTTAAAAGGTAAAGAAATGAACTTGTCTAGAAAGCGCGTCTCTTCTTTGAACCATGTCACTAGGAAGCAAATATCTTCCACAAATTCCTCAGAAGGCTCTGGTAACCAAAAAAGTAGTCAGATCAAGATGGAAAAGCGGGTAGCCTCTTCCAAAGAAGCTTCAAGAAAACTAATGGCTCCTTCAAAAGCTTTATCATCCCCCAAACCTCTTAAAAGAGTTGTAAGTATAAAGTCTAGAAAGCCTGGTAGCCTGAAAATTGTGTCTCATCTTAGGAGTCAGCAGACTTCAAGAAAAGTTGAACTTGAGGAACAAAACAACAATGAGGTAGAGGAAAAGACTTTGTATGTCATCAGGATGGAAAGCGAAAGCAAAGCTTTGGAATCTGATCAAAACGCAAGCTATGATGATGAATCGCATCTCCCTCCTTTGTCCTCACCAAAATTTTCATCACCTTCAATTTCTCAATCCTTATCCCAAGAAGAGCAAGAGGAATCTGATTATACATCTAGTGAGTTTGAGCAGGATTCTTCTTCAGAAAACAGTGAAATGGAATCCATGGAAAATGAGGGGAAATTGGAAGTTAAGAAGAAAGGCATGCCCAAGAAGGATGGGGTTGCATGTTCTAAGGATAAGGACTGCCAAATGATAAAATTAAAGTTCAGAAGGGGAACAGTGGTTGATAATCAACTTGAGAGAAGTACTCCAAGGAGGCTTAAATTTCGGAGAGCAAAAGTCTTGGGAGAGAAAGCAAGTGTTAAAGATGAAGCTAAAAGGAGAAGCTTTAAAAAAAGGGATGAAGCCTGTTCTGATGGCAATGGTGCTACTAGTCCAGAAAAGATTGTTTTGAGACACCAAGATATGCAGGACAAGAAAGATGCACAGGGATTGCTTAATAATGTAATTGAGGAAACAGCAAGTAAACTGGTTGAAGCTCGGAAAAGCAAGGTTAAAGCATTGGTCGGTGCCTTTGAAACTGTAATCTCTCTTCAAGAGAAAAAGCCTTCTGCAAACAGTGTCAGTTGATGGAATCTGGATACACATTTTCTTGTTTTTCATTTGTTTTGTAAATAAATGGTACCAAAATAACCTAAGCTTTGATAGTAGATGTGAAGCCAACAAGCTAAAGATACTCCAGAAAGTAGAGGTTAATTTTCCTTGAATTGTTCTTAGAAGCTATGTATAGTTGAAAGCAGGATTTTGTATTTGGAACTGAGCTTGCTTCATATATTTACATACTTCTCATTCTGTTTTGGAAATGCATACCTATTGTGATTGACTGTATCGTTTGAATAAAAGTATAACACAGTAATACTAGTGACTTTTTATCTTTAACCAGGGGAGTTCAGGCATTTTAGCTTATGAAGATTTCAAATACTTCCTTTATGTTCCTGTGTTGATAGGGGACATTTTTCTCTCTTCCAATCTTTGTAGTTTTCATCTGGTTAACTAATTAACTTGCTAGAGATGATGATCAGGGAAGCTAAATTGTGGAGAGTTTGAAACATATTTGTGCGGAACTACTGTCTATGCTTTGACAACTATTCTGAGTGGATAATTGCCCTTTATTTTTCTTGCATTTACTTCCATAATCCTTAGACAAAACTAATAAAGAAAAAAACTAGCATAGTGTCTGAACTTCCTTATGCTGTTTAAATCTAGTTATGATTAGACTATCGGAACTTGGGATTGAGAACATGCATAAGAAAGTCTTGGAGTAAAAAGCTTCTATTATTATGTACCCCAAAAAGAAGTTGCTACTGTTGTCTTTATGCACGTTGGCATCCATCCCTCGTGGCTTTGATAATTGAGATTGCCACAAGAGAAAGTGATTCACCCCAAACTCATGAAAATGTATCCCATTTTTTATAACCATGCCTGTCATGATTCTGATTTCTGAGGCAGCTGTTATATTGTAGAATAGGTTCAAACCTCAGCTCTGTCTTCATCCTGGGATTGGAGTACCTTTCTCAAACATGATAAGGAATCAAGGATGAAACTAGCACCAGACCAGGCATATAACCTTAGGCAAGCTCTACCTTTTCTAATGTGTGTCAAAAAAATCAGAAGATCACAAGATAAAACCATGTCAGTGGAATTTTCTCATTGGAGGAGCCTTAAGCTATATATGGTGTGTTTGAAAACTTGGTTGGTTTCCATATTAGGAGCAGAAGTGATTGTGGGAAAAGCTACTTTTAGTAGCTTTTTAGTGCAAGAAGTGATTCGGGGTGATTTAAACTTGGATCCAAACATGTTATAAATCTATATGCTCTAAGACCATGGCATTATTATGCTGCAGGCCCTTGAGACCTTTAGTGAGTGATTGCTTCTTGAAAATTGAAATGAAAAAAAAATCTCCCCGCAATAATACTAGGTCACTTCCATAAGTTTTTATGGACTAGTCAAAATCGACCCTTGCAGTATATTTTACCAACTCTGCAAGCTCCCTCCATTACAAACCAGGGTCACCAACAAAGGTGCAAAGGTTGTTGTCACCCCAGTTAGAAGAATACCTCTAACAATCTTATCCTTGAGGAAACAACTTGTTTCACTTCCATGCAGGGTGATGAGAATCACCTCTTGGAAATAAGATGGGCAACTGCTGAAATCGTCTAAAATACCAGACAAAGTTGCTTTATGATTGTAATCATATGATTTAGGAAAGACTTCTTTCAAAATTATGGTTTGGAGGGTTGACAGGTATCCTCCAAGAGAGACAATTCTATTTGAGTCGGGAACATCCACATTTATGTTGGACTAGTTGTTCCTATGAGAGTTTTTCACATATAAATGTTCGTTTATTCTTATGCTTAATTTTCCTTTTCACTTTTTAATAATAGTTGTTTCAGAGTCACGTCTATCATTAGCATAATTGAATCAACTTCTCTTTTATTAGAATTAAGTTTGAAATCCATAAGCTACTTCTCTCTAGAATCGATTCTGGTTTCACAATCAATTGTAAAAGGGTAGGTACTATTTAGCGGAATCATTGTTAGGAATGGAACTTCTCCTTCTGCATATTTCTCTCAACTATTGTTCCCTCAAATTATTTATCTTGGTTGAACGAGTTTCTCAAGGAAAAGGATGAACTTTAGGTGCAGGGATGGAGCTGCAAATGCAATAATGTTTGAGATAATATGAGGTGTACTTATCTACAGTTGCTTTGCAATAAAGTTTTACCATTATTGAATGCATTTTTCCTCTGTCATGAAGGCAACCATATTTGGAAAATTGCAATATTTTAGAGATTGAAAGCTGCTTCTAAGTCACGCTAAGTAGAAAAGGGGTGATGGGATCTCAACACTTGCTTCAATAGTGAATAATAGAGTTCCAAAAAAACCCAAAGGGACAGTGAAGACTGAAGGGACCCCTCATCATGCCCCTTCTCATTCTATGAATGGAATAATTACAAGATTCATTCCAAAGGACTTTCATTTTTTCACACCAAAGTTTCTCTTTCATTTCAATTCTACTAGCTTTATGTTCCTATTTTTTATTTATTTTTTATCATATCGCACTTTATATCCAATATTTTTCTTTGTACTCTTCCTATATCTCACTAGGTGTGAGTGAAATTTTGATGTGAAAGCATCTTTATCCTTATTCCAAAAGAGAATTAGTGCTTTCAATGGAATAATGATACATAAATCAAAGGAAAAGGAACAGGCATACTGGCCCCTCATCCGATACTAACACCAAAACCAAGTGCAAGAGGTAGGGGGAGTGCTGTGGTGGAGCGCCGCTACGAGAATGGAAGTGGCTGTCGCTACCCACAGTAAAGGATGAGAGCGCCAGTCAGAGGAGCGACCGTTGCAACCCACAGTGGTGGATGAGAGCGCGCCAGCGCGAGGAGTGGCAACCCACTGGTTTGAAGAGCGAGAGAGGATGGGAGAATTGGAACCCTAAATATCTAACAAATGAATTGGAGCAAATGAATTGATTTCTCTTTTTGATTTCCCCCCTAAATTTTGCTCTTTCCCTAAATTATAAATTTTCCACTCCACACTTTTCATAATATGATTTTTGCCCCTCCACAATGTAGCTGACTCAGCAACTTTGCCACGTGTGGGGGGTGTTTATTTATGTCGGTATTGTAGTTATGTTTATATATCATATTGTTGTATTAGGAGGGGCCTGGATAATGTGCAACTTTCCAAACTTGAGGAAAAGCTCACCATCACTCACTTTAGCCATTTTCTTTATACCTTTCTCCCACTTATTGGTATTGTTCATACTCTGTATATGTTTAGATTTCCATTGAACTTAACGTTCATCCACGTCTAAGCCAACATGAAAAAATCTTATTTCTCCATTTATGCGTTTCCGGTAGCGTTGTTAAAATATTGTTACGTTTCATACATTGCATTCGACCACTTAAGTATGATTACAAAGTTTTATTTGCATCTACCATCTTTCAGCTACCTTCTTCTACATTTTTGTGTTTACACTATATTTCCTCTGCCACCACTATTCCTCTAATTGTCTGCTTCTTTCTGATTCCTTCTTATCCTCTCTGGTTGTGAAACTATCAATACTTTTCACCTTGTTTTGTCAGTTGTTCCAGCTCAGATTCTCTTGGTTGGATTTTCCTTAATTCATCAATGCATATATTAAGTATTTAATTTTTGCAAATGTTTCACTCCTTCTCCATTAGGTAAAGTACAAACATAATAATAGATAACATTGTTGGAGTTGTTATCAGAAGCTCCTTATTATCGCTTCTTTTATATCAGCACCCAAAAACTATATATTTTATATAACTAGCTATCAACTCATCCTTCTTTCTTCTTTTACATACTTTCTTGGTAAATTTCTACTAGGAGACATTTAACTGTACTTCCCTCCTAAAGTTTTACCTTGTGGTATAATCAGAAGAAAAAGAAAAGAAAAAGCTCCTTGGGGTCACTCTATCTCTTTCTATTGGATTGCATCACTATAATCATCTACTATTGTTCATTGTAATTTAAGGGGTTCCTCCAAAATCATCCCCCTATGATTTTTTTTTTTCTTGCAAATGTGGTAAGGGTTGCATTTTTCATCACATGTAAAGCAAAGTCCCTTTCTTCTCCTCTTGTTCTCAACATCATCCTAAAATTATTATCTCCTAATTACTCTTCTTTATATACCTATTAACTCATTCATATTTCTTATTCCATATAGTTTCCTAGTAAATTTCTAACTAAGTACACTCAACAATTAACTTATTAATCAAACCTTATTAAACTCAACCGTAACTTTAAGTATGGTTATATCATATATGAAGAGAAATTTCCAACAACGTAACAAGTCTTTTCAAAGCATTCTTCAGCATATTTTTCAATACAAATAACTTTTTATGCAGTTTAAACTAATTTATAAGTGATGTATTTATAATATTAATTTTTTAGAGAATGAACTAATAATAAATAATATATTACTAATATCCCTCTAATACAAATGAGTTAAAAGTTTTTTTTAAGGGAACTAGCTGGCTAGAAGACATAGAAATGAGTTAAAAGTTGAAACTTTATATGTTTGGCATTTAATTCAAAAGCTTTTAAATAATTCTTGTATGTGTGTATATAAATGATCAAGGTTAAATTTTATAAATTTGACATTTAAAAAGTCATAATTTTTTCATGTGAATATGTTCTATATAATTAACATTGATCTCATATAAAAATGTATTTAGTCAATTGGAATTACGTTTTAAGTAAAAAAATCCTTTTTATTTTTCATTTTTAACATGAGAATATGAGTTTAATAACCCTGCTCTGATGATAATGTAAAAAAGCTTTACACAACTGATTAGAATTCACTATTTTACTAATCATAAATGAATATAAAAAATATTAAAAAGAGACATGATAATAATATATGATCGGAATAAATTAAATCATGAAAATATACACTAAATATTGAATTAGAAAATTTTGAAATACTTGATAAAAGAGAAGAGCATTCAAAATATAAACAAATCAAATTTAACTTTGATGCCTTGAATAAACAATTTGTTAAGACAAATCAAGTTCGTCATGACTTAATTGTTTATGATCATAATTCCAACTATATCAACTTGATTTGTAGAGTATCTAAAAAGGTTGGGGGTGATGACTGATGAGTCAGAAGCTCATTCTTCTAGATCAAAGACCCGGCTGCTATATTGAAACTTCACATGACACTTTTATATTAAAATTATGCATTTAATACTTTCTTATAAGTATTAAATAGATGACATTACAATATTTAACTTAATACTATTATGTGACATCGAAATCCAAAACATATCGATGAGATTGTAACTAGATACTTGTCCAACCACAAGAGAATATTCCCATCCCAGCCCTGGAATTATTCCAAATCCAAGTAAAGTGATGACTAATAAATTCAAGTTCCAACGAGCCATAACCGTTTACAAATCCCATAAGCCAATGTCACTCAAAAGGATAAGTATCCACAATCAGATTACTTATTGAGAAATATTTTAGAATGAGCATACAAGTGTAAATTTAAAGGTAAAGGAAAAATAATTGAAATGAGTCATGGTCCCCCCTATTCTTTCAGATTTACAAATGCAAAATGGGAATTTAATTAAATTGCACCAAAAAATTCAAAATAAGACAGTTTGAGTAAGCCAGAAAGAAACAACAATAAAAAGCAGCAAGTTGGTTTGGTTTAGCTAAAAAACAGAAAAGGAGAAAAACAAAAGCAGCAACTTGCACCTACAGCCCTGGATACAAAGATAACCAAAACAGTATAAAAGGTAAACACAGTACTATAAATCTCTCATTATGCGTATAGTTTAAGTTCACGTAAGAGTTGAACTCACTTTATAAATTTAACGTAGATAGTTTTATCTTACATGTTTGTGAGAGACTAATTCCACAACTCAAACTGCAAAGTCACATAGTGTCAATCTAATTAATACATCGAGACTCGCTAAAGTATAATTATAAGAGATTAATGTATATATGTTGTTAGTGTAAAAAAGTTTTACACAAACCTCCAATAATCTTATGTTACATACAATAAAATAAAATGATTACATTTCTTTTTAATTTTAATTAGAATTAAAATAAATTTCTAATGTAGTGAAAATAATCAAATGCATTTTCAAAAAAAAAATTACACTAAGAATGTATCAAACATTTTTTCTAAACAAAGCGGGTTGGCGTAGTGGTTTAGCACTTCGTCCCTTAAGCAAGTGGTTGAGGGTTCGAATCTCAACTCTTGTAAATGGAAAAAACTCATTGGCCAGCCCCTTATCGCTTCGTGCGCTGACCGTGGGGCGAATGATTAGTCTCACGGCAATCGGCTGTGGGGATACCTTGATCAAGACCAAAAGTCACGGCTGCTAAAATAATAATATATAAATTATATAGCTGTTAATACACACACAAGTTGAAGGCCAAAAATGAAGATCCTGACACGTGGTAGTGTGTGGATGGTGGAGGCTGAAAGAATCATGTTGAGGTAGGAAAAGGACAAGAGAAAAAAGAAAACAGAAGGGTTTTGATATTTTTAAGGAACAGTAAAAACATTTGGCGCCGTATGACGAAAATGACCTTCCATTTCCCGCAAGAATTCAACATACCAGCTTGACCAAGTTGACACGTGTCAAATCCTTCACACCAGACCCTGTGTTGCTCTCTCTCTCTCTGCTCAAAATATATTTTTCTCTTTCAAGCTTTGTCTTTGCTGTTCCATTCTTCTTCTTCTTCTTCTTCTTCTTCTTCACCTTCCTGAGTGTGTGTACTGTTCAGTGCTCTTCGTGGACCGAATTGCCCCTGCTCACAGGTCAAAATTACAGGTGGTTTTATTGTATAATTTGCAAGAAAGGTGCTTGCTTTCTCCTTGTTTGTTGTTGATTTTGCTGTTTTCTCAGTTACCCTTTTCATTTTTTTTCCTTATTCGTAGGGTTTGAAGGTTATGCCCAAAGCTGGTTCCGTTGGGGTTTAGACTCAGTCTGAGTTTGGTTCTGTTTTCGCTTTATTTGTTTTTAATCTAATTTCAAGTTAATTTGACCAATTCTTTTTGGGGGGTTGATGAGTTTTGACTGATTTTTCTCGTTTGAGTGGAGGCTTTTCATAAATTTCCAATTTTGAGTTGGGATTCTGTGAGATCTATTAATGGGTCATTTTGGGTTTGTCTCTGTAGCAAGGAATTCATGTTGACTAGCTTACTGTGCTATGTATCAAGCCGTTGAACTCTGTTGTGTGTGATGTGGCTGCTGTTACTGTAGATTCTCTATGTTATTTTGTTGTTAGGAGATGAAAAATGTGAATGACTTGTTGCTCTGAATGCTGAGTTTTTTATGCCACATTTACTTATCTTCTTTATGTATGTGGAATTCGGTGAAGTTGTTGAACTCTTAGATGCTTGAATTTTGAAGAGATTTAGTCTGATCTTGGTTGCAGTGCTATCGCTTGAATTGAAATGCATTGAACATCCTTCCCACTATGGAGCGCATCTCCTGCGTTTGAGTTTCTTTGTAAGCCCCATTGCTTGTATCTCTTGCCTCATTTTGTTTTTATATTGTTCCATAGATTTTTTTGTTCCTCCCGGCTAGTTAGGATCTAGGAAGCACAAACATGACATGAAAGACGGATACAGTATTACATGGATAAGATTTGAAAAAGACACAGGACAGCGTTGGTAACAACATATGAAGTTAGTAACTTACGGTGCGTTTGCGTAAACAACTTAATTAAGCGTTTATGGCAATAAACGCTTATTCATAAGCTGATTTGAGAAGGTTATTGAAATAAGCTGAAAACAAGTTGTAGGTAGGCATAAACTATTAATCATAAGCTAAGGGGAATCAAGCCTGCACAACTTGAACCAACTACCAATCAGTACACTCCCAAGGGGAATCAATACAATTTTACTCTTGGTATTCCTTTTTTCTTTTTTTTGCTTTTTATACCTTAATTACCTATAATCTCATCATGGTATCTGTATGAGACCATCCTCCGTGACATGTCCTATCTCTATTTCGCATTTTTGCTGTTAAATTCCCCAAAGTTCACACTGTGTTAGTCTGACTGTTGTACTAATTTTATTATCTCCTCCCCAATAAGCAATCTAGTCGACCCTTAACCCTTGTCATCTTTTAGGTACTATATTTTTGTTTTCAGCTTAACGTAGTTGCTCTGAGTATTGATCCCTTTTTCTTTATCTGGTTATAGGGCTTCAGCTGCTATCAACACTGGTCAAGTCTGTATAGTTGTTAGGAATTGAATGTGACATTTTAAGTTGTCTCAGAAACCACTGACTGGTCAACCCTCAATGTGTCATCGCTTCTATCATTTGTTTTTAGGGTTTCAGCTGCTATAAGTGTTGACCTACCTTTTGCAATCATCACGTGTTGAAGGTGACACCCTCGTCCATCTCAAAAACCACTGATCAACAATCCCCCATGCATCAGTGCCAGATCCAGTACAAGCTTTCACTGACAGTTGAGGTACACGCCGTCCGTTGACATCGCTGATTTTTTTAGTTGTGGTCAACTACTACTTCCATTTCTTTTTTTCCTCCATTTTGACAGTTGGATATGGTTGTTGGTTGTGATATCTCGGGCGGCTTCCATTGTTTGTTGTAGGACATAGGCAGTTGCTGGTGACTCCTTTTTCCGTTTGGCAGCTTGTTTGGTCTTGTGGTTGTTAGTTTCACTCCCTTGGTTAGTCCTAATTGGAGTGATTTTAGGGTTATATTGGGTGCTTTGTCTTCTCTATATCATCATTTTGTTTTTCACCAACCTGTTTTATCTCTCTAATTCAGTGTTTTTGTTTGGTTGCTATTGTTTCAGTCCTATTTTCTTTTTGGGCGTATTGTTGCTGATTGTTGACTGTCTACTTTCGTTCGCTGAATCAACTGACCCTGCCACAATCCTAGAGAATCAGTTTGGCTCAGCAACAACCTAGATAATCAATCAGACCCCTCATTATTTTTCTTTTTCTGAATGATACTCGTAATACAAGCTTAAAGGTAAGTAAGCTTTAGGTTGAGGGGGTGTGTAAGAATGTAAGAAGATATTTTAAGAGTAATTTAGGGTATTTAGATGGTTCTTTAGATGATTTCCTTATTTCCTTTTTTAATTAAGTAGGATTAGGAGTCTTAATTAATTAATTAATTTGACTAGGATTAGGATTTTACCTTTATTATAAATAAAGATAAGTGCTTTGTTTTTTTTACGATCATTTTCCAATATATACTATATCAATACAATTTTGTTCTCTGTATTCCTTTATTTACTTTTTATGCCTTAAAGACTAAATCCAATAATTTCATCTGTTTTGTATTGGTTTCATCAGTTGTCTTGACGTTTACTGATTACAGTGAAATTCTAATTAAGAAATTTGGATTTTAGCTTTTTCATATGTTAAATGTCCTAAATTATCAAACAGAAAAGTGATTATAAACTGACAATTTGTCTGTGTGTTTTGCCAGGTGAAAGAAAATGATTCTCACAAAGCAGTACCGATGCGTACACTCAGCTAGCTGCCACTGCACTAAGGGGCATTTAAGTGAAGATGTGATATTCCTGGTGTTTCACCATTTGAATTGGAACCCCAAGCTTATAGCTACTCTGTCATGTGTCTGCAAATGGTTTGATGACCTTGCCAAGCGAGTTCTTTGGAAAGAGTTTTGTCGAACCAGAGCTCCTAAGATGATGCTTGATCTGCAATCTAGTAGGAGTCACAGTGTTGATGGGAGCTGGAGAGCCCTAGGGAAGCTGCTTATATATTGTTCAGGATGCAAGAAAGGTGGCTTATTCAATAATGTTCAGGTCCCTGGTCATTTTGTTTATCGTACGCGATTTTCTAAAACATCAGGAAAGAGCTTTCTTTTGCCACAATGCACGAATGATGTTTTATATGTGTCCGATCCTTGTGAGCATCTTGACCAAGGCGAAGAAGGAGATTTAGGATTCTTTCGTGGGATTTTCAAGTCATTCGCGACATCAAATGTCAGGAGGATGCTTATTAACAAAGGTGCCCAACTTCATCCAACAGAAGTTTGCCCTTATTGTAAAGCAAAGTTATGGAGCATGCATCTGGCTAATATGATCCCAAAAAGCGCTAGTTGCAGGTTGGGTTCATATGAAGAACGTGTCGAGTATTATGTGTGTCTTAATGGTCACATGCTTGGGATCTGCATCCTGTTACCTTTGTCTGATTCAGAAGAGGCGGCATCTGAGAAGGAGTAAGATATTAATGATTCCCAGGTATTTTCTTGTATCTTGAAAAATAATAACACTCTCCTGTTTTTTTGTTTGTTTGTTTAGTGTTTAGGGTTTGTGCTTTGTGCTAATTGTGGCACCCAAACTAGTGCCCTTTTTTCTGTTATGTTAATACCTAACAGCTTATCCTTTTTTTATAGGTGTCTTAGTTGATTAAAACCTATCAACTATGCTTGCAAAAATGTCTGACTGTTAATATCTTCTAACTGGATCAAGAATTTGGATACAAAATCAAACATCTTTAAACCTTAATTAGGTATCACTAGATCCAACTGATTTTATCAGGTTATGTCTGACTTTTGTAAACAATGCCTCCTTAAACTGTAAATTCAAGTTCTGGTAAACATACTATTGTGGACTAGTTGAATGGTTATTTCTTTTTAGCATAAATTACATGGTGATTATTGGATTTTTTTTGGAGTACTTGAAGAGGAGAAATAAATAAATGCAATGTAATTGAAAGATATGAACATTTTAAACAAACATGAAGGGTAGGTGCACAAAAGATATACACTTGATATTTTGAGAGGAGTTTCATGTACTCATGCTACCTATAAGCTTGGAAATAGGATATAGCATGTTTTCCCCTCTTGTCGTAGTAACTGTTGGGATTCTTTTTTATGATTGATTATATTATTTGACTTGATCAGAACTGCTTCAATGACAGCACAGAAAGAATACATTCTGTATTTGGAGATGTTTATTAAGATGCTAAGTATTAGATTCTCCTTTTAAGTTCACACTCTTGGAAGTTGGAATATAGCTAGCTATTTGATGTTAAAACCTACTTCTTGTTAAACCTGCTGATATATGTATAACCTACTCAATCATTTGTGACAATGTGACATTTCCTTGGACAGATTGGCATTCAGTCCTCACTTGATGTTATAGCTGAACACATTGCTGGCATAGGCATGGCTAAAAAGTTCTGCTTAGCAGCAGCTGAAACGTTCCATTATGCTTGATGTTGCTGTCTCAACCAATTACAGCATTTTTCACCAAGGATGATATTTTACAACAATTTTTCTTAATGATTCAGATAGAGATTGTAACTGTAAACTGTGTTATACCATATAACCATTTATATTGATGTCTGGATATGTGTACCTGGGTGACAGATTTGGTCGTACAAATAATTCATACTTATTGAGAATCATTTAGATTCATTTGTAAAGCACTAGGCACCCAAGTTGAGTAGAGAGTAAAAGAGTGAATCTTGATTGAAGGAGAAAAGTTTTAAATCATTCCTTTGCCCTTGGTTGCAATCAGTGGGGCTTCTTTCATTTTCACATAATGAATCTGCATCTAAATACGTAAATTACCCAAAAAGTAAGGGTAGAAGTATTAGTATTACTAAGTTGCCATGAATAAAATGAAAATGCCAGGAATTTGAATACTTGATCTATCACTTCAATAGGAGTTTCATGTACTCATGTTTCTATTTTTCAAATTTTTCTTTGAAAGGATTTTTCAATGTTTAATTAGAGTTGATTTAGTGTTACATATAAATTGTCGAGATAAAAATTATGAGTGATTAAATGTACTTAAAAATAACATGTAATCAGTAATCACAGAGATAGAAATTTGAATACTTGATCTATCACTTCAATCCGAGAATTAATTCTCAATGAATTTGAAGTACAAGCAGTCCTTCTTAACAGAAAAGCGCCAACCTTGTATTCCTCATCCAACCTGATAGTGCACTACTATAGAAGTCTCACATAGTGCTTAAAGCATGTGCTATTTGCCTAGCAAATGAATCTCAAAGCCTCTAACTTAAACAGATAAGACATTGAATCTCTGCTCAAATCCAAATGAAGTGGTTCATGCAGAATACTATGTTTGACATAAATGTATATTATAAAAGCAAATGTTTGCAGCAGACTTTTTCATCTTCATTGTGCATGATAAGTACCTTTTGTTTTGAGGGTTTGCTCAGTTGAACTACCAACACAAGGTAAACACAGTAGGAAGTCTTGAGCTTCTGCTGACAGCAGAATCTGCATTTCCTTTCTTAGTATTTCCCAGTAGCAAGTTTTGCAACAGCCAAAATTTACAAGCACTCTTTGCAAATTACAAGATCCTCTTGAAAAATATTCATATTCAGTTATATAGGGAGTGTTTGTATTCGCATTCCCTCTATCCAATCCGCACGTCAGTCCAGAATCTACAGTAGAGTTAATTCTAAATCTATCAAGACGCTCACACAGACGGACACATACCCTCTGTTAATTGCTTAAATTATAAGAGAGCAGTTAACACGCCAAGACCAAAATATTCCCTGACCAAGATAAAACAACTTCCCTCTAGATAATCACTGCAACAAGAGAGCTTAATTTATAAGAGTGCAGCTTGACGGTTTCAGATACTCACTAAGGAACTTAGCTTATGTTTAAATGATTTTTCCCCTTCCCTAGCTGGACATATACAGTACAGGATAGTGAAAATCAAATAGCAAACATCTTATAAAATAGGGGTAACAGAATAACATTCATCTTCCATTTCTATTGAAAAGGTATCCAGAACTCACAACTCTAATCTGAACAATTATATTAACAAAAACATTTCATGAATTCGTTTCCAACAATCCAGTCAAGCAGTATTTTATGAACACTATCATCTATTTCCATTCCTTTAATATTGATATTTCATTCTATAAAACTCTCACTACAGAAGGAAATGAAAATTAATCCAGCACAACTAGTTTCTGATATTCTAGACCAGAAATGGCAGCTTCCATGGCTTCTTCGGGGCTTATATCCCCATCATTGTCTAAGAACAATGTCAGCAAGTTCTTTGAAAACCCACTTACTAGAGCCACTCCTTTCTGAGTTGCTGGCACTGGGGTGGCCCTCGAGTCTCTCAGATTCCAAAAAACTATTTGAGGCACCGCAGAACCATACCCTTTCTCGCTGTACTTCCTAGTGATTGCTTGGTAATCCGTCTCCCAAGAGTTTGCTGAAGCTTGATCAAACTCCATATCACTGAATACAAATACCCTCTTAATCATCTGATCCTCCTTCAGATTCCCATTGACAGCCACCTCCAATATGAGATCAAACACCTTCTGGAAATCAGTATTCATCCCCCAATCCATGTTCCTCACAAACTCCATCTTGGACCTAAGATCATCCCCTTCAATCAAATGAAGCTGAGGTCTCTCACTGAAAGTAATAACCTTCCCCTTCCAAGGCTCCACGCTCAATTCAGACACCAACATCCCCAATGCCACAGACACCTCCATGGGGATTCCACTCATACTCCCAGACACATCACACACAGCAATACAATTCTTCATCTTCCCTTTCTTGAGCAAGTCATCCACCATTCTCTTCCACTGCAGCTCGGCCACCTCCCCACCATCACCATCTCCCAATGACCCTATGATCTCATGGGGAAGCAAAGCACCAGCTGCAATAGTGGCCTTCCCTGACTTCACATCCTCCAGGTACTTCTCAAACCTCTCCTTATCATGCTTCAGGAACTTCTCCTTGTAAAACTTCATAGCCACAGAGGCAACCCTATTGTAAGGAAGCAAGTCCCATCTATTAACACCAATGAAAACCTCAGGCAACTCCAGCGCCTTCCTCAAGGGCACCAACACCTCCTTCCTCAAACGATCACGAACCCTGTAAGCATAATGCGCCTCCTCCACCCCCTCATACTTCTCCCCGCGGGGGAACAGCCTCTTCGCCACGCTCTCACACAGCAGAGTCGACCGGTCAAAGGAAGAGTCAACGGAGGGGCACCACTTGGCAGCAAGACTGATATTTGTCACCGACCCAGAATTCAAAAACTCTATATCTCTCTTCAGGCACTCAGCAAAGTGGTCAGAGACACGATCGTGAAGGGATCGGAAATTGGGGTCACTGTTGTAACGTTCAAGAAGCTTCTTCGCCATGGCAACCTTTTTCTCTTCCCTCGCAGCATGAGCACTCTCTTTCTCAGCCTTAGCGATCTCCACCAAACTCTCGCTATTCTTCTTGTCCTTCTTCTTCTTCTTCTTGTCTTGTTTCCCTGTTGTTTTCCTTATTCCAAATGGGGTTCTTCGATCTCTGTTGCAGGAGCGGGAAGAGGAGCCTTTCTTTCTCTGCTCCCACTCTTCCTTCTGGATTTTCCGGGCATCGGAGCCTTCAAGGAGGCGGTAGAGGATCTCGGGGAGATCCTTGAAGTAGCCGAATTCGGCGAGGTGAGGGACGTTGGAGGCTAGGGTTTTGGGGTGGTAGTGGTGGAGCCAGAGCGCGGCGGCGTAGAAGCCTTGGCGGTCGGACTTGCCGGTGCCGCGGACGCCGCGGAGGTTGCAGACGAGTTTGAGGGCGGTGAGGGGGTTGTGGGACCAGGCCAATTGGAGGCGGTGGAGGAGGGTTTCGGTGGGAGTGTCGGGAACGACATGGAAGAAGAAATCGAGACAGGGGTTCCCGGTGGAGAGGAATGTAGGGGACATGTTCTCTGTGAATCCCATTGGGGGTTGCTTTGGTTTGCTTGATAGGCCGTTGAAATTGGCTACCATTAGGTCTATGAAGGGGTTAGACTCAGATTGGGTAATGGTGGTGGGAACGGCGGCGGCGGCTGCGGCGGCGGCTGCGGCGGTCGAAACGGCGGCGGTTGAATGAGGGGTGTAGATTTCAGGTGGGCCTAGAAGAGTGACCATTGTGTGTGTTGCAGGGGGGAGCAGGAGCAGAAAGGGTGAAAGAAAAGGGGTTTTTTGGGTTTGAGGGTAGAAATGATATAAGGGTTTTTATAGGGTTTTGATTCATCACGTTATTATTCTTTTTCATTTTATTTTCATTATTTTTGTTATTTTTATCTCTTTCATATCATCACATTCACATATCTATATCTAATTTTCTCACTTAAGACTTTTATTTCTTCATTATTCTGGAAGGTGGAGTGGAAATTAAGGTGGAGTATATAACATTTTTTTGCTTTTGCTTGGGGACCAAGTTTTGTGTGCAATAAATATATACCATAAGAAAAAGTTGTGTGCAAATAAAATAATAAATGCATATAACTACTAACAAGCAGGTCAAATGGAGCATAGAATTAATTCAATTTTAACAAAATTTATTCTAAAATCTCTTGGGATTCACTATGTGATGTGATATGTGACCGTGTGTTTCTTCACCGTGAAAACTCACGTTTTCATCATTTTTGTAAAAAAAAAAAATCAAAGCTTAAATTTGATTTAAAAATTCAAAATACTTCATTGAGAAAAATAAAATGCAAAATGCAATTGATATTTAGTGAAACTGATTTTATATGGACATTAAATTACATTTTTATTTTTATCTTTTAACTTCAATTTAATTATAATGTTGAGAAATTGTGAAATCTATTATTAAATATAGGGAAAAAATACTGTAAAAAAAGATTTTTTTAAACTGTAAAAAAAGTTATTAGAACCAATTCATATACGATTTATTTAAATTCAAATATCATTCAATTGAAAAATTCATTTTAATATGAATTGAATTATGAAAATATACGAATAATTTTAACGTTAATAAAAAAGTTATAAAGTATATATATGATGTATTTATCTATGTTTGTTTACTATGAAAATCCTAATTTAAAGCAAATTGCTATTCTCCACCCTGAATTAGTGTTTCTTAGTTATTGTTCATTTTAAGACTGAGAATAAAATCTGATCCGACTAGTACCCGACTTGCTCGAATGCAGAAAAGACAAATTGGGCAGTTTTTATCGGATTGTGGGTTTGGTCGAAATGCTGAAACGGCTTATGATGGATACACGCGGTTGGTCTCGGGTAGTGGTTAGAAAAACCATCGGTACCCGAACCAACTAGACGTATTGTGGTAGAAACATGTGCCCCGTCGCAGTGCTTGTCAGCCTTGCTTCACCCTTCACTGCCTCGACTCTTTATATACTTTATTTTAGAGAAACCCTAATTCTTATCACTCCCTTCTGTCTTGTGCGGCGCATATGAAAGAGAAACAACGATTTGTTCATCTCATTCCTTCCTCCTTCCTATTCCAGTCAAGTTCTCCTTCCTCTTTCTTTATTGTTCATCTTATTCCTTCTCCACCAAACCCCAACGCCTTCGCTTCTCTTTCCAAATTCTCTCATCCCTTCTCTCGTTCTTTCTCTCTCCTTTATCAGTTTATCTCCATCGTTCTTCGTTTGGTCCTTAATTACCTGTCTCCTCTGCGGCTTCCTTGTCGGTCTCAAGTAAGGGACCAATCGTTCCTCCCTTGAACTTATTGATGTCTGCAAAGCTTTCTTTCACTATGCATGTTAAAGCTCACATGCACCTTTCTCTCATCCCCCAAAAGATCCCTCATTTCATTAGGAATAAGGTGAAATTTTTGTTTTTTTACCACCTTATTTGCTATCTTGCTTTAAAGATTAAAACTTTTTCATTGTGACTTGTGAGTACTTCTTTTCATCTATGCTTATCTAAAGTTTTGAACTTTCTTTGATTTTTAGATGATGATAAACTGTACGAGCTATGTGATTTAGTTTTCTAATGCCATTTTGGTTTCTAGATGCAGGTCACCTGGTTGGCACATACATATTACAACTAAAAAACTTTGATAATTTATTTCAATAATTATTGTATCTAATATTTCACGCGGTAATTGAACCTGAATTTGGTATCAATTTACCTTCAATTTTAGTTGGCAACTTCCTAAGTTGATGGCAATAGAAAAATTCCCAAGACTAGATTTAGCATTAACTTGTGTTATGAGATAATTAAATACATTAAATGGACTAATGTAATGAACAAATGGCTATTTTTATACATATAAATTAAGATGAAAAAAGTGATTAATTAAGAAAATTAAGCTTTTTGTCATAAGTAACTCAGAAAATAAATAACAATAATAGTGACTTGGGCCAACATGAGGCCCACTTTCATGTTTTAAAAACTATTAAGGTTTCGAATAAAAATAATGTCAACACAATTTTAGGCAGAAAAAAAATAGATGAAAAAACCATCCATAATTTGACGGTAATTTTTTTTTTGCGAGATTAGTCACCGCCAAATTACCGTTGGTAATTTCATATTTTAAAATTCCCACCTACCAATAACTTGATGGGCTTTAAAAAGTTCTAAAAATTATTATCATATAAAATGCACAAAATGTATAATACTATAACTATCTATATTCCCCCTTGTGTGTGCAATTGAAAATGTATCAATCGGAAAGAAAACACTTACTTAGTCTAAAATGTGTAATAAAGTAGCCGTTATTAATAACTGCACATAATATATAATATAAGTAGACACTTTGTTCTGACAGACCCATTATTTTTCCATTTCTTTTGCTTCTCTCTCTCTTTGCTCTGTTTCTCTACTTCACTTCACGCGATTTCTTTTGTTTTTCTCTCTCGTTCCTCTGTTTCCTTCAATCAACCATGAGCATTTTGTGTTTGTCGAAAATGTTCTTTCATCCTTGCTTCTACGCCGACGGCAGGTTCTTTCACATTGCGGAACTGATGGCTTCGACAGGGCAGAGAAGAACGAGGATCTTGTTGTTTTCATCGTCGCGACGGAGACATCGCTTCAGAGAAGAATGAGGATCTTGGCCTCAACATCGCTTTCGTCTTCAGAAATGACAACGGGTCAGGTGCGTTCAATCTTTCCTCTCCTTAATTCTCAATCTTTCCTCATCGTCGTCTTCAGAAATTGGTCCTGTTGAAAAGGGTGATTCTCAATCTTTTCTTTTTTCATTGTCCCACGACACCCAATTAAAAATTAAAATTGGTTTCATTGTCCCCACGGCCTTTTTTTTTTTTATAGATGCATACTCCAGGCGATCAAATGACTGAGGCCTTTTATAATTGTGATTATGTGGAATTATCAGAATTCGTGAGTCTTGAAGCATGTCTACATTTCTTATTGTAGAGGAATTTCATGAAAAAAACATCGACATTTTAAGCTTTTTTTTCTTTTCCAGGCCTTTGAAATTATTTATATTCTACTAAACTTATTTCTTCCATGTGTTGTCTATGTCCTCAAAACTTCGTGGTTATTATCTTTATTGGAATTCTGTAAACATGCTTTCTGGCTTTTGGGAGCACAGCCATGTGTGGAAGAAGTGCTTTTGGTGGTGGTTAATATCTTCAATTACATAACATTGATTTCTTTTTCTTTGCTTTTTGTTTTTTATAAACTATTTTAAAGCTTTTATTAGAAAATTAAGTCTTATAGAGTGCAGTCTGCGGAGCATAAAAATTTGTTTGATCTACCCTTGTATTAAATAAAGGATTGTTCTAATTGAGTTGGTATACTCGGTGAAAATTACTTTTGCAATGACTCTGGAAAGTGATTATATTTTCTTGTTTTGTTTATATAGTTTTATTTAAATGGAATATCTCTTATTCTCTAATTTGCATCTATAATATTGACAATTTGACATGATTTATATATTTTTATACTGTATTTCATATATACTCTTAGACAGACTAGATATAATAATTTTCTTTCAAATATTGTTTTGGTCCTGTTGTAAATGGGGACCTACAAAGGGTCTTATGCTAATATACGTTGCCCACTTTTTTAGGGTTTCCCCCCCCTTATTATTTATATATGCAGCTTCAATGTGTGGTTACATTCCAATAAATGTTGTTATACAGGTGCTGAATGGTGGGTTCAACAGTTTGGGAAGTCTTTGTCCAGCATTGTATGACAATTGTTCTACAGTTGGGACAAAAGGTTTAAATGTCGATAATTACTATACTTGTATCAAATTTGATATATAACGCCTCATAAGAAGAATTTTTTGACTTTTCCTTTACTGAAGGCTTTTCATGTATTTGGGGACAACTTTTAGTACACTTGACCATGTCTGTTGCGTGAGAAATATTAGGTTTACGGACACATGTTATGTTATTTCTTTCCAATTTTTAAATTTGCATGTTCACTTGAGATTTAGATATCCTTGTCAGCTTGTAACCAAAAAAAAAGATATCCTTGTCAGCTCAGATACTTGTTTGTGTCTTATATGAGCTTGGAATTTAGGTAAACCATGACCATGAGTGGGGAAATCATCTGTCTGGCCTGATTAGACTAGACAGTATAAGTGTATTGGTGAAGTAGCTGCAACCAAAACAATATTTGAAAGAAAATTAATATATCTAGTCCGTGTAAGAGTATATATGAAATACAGTATAAAAATATATAAATCATGTCAAATTTTCAATATTATAGATGCAAATTAGAGAATAAGAGATATTCCATTTAAATAAAACTATATAAACAAAACAAGAAAATATAATCACTTTCCAGAGTCATTGCAAAAGTAATTTTCACCGAGTATACCAACTCAATTAGAACAATCCTTTATTTAATACAAGGGTAGATCAAACAAATTTTTATGCTCCGCAGACTGCACTCTATAAGACTTAATTTTCTAATAAAAGCTTTAAAATAGTTTATAAAAAACAAAAAGCAAAGAAAAAGAAATCAATGTTATGTAATTGAAGATATTAACCACCACCAAAAGCACTTCTTCCACACATGGCTGTGCTCCCAAAAGCCAGAAAGCATGTTTACAGAATTCCAATAAAGATAATAACCACGAAGTTTTGAGGACATAGACAACACATGGAAGAAATAAGTTTAGTAGAATATAAATAATTTCAAAGGCCTGGAAAAGAAAAAAAAGCTTAAAATGTCGATGTTTTTTTCATGAAATTCCTCTACAATAAGAAATGTAGACATGCTTCAAGACTCACGAATTCTGATAATTCCACATAATCACAATTATAAAAGGCCTCAGTCATTTGATCGCCTGGAGTATGCATCTATAAAAAAAAAAAAGGCCGTGGGGACAATGAAACCAATTTTAATTTTTAATTGGGTGTCGTGGGACAATGAAAAAAGAAAAGATTGAGAATCACCCTTTTCAACAGGACCAATTTCTGAAGACGACGATGAGGAAAGATTGAGAATTAAGGAGAGGAAAGATTGAACGCACCTGACCCGTTGTCATTTCTGAAGACGAAAGCGATGTTGAGGCCAAGATCCTCATTCTTCTCTGAAGCGATGTCTCCGTCGCGACGATGAAAACAACAAGATCCTCGTTCTTCTCTGCCCTGTCGAAGCCATCAGTTCCGCGATGTGAAAGAACCTGCCGTCGGCGTAGAAGCAAGGATGAAAGAACATTTTCGACAAACACAAAATGCTCATGGTTGATTGAAGGAAACAGAGGAACGAGAGAGAGAAACAAAAGAAATCGCGTGAAGTGAAGTAGAGAAACAGAGCAAAGAGAGAGAGAAACAAAAGAAATGAAAAAATAATGGGTCTGTCAGAACAAAGTGTCTATTTATATAGATATGCCATCACCAATTATTTTAGAATTTGGAGGCTCATCTAGTTAAGTACTTGCAGAATCAAAATGTGAGGCTAATATTTGTGTGTGTGTTCGTTTTAGATGAATGAGAGGAGTCTCAATGACTTCTGACAGTGTTCTGCTTCTCTGTAAATTGCATTGGCAGGAGAACACAGACTTATGGTAGGGTGCACAATCATATTTATTTGAAGTGAGTGTATGATCCATAAACTTGAAGTTGCAGGGTAGTATTAAAATATGAAAAAAAATTGGTTTCTCAGGCATTAGGACAGCCCACAGTTATGAAACTAATTCCCACATTTCACATTTTATGGGGCAATTAATACATTATATATATATATATATATATATATATATTTAAAATGTTATGGAAATATAAAACTTTTGTAGGACAACTGTGCCCAACATGGAATAAATGGATCCATCCCTGTTTGGAACTACAAATAACTTTTGAAAAGCAACCGTTGCTGCATATGGAAATTGGTTCATTGTGCACGTTGCTCTTCAAAGTTTGGCAACTAGAGGGTAAGCTTTTGTTTGCGGTTGATTTGGAGAGACAGGGGGAGTGGCGAGTTAGGAAAGACAGAAGATTTTTCTTCCTTTGCTTGTTTCATACAATGATTAGGAGGGAGAGAGCACTTAATTAAAGGGAGAAAAGAAAAGTCCTCTTCTATAATTTTGTTTAAGTAACATCTTAATCTACTAAATGATGTAATAATTTTCATAAACAATCGTAGAAAACTTTTATCTGCACTTTCGGTACATCTATCTTACACACTAATTATGACATTGACGTTTGTATTTGGAGAAGTGCTAGCAACACTCTCTTTCTAACACACTCTCTTTAAGGTTAAAATCCATGTATGTCTTGGGAGTAGGCCCATATAACTAAGTTTACCCTACATGAATCTTGACCAATAAAAAATTGAGCGTTAGAAAGAGCGTTTTGCTAACATTTCTCTTTGTACCCGATAGGAAAGCTCTCCATTTGTGCATGGAAAACCATGAAGCTTTAATTATTGTTAACCTCATCATGAATGTACACAATGAAAAATACAATGCAATTCATAGCTTACATTTTACATTAAAACTAGCACCTCTAAGTGCGGCATCAGTTTTCCCTGACAATACACAATGAACTAATACAATACTGCATTCAGGAAAATAAAAGCACTTCAAACTATTATTCTTTAAGCAACACCTCCTTAATCACTTTGTCCAAGTTCATGTATGAACAACCACCAGGTCTGGTGTCCTCCTCTGCCTTCTTCTTCAACTCCATGGTTCTTTGCCTCATCTTCTTTCCTTTCTCTCCCACCATCAATTCAGTGATCAGCTTCTCCACCTCCTCTCTCTTCACATTGGTGTCAATTTCAACCCCAATGTCCCATTCATCGCAAATCCATTTACAGTTTGTTGGCTGATCCGCGAAAAATGGCCAGCACAGCATTGGCACTCCCGCACAGATGCTTTCAGTGGTTGAGTTCCATCCACAATGAGTCAAGAATCCACCAATTGAAGGGTGGCTCAGCACCTGCTCTTGTGGACACCAGCTTGCTATTAGGCCCCTATCTGAAATGTCGTTGACAAACTCCGGTGACAAAATCGCGGAGCCACCAATGACAAGGTCAGGCCTAATGATCCACAAAAAGAGTCTCTTGCTGTTGGCCAAACCCCAAGCAAACTCCAAGAGTTGCTCTGGTGACATAACAGTTATGCTGCCAAAATTCACATAAACAACTGTTCCGGGTTCCTTGGATTCAAGCCACTCAAGACACTTTGTATCTTCCTTCCAAAGATTGGAGCCTAAAGATGCCAAGTGGTTCTGGGCAGTTTGATTTAGAAATGAGGGGAAAGGGCCAATGGGGTAAAGAGAAGGGAACATAGAGGAGAGAGCACCGAGTACATCTCTCTCAAGTTCATTAAAAGTATTTATAACAATTGCAGATGCTCTCTTAGCTCTATCAGCCGCTTCAATGAGGAATTCTACCATAGTATCATTTGGATCTGTTGTCCTTATAAAATCAGGAAGGTCCTTAAGTCGTAAGTTTTGCATACCTGGAATCCAATCTACTTTAGTGTCCAAATATCCATTTTTCAGATAACTCTCATCTGCATATTATAATTACAAAGTCAATAACTTGAAGCTCCACACACAGACAGAGACACACATACAGAGGAGGCATCGATTTACATAAGTGTGACTCTTTAGTTTTTTTTAATAAGCCACTGTGACTGTTTAGTAATCTTGCACTGTAAATAATTTATTTAAAATATGACTTTTGCTGATCTTAATGTTAAATTATCATCATTAGAGTATCTGTGTCACATAAGTCTATAAGTTTATAATCAAATGATTCTTATTTTCAGTATGTGTATATGATGATACTATTGATGTGTCTTAATAACATATTAAGGTTTTAAATTGATGAAATAATTTACAGATATGATCTATATAATAGTAGCTTTCAATCCAATATTGGATTCTTTTTATACAATCATCTCGTTAATGTTAAGAATAAAGAATATTCCTCAAATGAAGCATCGATTTCTATTTCCTTTAGTTAAAAGATATTGAATAATATAAGGCTAATTAAGTGTTATATGGGTGTAACTTTAGTAACTTTATCACTCCCCATGTATGTTGTATATATAGGTGTGTGTGCCGTGGATGAAGAAAGAAGTTATGTTGATACCTTTGAGTGGAATGAGACCCTTATCAAGCAGTGTCTGATAGTTCAAACAAGACATGAAAGTAGATGCACTGGCTGGACAAAGGAGAACAATAGGGAGTGAGATTTCTTGAGCAGCTTGAATACTAAAGGACATGATAAAATCAGAAACTAGACAGGTGACTGGGGGGACAAGACCAGCCGTGGCAGAGTCGTTAAGTCTAGCAAGAAGGTCACGAAAGGGGAGAAGCAAGTTGTTTCTGACTGCTTCACAGAGAGAGGGTATGTCTTGACTAACATCACCATCACCTTCAATCAGGGAAAGACCATCTGGGATGGTCTCAAAGATAAAGTCAGGGAGGCCATCAAAGGCGTTAGGACCTCTTGATTTGAGCAAGCGTTTGTGGTTGTACTCAGTGTGGACAAAGGTTATGTGAAAGCCTCTAAGGTGAAGCAGTTTTGCTAGTTTGAACATTGGATTGATATGGCCTTGAACTGGATATGGAGTCAGCACAGCATGCGGCTTTCTCTCTGCAAAATAACCCATACTTCCTCTGGGTGTGATTTTAGTACATAGGATGAGGTTTGAGAAACGGTTTAATAGATGGGAAAAGCTACTCAGCCTAACTTAGTGAGGAAACATAAGGTATCTACATCTAACTTAGTGAGGTGGATGAAGGTGCCAAATGCCAATGTGCTGACATTGAATGTGATAGTTGGAGGCTATTTGATGAATGAAAGAGATGTGTTCTCAATTTTAGTTCAATGCACGGTCTAGCCCATCCCTACGTTTTCATAAATTATCATCAGAAAAAAGGATTTTTTTTCAGGGGTTTGTACACACCAGGGGATGGGAGGGGATAGAGATAAAATTAGAAGTGTGATGAGAATAGAAGAAATACATAAAGAGGGATATAAGATGGGTGTAGAAGTAATGGGGGGAAAAAAGTTAAGGTTATATTATCTATGTCCCCAAACAAGTCTTTCATCATGTAAGACCATAAATTACTTGGCATTTTTATTGATAGATTTGATTTCATAAATTTGTGCTTGAACTCCTCAATATTTATGAAACTACCAGAGCCCACGAAGCTGTCATGTCAGGCATGCCATCTCTCCCTTCTATTCTCCCTTCTATGCCAGAAATGGTGACAAAGACTGTGATGTCTAGGGGTCTTAGTCTCTCTTATCTCCTTCTCTCATTTGCAAAGGAAAAGTTTTTGTATGTTAACATCCAAAAGTAAAATGTGTATAGATTAAAACACTTCATAGATGGAATACATACATCAGTAAAATATATTAAAAAAACAGCTTAAGAATGTGTAGGGATATGGATAACAGTACTTACAAAGCTATTGAGATAATAGTTGTACTGTGCAACAGACTTGGACATAAATCTTATACACCATGCAAGATCGTTGAGGGGTCAAAGCCACTTATCTTGAATTTGAGAAGCAAATGGTTTGAGTCTAAGCAGTGGCTAGGAAGGAAGATCAGCTAACTGTTGAGAAAACAGAACATGAAGAACAGAGTTATTTGTTGTAAAATAAGTTTCATACAAAATAATAATCATGCTTCATTTTAGAATGGAACACTAGATTTCCTTCCATCTTTTTGCAGATTTCATCAGCGTCCTGAGGCATAACTGATTGATTAGAATTTTACCTCTTTGCCCTCTTAAGATTGGTTGCTTGCTGCAGCAACCTCCAAGGAACTCACTGTTTTATTATCAAAACCAAGCGTGAACTTATCAAGGCAACTGCCTCCTAATTGATTGACATCCTTATTTGTGTGCGCCGTCTCTGAAATCCAAGATCAGTTTGGGAAGATCTATTTGTCTTGTCCACTTCATCAGGTCTGCCAAGGTTGCCATCAAATCTTGGAAGGAATTAGGAATGAGGACCTGTATTATATTCTCACGAATGCTGATTAATTGGCTTCACACCTCTCCAAGTCCTCCTACATGGAATTGGCTCTAATGAAAACTGTTTAACATTGCATCCATCCCCAGCTTCTTTTGCTAGTACCATTGTAGCTAAAATCTGGGTCTGACTTTTGAAGAAAAAGTGATCAAATTCTCCCACAAGTTGTTTGAAGCCACCACTGCAATCATCAGTGTTCAGTCCATGGTGGGAAACTAGCCTTTCAATCTGAGAGGAGGATACAAACTTATGAACCTGTCCTAGCAAAGCTGGCATGAGGACCTGTTCATAATTTGCACCAAGCATAAAGTCAGAAACTCATCCCCAGATAAAAAGAAGAGGAAAAACATTATCATCACAAAGTGCCTGCAATTTACCATTTTCTTTGTATTCAGAACTCATCTATTTGCAACAGATGCTAGGATTAACTCAACGACTTTCAAAATCTGTAATCCACCTTAATTGAATATAAAACAGTGTGACTTAAACCATAATAATAGAGGTAATAATCAAAGACTCAATGCAATTTTCTAAAAAAATTAAAATAAAAACAATGCAGATTCTGGAAATTGAACCCAACCATATTTATAACAAGCCTAAAAATCATATCAAGATCCACATGAAATCAGACACTCATCAAATCAAAATGGTCAAACCCAAACGTATTCATGACAAGCATAAAAATGAATCAATTACACAACATCCACGTGAAATCAGACAATAACATAGAAATACAACATAAAACCCCAAAATTTGAATCGCCTAGAACATCTAATAACTCCAAGAATCACAGTTAATAGGTAACCAAAACGGAAAAAAACTCGACTCACAGAAGCGCAGTAATGAAATATGGCGCGAGATCAAAGGTCGGAGCTCTCTGCGAGTGAGAGTTACTGTTTTTACTTTGGTATTAGATTTCTCACCCCACAACCCATTTTTGCACCTCTCTACCCATTTTGAGATTTAAAATCTTGTACATGGGACATTTCTAACACCCTTTTACTTTTTACAAGAGGCGCTGGGGGTGAGTAAATTTTTGGCTCAGATATTAAATATATGATTTTAAACCCTATAAATAAAATAGTGCAAATTGGTTTTGGTCCTTAAAAAAAAATTATAGTTTTTAGTTTATGGCGGTTCACGTAACTGTAAAAAAAACACAATGTTAATAGTTTAAACCACTACAAAATGTATTATAATGACTAATTTCACCTATTTCATTAACGTTAAAGAGATAAAATTTTCTTTGGAGGGATAAAATCTAATTCACATATTTTACGTAGACTAGAAGCCATATTTAACTCCTTTTTTACCTCAAATAGGTGAGCAAATAGAAAGTGAAAGTTGAAAAAATGAAAACCCTCACAATAATAAGGGTTGAATATGTTTCAATACTTACCACATTTAAGTTTGGTCTTTGGAATATTTTTACATAATTTTAGTCCTTGAAAAAAAATTATTTGAAGAAGCGACAAGTGATGTCATAGAACTTATCTAGACAAGTTTTGGCTTGGTCACTGGCCTATGTGAAGATTCATTATTATGTTGTAATAATAATGGAGGGTGCTGCTGCTAGGATTTGGGGAGAAATTAGGTTTTACTCAGGAATAACCAATCAAAAGGATTACCATGGCCAAAAAAGGACCCCTGCAAGTTGCAACCTCCGTTCTTCTTCCATGAGCTATGCTAAGTTGATAAATTAGTCTGAGAGGCTTATGCCTAGGCTGAACCTAAGAAACATTCACAAGAAGTGCTCTGAACTCGGCTAATTTTAAAACTATGTTCCGAGAACATTAGTTCATGAAATATTAAACTAACATTTCTAGGCTTTTAAATACAACTTCTTTTTTATACGTTCTAGATTTAATAATTCTCAGAACACAAAACCAAACAGTAGCGATAAGTTTAAAACCCAGTATTGCGTTTTAACAATGTCGTGTTTTAAAACCCGTGTTGTTTAGGGAAGTTAATTTTGTGTTGTAAAACCCGGTAACAGCGTTGCTACTTTACATCAACAAAATACGTTAATATATAATCCACATAGAATATAATCAAAATACATGATCTCACATACAATATAATCCACATAGAATATAAGTGGAGGAGGATGCGCCGAGGGCCTTCCTCTTCCTCTGATATGCCAAGTTAAACGTCGTCCTCTATGAGGCGAAGTCCAAGACCCTCTGAAATATAGCTCGACACAACATTCCCTACTGAGGCGCATTCAGTGATTGTATCCCCTCCCTCAGCCACTCCTCAATTCGCTTGAGGAAAACCTCAATAGAGCGTGATTTTGATGTTAGGGTATAATGAAAGTAAAAGCATAATCGATGATAGTAAAATGCACAAAAAAAATTACCACTACAGCTGCGTTATAAAGCGACCGTGTACTTCGAGGTACCATCAGAGGATGTGATATCCGACAATACCATGACAAATACTTTGCTGCAATCTTTGCTGGAAATGAAGCTCGAGCCCCTGGCTCAGTGACTTGAGTGTTGAACGAGGCATAACTCAAAAGTTGCATCCATCTCCTCCGTCGTTAGTTGTGTTCTTGTAACAACTTGAGGGGAACTACAATCACCTGCCTGAAGCTGAATTTTCTAAGCACCCTTTCCGACAAATGAGGTCATATGATATGCACGCAACAGATGACCCCCGAGCACAATGCAAGGGGATGGAATGGTTGGTGAGGCCTGTGTGTAACATATGGCTACCAAATGACAACATGCACATCCATGTCATCCAACTCAACCCATTTATGATGCATTAGAAGACAACCCTTCTTCAATCATTCCTATCGAGCCGCTCTGGGCCTGTCCTCTGTGTAATCAATCATTACCGCTCTATACACAATCTCGCTGGGGAAATTCTTGTCAAAGCTGGAGGAGGATTGTGTTACTGTAAAGTTGTTTCATCGCTCTCAAGTTGGCATCCCCAAGATGGTCATACAAATACGCAAGAGCTATAGCCCCCTATGCATATGTTCCTACAATATCCAGCTCCTTAAACATTGTGATGTACGCAATATTCGTGTAAGTATGGATCTTGTTCGCAAAGATGGTGCAGCTAACAAGGTGTAGCAGGTAGCACATAGAAGCATGTTATCATCGCTCTACTATAATAATGCGACATTAAAATGAGAATATATGAAATTGAAGTGAAAATGAGAGTGTGATGTTGAGAAGAGAATCAAACGTGCAATGGCCTTAGTGTACTGTAGACAGGGCCACGTGAATTGCAGGTGCATCCATGTGGTGTTGTCCATATCCTCCAATGCCTTCTCTCTAGTGGAACCAAGAAACATGACACAGTTATGGACTCCCTCATCTCGGCCTATCACTGAAAGCGTAAAAAGTGTACCAAAGCAAGGGAGGTGAAGCTGACATGACGCATCATTTAATGTGATGGTCATTTGCTTGAAAGGCAGGTGGAATGAAGACGTTTCTCAGTGCCACCTCTCAAAAAATGTCATCAGCAGGACCTTGTCGACCATGTGGTAGGAGCACGAGACCAAGGGATACAGAATTGATCAATTGACCACCTCAAACACATCGAGGTAGTCCTCACAGCTCAATGGTCTAGCTTCTTTCCATTGTTGACCACTGTCAAGTCTCCTCAGTATCGATAACCCTGCAAAGTTTTTCAAATAATAATCAGGTAAAGGTAATAAAAAAAATACATAATCAAGGAAAATTACCAAAACAACGAATTCATATCTGCTCATCTAAGAGCGCCATCCACAAACATGGGGCAACATGGTCAGCATAGTTTGTCAAATCAACAACTCCTTAGGCCTGCTAGGGAACAGTGGGTCCTATTGTAGTGGAGGTGTGGTTGGCTCAACATCATCGACATCTTATTGTGATGGTGTTGCTGGCTGAGCCTACTACTCCTCGTGTTCTGGTGATAGAGTTGAGGGCTCTGCATGCGTCTCCTCAGATTGGATAGTCGCCGCCTACGCTCAGATGTGGTGGGTGGTAAGTGATCTCCCCATCTGCGACCACCCCTACAACGACCACCCGCACCTCGAGCGGGTCTGTGATCACGCTCTCTAGATGAGGGTCCTTTCTTCCTAACCACCAAACTATTGCAACATATTAAACGATAAATATAAATTAAATTATGAAAAAAAAATCAACAAAGCCAATAAAATTGAAGTTAACTACTATTGGGTTTTAGAACCTGAAACTATCTCATATAATAACGATCTCTAAAACCTGAAATCAAAAAGTCAAGGTTGGTCACTTTCGGGTTCAAAAACCCGAAATACAATATCAACGAATTACCAAGTTTTCAAACCTTGTAGTTCTACAACACGTTTTATGCAATACCAGGTTCTAAAACCCGGTAGCTAAATTTCTAAGCCCTAATGCATTTCAGATTTTATAACTCGTAACAAATACAATAACATTCTAACATGGTACTTACAAAATCCTAAACTCTAACATTTTAACCCTAAACCCTAACATTCTACTACCGGGTTATAAAACCCGGTACTTACAAAATCCTAATGCTTATTGGGTTTTAAACACCGTAGCACTACAATCTTTGCTGGGTTTTAAAACCCAGTGTGAAGAAGCTCTGCAACAAGGGCGGAAGCTTCGTTGCAGAGGTGAAGAGGAAGTAAATAAAACCTAAGAAAATAAGGAGAAGAGGAACACTTGAAGATGATGAGATGATGAAGAGAGGAATGTTGGCTTGAGCTTGAGGTTGAATGTGAGGTGAAGAGGAAGATGAAAAGCTTGAACTGAGAAGTGAGAAGAGAGTCGGAGGGTGCGATTAACAAAGAGTGAGGAGGTGAGAATATTTTTAAATAAATGGGGGGATTTTGGAGTTTAGAGAATAAGGGGTGGGATTGTTGTGGTGGAGGTGTCAAAATCAACCCTCTTTAAAATATGCAATTGTGAGGGATTAAGTGTTGATGGGGGTGGAAAGATAAAATGAAGATGAAGATGAAAATGGATGAGAAGTAAGGGATTAGAGATTAATGATTTCATATTAGGAACTGAGAATTTTGAATTTGTGAGTTTTTTGATTGAGGAGGAAAATAAAGTTTGATTTTAGTTTCTTAATAAAATTTGATTTTTAGACTTTGTCGCACACATAGGCAAACCTCGCTGCACTTTCTTTGAAAGAGACTAAAATTTAAATATTTCTCTAAATTCATGGAAATTTTCGTAACCTGACAAAAACTAAATTTTGCTAATTATTTAGGTATAAAAACATAATTAACTCATATTTAAATTTATAACTCATTATTATCGGATCAGATCCTCTCAATTATAAATTCTATAGTTTTCGTTAAGTTGAAATAATGTGAATTTTTTAAATATTAATGAAGAGATATAAACATGAAATTTACTTTTTTTTTTTTTTGGTTACATGAAATTTACTTTTGAGAGCTGCTGATCCGTGATTATCATATACATTTATTAGTTATTACGTTGAGTAATTCTTAACTAGTCAATTATGGAAATCATGATGGGCAAGGAAAAGTTTTTGTTGAATGAAAGTTCAACCAATGAAACGAAGATGTGGTGTCTTAGGTGGCAAGCGGAGAGAACGCCAACGAAGCAGTTACAGACGGTAGATAATAGAGGGTGAGGTCGATTTCAGAGAACGGAATTTGAAGAGGCAACGACGGACGAAATGGAAAGCTCGTGATTCGATGATATTTCGTTTTTTTCCACACTCGTAAACTGTGTAGTACAGTACAGCACCCCCTCCATTATAGAGAAGGATACATACACACCAACACAACGCAACCAAGCTCGTGAACACTTTCACACACTCTCTCTCACTCATTCATCTAGAGAGAGATTGCAATTTGCAACGATAATGGCTTCGACAATGCGGTTCCCTGTGAATTCCACCACGACGGAGGCGTTTCCTCGCTGCAACTCCATCTCCGGATTCATCGGCGCCGCTTCTTCCAGATCCTCCTCCCTCTCGAAATTGCTCTTGATCCGAAGAACCGCCACGTCTCGCGCTCTCAACCTCAGTAGAAGAACAACAAGCTCTTTCTCGGTGAAGTGTGTCTCCGGCAGTGAAGCTAAGCAGAAACTCCAGGATCCTGATCCTCAACACCAGCAAGGTCTGAATTACTTCTCCTTCTCTTTCCTGATTGCTTAGGTTTTATATTTCTTTGATTTGATTTCAGCTTTGCTCATTCCATTTCCAGCATTGAAATTAAGTTCAAATTTAGAAACCTTTAGTTTGAAGAAATCTTTGCTATGTCCTCAATTTTCAACTATCACAATTCCTAACCAAATTCATAATTTGAACTGTATCGGTTCTGATTTAGCTTCTGAAAATGATGCTTGTAGATTCTGTTTATTATTATTTGTTTATTTATTTATTTACTTACTTATTTCTTGTTATATTTTTATTTAATTTTTAATTTCCGTACTAGTAGGTTTGGTGTTTGAAAATCATCTTATTAAGCTGGCTTATTGCTGCTTTGAGGCATGACGTGTAATTCAACAACAGTTTATGGTTTTGGATCTTTTTTATGCTGATAATAACATGGAAATGCATGGTTTATTGCTGGAGGATATGCTAGGGATTAAGCCCAACTCACTTACCTTTTATTTGGACTTTGGATGTGAGGAAGAGATTGAGGGAGGACAGATAATTTTCAAATCAGAAATGTCTGAAATTCGGAAACAAAAATGAAAAAAAAAATAAAAAATTGAGCTGTTTGGTTTGAGAAAATAATTTATATTTCTCTAATAATTGAAAAATGCCACTTTATTTTAATTGTGCCAATTTTCACCATTTCCTAGATATTTGAAAATAAGAACAAAAAAATAAAGTGTAATTAAGGTGACATTATTTGTTATTATTGATAAAAATAGAAACCATTTCCTTAAACCATATACGCCCTTAGTTCTTGAGTTTTCTTTCCTAACTACTTTCTGTTCAACCATAAAATAGAAATTTTCAAATTTCTATTTTTTTTTTTCCTTTCTTTCCATCCATGTGGTAAATGATGCATATTTATCGAAAGCTGATCATTAACATTTAAGTTGTCTTCTAGTTAGGGGGTAGACCAGGTAAGGGAACTTTCGACAGAGATTATTCCTGTCTTTTTGGCATGTCACTAACAGTTATCATGTGCCCAACTTCACTGCGGTCTGGTTAATCATTTCTGTTTATTGTTTGTTTTAGAAGCTACAACCTCTCTGAGCTCATTCGCTCCGGATGCTTCATCTATCGCGTCAAGTATTAAGTACCATGCAGAGTTCACCCCATTGTTTTCTCCGGAAAATTTTCATCTTCCACAGGCTTTCTTTGCGACTGCACAGAGTGTTCGCGATGCTCTCATAATAAACTGGAATGCTACATATGATTACTATGAGAAGCTGAATGTTAAGCAGGCATATTACCTTTCAATGGAATTTTTGCAGGTTGGGCACTATCATAACGATTTGAACAGCTTCACTATTTCTGGCATCTAAGATTTGTTTTCATCTATCATTGATCATTCTTTGTTGCAGGGTAGAGCATTATTAAATGCAATTGGCAATCTAGAGCTAACTGGTCCCTATGCAGAGGCTTTGAGCAAGCTCGGGCATAAATTAGAAGATGTAGCTGGCCAGGTGTGGCATTCTCAGCTGTATCTCTTTTACCTATTTTCTTAATTCTGAAATGTTGCATGTTTTACTGCTATCATGAGTTACTATTTATCTAATCGAAAGCCAATAAGTCAACATTTATCGAGACGTCTTTGAATAAACATGCTGATGTGGTTTTTGAATTGAATATTATAATGAAAAGAGGACCTATTTGTTTTCAATAGCATATTTACTATAAGTTCAATAATTGAGAGAGTCAAGCAAGTGTTGTATTTGGGATTCTTATCTAATTCCTTTTCTACATCTTTTTGTCATAATGTTACAAGCTTACAAACCATTTTTAATATACATTCTCTCTTGGAATTGTGGTAATTCATTTTGGTTGAACAATAATAGGAGCCAGATGCTGCACTTGGAAATGGGGGTCTTGGGCGTCTTGCTTCATGTTTCTTGGATTCTTTGGCAACCTTGAATTATCCAGCATGGGGTTATGGATTGAGATATAAGTATGGCTTATTCAAACAGCGAATCACCAAAGATGGGCAGGAGGAAGTTGCTGAAGATTGGCTTGAGGTATGTTTTATTATATATTCACAAGTTCCCATGGCATGTTCTTAAAATGTCTGCATTTGTTTTTTTCAATTCTATTAATTTTCTTTTCTTTGTCTGTGACCTCTTCTAACAGATGGGCAGCCCCTGGGAGATTATTAGAAATGACGTCTCGTATCCTGTAAAGTTCTATGGGAAGGTTATTTCAGGGTCAGATGGAAAAAAACATTGGATTGGCGGAGAAGATATAAAAGCTGTTGCACATGATGTTCCCATACCAGGATATAAAACTAAAACAACAATCAACCTGAGACTTTGGTCTACGAAAGCTGCATCAGAAGATTTTGATTTATATGCTTTTAATTCTGGAAGGCACACTGAAGCAAACGAGGCTCTTGCAAATGCTGAAAAGGTTTGGATAATATGGCTAGTGTAAACTCTCCAAAAAATAGAAAAAGATCTTATAAGTATAGGAGCAGTGGACTGATTGGATTATTGTGTTGGAACAAGTACTATAAAATTTATTCTCTCCAGACTTTTGACTTTGATGCGTGTATTTTCTATATTTGTCTTTTTATTGTCTTTTTCTAATGATCTATGTGTGTTTGGAGTCTATTTCCTGTGCAAATGTCATGGGAAATATTTGAGTGACTTCTAATAACATGGAGTCTTTCTAGTTAATTTTAATTTCATGACAATGTGAATGCAAGTTAAGAAAAAGACCTTTTATATGGTGCTTTCTTTCAAATGCAGATTTGCTACATACTCTATCCTGGGGATGAATCAACAGAAGGCAAGATTCTTCGCCTTAAGCAACAATATACTTTATGTTCTGCTTCTCTTCAAGATATAATTGCTCGTTTTGAGAGAAGATCAGGAGCAAGCGTGAATTGGGAAGAGTTTCCTGAAAAGGTTGCAGTGCAGATGAATGATACTCACCCAACCTTATGCATCCCAGAGGTGATGAGAATATTAATAGATGTGAAGGGTTTGAGCTGGAAAGATGCTTGGAATATAACTCAACGGTATCTAGTTTTTTTTTTTTGTTTTTGTGCGGGAGAGGGGAGTCTGGTCAACTCATGTTAACACATGATTTGAGTTTATTGATTGAATTTGATATATCTGATACTGTGATCTAGGACTGTGGCATACACAAACCATACCGTTCTTCCTGAGGCATTAGAGAAATGGAGCTTGGACCTTATGCAGAAACTGCTTCCACGTCATGTTGAGATTATAGAAATGATTGATGAGGAGGTAATACCAAAATATTTGCATAAGCACTTTTTTTTCAGGGTAGAGGCACTACTAAGTTATTGCTGATATTCGTGCTTTACAGCTGATTCGGACCATAATCGCAGAATATGGCACAGAAAATTCAGAGTTACTGGGAAAAAAGTTGAAGGAAATGAGAATACTAGATAATGTTGAATTGCCTGCAGAATTCGCGGATATACTGGTTAAGGAGGCCATTGACAATCCTAGTGAGGAGCTGCAAACTTCTGAACAAGCAGAAAAAGAAGATGATGAGGAAGTGGAAGAAACAATAGCTAAACATGACGGGCAAGATAAAATTCCCATTGAGGACAAGAAAGAAGAGTTGCCTGAGCCAGTACCAGAACCACCCAAATTGATTCGTATGGCCAATCTCTGTGTTGTGGGCGGTCATGCAGTGAATGGGGTTGCAGAGATACACAGTGAAATTGTAAAGGATGAAGTGTTCAATGCATTTTATAAGGTAAATATTTCATTGGACAATGTGATGTAGTGCTTCAATTGAGGGCTGTTTCTAAGAATCTAAATCCCTATCTATGATCAATTTTTTCATTGACAAGGGAAAATTTTCATTCATGCTAAAAGGACATGATAGCCGCACAGAATATGGATATATTTTCGCAATTTCTCTATTCCAAAGTGATTACATTACAAATGCTGTAATTTAAAAGATAAACTTCCCACTTTATATGATATATGTCGTATACGTGCTGTTAAAAGTTTTTCCTCTTTCCTTTTTTTTATTGCTTTAGATCTATGACAAGATAAAGGAAATTTTTTTGTATCAATGACTTCTATGCCATGTTTCTTGCAGTTGTGGCCTGAGAAATTCCAAAACAAAACAAATGGCGTGACACCAAGGAGATGGATCAAGTTCTGCAATCCAGATTTGAGTAAAATAATAACCGAGTGGATAGGCACAGAGGATTGGGTCCTAAATACGGAAAGGCTGTCTGAACTACGAAAGGTAGTTTCCATTATTTAATTTGTTGCTTTTATTGTTTATCACAAATTTTTAATTTATAAAATTGAAGAATTATTTACGTTTTTATTTTCATTTGATCCCTTTTTCATTTTCCCGAATGTTAGGTTTTGCAGCACCAATTAACTAGTAGATAACTCCTCATGGTGCTTCTGAGCAAATGATCACCAATTTTGAAATTTTATAATTCTTAATACAAATTTTGCCAAAGTAACCGAATATAAATAAAAAATATACTCGCTTCTAGCGAACCTAAAAAACGCAGCTATTTTGCATTTGCTGATCTCCTTTAACATAAGATTTCTGAACAAGTAAATTGTGTCTGGTGATTTGCAATTCAGTAAGTAACTGAACATTTGGTATGTTGGGTTTAAATCTGAATGCTCATGGATTCCAGGATTAGCTCAATATTATGAAGTCTTCTTAGATACATCATCATCAACAACAAAAGCCTTTTCCCATTAGGTAGACCTTCTTAAAATGCATATTAAATGAAATTATAAACTTAGTATACTTCTGCTTCTTGATATTCAAGGAATCAATATGGTATATTGATTATGATTTGTGGGAATGTTCTAAAATTAAATAGGGAAACCTATTCTTATATGATAACCTCCGTTGTGTAGTTTAAACACACAGATTCAGTCTAATATTGTCTTTTGGTGTTTCCTTATTCACCAATTGGAATTAAGCATGTTTTGGGCCAAGTTGTTTCCATTATTTTCCAATTGGATCACTCAATAATATTAGTCTCAGCTTGATTGTCAAGTCTCTGTAATTAAAGCTGACCATCCTAGTATTATTTATTAATAGTTTGCAGATAATGAGGATCTACAAATTCAATGGAGGGAAGCAAAGAGGAATAACAAGATAAAAGTTGCAGCATTCCTTAGAGAAAGAACAGGATATTCTGTCAGTCCTGATGCAATGTTTGACATCCAGGTAAAATGATGCCTTGAGGTCATTTTTCACTGCCAATTTTGACTTGGTTATAAGTTTTAAGCATGGAATGGAAGTTGGAAAAAAAATTTAGGTGACTGGAAAAGTCTGGTACTTGAACACCTCAGGATCCAAGTTTACCGTGAACGTTTATTGCTTATATTTTAGGTGTCTTGGTAGACTAAGGTTTGGTCAATTGACGTGTAGGGGAGAATTAGACTAAAGCTAAGCTAGGCTTTGCCTTAGCTAGGCCAGGCCTGTTTTGAAAAATACTGGCCATAACGTTGGCTGGGTTTTTATCTGCTACATATTATAACAGGGTCTGTTGAGCGAAAAAGGAACAACTAGAAACCCTAAGTTGTGTGAATCAGTCAGTGAATACTCATTATCCAGTTCCAAAGTTCCACAGCAGGCAAAATAGTTTGAAGCTAGTTTTCTTTCTTCTAACAATACCGTTAGTCCGTTACTTATGACTAGTTTCTACCAACCTATTAGTTTACCTTACATAGTTTTGGTATCCTACTGCTCAATTGTTTTTCTTCAGGTGAAGAGAATCCATGAATATAAGCGGCAATTATTGAATATTTTGGGAATCGTTTACCGCTACAAGAAGATGAAAGAAATGAGTGCTGCAGAAAGGAAAGCAAATTTCGTTCCAAGAGTTTGCATATTTGGGGGAAAAGCATTTGCTACATATGTGCAAGCCAAGAGAATTGTGAAATTTATAACAGATGTTGGGGCTACTGTAAATCATGATCCTGAAATAGGAGATCTTCTTAAGGTACTTATGACTGTTTTGCATGAGTTCTTTTTCTTTTATTGTTTTTTGTTTTATCCAAGAACTCCAAGGGATAACATTGCTAAAGGTACGTAAAGTGATAATTATTTTAAAATAAATATTGATGTGTGAATGACGAAAAGCTAATTGTGAAAATATCATATACATAGAGTTCAATTTTTCTACACTCTGTAAAACTTTTTGAATAGTTTGATTATTTCTTGCGCAGATTTTTGCATATGAATTGCAAACTATTATTTATTTATTTTTTCATATTTCATCAGGTTATTTTTGTCCCTGATTACAATGTCAGTGTTGCAGAGTTGCTTATTCCAGCTAGTGAATTGTCACAGCATATCAGGTAAATCTATTTCTTGTAGTTAGTTTGCTTTATTCTTTGTGTTGCATGCATATATCATGCTCGTGTAAATGGTGCTATACATTTACTAATTTCAGCTGATATATTAAAATAAATAACGTGATTTTACTAAATACTAATCATCTGCTGTTCAAATTTTGACATGAGTAGCTTGAAATAGAAATTGTGTTAATTACATGAAATTGTCTAATATTCACACACAAATCAGTATGTTCTATAAAACAACTGCTGTTTATTATTTTGAGCATGGAAAATTGGAAAACTAATTCTTGAAGATAAGTATTTAGAATTTGTCAAATGTGTTTCAGTAATGTGTTCAGACATATTACAAATGCATCCTAGGTTAGTCCAGAAAGTACTGAGAGTAGTTTCTGGTATTTGATCATTTTATCCTGACATGCAAGTCCACTCCCAATATGATAGTAGTATGCTGAGTGTCAGAATCTGATATGCAACAAAACATCCCTTGAAATACTGGTGTTCCATAGGAACATACCTTAGGAGCAATGGTTATTTCCTGGATTGCCAGTATAGATTGGGAATAGTTTCATAGAATCCCAGGCAACAGAACCAAGTTTGTTCTGAAAGAGAAGGATTTCAAAATTGAGAACCAAAGCCTGTTTAAAGTTGGTAGTCTTCTAAATAAAATCAACACTATGTTCAGATTGAGTTTACTGGTTTGATTGATGAGGACACAACAAAAATATTGACACTTGACAACTAAGAACCAATTTACTGATCTGGAAAAATTGTTTCTCTGTACATAAAGCAGAGGATATGACTCAGGTTTAATTGTGAAGAATATGTTTAGAGATTATGGAAAACATTTTAGGGCCTGTTTGATTACGGTTTTTGAAAACTGTACTCAAAAACAGTTTTTAGAAAGAGTTTTTGAAAACTGTTTTTCTAAAGAAAAGATGAAAAAAGCGGTTTGAATGATATGTTTTTCAACATTAAAAAAAATGTAATTTGAAAACTATAAACAGAAGCAGAAAACATCTTTTAGCTGTTCTGGTTTTTTAGTTTTTAAAACTAAAAATAAAAACTGTTTTCAAAAACAGTTTTGAAAACAGGTTTTTACCTTTTACGGTTTTTAAAAACAGAAAACAGTTTTCAAAAACTGTATATCTTGAAGAATTCAGCCAATTACTGTTAGATTTGCACTTCACAACTTAAGCTTTGAGGATGGTTGGTTCCTGATATATGAAATGTAATTAAAGCCTCTGACCAAATGGTACAATATGATTCTCACCTCTCCAATCTTCACTCAATTAATTGTTCAGCACAAGTTGTCATTTGCCTATGCGTTGTCAGCACACTTCAACTCCCAAGGGATGCATGATTTGGGGGTGGTAGGAGGTTGTGGCAAATAACAAATAAGTTCTAACCTCAGAATTTTGTTTCCAATTTTTTTGTTGATGGGCCAAAAATAGATACACTTTGACAAAGTGAAAAATACTACAATTTGTTATTTTATTTCTATGTAAAAACTACCACTATTTTATTTTTCCTATGAAATTTTGATTATTTGCTGCATTGCCAAATTAATGTGTTTTGTTTATTCCCTGTAGTACTGCTGGAATGGAGGCGAGTGGAACTAGCAACATGAAATTTGCAATGAATGGATGCATACTGATTGGAACTTTAGATGGTGCCAATGTTGAAATAAGGGAAGAGGTTGGTGTAGACAACTTCTTCCTCTTTGGTGCCAAGGCTCATGAAATTGCTGGGCTGAGGAAAGAAAGAGCTGAGGGAAAGGTCTGTCTTAATACCAATATTGTGCATTTTAATTACCATGGAATATAGCTAATGCCATCCTGGTTGTAGCATACCAGCATAGAACTAAAATTCCACTGTCGGAAGTTTCAAATATCGATAATTTTTAAAATAAATTCAAGTTAATATTCCTGACAAAGGTGTTCCTAACATAATCTCATTCGAAAAAATCTTGGGTTTCTTCGTTAGAAATATAAATAATTGTAACTCAGTTGGTCTTTCAATTCAGTTTGTCCCTGATCCACAATTCGAAGAAGTTAAAGAGTTTGTCAGAAGTGGTGTTTTTGGATCTTACAACTATGATGAATTGATTGGATCCTTAGAAGGAAATGAAGGTTTTGGTCGAGCCGATTACTTTCTTGTGGGCAAGGACTTCCCCAGCTACATAGAATGCCAAGAGAAGGTTGATGAAGCTTATCGAGACCAAAAAGTGAGTTTATGGACTGCTTTCGATTTTGTGGATGGATATTATATTTGCGTCACATGGTAGCCATTGGTAGAAGCATGTTTTGTCTGCATGGTCCCTCATTTACATGTTCTAGTATGTCATGCAAGCAATTTATGAATTCTATTTACTTGTCATATAGTTTAGTAATCCCGGATTGTTCCTTCATGCAACTTAATGCCATGATAATTTTTGTAGTATTAACTACACAAGACTGGCATTATTGCCCGCATTTAAAGTCTCTAATCCATCAACTTCTGTATGCGTTCATCAACAATAACCATACAAGAAGCTAGTTTCTTTGATGTGTTCTTTGGCATTAACATTTGTAAATGATGTGGGTGCAGCTATGGACGAGAATGTCAATATTGAATACAGCAGGCTCACCCAAGTTTAGCAGCGACCGCACTATTCATGAGTATGCCAGAGATATATGGAACATTGAGCCAGTCAAATTATCATAGAGGAGGGTTATTCTATAGTCTATACCCAACTGATAGCAGAGAATTGGCGCCTTGTGATAATAATATGATCACTGCTTTTGCTAAGTTACTCGTGCCAAAAGAATAAAGAGGGGTTTTGGTAAAAAAATGGCCGCTTGGTGATCAAAATAAGCCTGCATTTCTGTAATATAATGTATTGTGTTTATTACGTTGGACTGTTGCCCAAATGGCATGGGAAATGCTCAGTAAACTTGTGACCGGGAGTGTTTTTATTCAAGTTGAGATCAACTTGAACTCACATTCAAAATCAAGCAAACGGAAACGTAGGGTTCCTTTTACCTGTACTTCATTGGAATTTGTTTTTTTTTCTTTCTATTGAAGTAGTCTCGTGTGTGTGAATTGCAAACTAAACTCACATAAACAGACCAAGGAATATGGTATCAGATTAAGGAATACGGTATCAAGATTAATTTAAGTCGAGCCTCACGGTACCTTTACTGTCTCAATTCTCAAAGCTTCTTTTATTAAGCTCTGCCATAGGTTTCATTGTCACAGACATGTAATATAATTATTCTCAGGACCTGATTTGCTCCTTTTGGCCTAAGATAAAAAAACTATTTTATAAGTTATTTTGAGGTTTTAAAATATGTCGAGAAGACTAAAAAATAGTGAGTTAATAACTTTCCATAATTTTTTTTTTGACGGAAGTACTTTCATTATTTTGTTAATACTTAAAACTCACTTTCTCATCTTCTTAAATATATACAACTTGAATAAATTAAATTATTTTAGACAGTATTCGACTCAACATACCAGCCAAATATTAAAAAAAAAAAGATACCAATTTTCCTCCGCTTTAAAATATTCTACAAAATCCTTTAATCTTATCAAATTTTCACTAAGTTCGTTTTTTATATATGTTAAAATGGTATGAACGAATCAAATAGCCTGTCCCAGAACAAAATCATATAGCCTGTTCCGCAAGAAACCTCACCTCTTGAGGATGTTATACCAAATTGCTATACAAAAAGATTTTTAACTGAAAGGGTCAAGTTTTAAGCTATAGACAAAGGACTTTTTAATCCAGGCAATTATTATTGTTATGTTTTTGTTGTTTTTTTAGCGTACAATTTTTTTATTAGTATTATTTTTTGTATGCACATATTAGTATTAAATTTATACACTCACATACACACTCTTTTCGATTTGTAACAATAAAAAAAAATCTACTACTGTATCTACTAATTGTGAGTCCTCAATCTCAAACCTCAGCAACTCTTAAAAAAAAGACTCTCTTATATGTCGACATATGTCACTTTATCAACCCAACAATTTCTCCCTCTATCAAATCAAATTTCCGAATTTAAATCATGATTTGCGATAATTAAGGAATTCAAATAATTATTTATTACAAATTTAAATCATGTAATTTATCTACTACTGTATCTACTAATTGTGAGCCCTCAATCTCAAACCTCAACAACTCTTAAAAAAAATACTCTCTTATATGTCGACACGTGTCCCTTTATTAACCCAACAATTTCTCCCTCTATCAAGATCTTCATTCTGTTAAGACTATTGCTACATAAGTATTTGTTGGATGTTTTTCTATTTCTGCTATCAAAACTTAATTACGTTGTTTGATTTTGGTATGACATAAACTTTAGATGAACAATTTTAATATTAGCCATTGTGTCTACTTTGGTTTTATCAATTGAGGACTTCAATATATCATGTGATCTTACGCGTGTTTTAAAATGTTGACATATGTCATATATTTATTAGCTTTACAAGATCAACTAAAAAAATATTGCAAATTAAATATTAAAAACACCCGTGCATTGCACGGGTTACTCACTAGTTAAAGAATTAAATTTGCTTAAAAATTAGTTGGAGAAAAAGTTACTGAAAATATAATTAAACCTATTAATTTCAAGAGTAACTTAGAAATTCTTGGCTTCTGTATCCGAAACGCAGGCAGAACTCAATTGAATTCCATCTGAGTCCTATACACCTGGAATTTCACTCTTTTAGAGGTGAACATTCACATTCTGGTGAGGTAGATCTTCCACCTTGAGTTAAATAGTGCAAATGCAGTGATTGGTGATTCATCAGAAAAGTTAATTGCAAGTATGCAACCCCTCCAACCTCTTTTTATCTAACAAGTTAGAGTAGGCCCAAAACTTTTATATAGAAATTCCCAAAACATTCACCAATCTGATAGTATCAACCTATTAATCAACTAAAAAACAACATAAAAATTTCTCTTGTAAAATCATAACAGCCAAACTGTAGTGAATTGCAGTACAAAGAAACGCAAAACGTATTGCCTCCATCTTCCCCATCATTTATGCCATGGGAAAGTAAAAATTATGTCAAAAGTACTAACAACAACAACAATAAATTGAATCAAACTGAATGCCTCAATTCTTGACTGTGATATTTTCAGGCCACAGCAGGCATGTCTTTGAGCCATGCATCTAGTGGCTTACCAATTGAGTACACAATGAATCCGATCTCACGCAGCTTATCCGCATCCACAACGTTCCTTCCATCGAAAACAAACGCTGGTTTTCTCATGTTGTCATATATCTTCTGATAATCAAGGCTTTTGAACTCATCCCACTCAGTCAGAACACAAACCCCATCTGCATCCTTTGTTGCCTCATAAGCATCCCAAACCACACTCACATTCTTCTCAGTTGTGGGGCTTGTGGGTTGCAAATGGATAGGGTGGTCCCAATCAAACTTGTTCATCCACAAATCCCTTTGGATTTGTTCCTCAGTCACCTGTGGATCATAGATGCTCAACCTTGCTTTATCCCCAAGTAACCCCTTGCACACATCAATTGCTGGGGTTTCTCTAGTATCCCCAGTGTCCTTCTTGAATGCAAATCCAAGAATGGCTATCTTTTTGGTTGCCACTGTGTTGAACATGGATGAAACTACCCGGTTCACGAATCGAGCCTTCTGATAATCATTGATCTTGATGACCTGTTTCCAGTACTCTGCCACCTCTGGAAGGCCATTGCACTCACAGATGTAAACAAGGTTCAAGATATCTTTCTGGAAGCAGGATCCACCAAATCCAACACTAGCATTCAGGAATTTTGGTCCAATTCTTGTGTCGGTACCGACCGCGTAGGCCACCTGTTTGACGTTTGCACCGGTAGCCTCGCAAAGTGCTGACATTGCATTTACAGATGAGATCCTTTGTGCCAAGAAAGCATTAGCAGCAAGCTTAGATAATTCTGCAGACCAGAGATTTGTGGTGAGGATTCTCCCCTCAGGAACCCATTGAGAGTAAACACTCTTCAATGTTTGAATAGCTTTCTGGCCCTCTGGGGTCTCCCTGCCTCCGATGAGAACGCGGTCCGGGTTGAAAAGATCTTGGATCGCAGTTCCCTCAGCGAGGAATTCCGGGTTCGATAGGATCTGGAATTTGATACCCTTGCTATTGTGGGTCAGAATTTTCTCTATGGCCTCAGCAGTTTTGACAGGGACAGTGGACTTCTCCACCACAATTTTGTCTGACTTGGAAACGTCAGCAATCATGCGAGCTGCGCTCTCCCAATATGTCAAATCCGCTGCTTTGCCAGCTCCGAGACCGCGAGTTTTCGTCGGGGTGTTGACGGAGACGAAGACTATGTCGGCCTCGAAGACATGTTTTTCAACATCAGTGCTGAAGAAGAGGTTTTTACCGCGGCATTGCTTCACCACATCATCAAGGCCTGGCTCATAGATAGGAAGCTGGTCACTGTTCCAGGCTGCAATGCGGGATTTGGAGATGTCAACAACAGCGACTTCAATAGATGGACACTTGAGTGCAATGACTGCCATTGTAGGACCACCAACATATCCAGCACCAATGCAGCAAATCTTCACCATTTTTCTTTTCTTTAGAACCTAAACCTATCAATTGAGGGGTTCATGTAGATTATTAAATACAACTATGCAACAAAAGCCAATTCTGCATCTTCTATATCAATCATTTGCTCAAAGTGTCATGGAGCCCGTTCGGATACAGATTTATCAAAGCTAAGTGGAGCTTATCTACTAGAAAGACACTAGATAAGCTCCAATCTAATAAGTGTTATTTAGTTTGCATCCAAACAGGATTGGTGAGACAGGAATTAAGTCATTTTCCTCTTATAGTCTCAGAGCAAGTACCTAAAAAAAACTTAGAAAAATCCAGATCTAACACATGCCTTCAGGTGATGATGATTTGGTGAAAAACATTTACATGATTACAGGTTGGCTACTCCGAGACCAATCCTAACTAAGCATTGTTAGTAGATCTAGCACTAGAAACATGAATACCTGGGACTTATAAATGCAAATCAAACACTGATTAAAGTAGATCCAATGCCAAAGAGCTTCAAAATAATTAAAAACCACATACAATTGAACAAGGTTATTAATTATATACCAGGAAGGAAAAATGGCTATAAATCTACACACTGACACAAATGAGAATCAAACCCCTCCATCAACAAGAATTAACTGCACTACTCAACAAATAAAAAGACATATCTAACTGGCAATGATCCAGCTCTTAACATGATACCAGAGTAGAAAAGATTCAAAATTTGATAAAATATTGAATAAAAAACACCAAGTCAGGAAATGGGGTGTTACCTGCGGAGATGAGTGATCTGTTTGACTAAGGAATGAGGTATGAGAGAGATAAAGAAGGTTGTGTGTAAAAAGAGGCCGAGGAAAATGTTATATATACCCGTAGCAGATCAAGGTTCTCTGACTGTTATTACCAAAATGGACAAACTTTTAGTTGTGAAAGCGATGCGTTTGGTGCAGAGAGGCTTTCTTGTTCTTTGGATTCAGCTCAGGTGGCTCTTTCTTTTCTTTTTCTAGAGTGAAGGTGAAGGGAAACAAATGTGAACTTACAGAAGTACCCATGGCCATGATTATGAACTCTGAGTTCACTGCAACTTAAACATTAATTAATCAGTAACATCTTCGCACGTTTCCACGTGTTTGTTGCAGAAGGAGCCGCAACATGCTGTGTCTCAGTGTCTGTGTCAATCTCAAGCACATTGTCAACATCACCAATCACCACCATCACCTTCCTAAGATGCTCCCACTACTAATATTCTTGTTCGTGCTAAGTTATTACAGAATTGAATATCAAGCACCTGGAAATTATTTAAAATGTATGATGGATAATATGTGAATGCGGGTTACATAAGAAATCATTTATATACTTTCTTATTCATATAATTTTGATTTCCTAGTTACGATTTTGATCCATTGATTATATGATTTTGGTTCTCTTATTTGCCCCCCTTAATTTTGGTCTCATAGTTTAATGATTTCATGATTATGGTTTCCTTATTTATTTATTTATTTATTTATTAATTTTACAATTTGAAACCATCAAAACACAAGATGCTCATAGTTCTTGTTTTTTATATAATGCAATCCACTTATTTTTAATGGAACAAAAGAATATATTCTTCCACAACTCAAAGATTCTGATAAGCACTTTGCAGTTTGCACTCCATGCCGTCAGGGTGATGCTCGGTTGTGTGGACTGGCGGAACACAACAAGTGAACACACACCTGAAAAAAATACTGAGACGTTGAAGTCAAATAAGAAAATACGAATTACAAAGTTCTAAGTCTCAACGTAGCGTTGACTTAGCCAAGGCTAATAGTATTAAATAAAATATATTATTATATTATGTAGATTATGCTAAATTGAGAATATTGGAGTCGGTCTATACAACCTACACTAATAATTATTTTTTATCCGGTAATAATATATTGTACTTGAAATTAAAAAAAGACCTTTTACAGTAAGGTTGGCTAGAGATTTCTTCTAAAAACACTAGCCCCAATCAGTTGATAATGATAATAGTGCAATCTTTTTGTTTTATTCTATGTATTTTTATCATTATACACATAAATTTATCATTATACACATAAAGGAGGAGCCGTATGAGGTGAAAATCTCACGTACGGTTCTGGAACGGAGATTCTTTGAACCGAATGACGACCGTAACGAATGTCGGCTCAATCTGAAGGAAATTATGCGGAAGCTTTACAGAATTATTATGAGGCTATGCGACTGGAAGTTGATCCTTATGATCGAAGTTATATACTTTATAACATAGGCCTTATCCACACAAGTAACGGAGAACATACGAAAGCTCTAGAATATTATTTTCGAGCACTCGAACGAAATCCGTTCTTACCTCAAGCTTTTAACAATATGGCCGTGATCTGTCATTACGTGCGACTATCTCCATTATAGAAAAAAATAGGCTTTCTACATATTAGATCGTCCAAAACAACGATTTTTATCAGCTGTAGCAAAGAAAGAAACTTCATAGAAATCAAAATATGAGGAAATAGATATGCCTAGATACCTTTTTCTATGGATAAAAGATCTAATTGATATAGGAAGCACCGTAAAGATCAATTAACAGGTTTTTTGGCCGATACAATAAAAACTGCTTACTTATATCATATCATGATAGAAAAGTTTGGAATCCACTTATGTAATAAAGTCGATCCCCTAAAGTTTTGAGCAGCGGTGTAGTATCAGATCCCAAAGATAGTAAGTCTTTTCTTATGAGGAAATGTCTTTCTCAAGGATTCTATAGAAATGGATATATCATAGCAGGTGTGCTGTGTCGGCTTAGAGTCAGCTTAACCGATGCTAGATTTAGCGTCAATCAATTGGCTAACTCCGAAGTGTTAGCTTCAAAACTCCATCATGAGTCACAACGCCGACACTAAACTGGCTTTTTCCCTAATTAGCTCTGCTTTGCTAAGTAGCGCTTTCTTGTAGTACCATTTTTATAAGGATCGGTCTTCTCATGTCACATAACAATGTTAAACGAAACATTATGTCAATATCTCTATTCACAAATTTTAGAGAGTCACATATTTAATATCTATGAAGAGAAGGATAAATTCATAATTTTAACATGATAGTTGTATGTGGAGTTTTACATGAGATGATTTTAGCCCAAAATTGACAATTTTAAAAGTAATTAAACTTACCACAAAGAAAACAAGCACAAAAAATGAAACAAAAATTAGAAAGGAACCAAGATAAAAAAAACCATACTTATAGTGATAAAAAAAGATATTTAAACCTTTTTTATTAACAATAGGGCTAAAAGCCCTAAACTTATATATTTTTATTTTTTATCCATCGAAAAAATATCTATCATTTTTTTTGAAAGGATATTTATTATTATTATATGGTAGTGGTAATGTGATATTCTAACTATAACGTAATGTATATTTTATATCAAATCATGAAAATATATTTAGTAAATTTAATTTTTAAACATTTTAATTATTATAATTTAACTCAAACTTTACATAGGCTCATTTAAACAACTCCTTCTAATTATTTTAAAAGAAAACACCAACACTTTCCATACCAGTGTATGGCTGTGTGCATAGTTTTTCATTGATTACTTTTTAAAAATTGTATGGTGTTTCTCCGTTTTTGTCCTAGTCAATTTTCAATCTAAGTTCCATTTTAAACCAATTAGGTTGATGTAGTGGTTTAGCACTTCTTATCAGCGGTGAGGATACCCGGTTAACACCGAAAAAGAATCTAAATTTCATTTCATCTTTAGAATTGCCACGTTTTTTAGCTGAATCCTTGGCCTCTTCAAGTCGTCGTGCGACATATTCATGTTGTTGTCATGGAGTTCAGTCGATGGGGAAGAATGATTCAACCCATGAATGATCAGAATTCAACCCTTGCTTGTCTTACAGCTCAGTTGAATACTGATGGCAGTTGGCTGAAGCACAGGACCAGATGGCTAGCGGGGGAGTGATCATAGATGCAGTTGGTCGTTGGGTTCTTAGCTTTGCGGTTGCATACGGGCAAGGGAGTGCATTCAAGGTTGAATTGTTGGCTGTTTGGAATGGGTTGCGGAAATCTTGGGAGCTTGGGATTTGGGAGATTATGTGCAACATGGACTATAAAGATGTTGCTGATTTGTTGGTGTGACAGAAGAATGTAAGTGATTATTGACATCATGATTAATTATGACCATTCGAGAGATGCTAGCTTGGGATTGACACGTCAAGTTCACTCATATTGATTGAGAGCTTAATCGATTTGCGGATGCCTTAGCTAAACAAGCGGCACATATGAGTTATCCTTTGCGTGTTTGGATGACTCCTCCTTCGTTTGTTATCCTGCTATTTTGCCAGGACGCTTTAGTGTAATTTTGTGGCTTTCTTAACTTGTGTTTTTCCTTTTGCAACAAAAAAAAATACCCCTCATAATCTGAACAAAAAATGCTCTTGCTCTAAGCTAAAAGTTGCACCAATTTAACCCTATGAAACTTCAATTTCATTTTTTTCAAAAAGAGATAAGAAAGGAAAGTCTTGAATGAAAATTTCCTATTTAGCAGCAAATGAACCAATGTATCTAATCCATGCCAATATAAAACGGAAACAGAATTTCAAATATTTTATTTTATTTAATTATTTTCACAAATATATAAAAACCCCTGAATTGAAACCAAAAGTAGCCGTTACAACAAAGGAGCCTCTCTCTATCTCTCTCTCACTCTGCAAAACAAAGTTCCTATTTTTCCTTCGTTTCATTTCAATTCGCATTCACAATTCCAATTCCAATTCCAATTCAATCCAATCTAACTTTATCTCTCTCAGATTCCGAGGAGCCACTTCGTCTCCGGCGGTAGTAACAATGATTCGCGAGAAAGGTGAGAATTGGAACCCTAACGTGAACACTCATGGCAGCCAAGTTCAAAAACCCTCACTCTCCCCTGCTGCTGTAAATTTTCCTTCGCCTCGGAACAGGATCCGGCAGAGGAAATTCGTGGTGGCGAAGAAGAAGAACAACAACAAAACGGATGCAGCAGACGCGGCAGTTTCGTGCACGTGCAAAGCGAGCGGTGGTGAAAAGTGTGTTTGTGTGGCATATCAGAATCTTAGGGTTTCGCAGGAAGAGTTTTTCAAAGGGAAGACTTGTGATGAAGAAGAAGAAAATGCTGAGACTGCGCTTGAAGAGGAAATTGAAGCGAAATTGATGATCCATGACCTTGAAATTGAGGAAAGGAAAACAGTGGATGAAGAAAAAGGAGTAGAAGAAGAAAAAGAAGAAGAAGAAGAAGGTTGTGAATTGGAGGGTAGTGCCATGGCGAAACGTAGGAGGGAAAGGGTTATGGAAGAGGCGAGGAACAGTGTCCCAGAAAGTGGGAGGGTGATGCATTTGGTGAAGGCCTTTGAGAAGCTTCTCTCTATACGGCGACAGGGTCAGGATGAAGAGAATAGTGGAAAGAGCAAGGTGATGAAATGGGCACTGCCAGGAATGCAATTGCAACAACCTCCTGAAACAACTGAGGTTTCTGGTTCAGGTTCGAATTCGTTTTGCTGCACGTCAGAGTTGGTTTTGACATCCCAGAACCTTGGCTTGGATAACAGGATTTCAATTACTTCTTCTTGGGATAGTGCCCGTGGAAGGTTGAATTTGGTTATTTTAATTGATGTCTCTGTACACATTTTTCTTGAATTGTGTGTCAATGATTGTTTTTGTTCACGCTGCAGTGGATGTAGCAGGGCTTCTTCTGGGGGTCGAAGAAGCAGGAGAAATGTGAGATTTTTAGATGCTACCATTGTTATATTCAAGTAGTACTAATGAAGAATGATGAATGGTTCACTAATGAAGTTTTGAATTTTGATGAATTGTGTTTCAGAGCTTGGAATCATCCGGGACTGTTGGAGGGAGGAGGTGGAAGAAGAAGCAGCTAAAAGTCACTAGCCAGAAACCATTCAAGCTAAGAACAGAGGTAAAATTGGTGACAATTAATTGCTTTTTTTTGTAGAAGGTTCAATTTGAAAAAAAGAAATATTCCATTGACATTGGAGTTTGGATTGATGGTAACATTGGCAATGCAATGGCAATGCTACTTTAGCAAAGGGGAAAGATGAAAGAGGAAGAATTCATGAAGAAAGTACATGAGATGTTGACAGAAGAAGAGAGGCAGAGGGTACCTATTGCACAGGGTCTTCCATGGACAACTGATGAACCTGAGGTGAGGCCATTTTCTCATGCTTTGAGCTATTGAGCCTTTGTGGTGTATATGACTGATGCAGTGCAAAACACAAATTCTCACTCAAATTTGGTCTCATGCTTGCACTTGCTAATTGTAATTTAATTACTTGGTTTAATAGTGTTCTTTTGGTGATACTATTAACAGTGCTTGGTAAAACCTCCAGTTAAAGAAAGCACAAAGCCTATTGACCTGAAGCTTCATAGTGATTTGCGGGCAATTGATCGTGCAGAATTCGACCATCAGGTGCTATTTTCATCTATTTCTCTTCCTTTTTGTTTATCTTTTTTCCCCCTTTGGTTTGAGTTCAACACATCAAAAATTTGTAGAAAACAAACAAAATTTGATGAACTTAAATTGTACAGGTGGCAGAAAAAATGAGCTTGATTGAACAACAGAAAATGGAAATGGAGAGACAACAGAAGGTGCACTACACTATCTACTAATACTAATATAACATGTTTCTGTTCTATCTATTATCAGTGAGTCCTGGACTGGGTTAGCATGTTTCCTTTTATCTAAAAGGCTAATGTCATGTATATGAATCTCTTACAGTTGGAAGAAGAGGAAGAAATCAAAAGATTGAGGAAGGAGCTCATTCCAAAAGCACAGCCCATGCCTTATTTTGATAGACCTTTTATCCCAAGGAGGTAATAATCATTTAACATAAATTATAATATTCTTTTAACTGTTTTATTTTGGTCTTTTCCTGTGCTCTCTTTAGAATGTCTCTCATTATTTTTCTTTTTTTCTTTTTCAAAGGTCAATGAAGCATCCAACTATACCTAGGGAACCCAAGTTTCACGTACCCCACCATAAGAAGCTCAGGTGCTGCTCCCCATGGAATGAAATGGGCCCTTACTCTTCCTACCTCAACTAAGCTTCCAAAGTTCATTTGCTGATGTGAAGTGAATGCTTCTTTTCAATTTTGTATATGGGCAACCAATATATAGTTGCATTTTTTGCCTTGGGTCAAGTACAGTGTAATAATCTCTGTACTGCCAAACATTACAGATGGACTTGGGCACTAGTGTGGAAGGTAGCTTCTTTTCATATAAATGAAATGAATTACTTTTCTTCTTTTTGGTTGGGAATATATTAATTCAATCTTGTCCAATAGATTTCAGTTTCTTAAAAGTAATTATGCTCACCCTTCATTTTTCCACCTTTTATACAATCGACGCAGAATTCAGAAACAGGAGGGAAAGGAGAGAAATGTGTGATAAAATGGATGATATCTTGAATCACTCTTCATGTGTGCTTTTACTATATATAATCTAGTAAACAGGTTCATTTAACTTAAAAAAAGTCGCTGATCCCAGAACAGGTATAAATTAGGGTCAAAACGGGCAAAAACCATTGGGCTGAACATGCTAGATTTTAATTTTAATTTTTTAATCAACAATTCTTTTTTTTTTTAATAAAGTTCATATGCCAAGTTAGAAAATAGAAAGGTCCAAGTACATGGATTATTGCAATTTTATCATTTTTCAATTGATTTTTATCTTCTAAAACATATAATATGATTATTTATGACGTTGAGAAAGAGAAGTGAAGAAGAGAAAGTTTTTTTTAGGAAATCAGTGGTAGAGAAAGTTGGAAGATAGGATATTAATGCGAAGTAATGTGAAAGTATTTTTATTAATGTCTCTGAGATAGGATAAAATATATAATATGATAGTTCACCACTCTTATTCTTATGACTTATCTCTATTATCCCAACCAACAAACGCATAAATATGACTTGTGTGTTAAATTTTCATTGAAATTTCCCTATTTGTTTTGTGTAAAGAAGTCATTTGTTAGTTTTATGTTCATATTTTAATAAATGGCTTAAGTATTGTGTCCCTCTTGAGTTCGCGCATAGCGACAGGGAGGGATCAAATTCGTAGCGTCGCCTAAAAGCCATCATTTGAAATGCCCTAGCCCTAGAAGCCGCTGATTTAACATGTAATAAGGCACATAACTTTAGCAAAATCACGAGCAACCCAAGAGATAAAGGTGGGAATAGGATAGGCCTATACGTTTTTGCTTAAATAGGTCTGACTTATATAAAAAAATTTAAGTGTGAGTCTGACCTGTTATCTGTCATAAATATTTTTTTTCGGGTTAGACTTTGCTTGCCTGAAAGTCTGGCTTGGTCTGATAACCTATTTAAATGTATTTTTCATAATAAGACTTTTATGTTTGTGAACAAACTTATGCTTAAAGTGGTTATCAAACCTATAGGCTTAGGGGTTAAATTATACCTAAAAAAATCTTTCTATAAACAAACCAACAATATTATAAGCTACTAGGTAGAGATGAAGATAAGTACATTGTGTTGGAATTTTTAGAGTCTTAGAGTCTATTTAAAATCATACTTCATATTAAAATATTTTAATAGGCCATAAATCTATGTCTAAATAAACTTAATTATATATGAATCATTACGTAAATCACCTTGTTTAAATATATAAAAATATAAATAAGTATATAATAATAGGAATGATAAAACTTATTTATATTAATCACATTTATTTAAATAGACTAGCATATTTTGCTTCCATAGCTTGTAATTTTCCTTCAAATGTCTGGTGGGATAATCCTCCGGACCGATTGCTCATGCAATCTTTGTATACTCTTGTTTCGCTAACGTATCTTTTCTCAAAATAAAAAATTAGGCTAGCATGTTAGGTTTACAAGACTTTTTGAATAGTATGAGTCTAGCTTTTATAATTAAATAGACTTTTTAAAAAACTCAGGTCTTGTCTATTTATAAATTTGGACTCGTATGGCCTGAGCCTGATATAGGTTAGGTCATAGGCCCCTATGAACAGTCTAACCTATTTTCACCTCTACCATGAGACTAGAAAAGAGTCTACAAGAAGACTAGAAAGAACTTGGGAAATGCATGCTCACTCTAACGTTAATCCTAGACATGGGATTAGTGGTTTCCTTGCTAAGCTTAAGACTCTCCGAGTTTAAGAAGGACAAGTATAATTTTTCCCCTAAACCATAAGAGTTCATTTGGTACGTTGTATTAGACATGATAGTATAAACTTATACATTACATTATGAGTTTATCCATTGTTTGATTCTAACATTGCATTATAAAGACTTATCTATCAATCCACTTTTATACATTAAAATGATAGATATTATTTAATCCAGCATAAAGATGATGAATAAGACCTAATAAGAATATAACGCTACTTAAAATTATTTAACTAACTACCACAACCACCCTCCACCATTGCCACCACCGCTACCGCCATTAGCATAGTCATTGCCACGGCCACCATTGTTGTCGTCACCTCCACCACTACCACCAACTCCAGCGCTATCACCACTACCCACCGCCGCTGCCACCCTACAACACTGTCGCCGCCACCACCACCACCACCTTTATCATCAGCGCCACCGCCACCACCACAACCAACTCCGCCAACAGTGATATAAGATTTATAGGTTGCTTGTTATAATGGAAATAGAAATTACTTGAGTCTTGTTTAGGTCGGTTGTAATGAGACTAATCTCCAAAAACTCTAGGATCTGAGTGGCCATCTTCCAACAATGATTGTCCATATGCACTATCTAATGATCAAACCCTAGACTGAATATTTAAGAGTCAAACTATCTACTAATTGAGTTAGGTATATCCGACAATACTACCTACTGAATCGTCCGCAATAATTGCAAAAACCGGGACCACTGATCGGTGCACGTTGTTGAATTGGATTGGAGGGAAAAGAAGAAACATCAAACATGAGCCTCCAAAGTTAGCTCTGACATTGATGGTTGCATCGTAATCATCGAAGCTATACTTGTATTCTCCATCCACTCACTCTCATAACACATTTGCACTTCTTCCCCTTTTGATCTCATCGCCTCACCGACCCACATCGCCATTTCTTCAGATCACGCGCCCCTTTGATCGGAGAACAAGGAAAGACTAGTTCTTGGTTCGTGGGGTTGCTTCCAGAATGGCCTCTTTCTCGGTCCCATGCCCCAAGTGCCCTTGCCCTGCCTCTTTGGGAATGAATTCCCACAAGCTCTCGTTTCGGAATGCGTTATGCTTGAAGCCTTCCCAATCATTCGGAGCTTTGGGTTCTCGGTCAGCCTCATATGAGAATGGGGTATGTGAGTATGTAGAATATGAATCTGGCTTTGACTTTATAAGATAAGACACTGTTGGTTTGTTTAGGTTTTGGCCAATGATGTCACTGTATGTGGTTGATTATTTTATCAGCTTTTACAAATAGCAATTAGTACCCGTTTGGATGCAAATTGAAGAGCACTTGTTGAAGCTTATTTAGTGCATTTGTTAGTAGATAAACTCCAATGAGCTCATATACAAACAAAAATCAATGTGATAAGGATAGGATAAAGTAGCCAAAGGGTCACTCCAGTATCCCTATTTTTGCTTTTGTGTGCTCCTCCTTATTTTCCTGGAAGATTAGATATTGATTATTGAAAGAGTGGAACTATCATACAAGTTTAATGGATGGATTTAAGAAATTTGGATGTCATGCCCTTATTTTTATTTGTTACATTAGTTATTGGCTTCCCTTAATTTAATTATTCTATCATTTTCAGCGTAATTTAGTATTGACCAAAGTCCAACTGTACTTTCTGGTCGAGGGTCCTATACTTAAAAACAAAATGAATTCTTGTTTTTCCTTGATCTCTGTTTGTTCATAGATGGTATGTGATTCATTGAATAAACAATACATTATAAACGTGTGTCAAAAGCTTTGCAGCTATGTTTTATTTTTCCTTATTGAATTGTTCCATTGTTGTTTGTTGTTCTGCAGTGTCTTAACAGGAAGCAATTATCTGTCCAGAAGTTGCAAGCACAACGAAATGAGGTCAGTTTGTATGAGTCTTTTTCTTTTCATGCTCTGAGTTCTATTCTGAATGAAAATTTTACCCTCCTGTGCTGTTCAAATGTGTTCTTCATTAGATTGGGAAAATTTTACCATAAGTTGCCCTGCTTTGGACATCATAGGCAGCTACGGTTGGAAATTCTAATTCTGCACCTTTACCTGTCAATGGACCTAATGTTGCTTCATCAAAAGAGGAAGAAGAGTATAATGGGAATGTCTCCGGTGGCACTATCGCAGATGCATCTTCAATTTCTTCATTCATGGCTCAAGTTTCAGACCTTGTAAAGTAAGAATAAGCAGTTTTGCAAGCAATCGTTGCATGTTGTTTACGAATTATCATGTCTATGTTTCGACATGCATTATTTTGATTTAATATTATTTCCATGTCCAGACTTGTGGATTCTAGAGATATTGTGGAACTGCAACTTAAGCAATCAGACTGTGAGCTCATGATAAGAAAAAAAGAAGCTTTGCAGCCGCCACCAGCCACAGCTGTGTCTCCAGCGTCACCACCACTATACTATCCGACACTTCCTTCGCCGCCACCCCCACCACCAGTGGCTGCTTCTGCTTCTGCGAGCTCTCCACCTTCAAAAGCAGCACCTGCCTTGCCTTCCCCGGGAAAAACAAGCAAATCGTCTCACCCTCCACTGAAATGTCCAATGGCAGGAACCTTTTATAGGAGTCCAGCACCTGGTGAACCTCCATTTGTCAAGGTAACGTAAACATACAAGGTTTAAATAGCACACTTCTTTTTCTGTCGAGGTGTCAATTTGCAAAGGGAGTGTAAAGAAGGAAATCTGTTCTGCATTTCAAATAACTATCACAAAGTTTACTAAATAAAATAGTGATCAGCCTAATTATGTTGTTGCTTCAGGTGGGAGATAAAGTGCAGAAAGGACAGGTTATTTGCATTATTGAGGCTATGAAACTGATGAATGAAATTGAGGTTTGTGTTTTATTTTGTTACTATTTAGATTATCCTCCCATATAGCCATGAACTGAAACTGTAATTTCTTGGTTACCTTTCATTGCTTGGTGACAGGCTGATCAATCAGGAACGATAACTGAGATAGTGGCTGAGGATGGAAAACCAGTCAGTGTAGACACGGTACTCTCCCTCTCTTTCTGTGTGTGTATGTGTATATCTGTCTATAATTACATGCTTCATTTCTCTAACTGATTTACTTGTGCCCCATGCAGCCTCTTTTTGTAATAGTTCCATGAGTACTGGAAGGGACCTTACTTCGAAGTTGATGGGGATCTCTCTTGTTGGATATCATGGTATTGGATGATTTAGATTTTCCGTTGTTCAAAAATTTCTTGTGTGATATCGTTTGTCTCATTTTAGGAAATCCTAGGCTTCTTATGCCCCCACTCCCTCCTAATATATTAGATATGTCTTAGACATAAGAGCCCCAGCATATCAGAATGAGTGTTGATATTTGTACTCTAAGAAGTTTTGATATTTGTAGTATTAATGTTTTCTGCATTTGGTTTTTGAAGGATCCATCTTTCTTGTATGAACCTGCTGGATGCTATGTTTGTAGTTACAGTTTTGCATCTTTCTGTGGCAAAAATGATGATTTGCAACAATCTTTCTTCTTTGCATAAATCGGAGTTATAATTCGTCGTTACCATTGTGTTTGGATCCCTTCATAGAAATAAATTTAGTTTGAGAAAAAAGTTCACCAATATGCTACAACTTACAACCATGATAGACTGCATTGCTATGTTGAATATTGGAATTTGGGATTTTGTTGTATTAGGGCATAACTTTCAAATCACGATGGTGAAATAGAGGCTCACATATCCTGCTATTTTTGTGTATGGGTGAAATGGTGATGGTTTTGAATACCGTTAATATCAGATAAACCTAAAAAGTTCATCATGTTTGTATACTAATGGTTGGAGGCTCTTAAGTCCAAACACTTAGTGTTTCAACACGTGTCAGACATTTTTTTTTGAGGTATTTGAGCAAAATACTTTTTTCTTCGGCTCGGTCACTTCAAGCCGACACTTTTTGTTGGCCGGCCACTTATAAGACACTGATATTATTAATATTTTAAAAGATAAATATTAAAATATCTTTTATATTTTAAATTAACTTTGAGGTACGGTGGAAGATGAGTTTAGATCACTTGATGGGAGTGAAATTCTTCAAATTAATAATTTGTCATTTGGTGAACCAAAATTTGGATATTCTCATGTGTTAATCTCTCATGACCATGTCATATGAAGGATTTGGGCCCTTAATTATTTTTTTAATGAAATCTGATGGCTGGTATTATTTCCCGCACAATTCTAATTTCCTCTCTCCATATATTTATTAAGGGCCTAGATTCCATCAAAAAAGAATTAACGACTCATATTTTCACATAACATGGTCATGTGAGATTAACAAATGAGAGGATCCAAATCCCTTTTGTAGGAGGAGCCATGTGGTGGAGTTGGTGTTGACGACGTGGACATCACAAATTACAAAGGAAAAACTAGAAGGAAAAAGTGTGAGAAGAAAAGTAGGTTATTTGTTCTTTACTTCTTTATCATTAAACAATTGTGCTGCATTTTTGTCATGTTGTCTGGTGTTTGCCTTTATAAACTCTTTTTGGGAACTACTCATTATCTGACTTTAAGGGTCAAACCTACTTTTCTTCTCACACTTTTTCATTCTAGTTTTTCCTTTGTAATTCGTGATGTCCACCTCATCAACACCAACTCCACCACATGGCTCCTCCTACAAAAGTAAACAAACAAATCAAAATCCAACCTACAAATATTATGAAGAAAAAATATGTTTTCGAACCTTTTCTTTCAAATTTAAAGTATATGTTCCTGCACGGATCTCGGCAATTATTTGTTCAGATTTTACATATTGATCATTTTGAACTAATAAATAACTTTTTGGTGAAATAATTACGTTATGCATAATATCCTTACTTTCAATAGTTACATATAAATCTATATAACAGAAAAAGGCAGGATGTCCATGACGTGTACGTGTAGGGTAAGCCGAATTCTCATTGAGTTTTATTTTTCCATTCGAGCGGGATCGCACATATTCGGTGGTACCACCCGTGAAGACTCCGCCAGTATGAAAAGTTCTTAATGTTAATTGAGTACCAGGTTCTCCGATAGATTGGCCGGCTATAATACCTACAGCTTCTCCCAATTCGACCAGTCTCCATGAATAGGACTCCGCCCGTAACATAATCGAGAGATCCAAGACGTATTCCTACAGGTAAAAAACGATTAACATCGAAATCTTCCATTATTGTGGTAGAATATTCAAACATTTGAATTTTGTCCATTGACCGTCATTATGAAGAACTTGAAAGAGGAAAAAAAATTAATTAAAATTTTCAATAATGAATCAATCTTCTATTTATTAACTAAAAGTAACACACTTAATTACCTTTCACATTACTCCATAGCCAATTTTGAGAACAAATCATTGCTTCCAAAGTATCTGGTAGCAATCTACTACAGTGTGGAGTAAAAAATCGACCACTGGTACTGAACGTAGACTCTGAAGCAACCGTGGACACAGCGTGAACACGGGAATGGCTAGGAAATCTCTTGCAACTATTTGCAATATCGGGTATTTTGAGCCATTTTGTTTCCATCAAGCCAAGATATCAAAAGGATCTTCCAAAGGCAACAGTTGCGAGAATCATGCCATACACCCAAAGCATTTTTAATTTCACGTATCTTGGGAAAAAGAACATTTTCAGTTGGATATGAAGTCCCAGAAAACAACTTTGTCACCTCATAGAATAATTCCAACTTTTGGCAAATTTCTTTTGTCATTTCTCACTCATCTTCACTAGGTTTGGTTTTATATTCTTTCACCTGTTGTGACAATCGAGCAAACACCTCTCTGTACTCAATGGCAACTTGGAGCATCAAGAACGTAGAATTCCACCTAGTTCTGCAATCAATAACTAGTTTTCTGCTATAGGAAATGTTCAGTTGCTCACATGTACTTTCAAATTTCTACTCTCTTTTGCCTGTTGCTGTCCAAAAAGTAACACTAGCTCTAACATTTTCAATAGCATAAAAAATTATGTCCAAACCTGTTAATAAATGTCTATAATTAAACAAGAATTAATTTGTGGCATATATTTAACAATCATTCAAAGAGTTGACCATGGAATGGAAACCTATTAAAAAAAGGTAGTAAGTAGAAACAAGTAATGGATGGAAATAAACTTACAGGTTCACTTTGTAGCTATAAAAGAAGCACTTGCATTCAAAAGAAATGCAAGCTTGTGTGAGAGTTTCTTTTTCTATAGATTTTATGCCATTAAAAATCCATAATAGAGTTCTTGTGAGGAACTGGGTGTACTGGGGTTTTGGGTATAGAGTAACTACTTGTTGTAAGTGCAGATAGAAACCTAAGAGGGTGGTGAATTAGGTTCTCCCAATTTTTGCCTTATCAAAAGCCGATTACTTTCAATATAATCAGAATCACAATTGTTGATTGTGAGTGCAGCGGAATAAGAACTTGCTTGAAAGTAAAAGATGAAGGTTGAGAGAATTCACACAGATTTTATCCTGGTTCACCTTCAATCCACCGAAGGCTACGTCCAGCCCGTCAAGAACCCTTGAGGATTTATCCACTATTGATAAAGAGTTCTTACAAGTACTCACACCAAGAACCTTAAGAATTCTTATCAACAACCAGAAAGCAAACCGCTTTCCAAGTACAACCATTCACCGAACACTGCGGTGAACTTTCACTCAAACCAGAATGAAGATGAAGAAGATTTTACACAGCTGAGTCAATCCTTCAACAAGAGAATGGATTGAATAAGCAAATTATGCTTTAGGTACTGACATATGAAGGCTCTTATCAATTCTGAGTTCTCAACAATTGAACATCATAAGTTTCTTTGAAAATGAGAGCTTAAAGACTCAAAATGATTGCTCTAAATGAATATGAAAGTTGTGTATAATTGTTGTTTCATTTCTGAGCCTCAATGGACTATTTATAGGCACTAGAGGTCGTCCATGAACCATCACAAAGCTTCCCAAACGTTTTGGGATGCATTGGTTTATGAAACAACACATCTGGTCGTGCAGGTAATCGATTACATTAGTATGGTAATCGATTAGGCTATTTGCCCGTTGCAGTTTGAATTTCAAATTCAAACATGTAATCAATTACAAGCTTTGTGGTAATCAATTACGTGCCTACGAGTGGTAATCGATTACTAAAAGCGAGCAATCGATTACAGTCAAGTCCAATTTCTATTTTATGAAACTTTATGTCCTAATTGAGTGTTTCTATCACATTTTATTTTAGAAATGATAGATTTGAACCCAAAGCTTTTTTTGCTGCTTTGCAAGCCAAAAGGTGGTTGCGTAAGTGGGTTGTTCCTTTCTTTGGATCACCCATGAGCTTTCCTCCACAATACACACAAACAGCTTTCTGTTTTCCAGCTATCCCTTTAGGATTGAAATGCTTCCAAACCACTAATCTTCGCTTTCTTTTAGTGCCCGCAATTTCATTTCCAGCTTCAACATCTTCTCCCTCCATATCCACAGCAGTTTCAGGTACTCTACCAACATCTGAATCACTCATATATTGTTCTCCTTCACCTTCCTGGCCATCACCCAACGGAGATATCCAACTAGTTGATTGTTGAATGGACATTCTGCAAAAAATTGATCATGATCATTATGATTAGTAGAAAGTAGAATGATCATTATTGAACATCAAACTCTAAGTATTTTCTATTCAATGATAATAAAGAGCAGTATTAGCATTAAATCATCAGTTCAATTGAAAGATGTAACAACAAAATTCAGTTTGAGAATCAAGTTATATGTAAACTGTAAAGCAAGCATAGTTCCTAAACAAGATCGGATTTTTCACTGACTGAGCTACTTAATTCCAATTTTCACTCATACTCAAAACATAATTAACTAAGATCTTGACAATCAACACAATGGGATCCATAGTTTGAGCTTATGAAACACACCAGGACATAACAGAGCACATATGAACACAGTGATTACAACCATAAAGCCCTCAACACGGAAGATAAACAACTTAAGCTTTTTGAACTTTCCATATTCAAGCAAGGAAAGAGAGAAGGAGAGAGGAGGTACCTGCTGACGAAAGTAGATGGAAGGAGCCGAGGTAGGTCGCCGATGCCGAGGAAAGATCCACGGGGCAGTTTGTCCAGATATTCACGACCAAGAAATACTGAATTCTCTTTCTCTTTTCGGATAGACCCTTGAAAGGAGAAGGGGGGGTTAGAATTCCAACTCCTCGGTCACGAAGCTGATCTAAAGCGAAGACAGGTTGTGCCTTGTGCGTGTCCACTGTCGTGTGAAGGTTAGGGAGAAATGGTGCTTAGATTTATTTTACATATTGAGGGCAATTAAGTAATTTCCTACTAATGGGTTCCCGCAGGTACAGGCTTGAATACCTGCCCGCCCCGTTTGTAAACGGGTATCTAAAATATCTGTTAACACAACCTGCAGGTACCCGAACCCACATTTCCTATTACCCGAATAGATTTTTACCCGCGTGTACCCGTACTCGCGGTTATTTTTACCATCCCTAGGGCTGAGCATTGGGTGGGTTTGAATCACACATATCTCGAACCATTTCCGACCGACCAGAGCCACGGATATCTCGGGTGCGGGTTGAATCGGTGAACGGATTGTGCGGGTGGGATAGTACGGGTATTGTAGAGGTTGCGTTCCATGTCTAAGATGATGAATGATGGTGCTCCCACCGTGGTAGGATGGTGGCGGTGGTCATCGTCGTGAGCAGGCATGTGAGGAGGACGAAGAGGCCCTTCCCGGTTTGATGGTCGTCGTCGCTTAGAGGAGGAAGAGGGAAGAAGGAGAAGAATGGCGGTGGATCAATGGTGTGAAGAAGACAGAGAAGAAGAGCAGTGTGAAGAAGACAAAGACAATGATATGACAGTATTTGATTTTTTTTCACATCTCTGTTAAGTTTCACGTGAAAGGCTAGAGCTGGTCTATGATAGCTCTCAACCTTTTTCAATGAGTGAAAGAGACTTGTCATTTTTCTTAAATAAAATAATACTAAATGTTTCTTACTTTTTTGTTTTTCTACAATTAAAAAGTGTCATGACTCTGACACTAACCGCACAAACGTGTATTACAATACAAGCTGAATTAATTTTTAATTGTAGATATCGATACAATTGTTCACGTAGAAAGTTGAAACTTAAAATAAACTATACTTTAGTTGGGTTCGAGTTCCGATGAGTTGAATTTTTCTCAACCTAACCCGACTCATGATGTCAACTGATAGAAACTGAATTTATTCCCCTGAAAAACTCGTGAATCTGTAGTAATCCGCCCATAGACATTTTTCTTTTTGTTCGGTTTACTCGGTTTCGGATGGGCCGGATATTTTGCTCACCCCTTCCCATCCCTGTTTATGGGTGAGATTAAAAATAAATTAAAAGCCTCACATGTGTTTAACCTTTATATGTGTGTTTTAATCGGTTCTACTAATGACTTACTAATTGAAACAATAATTCCTTGACCATTATATTGACAGAGTCAATGATGAATTCGAGTTTAATAACACTAGTTTCACATGTGTTTATAACTTGATTGTCCATCCTACACTATGCATCTAGTTTATGGTTACCGGTACGGATAAAAAAAAAGTACAGCACCCATGTATAATTAAGGTTGAATATACCACACTACCGTATTATAACCACTTTAATGTGAACGAGCATGTTTCGTTTAAGTTAGATATTCTCAAAACTAGGGGTGAGCATCGGTCGGTTTCGGTCGGGTTCGGGCCCATTTCAGCCCATCCGGCCGAAACCGATTATGTTAAAAACAGGCCCATTTCCGACCGATTATGTTCTCGGGTTTGTCGGTTCGGGTTGATGCGGTTCCAGATCGGGTTCGAGTGGGTAAGGGCGGGTTGGGAAATAGTGAAGAGACGGCAAAAAATCCAACAAAACGAGGCGGTGGCGGACGAAATGGAAAGCCAACAAAAATCCCAGAAACGGCCATCGAGGGAAATAGTGAATAGAGAAAAGGGACAACCAGAACCTAGGTTCAAACAGTGGTGGCGGACGGCAAAACGAGGCGGCGAAGTCGAAAGAAGATCGCAGACGACGAAGATGTTGTGATGGTGGACGACGAAGAACTGATGGCGGCGGACGAGATGGGTGCGGCGTTGCGGCGTCGCCGGCGCACGATGAAGCTAAGCTAGGGTTTATCCATGGAGAGGAAAGTGCGAAGAGAGAGGAGAACGGCGCTGCGCTGCTGCATGTGAGAAGAAGTGAAGCTAAGCTATGGTTTTGTAAAGTGTGGGGTGAAGTGGGCGTTGTTGGAGATGAAAGAGAAAGAAGGAGAAGATGATAGATTCACGGTGGTGGTCTCTGGTGGGACTTGAAAGAGTGTGAGAGGAGAGAAGAAGAAACTAGAAAGTGTTGGGAAATGAGAATGGTTTATAATAATAATTAATAATAGTCATAATGAATAATAGTAATCAAATTTGAAAACTGAAAAGCCATATGCATTGGGGCATTGGGCAGTGCACCATGCACGCCACTAGAGATAAGCTAACTAACTAGAGCACATAAAGCAGATAGGTACAGATTGAATATAAGGTGAAGAGTCATTTGATTGGCTAGGAGGAATCTGCTTTATCCATGCAGATAATGGATAGGACTGCAGCCAATATAAACAATTATATATATAGGCTAATGTATAGAAACGGTTCGGGTCGGGTATCGCCGGAATACTCAACCACCACCGATATCGACCGCGACTAACCGCCTAAAGCCGTCTGTTTCTTCCGACTTGCCCGTCGACCCGACCCGACCGTAGACTTAATTTTCAGGGCGGTTACATCGGTTTCGGGTCGGGTGGGCTTTTTCTGCTCACCCCTACTCAAAACCGTGGGTTTAACTAACACAAGTTATAGCTTTTTTTTAAACCATAATTTTGGAGATTGAACCAAAACAAAACCTACCATCAACCACACTACAATTACTTTTGTCAGTAAGGTTAAGCTGACGTTATCTAGACCTAGAATACCTGTTTCACACTTTAATGTCCATCCTACGCAATGCATCTAGCTTATGATTGCCGATAGACGTAAAATATTTGAACCTTAGGAGGCATGTCACTACTGGGAAACTGATTTAAGATAATTTTCCAGTTTACTTATGTTGTATCACATAGCAAACCAAGCTTTCTCAAATAGACAATGACTAGCATTGTAAAAGAATTTTTATCTAAAGAAGAAGCTTTCTCAAATAGACAAGGACTATCAATGTAAGAAAAATTTTATCTAAAGAAGGGTGCTTCTCAAATCCTATAGTGAAAACCCCAAGCAAAACAGATACACCCCAACGGGGGCTTTTCCCCCAGAGGGTGTTTCCCTCACCGTGATGGAATTTGTTGTCACCTATATGGAAGCTCGCTACTCCGATTAGGTGAGATTTTCCCTCTCTAGTGAGAATTTCTTCCCTCTCCTAACTACTTTCCTCAACCCACCTCCGCACAACCAACTCATATTTCCCCCCCTGATGCTTTCACCATTTTTCCCCAATGGCTATGATGCTTTCACCATTTTTCCCCAATGGCTATTGCTCTCGGGACCCGTTTGGTGGACAAGATAAGCAGAGACAGGATAGGATAGTAATCATATTTTGTTGTTATCTGTTGTTTGTTGCGCCAGTAGGATAGGATAACACTATCATGTCTCTTATCCTATCATGTCCATCATGTGTAAAAGTTAATCCTGAAAGGATAGGATATCAGTTTTTTATTTGTTCATGACCCAAAATTAATTTCAATGTTTACATTTTATATAATTTATAATAATGTTAATTAATAAATATAAATTTTTGATTTTAATAAAATATTAGTTTTAGTACTTATCAATTACTAATTGTTATTGTTAAGTTAAATTATTTAATTACTAATAAATTTAATTAAAAAATAAACTTATTTATAAATGGTGAAAATATTGGATTTACTCATATAAAATAATTAAATTTTCATTGTCACTTACTACTACTTAGTTAACATTATTTTTCATTATTTATATTATAATAAAAATACACAAAATAATTCTTCACTCACAGTAAAATAGGCTACTCATATATATATATATATATATATATATATATATATATATATATATATATATATATATATATATATTAATTTTTTAATAGTAAATATAGACTAATTTTATATTATCATATGATATTATTTAAAATTATTTCTCAACTTATATAATTATAATTAATAATTTAAATATAAAATGTTTTTGAAAGAATAATATCTTTTAATAATTTTTATCATTAATCACTTACCCCTACTAAGTTAAAACTCATTGGTTACATATATAATAATTTTAATTAAAATACACTCCCTTCGAAAAAATTAAAATAGCCGAATTAATAAAAATTAATTTTATTTTAGTTAATATTAAAAAATAAGCTATTTATAAAAATGGAAAAAAAATTAAATTTAATAAAATAATTACTTTTTAAAAAAAAACTATTTAGAAAATTAAATTTTAAAAAATATTATGTATTTTTTATTTCAAGGAAAATTTGATACATTTTTCATTGTTTGTATCATATCCTATCAATATCTTGTCCACCCCAAACGCAGGATAGGATAAGAGTCTATCCTGCTCCTATCCTGTTGCAATCCAGCTTTCATATCTTATCCTATCCTATCCTGTCATGACCACCAAACGGGCCCTCAGTGTTTTCCATTGACGCTTCATTCACTAGCAATGCAGTTAAGGTTACTTACTACAAATGCCAGTCTTTCTGAATGCTGTACAAGTTGCAACACTAACCGAGCCAAATGATGTTGTAAAAGTTGCGATGAATAAAAATGGAAGACAAATGTTATTTGAATCCAACTACAAGACTGACTTATGGAATTTATGGTCTATTCTTGCTAGGTTTTTATTTGTTTATCTTAGCATTGCAATTACGAACTAGTTAATTTGATGACTTGCTTTATAGCCCGCTTGGATACCCATTAGAAAGTTTGAAAATGAGAAAATAGCACATTCAAATGCACGTTTTGCTGAAGTAGCAAGTCACTTCAACAAAAAGTCTCAAAATGTGTTAGTTTCCCATTTTCATACTTCCTAATGATATCCCAACATGCTTGCATGCATTGTTGTATTGATATTCGAGGTTCATGCCTGTCCTTAATCAATCTACTACTTTTGAACAGGGAAAAAGAACAGACAACGACTTGGGCGCCCATGGAACAAAACCAAAAGAAAATAATCAAATTTGATATTTGGCTAGGCTCGATTTCCCGTCAACAAAAGAATGCAGCCACTATAAGACGATTGCAAATTACAAAACGGAAACAGAAAAAATCATACAGTCAACTAAGGCAAGGAATATCCCAGGCCCGTGCTTTCCTGCATTCTGTTTCCTTAACCCCCTATTCTATTGGCTTTCATCCTATTCTGTAATTTCTTTTTTACCTATTTAATGTACAAGTTAGTCTATCTACCACGTACTTACATCAATCAATGTTGTCTAGAGGAGCTTCTAAGGTTAGCCCTGCGGCCACTAAAATTTATCTGCATGCCACCAGCCCAATCCTCATCATCATCGTCATCTTCCTGGAAACCACCACGAGCTATGGGTGCAGATTTTCGAACTTTTCTGGGTGTACTTGAGGGTCGCTTCCGTTTTATATTTGCAGTGTAAAGGGAATAATCCACTGTGTCTTCCTTCAATGCATTCTTAAATTCCTGGTGTAACAAATGGGAAATAATGGCTACATAAACCCTCAACCCACTCAGGTGCAAAAAGTTCAAAAGCGTGAGAAAAAATTTATTTACTCAAACAGCAATCAATACCTGGTATCTTTGTGTTAATTCTTGCGGACTTGTAGGCAAACTAAACTGACATTCACTAATATTAAACGCACTACTCTGTCTAGAGAAAACCTCTCCAGGTTTTAGAGGCTCACTTGGAGAATAAGCCTGAACAAAAATAGACACATCCCAAAGAGAGAGGACAGTTAGGTTCCAATCTCATCCCATCCTAGTCAAAAGGATACAGAGCATTTAACCCCAGATAAGAGAAGATAAAATACATTATAAAATTTTACCTGACATCGGACATCATCGAGACTATACATGATTTTAAGGTGTCTCTTTAGCTTTAAAAGAAGTTGCAAAGCAATGGCGGATAAACAGTCAGCCTGCATAAGGATCGGGAATAAAATGACTGTGATCACATGACCCGAATAAATAATGATAAAATAAATATTCATTCAAATGTGCACATTCTACACTGTTGAGGCTGTACTAGGAAAACATTTCACATTCTTGCTAAGAGAAAGCAACTCAATAATAGCACATTTTATCACATCCTTCCTCACAAACAAATCAACATTATTGACAAAAATAATCACTGCAGGTTTAGGGATACCTGAACTTTCTCCATATCATCTTTGGAGAAGGTAAAAGAATCCATGAAACTTGCAGCTTGCCGCTTAGCTTCCAAGTTACCATTGTGAGATAAAGGATGATCTGGCAATTGGTGATTAGTTTTATTTAAATCCACTGATTTCATGTCATCAAAATTGGGCTGGCCATCTAGATTTTGCTGAAATGTTTCATTCAAGTCCATTGACATCACTTGGGTTGCAAGAATAGGCTCATCTGGCCCCCGACGACATGTTCCATTCTCATAAGGTGTACTATGACCCTCACTTCGTAACAAGCTTGAATTCCAGGATTTAAAGTTCGCCTCTAGTGGCCCAGCCCTCACCTGAACTACTCGATTGATAGCATAGATTAAATAAAGTGGCTCATCAGCTGAAGTGAATGGCAACAAGGCAAGAACCTCTGTGCAATATCTGTGAAAAGACACCAAGTAAAAGGTCACTTAAGAAGTCACATAATTAATAAAGAATAACCAAAGATAGTACTTACGTTAAGAAAGGTATTACTAATTTGTTCCATCTAGGATTATCAAATTTTCGCACAATTGAGGACATAAATTTGTTCCTTGAAATCCGGTTCCCCCGGATGAGCTTGTATATTCGGGAAACCCCAACTCTTGCTTGAGTGAGTGAGCCAGCCTCAGCTTTGGCCTTCCCAGAAACAGAGGTCCGAGATTGGTTCTTAGGGTTAACATTTTCAGAACTACCGCAAATGGATTGCATGAACATGAATGACATTTGAAGTCCATCACCCAAGCGGCTTTCAAAAAATGCAGGGTACCTGAAAAGATGCTTTAATTAGTTATTACAATCAAATTGACATGATTTACATTATCCAAAACAATATACAGGAGATTACTTCTCATTCATATTCATTAGGAGATGATGAGCCAACTTTGAATTTGACTCCAGAGGATCTGTTTCTAGTGCTATAAGGTATGGCACACAGGTGATGGGATGAACAAGACCTTGGCGCAGCACAATTTCGACAATCTGCATTATTAGCAGATCTGTTTATTCTAAATATGTAAGAGCAAAAGAGAACTTAACTACTGTAACAGGAATGCTAAAGTTTCCAAGGAAAACAAGGTAGTGAAAAAGAAAGACCATTTAATCCACACTCAAAAGTCAAACATAACTAGCAACAGCAAGATTAACGTTCAAACTGCTTGGCAAAACATCTAACTAATTTCACATCCCCTTTCCGTCAACCCATCAATCCAAAAGATTTGAATGAATAGAAATACCAATGATAGAAATAACACACTGTCAGCTTAAAAAAAGATTCAACAAATATCCACAGTAGAAGCTAGGTTCTGACCTTCAAGGCTGATTGGCGAACTTGTTCACTAAAATCCACACACCTGCCCAAAATACTATCCCAGTACAACTGAACTATACCCCCGCATATGTTTGTATCCCCAGCACCAGCAGCAACAGGAACATTCTGCCCAGCTCCAACTGAGTAATCAGCTACATTACCATCAGTTTTATCTGTTTCCATTTGGCTTTCAGCATCAAGAAGATACTCGAACATGTTTTGCAATGCTTGAATCTGAATACGAGATTGATTTAGTATCAACAGAGAAGTAATAGACACACACACATGAAATATATTACCTTAAGGCGAGTATCAGCAGTAGAAGATAATGATGCCTCCAGTATCTTTCCAATATCATTTTCCAACATATATTCAGGCCTTGCTATTAGAACAAATCCTAGTGCCTACAAGAGTAACAATAACGCATTAACAAACTTCCAAGATTAAACTGAGATAACAATTGAGTCCACTGAATAACTCTTATCATAACTCTTACCTGCAATGATCTAACCTTAAGACCAAAATCCTCCACAGCGAGATACTTTATAAACAAATTGAGGATCCTTTTGACGTTACTAAGTTTATTACTGGAGCTTGCTAACAAACAGTTTCCATAACGAACAAGCAAACCAAGACAGAAGAGAGATCGTGTGACTTGCTGCAAAAAGCAGGAAAACAGTCAATTTGTAATGTCATATTAAAATTTGTCAACAACTAACTATCCCTAAAGCTCAAGTTGCTAGGTAGATATATATGATATTACACACATTATTTGTTTTCTTTACAAGTCATTAATAGAAAATTCAACCCAGGGTTCAAAAGATCTCTCAATCTCATTTTAAAAGGAACCCAAATGATAGGGAGAGTAATGAACTTCAGCCACTATTGATTCCCTTCATTTTTCATTCAAAGATAGGAAAAGTAGGACAATTGACTCTTTGGCGATTTTCCTAGCAATTCATTTTAGGTTTTAATACATTTTCCTAAAAGGGATAGTGATGGTTCTTTTAAAGGTGTTGATACGAAAAAGGAGGTAAAAATCTTGTGGCAATCCGTAGTTTATACAATTATAGAATTTGATTGGAGAGAAATGACAGCATTTTCAAAGTCATCTCTCAGCCATGAGATTGGCTTTGTGATAGGATTGTGTTCAAGCCTTCCTCCCAAATCCCAAGTGCTCTCCACTAGTGGTTGTGACAAGAGAGTTTTCAATGTGCAGTTTATGTAATTATTGTATATGATTAGAGAGAAATGATTGCATTTTCAAAGGAACCTCTTAGCCAAGAGGTTTACCCCGGGATAGGGTTGAGTTCATGCCTTCTCCCTAGTAATCCACTGAGTAACAAGGGAGATTACATATCATGTATCAGAAACTAGACAGTCTTACTGCATTCTAGATTCTTCCGATCCTTTTTTTTTCACTTTTTATCTTAAGAAGGATAATTTATCCTTCCTATAGTTGAGCTGTCCATCTCTTTTATCCAACAATATTTTTTTTATTAAAAATTGAATAAACTCAAAATCCCTCTGCCCTGTCCCGAACCCAAAAACAAGACATCATTTGCTAGTAGGCCATACATAGCAAAGACATTCAAAAAGCACCAATCTGGCCCCAACAATAATGCCCCCTTTGTCCTAAAAGGAAAAATGAAACATAATAACAGAGCAACAACATGACTTCCAGATGACAACCTTTAGATAAGGCACATACGATTACAAGTTTCTAATTTGTTGAAAGGCATCGCCAAGAAGTGAATGCAAATAAATCCAATAGCAAATATACCATAAAAAAAAAAAAATTAACATGATTCTTGCAATAAACCTGCTTGTTATCAACTGCCTCGTTATCCAAACATCTGAAGAAGAACTGAATAAGATGCTCAACTACAGCAGCCCCTTTTCCTGCCTTCTTACTCAAAGAGCAGAGGCACCTGTTCAGAGAAAAGTGATAAGACCTATAAGCAGGTGACCAGGCACGCAACCTCCTCTTCTTTCAAAAGGGGGTGGAACAAAGATCTTTTACTAATCCTAGTCTTCAAAAGTAACAAAAAACCATCAACTGAAAATCTAGACCCAGTTCAAGGTTTTCAGAAATATCTCAAAACATGGTTGAAAATTTTAAGCTCAGCCATATATGTTTTTGCACTGGTATTTAAGTATTAGATAAAAAAATCGTTCAGAAAAATTCATATAATGCGTCAGAAAATTAAAAACATATTTAGCATTTATAAACTCGTATTCATCAAGAAAAATAATAGAACAGCACATCACATGAATATATCAGCAGGTTGACACAGAATAGATGTAAAAAACAACACATCTAATTGATGAAAATAATGGTAAGAAATTGCAGTACTTGATACAAGCATGAACAACTGTCAAGAAAGAACGCCGAACAATCATCTGTTTCAAATCTAGCTCAAGTTCCTCCACAATACTCGGGGGTAACTTCCGAAGCAAGGGCAACACAGCATCAATTATAAATATTATACTCTCAAGTAGTAGTGCAACCGTGCGACTGTCAACCTGAAAACAAGCAAGAATAATATATGGAGAACTGTCAGCATAACAAGGACAGGACACTGCCACAATGCTGTACAGCACTAATTTAAACAATATAAGAGAAACATTAATATGCATACAATTCATAATAGTACTTAAATAGGCCAATATATGACTTAAGATTAATTTTAACCTGAGTCTTCAGATATGGCTGCAAAGTAACAACAAATTGGGAGGGGTTAGAAGCTGGTGCGCAGAGAGTTGGGTCCACAAGACAAAATGCATGCAAGACTAGCACATATCGAAGTGCTCGTGCTTCCACTTCACTGTTCATTTCCTCAACCTGATCATGAACACATTCTGTCATTTTCATATCAAGGTAGCCAAGCATAAAAGTTAAATGAATGAACATAACAATAGTGTACCTGCAATATTTTCTCCAGCAAGCATTTGCACATCAACTCACATCGCTTACGCACTGTTTCAAGAGACACTGGATTGACCCCAATGGCTTTCGCAGATTGTGGTAAAAAATCAAGTGTCAAGTTGCGCTTTATAACAGTCACAAGAAGTTGATTATTGGGCAAACTCGGACTATTTAACATTTCAACAATTTGCTCTGTTTTCTTAGCTACCTCAAGTGGAACAGTACTACCATCCCCAAAGACCTGAGTTTGTGATGCAGAAGGTTCCTCGAACCAGAACTCATAAAAAGTTTTGCAAACAAGGTCCTGTAAATGAGAAGCATAACAGGGAGAACACTCTTAACAACCAAAGAGTTTAAATAAGGCTTAAGTTTACTCCGACAAAAAATAAATTACATGGCATGATAGAGTATAGAGTTAGTTATTGTAATTAAGTAGTTATACCATAGACCATAACTGCCTTGCAAGTTGTAACTGTACAGTTAGTTGCTTATTGTTAAGTTAGTTACTTGGTCAGAGTGTTAGGCTCACCTCTACAAATGTTAGCTACTGTATTCAGAAACTTACTTAATGAAAATCATTTTTCTAAAATTCTCGCTGGTGTTTTCGTTTATGGCACAACAGAACTACCTCATTTACAGAGTTTATATTAAAGGCATAACCATTGCATATCATTACAAATGATTTAAATGAATACCACGACGGGTAGAATAGAAAGCATGTTAATCTCCAAACACATCATGTTAAACTTAATGGCATAGATTACATCATCTAGATAAAACATATTTAAAATACTTAAGTGACATATCAGCAGCAGTTTTAAAATACCTGGATACTCGATTCATCATCACTAACACGTGATATTATCTCTGTGCAAGCTCTTGTAAACCCAGAGAAATTGGCATTTGAACTACACATATCTCGAATAATTTTTATAGCTCGTTTTCGAACACTCAACCCAGTATCTTTGACTCTCTCAGCAATCTTCTCAAAATACTACAATACAAATTTGAGAAATTAGTTTTAACATGTCATGAACCTTAAGTATAAAGTGTTTCCATAAAAGAGAGCAGCGACGGGACTAGGAAAAATAGATAGGGGAGGCAAAACTTAAAATATGTTAAATAATTTTAACAATAACTAATTTTCATAATTAATAACTGTCTAAATTTATTTAAACGCAAATAAAATATTAGATGTCTTATACATGAAAACAAGATTATTTTTTATGCAAAAAGAACACAGAAGAATTGGTACATTTCATATCATATCATTTATCAAGATCATAACATTCTTTACGTTTTTATTTGATAGAACTCTTCCATTATTCTTTCATAGTAAGGAGAGGGGCCATAACTTCTTCCATCATCATGCCTTTAGCATACTCTTATATAACATACTGATAGAGGGGGCAATTACCCATATTGGGACACACCTAGGTCCGTCTCTGACAGCTAGGATGTTTCACAGGTATGACGAATTTTATTTTTTACCATTAAGGAAAGATCCAGTGACACATACCTTAAAACCAACATCTGGATGCGAAGCAATATGCCTACCAACAAGTTCCAAAGCTGCTTCTCTAACGGATATCGCAGAGTCACAAAACCTGCCTTCAACTGCTGACTGTACCCGCTCATCCCCCAATACCTCTGGATCAGCCTCTACAATGATACTAACCTGCTCATTATATTAAATGAAACAACATATAGATTAAATTGGCACAAAGAGCTATATTAAGTGTCCCATTTTCAATCGACAATTGAAAACTAGAAAAGAAATTTAAACTTACTGCTCGCAAAGCCTTAGCCCTAATAACTGGAGAGTTCTCCCTCAAACTTGCCTAGACAACATACGAAAAAATTAGTATATGAATTTTTTTTGGGATACATCAGGGGAAGGAAAAATATCACTGACCAGAAGCAGGTAAAGAATTTTATCAAACCCTCGACAAAATGAACTGTTTTGACCCAAAGCTAAAGTAATTTTCTTGATTAAATCCCTTGTCAACTTGGAAGACACAGTACCAGAATCCCGTACTATGATTCTAGATTTCATTCTAGCAATGTAGTAAACGGACTTCTGCTGAAAATTTGGTTCATCTTTATACCACAGGCATAGATAAAACCTGCATATCATACACATACGTTATTTTTGCATAAACATAACTAAAATGTTAATCAGAATATCTGTCATGAGCACAAACCAGCAAATGAAAAGATGCAGATCATCAGCAGAGGCGACATCTTGAAGGTAATTCAAAAGCAACTGTTGAACAATTTCACGCATAGAAACTTCAGAATCATTTGTTGACACATTGCGTTTCTTTTTTACATCATCCTTGCACTGGGAGGTGCAATATGATTGTAATACAAGCAGTTGCTTAGAGCAGATGCATGTGTGACAGTACCAGTTCCGGCTAGAAACATCATGCTCTTTAATGTCTAGGCAATCAGCATGAAAAAGTCTCCGGCAGCCGTGACATGTGTACAAATTTTCTACCCTTCCACCCAAACAGACACAGCAGGTATCCTTTGGATAATGCGGAGAAGCAGCATCCTGACTAAGTAAATCCTGAAGTATCCAGAACTTCTCTTGACTACAAATCATAGCATCGCGCTTCAACCTTGCGGCAATTGTACCTAGAATATCAATTGCCATGGAACGTGCAGAGATATCCTTGGATTTGGGCCCAGCATTCTGAAGTAGTAGAACACAGAGAACCTGAAAGAACTCTCAGCAGTCAAATAATATGATGAATTTACCAGAACAAATGAATCATAACACAAAAATAAACATGCAGATCGCAGCATGAATACACACATAAAGACTACCTCTAGAATAGGAGCTGAAGCAGGATATTCAGGTAAATTCAGAGTTGTTAGCAAATCTGTAACAAGATTCTCCATTATGGATTTCAGTTCAGAAGCATCATGAGTCTTTACACTTGCAAACCGCTGAAGAACACGGCTCCAAAATAAACAACCAGCCTCTGTTGCTGCCTCAAGGCATTTAGTTGGATAACTAGCATCAACTGAGACTTCTAATACAGCATTACCGCTTGATGCTTCTCTTAAAGCATCAGGAAGGTTCGCACTACATTGAATTAACTGAATCAGCAAAGCAGTAACCATCTGGATCTGCTTTTGCTCTTCCTCGTGTATGTGGTAAGTTCTTAAAGCTCGCTTTGAATGCGGTAATTTCCAAAGAAGCTGAGTGATTTCATCTATAACATAAGTGCGATGTTGTGTGTACAAATAGAATATCTGTACCAGCATATTGGAAAAACAATTATAAAAGTTGGTCACCTAAAAGAGAATGAAAGTTAGCTTCAAAACCTTTATAAGGTAAGAGAGAAGTATCAGTACCGCACTGATTAAACCAATTGTCTTCAACTGCAAAAGCTCGATGTTATCAACCAAGAATGTTGTGATGCTTGTTTTTACAAGTTGTAAAATGCAACTATCTGATAACCTTTCTATTAACAACAAATCCTTGAGTAGTCCGAGAATAGTACACAACTTTTGAAGAATGGTATTCACAGCAGTAGAGACCCTAATAAAGGATGAACAAGAAAATTATATTAGCAAATCTAACTTCAGATACATAAGTAAGCCAGCCTTAAAAGACATTTAGGGTGAACATAATTATCAAACCTGCTTGATGCTGGTTTCTTTAACTTCAAAGACTTACTAGTACGCCGCTTTTTGCTTGCTGAACCAAATTCAGCATCATTTTCTTCAAAATCATCAACTGTAAAACATATAACAATTAGCAGTTTGAAGCCACAAAGAGGAAATAACTCTCCCTACCTTTTCTTAGTCCCTAATAGACCATATTATATATTTTTCTGTGAACTCTCATCCCAGTGGCCCGCAACCTCAAATAATAATACACTAATACAACCAGATCATAAATCACTGATTTTATTGAAAAAAAGAAAGAATCCTGCAATCATAAAAGTTTCCCAAAACATTCAAGAGATCCTGGATTCTCCAAAGCCTTCGTGACGGACTAAAGATCAAAAGACCCCCTTCCCACACACCCTCCCGTCCTATTTATAGGCAACAGACCTTATTTACTAATCAACCAACTAACTTCCTAGCACCTACCATTCTGTTATTAATTTGTTGCCTACTAAGCAATATTCCTAACAATACTCATCCCCCCGAACATTTACCTCCTCAAGGTGAACAGTGTACAAGCTGACCCCACTCCTAATAATCAAAATCGCACTATTCCCTCACAATGGGCTGCATCCTCGCAACCCTCAATTTCTGTACCTTGGGATGCCTACAAAATCATCACCCTAAGGTGTTTAACTTTTTGGCAAATGTGCTCAAGATTATATAATGCTGCACACGTGAAACAAAGCACTTACTTCTTCTCTCAGTGTATTCTGCATCAGGCGGTAGTAGCCTTAAACCTTAACAGTTGTTCCATACTCCGTTTTCCATCTTGTTGTTTGGCTAGACACTATGACTCTGCATTATGTTACTGTCAGACTTGTGTGGTGAAGAATGAATTTCGGTCTTGGGTTGAGTTATAGTGCTCCTTCCATTACTTGTTGAATTTGAGACAAATCTAATCAGTTTTCCTGTTTGTTAAGTTCTGTGTAGTTTATATTTCAGCTTGTATTGTGATACTCTAGCTTTCTATTAGTATATCAGTTTGTATTATGTTAGCTCAGTTATGCAGATAGCTATGGTTAGCAGTTGCTAACAGATTCTGTTAGCGACTCCTCAACAGTTTTTAGGTTTATGCCTATAAGTGCCTTGTACTAGCACAGAGCTAACCTATGAATTAATTGAGAATAACATCCAGATGAGATACTTTCTCTCTTCTCTCTATCTTGCTTCTGTCCACTGTTGTCTGAGTGAATGAATGTCCCTGCCCATCATTTTGCCCAGTTAACTCTAACAAGATCTCTTGCAGACTCATAAACCTCACAGCATCTTCAACAGATAGAGGCTTATGCAGCTTTACCACCTTTTCCAAAAAAAAAAAAAAAATAACCCTATGAAAAAAATGCTCAAAGCCACGAATAATTCACATCAGCCCTCGCTAATAGTTCATCAAATGACTCCAAATAATCTTCCAGATGCCCCCATTTGTTTCAATCATGAAAATTCTGATAATATGTCATCATATATTCCGATGATCAAACCTATGCCCCACATCATAATGAACCTGCCTGCCTCCAATCAAGATTCTCCTTACCTCTATTTAAAGTATATGCCATTTCCATGCGAATGATTTCCCTTCCATGGTCATCAATAAAAGTTTCTCACTCTGATTCTTAAGCTACTCTTCCAAAATGACGTGCTTCACATTTGGCTCTCCACTCATGACACCCGCAATCCAACTTGCCACGGTTGTTACCTCTTCCTCCTCTCTCCGACCGCTCTACCTTGCTGGACTAGTTTCCATTTCACAATTCACACCACAAAGCTTCTACAACATCAATTTCAAGGCTTACAAATCTGCCCAGTTTTCTCTCTGCAAGAGCTCCCATCTCTTCTATGGTTCCTTCACCTGCCTTCACAGCTCTTTGAGCTGAGATTCCAAGTCCTTGTTGACAGCCATTGCGCGCAGCACCCTCCCACAGCTCCAAAGAATGGAGCTGTGATACCAGTAGATACAAAAGGTTCAGAAATCAGTAAATTTATTGAAGAAGTAAAAGAATTTTGCAATGATGCAAGTCTCCCAGAACATTCGAGAGTTTCTAAACTCTCACAAACCTTCCTAACTGACTAATTGATCAAAAGACCCGTGTCTCACTCACACACTCTTCCTATTTATAGGCAACCTTATTCATTAATCCACTAACTAACTAAATACCATTCAGTTATTACTCTTTTGATTACTAACTATACCCAACAAGTTACAGAAGCTTTGCACTTCCAGTGGCATCTCCATCCTCCAAATTGGTAAAGTTATAAAAGAAAAAAATGTTAGATTCAGCACAAAAACTAAAAGGGCTAACCTTCAAATGCAGTGTTTTCACTAGGCCTATGTAACGCACGGTATGATGGATCACATGCACACATCACATCCATTATTTGATGCCTGGAGAACTCGAGAATTCTCTCAATGACCTGACATGAACAACTCCTTTTAAGACATGACAGATTATAATTCTTAATAATGAAACAGTAACTATGAAAGTCATGTAAATGTAAATTAGGGCTACTACTTCTCAGCTTTTTAGATTAGAAACTATTTTCAGAAACTTTTTAAAACTTGTTTTTTAAAAGAAAAAACGATAAGACCCTTTGAACGAGATGTTTTGCAGGGTTGGAAGTCATGTGACTTGAAAACTAAGAACCAAAACAAAACAAAAACATCTCTAAGATATTTTGCAATTTTACTCTTAAAAACAACTGTTTTTAAGATCAGTTTTCCAAACTTTTTTTTTCTCTTTTTCTATTTTTAAAAACTAAAATTAATTTATTAACCAGTAACCAAACAGACCCTGACTTCAGACAATACTTTTCTCCTACTGAGGGAGCTTTTCTTTTTCCCGAGATTGTATCGAATAAAATTGTTATTCTTGATAATAATAATAAACTTCAGAAGAACACACCTCTTCTTTATAAAGTTGCTTCGGCATCTCAGCATGAGCCATCACTGCCAGGGCAGCATGAATGGACTCCAACGCAATTAAAAGAGAAGAAACTAGTTCTGAATTAAACTGAAACACAAACCAACAACAGGTATAACAACAATAATAACAAGAAAGAAAAGAAGGAATATAGTAAGTAAAACATAATTTTAAGAAAAATCATATAACAACAACTACGCCTTAATCCAACTAGGAGTGGTTGTTACATGAATCTAACAAGAGCTAATTTTCAATAAATACATGTACCACAAGGTCTTTTTAAATTGTAACAGTTTCTCCTAAAGTTTTCTTCAATACTCCCCAACCTCTTTTGATTGGGACTATCTTCCATTTGGTGCGCTTTATTCATTTGAAGCATCTACCAGTCTTCTCGCTCCCATGCTCAACTCATGTTGTGCAAGTCCTTAGGGTTTGGCGCCAATCTTATATTGCTAATGACAGGCTTAAGAGGATTTGGAAGAAGCAAGGAAACTGAATCCTTACGTTACACTTGTGGTGAGCTGTTTTTGGAGCAGTGGCGCATTTTGGATTCTTTGTTTGTTTCCTTACTAAGGATAAAATAATTTTTATTGCTTCTCTTCGGTGTTCTAACCATAGCTCCTCAAAGAAAACTCGCTATCCGATAGGGGGAGGGTTGGAGAATTTGTTAGCACAGATGTACTTGTTAATGTTGTAAATATACTATGAATTCCCTTTCTGTAGTATTTCTTTCCTTCCTACCTCCTATTCTGTCAATTAATAATTATTTTTCTATAAAAAGTTATAACAGTCTAACAGTTTTCAATTACATTACAGATAATAAAATAATGTACAGTATTTCAAATTATTTAGAGGATTAATAAGAAACGTGGTCCTGAAAGAATATAAAAAAAGGGCAAAGAGTATAAAGATTCTGAATTTAAATATAACAACAAATTATGATAATTATGAGAATCCTAATCCTAAGGTCAAAATAATCTAAGATACTTTATCATAAGATCAAGATATTAGAAGATATTTTTCATATAATCTAACACTCTCCCTCAAGCTAAAGGCTGCTAAGCTTTAAACTTGTTACAAGTCTTCCCTATGGGAAAAAAATATAATCAATCAAATAAATTTTGAGATTCGAGTTCAGTGGGGCCATGCTGCCTTCTTTGGGACAACAACAGGGCCAAGATGCTTTGGCTGAGACTATCACGAGACCAGGCTGGTCTATCCGGAACAGCCACTGCATTCTTTGGAATTGTTGCATAGTCAGGCTACATTCTCTAGAACAGCCACAAGGTGATACTAATATCTACAGGATATCCACGAGGCCAGGTTGCACTCCTTGGGATATGGGAAAGGAACCAGATAGATCATAAAAGGTTGCAAAAGCCGTGTGTTTCAGATAAGACCGCATGGCATTTGGTCCAAAAACTGCCAAAAGGACAAATAAGAAGATGAGAGAGAATGGTGACCTTGATGAAGCAAGAACAGGCCAAAAAGAAAGCTAAAACAATTATCAGAAAGGTGTGCTTGCATTGAAAAACATCTAAAGTGAAGCCAAACAGCATGAAGAGCAGACTTGGGTAGAGGGTAACTGAGCAACTCTGGCATTGTTAGTGCCTAGTGGAACAATGGGTCATACGAAAACGACCAGATGTGCCTCCAGGCACGGCTAGAAGAGGCAGCACGAGACGTGTAGACGGTAATCCGGTGTGTAAACGCATGGGATGTCAATGGAGCTTATCTTCACCAGAAGATAAAGCAGCAGAAGATTGCAATAGATTTGATGGTAGACATTTCACTGTAAAAATGTGCTTGAGTGCTGGTGCCCGGAAGTGCCCAGATATACTAAACAAAGTGTCTACTGTCTAGCACTGGTGGTCATGGTTAGAGAGATTCACATCAAATATTTCCATGCAATCAAGGGATCTCCAGAGGAAGCACGAAGATATCATGACACCAGACATGAAAGAAACACTATCAAAGAAAAAACTTAGCAGATAATGACATTATTAGAGTAGGCTCCCAAACTTTAGGAATCTCAGCAGCAGAATAGTGAAACGACAGGTCAAGGATAATGTTATTGCTTTAATACCACATTGAAGTTACAAAGTCTTAAATAAGGAAGGAGGCAAGAGAATGAATAAAAACTTCGAATTACGATTATGGCTTTATATGATACAAAAGAAAAGGCAAAATCCCTTATTATATTAATACTGGATCCCTCAGCCTGATCAAATACCAAAACTAATTATGACAATTACTGGATTCCTTATCTAAAATGTTAAAAAATTAAGGAAAAAAATCATCAAAACATACAACAACAACAACAACAACAAAAGCCTTATCCCACTAAGTGAGGTCGGCTATATGGATCACATTACACCATTGAGCTCGATCAAAAACTAAATTATGAGGGTTACTATTGATAATGAGGTCGTAATCATCGAAACATAAAGAGGGGTAAAATGTCTTCAGTTGGTGTGAAATAGACATTATTTTATTTTAATCCGTGACTTTTAAGACGCCCTATTTTAGACCCTCATTTTCTTAAACAGCCTCATTTTAGTCATTGGTGTAGGCTTTTTTATTCACCTTTTTGGGTTTTAGTGCAAACTAATTTATGTTGGACTATTGTTTTCAGTATAATATGATACTTACAATACACATCACAATACGATATAAATTCTTGAGGCAATGGTATAGATCGCATTGAGAATTTAAAATGAAACTAAATCTAAGTTTGTATCATCAAGTCGGAGCTGAACAACACAATTCACGATTTGTTGATGGATCACAGGATTCAAAGTTGTACGCATGTCGCACTTCAGTCAAGCCGGGTTGCGTGACACATTCGATTTTTGGTGTTTTTAGGGCTGGTTTTATACGAAAAAGGCCACAAATAGCCGACCATAATTTGCCATCCGCCATCATTATCTATCAAATATGGCGGGTTTTTGGCTCTCTGCCATCCGCCAATAACAACATTGGTACCACGATGTTATTTAGTATGGATACCACCATGACTAAAGTAAGGATATTTCAGTCAAAATGCGGGACCAGAATGTGGTGTTTAAAAGATCACGGACTAAAATCAAATATTGTCCATTTTACAAAGCCTTGAGAAGGTTAAGTTTCACCTATCAAACTGAAACCTCATGTAGATATTGGTGGAACTTAACAAAAACTTACCTCTAAGCTCTAGAGATTACTTGTCACTATACAAATTAATAAATATCCAAACTAACCTTTATAAATAGGCCTGACTTTTGTACCTGGCTTTGGTTTCTCATAGCTGTTATGGGTGAAAAGTCTGCCATGTTTAATTTGTGTACATACATACTTGTCTATGTAGACCATTAGTCAAAACCATGCCAATCTTGATCTACCATTTGTGTACTAAAGCTACTTAAATATTAAATTTCTGTTGACTACCCAATCATTTCAGATTTTAATAAATTTATTCGAAAATGTATATTCAAAGTCAACTAAAATCAAGCCAAAAAAAATCAGCATAGACTAGAACAAAAGAATTGATAAGTGTACTTACATTATCACAATCCTCAATTGACAGGCCTTCTGCTCTATGTATCTGATGATCTAGAACTTTTAGTAACCTAACAAGGATTTCTACAGGAACCAAGTGAAGAAGTTTCTTCTCACGTATAGACATTATTTCACTAACAAGCAATCTAAGATCTGAAAGAGGCAATGGTAACCATTCTGCTTCATCTCGATCATCACTAGTATATTCAGCTTTGCTACATAAGTCCTCCAAAAATTCACAAAACCTTCCAATGCTGGCTTCTAAAAGGATTCCAAAAACCAGTTTATTACACATGTAACAAGAGTTGAGTTTGCAAAGCATACACACATATATACATAAATAGTCAAACACAGACACAGAGGGAGAGAGAAGAAACAGAGAACAAAAATAATTGTTAAAAACAGGATTGTTGGAACCAGCCATGGACTAACCTTGAAGCTCAGCAGGATCAAGTGCAACAGATACTCCATCACCCCCTTTCTTCTTGACTTTTGATTTTTTAGAAGACAACATAGAAATATCCTGCCGAATCATTTTGAAAATTAAAAAACGAAAAGAATCAAAACATTAACTGCAATTACCAAATGCAATCATACATTTGTGGAAATATTATCGAGCTGGTGACTATGGGTTGCATTGTAGTCCTTATAAGTCTGACTTGGGGCAGAACAATTTGATTCAAAGAGCTTTTTTTCAGGTAATGCACTACTGAAGATCTGCTCCTTGAAAGGACCTGAGAAACTTGACCAATACAATAAACAATAAGCAGAGCACCATTAAATTATTTAATTGAAAGCAATAAGGCCAATGGAAACATCATCTTTAGGATGAAAACGTAACCAATGATATAAAATCTGACATCATGAACCCATGCTATGTTTTATCAAATCAGCAAGTTACACTCAACCTTTTCAAAGTTATAACCGAGTAATTTGTCAGCATGAAATCAAACTATATTTAGGTATGACAGATTCTTTTTATAATGAATCCCATTCTAGTCAAATTCTCCTGACTGAGAATGAAAATGTCTCAACAGACACCATTGTTTTTAAAATCAAGTGTTAACTCATAAAATCAGGCATCCAATTTTAGGAGCCAATGTCCCAAAATCGAGTCAACTCGCATTTAAATTCGCTTTTCGGTGAATTCAGTTGAACTTGGGTAAACTCAGTTAAACTCGCGAATTTACATCTGAGTTCACAGCTCAGTACAACTTAGATTTGCGCTAAAAAGCGCCTTTTAGCTTAAAAAATTAGGGTTTTGAAACATTTTTGCTGCCTCCTTCTGCGACCCATTCAGAGGTACCTTGTCCTTGCCTCCCTCCCTCCCTCAAAGAATCTCTCCTTCGTGTGTCAACTCCATCGATCAGCCGATGAAGCTCCCGCGACCTGGACGCGACCGTCTTTGTCACTCTCTTCTGCGCCAGCTCATGTTCCCGCAAAGGTTACTACTCTCCGGAACTCTCTCCGGCGCGGCTACCCTTTCCCTGGTTCCCTTTTCTGATTTTTCCTACAGTTCCCAACTTCCCCTGACTATTCAGTTCATGATACTGGAAGAAATTTTGGATATAGAACCGCTGTTATATGTTACCCATTGTGGGCAAATTGCGGACAACGCATAAGGTTGAAATAAGTAAAAATTTATATAAAATTAAGCTTGTCACAAGCTGTTTATACAAATAAAAATAAGCTGCATAAAAACAAAAATAAGACAAATGACAAAGGTATAAATGACATAATACTAACTGAAAAGTGTCAACTATTCAAGGTGAAATTCTAATAAGAACACTAAACCAAGGTTTAATATAAAAGACAAATTCCAATCTGTTAAAAGGCTTGACAAAAAAACATACATAAAAAACAAGTCCATAACAAAGAGTATGAAAACTGAGTTCAAATAATAAAACTTGAGTCCTCATAATGATAGCAAAAACAAAAAGAAAGACAGTTTTAAATCAAAACAGAAGACAGAGCTTTTAAAACAGAGAGTATTGAAGAGAACAAAAAGAGAAAACAGAGCTTTTAAAACAAAACAGTAAATACAGGATACCAAAAAAACAAAAAGACGGGAAAAAAGAAGAGAAAGAAGAAACAAGTCAGTAAAATAGATGAAAAGGAAGAGCAATGAAAGAGATGAGAAACAAAATAGCAAAAAACAGAAAAGGTAAAGGAAGAAGAAAGGGGGGAAAAACAAAGCATGACGAACATCACGTGAATCAGAAAGTGTGTGGCTGTTGGTGGCTGAGTCTCACCGGGAACTCGCCAGAGAAGCCTACTCAGAGTCGTCGGAGATTATTGAGACGAAAAGAGTTGAGTTCAATGGAGGAAGATGAGAGGTTTCGTGTTTACGGGGTTTCGACATAACGACATACTGCATTGGTGGCTCCCCAAATCCTCACGTAGGAAGTTTTAAAGGGGAAAAAGCCCATGTGACAATCACGTGAGCCTGGTTTCTAATTATTTAAAAAAAAACTGAGCATACTTTTGCTATGGCCGCGACTCCGCTATTCGCCGTCACGGGAGCAATCACGCCTACAATGTTTCACACTATGTAGTGCGTACCGATAGCGGCTGGGCATTTGGGTGCTGCACTATAGGCGATATCGCGCTGCCATTTCTGCTATTCGACAACAGTGGTTGGAAGTTCTTTCAGAACTTGTGTTAATGTATTGTTATGACTGAAAATTAGGATATTTGGTAATTTTATGCATGGTTAATAGGTTCTTATAGCTATTATTGGATGATTTGGTTCGTTTTAAATGTTATTAGCGTGTGTTCATGATTATTATAGTTTTTAAAATGTATTTTTACAAGTTTACTAATCGAGTTTACTCCCCTCCACGAGTTTACGTAAACTCTCGAGTTTGGCAACCTTGAGTCACACCATCAACCTCTGTCAGACCAAGAAGCAGATACAACCCAACAAGAATTGAAATAAGTTTTACAAAGGGAGTACTAGGGGTAGAATCCAAGTACTTTGATTACCTGCCGCACTGCATTGAAATGCTTCAGGATTGCACCTGAGAACTTCATCATGGAGCTCTAAAGGCTCAACGTAGTTATGCTGAACACCCTTGGCATCATCTCTTAAATTCCTACAAAAGACAGCATACATAAAATTGTATTAAATTCAATCGTAAAAAGTAATAATAGTAACAACATAAGCAGCATTCATGATGATAACCGATGACGTAAGTTTCCCTTTAATGACCCATCAAATTTCAACAGAACAATAAAAAAAAAATTGGATGCATGGACAAAGCTGGAATGAGTGTCATTTATGTTTATAGTAAATCAACAAAGGGAAAAGAATTACATGCCATTTGCGGTAATGCGAATCACGAAGTAGTTACCCCTTCTTAACGAAAACCTCTTCCATTAAGTTTGATTTAAAACGAAAAAAAAAAAAGTCAACAGTTCTTACAAACCGTAGTATTAAACCCTATACACCTATTATAATAGCATCCAATGTTAATAACTCACTCCAAACACTAATCTGCCTGCAATCTTCACATGAACAGGCCAGAGAGATTAAAATGAATTACGTAATTAAGAAAAAATACAGAGAACTACAGCTAAATAAGTAATCACCAAGAAGTCAACTACGTAAATGGCGAAATTGAAATCAGCACCAAAAGCCACATCTACAGTAAAATACATGGAAATTCCAATGCTTCTTATTTCAGCTCATAACCGTAAATTTCAATTGCACAAAAACAATTCACGGCGAAATCGGAACCTAATTTTGCACTTCCCAGCCAATTCAAATTCCTAGCGACAAAACAAAATTCAAACGCGCGCGGAAAATGTAAAAGAGATGCTTACAAGTACGACACATCGGTGTGCTGGAGCAGCTCGGCGATCTTGCTGGACTGTGCGAGGACGTCGCGGCGGTTCAACGTCATCGGCGCGTCAAAGAGTCGGAGGTCCTGATCGGATGCGCCGCAGAACACCGGAAGCGACGGCAGCGGCAAGCACGAGGCGACCTCGGAGTGGACAGTGTTGGACAAGCATATGCCGCGGATGCCGGAGGACGGCAACGCGGCGGCGTCGGCGGCGGAAGCAGGTGGAAAAAAACTCATGATTGGTCACGGGAAGGGCATGAAGTGCCAGGAATCGGTGGAAATGGTGAAGAATTGAAGGGGATTAGGGTTCACGTGAAGAGGTGGATGGTGGAGTGTGAGCCCTAGAGAGATAGATAGAAGAAAATTGGGGAAGTGAATGGCGGGGAAAAGTGGGTTTGGGGAAATGATTTGGGATTCTCGCAAGTGCAACAGGGTTTGGAAAATACAAGTGGATTTGGTTTTTATTGGTGTGAGAACTGAGAAGTATATGAACAGAGCCCAGTGACGA